>BSBM01000264.1:26507500-27922500 GCA_027924585.1 Larix kaempferi | reverse complement strand
GTATAGAGAATTTTCGTGCATGGAAATATAGAATTGGTCTCATTCTTGAAGAGAATTATCTTGCTCAATATATCAAGGATGAAGTTGCAGAACCCATTGAAGATGAAGCCAAATAAAAGTATAGGAAGGATCTAATTAGGGCAAAGAGAATCATTGATGATTCTATCAAGGACCACTTGATTCCCCAAGTGGCATCCAAGAAGACCCCAAAGGAAATGTATGATGCCTTAGAAAGAATGTATGAAGGGAGGAAAATCAATAAGAAGATGAACCTAAGAACTCAGTTGAAGAGTACCAAGATGAACAAAGGAGAAACCATTCAATACTACTTCTCAAGGGTTTCCCAAATCAAGGAACAACTAGATGCCATTGGAGATACCCTTGATGAAGATGAACTTGTAATGACTGCTCTAAATGGTCTCACTAGACCTTGGGAGTCATTTATACAAACTATGTGTGCCAGAAAAGAAAGTATGAAGTTTGATATAGTATGGGAGGATTGTGTTCAAGAAGAAGCTAGGGTAGCCAATAGAGAATCCCTTCTCAAGGAGGATGACCAAGCCTTGGCTACTCATACCAAAAGAAGAAGAAAGGGTTACTTCAAGAAAGTGAACCACAAGGAGTCTCAACCCTCTCATAGGTTCAAAAGGAGAAGAGGAACAAACTCAGAAAGAGACCTCTCCACAGTCCAATGCTACAATTTTCTTAAACTAGGACACATTGCTAGAAATTGTACTTCACAAACAAAGAAGAAGAAGTTTGCTCACAAAAGACATCATGTACATATGGAAGAAGATGATAGTGGAGAAGAAGAAGAAGAAGAAGAAGAGGAAGAAGAGGAAAGGCCTCGAAGGAAAATATCTAAAGTAAAGAAAGAAGATGCAGAAGAATATGTTCTATTTTCTGTAGTCTCTAGGTTTGTGTCACCTGGAGAAGATACATGGCTCATTGATAGTGGTGCTTCAAAGCACATGACAGGTCAAAAGAAAACTCTCTCAAGACTTGAAGAAAAGACTTCTCCACAAAAGGTATCTCTAGGAGATGATTATCAATATCCCATCAAGGGAATTGGTGAAGCAAGCTATAAGCTTGATTCTGGAACACCATTGAAGATGAAAGAAATTTTATATGTACCAGGTTTGAAGATGAACCTACTTTCTATCTCAGCACTAGATAAGAAAGGATTTAGAATTGCATTCATAGATGGACAAGTAATTATGTGGCCCAAAGGAAAATCAATTGAGGATGCAATTGTTATTGGTGAAGAGGAAGGAGGTCTTTACAAACTCAAGGGTCATCCAGAAGTTGCCCTTGTCCATGAAACTACTAGCCCCAGTGAGCTATGGCATAGAAGGCTTGCTCACATTAACTACAAATCCCTACCCTATGTAAGCAAGATGGTTATAGGACTACCAGACTTGAAGGTTGATCATAATGGAACATGCAAAGGATGTGAAAAAGGGAAGAATGTCAAGTGAAACAAAGACTAAGAACATCCTAAAGTTAATACATTCAGATGTATGTGGACCAATGCCCACCACATCCATCAGTGGGTTTGAATACTATCTCACATTCATTGATGACTATTCAAGGAAGACTTGGATATACTTTCTAAAAGGAAAGAATGAAGTATTTGGAAAATTCAAAGAGTTCAAGGCTTTGATAGAAAATCACTCAGAAAAGAAAATCAAGATTCTCAGAATAGATAATGGCGGAGAATATACTTCAAAGGATTTTGAAGACTTTTGTAAGGAAGATGGAATCAAGAGGGAACTAACCACTCCCTACAATCCCCAACAAAATGGGGTTGCTGAAAGAAATAATAGAACCATAATAGAAGCTGTAAAGACTATGATACATGACCAAGATCTACCCATGTATCTATGGGTTGAAGCAGCTAGGACAACAGTCTATGTACAAAATAGACTATCCCATAGTGCTCTTGAATTCAAGACTCTAGAAGAAGTGTTCACAGGAAAGAAGCCTGAGGTAAGTCATCTCAAAATATTTGGATGTCCAGTGTACATTCACATTCCAAAAGAAAAGAGAACCAAGTTGGATCCTTCTAGTAAGAAGGGAATATTTGTTGGATATTGTGAATCATCCAAAGCTTTCAGAATTTACATACCAAGTTTTCATCATATGGAAATAAGTAGAGATGTGACATTTGATGAACAAGCAGCTCTCAAGAAATCTAGGAAGTGCCAACTTGAAGAAGTCTATGAAGAAGATACATGTCCTAGAATCATAGAGGCTGTGCCCATCCCTGAAGATGATACACCAAAATACCATGACATGTTAGAACCATAAGAACCCCCCATTACAAACTTATCTAGAAAAAGAAGGCCAGCTTGGGCTAGAGATATTATTCAAGGAGCTGAAAAATATGGAGCTCCTGAAGGCTCCACTAGAGAAAGAAGGAAACCAAAGCTAGTATCCAACTATGTGTCTTTGATGTGTGATCTTGTGGATCAACAACCTACTAGCTATGAAGAGGCAGTTCAGAAGAAAGAGTGGGTAGAAGCAATGACAGAAGAATACCAATCAATAAATGAAAAATGATGTTTGGGATATAGTTCCCAAACCAAAAGATAAAAGTGTGGTATCTTCCAAATGGATATTCAAGATAAAACATGCTGCAAATGGTAGCATTGAAAAATATAAGGCAATATTTGTAACCAGAGGATTCTCTCAGAAAGAGGGAATTGACTATGAAGAAACATTTCCACCAGTTGCTAGGTACACTTCCATTAGAACTATTATGTCACTTGCATCTATGATGAAATGGAAATTACACCAGATGGATGTTAAGACAACCTTCCTGAATGGTGTGATTGAAGAAGAAGTGTACATAGAACAGCCACAAAAATTTGAGGTTAAAGATGAGAGAACACATGTATGCAAGCTGAAAAAGGCTTTGTATGGATTGAAGCAAGGTCCCAGAGCTTGGTACTGAAGGATTGACAGTTGCTTAACAAGCATGGGCTTTACCAAGAGTAAATCTGATCCTAATCTTTATCTCAAAGTTATGGATGATGAACTTGTTATATTATTGTTGTATGTAGATGATCTATTTCTAACTGGAAATGAGAAACAAATCATCGAGTTCAAGAAGAAACTCTCTTCAGAATTTGAGATGAAAGATCTCGGTTTAATGCACTAATTCTTAGGTCTAGAAGTATGGCAAAAACCAAAAGGAATCTTTCTAAATCAGGGTAAGTATGATGTGGGGATTTTGAAAAGACTCGATATGTTGGAGTGTAAAGCCATGGCCATTCCCATGGACTCCAACTTGAAGTTATTAGTTGACGACTCATCAGAGTTAGTAGATGTGACTCTATACAGACAGATTATTGGATCGTTAATGTATCTGAAAAATACCAGACCAGACATATGCTTTGCTGTAAATACTTTGAGTCAGTATCTAGTGAAACCTAGAAGAGTTCACTTAATAGCTGCAAAGCATGTGATGAGGTATCTAAAGTGTACATTAAATTTTGGTCTATATTATCTTGAAAATTATGAATTCAGACTGCATGGTTACTCAGATTCTGATTGGGCAGGAAGTGTCTCAGACAGGAAGAGTACATCAGGTGGATGTTATAGTCTTGGATCTGCCATGATCTCATGGTTCAGCAAGAAACAGTCTAGTGTGGCCCTCAGTACAACCGAAGCAGAATATATAGCTACTTGCTCTGCTAGTTGTGAAGCAGTATGGCTTTGAAAACTATTATCAGGATTATTTGACTTAGAGATGGATCCCACTGTGATCATGTGTGACAACCAAAGCTGTATTAAGATGACAGAAAATCCAGTGTTCCATGATAAGTCAAAACACATAGAGATCCGATATTTCTATACACAGGATATGGTGCAGAAAGGAGCTATTAAGCTTGAGTATGTAAGCACTGATGAAAAAATTGCTGATATATTAACCAAACCTCCGTCTCGAGTAAAATTTGAGTATTTCCGAGACAAGCTTGGTGTAGTTCAAAATGACCCTCCTCGAAAGGGGGAGTGATGTATACACTGATGATGAGATTGCCCACATCGATAGTAAGGTCGATGATGAGGATACCTGTATTTTTATACTTAGGATATTTATATTTCTTATATGTATACTTAGGATATTTATATTACTTGTATATGCACTTTTACTAATGAGGATGACACATATTGATATTTGTATTGATGATATGTATACATGTACTGATGAGGATGACATGTATTGATATTTGTATTGATGATATGTATACATGTATTGATGAGGATACTTGTACTGATGTACTAATGATACCTGTATTGATGAGGATACTATGGGGATTGTATCATCCCCGGACTTAGGTCCCTTGAATTGATCCATAGACAGATGTCTCCGAGAATGAAGTCCTTAGTGGACAGGTGGGGATTGTATCTTCCCAAGACTTAGGTCCCTTGAATTGATCCGTAGATAGATGTCTCTGAGAATGAAGTCCTTAGTGGACAGGTGGGGATTGTATTGTCCTCAAACTTAGGTCCCTTGAATTGATCTGTAGACAAATGTCTCCGAGAATGAAGTCCTTAGTGGACAGGTGGGGATTGTATCGTCCCCGGACTTAGGTCCCTTGAATTGATCCATAGACAGATGTCTCCGAGAATTGATTATTGGACTGCATCATCCGTGAACATTGGTTCAAAAGGTATGTGAGAGGGCTGCATCGTCCGTGAACATTGGTTCAAAAGGTATGTGAGAGGACTGCATCTTCTGTGAACATTGGTTCAAAAGGTACGTGAGAGGACTGCATCATCCGTGAACATTGGTTCAAAAGGTACATGAGAGGACTGCATCATCCGTGAACATTGGTTCAAAAGGTACGTGAGAGGACTGCATCATCCGTGAACATTGGTTCAAAAGGTATGTGATTGGGATTGCATCATCCCTAGACATGAGACTTGTCTTAAAGTGATAAGGATTGATCATCCTGGAACTTGATTTGGATTGTATCATCCATGGACCTATGTCCTAAAGAGAGCGGGATTGATCATCCTATAAAATGATCATATGTATTGCAGAGTATGCTAAGATGATGATCCAGATGTTGTAGATCGAGATGATGATCCAGATGCTGTAGATCAAGATGATGATCCAAATGCTGTAGATCGAGATGATGATCTAGATGCTGTAGATTGAGATGATGATGTTATAGCTGTTTGGTGCTACAGAAGATGAAGACTCAATACTGATGATGCTAATGTTCCAGTATTGACTATGTTCTAGTAATTGCTTAAGTTACTGATGATGATGTATTGAAGAAAGCTTCCGATGATTTATAGATGTATCATGTATGATGTAGTCGATGAATCCTTGCTCCTGCAGATGTTGTTATAATATCCTTCTCATTAAGGGGGAGTGTTGAATATTGTAACTTCTAAGAATATTATATTTGTACTCTATTATTCTGGAGATGTTTCATCCCTCTGAGGTGATCCTATTATGTATCCAGAGATGTTTATTCCTCCGATGGATTGTGGTAACCAGGGTTATTAGATCCACCATGTGGGGGTCAGCCCTGAGTTAATTAATTAGGGTTTATTAGACTCCCTTGGGAGAGGTCGGCCCCATAAGGGAAAAAGTCAGTCGGGAAACTAGTATAAGTAGAGGAGGATGCTCCTCACTTATCTCACACTTACATAGCTCGGAAAGTAGTGCACTTGTGAGAGAGTGGTCGGCATAGGAGGTAGAGAAGGAGCTATAGTCTTGGAGCACATCTTGTATTTTGGTTGATCATCTTATAGAGGAAAGCTTTGCTGGGTTTTCTACCCCATGAGAGTTTCCCAGGGTAAAATCTCTGTCTATCTTGTGGTTATGTTTCTTTCAGTGATCTTGCTAGTCAAATTAGTTTAAACTTAACAGCAATTCTTTGAACCTTTCATGAAGATAACAAAAAAAACTTGCTTGCATCACCACAAATAAGCTTTCATAATCACATAAATCCATCCAGTACACAAACATTTGTTGAATTCCTCATGATTTCGGTACAAAAACTCACACAAACACCTAAAGAATCAAACTGTTAATCTTTTGGGGCTATTTTCCCTCGTCCAAAACATGAAAATGAAGTGAGTAGGAGATTCTCCTTTTGTAGGAAATGTGCTCCTACTAACATCCCATACCACCATCCAATACCATCCAATTGAGTTCCTAAAGGTGATGTTGTTATTATATCTAGGGCATTCTCAATATCTTTTAAGATTATATGAAAACATTCTCACTAGATGTTGTTGTACATAATCAATTGCTACATTGAGTTTTAATAATCATGCACATCGAGTTTTAATATATTATTTGTTGTTCATTCTTGTAGGGGTGATATTTTTGTTTTGTTAAAAACATATTGAATATGGGAAACTGACGTAATAATCAAAGAAAGTCTAGAAGGAAGGAGCCGCCCCCTAAAAAGGCCCTTGAGATAAGAGAAAAAGGCCAGGTTGTACATGGAAAACCATAGACATCAATATGTTCGTGCCTTAGACCCATCAACAAGCAACGATGAAGTGGTTGAAGTCAATCAAATCTTGCTTGATGCTGAGTATGAAGGGATGGATGTTGAATAGGTTGTTAATTGGAAACCTCCGCAAGAAGAGCACACACATGTCGAACACACCCCCTTGCGGGACCAAATTGTGAACTAGGGCCACAACAAACCGGTGATGGGACTCGTACTTCCTTTCTGACTCCCTTGCCTTGACTATCAAGTGTACGACAAAGAAATCCTAGATGTATTCATGTGGATGAAAGTTCATTTTCAGGACTTGAAGGTGAGTTTCCCAAATGCAATATTGATTTCCATTGTAACAGGATAATCAAATAATTTTTTGAATCCAAAACCGATGCAACAAAATGTCAATTTTTTTTCTGGCTTTGTTAAAATCACATTGTCTAGCTCATGTTAGGAGAATTTTGGGCATAAAGGTAATTAGAATTTTAGAGGCCAACGATCATGTTGTTAGAAATCTATAATCTGCATTTAATTTGATTGGAAAAACTTCTTGTACAAAATATTTTAATGCGTCCCATCGTGTACTATCGGAATCGATCGTAGACAAATCCACAAGGCAACGTCACCTGCTATCACACACATGCAAAATATTTAAAGTAGATAGAAAGACTCTTCAAAAGTATTATGCTATTAGAGAAAAAATTGAGACACTAGGCCAAAAATATTGTTGGGCCTTTGTTGGTAGGTTACCTCGTTCAGACATGAAGCTTATTGATGCTGTTAAAGAACTAGTACAAAATATTTGGCATGATAACACTAGACCATCATCGAATCAAAGAGATGTGTTAAAGTTGAGAAAAGGTGTTAAGGGGTGTGAACCCCATGTCAAGCACTTCCTTGAAATGACAAAAACATAACTCTATGAGAGGTTCCAGAATGAGCACACACAATTGCACTTTGGCCAAAGGTCCTTTGAAAAATGCAAACCCTAGTATGTTAGAATTTGCATTGCTCGCAACACATGTTGCTGTAGATACCATGTAGAATTTGAGTACTTTTATGATACATCCAGACATATATTTTGTGATTTGCATACTAACATTGTGCAGGAATGCCAATCGTTACAACCACCGAATGCATCGAGATAATTTATACATAGCATAATGTGTCCAAGACTTGAAGGACAAAAATATTATAAAAGATCATGTTTATATGGGACATGTTCCAGGTGTAGTGGATTTGCATTGTTGATCCACTGCATCCATGAAACTGAGGAGCAAAAATTTGGGAGGATATCGGTAGAAATGCAGAACTTCAAGTACATAACATATCAAGTAGATAGTGCGAAGGAAATCAAAACAATTGCATTGGTGAAGTCACAGGTAATCTAATTTTTCATACTTACATACTGTACATGTTGAATTTGTACATATATATTCAGATTGAAAATGTCATGTTGTACTAATGCCCTTGGTTTTGTGGCACCAGGTACAAATTTGCGATTTCATGAAGGAATTCTACCAAAAGACAGAGCAGTATGTACAGCATGTCCATGTAGCACGATGGAAGGATGAACAATACAGACAATGCAAGGACACCTTTCCCAATGGCACAATATTGTCGGTTGTGGACTTTGCTGAAAAATACACTCTGCAGCCAAATAATGAGATTCAAATTCAATACCATCATTCAGACCAAGTTAACATAATGGTCCATATCACGTATAAGCATGCGCCAGAGAGCAGTAATGACTTGAAGATAATATTGAAAGAGGCCAACTTCCACATTAGTGACGACAGGTGCCACGACCTGCATTATGTGCAACATTGCTTCAAAATTTTCTATGATCAATTGAAGGAGAGAGGTATACAAATGGATTAGCATTAGATATGGTCAGATGGTTGTGCAGTCCAGTTCAAAAATGAACGTGTATTCCATTGGTTGACTATTTTGCATAAGACTTATGATGTGCTGCATATCTGGAACTATTTTGAGACCAGGCATGGAAAGGGAGAGCATGATGTGGCTAGAGCATGTCTCAAAACTGCCCTACGAAGGGAGGAGATGAGGTGCATGACAAACCCTCATATTAGGGATGTAGAATCCATAGTTCACTGGTGCTCTACAAAAATGTTAGATCGAACCATGGAGCAGCACAGACCAATAGGTAGAGGACATGTTGTAAGAAATTTCTGGCATGTGGTTGATATAGATTGATCGCGTTCTTATAGTTGTAGTACTGTACAAGGAACTCGTGGATTTAATTTGGTTCGAAGCTCAAACAACCCCTTATTTGAAATATGGACACACAAACTTGCTTGATTTTGTGGGCCTTGCAGTAGTTGTGAGTGGGATGAGTGTGAATCAACGGATTGGGTTGATGAATGGGATCATGTATCACTTGCAGTCTAACCACATGCAGTTGTTGAAAAAACCTAGTTAGAGGAAGGAAAATCCTCTATTTCAAATGAATATGATCATATATCTGATCTTGTATAGCTAGGTAAACGTTTATGCATGAATATCCCGGTTCCCTCGTATTTGTAATTATCCAAGTTATCAAACCACTACTTGTTGGAATATGACCGTAAAAATCATTTTTGCAGGACACATCTATGCAGTTGTCACCCCGACAGACATTGCAATTGGCACGAATTATTGGTTGGCACGATGCATCAAGGGGAAGCAAACCCTCCTCGCATCATTAACCAATAGTGAAGGCATTACCTTTCCAACTTGATCGATGGTTGTTCAGGGGGGATATCTTATAGTAGATGGAAAGGGACCAAAGAGAAATGGCTACACATACACGGATTATAGACCAGGTTCACAGGTGAATCACTTTACGCACTTGATCGTTGGTACAAACATCCAACTACAAACAATGTCAATGAAGTCATGAAACAAGGTACGCTACTTACTACCTCATGCAGAGCACGAGAGGTTGTTTGAGACAATAAAAAACATGGAGGATCCATAAGGCCTAATTGATTGAGGTACATAGTATAGTCATGCGATTGTTTATTCTTGCATGTCTAATGTTATTCATGTTAGATAGTTTATTTGATATCATTATCTTATATCGTTTATTTGATGTTTGAGTTATTTTTAATTTTCTATTACAATACATTGACGTTGAACACCAACCACTCCAATTCAAGTTTCCATCCCTTTAGGAAAACTTCACATGCATAAACAAGATTGAAAACTCATCTTATATTATAACATTTCATAATATTCAATAGAAATTAGAATCAATACACATTAATGAGTACACATTTGTCATTCACAAATCACAATGAGACACATAGATGCATTGAAATTTGATGGGCATTGGGGAATAGCTCAAGATGTCGGAACCATATTTCTCATTAAGTCGTCAAAATCAAAATGTATTATAGAGATGTCGAAATGCCACTGGGCATTGGAAAATTCCAAATATACTAATAGTAAATACAAAAAGGGGTGGATCAAGATGGAAGAATCTCATATGTCAAGTAGATCTAGAATAACTAAGAAATCATGTTAGTATATTTCATTTTAAAACAAAACAGAAAAAATACCTTTTTGCTATATTATATGTGGATGGTAAGCACAGAATAATGTCAAAAGACTCAAGCAAGTATGGACTCCTCTCATTAGAAACATTTACCTAGCAATTTTTCATATGTCATTTCACCAGCCACTTCACCCAATTTCATCATGTCACCCTTTTGCAATAAACTAATAGTGTGTCATGTTCTAAAGTATATGCCCTCGGAGCAAATCCTCAAAGTGTCCCTGAATGGCCCCGGGGTGCCAGACCAAAATGCCTGCAGCACCCAAACCGTGGCTCTGATCGCAAATCCATTGATTCCAATGGATCTGGGGCGCCGGGTTTCAGCTAGGGGACCCCCCACAATGTGCCTCCAACACCCAGAAACGGTGTTATTGTGCCATCTCTAGAGCTAGGGTTTTGCTCAGTGAAGGCCATTCTAATATTGCTCAAGGGGGTTATTTCTTGTCCGAAGGCTCCCGAGCATGCGTGGTCACCATGGACATGTTTATAATGACCATAGGCACATGTGGGATATGATGGAACACCGGTCTGCTTGTTGGTTTGGGTTCCGTGACCCAGGAGCAATTCCTCAAAGTGTCCCTAAATGGCCCCGGGGTGGCCGACCAAAATTCCCGCAGCACCCAAACTGTGGCTCCGATCGTGAAACCATCAATTCCGATGGATCTGGGATTTCGATTTTCAGCTAGCGCTCCCCATAGCATGCCTCCAACCCCTGAAAACGGTGTTATTGTGCCATCTCTGGAGCTAGGGTTTTGCTTAGTGAAGGCCATGCCAATCTTGCTCAAGGGGGTCATTTCTCATTCGAAGGATCTCGGGCATGCGTGGACACATCCGCAATGGCCATATGCACGTTTGGGAGATGAAAGAACCTAATTCCACTCACCGGTTTGGGTTTGGTGCACCTAGAGCAATTCTTCAAAGTGTCCCTAAATGGCCAAGGGGTGCCCGACAAAAATGCTCGCAGCACCCAAACTGTGGCTCCGATCGTGAGTCTGTCGATTCTGATGGATCCGGGATGCTAGGTTTCAGGTAGGTTCCCCCCCACAATGTGCCTCCAACCCCCAGAAACAGTGTTATTGTGCCATATACAGATCTACGGTTTTGCTCAGTGAAGGTCATTCGAATATTGCTTAAGGGGGTAATTTCTCACCCAAAGGCTCCCGGGCGTGCGTGGACACCATGGAAACATCCACAATGGCCATACGCATGTGTGGGATATGAAAAAACCTAGGTCTGCTCATCGGTTTGGGTTCCGTTTCCCCAGAGTAATTCCTCAAAGTGTCCCTGAATGACCCCGGGGTGTTGGACCAAGATTCCTGCAACACCTAAACCGTAGCTCCGATTGCGGATCCATCAATTCTGATGGATCCAGGACGGTGAGTTTCAGCTATCCCCCCCTCCATAGAGTGCCTCCAACCCCCAGAAATGGTGTTATTGTGCCATCTGTGGAGCTAGGGTTTTGCTCAGTGAAGGCCATGCCAATCTTGCTCAGGGGGGTCATTTCTTGTCCGAAGGATCCTGGGCATGCATGACCACCATGGACATGTCCACAATAGCGATACACACATGTGGGAGATGACATAACCAAGGTCTGCTCTCCGGTTTGGGTTCCATCCCACAGAGCAATTCCTCAAAGTGTCCGTGAATGGCCCTGGGCTGCCGGACCAAGATGCCCGCAACACCCAAACCATGGCACCGATCGTGAATCCGTTGATTCCAGTGGATCTGGGATGCCAAGTTTCAACTAGGACCCCCCCGACAATGTGCTTCCAACCCCCGGAAGCGGTGTTATTGTGCTATCTCCGGAGCTATGGTTTTGCTCAGTGAAGGCCATGCCAATTTTGCTCAACGGGGGCATTTCTCGTCCGAAGGCTCCTAGGCGTATGTGGCCTCCGTGGACATGTTCACAATGGCCATACACACATGTGGGAGATGATGGAACCCAGGTCCACTTTTTGATGTGTTTGTAACTTCAGAATGTATTTCACTTGTATATTTTATATTGTATTCATATGACATTGTACTTCCGACGGAGAGGTTTCATTCCTCCGATTGGGAAGGTCATTATTGTACTTGATAGAGTTATTAGACTCCCCTAGTTGGGTCGGCCCTAAGTCATGTTGTGATGGGTTATTAGACCCTCCTAGGAGAGGTAGGCCCAGTTAGGGTAAAAGGCAAGTGAAGTAAAGTATAAATAGAGAGTGTGACTCTCTCATTTGATTCATTCACTCACTCACTCATTCATACAAGTGAGTAGTGTGCACAAGTGGAGGAGGAGGAGCTGTAGAGGACTATCTCTTTGTTTTGGGGTTTTTTACTATTGCTCATTCTATCTGTGAGGAAGTTGAGGGGTTTTATCCTTTATGGTTTCCCCGATGAAATGATTTGTGTCAATTGTCTCTTGTGATTGATTATGTTGTGCTTGTTATTCTCTCAGATAAGATCCTAGATCATATTGAATTAAATGTTGAAAAACTAACATGGTATCAGAGCTAACCTGAGAAGAAGACACTGTGCAGCTGCGGAAGCTAGGGATTCTTAATTTTTGGGTCTCTTTCCATAGATCATCAAAGGAAGGAGGCTAGGATGACTCTCCTAAGGAAGGCGCATCTTTCTGTCAAAACCGAATTTGATTCCGAGCATTTTCAGTTTTTGGCCTCTCACTGCTGCGGGAAATTAGGGATTTTGACAGAAGAGGAATTTTGGAGTTCTCTCAGCATAGGATTGATCTCCTCAGAAAAATTGAATTTTAGAGACCAATATCGAACTTTTTGGTTGGGTAGAACCCCGGGATCTATCAAACCCTAATTCGGGTTTTGGACCAGAAAACCAGAATTTGCAGAAGTTGCAGATCCGAAATTCGCAAGTCATTTTTGAGGGGTCAATTTTTGGAGTTTTCAAAATCTGAGCACACTAGCTTGCTTGCCTAAGTCAATTGCATCTCCCTGTCCAGACAGAAGTTTGAAATTCCAAGTTTTGATTTTTAGGGTTTCTCTGTCAACCCTAGCCAGCTCGAGATCCAGTTTCAGCATATCAAGTGGTAAGATCTAAATCTTTTCTTTCCATTTGAGTTTCTCATTAAGATGTCTCACCACACCAAGCTTGATGATAATCTTGAAGGGGCTTTTAACTTTCAAGCATGGAAGTATAGGATTGGGTTAATCCTAGAAGAGAATGAATTGGACACCTACATAAGTGAAGAGGTTCCAGTCCTGCAGGGAGATGAGGCTAAGGCCTTACATAAGAAGAACTTGGTCAAGGCTAAGAGGTTTATTGCAGATTCTGTCAAAGACCATTTCATACGTCATGTGTCTTCTCTAAAGACACCCAAGCAGATGTTTGATTCCTTGACCAAGATATTTGAAGGGAAGAACATAAATCGGAAGATGACTTTGCGGAACCAACTAAAGAATGTCAAGGTACAAAATGCAGAGACCATGCAATCTTACTTCACAAGGGTCTCTCAAATAAAAGAACAAATTGAAGCTGTGGGAGAAGATATAGAGAATGGTGAAATTGTGATGACCACCTTGAATGGTCTACCTAGTTCATGGGATTCCTTCATTCAAGGAATTTGTGCTAAGAGGAAGCTCATCTCATTCAGTAGGTTGCGGGAGGAATGCTCACAAGAAGAAGCTCGACTTGTGGCTTGAGAAGAGAAGATGGGTAATGAAGACCAAGCTCTCATAGCACACTCCAAGAGAAGTGATAAGGTACAACACCATAGCAAGAAGGAAAAGCACCACCACCAGAATCAGAGGGGTAACTTCAAACCCAGAAGAGATATGTCCTCCATTTGATGATATACATGTGATGAGAAGGGACACTACTCCATGATTGTCCCAGAAATAATAAATGTGGCTCTCACAAGAAGAAGAGAAACAAAAGGCATCATGCTCACACTGCAGAGGATGATGAACCTCCCAGGAAGAGAGCCAAAGAAGAAAGTGAAGATTCTTCAAGCGATGAAGAGTATGTTTTGATATCTTCCCTCATAGGAACTATTACACATGGAAGCAATGATTGGATTATAGATAGTGGGGCTTCCAAGCATATGACAGGATTCAAGGAATCCTTTATGAACCTATCTGAACATGAATCACCCCACAAAGTGAAACTTGGGGATGACTATCAATATCCTATAAAAGGAAGTGGTGAAGCCTCTTATAAGCTAGAATCTAGAAAGTATATGATGATGAAGTATGTCTTGTTTGTACTAGGACTAAAGAAGATCCTTCTCTCCATATCTGCATTGGATGCAAAAGGTATGAGGGTTGCATTTGTAGATGGCCAAGTTCTTATGTAGCCTAAAGGAAAGACCATAGATGATGCAATTGTGATTGGAGAGAAAGATGGAGGCTTGTACAATTTGAAGGGACAACTTGGACAAGAATTGATGAATAAATCAAGAAAGGCACAGAACCTCAGACTTAGATGATAAACAAGAACACTCTGTTGGAGACTCCAGTAGTTCCTTCAAAGAAGCAAATATTGAGAGGGATTCCACCCAACAAAAAAACAAAGATAAGTATTTGAATTGTCTTTTCTTGTATACCTGATTATTTAAATGATATTGTTCAATCATGTATATACTTATGTTCCTAGATTTATGATTTATATCATGCATGTTAGAAAAGTTGCATTAATGAACAAGATACTACTAATGTGAAAATAATGGGTAAGTGGCCTATGGCACTATACAACATTCCATTGCTACTTATCTAGTATGAAACCTTTTGCCGACATGTTGGGAGTAGTGCACACTCTTAACAATGTTCTGGTAGAGATGGAAGGCATCTAGAAAGTTACGGGATATTGATGAAAGTTGTATTGAAGCATTGGCTAAGATTTTTGCATGATTGTATGACATATGTATTTATGTGTAAGAATTTGTTTTGAAAACTATGAGATGTTTCTAATCATGCAATTGCACTTGTCTTGTAGGAAAGACCATGTACCATCACCTACAAGAGAGATCTGTTTTGAAGAACAAACAACGAAGATCCAGAAAGCTACTTGTTGAATGCATTGAAGAACCAAAAGTACCCAGGAATCAAGATGCAACATTGAATGAAGTAAATCCAGAAGAAGATCGTGAGATAGAAGATCCACAGGAACCTGTAGATCCACTACGTGAGAAGAATTCTCATAAGAGGAAACCAACATGGATACGAGAGGTAATTCAGGAAGCAGAAAGGTATGGCGCTTCAGAAGGTATGCATAGAGAAAGAAAGAGACCAAATCCATACACCAGCTATGTAGCCCTGGTATGTGACATCATTGACAAAGAGCCTTCCAACTATGAGGAAACAGATGAGAAGAAAGAATGGAAAGATGCCATGATCGAGGAGTATCAGTCGATCATGAAGAATGATGTTCGGGATGTGGTCTCGAGACCAGTAGGAAAGTCTTTTGTGACTTCCAAATGGATCTACAAGATCAAGCATGCTGTAGATAACAACATAGAGAAATACAAGGCAAGATTTGTGGCACGTGGCTTCTCCCAGAAAGAAGGAATAGACTATGAGGAGACATTTGCACCTATAGTTAGATATACTTCCATTAGATCAGTACTTGCTCTGGATACAGTGATGAAGTGGAAGATACACCAGATGGATGTCAAGATAGCATTCTTGAATGGTGTAGTGGAAGAGGAAGTATATGTGGAGCATCCACTTGGGTTTGAGACACATGACAGGGAGACTCATGTGTGCAAACTGAAGAAATCCTTGTATGGTTTGAAACAAGCACCTAGGACATGGTACGGTAGGATTGATAGCTTCTTGACTAGTTTGGGATTTTCCAAGAGTAAAGTGGATTCCAACCTTTACTACAAGGTTGAGGAAGGAAATCCAGTGATACTCCTACTATATGTAGATGACCTGTTTGTGACAGGTGAGGATGGATTGATTACTGATACGAAGAGGAAGCTTGCTGCCAAGTTTGAGATGAAGGACCTGGGTATGATGCACTATTTTCTAGGCATGGAGGTGTGGCAGAGTATGGATGGGACCTTCCTTGGACAAGGGAATTATGCAGTAGAGATCCTGAAGCAGTTCGGGATGATGGACTGCAAGGCCATGGCCACACCTATGGAATCGAACATGAAGCTATTGAGTGATGTTTCATCAGAGTCGGTTGATGCCATGATGTATCATCAGATGATTGGATCATTGATGCACCTGACAAATACGAGACTAGATATTTGCTTTGCTGTGAACACATTGAGCCAGTTCTTGATAGATCTGATACATGTTCACCTGATTGCTTCAAAGCATATTCTGAGGTACCTGAAGGGTATGGTTGATTGTGGGATCAAGTATGATGCGAATCAGAAGATTAACCTAGAGGGTTATGTTGATTCATATTGGGATGGCAGTGCAATTGATAGTAAGAGCACTTCGGGGTTCTACTTCAGTATGGGATCAAGTGTGATCTCTTGGTTTAGAAGGAAGAAGTCTTGCGTGGCACTGAGTATAGCCGAATCAGAGTATGTCGCAACTTGTTCGGCTAGTTGTGAGGAAGTATGGATAAGGAAGCTACTGTCTAATTTGTTTGATCTCTAGTTGGATGTGAATTGTATACATTGCGACAACCAGAGTTGTGTGAAGTTGTCTGAGAACCCGATGTTCCATGACAAGTCGAAGCACATTGAGATCAAGTATCACTATATCAGGGATATGGTGCAGAGAGGAGCAATGAAGATCCAGTATGTTGCGATGGATGAGCAGATAGCCGATGTATTGACTAAGCCGCTAGCCAAAGTGAAGTTTGAGTACTTCAGAGAGAAGCTTGGTGTACATCAGATCGAGGTTACTTCCAAGGGGAAGTGATGAGTCTGGAAGATGTAGATGCACATGAGCCATTCTCACATGGTGGTATGTGTGTCCTCCCATGGTGCAGATATAAGTGTCAGGCCATTCCAACATGTTTGAGGTGTTTCCTCCCATTGTCGCTGATATAAGTGCTGAGCCATTCGAGCATGGTTCAGGTGTGTCTTCCCATGGCTGCAATATAAGTGTTGATCCATTCGAGCATGGTTGAGATGTGTCTTCCCATGGAAGCGATATAAGTGCTATGTCATTCTCGCATGTTTGAGGTGTGTCTTCCCATGGCGTAGATGTAAGGGATGTGCCATTCTCGCATGGTTAAGGTGTTTCTAGCCATGGCGTAGATGTAAGTGCCGTATTGTGTGCATCTGGGCTGTGCTCTGTGGACGATGAGATGATCTGAAGATGATGAGGTGACTGATGGTACACAAGTTTTGCAGAGGCATATAGTCAGTCCTGAGATGCTCCTTCAAGTTTTGCAGTGGAATATAATCAGTCTTGGAAGATGTTACAGGTTTTGCAAAGGCAGTGTAATCAGTCCTGAGATGTACATACTTGATGGCTTCCTCACAGAGATGATGAAGACCTACATGGAGGCTAGTCCTACATCCATCATGAAAAAGGGCTGGCTCTATAGAACTTCCTATGACGAGTAGATTGGAGATTGATGATAGAGATAGTAGCAGCAATGATGATGATGATCTAGCTTTGATGATCCTCCAGGGATGAAGACATGTGCCGATGAACTATGTCAAGAGAATACCTTCCTAGTTAAGAGGGAGTATTGATGTATTTGTAACTTCAGAATGTATTTCACTTGTACATTTTATATTGTATTCATATGACATTGTAATTCCGACGAAGAGGTTTCATTCCTTTGATTGGGAAGGTAATTATTGTATTTGATAGGTTTATTAGACTTCCCTAGTGGGTTCGGCCCTAAGTCATGTTGTGTTGGGTTATTAGACCCTCCTAGGAGAGGTCGGCCCAGTTAGGGTAAAAGGCAAGTGAAGTAATGTATAAATAGAGAGTGTGACTCTCTCATTTGATTCATTCAGTCACTCACTCATTCATACAAGTGAGTAGTGCGCACAAGTGGAGGAGGAGGATCTACGGAGGACTATCTCTTTGTTTTGGGGTTTTGTACTATTGCTCATTCTATCTCTCAGGAAGTTGCGGGTTTTCTCCTTTATGGTTTCCTTGATGAAATGCTTTGTGTCTATTGTCTCTTGTGATTGATTATGTTGTGCTTGTTATTCTCTCAGATAATATCCTAGATCATATTGAATTAAATGTCGAAAAACTAACACCGATCCTCGGTTTGGGTGTCGTGCCCCTGGAGCAATTCCTCAAATTGTCCCTCAATGGCCTCGGGTTGCCGGACGAAGATTTCGGTAGCAAAAAAACCGTGGCTCCGATCATGAATCCATTGATTCTAGTGGATCTAGGATGCCAGGTTTTAGCTAGGGCATTCCCCACAACATGCGTCCAACCCACAGAAATGGTGTTATTGTGCCATCTCCGTAGCTAGGGTTTTGCGCAGTGAAAACCATGCCAATCTTGCTCAAGGGGGGGATTTCTCGTTTGAAGGCTCCTGGGTGTGCGTCGCCACCTTGGGCACATCTACAATGGACATACGCATGTGTGGGAGTTGCCGAAACCCATGTCTGCTCGCTGGTTTGGGTTCCGTGCCACTGAAGCAATTCCATAAAATGTCCCTGAATGGCCACGGGGTGCCCGACAAAAATGCCCGCAACACTCAAACCGTGGCTCCGATTGCGAATCTGTCGATTCTCATGGATTTGGGACGCTGGGTTTCAGCTAGGGGACCCCCCACAACATTCCTCCAACCCCAAGAAATGGTGTTATTGTGCCATCTCCAGAGCTACGGTTTTGTTTAGTGAAGGCCATTCGAATATTGCTAAAAGGGGTCATTTCTCGTCCGAAGGCTCCCGGGCGTGTGTGGCCACTGTGGACATGTCCACAATGGCCATATGCATGTGTGGGAGATGATGGAACATAGTTCCATGTTATAACTCAAAGTTACACGTTAAACCGTAGTGTCGCATTCTTATATCATGTGATCTAACGACACCTTCTCCCTAATGATCATCATACATTATTGATATCCTCCTAGTCTCATCTAGACACCCAGGATAAAAAATCACTGATTGAATACCGAAGACAACATCTTATCTGCCACATGTTCCCCAATCTAACCCAATCTGCATACATTTTCGTGCTTTGCACATCTGCTGGGTAGCGAAAATTAGGGTTGTCGCATTATGCTCAGACCCTGGGGCACGAAAATTTCGCGTTATGCTTAGATCCAGGGGCACGAAAATCCTCTTTTAGCCTTTTTTCCATGGATCTTGGATCTCACCTTTCGAGAGATTTTCTTGGGATTATCAGCTTTGATTCGATCCCAAACCCCTCTCTTTGTTTAGTAGGCTTGATCCACTAAACACTCATTAGATCCGTTTTACTCTCCTTTTGGTTAACCCTTCCAAACACTATAAGGGAGAGGCCTTCCATGAGCCGAACGGAGGAATTGTGGCGCATCCAACCTATGATCTTGAGAGTTTTGCAGATATAGCTAGAGGAAGGACTTGGAGCTGAAAGTTGGCTTGGACATCAAGCAACTATTGTAAGCATATTCAAGTTGTAATAAAGATAACTTGTCTTGTTTCCCAATTCATGTGTGTTGATTGTGTTTCAATTTCATGATTTGTATCTAGCTAGATTTGGATTCTAATTTGTGATTCAGGTTCTTGGAGAATTGTATATGCTTGCATATCATTTGATCCTAACAGGTTCATCACGAGGACTTTGAGATTTGGACTACGAGCAAGACAAACATCAAAAGTGAAAGGTCAGTTATCTTCTCTCACTTTCTTCAATACAAAAAATTTGAAACGCTTGTTTAATATAGGATTCAAGATTGCATTTGTTTCACTTTTGTCTTAGTATACATTCAGTCCATCCTGCTTTATCCTAAGAGGGCTTATTTCTATCCATAGGAAGAAATATCTACAACAAAAACTGGCGATTCCATTGGTTTGAACCCCTTTTGTTTTGAGTTTTTTTACTTTCATTCATCTTTGATTGTGAATTTTCTCTTCTTTCCAACAAGTTGTGAAAGTTGGTCTCTTTGACCTTCATTCACTTCCCTCCCCTCTGCATCAGACCTCTGTCAGTGATCAGTGAGTCCTCTAGGTTGGCATACCCTCGAATAGTCAAAAAAATTTCTTAAACTCCCACACTCATCCTCTTTTTGAGCATTTTTGCGCCCCTACCACTAGTTACAGAGCAACAATTACCAGTTTGTTTCTAACCATGCTTTTTCCAGAGTGCGATAATCCGTAATTATCGCTCCTGGGATTACTACAGGCACGTGAAAATATCTACAAAAAGGATTTTTTCTTAGGTTTGCTTGGTTACTTTTGGTCAATTTTTGGTTTCTCTGCTCTTGGTTGTTGCTCTGATAATTATTAGACCTTTGTACCCTGCCCAGCTGCAGCACATTGCTTGCACTTCATTTTTTTTTTGAAGTTTTGTAGACATTTTGGACATATTTGGGTTTGAGGTCACTATCATAACCATACCTACTTACTCATTACCAGTTGCATCTTGTCTACATATCCTGTCACCTTTTCACAGATTGCAAGTATTTTGTGGTTTGCTTTTATTTGTTTCGAGCTTGGATTTCTTGAGTTAGTGGCACCATACCTATTTTGATCACCTCCTTATTATTATTCTTTGCATTTGCTTGGTCCTCTCCTCATAATCAAGTTTTGCTACTATCTACCTTTCCTTGATTATACTTTTTTCAATACTACATTGTTCTTACAGCAGTAACTTTCCATTCTTGTTATCGAAATCAATATTGGAAGATTTATTTTGGAACATTGTCTTGCTTTCACTGAAAAGGTCAAGTTTATAATTTTGCATATTAGGAAGTGAATCGCTTAGTATTACTTGTAACATAGTTTTACTCATTTTGAAGTTCCATTAGTTGTATATCAATTGCATTTTGAAAGTAGTTTCATTAATTTGGCTTATTAAAAAAGAAAACAAATTTTTGTGGAGTGGTTTTTTCATTTATTTTGAAAAAGTTCATACATTGTGATTGAAGAAATCTCCCTTTATTTTAGATAGAATTCATTGAACAGAAAGGCTCATTTCGATTCATATTCATTTGCATGGTTTGAGTCATCATAACACCACAAGTTGCATTTCCATCACCCCATGAGGGTTTCCCAGGATCTATATTGAGGAAGCTTTGCTGGGTTTTCTACCCCATGAGGGTTTCCCAGGATAAATCTGTGTCTCTTGTATTTATGTTGTGCTTGTTGTTTCTTTAGTGATCCTGTATATGCTATTATTGTGAAATGGAATGTAATGATGATATTTTATGTCTTAGCATATTGAATCTTAACATGGTATCACCTGAAGGAAGGCAATGTATGGCACTTACGACACTTGCTTCACTTGCGACAATTTGAAGGTTAGGGTTTTGTATAGAAAAAACCAGCCATCATGGAACTTTCACTATAAATCCATTTTGGAGAATTTTCAGGATCTGAAACCTTTACAGTTCGTAGATACCATCCCCAGGTACATTGTGTCCAAAGGACACCCTCATATTCGTTGTACTTTGTGAGTTATGATCAGTACAAGTTAGGGTTTTTGCCTCTTCCAGATCTCAGTCAAAATCAAGTGACGTAGGAAAAAAGTCATAACTTGGGCTAGGAAGCTCCAAATGAAATTTCATAAAAAGTGACAGGTAGTACATAGACTATACTATCTCAGGAAACGTTTTCAGAGGCCTAAATTGAACCAGTGACACGTGGGACACCGTGCAAGTTCGCTCTCCTATTTTATCCCATAAACAAGTCACGTTGCGACACTTGGCATAACTATCTCTCATAAAATCCAATTGAAGTCAGACTTGTTGGGATGGAAAGATTACAGGGCAGGATATCACAAAAAAAAATTTCAGACCCTGTGGATCGAAAAGTTTGGAGTTACAGTAGAAACAATCAGGTACATATTTCTGTCAAAACAAAATTATTTTTGGAGCACCTTCATTCATGGCTTCCGAAATTTAGGTTTTCGGAGAAAGTTGGAATTTTTGGAATCAGAGTCCATGTCTGAATGCTATTCAGGAAAATCAAAATTAGAGACCAGGATCAAATTTTTTGGTTAGGTAGAAGACCGGGCTTGATCAAATCCCAGTTCGGGATTTTGCTCGGAAAGATGGAAAATTAGGGCTTCAGCAAAAGTTGGAATTTTTTAAGTCTATGACCACGGCTGTAAGCTCCTCAGAAAATAAGAGTTTAGAGCCTTGGATCGAACCTTTTGATGAGGCAGAAGGGTGGGATCCATCAAAACCTAGTTCGGGATCCTGTCAAGAATATCCAAAGGTTTCGAAGGCAATTTTGAGGGGTCAAATTTTGGAGATTTCAAAATTGAAGTATGCTAGTTTGATCAGCTCAGCAGGACACATTCTTCCATACATTCAGAAGTGTGAAGGTCAAAGTTTGAATTTTTAGGGTTTCTCTGACAAACCCTAATCGAGCTCCAGATCCAGTTTTAGGGGGAGATGCCTTACATAAGAAGACTACAAGAAGTCTCGCCAGGTATGACTTAAGAAGATACAGGTATGTCTTGAAATCTGATTCTTGATTAAGTTCATAATATGTTTGTCTTCATATTATTTATTAGTACAATCTTGATTAATGTTAGAATTGTCTTATCACCCTAGTAAAAGTATGTGAATGATAGAAGACATTCATTTATTAGGTCTATATGCTTGTACTAATGCACTGTGGTGTTGTATGAGGTTGATGTTGTCTGCTAACAAGATACAGGTACATCACGAAATACAAATCAAGTTCCATGACCATGACAACATGAAGACAAAGACTCATCCATAATCTTTGATCACATAGAAGGTCTACTTACGAGGTATGTATGAATTTGTTCTATTATGCTTAACCTATGAGATATGCAGATTCTAGCACAGGATCTCTAAATCATTGAAGAGAACAAAGAAGATATTGTTTAGGTATACTAATCTAGGTATGTTTTCCTATATCAATTTATAATCTTACCTTGTGCTAGGATCCCTTATATAAGTATACTTGGTATGATTGGTTATGCTTATTCATAAAGTTAGAAATGTAAGTAATCAAGGGTTTATGCATATTATGTCTCTTATCTTGATTGATGATTTAACTAACTAGAAGAGTCCTATGATCAAATAAGAATATGCATGAGTAAAAGAAGACTTCCCTGAAACCTTGAATATTAATGTTTATTATCTATGATGTTTTGATAATATTGAGATTATACTAATGAATGTATGTTTGTGTATGAGATCATGAAGATGACACTAGTGCACACTTGAGCATGCACAGTGGTACAGAATGAATAGAAGTTCAAAATTCATATAGAAGATCAAGCGAGAGGAAACCACACAAACATAAAAGATAAGTATTTGAGTTGTTATTTGAAATAATAAATGATATAATTGCTTGTATGCATATTTTTATTCCTAGAATATGTCATGCTAAGTGTAAACATTCATATAACATTGAACAGTATACTACTAATATGCATATGATTGGTAAGTTGGACAAACATTCCATTGTTGCTTTTCTAGAATGAAACCTCTTTGGTGACATGCTGTGAGCTGTGCACACTCTCGATATTATGTTCTGGTAGAGATGGAAGGCATCTAGATAGCCACTGTATGCATACAAGATATGGAAAAGTGTTGTGCCAAAGTATTGGTCAAGATAGTAGCATAACTATCTAAATCATATTTGTATGCATAATAGGTTATCAAGTCAACATGATTTGATGATTATGAAGTATTACTAATCATGTACTTAATTTTGATTTGTAGGAAATATCATGAAGAATGATGAACACCGAACAAGTGATGGATGTTCAACAAGAAGATTTACAAATCAAACATAATATAGAAGGCTCGTGGCTAGAAGATTCTCTTAGAAAGAGGAAGAGAATCATGATGAGATGTTTGCTCCAAGTGGCTAGATAAGATCATTATCTTAATGATGTAATTGAAGAAGAAGTGTGAATCAAGTATTCAATTGAAGAAAGCTATGTATGGGTACCCAGGATCGATAGTCAATTGATGAGCTTAATGATCACCATGGGTGATGTGGATCTCAACCTTTGCTACAAGGTTGAATATGCTTTCTATACATAGATGACATGGATGCAAGAAGGAACTCACCATAAAGTTCGAATGATATTGAGGCTCATATCAGTAGACCCATCTGACGAGAGATGGCACAGATAGATATGCAGAAGATCACTCAACACAGAGTGTAAATGATGTTCAGTCACAAAGGGAGAATTGACAGTTTATTGATAAGCTTGGGATTTACCAAAAGTAAAGCTGATCAGTTATGAATGACGAACCTATCATACTATTACTGTATGTGGATGATCTATTTTTACAAACAAATCATGAAAAGAAAGAAGAAGATGGGTGCAGAAATGAAAATGAAAGATCTCAGATTGATGGAAGTATGGCAAGGCTCAGAAGGATTTTTTCTCATCCCAGGAAAGTATGCTGTGGAAATCTTGAGAAGAATTGATATGTTGGAATGTGAATCCATGGCCACTCTAATGGGTTCTGAATTGAAGCTGTTAGCTGATGACTCATCAGAGTTAGTGGATGTAACTCTGTACAGATAGATTATTGGGTCATTGATGTATTTGATGTATACCAGGCTAGATATATGCTTTGCTGTGAAACACCTTGAGACAATATATAGTGGAGTTCACCTGATATTTGCAAAGCATGTGATGAGGATATCATGACTTTAGATGGCTACACAGATGTTGATTGGGTAGAAAGTGTATTAGACAGGAAGAGCACATCGAGAGGATGTTATTGTCTGGGATCAGCCATGATCTCGTGGTTTAGCAGGAAGCATTCTAGTGTGGCTCTCAGCACAAGCAAAATATATGGCTGCTTGCTCTGCTAGTTGTGAAGCAGTATGGTTTCAGAATTGTTTGACTTAGAGATAGAACCAACTGTGATCCTATGTGACAAACAGAGTTGTATCAAGATGGCAGAGAATCCAGTGTTCCATGATAAGTCAAAGCACATAGAGATATGACATTTCTATATACAAGATATGGTGCAGAAAGGAACTATAAAGTTTGAATTTGTAACAAGCTACCGATGTACTAACAAAACCTATACCTCAAGTGAACAAGTTACCGATGAACTAACCAAACCTCTACCTCAAGTAAAGTTTGAGGATTTTCGAGACAAGCTTGGTAGGACCCTCCTCGAAAGGGGGAGTGATGTGGTCACTTATGATGAGATTGCCTGCATCAACAGTGAGGTCGATGATGTGGATACATATATTGGTGATGCCAACATAGAGGTTGGTGGATGGTCCTTAGACAAGGTCTATGTTGACAAGGGGATTGCATCATCCTTGAACACATGTTCTAAAAGGATCCGTAGACATATGTCTCCGAGAAAGAAGTGGTATTGCATCATCCTTGAACACATGTTCTAAAAGGATCCGTAGACATATGTCTCCGAGAATGAAGTCCTTAGTGGACAAGTGGGGATTGGATCATCCCTGGACTTCAGTCCTAAAGAGAGCCGTAGACGTATGTCTTCCAAAATGAATTCCTTAGTGGACAAGTGGGGATTGGATCATCCCTGGAATTTAGTCCTAAAGAGAGCTGTAGACGTATGTCTTCGAAAATGAAGTCCTTAGTGGACATGTGGGGATTGGATCGTCCCCAGACTTCGATCCCTTGAATTGAACCATAGACAGATGTCTTCGAAAATGAAGTCCTTAGTGGACATGTGGGGATTGGATCGTCCTCGTACTTCAGTCCCTTGAATTGAACCGTAGACAAATTTCTCCGAAAATGAAGTCCTTGGTGGACATGTGGGGATTGGATCATCCCCACACTTTGGTCCCTTGAATTGAGCCGTAGACAAGATGTCTCTGAGAATGGGGATTGGATCGTCCTCAGACTTCGGTCCCTTGAATTAAGCCATGGACAAGATGTCTCCGAGAAAAGGGATTGGATCGTCCCCAGACTTTGGTCCCTTGAATTGAGCCGTAGACAAGATGTCTTCGAGAATGGGGATTGGATCGTCCCCGGACTTCGGTCCCTTGAATTGAGTCGTAGACAGAGGTCTTCGAGAATTGAATGATAGGACTGGATCGTCCCTGGACCTCGGTTCAAAATGTACGTGATGGGATTGCATCATCCCTAGACATAAAACTTGTCTTAAAGTGATAAGGATTGATCATCCTGGAACTTGATCTGGATTGTATCATCCATGGACCTATGTCCTAAAGAGAGCGGGATTGATCATCTTGTAATATGATCATCTGTGTTGCAGGGTATGCTGCTATTATGAGGATACTTGTATTGATGTATTGATACTTGTATTGATGATGTGTATTGATGAGGATACTTGTATGTATACTTGTATTGATGATGTGTATTGATGAGGATACTTGTATGTATACTTGTATTGATGATGTGTATTGATGAGGATACTTGTATGTATACTTGTATTGATAAGGATACTTGTATTGAAGATGTGTATACTTGTATTGGTGTGGATACTAATACTGATGATCTAGATGACGATGCTGCTGATCGTGTTGATGTAGATGACGATGTTGTAGATCGAGATGATGATCCAGATGCTATAGATCGAGATGATCTAGAAGCTGTAGATCGAGATGATCCAGATGTTGTAGATTGTGATGAACCAGATGTTGTAGATCGAGATGATGTGACAACGATGCTCATGTGATGACGATGCTAATGATCATGTGATGACGATGCTGATGATCGTGTGATGACGATGTTGATGATCGTGTGATGATGATGCTGATGATCGCGTGATGACGATGTTGATGATCATGTGATGATGATGCTGATGATTGTGAGGATTCAGATGTTGATGTTGCTGTAGCTGTTTGAGTGCTACAGAAGATAAAGACTCAGTACTGAAGATGTTGATGCTCTAGTATTGAAGATCTTGAAGATGTTCCAGTAACTGGTTGAGTTACTGATGATGTTGAGAAAGCTCCCAATGATTTATAGATGTATCATGTTGACGACTCCTTGCTCCTACAGATGATGTTATAAAATCCTTCTCGTTAAGGGGGAGTGTTGAGATATTGTAACTTCTAAGAATATTATATTTGTACTTTATTATTCCAGAGATGTTTCATTCCTCTGTGAAGATCTTATTGTATATCCGGAGATGTTTATTCCTCCGTCGGAATGTGGTAACTTGGGTTATTAGACTTCCCTAGTGGGGGTCGGCCCTGTATGTGTTATGTGGATCAAAGGGTTGTTAGACCACCCTAGTGGGGTCAGCCCAGTTAGTTGTAGTAGGGTGTTTAACCCAGTGGTAAAGTTGGGGCCGACCTAGTTAATATAAAGTACAAGTCGTAGATGTGTATAAATAGAGGAGGTGTGTTCCTCATTATACACACACTTCCCTCACTTGAAATGTAGCGCACTTGTGAGAGAGAGGTCTGCTATGGAGGAGGAGGAGATAATGTCTTTGGTTTGCATCTTTGTATATTGCGGGTCATCTATATTGAGGAAGCTTTGCTGGGTTTTCTACCCCATGAGGGTTTCCCAGGATAAATCTGTGTCTCTTGTATTTATGTTGTGCTTGTTGTTTCTTTAGTGATCCTGTATATGCTATTATTGTGAAATGGAATGTAATGATGATATTTTCTATCTTAGCATATTGAATCTTAACAATTAGAGCATCTATCCAATCCAGTATGGTTAGTCTGGCTAATTCACCCTTAACATCAGAATAATTCAGACGTGATACAGAGCAAATTCTCTCATCAGCTTCCCAATACCCCCTGCCACCTCTCCTCTTGGTTACTAAGCTCCCTTCATTCCATCTAGCAGAGAGTTTCATCACTCCTATGCTGATGGATCCAGACCCTCAGACGAGAGTATACCCGAACTTCTTCTGGACCCCGATAGGACAGCTCACATTTTTAACCCAGCCTCTACTTTATGGGATACACCTCTGGGCTAATCCCTTGATGGTCTTCCCATCTTTCCAATCCATATGGACGTGATTCCCAACAACCCTCGGTTATACTCACCCCATCTATTGTCGCACAATATGTTCGAATTAACTTCAGGGGATGCACCCCTTATGAGGGATAACCCCATCTTTCCACTGTCACCATTTGAAATGTACAGAAGACCCCCCCACAAATTGGCACCTTTGGCGCTATTGGCCAATCGACACTACCCCACCTTTCTAGTATTGGAAGAACATCCAGTCATATTGTTGGATCATCCATGTTGAGCGGAGGTTCATCTTCAGCCACCATCTATACCATTTCCGGAGGTGGAAAACCGTCTACTGGAACCATTGATCCCAATAACCAACCCGCTCTGGGTGGACCATCAAACCCACCCACAGGAGGACAACCATATCTTGGGAACATTGGTCCCAGTAACCAACCTCCTCCAACCGGACTATCCAATCCACCTACTGGGGGGAAACCTCTTGGTGCCATCCAAAGAGGGGCTACTCAACAAACACCTCCATTCTTTCCATCAGCCCAGCAAGGCCCACAACTTACACCATTTGGAAGAATACCACTTGTTAACGCCCCCAATAGCACCATTCAACAACCCTCTCCATCAGCATCATCTGCTCAGTCAGGAACATACAATTCACTTGGAAGTGGACAATCTCATGTTGGCATCCCAACCGGAACCAATTTCCAACATCCCTCATCAGGAACAGTTCCTTCTTGGGGACCCCACATCCCACAGAGTGGGGGGTACTCTCTTTTCGGAAACTAGAATCAAGTTGTGGGGAAAACTAATCAATCTTTCATTTCCCCCAACTTGACCTTTGACATTCCTTATCCTTCAGCCGTGAATACTCCATGGAACCCACTCTTCAGCCTCCCCCTCTTCATTGGGGTGGAACCAACATTCCATGGATACCATTCTTTCAGGCATCCCCTAACCCTGGTATGGGAAATCGTCCACACAATCAAGGTGTTGGAAACAGTCCTGGGACACAACAATCCCAGGGAACTATACCCCAACAAGGAACAGGAAACATTCCTACGACACAACAACTCCAAGTTACTATATCAGTCATCCCTACTTAGCAGAACGTTCAACAACTGGCTAGTATTGTGATTCTGAATCAGACGATAAATCCCATGATTTCGAACACACAACCAGTTAACTAGATGGTCTACTATCCTCAGAACTTCCAATAGTATTCCGCGGGAAACATGTATGGGTACAATACACAACATTATGCTGTGCAGGGTCCTACAGGAATCCCTACACCATACAATTACTACTCATACCCCTAATCGTCAACTTCCTTTCTTGGCCACGCTAGACTTTCCTGATTTGTCCAGGATTATTAACGATCCCATATGGAATGAACCATATTGGCCACCCATCCCAGCCAAACTACTATCATACTTTCCCAAGTTCGATGCCAAACCCGGGGAAGACCCCAAGAACCACGTAATGACAATCCATCTTTGGTGTTCCTCGAACTCATTGATGGATGACTCCATTCAGTTATGGATCTTCCAGGGTACACTTACTAGTACGAAAACAAAATAGTACATCAAGCTGCCACAACACTACTTTCATGATTTCAATATCTTGAGCATGCAGTTTTTGATACATTTCCAGCTCCCCTTCCGGTACGAGATTGGAACAGACCTGTTGACCTCACTACATCAAACCACTTCTACACATATATCAGATCATATTCATGAGTGGCGTCGATGCCTCAGGTTAATTAAGGCACCCATTCCTTACCAGTTACTTGCTGATTGGTTCACAAAGTCATTTCTTCCCCCCATCATCAGGGATATTGCCATGGGCGGACCTGTCACAGAGGAACAAGCGATTTCTCATGTTCAGTATATTGATTTGGTATATACTCGATCCAAAACTTTATACGAGCTTATTCCTCATGCCTCACGCACCACTAGTGATCCAACCAAGCCCGCCACTGAACCCCCCATTGATGGTATCGTTGGTTCAGTTAAGGCTCAGCTTGCAACCAAACCGAGTGGGAAACAAGCTACTGTTATCCCCTCTCCTTCCCAGGCTTCCCCCAAAGATTTTACTTCTGTTGCGCCTTCCTCTGAGGTGAATGCGGTTCAATCCACATCAAAAAAATCTGGGGGAAAGAAGAAGAATAACTGTGGAAAATCCAAGAAACCTTTTAACCAATAGCAAAACCCAAAGCCGCAACCAACCAACAACGATCCCAAACCATGTCGGAAAGAAAAGTTTCCCTGCCTTATTTGTCAGGAAGATCACTACACACGAGATTGTCCTTACAAGGAAGAAGTCAATAAATTTGTTAAAGGATCCTCCCGCTCGGTTGTGTTAACCGATCCTTTCCCCCATAAACAACAATAGATGGTTACTCACGATCCCCCGCTAGGGGGAAACCTGAACAACCCACCCCATAGAGAAACGTCCGCAAATCGCGATGTTTTGATGATGAGTAACGAAGAGATCCATATATCTACTTGAGAAAGGACATACGATACCCCTCCAAGTCCAAACAAACTGGAGACAGCCAATGGAAAGTCCCCTCCTGAAGATCCTTCTATCATCCACCCCCCCAATGGTCATCTCCACATTGAGAGAACTATCATAGAGATAGTGCTACACCCACCCAAGGGCACCATCCAAAAGGAGACATTTAATCCTAATGCGCAAGAAACCCAAAATTAAAATATTGTTGAGGACCTATCTCAAGCACCATGCACTATTTCAACTCTCAAGGTTCTCCAACACTGCCCCACGCATCGTAGGACCCTACTCTCAGCACTGGGGGAAGCGGACCCAAATACTTCTAACAGAATTATATTTAACTTGGAGTATTTTAAACTCAAGCTTTCTCACTAGCTGGCCTTCTAGATACAAACAAAGATCCCTGGAAACAACATTCATCGCACTGTCTTAGATGAAGGCGCTTCCACATCTATCATGTCCTTGACTTGTTGGAGAGCCATAGGCTCACCTGAGGCTACACCTTCTCCCACTACTCTGAAAGCATTTGATGGACATGGCTTTCAACCATATAGACTCATCCCTGCGATTGGTGTCGAACTAGGGGGAAGGACAATATCTATACACATCGAAGTCGTAGATGCACCATTGGATTATAACCTTGTACTCAGCCGAAATTGGTTCTATGCCATGACCTCCATTGCATCCTCCATCTTTCGACTAGTAAAATTTCCTCATCAAGGGAAAATTGTCACTATAGATCAGTTAGACTTCTGTACTCCAGACATTCATTCGAACTCCGCCCATAATGTCCTTGCTGGGTTAGCCCCCGTACCATTTCAAAGATGTTGGCATTGGTCTTATGAAGGATTCCTCCCTCATCAGAGTATTCCTGGAGCTCAGATCCTCTATACATGCCATAAACATGATATCATCAAGTATCACTCCATTCAATGGACCTGTTGATTCTTGGGTGATACCGCGTCCCACAAAGCTTGAAACCTATGACAATTCCATGCCTTTAAACAATAACCTCGCACCTTATCAGGCGATCCAATTAACCATAGATTGGGTCGATCCTCCTACACATCACGCCGTGGCATAGATCGCGTCTGCGACTGGCCCATCGTCACCATTTATCGATCCTCTCACACTGATTTTTCCTTCCGATGAGTCGATTATGGAGGTTATGTGCATCAACGAACCAACCGAGGAATATTACGATTATCGGCCTTCTTTCCCTACTATCCAGGCGATCAAGCAAGACACCAAATCCAACAGTTCACTTGAAATTGTTAAACCCAAGTTTCCCACTTCTTTCGACGATATATTCTTTAAAGGAAACTTGGCCAACATCATGGAAACTACTCCTATTAACATTTGAGTGAAACCTGGTGTCATGGAGAATATTCACATAGGCAAGACATGTACTCCCACCGAGGTGGAGTTCTATACTACCTTATCCAAAGAATTCCGCGACGTTTTCGCTTGGATTTATGAAGAAATGCTAGGAATAAACCCATCCTTCGTGGTCCACGAGATCCAAACATTTTCTGGTGCCCAACCAGTTCGGAAAAAAATCCGGCCCGTTCATCCCCGCAAGGCAACGACTATCAAAGTAGAAATTGAAAAACTTCTGCGTGTTGGTTTTATCTATCCTGTCCCGTTGACAGAATGGGTATCTAACATCGTTTCTGTAGCAAATAAATAGGGTACGATTAGGGTCTGTGTCGATTACCGAGATTTGAACAAAGCTTGTCCAAAAGACAACTATCCAACTCCATTATACACCAGATTATTGATGACTGTGACGGGAGTGTCATCTTTTCATTCATGGATGGCTTCTCTGGCTATAATGAGATAGAGATACTCCCCGCCGATCAACATAAGACAACGTTCATTTTCCCATGGGGGACCTTTTCATATCAAAATCTACCCTTTGGCCTTAAGAATTCCCGGGCAACTTTCCAACAGGTGATGTCATACGCATTTCATGACATTAAACATATTGTAGAACCATATCTTGATGACCTCCCCTCCCATTCTCAGGCTCGGGATGATCACCTAGATCATTTAAGCGCCATCTTTTCCAGGTGCCGCCACTACAATATTTGTTTAAATCCACACAAGTGCGTCTTTTGTGTTGAAGCCAAAAAACTTTTGGGATTCATAATCTCCAAATATGGTATACGTTTGGACCCAACGAAGGTGGAAGCCATTCTAGCTCTACCTTCCCCCACTGATATACCAGCACTTCAAAGTTTGCAAGGGCATGCAAAATTTCTAAGCCGTTCCGTGTGCAATTTTGTTGAGATCACAAAAGGCTACATGAGGCTTCTGAAAAAGAACATCCCCTTTTTCTGGGATGATGAATCCCAATGATATTTTGATAATATAAAGGCAGTCCTCACTAAGGATCCCGTGATTCAACCCCCCAATTACACACGAGATTACATCTTATATCTCGTAGCTTCCACTTCCACCATTGGTATGGTGTTAGTCCAGGAAGACGCCAACGGCATAGAACATGTAGTTTATTATCTTAGTAAGAGTCTCCTTGACTCCGAAACCCGCTACTCGCATGTTGAAAAGCTGGCTCTGGATACAGTTTTTGCTGTCCAGAGGTTCCACCATTACATTTTGCTCCGCTAGACCACTGTCATAGCTGATTTCAATCCAATGTACTACATCCTCACATGCTAGGTGCTTGTGTGCAAATACTCTTGTTGGATTGTTGTCCTTCAAGAGTTTGACTTGGAATTTGCCAAAGAAAAATCCAAGAAATATTTGGTCTTCGTAGAGCTGATTTGTACTTTGCCCCGTGTCACTGAGCAATCAGAGCCCATAGATTCTCTCCCTGATGAATCATTGTTTCTCATTGGCATGTCTGATCCGTGGTATGGGGATATCATACTTTATCTCCAAACTCAACGTTTTCGGCCCGAACTCAACCGCGATGAACGTCGACGCATAAGACACCATGCCAAGTACTATCCCTTCATTAGAAATACCCTTTATCACCATGGTGTTGATACCATTCTTTGATGTTGTCTAATTTTGGACGAGGTTGAACACGTACTCAATGACTACCACTCTGGAGCATGTGGTGGTCATTTCTCTGGGATGGCTACGACCCAAAATATTTTATGAGCAGGATATTTCTGGCCTTCAATTTTCAAAGATTGCATTGAAACAGTCAAGAAATGTCCACCCTGTCAATTCTTCCATAGCAAGAAACGCTCACATCCTGCTCCACTTCACCCTGTTGTTTCCGTCGGCCCCTTCACCAAATGGGGCATCGATTTCATGCACTGTAAGCCCACTTCAGCCGGGGGGCATGGCTATGTCATAGTAGCCATTGATTATTTCACAAAATGGGTTGAAACGATGCCTACTTTTGTGAAAGATGGTAAAACAACAATGCAATTCATATTCAACCACATCATAGCTAGGTTCGGAGTTCTGCGGTCTATCGTGACCAATCATGGTTCCCACTTCAGGAACCATATGATTGAAGAATTGAGTGCCAATTTGGGTTTTAGTCATGAAAACTCAACCCCATACTACCCACAGGCCAATGGCCAAGTCGAAGCCATAAACAAATTTTTGAAGCACATGATTCAACGCATTGTGGGTACTCATAAATCCAATTGGCACTTAGATCTCTTTTCGGCATTATGGGCCTACCGAACCTCAGTGAAAAGAGCTATCGGGTTCACACCTTTCCAACTGGTGTATGGCCTGGAAGCCATTTTGCCTATTGAATATGAAATTCTGTCACTGAAGATAGTCGTAGAGCTAATTCCCAATACAACTTCTGAGGAGGAACGGTTTCTGTATCTAGCCAAGCTAGATGAAACCCACCCCGACGCTGCTTTAGCTAATGAAGCCCACATGAAACCCATGAAAGCACAGTATGAAAAATCCGTTCAACCTCGTATTTTCAACAAAGACGACCTTGTACTCACATATGACCAAATGCATGACAAACTAGGAAAAGGAAAGCTAGAGTCCATGTGGTACGGTCCCTTCATTATAAAACATGTACTAGAAAAAGGAGCTTATGGTCTTGTTGACTGTGATGGTACACCTTTGGCACGGCCTCGCAATGGGTTGTACCTAAATGTTTCTACGCGTAGGTTTATCCTACGCGGGGCATATCGTACATAATGTACTTATCTTGCTTTTAGTTATTTCTTTTGTGTGCGTGTGCATGGATTTTATTTCATGTATCCTCATTTACCTCGACCCATGCTTTTATGCGTAGATGTCTTCCTACTACAGATTCACATATGGTGCTAGCCGACACACCCGGAACCTTGCTTCCGCAGCATGGGTTATCTATTCTCCTGCTAGTGAGTTGGTATCCTCAGGAAGCACTTGCTTCAGCCCCGCAACCAACAACATTGTAGAGTACCATGCAACCATCAGAGTTCTCTTTAAGCTCTTTTAAGACTCCCTCATTTCGAAAAGATTGCCAAGTGCACTTGTCTCTTTCACACTTGTAAAAGTATTTGAAAGGTCATCTATTCGGTGATAGGTTACCCCTTTTTTGGCCCGTCTAGACTATTTACGAGAAAGGTATACCTTAGTCAACTTTTGACTGGGAGAGTTCTGTCAAGAATTGTTTTACACTTTTTCGGGACTAGGGGACTAAATTTACAAAAAAGTACATTCTAGAGCCTTCTTTAAGTTTTTCGGGCTCTCTATATGTGAAAAACTACCGAGTTTTCCTTCCTTGGACTCATTAAAATTCAACATCGAAGGTCCCACTTTGGGACGAACCCCTCCTTTCTCAGGTTCGTAAAACATGTGATATTGGAATCATCTATGAGATGAGCTATACTGAGCATCTGTTATCCTCTTCAAGCGCGTAAAACAACAAAGAGGTACTCGTCCATCATTTCGGGGAAAAGAAATGGGAAATGAGTCAAGTTTACCTTATTGGAAACTTGTCAGTCGTCACCTTTGAACATGGCATGTGTCCTTACCTTGTGTTTTTTGGGTATCCATCCCTTTCTACTGAATTATAATCCTAGTCACGAGTCGTCTCTTTGGACATGAGTCCACTCGCCCTATCATTATCCTCTGCTACTTATAAACCATGCTACCAAGTTCTGCTCCATGCCATTATATGTTCAAAGGGTCTGCGTTGCTTCAAGTCATCCATTATGTCAAATATTCCGTTGTGTCAATACATGTTCTCTTGTTCCATTTTTACATACTATCTCTCATTTTGATTTCATGTCGATGATGTGGGAATCATTATTAACACCTTCGATGAGTCTATTCTTGTCGACGCCAAATCACTATCCAGAAATTACGCTTAGGAGTCAACCATCAGTACCTTGGTGCCTACATGCCTCAATGGCAGGCTTCCTTGTACTCGAAAGTAGGTTTTCATTGTTGACCACTGATTGAATAATCTCACGAGTGTTCGACATCAACTCATCTATTTGCATTTCGTCGAGATGTACTACAAATACCTTGGGGATCACTGTCATCATTGGTGATTTCCCTCGCATTTGTTAATGGTTCACATCATTTACCGGTAATCAAATGGTTTCTACCATGTTTGACTTCAACACCTTGTAATCACATGGCTAGATTTGTATCGTTTGGGATCGGGTAGAAGACCCTGGACACCTTTTTATATTGATTATGTATAGGCTGCGATGGTGATTTTTTGATTAGGCTTACATCTAGTCATTATGTGGAAGACCTCACTCTTGTATTGTCACACAGATCCACTTATGTATTGGTCATGGCTATGTCATTATTGTCTCATGGATCTACGATTTTTCACAGTATCCATGACTTGTCTACAGTCTATATCATCTCAGTGCTCATGGATCTGCAATGTATTGGTCGGCAGCCATGCTTTGAGTCGGTTGTTTTCAAGCATGGGTATGCTCGCCTCGGTGGTATTTTTGACATTTTGTTTCTATTTCAGCTCCTCGTTGCTCCCCTTGATGCTATCTCTGCATAGTATTTATAAATTATTTCGTCCATCAGTCTGTTCTGACCTCACACATTAGGGGGCATCTGTTATACCTCAAATTTACGCATTAAACTCTAGTGTCGCATTCTTATATCATGTGATCTAAAGACACCTTCTCCCTAATGATCGTCATACATTATTGATATACTCTTGGTCTCATCTGGACACCAAGGATAAAAAAACCACTGATTGAATACCAAAGACAACATCTTATCTGCCATGTGTCCCCCAATCTGACCCAATCTGACCCAATTTGCATACATTTTTGCGCTTTGTACATCTGCTGGATAGCAAAAATTAGGGTTGTCACACTATGCTCAGACCTTGGGGCACAAAAATGTCGCGTTATGCTTAGACCCAGGGGTGCGAAAATCCTTTTTTAGCCTTTTTTCCATGGATCTTGGATCTCACCATTCGAGAGATTTTCTTGGGATTATCAGCTTTGATTCGATCCCAACCCCCTCTCTCTTTTTAGTAGGCCTAATCCACTAAACACTCATTAGATCCATTTTACTCTCCTTTTGGTTAACCCTTCCAAACACTATAAGGGAGAGGCCATCTATGAGCCAAAGGGAGGAATTTTGGGGCATCCAACCTATGATCTTGAGACTTTTGCAGAGATAGCTAGAGGAAGTGTTAAATTTTGAGCATTAATTTAACATACTCTAGGATCTTTACTGAGAGAATAACATGTACAACATATCAATCATATCAAGCATGTATCGAGCATATCAAGTAATCACATAAGACATTGGACACACAGAGTTTCACTGGGGAAAACCATAAAGGTGAAAAACCCCACAACTTCCTCAGAGATAGAAAGAGCAATGATACAATGAAAGTACAACCAAAGTACAAGAGATAGTCTTCTCCTAGCAGTTGATCCTCCTCCTCACATGTACGCCACTTTTCGAGTGATAGAAGAGTGAGTAATGAGATGATCAAATAGAGATCTCCTGATCTCTATTCATACTTGTCCTATCCTGCCCAATAAGCCAGTGGGGTTGACTTGTCTAACTTAGCCTAATAACCCATGGTTACATTAATCCAGACTGACCCCTTACTAGGTGGTCTAATAACCCATTAGCAAGTTTCAACACTTGAGACACTTGTCAATACAAATGATGACACTTCCATATAGAGGAATAATACATATCTATAGGAGTACAATAAAATACATAGATGAAATACATTCCGAAGTTACATATACATCAACACTCCCTCTTAACTAGGAAGGGATTTCTCGACACAGATCTGCTAGCAAAAGTATTCTTCTCTAGATCATCATCATTGGATCATCATCATCGAATCATCATCCCTGCTACTATCTCAATCAATCTCCAATCTACTCGTCATAGGAAGTTCTACATAGCCAGTCCTTTTTCATACTAGATGTAGGCCTGCAACTTGCAGGTCTTCATCAACTACAGAGCCATCCCTTTTTCATGCTGGATGAACATCATCAACATCTCTATGCACAAGCCATCAAGTAGGTACACCTCAGGACTGATTACACTGCCTCTGCAAAACTTGCAAGATCTCCCAGGACTGATTACACTTCCTCTGCAAAAAACCTGCAAGAGCATCTCAGGACTGATCATATGCCTCTGCAAAACCTGTGTACCATATTGTCACATCATCGTCTTTAGATCATAGTCATCGTCCACGAAGCACAACCCAGATGCACACACACAGCACTTACACTCACCAGCATGGGAGGACTAACCTACTACCATCTGTGAAAGGCTCACAACAATTACATCAACGACCATGGGAGGATGAACCTACCACCATGTTGGAACGGCTCACCAATTACATCAACGACCATGGGAGGATGAACCTACCACCATGTCAGAAAAGCTCGGCAATTACATCAATGACCATGGGAGGACTAACCTACCACCATGTCAGAAAATCCCACTCAACCCTTACAACTCACCATGGGAGGGAGAACATACCACCATGTGAGAATGGCCCAGCCCTTACATCTACACCATAGGAGGACGAACCTACCACTATGTGAGAATGGCTCATGTGGATCTGTGTCTCCAGACTCATCACTTCCTCTTGGAAGGTATCTCAATCTGAAGTACACCAATTCTCCCTCTGAGGTATTCAAACTTCACTCTGGCATGTGGCTTGGTCAACACATCGGCTATCTGCTTGTCCATCGCAACATACAGGAGCTTCATTGCTCCTCTCTACACCATATCCTTGATGTAGTGATACTTGATCTCAATGTGCTTTGACTTGTCATGGAACATTGGGTTCTCTGACAACTTCACATAACTCTGTTTGTTGCAATATATACAAGTAGCACTCAGCTGTTGATCAAACAAATCAGATAGTATCTTCCGAAGCCATACTGTCTCACAACTGGCCGAACAAGCTGTGACATACTCTGCTTTGGCTGTACTCTGCCACACAGGACTGCTTCCTGCTAAACCAAGAGATCATACCGGATCCCATACTGAAGCAGCACGCCGAAGTGCTCATCCGATCAATGGCACTGCCTTCCCAATCCAAATCAACATAACCCTCTAGGTTAAAGTTTTGATTTGCCTCATACTTGAGCCCATAGTCAACTGTACCCTTCAAGTACCTCAGAATATGCTTTGTAGCTATCAGGTGAACATGTCTCGGATCTATCAAGTACTGGCTCAAGGTGTTCACCGCAAAGCAAATATCTGGTCTCATATTCGTCAGGCAAGGACCCAATCATCTAACGATACATCGTAGCATCAACCGGCTCAGATGAAGCATCACACAGAAGCTTCAGGTTTGATGCCATAGGTGTGGCCATGGCCTTGTAGTCCATCATTCCGAACCTCTTCAGGATCTTTATTGCATACTTCCCTTGTCCAAGGAATATTGCATCTACACTCTACCACACCTCCATACTAAGAAAATAGTGCATCATACCCAAGTCATTCATCTCGAACTCGGTAGCAAGCTTCCTCTTCATATCGACAATCAAACTCTCCTCACCTGTTACAAACATGTCATCCAAATACAGTAGTAGTATCACTGGATTGCTTTTCTCAACCTTGTAGTAAAGGTTGGAATTTGCTTTACTCTTGGTAAATCCCAAATTGGATAGGAAGCCATCTATCCTACCATACTAGGTCTTGGGTGCTTGTTTCAAACCATACAAGGCTTTCTTCAGTTTGCACACATGTGTCTCTCGGTCATGTGTCTCAAACCCGAGTGGCTGCTCCACATACACTTCCTCTTCAACTACACCATTCAAGAAAGTTGTCTTGACATCCATCTGGTGTACCTTCCATTTCATCACTGCAGCCAGAGAAAGTACTGATATAATGGAAATGTATCTGGCCACAGGAGCAAAAGTCTCTTCATAATCAATTCCTTCTTTCTAGGAGAATCCATGAGCTACAAACCTTGCTTTATATTTTTCTATGCTGCCATCTATAGCATGCTTGATCTTATAGATCCACTTGGAAGTCACCATAGACTTCCCATCTAGTCTTGGGACCACATCCCAAACATCATTCTTCATGATCGACTGGTATTCTTCGACCATGGCATCCTTCCATTCTTTCTTCTCTGCTTCTTCTTCATAAATGGAAGGTTCTTTGTTCATTATGTCACAGAGTAAAGCAACATATCTGGTATGTGATCTTGTTCTTTTCCTTTCTCTGTGTTTCTCTTCTGGAATACCAAACCTTTCTGCATCTTGGATGAGCTCTCTAGCCCATGTTGGTTTCCTCTTGTGAGATTCCTTCTCATGGGGTGGATCTACAGGTTGTTGTGTATCTTTTGTTTCACGATCTTCTTTAGGAACTGCTTCATTCATGGTGGTGTCTCGAGTTCTGGATATTCTGGGTTCTTCATTATCTTCAACTGGTGTTTTTCTTGATTTGATGTATGCTGAGCTTTCATTTAATGTTACATCCCTACTAATATTCTTGAATCTTGGGAAGTAGATTCTGTAAGCCTTCGAGATTTCACTGTAACCCATGAATATGCCCTTCTTTCCTGAAGGATCTAGCTTTGTCCTCTTTTCTTTTGGGATGTGAGTGTATATTGGACAACCAAATATTCTGAGATGGCTAACTTCTGGTTTCTTACCAGTGAACACTTCTTCTGGTGTTTTGTTGTCAAGTATCTTATGAGGTGTTCTGCTCTGCACATATACAGCTGTCCTTGCTGCTTCATCCCATAAGTGCATAGGTAGATCTTGGTCATGAAGCATTGCCCTAGCTGCTTCCATGATTTTTCTATTCTTTATTTCGGAAACCCCATTCTGTTGTGGATTGTAAGGAGTAGTCAACTCCCTCTTAATCCCTGAATCACTACATAGCTTCTTGAAGTCACCTGAAGTGAATTCTCAACCATTGTCGAATCTGAATATATTGATCTTCATGTCAGTTTGGTTTTCTATCAAGGCTTTGAATTCCTTGAACTTGTCAAACACTTCATCTTTGTTCTTCAAGAAGTAAACCCAAGTTTTCCTAGAGAAATCATCAATGAAGGAAACATAGTATACATACCCACTCAGAGAACTGGATGACATTGGACCGCATACATCAGAGTGGATGATTTCCAAGATTCTTTTTGCCTTACTTTCACTGCTTGGAAATGTCTTCTTCGTGTTCTTTCCCTTTGCACAACCTTTGCAAATGCCTTCATTCTTTGTCTGGATTTCAGGAAGACCTTCTACAGCTTTGCTTGCAATTGGTAATGCCCTATAGTGCATGTGTGCAAGCCTTCTATGCCAAAGATCACTTGGCTCTACTGAATCATGGACCATGGCTTGTTTTGGTTGGCCCTTCAATTTGTATAGTCCTCCCTCTTGCTCTCCAATCACCACTGCATCATCTATAGTCTTACCCTTTGGCCACATTAGGACTTGGCCATCTACAAATGCAACCCTCATGCCTTTTGCATCTAATGAAGATATGGAGAGTAGATTCTTCTTGAGACGTGGAACATATAGTACATCTTTCATCTTCATAGACTTTCTAGAGTGTAGCTTGTATGAGGCTTCACCACTTCCTTTTATGGGATACTGGTAGTCATCCCCAAGTTTCACCTTGTGGGGTGATTCATGTTTAGATAGATTCATAAAGGATTCCTTGAATCTTATCATGTGTTTGGAAGCCCCACTATCTATAAGCCAATCATTACTTCCATGAGTAATGGTTCTAGTGAGAGCATAAATCAAAACATATTCTTCATCACTACAAGAATCATCACTATCTTCTCTAGCCCTCTTCCTGGGAGGTTCATCATCCTCTGCATCATGAGCATGATGGCTTCTTTTGGTGTTCTTCCTTTTGTGAGAACCATCTTTCTTATTTCTGGGATAGTCTTTGGAATAGTGTCCCTTTTCATCACATGTATAGCAACGGGCATGGGACATGTTTCTTTTACTCTTTTGATTCTGATAGTGATGTCTTTATTTCTTGCCATGATGGTGAGTCTTTTTGTCACCATGAATTTTGGAGTGTGATGTGAGAGCTTGATATTCATTCCCCATCTTCTCTTCTCGAGCTACAATTCGAGCTTCTTCCCACAGTCTACTGAAAGTGATAAGTTTCTTCCTAGCACAAATTCCTTGGATGAAGGAATCCCATGACCTAGGAAGGCCATTAAGAGTGGTCATTACCACTTCTCCATTTTCTATGTCTTCTCCCACAACTTCAAGTTGTTCTTTTATCTAGGAGACCCTTGAGAAATAAGACTGCATGGTCTCCGCATTCTAGATCTTGACTTTCTTCAATTGATTCCTCAGGGTCATCTTCCGATTTATGTTCTTACCTTCAAATAGCTTGGTCAGGGAATGAAACATCTCCTTAGGTGTCTTTAGGGAAGACACATGGGGTGTGAGATGATCTTTGATAGAATCAACAATGATCCTCTTTTCCTTGACCAAGTTCTTCTTGTGAAGAGCCTTAGCCTTCTCTTCGTCTGGGACAGGGACCAATTCATTTATATAAATGTCCAACTCATTTTCTTTCAGGATTAACCCAATCCTATACTTCCATGCTCAGAAGTTATCAGCCCCTTCAAGCTTATCCTCAAGCTTGGTGTGGTGAGACATCTTTTAAAGAGTACTTCAAATGGAAATAGAAAAGTTTTAGGTCTTACCATTTGTCTTGCTGAAAACTGGATCTGGTCATGGATTAGGGTTTGTTAGAGAAACCCTAAAAATCCAAAATGTGAATTTCAAACTTCTGAAAGGATAGAAAGATGAGTATTGATGAGTTGATCAGCCTGGTATATTCAGAATTTTAAAACTGCAAAGTTTCACCCTTCAGAAATGCTTTTCAATCTCTCAGATTCACTCGGGAGGACCCTGAATTAGGGTTTGAGTTTCCTGGAGTTTTACCCAACCAAAAATCTCAATCCAAAGCTCTAAACTTTAATTTTTCCAAGGAGCTTCCAGCTATGTCTTCAAATTTCAGAAATTCCTATTTTTGTGGAAACCCTAATTTTTAGGGCCAAAACTAAAAGTGCTCAGAATTGAATTATGATTGGACAGAAAGATTCTCCTTGATGAGTAGAGTCAATCTACCTTACTTCTTTTCCACAAATGGTGGAGAGAAACCTAATAAACAAGAAACCCTAGTTTCCGCCACTGCACAATGTCTTCTTCTCAAGGAAGCTCTGATACCATGTTAGATTTTGAGCATTAATTCAACATACTCTAGGATCTTTACTGAGAGAATAACATGTACATCATATCAATCATATCAAGCATGTATCAAGCATATCAAGTACACACAGAGTTTCACTGGGGAAAAACATAAAGGTGAAAAACCCCACAACTTCCTCAGAGATAGAAAGAGCAATGATACAACCAAAGTACAACCAAAGTACAAGAGATAGTCTTCTCCTAGCAGCTAATCCTCCTCCTCACATGTGCGCCACTTTTTGAGTGAAGAAGAGTGAGTAATGAGATGATCAAATAGAGATCTCCTGATCTCTATTTATACTTGTCCTGTCCTGCCCAATAAATTCGTGTGGCCAACTTGTCTAACTTAGCCTAATAACCCATGGTTACATTAATCCAGGCCGACCCCTTATTGGGTGGTCTAATAACCCATCAGCAGGTTACAACACTTGCGACACTTGTCAATACAAATGACGACACTTCCGTATAGAGGAATAATACATCTCTATAGGAGTACAATAAAATACATACATGAAATACATTCCGAAGTCACATATACATAAATAGGAAGGACTTAGAGCTGAAAGTTGGCTTGGACATCCAGCAACTATTGTTGTTGAGATATTGTAACTTCAAAGAATATTATATTTGTACTTTATTATTCTGGAGATGTTTCATTCCTCCTTGAAGATCTTAGTGTATATCCGGAGATGTTTAATCCTCCGTCAGATTGTGGTAACTTGGGTTATTAGACATCCCTAGTGGGGGTCGGCCCTGTATGTGTTATGTGGGTCAAAGAGTTATTAGACCACCCTAGAGGGGTCGGCCTAGTTAGTTGTAGTGGGGTATTTAACCCAATGGTTAAATACAAGCCTACATGATTTGTTTAAAAGACAAGTCGGAGTAGTGTATAAATAGAGGAGGTGTATTCCTCATTTTACACACACTCACTCACTTGAGAATAGCGCACTTGTGGAGGAGAGGTCTGATATGGTGGAGGAGGAGATCATGTATTTGGTTTGCATCTTTGTATATTGCTGGTCATCTATATTGAGGAAGCTTTGTTGGGTTTTCTACCCCATGAGGGTTTCCCAGGATAAATTTATGTCTCTTGTGTTTATGCTGTGATTGTTGTTTCTTCAGTGATCCTGTATATGCTATTATTGTGAAATGGAATGCAATGCTGCTATTTTCTGTCTTAGCATATTAAATATTAACATGGTATCAGAGCTAACCTGAAGGAAGGCAATGTATGGCACTTGCGACACTTGCTTCACTTGCGACAATCTGAAGGTTTGGGTTTTACATAGCAAAAACCAGTCATCGTGGAAATTTCGCTGTAAATCCATTTATGCGAAGGTTCAGGATCTGAAAAGTTTAAAGGTCGTAGATAACATCCCCAGGTACCTTGTGTCCAAAGGGAACCCTCAGATTTGTTGTACTTTGCGAGTTATGATCAGTACAAGTTAGGGTTTCTTCCTCTTCCAGATCTCAGTCAAAATCAGGTGACCTGGGAAAAAAGGTCATAACTTGGGATAGGGAGCTCCAAATGAAATTTCGTAAAAAGTGACAGGTATTACATAGAATGTAATATCTCAAGAAATGTTTTCAGAGGCTGAAGCTGAACCAGTGACACGTGGCACGCCGTACAAGTTCGCTCTCCTATTTTATCCAATAAAAAGGTCACGTTGCGACACTTGGAATAAATCTCTCTTAGAAAATCCAATGGAGGTCAGACTTATCGGGATGGAAAGATGGCAGGTCAGGCTACCACAGAAAAAATTTTAAGACCCTGTGGAGCAAAAAGTTTGGAGTTACAGCAGAAGCAATCAGGTACATATTTCTGTCAAAACAGAATTATTTTTGGAGCACCTTCATTCATGGCTTCCGGAATTTTGGGTTTCAGAGAAAGTTAGAATTTTTGGAATTAGAATCCACGGCTGAATGCTACTCAGGAAAATCGAAATTTAGAGTCCAAGATCGAATTTTTTGGTTGGGTAGAAGACCGGGTTTGATCAAACCCCAGTCCGGGATTTTGATCGGAAAGATGGAAAATTAGGGCTTCAGCAAAAGTTGGAATTTTTGAAGTCTGTAACCACGGCTGGAAGCTCCTCAAAAAAATAAGAGTTTATAGCCTTGGATCGAACCTTTTGATTGGGAAGAAGGGTGGGATTCATCAAACCCTAGTTCGGGATCCTGTCCAGAAGATCCAGAAGTTTCGAAGCCAAATTTTGAGGGGTCAAATTTTGGAGATTTCAAAATTGAAGTATGCTAGTTTGATCAGCTCAGGAAGACACATCCTTGCATCCATTCAGAAGTGTGAAAGTCAAAGATTGAATTTTTAGGGTTTCTCTAACAAACCCTAATCAAGCTCCAGATCAAGTTTCAGGGGGAGTTGAGGCTAAGGCCTTACATAAGAAGACTACAAGAAGTCTCGACATGTATGTCTTAAGGAGATACAGGTATGTCTTGAAATCTGATTCCTGATAAAGTTCATAATATGTCTGTCTTCATATTATTTATTAGTGCAATCTTGATTAATGTTAGAATTGTCTTATCACCCTAGTAACAGTATGAATGCATGTGAATGATAGAAGACATTCATTGATTAGGGCTATATGATTGTACTAATGCACTGTGGTGTTGTATGAGGTTGATGTTGTCTGCTAACAAGATATAGGTAGATCACGAAAGACAAATAAAGTTCCATGACCATGATAACATGAAGACAAAGACTCATCCATAATCTTTGATCACATAGAAGTTCTACTTACGAGGTATGTATGACTTTGTTCTATTATGCTTAACCTATGATATATCCAGGTTCCAGCATAGGATCTCTAAATCATTAAATAGAACAAAGAAGATATTGATTATGTATGTTAGACATAACTAAGCAGGTATACTAATCCATGTATGTTTTCCTATGTCATGTTAGAATCTTACCTTGTGTTAGGATCCTATATAAGTATACTTGGTATGATTGGTTATGCTTATTCATAAAGTTAATCAAGGGTTTATGCACATTATGTCTCTTATCTTGATTGATGATTTAACTAACCAGAAGAGTCCCATGATCAAACAAGAATATGCATGAGTAAAAGAAGACTTCCCTGAAACCTTGAATACTAATGATCATGACTATACATATTCAAGATTATTTAGAATTAGAATGTTTTGATAATATTGAGAATATACTAATGAATGTATGTTTGTATATGAGATCATGAGGATGACACTAGTGCACACTTGAGCATGCACAGTGGTACAGAATGAATAGAAGTTCAAAAGACATATAGAAGATGAAGCGGGAGGAAACCACACAAACATAAAAGATAAGTATTTGAGTTGGTAAATGATATTGCTTGTATGCATATGTGTATTCCTAGAATATATCATGCTGAGTGTAAACATTCATAGAGCATTGAACAATATACTACTAATATGCATATGATTGGTAAGTTGGACAAACATTCCATTGTTGCTTGTCTATAATGAAACCTCTTTGCTGACATGCTGAGAGCTGTGCACAATCTCGATAGTATGTTCTGGTAGAGATGGAAGGCATCTAGATAGCCACTGTATGCATAAAGGATATGGAAAAGTGTTGTGCCAAAGTATTGGTCAAGATAGTTGCATAACTTTGTAAATGATATCTGTATGCATAATAGGTTATCAGGTCAACATGATTTCATGATTATGAAGTTTTACTAATCATGTACTTAATTTTGATATGTAGGAAAGATCATGAAGAATGATGAACACCGAACAAGTGATGGATGTTCAACAAGAAGATTTACTAATCAAACAAAATATAGAAGGCTCATGGCTAGAAGATTCTCTTAGAAAGAGGAAGAGAATCATGACAAGATGTTTACTCCAAGTGGATAGATAAGACCATTCTCTTAATGGTGTGATTAAAGAAGAAGTGTGAATTAGATTCTGTATGGGTACCCAGGATTGGTAGTCAATTGATGAGCTTAATGATCATCATGGGTGATGTGGATCTCAACCTTTTCTACAAGGTTGAATATGGATTCTATACACAGATGACATGGAAGCAAGAAGGAACTCACCACAGAGTTCGAATGATATTGAGGCTCATATCAGTAGACCCATCTGACGAGAGATGTCACAGATAGATATGCATAAGATCACTCAATGCAGAGTGTGAATGATGGACAATTGACAACTTCTTGACAAAGCTTGGGCTTTACCAGAAGTAAAGCTGATCCTAACCTTTACCTTAAGGTTGTGGATGATGAACCTATCATACCATTATTGTATGACGATGATCTCTTTTTGACAAGGAATGAGAAACAGATCATGAAAAGAAAGAAGAAGATGGCTACAGAAATGAAAATGAAAGATCTCAGATTTATGCATTACTTCCTAGGTCTGGAAGTATGGTGAGGCTCGGAAGGAATCTTTCTCAACCAGGGAAAGTATGCTAAGAAATATTAAAAGGACTTGATCTGTTGGAATGTCCACTCTTATGGATTCCAACTTGAAGCTGTTAGTGGATGACTCATCAGAGTTAGTGGATATAACTCTGTACAAACAAATTATTGAGTCATTGATGTGTCTAACGAATACTAGGTCAGATATATGCTTTGCTGTGAACACCTTGAGTCAGTATCTAGTGGAAACTAGATGTGTTCATCTGTTAGTTGCAAAGCATGTGATGCGGTACCTAAAGGATACGATAGACTTTGATCTATGTTATCTTAGAGATCATGACTTCAAATGGCTACACAGATGTTGATTGGGCAGAAATTGTATCAGACAGGAAGAGCACATCGAGAGGATGTTATTGTCTGGGATCAGCCATGATCTCGTGGTTTAGCAGGAAGCAATCTAGTGTGGCTCTCAGCACAAGCGAAATATATGGCTGCTTGCTCTGCTAGTTGTGAAGCGGTATGGCTTCAGAATTGTTTGACATAAAAATGGACCCAACTGTGATCCTATGTGACAAACAGAGTTGTACCAAAATAACAGAGAATCCAACATTCCATGGTAAGTCAAAGCACATAGAGATCTGACATTTCTATATACAAGATATGGTGCAGAAAAGAATTAAAGTTCGAATTTGTAACAAGTTAGCAATGTACTAACCAAACCTCTACTGATCCGATGTACTAACCAAACCTCTACCTCAAGTAAAGTTTTCTGAGGCAAACTTAATATAGTTTAGAAGGACCCTCCTCGAAAGGGGGAGTGATGTGGTCAGTTATGATGAGATTGCCTACATCGACAGAGAGATCGATGATGTGGATACATATATTGGTGATGCCGACAGTAAGGTTGGTGGCTGGTTCTTAGACAAGGTCTAAGGTGACAAGGGGATTGAATCATCCTTGAACATATGTTCCAAAAGGATCCGTAGACATATGTCTCGGAGAAAGAAGATGGATTGCATCATCCTTGAACATATGTTCTAAAAGGATCCGTAGACATATGTCTCCGAGAATGAAGAGGGATTGTATCATCCTTGAACACATGTTCTAAAAGGAGCCGTAGACAGATATCTTCAAGAATGAAGTCCTTCGTGGACATGTAAGGATTGAATCATCCTTGGACTTCATTCGTAAAGAGAGCCGTAGACGTATGTCTTCGAGAATGAAGTCCTTGGTGGACATGTGGGGATTGGATCATCCCTGGAATTCAATCCTAAAGAGAGTCGTAGACGTATGTCTTCGAGAATGAAGTCCTTGGTGGACATGTGGGGATTGAATCATCCCTGGACTTCAGTCCTAAAGAGATCCGTAGAGGTATGTCTTCAAGAATGAAGTCCTTGGTGGACATGTGGGGATTGAATCATCCCCGGACTTCGGTCCCAGAATTGAGCCGTATACTGGGTCTCCGATAATGAATTCCTGAATGAACAGGTAGGGGATTGTATCTTCCCTGGACTTCGGTCCCAGAATTGAGCCGTAGACTGGGTCTTCGAGAATGAAGTCCTGAATGAACAGGTAGGGGATTGTATCTTCCCCAGACTTCGGTCCCAAAATTGAGCCGTAGACTGGGTCTCCGATAATGAAGTCCTGAATGAACAGGTAGGGGATTGTATCTTCCCCGGACTTCGGTCCCAGAATTGAGCCGTAGATTGGGTCTCCGATAATGAAGTCCTGAATGAACAGGTAGGGGATTGTATCTTCCCCGGACTTCGGTCCCAAAATTGAGCCGTAGACTGGGTCTTCGATAATGAAGTCCTGAATGAACAGGTAGGGGATTGTATCTTCCTCGGACTTCAGTCCCAGAATTGATCCGTAGACTGATGTCTCCGAGAATTGAAGATAGGACTGCATCGTCCCTGGATCTCGGTTCAAAAGGTACGTGAGAGGACTGCATCGTTCGTGAACTAGGTTCAAAATGTACGTGATGGGATTACATCATCCCTAGACATGAGACTTGTCTTAAAGGTACGTGTGAGGATTGCATCGTCCATGAACTGGGTTCAAAATGTACGTGTTGGGATTGCATCATCCCTAGACATGAGACTTGTCTGAAAGGTACGTGTGAGGACTGCATCGTCCATGAACTGGGTTCAAAATGTACGTGATGGGATTGCATCATCCCTAGACATGAGACTTGTCTTAAAGTGATAAGGATTGATCATCCTGGAACTTGATCTGGATTGTATCATCCATGGACCTATGTCCTAAAGAGAGCGGGATTGATCATCCTATAATATGATCGTGTGTGTTGTAGGGTATGCTGCTATTATCACTGATGAGGATATTTGTATTGATGTATTGATACTTGTATTGATGATAGATGTATTAGTGAGAATACATGCTTTTGATGATAGATGTATTAGTGAGAATACATGCTTTTGATGATAGATGTATTAGTGAGAATACATGCTTTTGATTATATATGTATTAGTAAGAATACATGTTTTGATGATAGATGTATTGGTGAGAATACATACTTTTGATGATACATGTATTGATTAATGTACTTGTATGGTTGAGGATACTTGTACTTGTATTGATCCAGATGATCTAGATGTTGTAGATCGAGATGATCCAGATGCTGTAGATCGAGATGATCTAGATGTTGTAGATCGAGATGATCCAGATGTTGTAGATCGTGATGATCTAGATGTTGTAGATGGAGATGATCCAGATGCTGTAGATCGAGATGATCCAAATGCTGTAGATTGAGATGATCCAGATGCTATAGATCATGATGATCCAGATGCTGTAGATCGAGATGATCTAGATGTTGTAGATCGAGATGATCCAGATGTTGTAGATCGAGATGATCCAGATGCTGTAGATCGAGATGATCTAGATGGTGTAGATCGTGATGATCCAGATGCTGTAGATAGAGATGTTCCAGATGCTGTGGATCGTGATGATCCAGATGCTGTAGATCGAGATGATCCAAATTCTGTAGATCGTGATGATCCAAATGCTGTAGATCGTGATGATCCAGATGCTGTAGATCGTGATGATTCAGATGTTGTAGATCGAGATGATCCTGATGCTGATGATCGTATGATGATGATGCTGATGATCGTGAGGATCCAGATGTTGATGTTGTTGTAGCTGTTTGAGTGCTACAGAAGATAAAGACTCAGTACTGAAGATGTTGATGTTCCAGTATTGAAGATGTTCCAGTAATTGCTTGAGTTATTGATGATGTTAAGAAAGCTTCCAATGATTTATAGATGTATCATGTATGATGTTGATGACTCCTTGATCGTGCAGATGCTGTTATAATATCCTTCTCGTTAAGGGGGAGTGTTGAGATATTGTAACTTCAAAGAATATTATATTTGTACTTTATTATTCTGGAGATATTTCATTCCTCCTTGAAGATCTTATTGTATATCCGGAGATGTTTATTCCTCCGTCAGATTGTGGTAACTTGGGTTATTAGACTTCCCTAGTGGGGTTCAGCCCTGTATGTGTTATGTGGGTCAAAGGGTTATTAGACCACCCTAGAGGGGTCGGCCCAGTCAGTTGTAGTGGGGTATTTAACCCAATGGTTAAATACGAGCCTACATGATTTGTTGAAAAGACAAGTCGGAGTAGTGTATAAATAGAGGAGGTGTATTCCTCATTTTACACACACTCAATCACTTGAGAATAGCGCACTTGTGGAGGAGAGGTCTGCTATGGTGGAGGAGGAGATCATGTCTTTGGTTTGCATCTTTGTATATTGCTAGTCATCTATATTGAGGAAGCTTTGCTGGGTTTTCTACCCCATGAGGGTTTCCCAGGATAAATTTATGTCTCTTGTGTTTATGTTGTGCTTGTTGTTTCTTCAGTGATCCTGTATATGCTATTATTGTGAAATGGAATGCAATGCTGCTATTTTCTGTCTTAGCATATTAAATATTAACAATTGTAAGCATATTCAAGTTGTAATAAAGATAACTTGTCTTGTTTTCCAATTCATGTGTGTTGATTGTGTTTCAATTTCATGATTTGTATCTAGCTAGATTTGGATTCTAACTTGTGATTCAGGGTTCTTGGAGAATTGTATATGCTTGCATATTGTTTGATCTTAACAGGTTCATTGCGAGGACTTTGAGATTTGGATTCCGAGTGAGACAAACATCAAAAGTGAAAGGTCAGTTATATTCTCTCACTTTCTTCAATACAGAAACTTTGGAACGCTTGTTTAAACTAGGATTAAAGATCGCATTTGTTTCACTTTTGTCTTAGTATAGATTCAGTACATCCTGCTTTATTCTAAGAGGGCTTATTTCTATCCGTAGGAAGAAATCTCTACAACAATCCGCTCGCCAGTTTGGGTTCTGTGCCCCCGGAGCAATTCCTCAAAGTGTCCGTGAATGACCCCGGGGTGGCGGACCAAGATGCCCACAACACCCAAATCGTGGCTCCGATCACGAATCTGTCAATTCAAGTGGATCCAGGATGTTGGGTTTCATCTAGGGTCCCCCCACAATGTTCCTCCAACCCCTGAAAATGGTGTTATTGTGCCATCTCCGGAGCTAGGGTTTTGCGCAGTGAAGGCCATGCTAATCTTGCTCAAGGGGTCCATTTCTCATCTGAAGGATCCTGGGCATGCGTGGCCATTGTGGAAACATCCGCAATGTCCATACGCATGTGTGGGAGATGACGAAACCCAGTTTTGCTCACTGGTTTGGGTTCCGTGACCCCAAAGAAATTCCTCAAAGTGTCCCTGAATGGCCCCAGGGTGCCGGACAAAAATGCCCACAGCACCCAAACCATGGCTCCAATCGCACATCCTTCGATTCCAATGGATTTGGGATGTCAGGTTTCAGCTAGGCCCCTCCCCACAACATGCCTCCAACCCCCAAAAATGGTGCCAATGTACCATCTCTAGAGCTAGGGTTTTGCTCAGTGAAGGACATGCCAATCTTGCTCAAGGGGGTCATTTCTCGTCTAAAGGCTCTTAGGCATGCGTGGCCACCATGGACACGTCCGAAATGGCCATATGCACATGTGGGAGATGATGAAACCTAGGTTCGCTTGTTGGTTTGGGTTCCATGACCCCTAAGCATTTCTGCAAAGTGTCCCTGGATGGCCCCGAGGTGCCGAACCAAAATGCTCGTAGCACCCAAACCGTGGCTTCGATCACACATCCGTTGATTCCAATGGATCCGAGATGCCAGGTTTTAGGTATCTCCCCACCTATGCATTCCTCCAACCCCAAGAAATGGTGCCAATGTGCCATCTCCGGAGCTAGGGTTTTGCTCAGTGAAGGCCATGCCAATCTTGCTCCGGGGCACGGAACCCAAACCAAAGAGTGGAGATGGGTTCCGTCATCTCCCACACATGTGTATGGCCATTGTAGACGTGTCCACGGTGGACATGCATGCCCAGGAGACTTCAGCCAAGAAATGACCCCCTTGAGCAAGATTGGCATGGCCTTCACTAAGAAAAACCATAGCTCCAGAGATGGCACAATAACACTATTTCCGAGGGTTGGAGTCATGCTTTGAGGGGGGCTAGCTGAAAAACGATGTCCTGGACCCATCGGAATTGATGGATTCACAATCATATCCACGTCTTGGGTGTTGCGGCCATTTTGGTCCGGCACCCTAGGGCCATTCAAGGACACTTTGAGGAATTTCTATGGGTTTACAGAACCCAAATCGAGGAGCAGACCTGGGTTCCCTCATCTCCCACATGTGCCTATGGCCATTGCATATGTGTCCAATGTGGCCATGCACTCCCGGGATCCTTCGAACGAGAAATGACCCCCTTGAGCAAGATTAGCATGTCCTTCACTGAGCAAAGCCCTAGCTCCAGAGATGGCACATTGGCACTATTTCCAGGGGTTGGAGGCTACACAAAATCGGGAGCCTTCGGATGAGAAATGGCCCCCTTGAGCAAGATTGGCATGGCCTTCATTGGGAAAAACCCTAGCTCCGGAGATGGCACAATAACACTGTTTCCAGGGGTTGGAGGCACGTTGTGGGGGGTCCCCTAGTTGAAACCCAATGTTCTAGATCCACCGGAATCGATGGATTCACAATTAGAGCCATGGCTTCGGTGCTGCGGGCATATTGGTCTTGCACCCCGGGACCATTCAGAGACACTTTGAGGAATTTCTCTGGGGGCACTGCTGCTTTGACACTTAGAAAAATTTCTTTAAACCCTAGGTCACCAAGGTGATTTATTTTTTTATTAAAATTGGAAAGTGATGCATCCACAATGTGAGGAATATCATACTGGCTCCAACCATGCCAATATTCTCTCCTGCAACCTCATCATCTGACCTTGGCGGGCATTTTACTGGGGCAGTGCAAACTATGCCAGATAGCACTTTTGGCATACTTATATCTATGTCATCAAAAACTCAATAGGAAAATTGAGACCATGGTTAGATGCACCTGTTGATGTATTTGTAACTTTGGAAGATATTCTTCTATGTATTACATTTGTACTTTATTATATTCATGACGGAGATGTATTATTCCTCTAATCATAAGTGTCGTCATTTGTATTTGTAAGTGTCGCAATTGTTGCAAGTGTCGCAACTTATATTTGATGGGTTATTAGACCACTAGTGTGGGGTCGGCCCTGATTATATTGTATGAGTGGGTTATTAGACTTCCTTAGGAGGTCGGCCCAACTAGAGTTAAAGGCAGGTTAAGTTGTGTATAAATAGAGAGTGAGGGTGTCTCATTCTATTCAATGCACTCACTCATCCAACTCACATCAGTTAAGAGAGGAGTACGCACAAGTGGAGGAGGAGTAGCTGCTGGAGTCATCTATCTTTTGGGGATTGATATTTGTGATCTTTATATTGGGTCTTATTCTATCTCTGAGGAAGTTGTGGGGTTTTTCACCTTATCGGTTTTCCCCGAGGAAACTCCGTGTCTCTTGTGTTTATGATTGTTATGTTGTGCTTGTTATTCTCTTAGTATGATCCTAAATAATGTTTGAATGCAATTATCAAAAAATGAACATGGTATCAGAGCTATGCTAAGAAGAAGACATTGTGCATCTATGGAAGCTAGGGATTCTTAATAATTGGGTTTCTCTCCTCAGATCATCAAAGGCAGGAGGCTAGGTTGACTCTCCTTGGAAGGGCTCATCTTTTTGTCGAGACAGAATTCAATTCTGAGCACTTTCAGTTTTTGGCTTGTCACTGCTACGGAAAATTAAGGTTTTAGAGAAAGTTGGAATTTTTTCAATCCAATACCACGACTGGATACTCCTCAAGAAAATCAAAGTTTAGAGACCAAGATCGAACTTTTTGGTTGGGTAGAAGGCCAGGCTTCATCAAACCTTAAATCAGGATTTTGATCGGAAAGGTGGAAAATTAGGGTTTCTGCAAAAGTTGATTTTTTTGGAATCTGTGACCACGACTGGATGCTCTTGAGAAAAATCAAAGTTTAGAGCACAAGGTCAAACTTTTTGGCTGGTTAGAACCCCGGGCATTATCAAACCCTAGTTTGGGATATTGTCTAGAAAATTCGGAAGTTTCAAAGACAATTTTGAGGCATCAAATTTTGCAGTTTTCAGATTTGAGGTATACCAGCTTGATCAGCTCAACAAGGTGCATCTTTCCATCCTTTCATAAGTTTGGAATTCAAAGTTTGAATTTTTAGGGTTTCTCTGACAAACCCTAATCCAGCTCCAGATCGATTTTTCAGCAAATCAAGTGGTAAGACCTAAATCTTTCATTTCCATTTGAGTTTCTCATTAAGATGTCTCACCACATCAAGCTTGAGGATAAGCTTGAAGGAGCTGACAACTTCCGAGCATGGAAGTATAGGATTGGGTTAATCCTAGAAGAGAATGATTTGGATACCTACATAAAAGAAGAGGTTCCAGTCCCAGAGGGAGATGAGGCTAAGACCTTACACAAGAAGAACTTGGTCAAAGCCAAGAGGATCATTGTTGATTCTATAAAAGACCATCTCATACCTCATGTGTCTTCCCTAAAGGCACCTAAGGAGTTGTTTGACTCCTTGACTAAGTTGTTTGAAGGAAAGAATATAAATCGGAAGATGACTCTGCGGAATCAATTGAAAGGGGTAAAGTTCCAGACTGGAGAGACCATCCAATCGTACTTTACTAAGGTCTCTCAAATCAAAGAACAACTTGAAGCTATGGATGAAGTAGTTGAGAATGGAGAAATTGTCATGACCACATTGAATGGCCTACCTAGGTCATGGGACTCCTTCATCCAAGGTATTTGTGCTAGGACGAAATTGATCTCTTTTAGTAGACTATGGGAGGAATGTTCACAAGAGGAAGCTAGGCTTGTGTCCCGAGAAGAAAAGATGGGAAGTGAAGACCAAGCCCTCACAATACACACTAAGGGAAGTAAGTTCAAGAGGGAGAAATTTCATAGCAAGAAACTCCATCTCTTCCATCAGAAGAAGAAAGATCTCTCCCATGTTCGATGCTTCACTTGTGATGAGAAAGGACATTATTCCTCGGAATGTCCCAAGAATAAACAAAGCTTCAAAAACAAAAAGAAGAAGAACAACAAGAAGAGATATCATGCTCATGCTACTGAGGATAATGAACCTCCCAAAAAGAAGGCTAGGGCAGAAAGTGAAGACTCATCAAGTGACGATGAATATGTCTTAATCTCTGTTCTCACAGGTACTATTTCCCATGGGTGTGATGATTGGCTTATTGATAGTGGGGCTTCCAAACACATGACTGGATTTAAAGAATCCTTTATAGATCTATCTGAACATGATTCACCTCATAAGGTGAAACTTGGGGATGACTACCAATATCCTATAAAAGGAAGTGGTGAAGCCTCCTACAAACTAGACTCTGGGAAGTCTTTAAAGATGAAAGATGTTCTATATGTACCTGGACTCAAGAAGAATCTTCTCTCCATATCATCTTTGGATGAAAAAGGGATGAGAGTTGCATTTGTGTATGGCCAAGTACTTATGTGGCCTAAAGGTAAGACCATTGATTATGCAGTAGTGATTGGAGAGCAAGAGGGAGGATTGTACGAATTGAAGGGACAACCTGAACATGCCATGGTACATGAATCCATGGAGCCAAGTGAACTTTGGCATAAAAGGCTTGCTCATGTGCACTATAGAGCACTGCCAATTGGAAGCAAAAGAGTAGAAGGTCTTCCTGAAATCCAGTCAAAGCATGAAGGTGTTTGCAAAGGATGTGCAAAAGGAAAGAACACAAAGAAGGCATTTCCAAGCAGTGAAAGAAAGGCATAAGGAATCTTGGAAATTATCCACTCTGATGTATGCAGTCCGATGTCATCTAGCTCTCTGAGTGGGTATGTATATTATGTTTCTTTCATTAATGATTTCTCTAGGAAGACTTGGATTTGTTTATTGAAGAACAAAGATGAAGTATTCATCAAATTCAAGGAATTCAAAGCCTTGATAGAAAACCACACTGAAAAGAAGATCAGGACTTTTAGATCCAACAATGGTGGAGAATTCACTTCAAAATACTTCAAGAAGTTATGCAGTGATTCGGGGATTAAGAGGGAGTTGACCACTCCTTACAATCCACAATAGAATGGAGTTTCAGAAAGGAAGAACCTCTAATCCATTTTCATAATTAGTGCACACTATCAAAGACTCCAGTAGCTCCTGCAAGGAAGCAAAGATTGAGAGGGAGTCCACCCAACAAACAAACAAAGATAAGTATTTGAATTGTCATATCTTGTATATATGATTGTTTAAATAATATTGTTCAATGATGTATATACTTATGTTCCTAGACTTAGGTTGTGTATTATGCATATTAGAATAATTGCATTAATGAACATTATACTACTAATATGCATGTGATGGGTAAGTGGTCTATGGAACTATACAACATTCCATTGCTACTTATCTATAATGAAACCTCTTTGTTGACATGTTGGGAGTAGTGCAAAATATTAACAATGTTTTGGTAGAGATGGAAGGCATCTAGAAAGTTACCATATGAATACGGGATCTGGATGCATGTTGTATTGAAGCATTGGCTAAGATAATTGCATGATTGTATGACATATGTCTTTATGCATAAGAATTTGTTTTGAAAAAAATATGAGAAGTTTATAATCATGCAATTGAATTTGACTTGTAGGAAAGATTGTGTACAATCACATACAAAAGAAGGACAACAACATTTGTTCGAGCAACGAAGTTCAAGAAAACTATATATTGAAGGCACTGAAGAATCTTAAGTTCCCAGGATCCGTGATGCAGTAATGGAAGGATGTCATGATCGAAGAATACCAGTCTATCATGAAGAATGATGTTTGGGATGTGGTCCCAAGACCAGAAGAGAAGTCTATTGTGACTTCCAAGTGGATCTATAAGATCAAGCATGCTACAGATGGTAGCATAGAGAAATACAAGGCAAGATTTGTAGCTCATGGCTTCTCCCAAAAAGAGGAGATAGATTATGAAGAGACTTTTGCACCTGTAACCAGATACACTTCCATCAGAACAGTACTTGCTCTGGCTGCAATGATGAAGTGGAAGATACACCAGATGGATGTCAAGAAAGCTTTCTTGAATGGTGTAGTCGAAGAGGAAGTGTATGTGGAGTAGCCACTTGGTTTCAAGACACATGACAAGGAGTTATATGTGTGAAGATTGAAGAAAGCTTTGTATGGCTTGAAGCAAGCTCCTAGGACATGGTACGGCAGGATAGACAACTTCCTGTCCAGTTTGGGCTTTACCAAGAGTAAAGCGGATTCCAACCTTTACTACAAGGTTGATCAAGGAAATCTAGTGATACTCCTATTGTATGTGGATGACCTATTTGTGACAGGTGAGGATAGATTGATTGCTGACACGAAGAGGAAGCTTGCTTCCGAGTTCGAGATGAAGGAATTGGGTATGATGCATTACTTTCTAGGTATGGAGGTGTGGCAGAGTGCAGATGGAATCTTCCTTGGACAAGGGAAGTATGGAGTAGAGATCCTAAAGCGGTTTGGAATTATGGGCTACAAGTCCATGGCCACACCTATGGCATTGAATCAGAAGCTATTGATTGATGCTTCATCAGAGTCGGTTGATGTCACGGTGTATCGTTAGATGATTGGTTCCTTGATGTACCTGACAAACACGAGACCAGATATTTTCTTTGTGGTGAATACCTTGATCTAGTTTCTGACATATCCTAGACATGTTCACCTGATTGCTGTAAAGCATATTCTGAGGTACCTAAAAGGGTACGATTGATTATGGGCTCAAGTATGATGTGAATCAAAAGTTTAACCTGGAGGGTTATGTTGAATTAGATTGGGAAGGCAATGCTGCAGATAGGAAGAGCACTTTGGGGTGTTGCTTCAGTAGGGCATTAGGTGAGATCTCTTGGTTTTGTAGGAAGCAATCCTGCATAGCACTGAGTACAGCCGAAACAGAGTATGTTGCAGCTTGTTCAGCTAGTTGTGAGGCAATATGGCTAAGGAAGCTACTGTCTGATTTATTTGATCTCTAGTTGGATGCTACCTGTATCTATTGTGACAACCAGAGTTGTGTGAAGTTGATAGAGAACCTGGTGTTCCATGACAGGTCGAAGCACATCGAGATCAAATATCACTATATCAGGGATATGGTGTAGAGAGGAGTAGTGAAGCTCCAGTATGTTGTGACAAATAAGAAGATTGTAGATGTGTTGACCAAACCACTAGCCAGAGTGAAGTTCGAGTACTTCAGAGAGAGGCTTGGTGTTCTTTAGATAGAATATACTCCAAGGAAGAAGTGATGGGACGCATTTGCAGGAGCCATTCCAAGCATGGTGGTAGGAGGATCTTTCCCATGGCGGTGGATGTAAGCACTGTGCGATGAGCATCGGGATGATGCTCCAGTTATTGCTATGTATGATGATCAAGATGATCATGTGTGATCAGCATCAAGATGATGCTCCATATGATAGGCATCAGGATGATGCTATGATGATTATCAAGATGATCATGTGTGATGAGCATCAGGATGATGCTCCGTATGATAGGCATCAGGACGATGCTATGATAATGATCAGGATGATCATATGTGATGAGCATCAAGACGATGCTCCAGATGATATGCATCAGGATGATGCTATGTACATGATCAAGGTAATCATATGATGATGATGTGCATCAGGATGATGTACTATATGATGATGATCAGTATGATCATGAGTATCAAGATGATACTCTGTGGCCATGGACAGATTATGCAGGTAGCATAGAAAAGATCCTAGGAGATCCGATAGTTTGAGTTCGGATACTCTTTCGAGGTTTTTCTACAGGTAGCATAGAAAATATCTTGGGAGATCCGATAGTTTGAGCTCAGATACTCTTGTGAGGTTTTGCTACAGGTAGAATAGAAAATATCCTGGGAGATTCGATAGTCTGTGCTCTGATGCTCTTTCGTGGTTTTGCTACCAGAGGCATGTAATCAGTCCTGGAGATCCGATAGATTGAGCTATGTGCTTGTAAAAGTCCGCGGATGCTCTTTAGAGTTCTTGCAGGTTGCAAGAAACTCTTTTAAGGTTTTTCCTAACCACATGTAAAATATACTGGGAGATCCGATAGTCTGTGCTCGGATGCTCTTTCAAGGTTTTGTGGTGGGTCACATGTAAAATATCCTAGGATATCCGATAGTTTGCGCTCGGATTCTCTTTTGAGGTTTTGTGATAGTCACATGTAAAAGATCCTGGGAGATCCAACAGTCTGTGCTTAGATGCTTGTCATCAGTCCTGAGGATTCCACATTACAGCCAAAGATGATGAAGACCTGTAGGAGGCTAGGCCTACAACCAGCATGAAAAAGGGCTGGCTTTATAGAACTTCCTATGACAAGAATAATTGAGAGATAGACTAGTGATCGAGATGACCAGTACAGCAGTAGTGACGATGATACTCCATGATCCAGTGATGATGATCCAGCTCCAGAATTGAAGACTTGTGGCGATATGTATTGATTACCTGTGTCTAGAGAATACCTTCCTAGTTAAGAGGGAGTGTTGATGTATTTGTAACTTCAGAAGATATTCTTCTATGTATTACATTTGTACTTTATTATATTCATGATAGAGATGTATTATTCCTCCAATCAGAAGTGTTGTCATTTGTTTTTGTAAGTGTCGCAACTTATATTTGATGGGTTATTAGACCACTAGTGTGGGGTCGGCCCTGATTATATTATGTGAGTGGGTTATTAGACTTCCTTAGGAGGTCGGCCCAACTAGAGTTAAAGGAAAGTTAGTTGTGTATAAATAGAGAGTGAGTGTGTCTCATTCTATTCAGTTCACTCACTCATCCAACTCGCATTAGTTGAGAGAGGAGTGCACACAAGTGGAGGAGGAGTAGCTACTAGAGTCATCTATATTTTGGGGATTGATACTTGTGATCTTTGTATTAGGTCTTATTCTATCTCTAAGGAAGTTGCGGGGATTTTCACCTTCTTGGTTTATGATTGTTATGTTGTGCTTGTTATTCTCTTAGTATGATCCTAGATAATGTTTGAATGTAATTATCAAAAAATTAACATCTCCCATCAACAAGATGAAGCCTAACACTTTCAGATTATTTTTCTCATCATCCTATGAGATATGGCAGTAATTTTTCTGAGGCCACTTAGGCAAATTTGCAAGGAGATTTTATACTTAGACAATTTTTGCAATTACTAAGCTGGATTTTTAATTTGAACAAAAACCTAAGATAATGCCACTAGATGATGTATTCCACCTCACTGAGCACACCTATGCTGATTTCACTCCCAGAATTATCTTCATTTTCCCTAGGCGGGCATTTTACTGAACTTGGTGCAAAACTGCCTAAAACCCTGTTTCGGCAGATCCATAACTTCTTCCTCAGGCACTTCCAAGTCAATGTGAGAACATGGTCAGGTAGACAAAACACACACCTACAATATGACCATATGGTGCGGGCATTTTATTCAACCCACAAATTATGGCGGGCATTTCCCTAGAGCATTTTTTACTAATTTGACCAAAAAGTCTTCTTTTGGGAGACCTGTAGCTTCTTCTTCAAGGAGTTTTTCTAAAAACTGGGACCATGGTCAAATGGATACTTCAACAAACTATGGCATGGCAGGTCATGGTGGGAATTTTATTATTCTTATGAATTATGGTGGAAATTTTCATAAGGAAGCTGCTTTAGAGCATTTTTTCATCACTTAGTCAAATTCCCAAAGTTATCATATCCTTACAAACCACTATCAGAATATAATAATGACATTATGAGACATTAGGACACCATCATGTGTCTTTTCAACTTTATCACACATTCCACATCATCACTTCTTTTGTCATTAATGAATTCCTTTGACATCAATGACAACCATACTCAACACTTCCAAACTGTTGATTTGACACTTATACAATTTTTGCACTTTTGTAGACTTGGTCCAATCTGCCTGAAACACTGTTTTGGAAGATCCATAAATTCTTCCCCAAGAACTCTAAAGACAATATGAGGACATGGTTAGATAGAAAAATCAACAACCTATAGGATGACCATATGGTGCGGGCATTTTATTCAACCCACAAACTAGGGCGGGCATTTCCTCGAGGTCACTTAGGCAGTTTTGCTACTTTGGTGTAAAAGCAACCTGGAACCCTGTTTTGGAAGGTTGTTACCTTTTCCATCAAATACCTTTTGTGAAAAATAAGACCATGGAAAGATAGCTTATTTGAAAATATATAGCATGAAAGTTCTAGATAATTTTTATCATTCTCCCATGAGGTACGGAGGGCATTTTCCCAAGGCCACCTGGACCAGTTTTCCAACACTTAGCCTTTTCAAAGAATCTCTCCAAGGTTTATCCTGAAACCCTATTTTGGCAGACTTATAACTTTCTCCTCATACATGCTTATGGGAAGCTGAGACCATGGTTATGTATCCACTTCAACAAGCTATATCCTAATATGATGGTGCGTGCATTTTTCTCAAACCATGAATTATGGTGGGCATTTTCCCAAGGCCACCTACACTAGTTTTCCAACACTTAGCCATTTTCAAGAACTTCTCCAAAGTTTATCCTGAAACCCTATTTTTGCAGACTTATAACTTTATCCTTAGACATGCTTATGGAGAACTGAGACCATGAATAGATAGCCACTTCAATAAGCTATATCCTGATATGATGGTGCGTGCATTTTTCTCAAACCATGAATTATGGTGGGAATTCTCTTAGATCAGTTTTGACTATTTTTTCCATACTTATTCAATTTCCAAAGTTTCACAAACTTGCCAAAATTTTCAAGAATGATGTCAGATTGAAATACTCAATTAATGTTTGCACCAGAACACCATCATGTGTCTTTCCAAATTCATCACCCATGCCACATCATCACTTGTAGGTCCATTTTGGAAACTAGGGTTTTGCTTAGTAAGGGAGTGTGCAATTTTTGCACATGGGGGTCAAATTTGCAAAATCATCGACTGAGGACTTATGGCTAGAGTTCCCAACTGAAACCTTCCTAGACACACTTGTAGGACTCCCCAGAACCCATTTTTGTTGCACGGTTGGAATTCTATGCCCCCGGTAGGTATCCAACGGGTGTCCTTGAATGCCTTTTGGATGCAAGATGGAACAAGCCATAGATTGACGACCGTGGCTTGGATCGCCAAACCATTGAATCCATTGGATTTAGGACATCAGGATAGTGCTAGGGGTGCCCCTCTCCTCCGGTCCCATGGCCCAGGTTTCATCTTCTAGGTCCATTTTGGAAACTAGGGTTTCGCTCAGTAAGGGAGTGTGCGATTTTTGCACATGGGGGTCAACTTTGAAAAATCATTGATCGGGGAATTATCGCTAACATTCCCAGCTGGAACCTTCCTAGACACACTTGTAGGACTCCCTAGAACCCAGTTTTGTTGTATGGTTGGAATTCTATGCCCCCAATAGGTATCCACTGAGTGTCCCTGAAGGCCTTTTGGATGCGAGATGGAACGAGACATAGAATGTCGACCGTGGATCAGATCCAAAAGCCATCGACTCTGTTGGATTCAGGACATCGGGATAGTGCTAGGGGTACCCCTCTCCTCTGGTCCCATGGCCCAGGCGTCATCTTGTAGGTCCATTTTGGAAACTAGGGTTTTGCTCAGTAAGGGAGTGTGCAATTTTTGCACATGGGGGTCAACTTTGAAAACTCATTGATCATGGACTTATGGCTAGAGTTCCTAGCTGGAAGCTTCATAGACACAATTTCATGACTTACCGAAACCTGGTTTTGTTGCACAGTTGGAATTCTATGCCCCTAGTAGGTATCCAACGGGTGTCCTTGAAGGCCTTTTGGATGCGAGATGGAATGAGCCATAGAATGACGACCGTATCTCAGATCGACAAATCGTCAAATCCGTTGGATTCAAGACATTGGGTTAGTGCAACGGGTGCCCCTCTCCTCCGGCCCCATGGACTAGGTGTCGTCTTCTAGGTCCATTTTAGAAACTAGGGTTTTGCTCAGTAAGGGAGTGTGCAATTTTTGCACAGGGGGGTCAAATTTGCAAAATCATGAACTGAGGACTTATGGCTAGCATTCCCAGCTGGAACCTTCCTAGACACAATTGCATGACTTCTCAGAATATGGTTTTGTTGCATAGGTGGAATTCTATGCCCCGGTAGGTATCCAACGGGTGACCTTGAAGGCCTTTTGGATGCGAGATGGAATGAGCCATAGAATGATGACCATGGCTCGGATTGACAAACCATCGAGTCCATTGGATTCATGACATCGGGATAGTGCTAGGGGTGCCCATCTCCTCCGGTCCCATGGCCTAGGTGTCATCTTCTAGGTCCATTTCGGAAACTAGGGTTTTGATCAGTATTTCTCCAAAATTTTTGTTGTTTGGCTATTAATATAATTTATGCAGATTATATGTTGTTATTATTATCAGTACTGATGTATTACCCAGTAAGGTTGAGATTGTAACTAGTTTTGGGGGGTTTTTGAAGCTAGATTGGACTTGATGTAACTTTCACATTTTCTTTGATTCACAATAATAGCAAGAAAATCGTATTTTTTTTCTCTTGAAAAAAATATATATATATTTATTTTAACTTTTTAATAAAACCAATTATTATTATTTTTTTAAATATTAAACTTAATTCTTTTTCAATCTCTCAAATTAAATAATTTTTTAAATCAAAATCTAGATCCTTATATGATCAAGAAAAAATTATCATGAATGTTGCAAGTGTTATTTTAGAGATAAGCATTACAAACTCCTCATTGACTTTCAACAATTACCATGAATTGATGATGTAATTATAGAGATAAGTATTATCTTTAGAGATTAGTATTACAAGCTCTTCATTGACTTTGACTATATATAAAGAGAGATTAATATTACAAGATTCTCATTGATTTTGACTATTTATAAAATACGAGATGATATACATATAGATAAATATAACAATTCCTCATTGATTTGGAATATTATTTATAATTATCATTATATTTATAATTTTATATATATTTGTGTAGTTGTTTCAAAGACATAAAAAGTCATGTTAAAATGTGCTAAGAAGAAGAAAATCCATGCTTAAAAGTGAATAAATTATTGTAACATAGTGATCACAGTATCCGAAGATTCATATTGTGGAACTAACTCATGCCGGTATCACGTTGTGTCCTGATAATGATGAATTAGAATGGTCTTTTCAAAATTATGTGGGTGCAATTAAAACTTGGCATGCTTATTGGTCTATTGCCAACTCTTCCACTTACCCCACACATTAGTGGTGGCATAGTTCTGTTTGGAAATGGAAGGTTCCATTAAAAATCCAATGTTTCTTGTGGATGGCTCTTCACAATAAACAAAGAGGCTAAATGGCCTAGACTCCAATGAGCATGATGGTGACAATGGTTACAATGAGCACAATGATGATGATGGTGATAATGGGCATGAGGATAGATATGGTGACAATGAAAATGAGACAAAGTGCATTAGGTTGGTGGTGGATGACGGATGATTGACGGGGACAAGTATGGTGGCAACATGAGCAAGAGGATGACGAGGCTTGATGGTGATTGTGGTAGTGGGAATGGTGTTGGTGAAAATGTTGTCATGATAGTGGAGTTCAATATTAAGATAGTAACCCTAGAGCTTGGAGCCTATCCTATAAACATGAGAGCCTATCCTAAAAACCATAGTTGGTAGCATAAACCCGAGCTTGTATTCTAATCACAATTATGAAACTCTATTATGTAGCCTAATCCCTTGCCTAAATTATAATACATATAAAAAGTAAATCATTTTCATTGTACATATATATTCATGTGCATACATTTGAATCCAAATCATTATACTCATATATAGAACAAAACTCGAACAAAACTATATATAAATCCATGAGATAATACCATAGTGGAACAAAACTCGAACAAATATATAAATTTTCAGGAAAATAGTGGAACATGGTTCCCAATGTACATACGATGGCAAATCGTGCCCTGCAACAAAATCTGACAACTCGTGTCATAGATCCAAAATACATGGCAACTAGTGCCCTATACAAAATTTGACAACTCGTGCCATAGATCCAAAATACATGGCAACCCGTGCCATAGATACAAATTACACGGCAACTGGTGCCCAAATATGCCACATCGTGGCTAATGTACATAACATGGTGTGTCAAGCATTGTGACCACCTCGGTCACTCCCAAGTGCATATCCAAAATCGATCTTTCTCTTCTTAGAGCTACTGCTATCTTGGGTCTTCTTTCGTCTAGGAGTATACCGTCTCTCCATGCTCTGAAACAAATGATATAATATACCATTAGTTTCAAGCATTTGTAACATTTACCACATTTATAAAATGAATGTACAATTAAAATCTTAAATAACTCACCGCTGATGCGAGTGGGAGTTGAGAAGCAGGTGTCCTGGATCTGCTGAGCCTCACAACAATTCCACCCTACAACATTTACGAAAATCATTTCATTGAAAAATAATAATTGCTAAAATTAATTTTGGTTAATGCATTAAAACATTTTCATAAATTAACTTGATTCTCAGCGTGAACACCTCCGAAAATGGACATGGCTGGGCTTCTGGGCTAGTAGGTGGAGTAGTTGGTTGGACAACCTGCTCCAATGTAGTCAGGGGGGGGGGACACAGATGTAGATGGAGCAACTATGGGTGCGACCACAAAAGACACATGGGAAGATGATGGAATAGTAGTTGCCACAATAGTGGCGGGAATGGAGATGATGTGTGTAACGGTAAGAATCCATTTACTGGAACTTCTCGAACTTCCACTTTCGAAAATACAAATAATCCATGAATATATATAAAAGATGATAAAATAGATATGTTCTTTTACAAGATAGACTTTCCCGTATTTATAATTGTTTAAAGGGTGTCTAATGCAATTCTTCATAAAGAGTTACACCATTTCACTAATTAATTATATTATTATATTATTCTTGTTTGTTGTTATTATTATTATTATTTCTATTTATATATATATATATATGTTGATGTTTATTTTATTACTATTTTATTCATAACATTGCCTCTCTCTTAGAAAGGATTTGTCCCCAAAGCCTTATAACGTTGTCATACCATTCCTTGTGATGCCGTAGCTGACGAAACATGTCGGTATGAACTTCTAAGTGTAGAACATAACTTCCGATATGTTGATGGATCAATCCAGCCAAAATTTATTTGTTGATGGCTGTTGGGATTCTCTATTGATCTGTCGTCAGGAGCTTTGAGCACATTAGTACCATTATCTTTCGACAATTCCAAATTTTTAGGATACTGGTTAATATGGTTGGGGTGTCGATAGGGATTTATTGTTGTTTGTTTTTCTGTTGGTTTGAATTCTTTTTGAATTGCGGCAAAGACTGAACTTGAATTTATTTCTTCTTCCTCAACTTGATTTTGTTTTCTGGAGAGTCTGGATGCTTCCTTCTGTGTTTGTGCTTCTTTGTTCTCCAATAGATTGTTATTACTCTGAATTTTCTCGAACTTTCATCTTGTGACTTTTTGTCCTCTTTTAACTCTTGACTTGTTCCTCTAGTTCTTGTTTAAACTTTCTGAGGTGTTGGTTTTCTTCTTTCTTTTCTAGTATTCTTCCTTCAAGGTCTTCATTGGAGTGTTCCATCTTCTGACTATGTTTCAATTTCTTGATTTTTGTAAGTAATGTTTTGTTATGACTTCTTAGTCGAAATAGTTCTTCGATATTGCTTGCTAATTCATACTTGATTTTCTTAATTTCCAGCTTGTGCATTTTTTTAGTAGCGCCGTATGTCTGTTGGATTTCTTTATTCTTTTGTTGTTGTTGGCCTATGTCTGATTCTTGACTTTGTAGCTTCCTCTGGACTTGCATCAGTTCATCATCTTTTCCTCTGACGAGTTAGTTTAAATGCTTTATTTCTTCTTCTAAATCACTATTGCTTCCATCGGGTGTAATGTCCCCATTTTGACCCCCTTTGTATTAAATCGTAAATGATGTAAATATTGTAATTTAATCATGGTGAGGAGATCAAGGCCAAGGCCCCACCATTGATTTAGCGTTTTATGTATCGACAATTAAAGAAATAGATGCCTATGGTTCTTGTGCTAGATAGGCATAATGTAAATAAGACATCATGTAAATGCGAATTTTAATGAAAATACCCACAACTAGCTATGCAATGCAACAAAGAGATAGGGGCATGATTCTAAAAGGAATAGGGAGGGAAATTATTCAAACCCTTGAGCCAATGGTGTTAATTCATGTGTCAATGAGGAAACCAACAAACCCTGAACTACCCATTTTGGGTTGTGGACCCAATCATTTAATTCTTCCAGAAATTGGTTGAGGCAGTTAATGCCTTGGGAATGAAGAGGTATGGCAGCCAATTTCGTGTATGGGCAATCCATCAACCTGGGAAATTATATTTTATCTCCTTGGGAAAGAAAACACCCACGAAATGAGGCCCAAAAGCCATTCTAAACCCACAGTCTTTCCCCTCTCACGCAGTCTGAACTACGGGGTCTTTCCCCATCATGTTTTTTACCATTTTTCCTGCATTTTCCATGACTGGGAGCTCGTTTTTTCATTATACAGCAGCTGGGAGAGAAGGGCCACGATTTGGGACTGTGATGGAGGTCGTTTTTGCCCCAAAATGCCCATGGACATTTTTCTGAAAATGATTTCTACTCTCCAGGGTTGTTCCCCAATTGCCACTTCGTTTTTGGGCTTGCCCACATTTTTCTGAATTGGTAGAAACCTCCTCTTTGGGCATCCCACTGAAGAAACGAACGTTTTTCTGAAAACGATTTCTGCTCTGCAGGGTTGTTTCCCAATTGCCACTTCATTTTTGGGCTTGCCCATGTTTTTTTGAATTGGTAGAAACCTCCTCTTTGGGCATCCCACTGAAGAAACATACGTTTTTTCTGAAAATGATTTATGCTCTCTAGGGTTGTTCCCCAATTGCCACTTCGTTTTTGGGCTTGCCCACGTTTTTCTGAATTGGTAGAAACCTCCTCTTTGGGCATCCCACTGAAGAAATGTTTTTCCTCATCCCCAGCAATTGTGGTTTTGCTGTTATGTGCATCCCTGTTTTGGTTTGAACCTGTGAGAAAAAGTTTTGGAGTGGTAGTGGACAGAATTGGCTTGATAAACCTAGTGGGGAGAATAACCTCTCAAGAAGATCAAGAGGGATGGCTACTCTTCTATGCACACCTGGGACACTCTAAAATTGGAAGGTATGGCCTGAGGGACTGTGAATTGGTGAAGGGAATACTTCCTTGAGTGGGGTGTGTAGGCATTGTGGGTGCCAAGCTAAATAGATCTTGTAGAGGTATCCATAGCTCTGTGTTTGAGCTCACTAGATTAGCAATTCTTCCTTTCCATTTCCTAGCAGCCTGATAAACCCAATTGTAGATTGGCTTGGCTCATCTTGGAGTATGCTTGGCTATGTGTGAGTTTGTTGTTCCCTGGTTCCTTGTAGAGATCATGCCCAGCTCGGGGGGTGGCAGTTGTATCAAGAGGTTGATAAGAACAACTAGCCTATGGTTGGGTGGAACGTTGCAGTTGCATAGCCAGTTGCTTGGGACTACTTTGTTAAGATAAGTATTCTCTTGTGTTAACTTTGCAATTATTATTTGATGAATATCTTGAATGTATGATGGATGTGTTATTGATATTATTTCCTCTGTGTTCTTCTATAATTATACACTCCCTATGTCTTTTATATTATGTGAATGCTTAGTTATAAATTCACATGGGGCTAGATGCCCGGTTATAGCATCACGATCCTCTCTATCAGGTTGGTATGATGGGAGGGGACGTTACATTTTGGTATCAGAGCCACTGGTTGTAGCATTGGGCCTTTATGGGGCTACCTATCATAGTTGTGGAGGTAAGTATGCTTCCTGCTCAACACTGATAGATAAGAAACAATTCAAAAAATTTCAAATTTTCAAAATTTTTCTAAGTTTCTATGAGTTCTGCTGGAAATTGCGGAAGGAATTCTCTTCCGAAATTGCGGAAGGAATTCTCTTCCGAAATTGCGGAAGAAATTCTCTTCCGAAACTGCAGAAGGATTATGCGAGTTGTTCCGCAACACGGAAGAATTCGGCGAACTGCTCCGAAACAACAAAACAAATTTCTAAGTGTTCAGCATCGAAAGGAAATTTGCGGAAGGAATTCTCTTCTGAAACTGCGGAAGGATTCCGCAAGTCGTCCCACAACTGCGGAAGACTTCGGCGAGTCGTCCTGTGACTGCAGAAGACTTCGGTGAGTCATCCCGTAACTGTGGAAGAGTTTGGGAAGTCGCCCCACAATTGCGGAAGGATTCCGCGAATCGTTCCGCAATGTGGGAGAGTTCGGGAAGTCACCCCGAAACTACGGAAGGATTCCGTGAATCATTCTGCAATGCGGGAGAGTTCAGGAAGTCGCCTCAAAACTGTGGAAGGATTCCGTGACTCGTTCCGCAACACGGAAGAGTTCGGGAAGTCACCCAGCAATTTCGGAAGGATTCCATGAATCGTTCCGCAACTGTGGAAGACTTCGACGAATCATTCTGAAACTACTGAAGGATTCCGCGAGTTGTTCCGCAACGTGGAAGAGTTCGGCAAGTGGGCCCGAAACTGTGGAAGCAATCCGTGAATTGCTCCACAACTATGGAAGCGTTTTGCGAATTGCTCCGCAACTACGGAAGCATTCGGCGAAGTGCTCTGCAACTGCGGAAGCATTCGGTGAATTGCTCTGCAACTGCGGAAGCATTCCACGAATTTCTTTGCAACTACGGAAGCATTCGGTGAATTGCTCCGTAACTACGGAAGCGTTCAAAAAATTACCCAGAAATTGTGGAAAGATTTACAAAAAAAATAAATGAGGGCGCTGCCCTTGACCCGCCCTGCAGTGGCGCAGGGAAGCCACAAGGGGGCAAGCCCCCTTGACCCCCTTTGTCCCCCACATATGTCGTTGATTGTGAGAAAATTCTACAGTCCAACAAATTGTCAATATAACATTTTTTCCACGTGCATGAAGTAATTTATGAATTTCTGAGAATATAATGCAGCTAACAATTGTGTGGATGAACACATTCTATAGAATCACAGTTACATCAGGGCAGCACTCTAGATAGTACAGTTAGAAAGTTTTGGATCTTGGTTGGGCCAAGAAAATCAACATTATGGATGATGCACAGGATCCCTATGAGCCTGAGACAGATGCCATGGGGGAGAACATACATGTTGAAAATGCTGAAATAGAATCTAATGGGAGAAGAAATCAAGAGACTCCTCCAGGTATTGCAGCCACCATGAGAAGCATAAGGGTGGAGTTGCAAAGCTGTAGGGAAGATAATGAAAGGATGATTAAAGCTCAGGAAGAACAAAATCAGTTGAATGCAGCCATGCTACAGAGTTTGACAGACATCCAAAGGAAAATAAACTATGGGCATCAGACATCAAATCTAGAAAGGAGTGGGAGTAGTTCTAGGAGGAATTCCCACAAGAGGGCTAGTAGCCCAAGAAGAGTTTCTACAGACAGAACATATACTCCAGAAATCTCTTCTAATGAATCATCTGACTCTCAAGAATCCATTGAGGGTTCAAGCTCTTCATCTCGCAGGAGTAAGAGGAAGAAGCACTACAAGAACAATTCGCATGGGGAATTTAAGAAGGAAAAACCTCCTACATTTGATGGAGAGGTAAAGTCCGGTCAAGAAGCTGAAGTTTGGCTTCTTGGGATGAGAAAGTATTTCCAAGTCTAAGACTACTCAGGAAATATGAAGGCAAGGGTTTCCATCTTCAACTTGAATGGAAGAGCATCTATATGGTGGGAACACATCAGGCAAGTGAAGAAGATCAATGAAAGGAAGATTGTGTGGAAGCAGTTCAAAAAATACTTCAAGCAGAAGTACCTCTCTGATAGGTACTATGATGATAAGATCAAAGAGTTCCATGAGCTAAGATTGGGACAATTGACCATGGAAGAATATGCAGACAAGTTCTTGGAGTTGCTGAGGTATGTCAAGTACATTCAAGATGATAAGGTGAAAATTCAGCATTTCCTAAGTGGACTGCCCCAATCATATAAAGATAGAATTGAGTTTGATGAACCTCGAACTCTAGAGGAGGCCATAAGAAAGGCCAAGTATTGCTTTGATCAAAATAGAAGCAAACCAGAATTCCATAAGGCATGGAAGGATAAGAAAAATGAAAAGTTTGATCAAAGGAAGAAGGGGTTCAAGCCTCCTCAATTTTGGAATCAGCAAAGGTAGCCATCACAGGTTGTGACTAAGCCAACTAGGATGATGGGAGATATGCCAAGAGATCCAAAGGAACCAAGAGAACCACTTCAATGTTGGGGTTGTGGAGGAGACCACGTGCTTAGGAACTGTCCACATCGGAATGGGAATGCAAATCAAGTTCACAACATCTAGGGAGATGGAACTATGGGTCAAGTGGCAAGGACAATCCCTAGAATCTATGCAGCACTAGATGACCGCCAGGCAGATTATCAGTCAACTCTGGTTGAAGTTGAAGGTAAGATTTCTAAGCAATCTGTTTCTATTTTGATTGATCCTGGATCTACTCACAGTTATGTCACTCCTAGAATTGTTGAGATTTGTGCTTTCAAGAAATTAAAGCATAGTAAATCATGGTTAGTTCAACTAGCCACTGGAACCAAGAGAAAAATTAGTGAAATAGTAGAGAAATGTCCATTATAGATGGATGGGCTACTCACTTATGTAGATATGAATATTTTACCACTAGGTTCCTATGATATTCTCATTGGAATGGATTGGTTAGAAGCACAGAGGGTTAAACTTGACTGCTACAATAAGACATTTGAATGCATGGACAAAGAAGGAAACCCGAGGGTTGTAAAAGGAATTCCAACGGTGACTTCTGTTAGACAGGTTTAAGCAATGCAACTGAAGAAGTTCTATAGGAAAGGATGTCAACTGTATGCAGCCCACATTTTAGAGGCAGCAGAGAATGAAACTCTTAAATTGGAGGACTATCATGTATTGCAAGAATTCAGGGATGTCTTTCCTAATGAGATTCCAGGACTCCCTCCAAAGAGAGACATTGACTTTACAATTGAACTTGTGCCAGGAGCGGCACCAGTGTCTAAGACACCCTACAGGATGAGTACACCGGAATTGATAGAATTGAAAATGCAATTACAAGAGTTGCTGGAAAAGAAATATATTAGGCCAAGTGTGTCCCCGTGGGGAGCACCTGTTCTATTTGTGAAAAAGAAACATGGAACACCCAGGTTATGTATTGACTACAGGAAGTTGAACAAAGTCACTGTGAAGAACAAATACCCATTGCCCCGAATTGATGACATTTTTGACCAAATGAGAAGAGCAAAGGTATTTTCAAAGATTGACTTGAGGTCTGGTTACCATCAGGTAAGAATCAAAGAAGAAGATATTCATAAGACAACCAATAGAACGAGGTATGGACACTATGAGTTTGTAGTGGTACCATTCGGTCTCACAAATGCACCAGCTACATTCATGTGTCTCATGAATAATGTTTTTAGCAAATATTTGGACAAGTTTGTTCTTGTATTCCTAGATGACATTCTCATCTATTCTAAGAATGAAGAAGAGCATGAAGAACATTTGAGAATGACAATGCAATTACTAAGGGAGCATAAGCTGTATGTAAAGTTGAGAAAATATGACTTTTATAAAGATAGAATTCATATTTGGGTCACATCATCTTCGACGAAGGAATATCTGTAGACCCTGAGAAGATTGAAGCCATTATGAATTGGCCAACTCCAAGGAATGTGACTGATGTGAGATCTTTTATGGGCCTTGCTGGTTACTATAGGAGGTTTATCGAAGGATTCTCCAAGGTTGCAAACCCGATCACTTATTTGGAAAAGAAGGGGATAAAGTTTGAATGGTCACCAAGATGTGAGGAAAGTTTTCAACGGTTGAAGAATCTTCTTACAAGTGCACCAATTTTGAAAATTGCAGACCCAGAAAAAGACTTTGTGGTGTGTACCGATGCATGCAATCAAGGACTTGGAGGAGTTCTTATGCAAGACAACCACGTGATATGCTATGAGTCAAGAAAGTTGAAGGAGCATGAGAAGAACTATGCTACTCATGATATAGAACTTGCAACCATAGTACATGCCTTAAAGATGTGGAGGCATTACTTAATGAGAAGAAAATTTGAGTTAAGGACAGACCATTGTGGTCTGAAATACTTGTTTGATAAGCCAACTTTAAATGCTAGGAAAGCTAGATGGTTGGATTTTTTGTGTGAATTTGATTTTGAAATCAGACACATAAAAGGGAAAGAAAACAAGGTGGCTGATGCACTCAGCAGGAAGGTACAGGAAATGCATGTGGCAACGCTTAGTACTTGCCAACCAGATTTGAGGCAGCAAATTGTTAACCATATGGTTGAGGATGAAGTATACGTGCAGATAAATGACAAATTGCAGCAGCAAGACCTTGGAAAGAAGTATGAAGGCTATCATTTGGAAGAAGGTAGACTTCTTACTTATAAGAATAGAGTCTATATTCCAAATGCAGAAGATTTGAGGAGGATCGTTATGGATGAAATCCATAAAGCTCCATACTCTGGTCACCCAGGATATTAGAAAACAATTGCTACAGCAAGAAAATATTATTTCTGGCCAGGCATGAAGAAGGACATCGTTGAATACATCTCTAAGTGCATGGAATGTCAACAGGTGAAGAGTGAACACCAAGATCCAGCAGGTTTATTGCTCCCAGTTCCAATTCCAGAATGGAAATGGGAAGTAATATCCATGGACTTTATTACAGGATTGCCAATGACTGTGAGACAACATGATTCCATCATGGTTGTGGTGGACAAGTTAACAAAGGAAGCACATTTTATACCGATTAAGTCCACACATAAAGCCGATGCCATTGCAAATATTTTCATGAAGAAAATTTTCAGATTACATGGGTTGCCTAAGGCAATAATTTCTGACAGGGATACCAAGTTCACTTCCAATTTTTGGAAAGGTCTCTTTGCAGATCTGGGTACATAGCTAAGATTTAGTACTGCATACCATCCTCAAACAGATGGGCAAACAAAAAGAGTAAATCAGGTGCTTGAAGACATGCTCTGCATGTATGTAATGGACAAACCGTCCAAGTGGGAGGATTATCTACACTTGGTAGAATTTGCATATAACAATGGGCAACAAGCATCGTTGGGAATGAGTCCTTATGAGGCTTTGTACGGCAGAAGGTGTAAGACACCAGTGACTTGGGACAATCTAGTGAACAAAATTGTAGTTGGGCCAGAATTGCTTAAGGAAATGGAGCAAGAAGTTGCCAAGATCCGGAAAAATTTAAAAGTAGCCCAGGATAGACAGAAAAGCTATGCGGATAAGCATAGGACCCATAGGGAATTCAGTGTTGGGGATCATGTGTATCTTAGAGTGAGATCAAGGAAGAGTTCCTTGAAGCTTGGGAGTTGTGCCAAGCTATCACCTAGATATTGTGGGCCATTTGAAGTGCTTGAAAGAATAGGGCCAGTTGCATATAGACTTGCATTGCCTTCTAGCACTAAAGCTCATAATGTTTTTCATGTCTCTTTGCTTAAGAAATATGTACATGATCCTAACCATGTGATTAATTGGGATGTGATCCAGGTGGAACCCGAGGGAGAATTACAAACCGATCCGTTGTGCATCCTAGACAAGAAGGTAACACTGCTCCGAAACCGAGCCATCGGACAGGTAAAGGTGCAATGGAAGCACTACGGTCCCGATGAGGCTACATGGGAGCTGGAGGATGCCATGAGGGTGGCATATCCAATTTTGTTCAATTTTGATGAGCACTGAGGACAGTGCTAATGTAAGGGGAGGGGAATGTAATGTCCCCATTTTGACCCCCTTTGTATTAAATCGTAAATGATGTAAATATTGTAATTTAATCATGGTGAGGAGCTCAAGGCCAAGGCCCCACCATTGATTTAGCGTTTTATGTATCGGCAATTAAAGAAATAGATTTCTATGGTTCTTGTGCTAGATAGGCACAATGTAAATAAGACATCATGTAAATATGAATTTTAATGAAAATACCTACAACTAGCTATGCAATGCAATAAAGAGATGGGGGCATGATTCTACAAGGAATAGGGAGGGAAATTATTCAAACCCTTGAGCCAATGGTGTTAATCCATGTGTCAATGAGGAAACCCACAAACCCTCAACTACCCATTTTGGGTTGTGGACCCAATCATTTAATTCTTCCAGAAATTGGTTGAGGCAGTTAATGCCTTGGGAATGAAGAACTATGGCAGCCAATTTCGTGTATGGGCAAGCCATCAACCTGGGAAATCATATTTTATCTCTTTGGGCAAGAAAACACCCATGAAATGAGGCCCAAAAGCCATTCTAAACCCACAGTCTTTCCTCTCTCACGCAGTCTGAACTACGGGGTCTTTCCCCATCACATTTTTTACCATTTTTCCTGCATTTTCCATGCCTGGGAGCTCGTTTTTGCATTATACAGCAGCTGGGAGAGAAGGGCCACGATTTAAGACTGTGATGGAGGTCATTTTTGCCCCAAAATTCCCATGGACATTTTTCTGAAAATGATTTATGCTCTCCAGGGTTGTTCCCCAATTGCCACTTCGTTTTTGGGCTTTCCCACGTTTTTCTGAATTGGTAGAAACCTCCTCTTTGGGCATCCCACTGAAGAAACAAACGTTTTTTCTGAAAACGATTTCTGATCTCCAGGGTTGTTCCCTAATTGCCACTTTGTTTTTGGGCTTGCCCATGTTTTTCTGAATTGGTAGAAACCTCCTCTTTGGGAATCCCACTTAAGAAACATTTTTCCTCATGCCCAACAATTGTGGTTTTGCTGTTATGTACATCCCTGTTTTGGTTTGAACCTGTGAGAAAATTTTTTGGAGTGGTAGTGGATAGAATTGGCTTGATAAACCTAGTGGGGAGAATAACCTCTCAAGAAGATCAAGAGGGCTGTCTACTCTTCTATGCACACCTGGGACACTCTAGAATTGGAAGGTATGGCCTGAGGGACTGTGAATTGGTGAAGGGAATACTTCCTTGAGTGGGGTGTGTAGGCATTGTGGGTGGCAAGATAAATAGATCTTGTAGAGGTATCCATAGCTCTGTGGTTGAGCTCACTAGATTAGCAATTCTTCCTTTCCATTTCCTAGCAGCCTGATAAACCCAATTGTAGATTGGCTTGGCTCATCTTGGAGTATGCTTGGCTATGTGTGAGTCTGTTGTTCCCTGGTTCTTTGTAGAGATCATGCCCAGCTTGGGGGTGGCAGTTGTATCAAGAGGTTGATAAGCACAACTAGCCTATGGTTGGGTGGAATGTTGCAGTTGCATAGCCAGTTGCTTGGGACTATTTTGTTAAGATAAGTATTCTCTTGTGTTAACTTTGCAATTATTATTTGATGAATATCTTAAATGTATGATGGATGTGTTATTGATATTATTTCCGCTGTGTTCTTCTATAATTATACACTCCCTATGTCTTTTATATTATGTGAATGCTTAGTTATAAATTCACATGGGGCTAGATGCTCGGTTATAGCATCACGATCCTCTCTATCATGCTAGTATGATGGGAGGGGACATGACATCGGGTGACTTGTCGTCATTTTTTGACTTCCTAATCTGGTCTTCTAAGTTCTTATTGTGGATTAACATGAGTTTTATTTATCATGATCATATAACATTGTCTTATTATCTCTTATGGTTCGTTCTAGCTGTCGATTTTGATTCCATAAGCGACGATTCTCATCGTCTCTCCACTCTTTCAAGAAATTTTGTGTCTCAATCTTAGCTTTTAGACATTTACTGATCGCTTTATATTGCTTTAATTCGTCCAATGCTGCTTGTAGCTTTGAATTCATTACTGAATATGTGTTTTCTATTGTTCCTGACCTCTTCGATGATAGTTGGTTTCCTTTGAATTCATTTTTTGACGATAAGGGTCTTCTTCTGACTTGATATTGCTCTTCGATGATAACTGATCTTCAACTTCTTTGAAAATAATTTTTTGCCTTCAATACCTTCTTTGACTTAGTCTTCTTTGATTCTTCTTGTAAAAATTATTTGTGTTGATGCTCTTCTAATTTAATTTCCCCTTAATTTTTGTAAAATGGTGTAGAATGGTTGGTTGGGAAGAATGACTGTAACCTTCCCCACCCAAGTTCAAATCTCACTTTTGGTTTGTTGTTAGGGAATAAAACCAAACTCACTTCTCACAAAACCACGTGCACTTTAAAACCATGTGGTTTTACTTCTTCTTTCTTTTTTTTTCTTTTTTTTACTTTCTTTCTTTTATCTTGTTTTTTTTTTACTTCTTTTTTTACGTCTTACTTAGGGAAACCCTAGTTTTTAATGGAAAAATTCCAAGATTGAGAGAATCTCTGAGATGATGGCTAATAGCTGGATCGACAACTAAGCTCTAATACCACTGTAACGGTAAGAATCCATTTACTGGAACTTCTCGAACTTCCACTTTCGAAAATACAAATAATCCATGAATATATATAAAAGATGATAAAATAGATATGGTCTTTTACAAGATAGACTTTCCCTTATTTATAATTGTTTAAAGGGTGTCTAATGCAACTCTTCATAAAGAGTTACACCATTTCACTAATTAATTATATTATTATATTATTCTTGTTTGTTGTTATTATTATTATTATTTCTATTTATATATATATATATATATGTTGATGTTTATTTTATTATTATTTTATTCATAACAATGTGGTGGAAGAGGAAATGGTGGTATGGGGTGGACGAGGACGTCGTGGATGATGAACCCCTACCGACTGTACAATAGGGGGTATCGACCCAAAAGGGATAGAGGGGGTGTTGAGGTATGGTGAATGGGAGGTCGTTCCTGGATCGAGGGAGGATGATGGATATAAGGGAGGTTGTGGATGAAGGGGAGAAGCTGGATGGAAGGGGGGCATGGACGAATGGGGGCAGATGGATAAACGGGGGGGCGTGGATGAATGGGGAAGGATGTATAGATGGGGGGGCGTGGATGAATGGGGGAGGATTGACGGAGGGGGGAGTATGGATGGAGAGGGGAGGGTGGATGGAAGGGAGGGGGTGGACGGAGGGAGGGGTCTAGATGGAAGTGAGGGGGGAAACTCATGGGAGAGGGTGGAAACATGGGACTAAAGAGGCCTACAGCTGTTGGCGGCCCCTACATACAAATTTGTAATATCATAGTTTAGTAACCAAAAAACAAATTAAACCATAGTATGTTGTAACATTTCAAATTAAAAGCGTCCTTTTAACTACACATTATACCTGTGTATATGGTGATCTACTGACCCCCGGCGGAGATGGATGATCATCGTACTACATGCATACCCGTGGACACCAAAAAACATGCATGTTATAAACATATTAAACAAGTAATTATTCAATCAATCAAAATATTAAAAAATGTTGCACGAACTATCATCATTTATGTCATAAATATAAATACATAAAAATATAAATGCCATAAGTAATAACAATATTGTGTGGGGTACTGAAAATACCTCCGTGTGAGGTGCCGCAATTTCAGTTGAAACTGCCATTACTGCATCCAGGTTGGAAGATGTTGCATTCTCTCATGATGGTGTCTCATCTCTAAATAGTTGTACATTGAAATAATAGTTTAAGTCAAGGAAAAATACTTTAAAATTACTTTATAAATTATCAAGGGATGATTGAAAACACATTAAGAAAAGTGCTAACCTGCTCCATGTAGAAACCCTTGATCAATCCAGGGAAAGTGTTCCCGCAATGGGGACAAAGATGTAGCATTGTCCCCGTGGAACTAGAAGGACCAACATGGCTACCACTAGTCACAGGTCTATCCTGACTCTATCGGGAAGGCCTTGCACCTACGTTTCTATTAGGGTCATCCTATCTCTCCACTGTAGTAGCTGCTATAAAGGCAGTGTGTCTAAGCCTTTTACGTGCAACAATCCTCATGCCATCGATCTGATCAAGTTTGTGGGGTAAATGAGGCGGATGGGGAGAGAGGTTGGGATCGCTCCTAGCAGCTGGTGTCCCTCTCAGTGGGTTCCTCCTAGTAGCAGGTCGATCTTGGGAAGATCCACGCCCAACACCCTGGAACTCGGTTATGTCAAAATAGTTGACATGTAAACCGAGCGCAAAATCAACCCAGAGTTTCTGAAGGAAGTACTACAGAACCTCCCTATTATTGCAGGGAGGTTTATCGTAAACCATGAACCACCTTTACATCCAATTGTCCCTCCATGGTTGGAAATGACAGCAATCCATGCAAACATGTGGCTTTCTAATGTTTGGTGGTTGTTTTGTTCTTGGATCGGTGAACATATTGTACAATTGGGCCTTTGTAATATTCAAATATTTTATTTACTCCTTGGAAATTCCCGTGGAATAATACTCCTGCATATTACCTCTATATTCAGTCATGTCAGACAATTGGCGATGTGCATGGATGATGGAGTCAATTGAGCTCTCAATTGAGGTGGCAAGGGACACTCAAGATGGTTCCCCTGTGTTTCTCAGTTCTCAAGTATGCACTCTCATCTCATTTACATAATGGTTCAAGTAATCTTGGTCAAAATTTTGTTGAGGGCTTTGATTTTCTTGGGCATTTGGATTTTGTTGAGGGTTTTCATTGGTTCCAATATTTTTGTTTTCTTGTGTTCCACCGGACTCCATGTTAACATTTTGTTCATTCATTGTGTAGGTTTACACTCTACAACTGAAAATTTCTCTATTATTTAAGTAATTTGGGGATTATTACAAATTTAATAAACAAACAAAAATGAATAAAATGATAAAAACAATGAATAAAATGACAAAAACAATGAAATTTACCTATCCAATTGACTTGATGATGAGTTGGTGGATGGATTGAGATGTTTTTTGGAGTGTAAATGGTGAGTTTGGTGGCTTCTAACGACGTGCACACGAAGGGTGAGTCGTGCTTGACTGCAAAGAGTAGAATAGGAAAGACTCCGCTCTGTTTGTTTTTAATATTTTTAACAGGAGCGCGTGTGTGCATTTGAGAGCGTACGTGCCAGAAACGTGCATGCACCTCGGTTCGGTACTGAACTTAACAGCACGTGTGTGCTTCCTTAGGTGCATGCGCATGATCATTTTCTCCCTGCTAGCATGGCCCTGTTGCAACACTTTTGGGGAGCAACTTTGTGTGCCCGCCCTTGAAACACCACTAGAAGGTTGAACTCGGGACCAAATAATAGCTATAGGAAGCATTCCAAAGAATATAATTCCTTCACACTAGGATGTAGGGAGACTAAGGAGGGAAATACCACATGAATTGTGGAATCCCATCAACCTGCTCTTGATATTCACCAAGATGTGAGAATTAAATGAAGGATGAAACACAATGATAGCTTGATCCAAGTGATGCATGGATTTTCTCAACTGCTTGTCCTAAACATAAATGTGATTAATTAAATTTATCTGGGTAGAAAAATTAAGGTATGGATATGAACGTTCTACCCCCTCTTTCTTTCGTTTCACCATAGGGGATATTGTAAGCGATATTTTCCATATTATATGCTTAAGTATTTAAACCTATAAGGATTGGGTGGAATTTAATATTCTTGAAGGTTTGGAGGTCAATAAATATTCAAGAAATTATTTTTCTAAGTGCAACAACTTTAAGGAGGAATTGGGAGACCATGTATCTAATGAAAATGGTAGAGAATCCAAATATAGTGTCTTTGGTTCTAGGGGGTACTCAAATTACTATCTGAAATTTCCTCTAATGATCAATTTTGTTTATCTACTAGTTTAATTAAGTTTTACAACGAAACTATAAATGCAATTGAACACCATAAATGATATAGACGAGCATGAGGGAATTACAAGCATATTATACATGAATGCAACCACAAAGTGCCAATAATACCATGCATTCAATCATAATACAACAATATTTACGTTAATCACATTTTAGAGATACCCACGGGCCACAACACATTTTACACACAAATGAATACTTTTCTGAAAATGTAAACCGATTGTCTACAGACCAAGGATGTTCCACCCAGTTGTAGGCTCTGTTAAGTTGTATATTTCTTTGATAGGACACCCCTGAGCTGGGAATATTAATCCACAAGAAGGTGTTGAGTTCTCTAGCTACAATTATTCCAATTCTCTAACAATCCTTCCCGATCATCCTGCACAACCCAAGGAATGGGGCTCCCTTCTTTGAGTTAATAGTCCCTCAATTTTGTTATACTAATTCCCTTCCAAGGCTCCAACATAGGCCAAATAGGAATTCTCCATGCCAGGACTCAATGGAATTCCCTTGTTCTCAGTATGGCTCTAGTTTACAGTTGATGTTAGTATAGGTGATGGTGGTATGGTTAATAGTGGTTCAGTTCTGACAACAGATAATGGATCCATCATGGGATAACGATGGTACAATGGACTAGTTCTCCAAAATTATGTGCATGTTGAGAACTATCCAAGTGGAATGAATGGTGATAGGAACTAGCCCAATGTCATGCATGGGGTTGGACACATTTCCCCCATCTATTCCTAGGATTACGATAATTAACCCAAGATTAAGGTTAATGAAATTTAATAATGAGGGGTTAATAAAACATATGATAAAATGAGTAAATAAAGGTAGTGGCTTAAATTATAAGTCACTAGGGTCTAACTCCCTTCTCACTCCCCCTCTTGTGGAATAATATTCCCCCATCTCTTCTTCGTCCTTTAGGTTGCAGTCATCATGGTTTTTATATTAAAAAGTGAACATGTACATATTTACATAATTTGGTCATGTTGGACCCTTCATATCCAACTTGTATCCATTTCATCAATATTTACATATTTACATACTGGGTTCAAAAACAGGGTGTTACAAGTGTTTTCATTTTCAATTGATTAGCCATCCTTAATGTCCGCATTAATGTTATGAACCTCCCTAGAATGTAATGGGGGTATAGAGGGACCATTAGTGTAATAATGGAGGCTCTTCATGTTAGAGCAATATTTTACCTTAGTACCTTAATCATTAATTAATTGATGGTTATTAGGTGCTAAACTGGGTAATAATTACATCCCTAGGTTGTTAGGAAGTTGTTATAAGTTGTCTAGAAGTTATTGGGGCAAGTGTGAACAAGCTCCACCATTGTATGGGCCAAAGGGTTGTCAAATATAATTGTTGGGAACTCTCCTTGAGACCACCGCATGCATTTGTTACCCCCAACATTCCTAAGGTTCCTTCCTTCCCTATTTTATGGATTTGGGTTTGACCAAGGGTGCACATGCATTGAACCTAGTCTTTTGCCCCTCTTTTGTCTATTTTGGCCTACCGTAGCCTACCTAACTTCCACCCAACCACCTCCTTCACATGTGTGAACCCCATTTTGGTCCCCCATGCTCACCTAGTGTTCACATGCACAATTCGGACCTATTTGGGATATTTTGGGAACCATTTGGTCAATCTAGGGGGGACTGGGCTCAATCTAGGCTAGCTAAGTGTGGACACTCCAAGTGGATCCTATTTCTTACTATTTCTATATATGGATGATTCAAAATCATTGTAAGGTTGGACTATTAATAGAATCATATATTTGATCATTTTTGTTCTGTAATTTGATCATTTGTTCTGATATTTGATCATTTATGCTAGTTTTTTATCATTCATTTTCCAGACTTGTTTATACACTTATATCTTGCAAAAATAGATAAATATTTCAATTGTGAGGCATATATAGTAGCTAGATCCGACTATGATAAGTATTGTACATGGCATTAGAGCTCTTGGAGCTATTATTCGAACCAATAGACTGTTTTAGTGGTGTGGTAGAAGCAATGGAGAAACCACAGAAGTCCCTGGAACCATTGCATTGAAGCCATTGGAGAAATCCATTGGAGTGTATCCAGGGTGTGATGCTCTCCCAAATGCACCCACTATCAAGTAGGGTTCGAACTATCAAGTAGGGTTTGAATCTGTTAGTGTAGATCCCCTCCTGAGTGTTGAGAGTTTTATTACAGGTATTCAAGTGCACCATTGTCACCTAGTGCGCAAGAAGCAGAAGAAAGATGGAGCAAACTAACCCAAACTTGCTCACTCCCTTCAACTATTTCAAATGGAAGGCTGAAATGGTCATTCAGTTGTGATCCAAGGGTCTTTTCAGGATCACCATGGGCACAGAGGTTGAACCAAAACATGTTGTAGAGAATTCAAAATTATTCAATAGAATGGATGAGGCATGCAACCTCCTTTGTCTTAGTATTTTGAGATACCTCCTCTTTCATGTTAAAAGTCTAGCTAAACCAAATGAAGTATGGCTCTCGCTTGAGTCTTTGTTTGGGAAGATTGATGAGATAAGGGGCCATCATCTTGAAAATGAGCTACTCTCACTGAGCCCAAGCAACTTTGATTCCATTCAATACTTCTTCACCAAGTTCAAGAACTTGGTCTTGCAAATCAAATAGTGTGGTATTGAAAACAACGTAGAACAGTTGGTTATGTCCATAATTTTGAAGCTTGGCCCTAAGTATTCAGTTTTTGTCTCTACATTTCACTCCACAAAACTTACAATTCACAATTGGAAGATTCCTTCATTGGTTTATTTCATGGAGATGCTAACTAAAGAGAAAGATAAGTTGTTCTTGATGGGTTCCATTAAGACAAAATATCAAGTTCTTGCTTCTAGATATTCGAATCAAGGAAGAGGCAAGCAAAATCCCAAGGGTTCGAAACCACAAGAGAAGAAGAAGGAGGAGGAGAGACCCAAATACAGTGATGGGGTTTCAAATATTTTCAAAGACAAGGTAAAGAATAAGGAGAATAGAAAAATCTCTTACTGTCAAAAGGGTTGGCACCCTGAAAGTTCTTGCATGAAGAAAACCATTGACATGATGACCCATATCCTGCAGAAAAATAACATTCCTCTTCCAGAAAGTTCCAAGAAGAAAGAGGGTGTTTCTGAAGACAAGGAGAGGTACCATGCTTTGATGGATAGTACCTCAGAGTCCTCTTCTTTCATCATAGATTTAGGTGCCTCAAGGAAAATGGATTCTTCAAGAGATTCATTCTCTACTCTTGCTCCATACAGTGGTTCTTCCATTCACATGGTAGATGACTCATAAATCCCTGCTAAAGGCATTGGGAAAATCTCTACGGAAAATGGGTATTCCAGTAATGTACTGTATTTACCTGATATTGCATAAAAGTTACTCTATGTTACCAAATGACCCACACTAGTTTCAGACAAGAGAGTGATATTCACTCAAAATGATGTGGAGGTATCATAAATTTCCACTGGAAAAATTGTTGCAATTGGTGTTGCTGACCATGATTTGAGGATGTACAAGTTCTCAAGTTTTCTTGGGTATTATTCTCCTAATGAAATTCTACCACATGGTAATGAAGTCATCAAGATAAGGAATGATATATTTGGACATCTCAACTATAGATATCTTCAAGCATTGAGCAAAGAAGAGATGGTTGAAGGGCTTCCAAAAACTAGTTTTTCCAATGGCACTTGCAAAGGGTGCATTGTTGGGAAGCATGCTGAGAAGAAGTATGAGAAATGGGAGGAAGAGAGAGCTACTGAACCTCTTTATTTAGTGAATTCATATATGAATGGTCCACTCCCCACTCCCTCCTATGGAAGCTCAAATTATGCACTTAGCTTCATTGTTTATTTCTCAAGGTATTGTTGGTTGTATTTTCTCAAGCAAAATTCTAAAGTTTTCCAATGTTTCAAAGTTTTTAAGAATTGTGTGGAGAAATTTAGTGGGAGAAGTGTGAAGGTATTGAGGACTGATAATGGAAGGGATTATGTTAATAAGTAAATGCAATATCTTTTTGAATATTTTGGCATCCAAATGCAACATTCTGCGCCCTACACACCTCAGCAAAATGGTGTTGCAGAGCGTAAGAATAGAGCACTAAAGGAGATGGACACATGCATGATGGAGGCTAAGTCTTTGTCTCCTAAGATATGGGATGAAGCTATGAATTGTGCTGCATATGTTTAGAACAAAGCACCACATAAATCCTTGGAAGGAACGACTACATATGAGGCTTGGATGGGCCACAAGCCCAATGTTTCTCATTTCAGGGTGTTTGACTCAAGGGCTTGGGCTAGGATTCCACCAGAGAAGAGAAAGGCCTTGCAGCCCCAAAGAAAGGAGTCAATAATGGTTGGTTATGAAGAATATACAAAGGGATACAATCTCTTTGATCTCTCATCTCACAAAACATTCATTGAAAGAAGTGTCCAGTTCGAAGAAGAAGAGTCCATGCATGTTGCAGGACAAGGTGAAGGGGAATGCTCATATCCTCTTCTTGATGATGATGTAAGTGATGGTTATTTCTATGATATTTCTGATTTTGAGATTTATTATGATGATGATGACATGGATTCTTATCATGGACCACCCTCAAGTTCCAAATGGGATGAGAAAACAATACAAGCTGCTGGTGAGCTTGCATGAGATCCTCAAGATCCTAGGAAAACTAGATCTCAATTTCACAATTCTTTTGCATCTTGTGATTCTAATATGATGGATAGGTGTTTTACTATGGTTGGATCTCATCCTAAATCATATTTAGAGGCTTAAAAATACCCAATATGGAAAACATATATGCAATAAGAGATGAACTCCCTCCATGAGAATGAAACATGGGATTTGGTCCCTCTTCCTCCCAAGAGGAAACTAGTGCAATGCAAATGGGTTTATAGAACCAAAGTGGAATCTGATGGATCTGATATAAAGCATAAGGCCAGGTTGGTGGCTAAGGGCTTGTCTCAAGTCCATGGAATGTACTTTACAGATACATTTGCACTAGTGGAAAAGGTGGACTCAATAAGGCTAGTTTTAGCCATTGCTACTTCCAAGAGATGGGAGGTTCATCACATGGATGTGAAGAGTGCATTTATTCATGAGGATATCAATGAGTAGATATATATGCATCAGCCTGAAGGATTCATTTCTGATCATACACTTGTGTGTAGGTTGAAGAAGTCACTCTATGGGCTCAAGCAAGCTCCTAGAGGTTGGTATGACAAAATGGACAATTTTCTGCTATCCTTGAACTTTGAGAGATGTAAGTTTGATCCTAATGTATATATGCTACATGTTGATGACCTGATATTGATTATAGTACTGTATTCTGATGATATTTTGATCACTGGTAGCTGCACCAAATATTTGGGCTCAGTTAACGTTGCATTGCACAGTGCATTTGCCATGACCGATCTAGGATTGTTGAAACAATTTTTGGGTTTGGAAATTGAGCAAACTATGGATGGGATCTCTATTTCTCAATAAGATATGATTCTGATTTTCTGCAGAAGTTCAATATGGCTGAATGTAAATGTGCAAAATTCCCATTTCTTTCTGGAGTTAAGCTTATTGATTGGGGTTCTTCACCACTAGTTGACAACTCACTGTATAGAAAACTAGTTGGGAGCTTGTTGTATCTTACACACTCTCGAAGATATGTGTCTTATGTTGTTGGGGATGTTGCAAGACACATGCAAGAGCCTCATGAGGTCCATTGGAAGGAATCCAAGAGGATCCTACATTATGTACAGGGTACCAAACATTTTTGCATCCACTATGTAGATGGTTCATCTCTTGAACTAGTTGGTTTTACTGATTATGATTGGGTTGGTGATAGTTTTGATCAGAAGTCTACTTATGGTTATGTGTTTATACTTGCACATGGTCCTATTTGATTCTAAAGCAAGAAGAAACACACCATCTCATTATGTTCAGTTGAGGCAGAATACAGGGGAGCAGTGAATGCAACTACACAATGTTTGTGGTTGCAAGGAATTCTTGGAGAGTTTGGATTTGTTTTTGATTCACCCACTATCATTTGGTGTGATAATCAAAGAAAAATCAAGATCTCCACTGATCTAGTATAGAGACAGAGGACCAAGCACATAGAGATTCACATGCACTACATTCGAGGCTTGGTGCATGACCAGATCATAGCATTGCAGTATTGTCCTTATGCTGAGCAAACTGTTGATATCTTCACCAAGAGTTTTACTGAGAAGACCTACACTTACCTTAGATCACTCCTTGGGATGAGTGATGCATGGTGAAAATTGGTGTATTTTCCAGATATGCCACATGTTGATTTTTTAGGGGAGGTTTTATTTTCCCATGTGGTTTTCCTCCTTACCTTGGTTACATGGACAAATAAATTTTATGTTGTAGAAGGTGGCTTGAGCCTTAGTTTCCAAGGTCTTATTTTTGATAATCCACTAAGTATAGCTTATGGGGGGGTGTTAGAGAAATATTATACCTTATTACCTTAATCATTAATTAATTTATTGTTAGTAGGTGCTAAACTGGTTAATAATTACATCCCTAGGTTGTTAAGAAGTTGTTATAAGTTGTCTAGAAGTTATTGGGGCAAGTGTGAACAAGTTCCACCATTGTATGGGCCAAAGGGTGGTCAAATATAGATGTTGGTAAATCTCCTTGAGACCATCACATGCATTTATTACCCCCAACATTCCTAATGTACCTTCCTTCCCTTTTTTATGGACCTGGGTTTGAACAAGGGTGCACATGCATTGAACCTAGTCTTTTGCCCCTCTTTTGGCTATTTTGGCCTACCCTAGCCTACCTAAATTCCACCCAACCACCTCCTTCACATGTGTGAACCCCATTTTGGTCCCCCATGCTCACCCAATGTTCACATGCACAATTAAGACCTGTTTGGGATATTTTGGGAACCATTTGGTCAACCTAGGGGGGATTGGGCTCAATCTAATCTGGCTAAGTGTGGACACTCAAAGTGGATCCTATTTCTATATATGGATGATTCAAAGTCATTGTAAGGTTGGAATATTAATATAATCATATATTTGATCATTTGTGTTCTGTATTTTGATCATTTTTTCTGATATTTGATCATTTATGTTGGTTTTTTATCATTCATTTTACAGACTTGTTTATACACTTGTCGGATACTTCCTTATTCTTTAAAATTCTTGTAATGACCCAGGTTCGGTGTGGTTAGGGAACCAAAAATATCGCTCTTCACTAGCCCTTTCAGAAACAACCTACGAACAGGCTGAGGTCTCACCCGAGGCGAAGTTATGGGGTAGCTACAGAATCACCTTTCCTCAGCCGGGTGATGCGCAGATAATAAATGCTAAGATGAGCAAAGTCACACCTACATCACATTTACTTCTTATACTTCAGCACATACTAGGGTTGCGCTCTTCATAACTACCACAATGCAATATGACAATGCAATTCCAGGACTGCGCTTCTATTCAGTAACACATTACAGACTCCGCTAACTAGTGTCTATCCATCCAACTACACATTCACTATGATCAGTAGTACTTGTATAATTACACAGTTAATCATATCCAAGTGCTTTCACATTCATTTATACATTCCCAATACTTAACATATTATTCCCATCAACCATATGTACGAGAATACATATAAATGAATGAACATACATAAACAAGACATAAACATAAGCACTCTCACATATTCAATCACACAACACGAGTATTTACGTGGTTCACCCCCAGGATGGGAGCTACATCCATGGGAACTATTGTTTATATTAATGTGAAGGGTCAACAGTTCCAGTCTGCGCACACAGTTGCAGACTCTTCTCTCTACAATGGGTCTCTGCGCACTCAGCTGCAGATCCTCTTCTCTCTTCTTACAATACTTAGTCTTTCCAAAAGACTATGAGAGACCAAAATAAGACCCAAAAATGACCCCCAAAAAGGTCCACAAAAATGACCAACCCTTCCCTTACAAAATTGCCCCTTTTATAGATCATGCCCAAGGGTCACGTCTTTATAATCATTGTGGGACAAAATTCCTATAGTACCCAAAAATCCCCCCAAAATGGCGTGATTACCCCGCTAACCAGGCCTGTCGTAATCGACATCTACTTCTCTTCGACTTCGGTCGCTTTTCTGTGCCACTTGTAGTTCTGATTCCCTTTTGATAGCCTCAGTTCTGATTGTGCGGCTCTGACTACATACTAATGCATCGCTTTCAGTCGTTTCACTTCTTCTATCATTGTCGATCCGACACTCTGTTGCTAATGGTCTCCACCACCCTGGCTGTCTTAGTACTTTGTCTGTACTAAGGTGACAAGTTGCTTTCCTCCAACTCCGTGCCGCTCCTGGGATTCTGCGGAGTGGTTCACCCAAAATAGGTCCCTATTGGACCTCGCTTTGCTTGTACCTCTTTCCAAAAATAACTACTGCGCTGGAGCTACGATTCAAAAAAACTGTGCCATGCTTGGACTTCGCTTCACCAAAAAATATGCCAACTTGGGCCATGCCCAACAGGCCCCGAACACTTACTCGTGGATCGTCTCTGATCAACTTGGTTCGAATCCTATATGATGCCATCATCATAGCTATTGTATTCATTCACTTACATTCTTATTCATTGTATGATATTGAGATATTGTCTATTATTCTGTGTTTATGAGTGATCATTGAGTGTCTCCTTCTCTTCTTCTTTGCAACATACTTGATAGTTTGATTGTGAGTTGCTACAGTTTCTAGATATCTTGCAAATTCTTACATGGTATCAGAGTAGGAAGCATCTATTCGAATTGCAACCATTGCAGTAGTTGCAACATTTCTTTGAGCAGCTATCTTTCACTTGTGCACCAAAAGCCTTTGATTTTCCACAGCAAATCCTGGTGCTATTACTTGAATTCATTGGAGAAATTCAGTGAGGTCTAGCCAGGTGTGAAGGATTTACTCTATGTGCCAAGTGTTAAAAAGGTAGTGTTCAGTTGAAGTGTAGCATTCTCCATCAACAAAAACTTCTCTTGTTTTGCAGGTTTATTCACCCATTCAGAATCTTCTTCAACTATTCGACTTTCTCTATTTCAGATGGATCTAAACCTCACATCTTCCAACTATGTTGAGTGGAAATCCAAGATGGCTCTCGTCATGAGAACCAAGAGGTTTACCCGAATACTCAATGGAACGATGGTAGAACCTCTCAGTGCAGTTGAAAAGTCAAAGTACATGGATAGGTTTGATGAAGCAGTTGGTCTCCTCCTTCTCTCAATTTTCGAAGATATTCACTTCCATGTCATTGATCTTACATTTCCTAAAGAGGTTTGGGACAAGCTTGAATCCCTTTTTGGATAGAAAGATGATATGAAAGGACACAAATTGGAGAATGAACTCATATGTTTGAGTCCTGACAGCTTCAAATATGTCAATGCCTTCCTCACCAAGTTCAAAAGCTTGATATCATAGTTGAAAAGATATGAGATAGTTAAAGAAGACAAGCAGCTTATTCTTTCCATTCTCTCAAAGTTGGGGCCAAACTTCTCAGTTTTTGTCTCGACTTTCCAGTTAGCTAAGATGTTCATTCCAAAATGGAAGTTTCCCTCGCTTGATGACTTCATCCAATCTCTTACTCAAGAGGAAGAGAAGTTGATCTCTATGGGAATGATCAAACCCAAATTGGATTCAGCCCTTAGAGTTGCAGAGAGAGCGAATGGTAAAGGAAAGCAAAAGATTTCTGACAAGAGATTGAATGATACAAGGCCTACAGATAGTCCATATTAGTCAGATAGGGCTTCGAAATCAAGACCAAGCATTCTCAAAAGGAAAAATACAAGTGCACATAATGTCATAGAGGTTTCAATCATGAGAGTACTTGCATGAAGAAGACTATATATTTGATGGCTCGGATACTTGAGAAGAACAATCTTCCTGTACCTACATGTACAAGGAAGAAAGATCCTGATATTGAACCTTCTAGATATGAAGACAAAGAAAGATGTCATGCCCTCATGGAAAGAGCACCAACAGATTCTTCCTTCATCACAGATTCAGGAGCATCAAGAGACATGTCTTCCTCCAAATATCTCTTCTCCAATTTCGAAAGCTCAGCTGGAGCTTCCATTAGTTTGGGAAATGATTCAGAAATCTCCTCTCAGGGGATTGGGAGAAACTATCTTGACCATGGTTGTTTTTCTGATGTTCTTTATGTTATTTCTCTTGCAGCTAATGTTCTTTTAGTGTATCAAATGACTCATATTGGAGAGCCCAAAAGAGTGATCTTTTCTCCAATTGAAGTTGAGGTACAACACATGGTTTCAGGGGAAATCATTGGAAAAGGAGTTGCAAATTATGAGACAAAACTCTATGAGTTTTCACACTTCTTACCTCTCTCAAAGGAGTCTGTTCTTCGCTCTCATGCACATGAAGAGAGTAGACTATCTCATCTCAACTACAAGATAACTCAAAATATGGTTGATGGTATTCTAAGAGACAAGATTGCTCATGGCACCTACAAAGGTTGCTTGAAAGGCAAGAATCGATCTAAGAAGATTGAGAAAAAGAGGACTCTTGAAGAAGTGTGAATGCTAGATCTAGAACCACAAGAACCTGAAGATCTAGCACCTATTGGTTCAAATCTTATGTCCAAATGGGCCATCACTACTACATCCATTAGTGATCTTGTTGAATCTCCATCACATGATAATTCAGATTCAGAGTATGAGACATTAGCTTCACATGCTTCTTCACATGAGATTTCATATTCAGATTTTGGATGTGATGATGACCCAGTTGTAGATGCATCTTCACATGATATTTCAGATTCAGAATCTGAAGATGGAGATGATGATGATAGAATTCTAGATCCAGATCCACAAGAACTTGAAGGTCTAGCAACTGATGATGAAGATGAGCGAATGGGAGATCAATATCCACAAGAACCTGAAGATCTCTCACCTGATATTCCTCCTCTTCCTCGATGGGCAGCCACTACACTTCGATCTGTCGGTGATTTGGTTGGTGATCCACATGATTATAGAAGAACCGGATCAGATTTTCAGAATGGAAGGTTTCATCCTTCTCACATTGCTGATACATTTCAGATCGATCGATCCTTCTTCGGAAAGGAAGGACACTTACCTCCTTCAGGGGTGAGAGATGATATGATACTTTAGCATCCTTCAGTCTATTTTGAGGGAAGTATTTCTTCCCATTGGGTGTTCCCTCTTTCCTCACTTACTTTATTTAGATTGATTGTACGAGGTGACCTTGGTCTTAGTCACCAGGGCCCTATTTTTCAGATTTCAGTTATTACATCATAGTATAGCTTGCGGGGGGGTGTTGGAATATTCACACCATCATTTTATATTTTGCATGCTTGCATGAAAATATGCATGTTGCATGCATTTGCATGCTTGCATGCAAATATGCATGTTGAATGCATTTGCATGCAACTGCATGCATCCAGTTATCATCATGGTGGTCTCCCCAGCACCTAGAGCTTACTTTGAGATCTTATTTTCCTGCATGCAAAACTGCATGCTGCATGCATCCAATCATCATCATGGTTGTCTCCCCAGCACCTAGAGCTTGCTTCTAGCTCTCCAGAGCCTGTCTTCAGTCCTCATTTGGCCTCCTACCTACCTAATGCATCCTCCTTGACTTATCTGCTTAGCTAGTGCGCCTTTCTCACCTACCACTATCAATTAGAGTGCACTTACTCACCTACAACTTGTTATCACTCAGTTAGGGTGCCTTATCTCACCTATTGGGAGTTATAATTCAATTAGTGCATTGATTGAGTAGTTCTTCCATTGATTTTTCATGCTGACTACTTGTAGCTTCTAGTTAGCTAGTTCTGGAGTTCCACTTGACTATTTGATAGCCTCATGCACTCTCCTTGGAGTCTCCATTCCTTGATTTATGCCTAGATGGTTCTGTTAGACTCAGTTAGACACACTTGAGTGACTCTTACCACTCATGACTAATACTACCGAATGGATGATGTCTCCATAGTTATCCAAGCTAGACTAGAGATCAGATTCGAATCCTATATGATGCCATCATCATAGCTATTGTATTCATTCACTTACATTCTTATTCATTGTATGATATTGATATATTGTCTATTATTTTGTGTTTATGAGTGATCATTGAGTGTCTCCTTCTCTTCTTCTTTTCAACATACTTGATAGTTTGACTGTGAGTTGCTACATCTGCTAGATCTCTTGTAGATTCTTACATCTACAACCTACAGATGCAGATTGTGCAACCTCTCAAGAGGTATCATACCAACGTTGATGTCGAGGAGCTCCAACCTCTTCGCGCTTTCGGCTAATTCATCATTTAGGAAGATGATTTTAATCGGCTCCATTTTGACTAAGCGGGGTTTTGTTGTCAAGGCAGGTGGCCTTTCTCTTTCTTTGAATGGACTCACCCGATTTTCCTTCTGAGTCAGTCTCCCAAACCAAGTCCTTCTGGACTTAATCTATATTTGCAACCATGCTCTTAAGCTCTTCAAGGTTCTGAGTTAGTTGTGATTGAGCCTCTTCGCTCTTGCTGTCTTTGAGAGCGGGCGCCTCTTCTAGGCATTCGTTGACCCGCAATGCAATGCAGTCGTAGTCGTCTTCATGTAACTGCTCCTCTGGTGAAGTTTTGGTCACCCTATGTTTCTTCCTCTGACCTTTTTCTTGTGCCGAACTTCCATAATCCTTTCTTTTTTCCCCTGTTTGTGCCTCATCTTTTCCTGTATCCTCTTCATCTGGGGATATTTAGATTTGCTTTCCCCTGATTTGGTATGAATTTACACTGGTGAGTCGAACTTCCACTCTTGTGTCCAATCTTCCATAGCGAGCTCGATCATCTCTGCATCCATCTGGTAATCCATCGGGAACCACTCTGGATTCTGCTTCTCGGCCCTTGGATGAATGTAGATAAAGTGCATGTCATCCTTAAATAGCAACCTCTAGAGATATTTGGTTGTCATGTCCTTTGAAATGCGTGGAGTAAATTGTATCACATCACACAACTGCTCGAAGTAAGTAAACATCTGTTCATTGTTTACACGCTATCTGTCAGGCCTCACATTTTCCCACATGTTGGCATATTTTGTTGCGCCGCAATATCCTAACATTACTGGAAGGTTGTTCTAGTACAATGGCTCCTTCCAGCCTATAAAAGCAATGGGCAGAAGCAACCAAGTGTAGTGAAATGCGCTTCCAGTCTCCTGAGTCTTGTAGACATCGTCCAAGAACTCATTCAATAAATAACCTGCCCAATTATATGGATGCCCATCCTTGGGTTTCGCGGATAGGAGAACTGTTGCAGACGACACCTCCGTCGGTCTACACTTTCTCAAGATTTTACCTACTAGCAGTTGGACAGTGAACCACATAGCTTGGTACTCAATTCAGTCTGTAACATAACCCCGACTCCCCTTTACTAATTTATATTCATCCTTCATTCACTTGGAAATAACTTTGTCCCTTTCCTTTCCCACAAACTCTGCTTTGGGATCATCACCTCGCTTGCTGAGATGGGTGATTCGGTGGATGAGGTCGATATTTATATCGATCATGCGATCGAGCCACAGATAGCCCCGATGCATGCATGAAAGTAGAGTGCACACCACCGTAGTACATTTGGGACTTCGGTCGAAATGTGGTATACATAGTAGATGCAACAGTCCATATGGTACCAACAACTTGAGCCAGTCCTATGCGACAATAATGGGTTGCCCCATTTTTGCATCATTTCTACAACACATACATTGGTCAGGATGGAACTGCAAATATTTTGGCTCTTTAGGGTCCTTCCCCTCTAAGAGATCATGATCCAAGAACTTAGATCCCTCTATCTTGTTGTGTAAGTTCTCGTGGATATGCACATGGTTGGAAATCGACGGTACAAGAATGTCATATTGAGGATTCTTGAATAGGTGAACCGCAGGTGCGTCAATCATTTTGGGGGGAATATATTGATGTGGGAAATATACACTACAACAAAATATCCCTTTATGGGCGGTTTTGGCTTGCGGGGGTCTTGGTAAACCCCCCCTAAAAGTTTTTTCAGACCTTTAGAGGCAGTCTTTTAAAACCGCCCCTAAAGGTCATGGAAATTGGACTTTTGGGGGTGGTTTTTTAAAATCCACCCCCAAAAGTCCTGGAATTTGACTTTTGGGGGTGGGTTTTGTAGAACCCCCCCTAAAATCCCAATTCTCATCATTTTTGGGGTTGTTTTTTCAAAACCCCCCCTAAAAGTCATGAGAATTGAACTTTTGGAGGTGATTTTTTTGGAACCCCCGTTAAAAGTCATGAGAATTGAACTTTTGGAGGCAGTTTTTGGAAACCCCCCCTAATAGCCCAATTCTCATAACTTTTGGGGGCAGTTTGTCAAAACACCCCCTAAAAGTCATGAAAATTGAACTTTTGGAGGCGGTTTTTTGGAAGCGGTTGTTGGAAAACCCCCCCTAAAAGCCCAATTCTCATAAATTTTCGGGGTGGTTTGTCAAAACCCCCCCTAAAATTCATGAGAATTGAACTTTGGGAGGCAGTTTGTTTGGAACCCCCCTTAAAAGTCATGAGAATTGAACTTTTGGAGGCGGTTTTTTGGCACCCCCCTTAAAAGTCATGAGAATTGAGCTTGTGGAGTCGGTTTGTTGGAGCCCCTCCCCTAAAAGTCATGATAATTGAACTTTTGGAGGAGGTTATTTGGAACCCCCCCTTAAAAGTCATGAGAATTGAACTTTTGGAGCGGGTTTTTGAAACCCCCCTTAAAAGTCATGAGAATTGAACTTTTGGAGGTAGTTTGTTGAACCCCCCCCCCTAAAAGTCATGTGAATTGAAATTTTCGAGGAATTTTTTTTAAAACCCCCTAAAAGTCATTTATGTACGTGGGTTAGGTGTGTCACATGGGTTCAGCAATGCATCTCATCAAAACATTGGAGCTAAGCGCACACAAGCTATTGTAGTGTTACGAAGGGTGTGCATCATCATTCAACACCATGTCCCATTAGAGCTCTACAATTGAGGCAGTCATGCTAGGTTTTTCACATCAAAGATGGTTCTCACACTCCAACTTTCCATGATCCATGGTCAAAATACAAAATCGTGTGCCATAACATTATCCTTTATGGCTAATGGGCCATGTGTAAGGCCATAATTACCACATGATTCCTCCACAAGGAATATTTAGCTTGCAAGTGGGTATGGTGGGCATTTCAATATTTACAACATAATGGATGGTTCTTGAAGCCTAATCCATGGTGTCCATGGTGTTAGATCAAAATCTAGTTTATAATGATTGGTAGTTACCTCAAGGTCTTGTTACTTATGGTCGTTTCTCTATACCACCACATAGGCCATAGGAAAGGAATATTTAGCTTTTGAGTAACACATTGTCGTTTTTTTAGTATTTTCATGTCGTGGATGGTTCTAGGAGCCTATGTTATGGTCTAGGTCGAAAATGTAGGTTCTTGGGCAATAAAACTTTATTTTGAGACTCATGGGCCATGCATAGGGACTTGAGTCATCATACATACCCTAGATAGGGAATATTTTGTTTATAGTCTAAGTTCTTGTGTTTATTTTTGCATTAATTTTGGTTTGATAAAATCCCATACAGTGACCATTCAAACCTTGATGTCAAAGCCTTTGATCTAAAACATTGGTTATAAATAACCCAAGGTCAAATTTTATTGTGTTAGTGTGTTGATTTGGTGCAGTAGGCATGCTAGTGATTGGGTTAGGGGGTCGTGGGTTAGGGTTGGAGGGACACTGGCTTAAGGGGATATTTTCTACAATTTCATAATGTGGTAGGATTTGGGGATTTTTTGGATTAGAAGAGAGTCACCTAAGGGATCAATGGGTTAGTGGGAAAGGGGTTCTGGTTTTGCTGGTACTAGTGGTTAAGTGGTTTATAAGTTATCATGTTATTCAGTTTGGGGCTAGATGTTAAGGTTAGGTATGAGGTGAGGGGGTTAGAGGTTGAAGCTTACTAGGTGCATGAATTCATTGCATGGATCAAGTGTTCCAAGTGCATGAGTCATTTACATGGGTTGGTTTTGTTAGGTCAACGTCTAATTAGTGGCATTATTTATGGTGGCCATTTGAATATTTGTAACACAAAGGATGGTTCTCGTGGCCTGGACTATGGCATGTGAAATAAATTTAGGGTCTAATGCCATATTATGTTTCCACGGGGTTGATGGTCCATGCATGTTAACCTAGATTACCACATAAGAATCTCTAGCCTACATGTGAGATCGTCATGATCATCATTGTCACCATCGTCGATGTCATTTTTGTTGTTGGTTTGTCCATGGTTATGTAAACCAATAAACCAACCATGGTTTAATATTTATAGGTTATGTAAACTAATAATGGTTCTCATAACCTAAATATTGGTCCATGGTTAATAAATTTACTATATGATTCATGGTCCATGTGTAGTGTCCTACACATAATTACTTTACCTTACAAGCGAGATATTGTGGCCATTTTAATATTTGTAACATTGATGATGGTTCTCGTGGCCTATACCATGGCCTATAAACTAATTTTAGGGCCTAATACCATATTAATTTGCTATGGGGTTGATGGTCCATGCATGTTAACCTAGACTACTACATATGACCTACATATGAAATATCTAGCCTATATGTAACAATTCCCTCTGTTGCTCTTCGGTGATGATTAAGGCCTTGCGACATCACATAATCTCTAAAGAGTGAATCTAATTTCAACTACAAGTGGGATATGTTGGTAATTTTTAGATCTGTAACACCAAAAATGAAAATTTTCCCGCCAATTTCAACAAGCTAGTAATTTTGATTCCATCACCCTTTCTTCTCATTGTTTTCCCCTTTTTGTGAAGGGTGACTCAAGTCTCCACCTCCCATTCCACGTCTAAGAAATACTACATTATTCCACATATACACAACAAAATTGATAAAGTCTTCATGCACTTCTAAAACACCAGAAAACACCAGAAAAACCCCGAAGAGACCCGAAAAGCTTCTGTACTGGATGCATCCTCCATCGCTCTGCTCAGTTCTAAAGTGGAATCATAATTATTTACTTAAACATTGTATTTAATAATTTATTGAATTTAGTCCATATAAATGTATTTTAATATGTGATATGCCTAGACTTGTACTCAACGTTCAAATTTGAACCCTTCTTGGCCCTTCCAAAGGGTTCTAGCTTCCTACAAGTGTAAAGTTAAAATTTCCCTTCAAAAAAAAATTGAAATCTGAATTTTACCGTTCCAATAGGAAGGACATAACTTATATCAACATTTCAAAAGAAGGGCAACATTTGAAATTACCCATCCATATAAATTTCAATTTCTATGCTATAAAATTCGACTCGACATTCAAAATATTAGAAGTATCATAAATTATAATCATTCACTCTTTCATGTCATGCACTCACTGCTTAGATTTGCAAGGTGACGAGTGATGATTGACGAATACGAGGTACTAGCCACCGGGATTTGACTCTGAATCTTGAGTCACTTCAGGATGAGATCTAAGGTGTGGCAATGTGTCAATGACTATGGCTGTAACAATAGAGAACCACTACTATGCCCAAAACAAGGCCGAAACATTGTTCCTACTACCTATGTGACCTGGCTACCAATGTCCACTCGTTTTTCATCAAAATGAAATTCAAATTGCCGCTTTGATGAGTCCTCCTCTACAAAACTTCATTTCTTGCACATATGTCACAGACTCATGACAACTCTAAAAAACACTCAATGGCATGCAACTAGAACCACAAACCAAGCAAAGGTTGATTTATGCATTGATATAGAGAGGTGGCACTAGGCACACAATATAGAGAAACAATGAGTTAGAAAAAAAAATTGGACCGATGTACCACAATGGTTATTAATAAAATTAAAAAAAAAAACATTTTTTTCCTCAGGAATTGTCTTCAATTTGGTGGGTGGCATGATCATGATCATGTAATCTCCCTCCGTCCTTCCAAACATATGTGGTTTCTCACCACATTTGTCTTCAACACTCGCCACCAAAATACGTATAAAAATTACATGTCTTTACATCCTCTTCCATTTAAATCCTCATTGCATAGTCATAACTAAGGATTATTATGCATGCACATCCTCACCTTATAATATCAATTAATTCAAGGCGCAGAGACAACCATAAATTATCAAATGTGTCAAGACACAAAGATTAAGAGACAATTATAAGTAAGTCTTATATTAAGTTTACCATATAAGTATTTAATTGGCATTGCCATCTGAGATTTGACACGTTGGATTGTTGTGATCTTCTTATCACTCCTTACCAATGTGATTGTAAGGCTTCTTTGATGGTGAAGTCCATAATTTTAAGTCTTCTTCCTCATTCTCATGACTTTTGGTAAAACAATAAGGAGGGAAGTGGCCCGCATTAGCATGGAAAATGGTTTTGACATAGAGGTAGATACATTAATTCTGTCGTTAAATAACTTAAATTTCATGCCAGTGACTATGAATTCACCGAATCGTGGATTGCTAAAAAACACATCAAATTTTAGAGCCTCGAGCTCTTAATTACTCATGTATCTAGAATTTCGCAAATTGTGCCATTAACAAAATTCTTTTGTTGTTTTGGCTCAATTTAAAAGGTAGGTTATCGAGACTCAAAGGTAAGCTATGATATTTGATTCCTTCCACTTGGCTTAAAATATATTAACAATTTTAATGTCAAATTTAATTACATGTAGTATTAATACATTACATTTTTAATATATTTAATTCATATTAATAAAACAATTATATATATATATAGAAACTTTGTGGATAAAAAAGTTGTTCATCACATAGCAATTAACATCACCTGCCCACAGAGCCCATAATTTAACCTTTCATGCCAAGTGTTGACCCTCTAGACACACTCGAAGGCCCTTTGTAGAATCTCTCTCACAACACATATTTTAAAGTGTGACCTGAGATGGATCGGGTTAGCTTGGTTAACTAAGGAGGAAAGACGCCATGGAGGAAACCCCTCCTCATAATAGATGAAATATTGTCTTGGAATCCACCATAATGATTTTCATGCCTCCATATAGCTTGCTTCATTTCTACATGCTCACAATTAGAGCATCTACTCGGATGACTATGTGAAGCAACCATTGTCACCACCTTCCTTTCTTTTTCCACAATGAACTGAAACTCCAACATAGAGATATTAGCCAACGGTGATGGAAAGACACAAGATTGGGGAAATAAGGGTAAGAGAAATGATATTGGAAAAGGTTCTAGAAGAACCACAAACAACCAAACAATTCTTTGAATGGCCTTTGTCTCAACAACCTGAGAAAGATCCTACCTAGTCCTTGGGGATTCTACTAGAAAATGAAAAGGATAAAGAAGAGATTGAACCAACATATATTGAATGCCTACCCAAAACCCTAAGAATTCCACTTGCAAATGAAAAATATTGGGAAGAGGTTGAACCAACATACAATGTGGACTAACATAAAATGTTACCTCCAAAAGCTAAGCCAAGAGTAAACCTCCACAACAATTTGAGAATAGACCATTTACAAGAACTAAGGGAAGTTTTCTAAAATTGAAGTCAGGATGGGGGTTGGTTGAATTATTTCCACACATGCCTGACCATCCCATTACCAGGGCCTTCATAATGTTGGGGGTGCGATGCGACAAATTAATATCATGGATGATTGGGTAAATATTAACTGTGTTGGGTATGCAATGGATAATGAACCACTTATCTTTGCAATTAGTTCTGGCCATTAAATTAATTGATTTACATGTAATGGTGGAAAGGAGGTCAAAGATTTTAGAGTTGTAATCTGTAGTGTTCATAATAGTTGTGGCATTTCCTTTATTGGCTTTTAGGATCAATATTTGGATTGGCACTATGCCAGTTTTAAGGCTTCAAATTCATTTATAGAGAGGACGTGGCAAAATGTTTACACGTTTTTCTCTTGAGTCAAATGGATATCTTCACATTGGCCATGCCAAGGTAAATAGCTTTTCGATTCTTAAATTATCAACTATGAAATTTAAGATTCATTCTTTCATTTTATCTAAGTTGACCTGGAGCTGAATTTTTAATTGTCTTCTCGTATTCAGGCCATGTTTGTGAGCTTTGGATTAGCCAAAGAAATAAATGGGTGTTTCTATTTAAGGTGAGACAAAGGGAATAAGACCTCTGAAGATAAATGTTCTTGATACTTATTTCCTACATTTCTGCATTCTTCAGTAATGTAGAATTACAACTATTGAGTTTTTATTGGTTTATTTTACCTAAAGTTGTTATTTTATGGAAGTATTTTCACAACCATAACAATGCATTGTCATGTTGATATTTAAGTTGAGATAGAGGGATTAACACATCTGGAGATAAATGTTGCTTCTTGTTGGCTGCTTTCTGGACAGACCCAGGTTTTCAGGAGGCGCAGCAACAAACACCCCTTGGCGCACTGGCCCTTTCGGCAACGGGCTGCGCAGCAGCCCGAGGTCTCACCCGAAGTGGCTATGGGGGGGCTAAGGAATAAGGTTTCCTTAACCTAGGCAATGTGGAGACTATAATCTTCTCCCTTCCCTTCCGGGAGGATACCTCAGAGCGGAATGTCTTACTCTTCCGCGGACCTCTCAGCGCGACAGTGCTGGAACACACTCTTACCAGCCTAGTTGCGCGGTATCTCTGCACCTGCGCACGAGGCATTTACCCACTATGTCCGATACACTGTATCGTTTCTAGCCTTGCGCCACAGCGTAGTAACACACTCCTCAAGCGCTGCGGCGATAGCGTTCTTACAGGTTCCTTCGACACTACACGAGTATAACTTCTAAGGGAGCTTCAGGGACTTACTTTACATATTCATTCATAAAGATAGCGAAACATTCATGTAACCATAGATAGTAAAACATAGACATGCATTCACGTAGAACATCACCATAACAACAAGAATTATGTGGTTCGCCTCTACGGGGAAATCACATCCACGGGAACTGTATTTTATATTAGCTCGGAATGGGAATTACACAGTTACGCTGCACACACAGCTGCAGCCTTAGATCTTTCTGGGAAACTCCACGCACATAGCTGGGAGCCCTTCTCTTAGATCTATTCTCTTCTTCTATAGAGATTACAATGACTCAAACATCAACTTAGACTGTCTGTAAACTTAGTGACTAGCTCTACAGCTATCCAATTCTAACTCTCTTACCTTCTAACCAACCCATCTAACCCTTTTCCCTTTACAATTACACATATATATAGGTGGCCCTGAGGGTCGCACCTTTACAAAACTGCGGGCCTTTCCCAACAGTGATCTCCAAAAACCCTAACCACTGACACGGCTAGGTGTACTTTAGGTTCCTCTTGCAGTCGCATCACAGCTTCCTGCAGACTCTGTGATTTCTGGCGTAGATCGTGGGTATGGGTGCCGCTTCATCGTTCTTTGCTCCGTGTCCTTTGCCTTCAATGCTTCGTCCCGTTGCTCTTCCTTGGTCCGAGCAACCATAACTCCTGTACTTAGCCTTAATGAGGGTAGCTGAGCCCTCTATTCCGCCGCTTCATTTATTGTGGTGGTTGAGCTTTCTAATCGGCCACATTTACTCTTCTTTGGCTTGTGCGCGCGAGCTCCGCGATTTTCGGTCCGCACTCTACGCTGAGCTCGTCCATCTGGCACCGTACCGCGCACTGTTCATTTTTGCCAAAAATGGTGGTTTTCCTCAAAATTAGCACTTTTCCTTCAAACTTAGTGCTTTTTCCCAAAACTTGGCAGCTTTACCATAGCTGCGGCCCATGCTCCAACAAGCCCCTAACACTGACTTGTGGCTCATCCCCGAGCCACCCGCACTAGCTTGCGGTCGTTTTAGTTGTGCATCTGACTTGGCTTGGGTCACAGCGAAAGCTTGCTTCCACTGCGTAATAACGGTGTCCATGTCTTGCACGCATTCCATGGCTGTCGGCACCAGGTCTGAAGTGGCTTCTTCTCCTTCTACGGCATCGACCAACTCTTGAGACTCAGCAAATGCTTTGACCTTGGCCTCTGCTTGGGCAGCAATTTCAGCATACTCATCCATAAACGGTTGAATGATGTTGGCGAGAGTAGCATCTTTGTTTCTGAGCCTGTGCAGTTCTTTCTGGACTTTGCGGACTTCGCTCATCTTTCTCATTTTTGCTAAGCCTTCCAAGGACTTAGCTTCTTCGTTCAGAACAGTTAGGGACTGTTCTGCTGCTTCCACCTGTTCCACCAGGGAAACTTTAGAAGGGATCTTCTCGAGCTCCGCCCAAGCCTCCATAGATTGCATCATTAACTACTGGGCTTCTTCTGTTCTGCTCTTCATCTGGGTAGAAGCTATGCGCAGTGCTTCAAGTCGTTCTTGCGTCTCATCTACGGGAGGCACTGCGACACAAGCTTCCAACTCGGCGAGCTGCTTTCTAAGGTCCTCAGTCATAGCAACTATTTGTTGTTCTAGGGCTTGCGCCCTTCTACCAATGCGTTGCACTTTTTCAACTAACGGAAGGTCTGGTTGAATCTGGCAGGTTGGCAGCTCCTGGGTGATTTCATCAACAACATTCCTTAGCCCAGTGTCTTGCGCTTCATGAAGTTCAAGCTGCGCAGAGATCTCCTTGTAGCCTGCCCTTAGGTCTACTTCCTGCATCTGCAGTCTTTGATTGGCGTGGAATGTGGAGAGCTCCCTAGCTCTCAACTCAGTAGAAACCTGCTCATGAACCAACTGCAGTGTTTCCAATGGAATTAATGACAAGTTTATTTCAACAAGGCCAACCGCGCTTACCTATAGTGCAGCCAAAGGATCCGGGAGTGTCATGCTTGCAGGTGGTATATGTACAACAGTGTGCCTCTCTGTAGGTACTTCAACCCGATCGGTGCTTGTAGATGCTTGCGGTGCCTGCGAGCCGGATGTTGGCACATGGGTTTGCGCAACTCATCCTGCGAGACCTTTCAACTCCATGAGCTGCAGGTCCAGAGCACTTCTGATCTTGGCCTGAGAGGTCCGCAGCTCACAAAATTTCTCCTTTAAGTACTGGTCGAACCCCGTGGCAAGGGTCTCAGAGGGATCTCCAGTCGCTTCTGCGGGGTGCGATAGCTTCTGCTTCTTGGGAGGCGGTCCTTACGGACCTTCTTCATTCTTTTGCACGACCTTTTCCTTTCCCTTATCTTTTTCTGGCGCCGCAGGGGGCGGCATCGTGGCAGCGATGTCAGCGGCCTGCTTCCATTCATCTGGCCAGGACTTCATAGTGTCCTCCACATCCTGGGTAGTCATTCGGTAGAGCCCTACGGCCCATTCTTTCGACTGAATTCCACAAGGGCGAAAATAGATTTCATGCAAGTTGGCAGAAAAGACCAACTTCGCTCCATAAATTTCTGCCATCTCCTTAGTAAGCCTTGACATCTGCAGGATGGTATCCCTGAGGAGATTGTAGTACTCAAAGAATATGACGCGGTTCATCTTGCGCTTCACGGGATTATTAGAATCCCAGAGGTTGACATAACGCATCCTTGTAACCTCTCTTGAACGGCGCGGAAGAAACTGAGTGTTGGGTGGTTCCTTCCACCCGACAAAGGCAAACAAGATCAGGAGCCAAGAGAAATGGAACAGCTGATTGGTAGTGTCCTGAATGTTGCGGCAGTTGTCCAAGAATGTATTCAGGAGGAAGAGAGACCAGTTATACTTCTCTCCTTCTGCAGCTGCGGCTGCGAGCTCTACAACAGCTCCCGGGACTTCTTTGGGTCGGCACTTAGTTATAAGTCTTCCTGCAAGAAGACTACCTGTGAATCTGAGTGCTTCATCTTCAACTGTCATGAGGTCATAAGCTGGACCTCCTCTCGACAACTTGTATTTCTGCACCACCTGTGCAGCGAGCTTTCGGTCCTTGTCTTTTCCAACAAAATGGACATTGGGGTCCTTACCAACCTTAGATAAGCCGGTAATTCGATGAATCAGGTCCACATTCAAATCAATTGGCCTCCCTAGCCAAAGATAACCACCATGAACATAGGATAACAGGACCTTAACAACCGCATTAACTTCATTGCTACGCCCGAAGTGCGGTAGCTTCAACAGGTTCAACAGTTCAGGCCTCTCCAGATTTACTGCAAATTATTGCGGGATGAATTCGTCAACTTTCTTAGTAGGGTTATGGACCACTGTCAGATAGTGATCCGGCACGAACTGTGGATACATTCTATAATCTCCCAAGTTAAAGTCAGAAAACTTAACCAGCGGGAGATGTCCAAGCAGGGATCCTTCTTCATGCACGATTTCCACCATTGGTGGCAACAGAATCGAATACTTGGCTTTCTTGGGAATATGCACCTCGGGTGCATCATCTGGCCGCGGAGGAATGTATTTAACCAGAGTGGCCAAGGGCTTTGGAATGGGTTCCTCCAACTGCTGTTGTTGTTGCTGGTGCTGTTGAGACGCCCACGTTCCCGTGGACTGTCTGGGATCAGGAAGCTCGACAATCTTGATCAGGGTACCCATTCTGAAATCTAAACCTCTGCATCTAAACTGACGAACAAATTCTTCAGTTGACAAGTTCTCCATCATGAACTTACATACACAACTTAACACTGAATAGACAAGGGCGGAACAGCGTAGGATACGAACTCTGAAAACAAAGGGAGCAGTCTGCACGACACGGCTCTGAAAACAATGACTTAGACTCTCAAACAAGACAACTATACAACTCAAGGAAAGTAACCCGAGCATATACGAGTGCGGGGTATTTATAGCTAAAGGCAGTAGTAGATGCGGACAAGTGGGGCTAATAACCATAGGCACCTATGCATATGAGTTGACAACCCCCCTACCCCCGCGCCTCTATGGTGCATTAAATGTGATGGACAGGCTCTGACAGCCTTTCGGGAGATGAGCTAAGGCCTTCGGCTCCTAAATTAAATGCGAATCTTAGGGAAATCAAGTCAAATCTGTCAGAGCAAAAACAATTAAATGGCGGTCTCATCCTTCATTAAGACTCAGATGCGGCTAGAGAACTTTCGTAATTCAAATTTTTGGCGGGTAACTTTAGCATGGGTAACTGTGCATATGGAGGGCTCCACAGCGAGGAGAACTCCTCAAGAGCGGCAAATTGACAACAGGGAACTCCGCAAGAGCTAAGGTTCGACAACCCGGGGGAACTCCGCAAGAGAGAAATTAGGCACGCTCAAAACAGGCTTTATTGAGTGCGCGGATGCTTCGAGGAACTGCGCGGGAAGCCAAAGACTTAGAATGTCTCGCGACTTTCGTGTAGACTGTGATAAGTGCGATGCCTCTTTCAACTACACTGGACATCTGCATGACTTTAGCAGCTGATTAGGTTGACATGGTGGAGTGGTCGTCTCGATAAAGCTTGAGCCGACTCCCATTGATCATTGTGGGTAGCAATTCTCCATTAAGCTTCGCAAGCTGAACTGCTCCACATTCGGTTATGTTCATTACTTGAAAAGGGCCTAACCAATGTACACGAAACTTGCCTAGAAACTTGATGAATTTACTATCATAAAGGAGTACCAAGTCTCCTTCCTGAAAGACTTTATTCTTAATGTGCCAGTCATGCGAAGCCTTCTGTCTTGCCTTCTGCACTTGTTGATGGAATCCAGCTAAAATCCTGTCTTCTTCTAAGGCAACCAATTGTGACAGCCTTTCACTCATAGTATCAGTATCTGTTGTGGGGAAAATGCACCTATAGTTCAGGGGAGAAACTACCAACTTACGGTGATAAAGATAGACTTACAAGCATTCTGCAAGTACAACAAATAAATGAAGAGATTAGGGTTTAGAGATGTAGGCACCTCATTCAGAAGGTTGATCCTAGCTTTGCCTCCCTCGCTCTTCAATGCTTATCCAGTGTCGCAATGCCCAGACCTGCAAAACAACTTGATACCTTTCTCAAATACATTTGACTACATATATAAGACTGATATCCATAACATAAAGAGACATCAAACTATAATCAAACAGTAATCAAATCTGAGGCACATTAATAGGTCATATTTGGAAAGAGAAGAACGTCTGATCTTTATTGATGAATGAAAGCAAGTACATAAAGTTATACCTTCCTTCAAGCTTGGCACTTCACGAAACCTAGATTCAAGGTCTCCTGCTTCTGTTCTCCAAGGATCCCAACCTCTAAGCAATTGTACTAGGGTTTACCAAAACTGAAGCACAAGAGAGGGGGATGAGGGTCTCCATTCCTCCAGCATAACTTTGTAATTGGGCTTGGTCCTCTCACATGACCCTTCTACCCTCCTTATATAGTCAGTGAGGAAGAGGAAAAGAAGTTACAACCACTCAAGAGGTTTCCCAACCAACTTAACTTACTCGAATTTCGATATTTTTTGACCAAAACAAGTGTGTACGCTACTCTATAGTAGAAAAAGTCGCGTACATATGGAAATGGGCGCTACTATGAATGAGGTAAAGTCGCGTACACACGCTACTATTATAACAGTGGAGTCGCGCTCATGTTGAAAAATGGCCAAAAACAGGCTTTTCTGCTCATTTTCAGGAGATGGTTTGGTCTGGAAAAATGTTCCTAAGGGTCATATACATCAAATGGGTCAAGAATGAGGTAATTTCAACCATTTTTAGTGTCCCAAATGACTCCTCCATCCACAAATGTCCTGTTGTATGACTGAACTTGATCTCAAGAAATGTCGTCATGCGACCAAGGGAAGCAAGTGTCGTCACGGACAGAGAGGTGTCATTTCAAGCTATAACAGTATCTGCCATTTCTGTAATTTGATCAATTCTGAGGCTGGGAACAATGTATTCCCTGGGAATAACTACTTCTTGTCCATACACCAAACTGAAAGGTGTATGACCTGTTAATTTCTTGCATGTGGTTCTGTAAGCCCATAACACAGCTGTGACTCTAAGGTCCCAATCATCTCTTTGTTGGTTACAGATCTTGGTCACGGCATTCTCCAGAATCTTATTGAATGCCTCCACCGTACCATTAGCTTGAGGGTGGTAGGGTGTACTCTTATGGTGACTAATGTGGAATTATTCAGTAAGGGCCTCTATAGTCTCATTCAGGAAATGTGTGCCCTGATCACTCATTAGAATCAGTGGACATCCAAATCTAGTGACAATATTCTCAAAAATGAACTGCGCGGCAATGACAACGTCGCAGTTCTTAACTGGCTTCGCCTCAGCCCATCTGGTGAGGTATTCAGTAGCTGTGATGATGTATCTCACGCCGGTTCTCTTTCCTGGTGGGTTGATAGGTCCCACAAAATCAATAGCCCACTTGTCAAAAGCATGCACTGTTATTTGGGGTCTTAGTGGCATTTCATCTCTTCTTGAAGGTTTTCCTGTTCGCTGGCACACATCGCAACACTTGCAAAATTCCTTAGTATCCTTGTGCAATGTTGTCCACCAAAGACCTGCGGCTAAGATCTTCTGCGCAGTCGGCTTTCCTCTGAAATGGCCTCCTGCGGTTCCTGAGTGTGCTTCTGCGATTATGGAGTTCTTCTCATGCGGTAAAATGCATCTGTGCAAGACTTCATCAGGGCCCAACTTATAGAGTTGGCCTGCTGTCAAAGTGAAGTCTGCGGCTTTGACAACAAGTTGTTTCTTCTGCTGTATTGTGAACTCAACTGGCGCTTGCCCTATAGTGAGAAACTCAAGAATTTCAGAATAATATCCATCTGCTGCTTGAATAGAGAACAGCTGCGCATCAGGCAGATTGTCCTCCAAATTCGTAGGTTCCTCCCCTGACTCTATCCTAGATAAATGGTCAGGTCCTGCATTCAATCTACCTAGCTTCACAATAATCTCAAAATCATACTCCTGGAAGAGGAGTAGCCATCTGCAAATTCTTCCCCCTAACACTGGCTTATTGACCAAGTACTTCAAAGCAGAATGGTCAGTATACATTTTAAAATGAGCACCCAATAGATAGTGTCTGAACTTCTGTAAGGCATACACCATAGCTAGTCCTTCTCTTTCTGTAGTGGTGTAGTTCTTCTCGGCTGTAGACAGCTTTCTACTAAAGTAAGCAATGGGGTGGTCAATACCTCCTTCTCCCGGTTGTGTAAGTACAACCCCCAATGCTATGGAAGAAGCATCTACATGAACATGAAAGGGTTTTCTCCAGTCTGGGAAAACTAAACTAGGCGTTGTGATCATCTTTTCTTTAAGTGTGTCCAAGCTCTGTTGGCATTCTTCTGTCCATTGGAATTTCGAATCCTTTTTCAGAAATCTTTCCATAGGCGCAGTGATCTTTGCATAACCTTTGATAAATTTCCTGTAGTATCCTGTATGTTCCAATGTAGTGCGCAATTTTTTGGCTGAGTTGGGCACAGGCAAGTTAGCAATGATGGAAACCTTCGCAGGATCCATCATGAGTCCTTGTCTGCACACAATGTGACCCAACAAAATACCAAAAGGAGCACAGAAGATACATTTTTTCAAGTTGAGGGAAATCTGATACTGTCTACATTTTTCTAACATCATCCTTATATTCCCTATATGGTTCTTTAGTAAACCAAACACAGTCCAGTCATCAAAATAGACTTCTAGAAACTTATGGATAAACTCTTTAAAAACAACAACAACGACTCTGGAGAAGATAGCAGGAGCGTTTTTAAGACCAAAGGGCATTACCGTATACTGGAATGAGCCCCATTCAGTCGCAAAAGTGGTCTTATGGTGGTCCTCTAGATGGATTCTGATCTGATGGTATCCTGAAAATCCATCAGTGAAGGAGTAAGCCTCTTGTCCTCCAACATTATCAAGCACTTCATCTGTAAAGGGAATAGGAAATGGATCATGCGTTGATGCGTCGTTGAGCTTGTGCAGGTCCACGCAGATTCTTATTTCACCTTTTGCCTTTTTCTCTTGTACCACCATCGGACTAATCCAATCACTTTCCTCTACTAGTTCAACGATACCAGCGGCGAGCATCTTATCAATTTCTTCTCTGACTTTTTCTTTATATCGTGGGTTCAACCTGTACGGGTGCTGTTTTACTGGCTTAGCATCCGCTTTCAAAGGTATGCGCATAACTCCTAAATCTCCTAGGATGCCTTTCATTTCTGTAAACTTGGTAGGAAATATATCCTAGTACTCATGTAGTAAATCTGCAATATGTCCAACAGTTTCATCATCCCAATAATCTCCTATAGAGGCAACCTTGGGTTCGGCTTCTGTACCAATGTTAATCTTCTTGAGCTTGATGTGTTCTGTAATGGTAGGGATATCAAGCTGAGGGCCTTTGACTTTGCGCGTCCCTTCTGACTCTGGGATATTGATGTTGCGAGGATCATCATCCTCTTCTCCAGTGGAAAAAGTATAGCATTCCAGGGCATGTTCCATCTGGGCAGCCCAATCTGGTTGAGAATACTCTGGTAATGGACATTGTTCAAATACCTTCTTTCTAATACACTTTAAAGCCTGATTGATGCTTGGATGTTCTGACTCAAAGCTGAAAGTGAGTTGAAAACTTTCAATCATGAGAGGCCAAGTAATAGTGCCTCTGCGCAATTCTGTTTCAGTGTACCAGTTCCTTGGAACTATATCCAACATGTGGATGAATAGGTGAGCCCACTCATCCTCTGGAATATTTGACCATTGCTAAATACATGCTTTCAAGTGTGTCCTGGGGTCACTCTGTCCATCTTATTTGCGCAAAACTCCTGTTGTAGTCCCTTGAAATCTGCGCAGTATCAACCTGCGACAGTCTTGCCATGTGTCGATATTTTCTTTATGCGCACCCCACCATCTTGTGGGTGTAGCGCGCAGTGCTAAATCCAACACTTGTATGCGTTGCTCATCTGGGATTTCTTGTTCATATGCATGTATGAATTCACTTACTCTAGTTAAACCATCAAAGATTGGGGTGTTATTCAATTCTGTGCCAATCCATCGAATGGATTTAGTCATCATGGCGCAACGCCTTGCAGAAACCTCATGTAAGCAATTCTGCCAGTTTTCCAATCCTGCTTCCGAATCTGATGCGCACAAGCTATCGCATCGCCAGCTGATATGGCCATCTGTTGTGGGATTGACATAATCATTATGGCTAGCAGTCATCTGGTACAAACTTTCCATGTGGCGCACTTCTTCTTCTGCCCGAATGGGTTCAATATACCGTGGTCCTTGAAGGGGATCAAGCAGTGCAATGACCCTGGTCTGTTCATCCTCAAAGGTCATCTGTCTTTTCTTCAAATTAATAACAGCCAAATTATCAAATGCCCAGTCTATGCCTAAAAGTGCTGGGTAAGGTCTACTGTCATCCATAATTTTGATTACTTCAAAGTCTGCAGAACTTCTTACTCCCTCAATATCAATGGGTACATTGGGTAATCTGCCCAATGGAGAAACTCGTTGCTGATTTGCAAGTCTTAGCTGGATAGGAGATCTGGTAAGCTGAGGGCTACCCATCTGTTCCCATGTCTGCATAGTGAGAACATTAACTTCTGAGCCTAAATCCAAAATGACTTCGTCCATTTCAAATGCTCCAATCTACGCTGTGAGTCTCATCTCTCTTCCAGTTCTAGTATGACTCCCAATCTAATGAATAGCACGTTGTGGTGTATTCATCGAAGCAGATTGTTGACACTGATCCAACAGGTGTTAGAGCTCCACAGTTGCTTTTTCATTGCGCAACAACTTTAAGCAGTTTCTCAGGAAAGCATGAACACTGCTTAGTGCATCCTCCTCATCAGGCCTTCTAGATGTAGTGGCCTGCTCTCGCACTAGGTTGTCTTGACATGGCACATGCGGTCTGATATCATTATGCGGATTTGCGGCAGAGCTTGAAGCTCGCGGATCTGAGAAATACTCTTGAGCTTTCTTAAATGCTTTTTTTTGCTTATGTAGGTCAAGCGGGGATGGTCTAATATTAGCGCGGCGCACCCATTGCGTCGCTGGCTTTCCAGTTCCTGACTCGGGTGCACCAGTGGTTGCTCCATTGCGTGTCACTATATTAACTGTAGGATCTGGTTCTCTTTTTTATGCTCCAATCAACTGGATATTCTGGTTAACCTGTGGCTTCTTTTCTTACATCTTGGCCATCAACTGAGGGCATTCTTCAATGACATGATCATAAGATTTACAGTATCTGCAGATGGTTGTAGGATTTTGGCAATCACTTGCATAATGGCCTTGAGCTCCGCAGTTATAACAAGTGATCTGTCCTCTTCCATGACCAAATCTTGTTATGTGTCCACAGCCCCTGTAATTTCCTCCTCAGCCTTCGCGATCTGGGTCATACTGCGGATCTGCTGTGGGTCCTTGTGGTTCTGACTGTACTCTATAAACATCATGTTTTCTTTCTATCATAAGGTCATATGCTCTACAATTGTTCTCATCATGGCCTACTGATTTACAGAAATTGCAATATAGATTCTTTAGAGTTTGTACATATTTCTATAACAAGTGACACTCTTGTGGTCTGTGGCCTCTAGTTCTACAGATTTCACACCAAGGCCCCTGTGCCTGTGGTAAAGGGTTAGGTGCTCTAGTTGCAATATAATCTATGAAAACATGACAATGATCCTTTGAATGTCCTTGTGCTCTACACTTTGTACACCAAATTTCTTCTTTAACATCCTTTCCTTTCTTAATATCATGCACTTGCAAGGTTAGGTTTGCTATTTGGTTCTGCAACTGCGCAACATCGTTACTTGTTCCAACAATTGGTGAAGCTTCTAGTTTCAAATCCATCTCTAGAGCTTGTTCTTGTGTAGTGAGATTCTGTTGCATAAGAGGAAGTCTAATGTGAGGAAGCAGCGCAGCAATGAACCATTCCTTATGCTACTGCGGTGCAAACTCAAAGCTTACTTGATCTATCAAGGCTTTGAACTTCTGGTCAAAGTCCCATACTGACTCTGTAGGTAATTGTTTTATGTCTCTGAGTTATGTTATGCACTGTGATTCTGATTTAGGTTTCTTGAATTCTTTAATCATAGCATTTCTTACATCAGCAAGCGTCCTATTCTGTGCTGCTGAGTATTTCATAAACCAGGTTAAGGCTCTCTCTCTTAGTGTGGTTTCTAACTGAACCAGCTTAACAGCATCATCATTAATTTGCTTAATCGTCCAAATGGCTTCACATAGAAACCAGTGCTGCTTAGGGTCTTCTAGCCCTGTTCCTCTAAAAATTGGTAGCTTCATGTCATCACCCATCCTTCTTGCACTAGGTTGACGTGGAGGTGCTGTGGAACTGCCTCTGGGATGGTTAAACAAAGGTGGAGCTGAGGTACTAGAAGTACCATGCGGGCTACTAGAGGGTGTTACTGTGGGGTTATGCTGAGCCTCGTCTGGCTTTTGCGGTGTAAAAGGGTGATAAGGGATATGAACACTCCCTTGTCTCTCTATATGGATCGCTCTACGAGCTCGACTATCTTCTGGACTAGACTCAAAAGAATGCTGGTCGAGGCCTACTTTATACCGTTTTCCACTATGAGTGCAACCAATAGCTTCAAAATCACTATCAGAATCTGCAAACATTACTTGTCTATGCTATTCATCGGAAGCTATGCATAGTTTTCCTTTTTCATATAAGAGCATTTTAATCGACAGGTTCAGATAATTTAAGAACTTACCCCTGTATGCTTTGAAGAAGCTCCTCTCAGCCTTGCTGAAGCTCTTTCTCGTATCTACTGCAAACTCAGTGATGAAGCCTTCCAGCAGACTGTTCAACCAAAATTCTACTGCACGGGATATAGGATTATCGATCCGCTTCACAGTGCTAACTAGCTCAAGCGACCAAACGATAGGTTGATCAACATGCACAGTGGGTTGAGTATCTGCTAGCTTGGATACCCACCCATGCAACTCGAGTGCAAATGTTACAAAGAAGATTTCGTGAAGGTCAGTATAAGTATGCTTCTGCAACCAATCTTTTGTCTAAAGCCTAGAGCTTATATTTTCACGTTCAACGAACTCTCTCGCCTTTGAATCAAACCACTCTTGAATTTCTTTAGCTGTAGGATTCCAGCACCACATTGCCTTCAAGATAATAGGGTTAAAGCCAGCGGCGGAACCATTTGTTGGCTCCCCTTTTCTCTAGGTTTTGCATCAATCTCGCACGTCGCCGGAATAACAAGTCTCAAGGAAACAGAACCATTTGTTGGCTCCCCTTTTCTCTAGGTTTTGCATCAATCTCGCACATCACCAGAATAACAAGTCTCAAGGCAACGAAACCATTTGTTGGCTCCCCTTTTCTCTAGGTTTCGCATCAATCTCGCACGTCACCAAAATAACAAGTCTCAAGGCAACGAAAACATTTCTTCGCTGCTTTCTGGACATACCCGAGTTTTCAGGAGGCGCAGCAACAAACACCCCTTGGTGCACTGGCCCTTTCGGCAATGGGCTACGCAGCAGCCCGAGGTCTCACCCAAAGTGGCTATGGGGGGGCTAAGGAATCAGGTTTCCTTAACCTAGGCGATGTGGAGACTATAATATTCTCCCTTCCCTTCTGGGAGGATACCTCAGAGCGAAACGTCTTACTCTTTCGCGGACCTCTCAGCGCGACATCACTGGAACTCACTCTTACCAGCCTATTTGCGCGGTATCTCCGCACCTGCGCACGAGGCATTTACCCACTACGTCTGATACACTGTATCGTTTCTGGCCTTGTGCCACAGCGCAGTAACACACTCCTCAAGCGCTGCGACGATAGCGTTCTTAGAGGCTCCTTCGACACTGCACGAGTATAACTTCTAAGGGAGCTTCAGGGACTTACTTTACATATTCATTCATAAATATAGCAAAACATTCATGTAAACATAGATAGTAAAACATAGACATGCATTCACATAGAACATCACCATAACAACAAGAATTATGTGGTTCGCCTCTATGGGGAAATCACATCCATGGGAACTGCATTTTATATTAGCTCGGAACGGGAATTACACAGCTACGCTGTGCACACAGCTGCAGCCTTAGATCTTTCTGGGAAACTCCACGCACACAGCTGGGAGCCCTTCCCTTAGATCTATTCTCTTCTTCTACAGAGATTACAATGACTTAGACATCAACTTAGACTGTCTGTAAACTCAGTGACTAGCTCTACAGCTATCCAATTCTAACTCTCTTACCTTCTAACCAACCCATCTAACCCTTTTCCCTTTACAATTACACATATATATAGGTGGCCTTGAGGGTCGCACCTTTACAAAACTGTGGGCCTTTCCCAACAGTGATCCCCAAAAACCCTAACCACTGACACGGCTAGGTGTACTTTAGGCGCCTCTTGCAGTCGCGTCGCAGCTTCCTGCAGAATCCGTGATTTCCGACGTAGATTGCGGGTATGGGCGCCGCTTCATCGTTCTTTGCTCCGTGTCCTTTGCCTTCAATGCTTCGTCCCGTTGCTCTTCCTTGGTCTGAGCAACCATAACTCCTGTACTTAGCCTTAATGAGGGTAGCTGAGCCCTCTATTCCGCCACTTCATTTATTGTGGTGGTTGAGCTTTCTACTCGGCCACATTTACTCTTCTTTGGCTTGTGCGCGCGAGCTCCACAATTTTCGGTCCGCACTCTGCGGTGAGCTCGTCCATCTGGCGCCGTACCGCGCACTGTTCATTTCCACCAAAAATGGTTCTTTTCCTCAAAATTAGCACTTTTCCTTCAAACTTAGTGCTTTTTCCCAAAACTTGGCAGCTTTACCATAGCTGCAGCCCATGCTCCAACACTTCTACATGTGTGCCTTCAAAGGAAGTGTTGTCATGGGCTATCCATCCATGTGCCTCTTTTTTGCGGTCCCTTTTATTTTTCCTTCTTTAACATTTCGTTTATTTGCATTTCATAGCCCATTAATTGGCTTAGTCTCTCTTACTTTAGATTTGGCTTTGATAACCTGGGATAAGGGAACTTGAATTTTTGCAAGGGGAGTATTTCCTATATTTTCCATTTAGATGGAGTATTTTATGAAGGATGGGGGTAAAGAAAAACCTACAACCCTGAAACCCTTAAACTCCCTAGCCCACTATAACCCACTTACAACCTAAGACACTAACCCATGAACCTTAGCTCAAGCTAGTAACTTACTAATCCTAAGACTCTAAATCAACCCTTGAACATGTTATCTAAATCTCAGATTGAAGGATCAAATAAGGTCTTTTTCTTTTATTGAGGATGAAGAAAAATGAAAATGAAAAATAATATAGGGAAAAGAGTATAATTGGTTTTCAACAAAAAGTTTGACAATGGTAACAAAATAATGTTTACAATGGAAAAATGGCTCTATTATTATCAAATTTTAAATGCTTCATTTAACTTTCTACCCTATCAAATTTTGATGGTAAGATATAGGACTACAATGGAAATGATGGGTGATGGAGAATTAGGGTTCCTTTCTAGCTAGGGAACATTAGAAATGGCTACCACATCTATAGAAAGAAACATGCATACAAATTACTAAATCTTAACATGGGGAGGTAATTTCTCTTGAAAAGTTGCATCTTCAAAAGAAAAGGATGAATAATTGCCACACATTATAATAAATCATTGCTACACACAACGAGGTTGCATCATATATGACATGTATCACATGTGCACATGTCACAACATTAGTTCCTAGCATAATGATATGTTAAAAGTTAGATATAGTAAAATGATAACAAAATTTAGAAGCAAGACCAAAAGCCTATGGTTTAAAAGATCATGCACCAACCAATAATTAGATCCAATGAGATGCTACAAAGGAAAATGACCAAGAGGATTATAATTTCAGTTGATACATCTCATATGTTTCTAGGAATACATGGAAAAAAACAAAATGTCAACTACTTGAACAATGACTCGAGGGAAAAGTTTGGATGTATGCTATATAAACCTTAGAATATTCCACCATGCATCTTAGAATGTTCAACCTTAGATAATCTGGAATAGATCCTTCCATCTCACATGCTATTGAGAAATCATGGTAAGAAGTGGAAACAGGGCATACTGATAAAATTGCATCATTAAGATCACAATCCAAATGAGAATGAGGGGATTCATATGAACTTTCTAGCCACCATCTTAGATCCATTTTAACTCCGAATCTATTTGACACATCAAGGGATAACAACAATAATTGTGATGCAATTATCTCAGTGTCTAACTATTTTGTTGCCAACCAATTACTAATTTCTCAGTGGCCAACAAATTTGTTGACCTTTTCCCAATTCTACATGCAGAGCATTTTAAGATGTGATGACACCTTCAAGCATGCAACATTAGGATAGTAAATTAGTTGATTGTTCACCTACATTAGTTGTGTTAATGATGGCTTACAAACACATATTTCTAATACTTATAGATGGAAAGAGACAATCATTTTGCAAAATAGTGATGTAACTATGATGGTATCTTCACCTATGCAACATCAGGACAATAAATTACCTGGCTCTGCATCAGTACATTTTAAAGAAAATGCCAATAACAAAAAATCCATGGACATAGTTTCCACAAGCTTCAACAAATTTCTCACCAGAATGTAGGACCACCCATCATCCGCCATCGATACGTATCGAAACAATATCTCATACTGTCCCCCTTTTACAAATTTATTATATGTCATAAGGATATATTGTACATATCACCAAGGAAAAATCACCTATCTTCCTCCCAATTGGAAAAAAACATAATGGATTAGTAGGACACATCTAGAGAAGAAAAAAATTAGAAACATATGATAGATCCAAATATTAAGAAATATAGTATAGAGGCATATTTGAAACAATATTTGTCCATATAGAATTTGCAAGTGACTATAGGAGAGCATGATCAATATCCCAAGAAATACCCTTCTTGCGTGGTGAACTAGTCCATTGATGAAAGTAAAACATAGAAGAAAGAGGAACAAGATAAAGGAGAATAATACCAAGATGAATATATGTAATATATTCCACCGAAGTGAGGTCACCAATGGAATCAACTGATAATATCAACCTCTAGATAAAACAATCGACTAGATGTAGGCACTAGTAGATTTCTCATTTTTCAGTTGGCTCAAAATCAGTAATGTCAATTGTTGATCATCGAAGAATGCTAATGGAGCTTCAACATTATCCAATACCTCTCTCTATAGGTGTAGGAGTTGTTATGCATGGTATTCAATGCACTAATGGAAATCAAGCTTATTGAGCTCACCAACAATTAATAAACCACCTTAGGTATGTCACATACTTTGAAAAGGATGGACACCGTTGAAATACTACATTAGCATGCTTGTCAACAATATGATATAAACCAAGTCTCCAATCAACACTTTTTTAATGAACTAAAAATGGAACTAGCTAATAATACATGAGAGAAATGAACTAAACATGGAACTAGCTAATGATAAATGAGATAAATGATCTAAACATGGAACTAGCTAATGATACATGAGAGAAATGTGCATCAAAAATATAAATACAAAAGCTATCCATTAAAGTTTAGTTATATTAAAATTTTGAAAAAACCCCATTTCACTAAATTCAAAACACAAAAATCCTAAAATGTGGGTGGGTGCCAAATTTTGTCAAAATTGCCTCCCAAAACACAAAAAATGTCAAACTCTCTATGTCCACCAAATTTTGTCAAAATTCTCTTCCCCTGTCATCTTCATGGAAGAAGAAAGCAATGTAACTCAATCTGGAACCCAAATACGAGTTGCAAGAATGTCTCATTCGAAGATTTGGAGGATAGGCGCCTCTGGCTATATAGAATATAGCATGAGAAGGATGAGGTTTCATCCGTTTATCTCACCATTGGCTATGAGGCCGTGCTGTAGCATCATTGGCTACGAGACATGTAGTTCCCGCAAGGTTTGATTAATTCTACCGTAGATGAGCAATATTTCCAATTTTCCTAAGTTTTTCCTAAAGTTTGGTGCTAGTTGTTGTTGATTTGATTAACGTTTGGGATTCCAAGTGATGCATGTGTTGGAATGACATAAAATGAGTAAGCCTTGCATTTATACCAAGCGTCCTCTGGGTTAGATGTCAGATGTTAGTGGTGTTAGGTGCAGGCTAGCATTCAATATGATCGCTCTTGGGGGACATGAATAATTGTGGTTTGAAAGTTTGAGATGCAGGGTCTTTGTCTATGAAGAATTAGCGCCGCCTGTGATAGTCATGTGCTCAATTGTTTTTAAGAAATGATACCATAAACTGAAAGGCTTCCTCCCGATGCATGTAAAGAAGAAGCATGCTTATTATGAAATTCATCCATTATGTATATCCAACCTCTATGTCGTAAACCAAATCCATGTGTGGACAACAAAATTACTCATCCATGGCATTCAAACATATTAGAAGCATGCCATTTTACCCTATTCACACTAGACATTCTGGGTATTTTTGAAATTTAGTTGTTTTCCTTAGTACCTTTCATAATATATTTTGCAATGATAAGGTCTCTTTTATGTTTTTGGTTTAACTATTTTTGTAATTCCTTTGATGAGGGACCTTTATCATTTGTTGAATTGTGTCATGGGCATTTCTCTGATAGGGAAAGGAGGTTTTGTCCCGATGACATAATTTTCAGATGTAGCGATGTGGAGAGCATTTTCTAGATTTCACTAGTGGCAAGTTCATTTCACTTTTCGCTATTTTCTATGTTTGAACACCTGAGCAATGTCTTCGATTTAGAATTAAACTTTCTATTGATATAAAAAGTTAAATTCAAGAAATTGTATCGTTGTGTGAAGACTGAAGCAACATCTTTGGGGTTTCACTAGTGGCAAGTCCATTTCACTTTTCATTGTTTTGTGGCTTCCTTCTCGTTGTGCACTAATATGGACATGATATCAGTTATCCAATTTCACCATTAGTGACATCTATTGTGTGATGATGGTGATACAATTTCATATGATGTGTCATCAAATAAAACTCATTAACTTTTACTCTACCAAAAAGGAACGACATACCACCTTAAACTCATTAATTCTTACTATGTCAAAAAGGAAAGACATACCACATTGTATACCTTGTTATTATAATATAAATAATTTCCAAAATGATTAAACATAAAAATAATTATTTATATTATATTATTATAATATAAAACATTTTATAAAAATAAAATGGAAAAAATTATTAAAGATAAAAGGTCAAAATTTAAAAGGCCATGGTTAAAAGGCCCAAAGTTAGGATGTGCCACTAAGTTAAAAAAATGAAAAAACACTAAAATCATTGGGTGGCAAAATTTGTCAAAACTACACATCTTCTTCATGTTCATTAGGCGTTCATTTGGCCCTACACACAATAGTATGTTTGGTTCCTGCAACCTTTTTGGGTCGACGAGGGAGAATATGGGCATGGGCATGGACATGTTAGATGATGATACATTCCATCAATTAAAACAGCATTAGCAGTGGCATCGATATGAAAAATAACAATAATAATATAGAGCTTCTTTACCATCTGGCACTTAATTTCTCCATGTTCGCGCAGATTTGTGAAATTGAATTCTTCTGGGATTTTCTCTTTGCTTCTATTGTTGTATACGATTGGATTCCACAGTAGCTGACATTTTCCAGAATAATGGAGTTCAAAATTGGAGCCATCAATCTAGACGCCATTGCCCAAGTAAGCTTCTGCCTTTTTTGTTGTTCTGCTATAATATATTCAAAATGGTCCCCAAATTCATTCTTATTACTAAGAAAGTGGTCAAAAGTTCGATTCCCATTGGGGGAAGTGAGTTTTCCTGTACAAATATGTTTAGTGGAGTCCAAAGTTCAAACCTTTCAATGTGAACCTGGGGGAGCTTGACGTACCATTGTTTCCCCCTTTTTTGACCTAAACTAGAGGCCGAAGAGCAGTAAAATGTGGAGTTTATGTTGCCTTAGGGTTTACAATAGATTTATTTGATAGCGTGTGAGGTTAGAATTAATTATTGAATGATTCATTGGGTACTTCATATTGCCGTAGTTATGCAAAGGATTAATTTTTTTACTATTGTTCGGAAAGATTTTCTTTGAAGGGCCTGAAAAGTCATGTCTGATCATGTCCGAAAATGACTTGACAAAGGTAAACAATTGTGATGTGTAGACAAGCAATAGATCAAAACACAGCTTGACTTGAAATGTTGTTGGAATTATTTCAGGGGATATTATCTTTTCACATAGAAATTTCTTACATTCATCTTACAGCATTGAACATCAAACAAACATTTTTTCTGGTCACTGTAGATGTGCGTCAAATAAAAAAGTTTTATGTCTGTTTATTAGATTTTTTTGGGGGTCTGGATGTCTGGGAAAGTAGACTATGTTGTGATGGCACGTGGGACTGGTCATTATTAGATGTGCATCAGATAAACATGTTTTTTGGTCGTTATCAGATGTTTTTTTGTCTGGATGTCTGGAAAATAAAATATGTTGTGATGGAAGGAAGGACTCTGGTTGATGATAAACAAATCTTTGAATGTCCCTTTATCTTTAAATATAATCAAATATAATAATTTTAGGTGTATAAATTTAGGTTTTCTTTATCTACTAGCATCCGTGGCCATCTGAATGTCCAAGTAAAATATTAGTTTAAGGAAAATAATCGAGCAGTCACCCATGTCACTTCTGTTGAGATATAACATTACACCCATAAAATATCTGTCATGTTATTCATCCTTGGGACTTCAGAAGTCAAAATAATCTCATTTCTTATTCAAGAAAAATAATAGTTGTGGTAGGGAATCCATTGACAAAGGTTTCTCAATACAACCTCATGAGAGGGCTAAAAAAATATGTCATTGTCTGTGCATGCTTTTTCAAACTCTAATGCCACACTTTATTTATAGATATGATTGTGCGTTGTTCTAATTGACCAACTACACAACCTATCTACCTCATCTGTCTACATCATGAGAGGATTATAAAATCAATCTCATTGTCTGTGCACACCTTTTCAAACCCTCATTTACATAAAACTATGTGTTGTGCTCAAGATTGATCAGTTATACAACCTGTCCATTACATTGGTCTTTCCAAAAGTCCAAACTCCAATGTTAAGTAGTTCCCAAGACAATGGGATTCAGTGTTTATCTCAACGCACGATACCACTTCAACTGAGTGTAGCTAAGGATGATAGGGAACATGAAAGCCCAACCTCATATAGTTCACTATATAGGCCAATATGAGAATCACTGTGAACAAACCATCCTGCTGTAGAATCGCTTCTCATTTCACAGAATTATCCCAGATTAAGTTTTTGTTTATTCTTTGCTGGAAAAACATGCCCATAATTATTAATTTATCCCACAATTCATCCCAGAATATGGATTTGAAGCTCCTCTATGCTGTTAGACATGTCCAAAACTGCTTGATCTCACACAGATTTGTAGGAAACCTTATTTATTTTTTACCATTTATTTTTCATTTTTCATTTCTTTGACATTAGACTTGAAATCCCAACGATTTTTTCATACACATCTCTTCTACTATGGGTTGTAGCATGCATGTCGATTCTCTCGGTGTAACAAGTGTCATGATGGTTTTAGTGAGAGATATGTAAAGCAAAAAATATATCATGTATGACAGAAGTACAAAAAGATGTAATATATGAAAAGGTGTGATCTTGAATGGCTGTAAACGTATGAGAGTTGAACTACAGAGATTGGAAGAATGGAATTTGTAATTGTATAATGTGCCAATATTTAACAATGCAACCTTTATTCTCTCAAATCTCTCAAATTTTTATCTTTGTTTGTCCATGCACATGCATCATTGTTTAATTTAATGCTTGTAATCTTCCATTACACAATATAGATGTCAAAGATTTGTATAAAAAAAACCAAAATATTTTTCCTTTTATGACCCCAACCGATTTCAAAGAATGACCACAAATAGTAGGTAAAGAGGAGGTTAATAACCTAGACATCTCTTACACAACTATTTGTAGAAAATGCTGTAAGTGTATACTTATTACTAGCATATGTAGCCACATAGGAAAAGAAAATCCAAGTCAGTATAAGAGCAGTGATTGTTAATAGGCTGAAAAGTTGAAAATGCCAAAAATCTATTAAGTATTGGTCAATTTTCAAGAGACAATCATACCAAACTTTTGAAGTACAAATCTTGATGTTTAAATGGTAACAAATAACACTAAGGTGAATGCTACCTGACATGAGTTATTCTGCAAATTTTGTGTGCTCTTTCACCAAACTTTCTTTAGTATTGATCTCTGAGAGGGCTGCAGAAAGCTTTTCATTCAAACTCTTTACTTTCTCCTCTGATTCTTGCAACTGCGTCATTGCCTCCTCATATCTATGATCATACTACTCAAGAGCCTTGGAGGTATCCTACACCTTGGAGGCTTCCTGCTAAACCAAGTGAAAGATAGTCAAACTTTACATTTTTTAATAATTTATATAAGATACATCAAACACACATATCAAAAGAATTAATTTCAAGTATATTCTGAAGTAACTAAAATTATTAGTATGATAGGTGACTTAATTAAGAAGATAATGATTAGGCCCACTCAATTGTTCTTAACATGTTCTTAACTATTAGGCCGAGATCAATTGCTTTCCATTTGAACATTTTTGGCATGTACACAACTCGCCTTTCAGATTCAAGGGATCATAGATAACATAAGATAAGATAGTGTTATTAATGTCCAAAGAATGATCAAAGGATAGGTCAATGAGACTAAGAATTACAATCAGTGATAAGAACCTGTAGAAGTGTGCTAGGCTACTCCAAAAGCATAAAGTAAATTTAGATCAAAATATTTTAGGCCAATATTTGCAACATTTCCCCCCTTGTTTTTGGCTAACATAACACATGGATATATAGGTCTAAATATGTAGACACATACAATCCATGAATGCATTGATGACATGAAGAAATAATTATATGAGTGTGTGTGTGTTTTCATGAGATGAAAAAATATAAATAAATACATTAACAAATATTATTGGCTCATAAGATATGATATATCATATTCTAAGTACTACCTGTCAGGGTGACACCGTCTATATTAATTTTGAAGACGCTGGATTACCTGTAGTCTGTAGACATAAAAATATTTTCTCTGTCATTTTCTATCTCCATCCACCCTCCTGCTACCAGCTTCATATATGCTTTGATTGGGTTATTGATTATGCATTTATATTCCACCTTCTTAACTATGTGTGGGGAGATGACTAGGGAGATAGTTCATACTACATATTCAAGTGAGAACTTCCACAAACAGTTACAACCATATGCTCAAAGGCCATCAGCTTCAGATGTTTTCAAATAGCACAAAAATTATGGTAATAACTAATAAGTTTTATAATGGGTTCCTACTATTTTTCTTTTACAGAGCAAAGTCTGAGATCTACAACTCTCAGGAAAATCTGCTAATATTTTTCAGGAGTGTTCTTGAATTTGCAGTGAAGACTAGATATGACTGAAGTTATGGTCTTAGCAATCAATTTAAGTTCCATTCTGATCTAGCTTGGATAGAGAATGAACTGAAAGAACATGCAATACTGCACAGAGAACACCAATAAAGTATTGAAAGCAGAGTATTACAGAATACAGTGAAAAACCATCTTCTATGAATCAAAAAGTGTAAAACACTCCAATATACATAGCAATACAAAATGGCTAAGAATGGTGGTAGCTTATCTCTTAGAAGAGATGTAACAGCTACACTCATTTGTAAAATCCTGAGGTTGATACTACATTTATAATGATGCCAATAAAACCTAAGAATAAAAAACCATAAAATGCAATAACCTAAACCCTCGCATGATTAGGCCTGAGTGGGAATGTTGACATGGTCAAAAATCTTAGCTGTCTGAAAAAAGGGGAGCCTTTCACAGATCATAACTTTCCACTCAATGCTCCATTTCAACTCTATCCAAAATAAAGGAGAGCATTGCCCAGAACATAACTTTTCACCCAATGCTCCATTTTCGCTCTTCTTTAACTAGTAGTCTAGTTGGAAACAACATCAACATGTTGAATCAGGTTCCCAGTCTTTGGGTATAACTGACCCAAAAAATGCATGGGAAGGTCCCTAAAAATGCATCGGAAAATCATGACTTGAAAAATTGCTAGTATCATGATAGTTTTTGAGATGGCCCTGGATGGCCACCCGGATCATGTTCAGTAAACATTTGATAAATATATCTCGCATGATCTGTTAGTTTATCCATCCACACATAATGTCATCAACCTGATCTATTAATTTAATGTTTCTCTAGAAATGCCTTTTGGAGACTTTGCTACTCGGAAACACTTTTGATCATAGCAACTTCATAATGGAAATTTTTGCTCAAAATCAATTTGTTTAATAAAGATAAGATAATTTTATTGAAGTCCAACAAATGGCCACATAGTTGGTCAATGGGATTACGAAAGCAACAACGATTGCTAATATACTAAAAGCAAAAAGAGGAGCTAACTAACCAATAGAAATATTGATGCAATCACAAACCATGTTGGGCATAAATGCAGGAATCAAGGTGTGCGAGAACTAGAGGCAAGATGTGAGGAGAGAGGAGGAAAAGGGCTCCCCATTAGAGTCATTAATCACTGCAAAGGAGGCAATTCCCTAACAAACAATGTCGTCTAGAGAATATCCAAGGAAAAGGGAACCTAGATGTGTAATATTGTAGGGGGCTTGGATCAAAGAGGTCCACCAGTCCTAACATTCAAGACTGGGGAAGAATCTCCAAAAGGAAGATTAGCTACTTGAGCAGAATTAGATAGTAGTAAGTTGTACAAAGTGAGTCTGGCCCTGGGATCTCCTATAGTTGATATGTCGGATGGCCTGATGAGATCTGTCCTAAGATTTGGAACTGGGTCTAGAGCTCCTCAAAGTCTCATGAAAATTGGTCAACCCATTGGGGAGATCAAGAAGAAGTCCCAGGTCTCCCTGATTTAGTGTCAAAAGTGATATGGGCCTCCTATCGTTTTCTCCCACCATAAAATGAGGAATCTGGGAAGAAAAAGGTGATCCTTCTAATTGGATTTGGCAGGGGAGGATCACACAAAGTTCATGATCTGTGCCCTAGAACCACCCTCATGGGTTCCCCTGGTTCACTGGTGCCAGTTCCCCATGTCCTCGATGGTCCCCTGATAAAATTTCTTATTTATCCTTTATTTGAGTTGTTGTTGCATTCTTTATTTCCTAACTCCTACATTCTATTTCATAGACATATGAAGAGAAATTTGTAGAATGTACTGAAGACAATGGATTCAAAAAAGTTGCCATGCATTTGAAAACCAGAAAGAACACATAGCACATGGGATAATAACTTGCTTCTAAGAGACAAAAGACTTGGATTTTTCTCCAAAACATGTGAGAATCTTTTGGAATATATTCCAAGAAAATGTATCACTGGACAATGTCAAACCAATACCAAATCAAAAATAATGAGAGAGATAAAAAAATCAAAGCTATGTTCATAATTTTCACTAATTCAAATTTAAGGAAATGGCTCAATAGACTCTTGGGCAATTTTTTCATGGATCAAGCAATTGAAACAAACAGTTATGTCAACAAAGTTGACAGAATTCTACAACAACTAATATGACCAAATGTTTTCATAGTGGTAAAGTCTGATTGATCTTTTGACTAATGGAGAATGCTTGTGATCACATTACCACTCAACGTGGGTAAGTGAGGTAATCATGGAGGAGCACTCAACAAACTTGATGTGATCAAAGATGACAAGGAGTTCAAGGAGCAATTAGAACATTCAACAGGTCCAAGCTGGAAAAGAAAGTTGACAAGAAAATAGAAGCCAACAATAAGACAGTTGATAGAAGAAAAGCAAGGGTCACCCTAAAGACTTTGCAAGAGGTCAAGTTAGAAAAATACCAAATGACTTAAATGGATTAAACATTGCCCTGAGAGATGGTTTGGTTAAAGCACCACCAATAAAGAAGGAATCTATCAACATAAGGGAAGTAGCCAATGAAAGAATCCTAGAGGTAAGGATGAAAGAGGACTGTAGAAAATATTTCCAAGGAAAAGGGATGTCACCTTTACACCACAGCCAAATCAATGGAGGACCATGGAAAAAGATGCAAAAGAGGCTTGACTGTTAGAAGAGTTTCAACAAACAAGCAAAAGTAGAAATAACTAGTTTAACAAGTACACAAAAATGGGTTAGATTCGGCCATGTTGTGGACCAAAAAGATTACCAAAATTCAAGTGCCATGTACATTGTACATTTTAAGTCTTTGTGACAAGAAATCAAATTGCTGCACAGAGGGGTCCCTTGTCCCAAAAACAAGGGGGTCTTGTATGTAAATTTGTGACCATGACTAGCTTATCACAAAACCATTCCAGGTTCAGCTAGTTGAAGTAGAAATTCCTCTTCCAAAGAGCAACACTTCCCATGGCTGTAGTAGAATTCTAGCATCTAAGAGTATTTACTACCGTTCAATCATCATTTGCAAGGGAATATAGGAATGAAGACCAAGAAATCTTACCCAACTCCCTCTCTTCCTTAGCGGGGGCCATGGCTAGGCTTGCATATGCTAGTACTAGAGTTGGAAAAGGGAGTAGAGATCAATACTCTTTGGTTGTTAACAAAGAAACTAATCCTCCTCGGCTAATCAGACCTGCCCCTGTTGTATAATTTGGATTTTTCTGAATCGCATCAGAGATTTGGGGCTCCACAACCATTGCAGGTATGATCTAAATATATTTATTTACTATATGTTCATTTCCTTGTTGTCTTCCTTGCATACACATAAATTATTAATACTTTCCCGTGGTCTAACTTTGACATTTTGCAGCCTCGGCCTGGAATTTCACCATAGTCAGGGCAAAAATCTATGCCACCAACAAGCCAAGAGATTCACCTAGAACTTTTTTCCAATAGGAAAGGTACACTATAGACAACCATGGGCATATCTCCATCAATTCAACCACAACTTGCATAGTATACTCCACAAGTTCATCAGTTTTCTCTTCTTGAAGGGAAACAACCACAAACTCCTTCTTCATAAGTGATTTATGTGCCCTTACCTCAACAGCCTCCACTAGCTTCTTTATCAAAAGTGGTTTTTACACCTTATCCTTAGCAACCTCTATCAGCACCTTCATCATAGTTTCCTTTTGCATCCTATTCTCAATAGCCTCAACCAACATCTTCATCGCATGTGCTTTCTTTAACATATTCTTAGCAGCCAAGACCTGTGATTAATGAGAATCTACCTTCCCAAACTGTCAATGTGCCTACTATTGCTGGTGTATGGGATTTGAGAATTCCTCCATCATCATCCTTTATGGTACAATTTATCTTTACTTTATGCAAACCAAAGTAGTTATTATGGGCGAGTTCTCTTTGTTTTTTGTTGTAGCATGGTAGCTTTTAGCACTTATATTACATTGTTGAATAACTTGGAATTCCCCAATTCTGAAATGGTTCTAGCTCAATGGAAGAGCGCCTGGATTACAAGCAGGAGGTTGGTGGTTCGATTCCTCCATGCCCTATTGATATTGCAATATTGATATTTTTAATAAAATATATTTTATTATGATTTATTATGCCTATATAGGGGGTTTCAAACCATTTTTGTATGTTGCTATGAGGGGGGTTCTAAACTGCCTTCATATGTCACTATGAGGGGGGTTTCAAACTGCCCCTATAGGCATCTACGAGGGGGGTTAGCAACCGCCCCTATAGGGATCTACAAGGGGGGTTCCAAACCACGCCTATAGGCCTCTACGAGGGGGGTTTCAAACTGCCTCTATAGGCCTCTAAGAGGGGGGTTCAAAACCGTCCCTACAAGCCTCTATGAGGAGGGCTTTAAAATGCCCCTATAGTCCTCTACAAGCGGGGGTTCCAAACCGCCCCTATAGGGCTATACGAGGGGGGTTCACAACCGCCCCTAGAGGCTTCTACGAGGGGGGTTTGAAACCACCCCTATAGTCCTATACGAGGGGGGTTCCAAACTGCCCCTTTAGGTTTGTATGAGGGGGCTTATGAGGGGGGTTGAAAACCACCCTCGTAGGTCTTTATGAAGGGGGGTCAAAACTTCCCCCGTAGGTCTCTATGAAGGGGTCTATGAGGGGGGTTTAAAACCACCTCCGTAGACCTCTACGAGGGGGGTCACAAAATGCCCCCAAAAGTGACTTTTGGGGGCGGTTCCAATCTCGTCAAAAACCACCCTTAAAGGGAAAAACTTTTAACATCGGTTCCTTTAGGGGCAGTTTTTCCAAAACCACCCCCAAATCCAAAACCCCCCCCGTAGGTCACTTTTCGGGGTGGAAGACAAGCCCCCCTAAAGGCCAAAAATGTCGTAGTAATATTGTCCTGTCTCCTGGTGGTAGTGGTGGTCCATGCCTCAGGATAACTATTGCCTTCGCCTTCTCAGGATCCTTAAGCAGCTAGTTATCCTTCCGCTGCATGGCTGGTGCATGGCGTGGCGAGCTTCTTGACCCAGAACCGATTTCTAGAACAAAATTCTTGACGGGCATTTTCATTAACCCTGCAATCCCTGAGTGTTTAAAATCCCTCACAACTTGTTCAACTGTTGACTACTCAGACATCCACTTGGAATTTTTTCTGGATGTGCTCAAGATGTCTCATGCTCTTGCTAGTAAAAAATTAAACTTTGTTGTGGTAAAAATAAAAAATCACAGTAAAGCCCACGAGTCTATGCTTAGCGCTATTTATAGGTGCAGTTAACCTTGAGGCGCGCCCACAAACGGCTAGATAGACATTGAATGTTGTGACCATTGGCCAAATCCGTCGAGGATCTTGGTCCTTTCCTTCCTTGAATGCATTAGAAACAGCCAAATTTGCGCTAAATGCAAAAGCGACAGTTGGAAAAAACACTGCATAACGACTATTTTTACGACTGACATTTTAACGGCTAGTTTCTCTGAACTTCGCTGACGATTAGACAAAATTTTGCGAAGTTCCACTACATACTCATGCTCCATCATATTTAACTTCGCAACTGTGCTTCTTAATTATACTGCGCAGCTCAATTTAGACAAAATATGCAAAGTTCCTCTATGCACTTATGTTCCATTAATTTTAACTTTGAAGCTGATGTTTCATGGAACTTCGTGTTTGACCAAAATTTTGTACAGACTCTGCTCAATTTTCAGTGTCCAATTTCAACTGTACTTGACACTTAAAATTTTTCTTCATTGTTGATCAACCTGTGTCTGGTGAAGTAGGACTATCCCTATAGGGTTTTAGTCTACTTCCATTGCTAAGACCTGATAGGTTTTCACCCCTTAATGTGGCCAGCTGAACTGCGCCACCATTAGTAAAATTCTGGAAAACATATGGCCCTAGCCAATGCATTTTAAATTTTCTAGGAAACTTCATGAATTTTCTATCATAGAGGAGGGCAAGGTCTCCTACCGCAAAGAATTTGTATGCCTATCACACCATGCTTTTTCTCTGTGCTTTTGTACTTATTGGTGAAATCTTGCAATGAAGCGATCTTCTTCCATCCCAACTAAATTTAGTAGACTTTATTCCATTGTCTCATCTACCATGTCTGTGAATGCTCCAATCCTCAGTCTTGGTACTATGTATTCCATTTGCATCACAGCTTCCTATCCATAAGCTAACCTGAAGGGTGTATAACCTGTCAACTTCTTGCAAGTTGTCCTATATGCCCATAACACAGCTGGTATTCACAGATCCCAAGAATCCCTGTTTGTATTACATACCTTAGTCAGCGCATTTTCCAACACTTTGTTAAAAGCTTCAACAGTACCATTGGCTCGTGGATGATATGGTGTGCTCTTCTGATGGTAACTTTGAAATTCCTCCATTAGGGATTCGATAGTTCTATTCAAGAAGTGAGTTCCCTGATCGCTCATTAGGATATTTGGGCATCCAAACCTTGTAAGGATGTTTTCGAAAATGAACTGCATGGTAGTAACTGCGCTACAGTCCTTCACTGATTTTGCCTCTGCCCATATGGTATAATTTGTAGCTATAATGATGTATCTCGAACCAGTTCATTTTTCGGGTGGGTTAATAGGTCCCACAAAACAAATAGCCCACTTATCGAATGCTTCCAGTGTCAGTTGTGGCATTAATGGCATCTCATCTCTACGAGATAGCTTCCTTGTCCTTTGGAAAACATCGCAACTTTAGCAATGTTCCTTTCAATCCTTGTAGAGTGTAGTCCACCAGAGTCCTTCCCTTAGAATATTCTGTGCAGTAGCTCTTCCTGCGTAGTGGCCTCCAGACACCTATGAATGTGATTCAACAAGTATAACTGGTTTCTCATGTTCTAGCACACATCTATGCAACACTTCATCTGGTCCTAGCTTGTATAATTGTCCTGCAATTATGGTGAAGTCAGCTGCTTTTATTACTAGTTGTTTCTTCTGCTGCATAGTAAACTCTGTAGGTGCCAACCCTGTGGTTAGGAGTTCTACAATATCCCTATAATAGTCATCTTCTATTTGAATAGAAAACAGATTCACATATGGTAGACTATCTTCCAGGTTGGTAGGTTCTTTGCCTGATTCAATTCTGGAAAGATGGTCAGGTCCTGAGTTCATCCTTCCTATCTTAACAACGATTTGGAAGTCATACTCCTGAAAGAGTAACAACCATCTACAAATCCGTCCCCCTAACACTGGTTTATTGACCAGATACTTCAAAGCTGAATGGTCAGTAAACATACAAAAATGCGCACCCAACAAATAGTGTTTGAGCTTCTGCAGTGCATACACCATAGCTAAGCCCTCTCTTCCTGTTGTGGTATAATTGTTTTCTACTGAGGATAGCTTTCTCCTTGAGAATGCAATAGGATAGTCAATGCCTCCCTCACTTGGTTGAGTTAGCACGATGCCAAGTGCTATGGATGAAGCATCTACATGTACGTGGAACGACTTACTCTAATATGGAAAAACTAGAATAGGTGCAGTTACCATCCTTTCTTTCAATGTGTCCAATCCTTTCTGACACTCGCCAGTCCAAATAAACTCCGCTTCTTTCTTCAACAATTTTTCCATAGGTGCAGTGATCTGCGCATATCCTTTGATGAACTTCCTGTAATAGCATGTGTTCCCTAATGTAGTGCATAGTTGTTTTACTGAATTAGGCTGGTAAATTCACAATAACTGTGATTTTAGCTAGATCAACCATCAGTCCTTGTTTACAAAAAATGTGTCCCAATATAATTCAATACGGAACACAAAAGATTCTTTTCTTCAAGTTCAAGGAGATCTGATGTTGTCTACACTTTTCTAACATCAGTCTTAAGCTCTCATAGTGGCTTTTCAGTAAGCCAAATACTATCGAATCATCAAAATACACTTCTATAAATTTATGGATAAAATACTTGAATGCAGCCACAACTACTCTTGAGAAGATAGCAGGTGCGTTCTTTAGACTAAAGGGCATAACTGTATATTGGAATGAGTCCCATTCAGTGGCAAATGTGGTCTTGTGCCTGTCTGTTGTATCAATTATGATTTGATGGTAGCCCAAAAATCCATCAGTGAAAGAGTATGCTTCATTCCCTCCAACATTGTATAACACTTCATCTGTGAATGGAATAGGAAATGGGTCATGTAGCGATGCGTCGTTTAACTTCCTGAGATCTACACAGATCCTAATTTTGCCTTTAGTTTTCTTTTCCTGGATAACCATGGGACTTATCCATTCTTACTCTTCTATAGGTTCAATAATTCCTGCCTCCAACATTTTATCGAGCTCTGCCTTTACCCTTTATTTGTATCTGGGATTTAGTCGGTAGGGTCTCTGCTTAACAGGCTTCACATCCGGCTTGAGAGGTATATTCATAACTCCCCAGTCGCCCAAAATTCCTTTCATTTCATAAAACTTTGTAGGAAATAAGTCTTCATATTCATGGAGTTGATCTTCTATTTGCACGACCGTCTCTTCATCCCAGTAATCCCCTATAGAATCGAACTTCGGTTCTTCAGTAGTTCCAATGTTCACTTTCTAAGTTTTTACAGGATTGCTTAGATCCGGAATTTCCAATGGAGGGCCTTCTACTTCGCACTCTCCTTCGAACTCAGGTATGTTAACATCACGCGTATCTTCATCCTCTTTTTCTTCTTTATCTTCGTCTAAAGTGAAGTTATAACATTCCAGGGCATATTCTATCTGTCTTTCCCATGCTGGTTGTTGATACACAAGTTCTGGTGTGTCATGAAATACCTTATTTTTGATGATCTACAATGCCTCATTTATACTTGGACAATCGTCCTCGAAACTAAAATTTGTTTGAAAGTTCTTCATCATGACTGGCCATTCGATTGTTCCTGTACGGAGTTATGTTTGTGTGTACCAGTTCTTCGGGATTTGCTCCAATGTGCGCACAAACCGATGAACCCATTCAAGTTGTGATATATGTGTCCATGCTTTCGTGGATAGGTCTATGTGATATCTAGGATTAGTTTGTCCATTATATTTCACTTGTACAAATTCAGTTTTTTTTAGAAATATGATCTTCATCATGTGCTTACATTCTTCCCATGTGGTCAGATTCTACTTATGCGCAACCCGCCATCTAGCAGGTGTAGCGCGTAGTGTTGTATCCAATGATGCTAACTTGTGCTCATATGAGACTGATGTAAGATATTCTTGAAAAAATGCATGAATATTACTCAAGACATCATAAGTAGGGATTGGAATTGCCTCTGTTCCAATCCAACACAGTTATTTAGTGAGTTGCACACATATTCTTGTGGATACTTCGTGCATTCTTCTCTGCCAATTCTCTAGTCCTGCATCTAATTCTGATATGCAAGAACTGTCACATCGCCAAGTCAATATTCCATCATCAGTTGGATTGACGTAATCTTCCTTATTCACTATGATCTTGTAGATATGATCTAGATCGCCCCCCGAGGACAGTACAGAGGTCACTCAGAGGTCTCATACATGATGCTTGGATGATGGGGTGGCTAACCTTGAAGAAGGGCATAACCCACAGGTATACCATTATGGGACCGCAAGGGTGGTACGTCTTAAGGTTTTTTGTTATCGAGACAGAAGATTTGATGCGATCTCCGTATGCTCGCATGATGGAGGAAATCGGTTGGGTTTATGGAAATGGTGCATATCTGTGCTGGGACAGTTCTTCAGAATGCTTGGCCATTTATGGTATGAAGGGCCTCATCATTAGCATACACCCTTTTTTGAGCTCCCTCCTGCGTTGGCTTTATCTCCACTCCAAGCCAGCTGTTGGTAATAATTGCTTTTTTGGGAACTCTGCTCTGCGTTTCTTGTTTCAGTTTGGCTTCGTCCAATTAAGGCCTCCAAAGTTTTTTCTGCTTCTCATCTTGAGTTTCTTCATGGCCCCAAAACGAGATTTTGGATTTCCTTCTAAGTTGGCTTGGGCTGGTATGGCCCTAAAAGGAAAGGAGAAGGTCTCAGGAACTCGAGGGGGGGCGAGGGTCACTAGAGCCCAATTGTGGGCACAAACTGACGTTGTTTTCTTTCGAGGGCGCATTCCTGATTCTGTTAAGGAAGATATTGAGGTTATGGAGGAAAGGCTCTAGAAAGACGTTAAGGCCATGCCTATAATAGAAGTCCGAAGCACAGTGAAAGATTGGGTAACTAATCCAGGTTCTACGATGGGCCGCACTTCGGCATATGATAGGATGGTGATGACATACTGGGTTAATAAGAACCTCTTGGCTCATCTGCTGATGGAGGGGAACCTGAAGAGGAAAGGGGATGAGGAGCCGATCAAGGCGTGGAAGGCCCACAATGTAGATAGCAGGCTTGTGCATTACAAGATTGATGCAATTGCAAAAAAGCTTGGTCTTTCGTTTCACTATCCCGGCTTGGATGACAAGGGAAATTGGATCTCTTCTAGCAAGACCCACAGGAAGAATGAGCATCAGCCAACGGTTGTTGCGTTCACTGCTACTACTTCTCCTTAGCTGTCGGAGGTGGTCACTCAAGCTCAGAAGAAAGATGCGAGCAGCTCCTCGGCCAGGGCTTCTGATGGACCTGGGACTGGGAAGCTTGTTTAAAGGTTCTCTTTTCTTGTTTTTTGGTAGTCCAGCTTTTAGTCAGAAATAGGTTTATCAGTGATAGGAGTCAGTGAAGTTTTTTTTCATGTGTCTGTAATTTTGACTACCAGATGGATGTTTCAACCTTGGAGCGCAGGCTGTAATATGTATCTCTTATATCTAAACTTTGGTTATGGGGGTATTCTTTGTTTCAATCGGCAATGTACTGCTATTACAGACTGGGGTTTTTGAGATTAAGATCTGAAACTCGTCTCTGCTTTAAGTAGCTATGTATCTCTGTTATCTACAGTTAATATGAAGTCCTTTTATTTACAAAAAAAAAAACTTGGCATTGGGAGTGCAATGGTTGTACTCGATTGGGGAGCATTCCATGAATTATAAGGTGTCTCAAATATGCTTCAAAGATTATGATGGGAAGCAAATAGTCTTGCAAGGAATCAACACCTATCCTAATCAAGTGGTGTCTTCACATAGTTTGAGATCAATCTTGAGGCATGGAGACATTGAATGGGATACTAAGTGCCTCATAACTACTCAAGGCACTACCATAGATGTTTCAAAACACCCTGAGGATATCAAGATATTTATTCGAAAGCATGAGAAGGTTTTTGGAGATCTTCCACATGGAAGACCACTAGATAGATGAGTGGAGCATGTAATCGAATTGGAGGTGGGAACACAACCCATCATGAACCACCCATATAATCACCCTAAGAAGTTCAAGGATGAAATTGAGAAGGCTATAAAGGAACTTCTTGAATTTGGACTCATCAAACCAATTTCGAGTCCTTTTGCATCTTCAGTGGTTTTAGTGAAGAAGAAAGACAATATGCTTAGAATGTGCATAGATTACAGGGCCTTAAACAAGAAGACCATTAAGAACCGATACCCAATTCTAAGAATTGATGAGCTGATGGATGAGCTACATGGGGCCAAGTTATTTTCTATGATAGACCTTTGTTCTGGTTACCATTAAATCAGAATGAGAGAGGAATACATGTAGAAGACAACCTTCCACTTTCATTCTGGACACTTCAACTTTTTAGTCATGCCCTTTGGGTTGACTAATGCTCCAACTACATTCCATTATTGCATGAATAGAGTATTTAGTAAGCAGCTCTGTAAGTATGTGTAAGTTTTATTTAATGATATTCTGATTTATAACAAGACTTGGGATGAACATGCTTGCATCATTTGGAAGTTGTAATAACCATTTGGAAGAATAATCATTGTATGCAAAGTTGTCCAAAGGTGAGTTTTGTATCTTGGTCATGTAATTGGACAAGATGGGGTAAAATTCCACATGGAAAAGATACATACTATTCTTGATTTTCCAAGCTCCAAGAATGTGACTCAGTTGGGATCTGCACCTATTACAAAAAAATTGTTAAGGGATTCTCACAGTTGACAACACCCTTGAATGACATTACAAAGAATGAATATTTTTGTTCGTTCGAGGAAGTTGAAAAGGTTTTCAATAAAATGAAGGAAGTAATGAGTAGCTTGCCCATTCTTTCCTTACCATATTTCACTCAACCATTTTTGGTTGAGTGTGATGCTTTCAGTGAAGGCATTGGAGCAGTTCTCATGCAAAATAAACACCCCATTTCTTTTGAGAGCAGAAAGTTTCATCCAAATGAAAGGCACTACTAAATTTATGATAAATAAATGTTGACCATTATGCATGCATTGGAAAAGTTCCGAGAATACTTGGTGGGGAGTTGGTTTGTTGTCATGATTGATCACAATAGTATAAGGAATTTATTGACACAAAAAGAGCTTAATGGTAGGAAAAAAAAATTGGTAAGTAAAGTTCAAGTCTATGATTTTGACATAGAGTACAAGAAAGGAAAAATGAATGTAGTTGCATATGCACTATCTAGGAATCCAACTCTATCTTTAATGGAAATTTATGTTGATTCGAGGGATCAGTTAGTAGTAGAGTACTCTAAAAATAAGTGTTCATGTGAGCTATTAGATGGGTTAATAAATGATGATGCATACAAGGTTCTCAATGACGTCATATACTACAATGAATGAAACTTCTTAGCTCCCGAATTGGTTTTGAAAAAAGAGAATTTTAGAAGCTGCTCATGATGCACCCTTGGCAAGTCATCCTAGCTTCTTGAAAAATTCTAGAAAGGTAAGAGATGGGTTCTCATGGAAGGGCCTAAAAAATGACAAGGTGAAGCATGCGAGAGAGTGAATTGCATGCCAACAGAACAAGGTGGAGCATATACATCATGCTTTCCCATTACAACCTCTACCCATTCCGAAGCAAAAATGTGAGAGTATCTCCATGTATTTTATCACTGGCTTGCCAAAATTTCAAGGTAAAGATTGCATTTTTGTGGTGTTTGATAGGATAAAAAAATTTGCACATTTTTTTGTTGTTACATCCACTATTGCAGCAATCCAATTTGTTGGTATATTCTTTCGAGAAGTATTCAAGTTGCATGGTTTTCCCAAAACTGTAATAAGTGATAGGGACAACAAATTAACAAATGCATTTTGGTAAGAGCTATTCAAGCTAGTTGGAACAATATTGAATCTTAGCACAAGGTATCACCCTCAAACTGATGGAGAAAATGAAAGGGTGAATCAATGGCTTGAAGGCTACCTCAGGAACTATGTCACAAGGAAGCAAAAAGCATGCATTACATAGTTATATTTAGGAGAATTTTGCTACAACACAACTTTCCACATATCCATTAGCATGAAACCTTTCAAAGCTTTGTATGAGTACATGATGCTTCTACATTTGCAAATCTGATTTTTGGAGGTTGGAGGGCCCAAAAGGCCAACTATTGGATCTAAGAAATTCAAGACATCCTCAAAACACTCAAGGAAAATTTGTAGGTTGTGCAGAACCAACAAGAGATGAATGCAGACAAGCATAGGACAGATCGAACCTTCCAAGAAGGTGAATTAGTATACTTGATATTGTATCCCTATAGAAAATATTTCTTGAAATAAAAAGGGGTTGAAAAGTTACAACCAAGGTTCTATGGTCTGTATAGAGTTCTAAGGAGGATTGGTGAAGTTGCTTATAAGTTTGAGTTACTTGTGGGAAGCAAGATGCACAATGTGTTCCACGTATATTGTCTTAAGAAGGAATATGGGAAAAAAGTGGCAGTTTCAAAGGAGATTCATCCACTTGATGATGAATGGAACCTAACACTTGTTCGAGAGAAGATTTTGTAGATGAGAGAGAGGAAGCTGATAAATAGGACCATCAGAGAAAACCTTTTTCAATGGAAATATTTACCAAGTGAAGATGCAACATGGGAAGGTGAGCAGTTTTTATAGCATCCATGATTGCAATTGCTTGAGGACAAGTAGCCTTGGGTGGGGAGGACTGTAATATTCCATCCATAGTGGTTCCATGGTCATCCCTATAACCCATTCAATCCCCATGGGTTTAGGCATAACTAAATAAAATTGGCTAGGGATTAATTTTGGTCTATTGTTATATAGTGTTATTAAATTAAAACATTGATAAGTGATGTAGTCCATAGTTGTAAATATTTAATTTCTAATTAATTGTGTGATGAGTTGGAAATTCCTAGGTGTCCTAGGAGGGAGCATATGATATTAGGTGGATCCAAAAAAATAATATGGAAGAAAAACAATGAAAAGTAAGAAAGAAACTGTAAATATGGAAAGCAACAGAAAAGCAGGAAAGTGGTAGAAAAGTAGGAAAGCATTAGAAAATCAAGGAAAATAAGAAGTTTCCAAAATCAAACTAAAGTAGGAAAATAAGATTAAAGTAGGAAATGAAAGAAAGCAAGGAAAAAGTCACATAAAGTTGCAAGTCCTAATTTAGCCAGTGAGGGCGCAATGGGTGAGGCTAGTGGTCCACATGTAGCATCTTATCAAATAAAGCAATAGAACTTATAAAAAGAGGATGAGTGCACCCATTCACATATTTTTCCAGTTTTATTATTGAGATGAAGAGATTTGAGCTTTTCAAGACTTGGGAGATGTGCCCCTCGTCACCAGTTGGGAGGTGTGTGCCTTCTGTTCATCACACTAGTTAAGTACTTAGCTAGAGATTGAGAAGGAGGGTATTCATAATTTATCACTAAAGATAATTATAGTATTCTTAGTCATTTGTAGGTCCATTTATCTTCCATTCAAGTGAAACCACTTATACTATGAAACGAGAACTTTATACTATGAACGAGAACTCTAGACATAAAAACGATGATTTTTGCAAAAAAAACACCAAAAAACACCCCCTAAATAGAAAAATGCATACACATTTTTTTTGGTAAAAAATAGAGCCATGGCCTAAACATCCCATACTCTTGTTTAAAAAAACTTTAAAATCAACCCCTAAATTGGAAAAAAAAAATTCTTCAAAGAGATGAATTACAACTTTTTTTAAACTTGCACATTAAACAAACAAACAAACAAAAATCATAAACAATATCATCACTCTAACCATAAAAGACAAAGAAATTATGATGCGATTCATAATGAAATAATATATTAGACCATACAAGAACAAATAATTCATATAAATATTCAAAAGCTTATTTAGAGTTTAAAACTTATTTAGAGGTTAAAACTCATTTTATATTTTTATAAATTTTAAATATAAGATTTGAAATAACAAGAAAATTATCAATTAAAAAAAGTTAAGATACTAAATTTTATAGTTAATCAAAATTATTGCTTCAAACATTACAAGTTTAAAAATAAACATATATTAATTCCAACATTTGTTTTGTTCCCTACTTATGTTTTATATATTATATATGTATGTAAATATAAAGTTAGGATTTGCTTTTTGTAAATAAATAAACTTTTTCTTTAAAAAAAAATAATTCATATGCTTTTTGTAAATAATATATATTAATGTAATTATATTGTGTATAATCTCCTCGTGGATAGGGTCATTAAAATTAGAACATGTAGATAAAAGAAAATTTTCAATTTTCTACTAAAAAGAAATTTAGGATTATAATTGAAATATATTATTTAAGAAAACAAAACATACTTCTCTTTATACTCTTTATAATTAAAAAGTTATGATAAAGTTTTGTTTTAGGAATTTTGAAAAATACACACAAAATAAAATATATTATTTAAGAAAACAAAACACAGATCTCTTTATAATTAAAAAGTTATGATAAAGTTTTGTTTTAGGAATTTTGAAATAGAGACTAGCTACAACAACTAATCCTGTTCCACACGTAGAGATCATGATTCCTCAACACATGGAATCGCTCTACTCTTCAAAGTAATATCCCCATAATTAATCTTGTACATCGTCATAATACAGATTTAATATGAAGATTTGAGTGCTAGAAAGCACATGGCACTTGGCAGCCACTTGTGAGGTGGAAAAGAAGCCCCAATAGCAGAACGATATGTCATATGAAGGTCGTGTCCCCCAAAACGCAGAGCTCTGTTGAAGCAGCCAATCAAATTGCAATATTTTGGGGCAGATTTCCCAAAAAAAAATAAGGGGCTGTCACAGCAAAAGAATGGAGCAAAACCAAAAAGTGTGATCTCCAATGCTACTGAGCTGAAATGGCAGTGACGACAGCTATTGTTTCCTTCAATGCCCAATCATAAGGAACACAAAACACATGGAAATTCCACGAATCTGAGAGCCACCACGGAATGAGCAATCAATCCTCAAGGAAGCTACCCGATCTGCGTTGGAGAGGAACATCCCATGCCTGCAGCGGGCACGGAGAAATAACCAGCATTTGACCTCCGGTGGCCGACTTCTCAATCGCAGATCTGAAAAAAAAATGCTCACGAACAGTGCGGCCCCTCTGCCCACACTCATTCGCTCACCTGGGCGCCCAAGGGCCGTTCCTCACGGGCAGCGCGATGAAAAAGTCAGTGGATGTTTCAATAATTAATTGGTAACTCCTGGTGTGATACAGTCAGGGATCAAGATTGAAGGGCTGGTCTTAATTTCATATTGAAGGTTATATATTCATGCAGCCCTTCATTGATGAAGGGCTTTCAAAAAAACTCACATTTCAAATGACAGTAATAGATTAATTGCACACTTCATTAAAAAAATGTGCTAAAAAGATAATGCATTTCAATTAAATTTATGACACAATTTTTTTTTAAAATAAAACTTTTTTTTTTCACAGGAAAAAATACGAGTCTTTGTTATTCATATGAATCAAAAGACATATTATACATCAACCATCTTCATGAGAGGAGGAAGTAACATTCCAGTTCAGCATATAGACAAATAGAAAGAAAAGTCTGCAAAGCTGTCAGTCAACAAAATAGAAACAAAGTCTGATCGTAGCAGACTTTTCTTATCATCCCTGAATTATCAGGTCAGAATATGCTGTATAATCAAAAGTGACCTACAAACATACACTCCTAAGCAAGACCTGCTAGCTGATAGGTCTCCTATGTAACAGACAAAGAAAGAAGTACATCTGCATGTCATTCAAACGCTGAAAAAAGATGATAAACAGCAGCTAAAAAAGTATGAATTGGCCATGTTCAATGACCTTCCCATCCAATGTTTCAGTGAAATATCCAGATCCCAATTCCATTTTCAGAGCCTGCTTTTGAAGACCATCAGCTAGCATGTTGTGCTCTCGGAAGATATGTTTGAAGATTACCGGTGGGACAAGCTACAACATATAGTTTATTTCATCACACCAGTGCATCAGAGTAGGAATTTCAAGGGCTGTAAGTCTGTTTATCCAATAATTAATCACCATCGAATCACCAAAAATCAAATGAATGGGCAGACCCATCAAACAACTCACTCTAAGAATAGCCCAAAGAGCTAGAAGTTCTGCTCTTGTATTCGTACCGCAACCACAGTCCAAAGAGAAACTATAAAAACTTATGACATCTTATGACATCTTCAAGTGGAAACAGTTTGCTAACTATGGCTTAATGGACAACACAAACACAATAATGGCTGCCATTTCAGAATCCTCATAAAAGTTTCAAATTTCAAATGTAAATAAAACATAAAGCTGTCACCAACCTTTATGATAAGTCTGTCCAATACTTTGAAAATGGCTATTAGCTGTGAATTTCAAATTGCCTATAAATATTAAAAGTTAATACTACAGAATTATGCTACTATCATTAAAACAAAAAAATACTTAAAATATAAAACTCAAATGCAATACTCACATGATCATGATGGCTTAGGAGGTCTGTGCCAGTAGCTTATGAATAAAGGCTAGTCAATAACAGACACACCTAAATGATTTCAGTTTAGGTCTGGAATAGGTAATTTCATTGAATTGGAAAACTGAAAAGAAATTCAAGATCCTAGAGAAACATTGTTATAATCATTGCAACGTGATCTAATTAAATTTGTTATCATTGAAAGGCTAATTAAGTTGGTAAAAGCGAAATGTTATTATGATCCCACCAAATTTGAATGACTAAAAAATGGCTGTCACGATCTCGTAAAGACCCATTGATAACCTACATAATTCAGCTCTTAATAAGTGACTCAAACATTTCAGTGTAACAAGGAAGCATGTTCAAGATTACGGAGATTGACATTGAGGCCAAACAGAAACTCTGCACAGAGCAAAGCACGTCATCTATGGTTATGAATTTTACAAACAGAATGAAATTAACATGCAGAAGGAGAATTCATTATTTACCTTGGGAGATCACAGTGAGAAGGCTGCCATCTCCATTTCAAGTAATCACTATCAGGTCTGCCATTCTCCTGGCACCGAAATCCTCCATCAAGAAAAGGGCAGTTGCGAGACTCATAGAGGGGATAGGAATCGTCCCACACCCACGAACCCACAGAAAAATCACACTCCCCAGATTGCACAACCTCATTGCCATTTTTCGCAATTTCCAAAGCTTGAACGGTAGAATTCTCATTTCCTCCTTCAAAATCATGTCTGGCTGTTTCATTTCTCGGATCTTTCTGCAGATAATATGAAATGGGTCGTGAAGCTATTGGAGGGGAAAGAATAGTGGTATTCCTATTCATACTATCTGCTATGGAACTGAGTTTCAGAGGGCTTGTATACAGGAGAAACCCAACAGGAACTGCTGAGATGCCAAAATACAGAACGAACAGTAGAACCACTAGAATGGCAGAGAGCCAACATATGGTAGCACTTCGGACAGTGCCACAATTCTCAGGGTGTATACAACAGGAATCCTGGAGGCTTGAATCCACCATTCCTTCATCTGGAATTCAAGAACAAGAACTGCGACTTTAGCAATCCTTGGAATTCAAGAATAAGGATTGTGAGTTTAGCAGTACTTGCCCTATTAAAAGTCTATAAAGTTTTGCCCTACTCAACAGTCTACAGACTCTGCTTCTGCCAGAATATTTGGGCACTGGGCATGTGTGTACATATATGTACAATGACTGATTTTGGGCTGTCGGCATTGGAAATGTTCAAAAGAAATTACGAGAGTCAATATCTCCCCAAATGGGCAGTTAGCCATCAACCGAAATCATTAAACGCCGGCAAATTAACAACTCAGTGTGGGCTACCCCTTGTGCCTCCCAAGCCACTTTCAGTAATTATATTTTTAAAGTTACAACACTACTTTTTTATTATCAAACGAGGGTGTGTCTCGGACTGGTGTGTTAACCTGGTGCAGAATCATGGGTTTGTTAGCAAAATCCACAAGAGGCTTGGGAAGGCTCAGAGTAAGTGGACGTAGCCTTGTTCCAAAACCGCCCACAAGGATTAAGGCCTTCATGGTATCTGCCCAAATACAATAACCCTCTGCAAGTTATGGAAAAATATTGAAATTTATTGGTTCTGAGTGAAATATGTTTATGCCCAGGTGAGCAGAAACACAGAATTAAGCCTGGTGCAGATGGATCCTATTATGCCCAAATGGTAGATAGGGCAAAGATGGATTCTAATATGCCCATAAAATAACTTTGTAAACAAAGAGGGTGGTGGAGTTGATGCGAATCCTATTGAGTAAAGAATCTGCAAATCTAGCAAAGTAGCTCGAATACATGAAGAAATGCCAGGAGGATTAAAAGTATCCGGAATTGTTCAGTAAATGAACCAACATAGCTCGAATGCATATAAAAAAATGACAAGAGGAATAAGAGTATCAGAATTGACTGCTGCTTTGGGAACAAATGTATGGGAAACAAAAAAGGGAGGGAAATTTTGGACCCCAGGTCTTACCAGGGTCCAAAGCAACGCTGGTAACGCTAGGGTAGATGCCCCCTTCCAGGTAGATGTCCTCCAACTGCTGCTATGAGTTCCCTCCTGTTACACCACCACAAAACGCAGTATGTTATTATCATAAATGGATACAAAATTACAACCATAGAAAATAGTATTGGATTTTAGACACAGAAAAGAATGTATTACCTCAACGAAGCATTTTAATGGACAGCTTCTGCGACTGGAGTAATGTATAGGCTGGTAGCAGGACCAGAGCGCCGAGATTAGTGTCAGCACTCTATGGTGCTCTCCAAAAACCACAGCAGCAAACAACGCAGAGCCAAGGGTGAATCAAGGGTTTGTATGACGGGCCCTCCCTCATAGAAGGAAGCTAATCTACGTATGTATGCAATCTGGAAATAACGAACAGTATTGAAAACTCCAATAGCAATCGCATTATCTCACTATTATTCAGAAAACTAATATTACAACAGCTACTACACAGGGTGCTTGCATTTGCTCTCACGGCAACACACACTAGATCTCTCTCTCAAAATGCTTACTAATGCACCAAAGGCAGAAGAGCACATCTGCCGAAGATCAGCATATATCTTTGAGTTATTTACAGATAGGCCAACTACTAGAGTCATACCATTACCGACTCCACGAATATAACCATATTGGAGCCGTTTCGTTTTAAATGAAGACTTCAGTATAGTCTTTACGCTATTCCATTGATAACATTGGTTCCAGAATCCAGAACAAAGAAAACGATGCGTTATAATAAATACTATAGTACAGCCACCAATGGTTCTGACAGGGTAGACGAACGTAAATCAGATTTGATTACTTTGAGTTTGAGCCATAGGATATTAGGAAGTGCTAGGTCGAGTCTCGAATCTCGATTCTGTCTGGAATTAAAATCCAGAGTAAAGACTGGCAGACTGGCAGCCTGGTCCTATCACCACTCACCCATAAAAAAAATTAATGACGGGCGATTTTAATGACAGCCCTTTAAATGTCATTTATATTTAAATAAATAATTTTGTTTTAAATGTCAAAAATTCCAAACCTCATTTTATATGACGGGGAAAATTGAGATACCCCTTCAGTGACGGGCTGAGAGGCCTTTGACGGGCCCTGACGGCCTCAATTTTGAACCCTGGATACAGTATACGGCCTCGTATCAGATTCAATGGAAACACTATTCAAAATTCTCCACTTATTTGGACGCCCAAGGGCCGTCCCTCAAAAGTCAGTGGATGTTTCAATAATTAATTCGTAACTTCTGGTGTGGCACAGTATACGGCTTCGTATCAGCTTCAATGGAAAACACTCTTCTTAAGCACGAATTTACTGGATAGATTCTTGTCTAAAAGGACTTTTACAGGATACTCATATACAGGTCTTGGGTATGCATGCATGACACGTAAAATCAAAATTAAAGAGAATCAACCTACGAATTGGTATAAATTTCAAAAGATTATTTCTTTCAAGTTCTATTTGCGGTATTAAAATGCATTTAGATCATTACAGTATTAAAATGCGGCCGTTCCTCACGGGGCATCGCGTCGGCCGTGAGGGGCGGCCCTTGGGCGTCCAAATGAGCCGCTCATGCCAGTAGTTTCATTTTAAGCATGAACATCACCATTGAGGGTAATGAGAATAGGCCCAGAACCAAAGAACCATGTGCTATTTATATTCCACACAGCGTCGACCTTAACTTTGCTATTTGCTCGAAGAAAATGGTCTGTCCCTTCCCGTGCCCGCTCTTGTTCTGGTGCTCTCCCGCGCATTAGAACTCTAAATTTCTGATCATATCCTTCTTGGTTTTGCTAGTAGCTAACCAGGCATAAGAAGGAACAAGGCCCTGCCGGATAATGGAAGATCACACGAGGGAAACAAGTTCTCCTTCCTTTTCACAGCAAAACGCAGTTGCGGACGATCAGACAGACACCCAATACATCCACCGCATACCGGATGGTCTGCGAAATGAAAAGTCGGCAGCTTATGTGCCGCGGGTGGTTTCTCTTGGCCCTTTAATTCATTCCGATAATAAATACGATCTGAATGACTTTAAAGAACAAAGTTTCCCTGGTAAGAAACTTCCCAAGAGAGACGAAGAGTTAGAAAAGCTGACTGAGAAAATTAAACTTAGCATGCAGACCATTCGGGATTGGTATAGCCCAACATGTGTTGATCAGAACGATGAAGACCTATGTTCGACGATGGCTCGTAATGGCTTATTCCTTTTGCAGTTCCTGAGGTATAGTCTCATTTTTTCATGTAAATAAAATAAATCATAGGTTTATTAAGCGCCAAGCGCCAGATGGATTAATAAAATTGTAGATGCAAACATCAATGGTTTTACACCCTATCTACTAGTAAAAGATGTTTTCTCTCTTCTTTGTGCTTATTTTATATATTTAATATGTCTTATTATTTATGTCTGTCCGTAAATTAATGTTTTATTTATTTATTAATTTTTAGTCAGATTTCCCCCGAGAGGGAAGCATCCCAGAAAGCAGCTCGCTTCATTTCACAAATCCAAGAGCCATTCGCAGTTCAGGAAGATATTATGAAGTTAGAAAATCAAATACCTCTCTTTGTGTTAAGAACGGTCATTGAATGGGAGGCAGAAACATATCAATGGAAGACAGGCATAAATCCAGATCGAGAACTCAAGTCGATTTTAAGGGATGCTGGGCACAAACTGTCTTTTTTGGCGTACAGACGCGACACTAAGGATTTACATATTCACTTAAATTCGTGGAGAATTTCTGCATTTATCCTTTAATTATTTTCAGCAGTTTCATATGTTACTATTGATGATTCATTAATTTCTGCAAGTTAACATTGTATTAACATTGTATGCATTGTAATCAGGCACCTGCATATCGTGAACACGCTGAAACTCTTATCGCGCGAAGCTTTTACTTTTGATCGACAGTGATGGTAATGATTTAATAAAGCGTCCATCACTGGGCGCCCATGGGGCGGGCGCGATGCTGGGCATCGCGCTGCCCGTGAGGGACGGCCGCATTTTAATACTGTAATGGTCTAAAAGCATTTTAATACCGCAAGTAGAACTTGAAAGAAATAATCTTTTGAAATTTATACCAATTCGTAGGTTGATTCTCTTCAATTCAATCATTTTGATTGCAAGTGTATTGTGCCACACCACACCAGAAGTTACGAATTAATTATTGAAACATCCACGGACTTTTTCAAAATTCCAATTCAATTTAAATCTTGACAAACGATTTGATTTTTACGCTCTCCTGCTTTAATTTTGTCAAACCATCTCTCATATCTCATATTGGACGGAAGACTGTTCTAACTCGGTGATAACGGCTTGAAGGCTCGATCTTATTGTATCTTCTGCTTTTTGGATTTAGCTATGAAATGTGTATTAACATTTTTGGTAATATTGTAAAATGATATATCTTTGATTCAATATAATATAAATATCAAATTATAGTTTGCTTTTTCAAAAATTTATTCAATTTTATACCTATTCAATATATTTATATAAATTAATAGACAAAGATGAAAGATATAAACTCGAGAGACATGAAATGTGTATTAACATTTTTGGTAATATTGTAAAATGATATATCTTTGATTCAATATAAATATCAAATTATAGTTTGCTTTTTCAAAAATTTATTCAATTTTATACCTATTCAATATATTTATATAAATTAATAGACAAAGATGAAAGATATAAATTCGAGGGACAAATAAGCATGTAATATATATAATATGGTAAAGTGATGAGTAGATATATGGCAAAGTACTCGAGGATGCTACATAAATGTATGACAAAGTAATGGAGGATGATACATAAATGATTAGGTCAACTACATTGAAATTTTAAAATACTCTAAATTCATCTAATGGTTACTTGAAATTTTTACACCCACTAAAGCACAATGACAATTTATTTCTAATTTTTTTTCTTTTTCTTTTTAAAAGAAATAATGTGTAATAAAAATTATCAAATATATGTATATATTGACAACTATCCTCATTTTAAAGATTTAGATAATTGCCATCATTCCAAATATAGAAAGAGTTAAGTAATTAATGTTTAATAATGATTTTGATTTTTTATAAAAAGTGTAAAAGGTTTTAATGCAGATATAAAAATTATATTTATTGTACATAGGTATCTCTTAGCTCAATGTTATGATATTTTCATAAACATATATGCCTCATTTCCACAATCATGTACATAGGTTTTCAATAGTATAAGAATTTTGTTATATATCCTATAATAAAATCAATAAAATTATATTCGATGAAACAATTGATAAGAGTGGTAGACAAGCATATAGTGGCAAATAAGATAACCCTCCTTGTGAAGTTTGAAGTGTTCTATCTTTCTAGATATCTTTTTAAGAATGGTGCAAAGACATATTTTATATTGCCAATTAAGATAACCCTCCTTGTAAAGTTTGTGGTGTTCAACCTTTCTACATAGATATATAGATATATACCATGTCTAAATTTTTAAGCCAGCTTTGTGTCTTTCTACCAATTATTTGTTTTCTCTAATGTGATTGTGATTATAGTCACTTGCTATAATCGTATATTTTTCTTTTTAATATTGATAAAATATAAATATTTGGCCTCCTATGGAGTCTTAACACTTAGACATCTTTTCCATGTTTATAATGTATCATGTTCATAAAAATAAATGGTATAAGGAAGAGATGTTTGATCTAGTGTTTTCATATAATGAAGGAAGATATATAAAATGGAAATATACAAACAAAGATATTGCAAAGAACATAGTAATATAAAAAAAACCCAAATTCTATTAATGGATAAAATAGAAAAAGACTATAAACCACAAAGTAATACAAAAATCTCTGAAGATAGATGTATGTGTCAGCTATGCTCATTCCAATAAATATTACAAGAGACTAAAAGTGCCTAATAACTTAAAGTGTTGATTAGTTCCATGTCTTGAAGAAAATGTTAAATTTGACAATTTTTTGATAAGATATATTAGTAATGTTTTGACTTTCAGACTTTATTTTAGAAATAAAATTTCTATATATAATATTTTTAATATTTTTTTTACAAATATATGCGACAGTTTTTCTTGAATTTATGTGAATCGTCACTTTTCCGAAAATAATCTGAAATAGTATCATTTTTATACAAAAAAATCTCTAAAAATTCATTGAAAATGGTTTTAAATGTCTTTATTTTCTGATTTTTTTTACAATTTTGTCAATAAAAATGTCTTATTTTGTCCATAAAAATGTCTTATTTTATCGAAAAAATTGCAAAATGTATATGTTTTTTATTATAAATGGCTTATAAATGTATGTTATTTTGTTAAATTTCTAAAAACACACTTGAAAATAGAAATTAAATATATTTTACGACAAAGATAATTCAAAGACCCAAAAAAATGCCTCAAAATGAAAATGTGTGATACTGGTATCAACCCTTTTTGAGACGAAGGTAAAAATAGATACTAAAATTAGGAGAGAGAAAAATAAGAACTGTGTCAAGTTCTCGTTTCATAGTATAAGTGGTTGTGAGCCACTATTCCAACAGTGTTGAATACTCTATCACTTTAGTGTGCTTTCTGCAATATGAGGCATCTGTCAATGTTATTTAGGGAGGATGATGATTTCATGGGTGTTTGCTACTATACCTACATACCTGTAATGTAAATTTTTTCTTATTCAAATTGATGAGTTTAAGTTGTTTCTTGTTCTGCAATTCTATCTTTTTGTTCAAAGAATTTCTACTCCTATGCTCGTTTTGATGCTAAATGTAGCTAGTTTTCAGAATTGTTGTAATAATTTGACTTCCACATATCCAATTATTATTATGTAAGTTGATGCAGTAAGACGACTCATAAGTGAAATCATCCCAGCCATCATATCAAAAATTCATGACCCTCAGATTCCCTTATAATTGAGTTGGAAATCACCTAGTTGTGCTATCCCGAATTTGCAAATATTGATCAAATACAAATATTTGGCCTCCTATCGAGTCTTAACACTTAGACATCTTTTCCCTGTTTATAATGTATCATGTTCATAAAAATAAATGGTATAAGGAAGAGATGTTTGATTTAGTTTTTTCATATAATGCAGGAAGAAATATAAAATGGAAATATACAAACAAAGATATTGCAAAAAACATAGTAATATAAAAAAAACTGAAATTCTATTGATGGATAAAATAGAAAAAGACTGTAAACCACAAAGTAATACAAAAATCTCCGAAGATAGATGTATGTGTGAGCTATGCTCATTCCAATAAATATTACAAGAGACTAAAAGTGCCTAATAACTTAAAGTGTTGATTAGTTTCATGTCTTGAAGAAAATGTTAAATTTGACAATTTTTTGATAAGATATATTAGTAATGTTTTGGCTTTCAAACTTTATTTTAGAAATAAAATTTCTATATATAATATTTTTAATATGTTTTTTACAAATATATGCCACAGTTTTTCTTGAATTTATGTGAATCGTCACTTTTCCGAAAATAATATGAAATAGTATCGTTTTTATACAAAAAATTTCTAAAAATTAATTGAAAATGGTTTTTAATGTCTTTATTTTCTGGTTTTTTTTTACAATTTTGTCAATAAAAATGTCTTATTTTATTGAAAAAATTGCAAAATGTATATGTTTTTTATTATAAATTGCTTATAAATGTATGTTATTTTCTTAAATTTCTAAAAACACACTTGAAAATATAAATCAAATATATTTTACAACAAAGATAATTCAAAGGCCCAAAAAAATGCCTCAAAATGAAAATGTGTGATACTAGTATCAACCCTTTTTGAGACGGAGGTAAAAATAGATACTAAAATTAGGAGAGAGAAAAATGAGAACTGTGCCGAGTTCTCGTTTCATAGTATAAGTGGTTGTGAGCCACTATTCCAACAATGTTGAATACACCATCACTTTAGTGTGCTTTCTGCAATATTTGGCATTTGTCCATGTTATTAAGGGAGGATGATGATTTCATGGGTGTTTGCTGCTATACCTACATACCTGTAATGTAAATGTTTTCTTATTCAAATTGATGAGTTTAAGTTGTTTCTTGTTCTGCAATTCTATCTTTTTGTTCAAAGAATTTCTACTCCTATGCTTGTTTTGATGCTAAATGTAGCTAGTTTTTAGAATTGTTGTAATAATTTGACTTCCACATATCCAATTAGTATTATGTAATTTGATGCAGTAAGATGACTCATAATTGAAATCATCCCAGCCATCATATAAAAAATTCATGACCCTCAGATTCCCTTAGAATTGAGTTGGAAATCACCTAGTTGAGCTATCCCGAATTTGCAATTTTTCTCCTAGCTTCCAAATTTTGTCAATTGAGTCAATTATTTATCTCAATGTTTCCATAGCAGGTTGGGTTAGTTATAGGCCAACCACTTCCAGTTCTGCACCAGAATCTGTTGGGTTCCACATAAGTCCTGGGGCCATTGCCTTGAAGCCTTTGGTTTAGCCAAACGAGTCTACCGACACAAGATGTACCCATAAAATGTGTAGCAGTCAAAGTTGGGTGTATGTTTTAGTATGATGTAGAATTTAATTAATATTTATAAGACCCTAAGATCCCTCGAATATTTCATAGAGGTCTAGAGGTGTTTGAGTCATAAATTTTAAGTTAGTGTGCTTCTACCTGGGTTTGGGTAGATTACATATGAGCTTCCCTAAGGGTGTAATTGGGGTTTATAGGGCCCATAGTGTAATAGTGTATGCCATTCAATGAAAAGTGTACTAGTTCCACTATGTTTGTTATTATTAAATAAGGCCCACTACGGTAGTAAATAAATGTAATGGGTCATCATTAAAGAAGATCCACTACGTAGTTAAAAGGTTATAGTTGTAGGGTGATATATAAATAAGGATGGAATCCTCCTTATTAGTCATCTGTGGAATTATATTGTAATTGGAGCATAAATCATAGGAGGTTTCCCCCTCGAAGAGGCAAGTGAATAGGAGTGGATCCTTCCATAAACATATCAATTGTAAGGTGTTTCCCTGTCTTAAGGGTTTGATATCAATAAAAGTGTGGAATATTTCTGATATTTCTTATGTGTGTGAGATTATAGTTTTATTTAAGGAATACACCAATTAAGGTTATAAATTTTAGATTGTGTTTTAGTAGTTTTTCCTAGTCCCCATGCATAGTTTGCCACTTAGTTTCCTTCATGTTTGATGATCACTATTAAGATATTTAGACACTTATGAGTTAATTAAGATCAACTTGGTATAACATGTCTTTAGGTAAAGGTCTATATTTAATATGAATTAGTATGCATTTGCAATTATGTAATATGATGGTCACAATAGTTCTATACATAGAGTGATTTGACTGTCCATCCTCACCTCGATATTAACAACTATTGATCCATGGGTTAACACCTAATTGGTCCATGATCTCTGTTAAAGAGCATGGAGGGTCATTTGCATGATTATCGATTCTGAGAAACTAATATGTAAAATATGTTTCCTTTGCATTAATATATTTTCTCAAGTAGTTATTTGGCTAAGGTCATGGACTGTTTCCCTCTTTGAGGATTTTAACCATGTAAAACATCAGTGTGTTGATCTGTGATCTATTGCTGTGAGCAATTGCTCAATATTTTTTATCTTTTGGAAATCTCGTATGTTAATTGAACATGGTATTAGAGTGCTTAAGAAATCATGTTTACGTTGGTGATCGAGATTTTGAACTGGTGTAGTTGTGTGCATCAAAGTATTTCTAGATTATACTATTCATGTGTATTTTAGGGCTAAGAGAGGTGGCTCGTTATGCATGAAGAACTACTTTCAGTTGGAAATGTTTTGTTTCACTTAAGAAAGGTTCCATTTTCCCAATATATGCTCATTTTACTAGATCCAAAAGTGTTAGCCTATGGCTTACATTAACAATCACAAAGTTAAAATCGTCACCTTTATTTGTATCTTTTATTTAGGATATTAGTGATTAATCTTAAATGGTGACTTAGTAATATGGATAATATTTCCTAGCCTAGTCACCATGCAATTTGTTAGGATCTAGAGAAAATCTCCCCATGAGGTGGCATTCTTCTTTGTACTATATAATGGTACTATTCACATTAATACATTTGATTGAGAATTTAGCCTTTTCCATCATATTTTTCTCATGCATGCTTTTCATTTGGTATCGGATCCATTTAGTTCTTAAGGGCCTGGTAGTCTTAAGATTCCATGGTAGTTTTTTCATGGAATGTGAGGAATTGTGACTCTTCATGGTAGCCATCCATGAGAGGTTTGATATGAGAATCCAATGAGAGATTCGATCTATGAAGGGTGTGGGAAATGAATTTAAGATGAGCATGCAATGAAAGAAGTGATGCCACATGAGCATGTGCAACTTCCATGGTGAATGAGAATTGGATCTATGTTAGACTTGAATATGATCCATGCTTTTTCAAAATTTTCAATATACAAATTTGTTGAAACAATTCTTCAAATCCATGAAAAATATAGCATATGGCATGCATTTGAGGTGTGATATTCCACGGATATGAAATCCTTCATCCCTTCAAATCAAAAGTTACAATTTTTGGATAGATCACATGGTCAATAGTTTGGAGACTTCAATAATTATCCAGTTTGTTGCTCCTTGATTTGATATTTTTGATTAGCCCTTGAATTGTGTTGTTGAAAGGAAGAGATAAGAAGCCTCTATTACATGAATATTGACACTCCAAGCATACAACTAGCTATCCAAATGTGAAGCAAATCCATTCTATCCCTTTGCAACCATAAATGCCTAGGATATTTGATCCACTCTCTCTTTGAGCTATATGTCAAATTCTAAAATTTGACAAAGAAGTGGGATGCCTACAAACCAATAAGGTAAATAAATTCAAACATTTTTTCATGAAAATATTTTTATGGTAGAATGACATGATTTGATGCAAAAAAATCATTTGTTGTAGTACTGGTCAATCTAATTCAAATTTCTATCCAAAGATACATTTTTCCAATGAATAATCTGTTGGAACATTTAAAAACCCATTAAATACTTGGGATATATTTTACTAGTCACCTAGATTAATTTCCTAAGTTTTGACTAGCTAAATAGAGCCAGTTTTGTCTTTTAGTGGATCACTTGCCATGCTAAGTCACAAAAATCAATTTGGACAAATTATGGATAAGATTTCCTTGGATTCTGTCTGATTTTATTCTATTCCTGAATTAGAAAGACGCTTTCCTGATTTAGACAGCTTTATCCTATTTTTTCTACTTTCTAGTGGATAAGGAAAAGCTAGTTGACTTGGAAAATCTTACCACTTGACCAATTCGACCTCCACATCATTTCTTATACATATTTAGATTCCATTTACGTCACTTATGAGCTTTCATACCATACTTGCTAAATTCGTGAGCCTCTAGCATAGTTTTGGAAATTGCTTTTGCAACCTAGGTGGTTTTTATGTTTTTAGTGAGCCTTACTTTTTGTGCTTTACAACTTGCCTTTAAGGCATTATATTTTCTCTCTTGAGATGTATTATATATTGTATTCACATTGAGGAATAATACATGAGATTATATTTCCATCAATTGAGTTTCTTCTCTTATGTTCTGTCTCAATATTTTTCTTCTTATTCTTGCATATCTTTGAATAATTCTTATGAGGACTTCTTTGCTTCAAGATTCTTGGCTATTAGAATTCTTTCATGGTATTCAACCTATATAGAATTCTCACATGGTATCAGAGCCTTTTTTAGTTATTAATTAAATTAGTCTTCTAGTATGAGTTTCATAGAGTTTGTTATGCAGATACTGAAGATCAAATGACAGAAATTTATTGTTGAAGAATTCAGATTTTTCCATCTCTCATCATTGTTCTCTCATATGTCTTCAAATTCGAATCATCATCCAGTTGTTGCAGATCATACACACTCAAAACCTATCCTTGGGTTGATATTTGGTGTGTTATTGAATTCTATGGAGACAAAATTACAGTTTGGAGTGATTGGTTTCGCTCTCTCTCTCTCTTGCTTGTATTTCACTGCATGCTTTTTGGCACTGATTGGACATAAGATGGAGGACATCATCAAGTCTCATTTGGATATGATCTCAAGAATTTGAAGTCTAGTGAGAACATTCCACTTCTTCCCAAGAAGAATATTCCTCCATACATTTGACCAAGTTCTCACCTGCTTCGAGTTTGGAGAGCATTATTATGGTGTATTCCATGATCTTGATAGGAGGTTTTCTTCCCAAGTGGTTTTCCTTATTTCCTCACCTACATGGACTAATATATTTTTTATTGGGGTGACCATAAACCTTGTTGCTTGGGCCCTATATTTCTTATATTTCACCTCATAAAGTCAGGCTTAAGGGGGGTGTTGGAACATTTAAAAACCCATTAAATACTTAGGATATATTTTACTAGTCACCTAGATTAATTTCCTAAGTTTTGACTAGCTAAATAGAGTCAGTTTTGTTTTTTAGTGGACCACTTGCCATGCTAAGTCACAAAAACGAATTTGAACAAATTCTGGATAAGATTTCCTTCGATTTTGTCTGAATTTATTCTATTCCTGAATTAGAAATACACTTTCCTGATTTAGACAGCTTTATCCTGTTTTTTCTACTTTCTAGTGGATAAGGAAAAGCTAGTTGACTTGGAAACTCTTACCACTTGACTAATTCGACCTCCACATAATTTCTTATCCATATTTACATTCCATTTACCTCACTCATGAGCTACCATATCGTACTTTCCAAATTCGTGAGCCTCTAACACAGTTTTGGAAACTGCTTTTGCAACCTAGGGGGTTTTTATGTTTTTAGTAAGCCTTACTTTTTGTGCTTTACAACTTGCCTTTAAGGCATTCTATTTTCTCTCTTGAGATGTATTATATATTGTATTCACATTGAGGAATAATACATGAGATTATATTTCCATCAATTGAGTTTCTTCTCTTATGTTCTGTCTCAATATTTTTCTTCTTATTCTTGCATATCTTTGAATAATTCTTGTGAGGACTTCTTTGCTTCAAGATTCTTGGCTATTAGAATTCTTTCATGGTATTCAACCTATATATAATTCTCACATCATTGATAATGTTTTTGGTAAATGGTTTTCATTTTCACTCTCCAAGTAAATCTTAAGTCACTTTAGCCATAGATCTAATTGATAAATCTACGATAGACATGAATGATTGATCTAGGTAATTGAATAATCGACAATACCAATGTCAAGGATTTTTGATAGACAATGTATTTACATATCAATTCGATTAATAATTACATGCTTGATCTGCCATTCTTCAAATTGATCTAAGAGTCGATGCAATGAATGAAGAAATCAATAAATTATGATCTGCACCACCACATAAATATGTCCCCAACACTTGGTCACACTGATGTTTTGGTCCATTTGATCGTTCAAGTGCCCTAATTGTAGAATCGTTTCTATGCCCCAAGTTCATCAGTGTAGTTCCTCTTTTCCCGCAAGAGATGAACAATTATATAACCCCAATAATAATGATCTAGTGAAAATGCATCCCCACAGATCATGGTGAATGTATCAAATTTTATATCAAATATGCAACATCACCTCTCTATAAAGATTATAGTTGGAAAGATAAAACCGCAACCAAGTCAAATCTAAGTGATGTGCGTTCCTTGTTTTGTGTTTTGCCTTCCACGATTAGCAAAAAGTACCACAAGTGATTTCCTAGCCTCATCATAGCGAACTTCTATCGCAGATTCAAGGTGTTTTTATGTTGAGAAACGTTGATAAAGGTTTCATGATAGGTGCATTGGTAATTATTAGTGGTATTTCCTGAGAAAAATTATTTGGTTTAAAGATTTAAAAAAGGAAACTTCATGTTATATCTTTTGGGGAAAATGTATTTATTTAAAGTTTCCCATGGCATGTGTTTTTTAAGGACACAAGTGTTTGCAAATTTTTTGTAAAACATGCCATGCCATATATTTTAAAAACAAGGGTTGTCCTTAGAGTTTGTATTTGGTAAAAGTATCTATTACAAAAGTTTGTAAGAGGAGGAGAAAATAAGTATAATTAAAGATTTTATGTACCATATCTTTTAATAAAATAATCATGTTTTGATGGTGCATATGATCTAGATCCACCTAAAATTTGAATAAGGGAATTTATGATACACTTTAAGTATATGTATGATGGTGATCATGTTTTGTATGGCACATGATTCTTGCTTGATGATAGTAATTTGTGTAAGTCTTTGACACATTTAATTTGACAACAAACACCAAACATCATTCAAGTTGTTGATCACATAAACATTCATTGACAAACTTAACACAATAAAGAAATGTAAAAGAATCAAGAGGACAAATCAAGCCCATAATCAAAGGAGAAATTTATTCAAGGAGTCATAGAATCAACAACGAATTCAAATTCGAAGATCAAGTTCAACTTTAGAATCAAAATTAAATGTAACTTGCAAATAGTCTCTTGTGTAAGTTTACTTGTCTTTTTATTTGAGTTGAATTTGTAAGTGGGTGCATTCTCAATTTAACCCATCACCCTATAGTCTCCAAGTCAAAATCCTTGAGTTCAATTGTTAAAAAGGTGGATTTGCAAGAAGAATTTCTTTTGTTGAGTCAAATTGTAATCATAACCTACCTACACAAACAAGACTCATTTAATGTTTGAAATGGCTCGAAGTCTAGAATTATTAGAGTTACTGAACACTCTAATAATCACTGCTGAAGAAAATGATGTCATAATCAACAAAGAAAATCTTGAATCAATGATAACTTGTTTGCGAGTGATGCAAATAAAGTTATACATCCTACATATCCAATCAGAACTCTTTAACAATGAGTTAAGAAAAATGAAGAAGCATGAGGCAACTAGGAATTGCAAATTAGTTTTGTTTAGAACAATCCTCTGTATGATGATGATGATGATGATGGTAACTCAAATCAGCAATGCACTCAAAATCAATCCAACAAGACAACTCTAGATGCAAATGAAGATGAATTTGTCCAAGTTCAGCATGAACAAGTTCAACGATCTCTTTCTAAGCCAATAATTAGATCTTGGGAAGAAATAAAAGTCAACAAAAATCGACATGGTCTAGGATATGGAAACAAAAACAATTTGCATATCCCAAATTATTCAAAACCAATCCACTTCCAGAGTGTTGGATTGCTTCAAGAAGGTTTAACTTCACCTAATCAAATCAAGCATGAGAATGAAAAATGCCAACATTTTAATCGCATTGGTCACATCAAAGATCAATGGTATGATATCCATCCTTGTCAAAATTGTCGCAAAAGAATCATACATCATAAAAATGTTCTAACAGAAACAAGCTTGCAAGATTAAAGAGTCACTATGGGAGGATCAATCATTGGAAATGGCCATCAACAACCAAGAAGTTGTATCAGTCTTATGGTCAAAGTCAAATGTGAGTAAATACACATCTTGCAGTAGATATATTTTCAGCTTGTATATGATAGGAGGAATATAACTCTAAAGTGGTTCCCTTATGGCATGGCTTTTAAGCATGGCCCTCATAGGATGAGATAACATGTGGTTGTTTCCACATGCCCACTTTAAGTTGAAATAAAAATGGTACTCTTTTTCACCTTAAGGGGGGGAGTACTTAAATCAAGTGATGATGATACAATGGTGAAATGGTTCAAGGTAACCCACATGAAAACCTATTATATTCTCACCTTTTAGATGACAAAAGAGGGAATATTGATAATGGTTGAAAAAGAGGAACTACATGCAAAGAAGAATAAACTCTTGACGTTTAGATCATCATCAGGAGACAATTGAATCCAGAATGAGAATTAATATTCCGAAGACCTATAAATATGAAATTGTTGGAGAACGAGATGAGAAGAGTCAGTGTACTTTCAATGGCTTAAATAATTAATCCTAGGTTTAATTATAAAGGAGAATCAAAACCTTACAAAAAAAAGGGGAAAATTAAAAAAGATTGGGGTTATGGGGATTTTTAATCGAAATTCCTAAAAGTATTTAAATCTGAAACTAAACTAAAAATAAACTAAGGAGAAAAGTATAAGGGAAATTGATAACCTAAGAAAGAATAAAGAGATAAAAATCAGCAAAGCTGACAAAGGGAATGCAATTGTGATATTAAACTTGAATGATTGCAATGAGAAGATGACATATCACTTAGCATGTGGAAGCTATCGAAGGATTGATAAAGACCCAAACATAAATATCTATAAATCTATAACTAATGTGATTAAACACTCTAATTTGGATGATGAATTGAAAACAAAATTATATCCAAAGGAAGGAATAATCCCATGGATTTATGGTCTATCGAAAGCACATAAAGATGGATTTATGCTACATTCAATTGTTAACATGTTGACCAATGCGACCTCAGTCGACAGGGGTTCGCCTCACTGTCGACCCATACCGCAGTCTCCCTGGGCACCGGCCCGGGCAGGTTTGATCCCACCCAACAACACCCGCAGAGCGGATGAGGTCTCACCCGAGGCATCCAGAAAGAGCAGACGGAACCATGTTTCCAACGAGGGAGGAGGAGAGTTGTGGCTGTGTCGACTAGCTCTATTGCAGTACTTAAACATAACTCAAAACATGGAATTATAGCATTTTAACTAATCGCAGCATTCATATTCCACATGAAACAGATTATTTAACTACATCATTTATCAAATAGTAATAGTAAACATCAAATAACATGTATATATCGCACCATTGCACAGCGATTGCACCAAAACATCATTATATTACTATTGCGGTCAAAATACCAGAGGCAAAACATACATCTTCTTATCTCTTACCTGTTCTTCTCCTGTCTTCTATCTTGATCTCTCTTATCTCTATCCTTCTCTTCCTTCCCCTAACACTTACAAATCTCATCTATTTATAGGCTTCTGCCATTACAATATTTGTCCACTTACAACTAACTTCCTAACCGACACTATGGACACTTGACCCAATAACCCCAAAAACCTGCATACCATGGTATAACTAACTCACTATTACATAATATGTGGTCCAAGTGACCCAAAACCCACCAACTGTGGTATTCTTTAGCACAAAATACTCCTTTCACACCCTCCTCTAGTGTGTCATGGCGTCGATGATACCACAACCTTTCCCCATCAAACCGCTTGCCAAGAGGCCCCCAACACAATCTTGTGGATCACCCTCAAGCCACGTCAAATGCTGGACAAAGTGCATGTCGAACTGAACTTTGTTCTAGTAACTGTTCTTGCTGTCTGGATCACGCAATGTTATCCCACTCCTTCGTTTACACGGATCATCGTCAGTATAGTTAACCCAAAATTGGCATTGCCCGACTTGTGTAATGTACTTTGCAAACTCATCCTCCAGTCTCTTGAATTGGTACTGTCGGGAAGAAAAAGAGGACGAACAGTACCAAGGTGCAAAATCAGCAGATGACTCTGCCACATTTGTTTTGCATTGGCAACTGGTTTCTATGGTGGGCGGGGAGCTACCGCCCCAATCTGCTCAAGGGTCGAGAAAAGCACGATCCTTCGAGCAACTACTTCGTACTTAACCAGGCTAGTTCGGCCCTCAGCTCAAGCATACCACAGTGTAAGTGCACCCGCCATATCAAGGCGCTCAAGGACACTCGTCGTTCGGGCTCGCAGGGCCCCTGGGGTGCTACCACGGGAAACAAAGTGAAAAATTTCCACAACCTCATTGGAATTTGGCACAACTTAACTCGCAAACTAATAAATCGGCATACCCACTCTAGTTCAAAACAACTTCTGTGTAGCGAACTACCAGCTTCCTTAGCTACTTATAGCCGGACCATTCCCGGGTCACGTCGGTGGGAATGATGTCCCAGTACCTCTCATCTCTGTGTGTGAACCCATCAACTGTCACAACCGAGGGGGTGACCATACTGTCACCGAAGATCCTACATGCCAACGTGTGAGCCATCTCTTCAGAGCTGGCTGATCGTACTGGCCCAGCATGCCATGTGCAAAAAAGGCCGTCGCCTTGTGGTTATCTGGCCAAATCGGTGAGGGGCAATCATGTATAGGGATGAGGGGTAGTGGTGATAAGATATTAGTTGGGTAGTAGTCACAACGCTGCCCCGTACCTCCAAATCCTCCATAATCATTACAACTCCTTGACCAAAATCTACCGTCGGTCCTGGTCATAATGCTGCCATGAGTCTCCGACTGCTCCAATATTGCGGTACAAGCCTACCTATTGTTGCATACCTTCTTCTATTGGTGCGCCATCTGTCACCAAGCAACCTGCAACACACACATTTTTTTTTCGTCGATGCGACTCAGTCATCGCACTGCTCCAAGCCTGAGTGATAGGGATTCAACCTATGACCATTTACCAGTTTGGGGAGCATCCCCCCATCCAATCGCTGCAACTGAACCGCTCCTCCTGAAGTAATACTATTGATGCGATAGAGACCCAACCAATGCATCTGCAACTTGCCTGGATGTTTCATAAACTTGCTGTCATATAAGAGTGTAAAATCTCAAGCACAGATGAATCTAGCTACTGTGGATTCCTCACTGGTGAAAGATTGCACAACATTTGCAAGAATTAGCATAAAAAATTTAAATGAATGAAGAACAATACACATGAAATGGTGAATAATGTCAATATTATTAACTGTCCAACCTTAACAAAGGTTAAGAACACCCATATATACAAATCTGGAAGAATTCGAATCCATCTGGAGTGTTCACACTGATCTAGCTTAGAAATAGCTCAAACCCCCCTAGGTTGACCAAAATATCCCAAACCATCCCAAACTGGTTCGAATCTGCTGTGTGAATGCTGGGAATGACTGGACAGGCCCATGTGACCTCACACATGTGAAGAAACTGGTTGGTTAGAGGTTTGGAGTCTAAAATTGGTCAAAAATATGACAAAACAAGGCAAGATTGTCCACAAAGTGAGCAAATGCGCCCTAGGTAGAAGAGAAGCATGCTGAGTGCATTAAATGACCTGAGGAGGGCGCTCTAGGCATGCTGAGTGCATTAATTGTCCTGGGGAGCGCTCCACAAAGCTGGTTTGACTCAGCACTTGTTCACATTGCTAACCAGTTCATGATAATTTGACCATTTACCAACTAATCAACTTAGGGATGTAATCATTAATCACTTGGGCTAATTAATCATCATTAATAAATGATTAATGTACATAGGTGGAAAAATGTTCTAACACCCCCCCTTAAGCTAGACTTAGTGAAATATCAAAAATTAAGGCCTTGGCAACTAGGCTCAAGTCACCTTTTACATCATAAAATTTATTTGTCCATGTAAAATGAGGAAAGAGGCAAAACCACATGGGAAAAATCCTCCCTCAAGAATGGACATGATACAGAGATGATCAAAAGGTCTTCAACAGGTCTTGTTCTTCACTTGAATGAGTTGAATGAACAACTTCTTGCTGAAATACTTGGTGAAGATGTTGTGGATGTCATGATCATGCACCAATTCTTCAATGTTTTGTAGGAAAAAAACATGTTGGAAGCCTCCTTGAATCTCATCATTTGATGATGGGGGAGCATTATAAGAATGCTTCTTGCTGCATACATACTCTGATATGAATACATGATCAATAATGGAAAAGATATCTCTGCAAAATCCTTCCCAAAGAACATCAAAAATCTCAACAAAATCTGCATTTTGAGGAGCTTCCACATGGCAAATCAAACCATGAATCTTCCTTCCGAACTGATGTAGCACCTTCCCAAATCTGTAATAGAGATCATGTGGCTCTGATATATCAGAATAGGAGCCATATGGAGCAGCAAAAACTAGAGGTATAATGTCTCCATGATCGAATGGTTTTACAGTAAGAGAAGTGTGTGTAACTGGATCACACTGACAGTTGAGCAAACTTGAAGGGTCTGGAGACTTGAGTTTTGAACCATAGGTGGTAAGATCAGGTCCAGACATGTGGAACAACAGTCCCATGATAGCCAATGACATGGCTGTCCAACCAAGGAATGATATGCAAGACATAAAACCAAGATAGATCAGTGACACAGTTTTGGAAACAATAAAATTGTGAGATTTTCCAACTGTAGAACTTGGGGTTTGTGTGGTCTTTTGGGCATCCGATGGTTGGGGAAATGGTTTGATGGCTGTCATAACCTGTATATCAGCCTGCATATTATCTTCCATATCAGAATATGAAAGATCTGATTGAAGTGGGAAAGAGCTTTCAGAAGGCATGTCAAAAACTAGTGAAAAATTACTAGTATTGGGAGAAAGCTTCGGTGAACTGGATGGAGATTCTTTCAGGGAAGAGACTGATTTTTCTGAATCTGATATATCAGAAACAGAGATATCAGAAAAATATTTGGCTCTTTCACCCAAATCATAGAGCTTTTTACCTTTGCATGTGGCATAGAGGCAATGATCTTGTTCCAAAGAGAGCTTGGCTTCTTCTCTTCTTGCAAAATCTGGAACATCAATGTTATGTTCTTCAAGTAGCTTGGTTAGAATGTCTATCTTCTTTCTGAAACATGATTTTTCATTGTGAGAACCTCTGCAATAACCACATTTGGGCTTCTCTTTCTTGCTCTTCATCTTCTTGACTTTTGAATCTTCATCACTTGAACTTGAGCTTTCATCACTTGAATGCTTCTTCTCCTTCATCTTCTTATCTTGAGGTTTCGGCCCCTTTGGTTTTTGCTTGCCTCTTCCATATTTCGAATCTCCAGCTGCAAGAACTTGGTCTTTTTGCTTGATGGAGCCCATCAAGACCAGCTTGTCTTGCTCTTGAGTTAGCATCTCCATGAAGTCAGCCAAAGATGGCATCTTCCAACCTCTAACTGTGAGCCTTGTGGAGTTGAAGGAAGACACAAAAACTGAGTATTCAGAACCCAATTTGGAGAGAATGGACAACACCAACTGTTCTTCTTTCTTTTCTATGCCACATTGTCTGATCTGCAAGACCAAGTTCTTGAACTTGGTGAAGAAGTCCTGGATGGAATCGAAATTCCCTGGGCTCAGTGAGACAAGCTCATTTTCGAGCTGGTGGCCTCTCATCTCATCAGTCTTTCCAAACAGTGTCTCAAGCTTGAGCCACACTTCATTTGGAGTTGCTAGAATTTCTACATGAAACAGGAGGTCTCTCGAAATGCTGAGACAAAGGAGGCCAAATGCCTCATCCATTCTGTTAAAAAACTTGGATTTCTCCACAGCTGAGTTTGGCTCAACCTCAGTGCCCATCGTGATTCTGTAGAGACCCTTGGATCTCAGCAAAATCACCATTTCTGCCTTCCAATCGAAATAGTTGAAGGGAGTGAGCACGTTTGGGTGAGATGGCTCCATTCTCCTCTGCTGCAATTCGCACTTGCTGACAATGCTGATCTTCAACACCTGCAAACAACTCTCAAATCACTATGGAGGGATCTACACTAACAGATTCGAACCCTGTATGGATAGTGGGTGCATTCGGGAGAGCATCACACCTGAGAGGAGCCACTAGATTTCTCCAGTAAGCTCAAGGCAATGGCCTCAGGAATTATGTGGTTTCTCCACTGCTTCTGGCAATCCACTACAACAGTCTTGCTTGTTCGAATTCTAGCTCCAAGAGCTCTGATACCATGTAAAATCTCAAGCACAGATGAATCTAGCTACTGTGGATTCCTCACTGGTGAAAGATTGCACAACATTTGCAAGAATTAGCATAAAAAATTTAAATGAATGAAGAACAATACACATGAAATGGTGAATAATGTCAATATTATTAACTGTCCAACCTTAACAAAGGTTAAGAACACCCATATATACAAATCTGGAAGAATTCGAATCCATCTGGAGTGTTCACACTGATCTAGCTTAGAAATAGCTCAAACCCCCCTAGGTTGACCAAAATATCCCAAACCATCCCAAACTGGTTCGAATCTGCTGTGTGAATGCTGGGAATGACTGGATAGGCCCATGTGACCTCACACATGTGAAGAAACTGGTTGGTTAGAGGTTTGGAGTCTAAAATTGGTCAAAAATATGACAAAACAAGGCAAGATTGTCCACAAAGTGAGCAAATGCGCCCTAGGTAGAAGAGAAGCATGCTGAGTGCATTAAATGACCTGAGGAGGGCACTCTAGGCATGCTGAGTGCATTAATTGTCCTGGGGAGCGCTCCACAAAGCTGGTTTGACTCAGCACTTGTTCACATTGCTAACCAGTTCATGATAATTTGACCATTTACCAACTAATCAACTTAGGGATGTAATCATTAATCACTTGGGCTAATTAATCATCATTAATAAATGATTAATGTACATAGGTGGAAAAATGTTCTAACAAAGAGCACCAAGTCACCTTGCTGAAACTGCTTACTTTTGATGTGGCGATCATGCCATGCCTTTTGGCGGTCCTTCTCTACCCCTTGGTGAAATCCAATGATAAATTGATCCTCTTCGAGCTCCACTAATTGTGCTAGACATTCGTCTAATGCTGCAACATCATCCATGCTCGTAACAGCCACAATTCGTAGACTTGGAACAATGTACTCCATAGGCATAATTGCTTCCTTCCCATATACCAGCTTAAAAGGTGTCTGAGTAGTAAATCGTTTACATGTGGTGCGATAGGCCCACAATATCGCTGGAACTTTCAAATCCCATTCGTCTCGGTTCCCATTGCACACCTTTGTCAACGTGTGCTCCAATACCTTATTAGACGCCTCCACTGTTCCATTTTCCTGTGGGTGATAGGGTGTACTCTTCTTATACTGTATCTGCAATTCTTCTGTCAATGCACTGATAGTGCGATTAAGAAAGTGGTTGCCTTGATCACTCAACAATATCTTGGGGCAGCCGAACTGAGTGATAATGTGGTCAAACAAAAATCGAGCAGCCGTTGCGACGGAGCAATCAACTATAGGTGCTGCCTCATCCCATCAGGTCAAGTATTATGTCGCCGTAATAATATACCGCGCACCTGGGCATTTCCCTGGTGGATGTATCGGTCATACAAAATCCACAGCCCATTTTTCAAATGGTTGTAATGTTACTTGAGGTAGCAGCGACATCTCATCGCGTCTGGACGGCTTGCCAGTTCATTGACAAACATCACAAGACCGTGTGTAGTCTGTCGCATCATTATGTAACATGGGCCACCAAATCCCTACACGCAATACCTTTCAGGTAGTCACCCGACCGGCGTAATGTCCTCCTGCGACTCCACCATGTGCCTCAGCCAATATCTGCACTTGCTCATGCAACAAGACACATCTACGCAATATCTCATCAGCACCCAATTTATACAACTCTCCCGTGATCAGTTGAAAGTCAGCAGCCTTGAGAACCAATTGCTTCTTCTGAGTAGTGGTAAAGTCATAGGGCGCGGTGCCAGTCACCAGAAACTAAAGGATATCATCAAAATATTGAGTAGCAGCAACAACGTGAAACAGTTGGGCATCCGGCAACCCATCTTCGATATTAGTCAGTTCCTCCCCTGTATCAATCCGTGATAAATGATCTGGTCCAGCATTCAACCGCCTCGGTTTCACAATGACTTCGAAATCAAACTCCTCAAACAAAAGTAGCCACCGACAGATCTTCCCCCCCAACACAGGATTATTGACCAAGTATTTCAATGCAGAATGATCAACAAACATTTTAAAGTGGCCACCCAACAAATAATGCCTAAATTTCTACAGTGCGTAAACCATGGCCAGACCTTCGCGTTATATGGTAGTGTAATTGCATTCTGCAGAGGACAACTTCCGATTGGAAAAAGCAATGGGATGATCAATGTTGCGTTCCCCTGGTTGAGCCAATACAACCCCTAGTGCAACCGCTGAAGCATCAACATGGACATGGAATTCCTTACTCCAGTCCGAAAAGACAAAGATTGGGGCTGACGCCATCTTCACCTTGAGCATTTTGAAATTGTCCTGACATTCCAAGCTCCACTGGAATGTTGCATCCTTCTTTAACAACTTTTCCATAGGGGTAGTAATCGCAGCATACCCCCTAATGAACTTCTGATAATATTCCATGTGACCTAAGGCCGCGCGTAACTGCTTAACAGTGGTCGACGGTTTCAACCCCAAAACAAGCGCAATTTTGGCTGGATCAACCAACAATCCCTGTTTACAGATAATATGAGCCAGCAATATCCCAAACGGTGCACAGAAAATACATTTCTTCAAGTTCAGCGATATTTGGTGCTGTCGACATCACTCAAGCATTAACCGTAGATTGGCCAAATGATCACGAATCAATCCATAAATGGTCCAACCATCCATATATAACTACACAAACTTCTGAATAAAATCTTTGAATGCGGCAACAACGACCCTGGAGAATATCGCAGGTGCATTCTTCAAACCAAATGGCATGACCGTGTACTGAAAGCAACCCCATTTAGTAATGAAAATTGTTTTATGGCGATCTTCCTTAGCAATGCGAATCTGATGGTAGCCAGAGAATCCATCAGTGAAAGAGTGCATCTCCTGGCCACCCACTCCTTCGAGTACTTCATCAGTAAACAGGGTCGGAAAAGGGTCATGCAAGCAGGCATCATTCAACTTCCGCAAGTCGACACAAATGCACACTTCGCCAGTTTTCTTGTCCTACACCACCATAGGACTGATCCATTCGGATTCTTCCACAGGTTCGATAATACCAGCATCCAACATCCGATCAAGTTCCGCTTTGACCTTTTCTTTATGTCGCGAATTCAGCCGATAAGGCCGCTGTCGGACTGGCTTAGTGTTTGGTTTCAATGGAATCTTCATCTCTCCTAAATCACCCAGGATTCCCTTCATTTCAGAAAAATTCATGGGAAACACGTCTTGAAACTCATGCAGTAACTCGGTAACCTTACTCATCATCTCATCATCCCAATAATCTCCAACTTTAGCAAACTTGGGAGTAGCTTCGGTGCTGATATTCATCTTGTGAAGCTGCAATGGTTGACTGAACGGATGACTTGGTGCAACAGGTGGGACTACATTGCGACTCCCTTCAGATTCAGGAATGTTAACATTCTGGGGATCATCATCGTCCTCCGGACCACCACTGATGTTGAAGCACTCCATGAGAGACTACATCTGACAGTGCGTGTGCAGGTCGACAGGGTAAGCCACTAGAACAACCTAAAATATCATGTCGCAGATGAGCTGTAGCGTGTTATGGACATCAGGGTTAGCATCCGCAAAAGTGAATGTATGAGTGAAACAGATCATCAACTCCCCCCACGTTGTAATGTCGCGGTGCAACTTGGCTGCAGTGTACCACGAGCGTGGTATCTCATCCAAAGTATGGACAAAAGCATGGACCCACTCATCTTTGGGTCGCGCTACCCAAAATCGTTGGCACTCCATCACATGATCACTGGGATCAGTCCGACCATCATACTTGCCGGTGTGATAAACTTCAGTATTGCCAAACCGAACCATCATCAACCTTCGACACTGTGACCAATCTATAATGAATTTCTTATGGGTCGCCCACCATCGTGCTGGAGAAGCCTTCAGTGATTCCTCCAAGGCCAGCAATCGCTATGATTTTGGAACGCGGTCTTCAAACTCTGCTACAAAGGTGTTTAGGCCAGGAAACCTCTCATAGACAGGCAATGTGATCGTTTCTGTCGCAACACGACATAAGGATTGCATAACTAAGCCACATTTTTGGATCGATACTTCATGCATTCGACTATGCCAATGTTCCAATGCATCATCAGAGTCGGAAGACACAGAGCTCTCGCTGTGCCAGTCCAACTCACCGTAGGCGGTAGGATGAATGCATGGTCCCATCTAGCGGGATTATCATCTTTCATAGGCTCCACGTAGTGGCATCCTTCAGCTGGATCCAATGGGGTTATAACTCTGAAATCGCAATTCTCAAATGTCATCATGCGCTTCTTGAAGTTGATTACAGCTCCACTGTTGTTATCCCACCCAATTCCCAAGAGTGCCGGGTAAGAGCTTCCTGCCTCCACCACTTCAATAACATCAAAATCAGCATAATTCTTCATGCCCTCAATATCAATCGTGAGTCGCGGAACTCACCCAATAGGTGTTACCTTCGCATGGTTAGCCAAGCGGAGCTGCACAGGACACCAACTCAATGGGGGACTCCCCATCTTCTGCCATGCCTGCTTGGTTAGGATGTTAACATCTGAACCAAGGTCAAGAATCACAGATTCAACATCATAGTCACCAATCTGAATATTCATTTGCATTTCCTTGCCAATCTTTCATCGCTGTAAAGAGTTTACTGCCGACTCCTGTTGTCCTTTTAGAAATCTCTGTAACCATCCTTAAATCTCAACCAGGGTAGTTGGGTCTCGTGCCAATGACAAATAGCTTTCAAGGAATTTCTGCAATGTCCATAGTGGTGGTGGTCTATCGGCATTTGATGTGCCATCAAAGATAGGCGACATATCGCAAACAACGGCTTTACCGCGGTCTTTCTCCAAAGTGCGACGTGCCTCCAGAAATGTCTCTTGCTCCGTATCAATGTCGAAGGGTACCGTCTTCTGACCATCTAACCAAATCAGTGGTCGTGAACCATCTTCCCCAGTTGTCTTGCCTCCACAAGTGAAAATAGCCACCGAATCATCTTGTGGTCGTGGTTCTACAGAAATGGTTGCAATATTTGCGCCCTACTTCTAGTTCTACTGCAAATTCCCTGGTTGACTGAGATTTTGATTGGCGTTCGACGGTGGTTGCGGGGGCTAGTTTTGCACTGGTTACTGTACCGGGTTTTGTATTGGTTGTTGTGGTTGGGCTTGATTCTGTAGTTGCAGAGCATTCCTAGCCTACCATCGTGCAATCAACTGTGGACAATTCTCAATTGTATGATCATTACCAAAACAAAACGTACACTGATTCTGTATTAATGGGCAGTCGCACTGATAATTCCCCCATACTGCACAATGGTAACATTAAACAGGTCCACGACCACCTCGGCCTCCTCCTCCACGACCAAATCCACCACCGCATCCGCCCCTGTAGCCTCCCCGGTAGCCGGCCTGCTGCTGGTATTGTTGCTGCATTGGTGCTGGTGGAATCCCTTGTCCTTGTGATGCATACTGCAGTTTCTGTACATATTGTGGCTGTGGGTGAGCCGTCTGCATCGGGGTGTATTGCGGCATGAACTACTGCGGTTGTTGTTGTTGTGGTGCAAACTGCATCTACGGCTGCGGTAGCGGCTGGGCTACGTACAGTTACATTTGTGATTGTTGCACGGTACGCTGATCATCCTTGACATAGAATGCATCACACATCCTCTCTTGTAGCAACCCATATGCATGACAATCTTTGTCATCATGACCTACCGACTTGCAGAATGTGCAGTAAAGATTTCACGGATTTGTGACCATTTTCTGCATGTATGGGCAATTATCGTGACTGTGCCCAAACACGTGACAAACGCGGCACCATGGCATACTGCCACCATTCAACGGGTTTGGAGCGCTTGAAACCAAGTAATTATGGAAATACAGGCAATTATCCTTTGTATGCCATTCTCTTCGGCATCGCGTACACCATAATTCATCGTGTTGTTCCTTGTTCTTCTTCAAATCTTGCAACTGTATAGTCAAGTTAGCGAGCTATGTCTGTATCTGCGACATCCTGACTACATTATATCCAATAGGTGACGCCTCCAATCACATGGAAATCTCTAGAGCTTCACTAGGCATCGATATGTTTTGCTGCATCAGTGGTAGCCAAATGTGGGGTAACAGTGCGGCAATGAACCATTCTTTATGTTGGACAATGCTCATATCAAAACTAACCTTTCCCATCAGCATCTTGAATCTCTGGTCGAAATCCCATACCGTCTCATTAGGGTATTGCTTAGTTTCCTTCAATTCAGTAATATATTGAGCCTCCGACTTAGGCCGTCTGAATTCAGCAATTAGCTCATCCCGAATCTCATCCAGTGAGTTCTCTAGGGCCCCCGTAGGGACTAGGATGAACTTCATGAACCAATCTAATGCACGACCTCGCAAAGTCGTGGCTAACTATCCTTTCTTAGCATCGACATCAGTGATCTGTTTCATGGTCCAAACTGCTTCACACAAAAACCAATACTGTTCTAGGTTGTCTGTCACACTTCCATGGAACAACGGTAACTTAGCATCATCGCCCGCCATCTTGGGCTTCCTTCCTCCTGTCGCTGTGCTACTATCAATTAACTTCTGTGGTATTGACGAACTCTGAGGTGTCAAAGTAGTGTTTCTTGCTAGCTGAGAGTTAGTGAGCGGAGGTGTGGGTACGTTGGTGCCGGGGTTTGGTCTTGCCTCTATCCTGGGCGTAGCCTGGTTATCCCTATCAGGACTGTGAGGTCACTTCGTCCCATGTGGTCTTCCTTCATGGTTTTACGGTTCGATCGCAGCAGGACCTTCTCCCGTCCTCTACCTCTTTTCTTGTTGAAACCTCGCTCCTCCTCTTGTAAGACCACTTTCTTCCTCGTCTTCACTCACAGTCTCTTCATGGTCTGCACCCATCTACCCATGGCCTCCTCCCACCAGGCTGTTTACTGATCAAGGTGCATCTTTAATATACCCTTTTCACAGATTAGCATCTTAATCGACAGTTGGAGTGACAGCAGAAACCTTCCCCTTGGTCCACGGAAGAAATATCTCTCAGCTTCACTATAGGATTTCTTCGTGTCGACCACAAATTTAGTGATATATCCTTCCAAGATGCTATCAAGCCAAACTTCAATAGCTTGCGATGCCTTATTATCGACTTCCTGCAGCTCCTGAATCAATTCCGGGGTCCAAGCCATCGGCTCACCACCCTGAAAGTTCTTCTTCTGGAAGGTCAGCTTCGACAACCATTCATACAGAATGACCGAAAATTCATAGAAAAACCATTCATGTGGACCGTCGTGAATATATCTTCCCACCCAGTGATCTACCGTCCATCGCGTGTTCTGAATTTCTTCTTCAGCAAACTCCTGCAACTTCTGGTCGAACCATTTTTGTATCTCCGGTTTCATCGGGTGCCACAACATGACCTCCTTCTACTCTGCACACAGTCCCGGTAACGGAACCATTTGTTTACCAATGTGACCTCAGTCGACAGGGGTTCGCCTCACTGTCGACCCATACCGCAGTCTCCCTGGGCACCGACTCGGGCAGGTTTGAGCCCACCCAGCAACACCCGCAGAGCGGATGAGGTCTCACCTGAGGCATCCAGGAAGAGTAGACTGAACCATGTTTCTGCTGAGTGAGGAGGAGAGTTGTGGCTGTGCCGACTAGGTCTATTGTAGTATTTAAGCAGAACTCAAAACATGGAATTATAGCATTTTAACTAATCGCAACATTCATATTCCACATGAAACAGATTATTTAATCGCATCATTTATCAAATAGTAATAGTAAACATCAAATAACATGTATATATCACACCATTGCATAGAGATTGCACCAAAACATCATTATATTACTATTGCGGTCAAAATACCAGAGGCAAAACATACATCTTCTTATCTCTCGCCTATTCTTCTCCTGTCTTCTATCTTGATCTCTCTTATCTCTATCCTTATCTTCCTTTACCTAACAATTACAACTCTCATCTATTTATAGGCTTCTGCCATTACAATATTTTTCCACTTACAACTAACTTCCTAATCGACACTATGGACATTTGACCCAATAACCCCCAAAATCCGCATACTGCAGTATAACTTACTCACTATTACATAATATGTGGTCCAAGTGACCCAAAACCCACCAACTGCGGTATTCTTTAGCACAAAATACTCCTTTCACACCCTCCTTTGGTGTGTCGTGGCGTCGGCGGTACCGCAACCTTTTCCCATCAAACCGCCTGCCAACATAACACCATTGGTTCTCCCACTTATAAGATAGAGAAGTTCTTGGCCAACTTGCTCAAACCTCTGGTTGGAAAGACAAATTCATTTGTTAAGGACCCCATAAGTTGGATCTGGGAGATTTGTGAGGAGGAGGTTGAGAAGGATTACATACTTGTTAGTTTTGACGTAATATATATTTACAAAAAAATACTTGTGTTGGATGTCATGGACACATTAGAAATCTTATTGATGATGACACCGTAAAGCTAGTAGAGGTTTTCCTAAGATACACTTTTTTCACATTCCAAAAAGTATTTTATGAGCAAGTGGAGGGTGTGGCAATGGGCTCACCCCTCTCCCCAATTGTAGAAAATCTTTATATGGAAGACTTTGAGAGAAATTACATAGACTCATTCCCTCTAAAACCTAAAATATGGAAACATTATGTCAATGACATAGGCGTAGTTTGGCCTCACAGTAGAAGCAACCTAGATAGTTTTTTCAATCATGTCAACAACTAGAATGATAGCATTAAATTCACCATGGAGATTGAGGATAATAATAGTTTACCTTTTCTTGATGTCCTAGTTTTAATGAAAGAAGATGGTTCCATAGCACATCAGGTATTTAGGAAAAAGACTCATACTAATATATCTTTGCATGCTAACTCGCATAATTTCCCCCCCAGAAAACCAGTGTGATCAGTACCTTGGTAAGGAGGACCCTTAGAATCTCAGATAAGGAACAAATAAAAGAGGATATTGAGAACTTAGCGTATTTTTTTGAAGGAAATGGGCATGATATGATTCAATTTAGTAAAGCAGCTGTAATTGTTGAGAAACTAGTGAAATAAAAGAATGTTGTTAAGGAAGATAACAATGATGAAAGGAATATTTTCCTCCCTTACATTAAAGGAACCATAGATAAACTATCCAAAACACTAAGGTCGTACAATTTCAAGGTATTTTTCACCCCTCCCAACACGATTTGAAAGATGGTAGACTGCTTAAAAGACCTGATCAAGCCTTATTCTTATAAAGGGGTCTACTCCATTCTTTTCTCATGCAGGAAAGTATATATAGAGGAAATTGGTATATCCATGATTACTAGATTCAAAGAGCATAGTGTTTACCTAAGGTGTGATAGACACAAGAAATCATCTCTAGCTAAGCACTAACACTTAACCTAGCACCGAATTTGCTCAGAAGACAACAAAGTCATAGCTAGAGAAGAAAACCTAGGAAAACAAAGAAAATCGAGATTAGTTTAAACTATGATCAAGCCTAATTATGGATGATGGGATCAATATTAGTGACTCTTGGAAACCTCTTCTACACTCCCTCTAATTAGACAAGCAATGCCCATCAAACACAAGAACATAATAATTGTTACTATAATAAATTATTATGTTTAATTATATGATTAATTTGGATGTTTAATATTTAAACGTACTAATTAATTATTATTCCTAAAACATAAGAATTTAGCATGTTAGACAATTAAATATGCTTTTATTCTTTCTAATAATTTAATTTCCTTTTATGATTAGTGCAATTAATTTTTTTAGTTATTTTAGTCTCCCATTATTATTTAGGCTTTATATCAATTAACCTTATACTTTTCCCCTTAGTTTATTTTTATTTTAGTTTCAAATTTAAATACTTTTAGGAATTTCAATTAAAAATCCACAAAACACTAGATTTTTGAATTTTCCCTTCATTTAATTTAATAGGGTTTTGATTCTCCTTTATAATTAAACCTAACATTAATTATTTAAGCCGTTGAAATTACTCTGACTCCTCTGATCTCGTTCTCCAACAAATTTCATATTTATAGGTCTTGCACATCTTAATTATCATTCAAGCTTCAATTGTATCCTGATGATGATGGCATAGTAGAGATTGAAACATCGATAGTTTCTCCTTCTTTGCACGTAGTTCCTCTCCTTCATTCTGACCCTACATATCGCTATTATTAAAATTGATAATGGTTGTCAAACTTCAGGTTTTTGCAACAATAGCATTTATATTCCAGACTTCAAATTGCCAAATTGGAAACAATAGTTTGTAGATTCCAGACACCAAATTTCCAAATGGGAAATAAATAGCTTGAGGATGGTAGAATTAAACACATAATGAATTAGGATGTTGATCGACACATAAAAATGTCAAAATATTCAAAGATAATTTCAATGATTCACTAATTATAGAATGGTGATACTCCATGTTCACCAATTAGCAAAAAATGCCAACCTCTTCTAGCTAAATCACTTGGAAAATGATGGAATTGTCAAGCATTGATACAAAATAATCTCCCAAATCACCAAAGATTAAAGTCGTCAAATGTTGAACATAAGTACTCCATTGCGAGTATTTCTCTGAGAGATTTACGATGATTCTCATTTTGTTCAAAACAAACTCTGGAAATGAAAGATATCACGTTTTGAAAATTTTCATAAATAAGCAAAAACAAAAAAAATGTTTCACATGGCACACTCACAAAGTGCCACATGGACTATACGGTCAGGGCTATATGCCAGTGTTGAAGCACCATAAGGTTCCACGTTATCGGTGATTTGGTATTGCAGGTTGAAGTGGACTTACCATTGATTGACATTTGGAAGGATTAATGTACAGGTGGTGGCCAAGTGAACCAATTGGAAGTTGCCACGTGGCAGTCTAATTGACCACATTATAGAACTATCTACCAAAAAAATTGAAGGTTGGGAGGATCGAACCCCACGTCTCTTGCCACAATATCTAGAACCTTTTCCAACATGCCTACTAGTTGTGTCTTAACCTTATAGTTGTCAACTTATATTTAAGTTTGATTGGTTGGAAGTTTTGAAAAAGGGAGGCAGCCGAGGGCTTATCCCTCCACCTCGTAATATATGCATGTAACCACCCCACTATACATATGGAGCACCAGGTTCCAAATTCTAGTGGTTATATTAAATGGTGTTTACACATAATTCCACCACATGATTGTTACCACAAAAGTGGAGCCCATGGAGTTTGAACTCGGGACCTCTATTCCAACATTGCAATGTTTTATCAATGGGCTACTGCCTAACCTCTGTATTAGGATCTGCCAGAATATATTTTAAGTTTGAAGCAGGTCTTATCCCCAAAAAAGGCACACTACACAGGCTCCAAAACCACCATTTCCATGTTATAAAAGCCACGGTTTTATCGGTGACAGGATATTTTGAAGCGGGCATAGTTTTCAATGTGATAGGGGCACAAATTCCTATGTAGGAATAGATACCGAGGTGGGATTCCATACTAGTCCGTACAACACATGAGCATAGGTTCTCGATATGCATGCCAAGGGAGGTATTAGGAAAAGTATAAGGTGTTTATACTCAAATTTCTTTATTTTTTGAGACAGACACATTGGTGCAGTCCTTTTTGAAGCAGACAAATAGAATTTGAAGCATCCCCAGAATTGTTGTATTTGCATCATTTGAAGAATCAATAAAAATGGTCTCACTAGAGGTGGACCCAGAGACATAGTCCTTTATAGACAAACTCCGTTAATAACTGTTTTCTTTAGAATTGTGGTTTGCATCTTGTTTAATTTGCATTATTTTATTTATGTTCTATTTAAAGTTGCAATTTTAAATCCTTATAAAGAATTTAGTAGTTAAAGGATTTGCACATACAATTCATGGTTAAAATCAGATCCATAATTTTCAGATCATGTTTGGTATTAGAGCATGATTAACCATAGAATTGTGAGTTTGTGAATGTTAACAAGGCTCAAGCTAAAGAGAGGAGAAGGATTGTTGGAATAATTCAATCTAGAGATTGGATCAAGGGGAGCAAACCCAATGAATAAAATGGATTCACCAAAAGGATCAAGAAGTGATCCTCCATCAACTGATGAGGAATTTCTTAAATCTTTTATGGCTATAAAATATATGGTGGAAGAGATTTACAAAGAAAATAAAGAATTAGATAAGGTGGGCCATCAGTTAAGGTTGAAAAAGGTAAAGGAGAAGGAGGTGGTAGTGACCCTCCTAAAAATCCACCGTTTTTATCATCTTCCTCATCTAGTTCCAGTTAATATTCTAACACAGAGAAAATCATTTTGAGAAATATGATCCTAATATGCCATTGTTAAATATTGATGGAAAATTTGATTTACCTCTTTTTAACGGAGAACTTAATGTTGAAAAATTGGATAACTGGATTAGACAAATTGAAGTATATTGCAGGATCCAAAAAATCGTAGGTGATGAATCCAAAATCCAATTGGCCACCCTCAGTCTTGGTGGCACTGCTCTCATATGGTGGGAGAGAAAAACTCAATAGGATCTTATTACTGAAGGTAAAATTATTTCCTCATGGTATGAGTTTATTCCAACATTATAAAATCAATTCTATATGTTGGGTTATATGCAGCAAGCTATGATGGACTAACGGAATTTCAGACAAGGTAAGGGTCAGAGTGTGCAAGAGTACACACAAGAATTTAGAAAGAGGGATTTAGTGGTGGGTATACCTATTTATACTCAATAGACACTTCTTAAATTCATAAGAGGATTGCATAGTTACTTAAGACATACACTTCTTATGTTCAATCCTACTAGCCTGGATGAAGTGTGTGTTCAAGCCACCCATATCGAATCTAAGGGGAAGAATACTTATGATAAATTTTCCAAGAATCCTTTCAAACAAAGTGGAAAAAAGTTCAATGGTAAAGGGATAGGGAAGTATAAAACTACCATAGATAAGGGAGGTGAAAATCCTACATGCTCGTGTTGTCAGAAAAAGGGTCAAGATGCATCCAAATGTTGGAATCTCCATCCCAAACTCAAGCCATAGATGTTTTGGAACAAGAAGGAGGACAAGAATACTACCACCACTATTCATCATGATTTGGGAGTAGAGTTTGGAGATGAGACAAAATATGCATCCATGGGCTTACAAGGTAAATCCATTTCTGATTATGTTTCAAAAGTTGAACTTGTTCATGATGAGAAGAAAATGAGTGAGTTATTTCACATAAGGGTGATTTATAACATACTAAAATTGATACTTTATTCGATAGTGGATCACAAGCTAACCTTATTTCAAAAGAGATAGTTAAAAAGTTGGGTTTGGAAACTAAATCACACCCCAAACCATATCCACTTGGATGGGTTTGTGAAAATGCACAGTTACAAGTTACTAAGCAGTGTAGATTAAGGTTTTCTATCACTTCTGGATTTATGGATGAAGTTGATTTGGATGTGGTCCCATTATATATCTGTGGTATTGTGTTAGGTAGCCCTTATCTTTATGAAAGGAAATAAATATTTTACAGAGAAGATAACAAGTACCAGCTTACCAAATATGGTGTTCAGTACATTGTTTGAGCTCACCGTATAAAAACTAATCTATCTTTGGTTTCTCCAACTCAAATGAAAATATTAAGAAATGCTAGCAAAAGTTTTGTTCTCATGATTGTTAAAGATAAAGATGTTGAAAACACTGATGCTTTTAAAGGTTGTGATCCTAAAATTGAAGATGAATTGGTTAAGGTTGTCGGTAAGTATGATGTAGTATTCTAGCAACCTAAAGGATTACCTCTTAAAAGGGAAATCCAACATGAGATACATTTGCAGCAATATGGTCCTCTTCCGAATATTGGTATGTATCGGTCTTTAGTGATAAAAAATGCAAAGATCAAGAAGCACGTTCAAGAGTTTATCGAGTGAGGGGACATTCAACCAAGTTACTCTCCATGGGGTTCACTGATTTTGTTGGTACCAAATAAATATGGTACACGAAGGATGTGCATGGACTTCAAAGCTTTAAACAAATTCATGGTAAAGAATTTATATCCTCTTCCCTGTATTGATGATGTTTTGGATTATTTAAAGAATGTAGTTTATTTCACTAAATTAGACTTGAGAAGCGATTATTATCATATCGGAATCCATGAAGATTATATTTGGAAAACTACCTTCAAAACTAAACATGGTTTGTATGAATGGATGATTATTCCTTTTTGGCTTTGTAATGCTCCGGCAACTTTCACGCGGGTTATGAATGATCTATTTAGGCCATTCATTGATGAAATTTTAGTAGTCTACTTAGATGACATTCTTATATTTTGTCGAACTTGGGAAGGTCATGTCAAGCATGTTAATGAAGTCCTAGATGTCTTAGAAAAGGAGAAATTGTATTTGAAGATGTCCAAATGTGAGTTTGGAAATACATCTTTGGTTTATTTAGGATAGATTGTAAGGGGTGGTGAACTGAGGAATGATACCTCTAAAGTCGAGGTCATTCATAATTGGCCCAAGCCTAATAAAGTAAAATAAGTTAGAATCTTCCTGGGAGAAGCCCTATAGTGGAGGAAATTTATTGCTAAATTCTCATATATTGCTTCTCGTTTGCATGCTTTTACAAGTGTAAAACAGGTCTTTTAATGGGGAGGAAAAGAGAAGAAACCCTTTGACACATTGAAAGAAAAGATCATCACAATTCCAGTACTTGCATTGACAGATCTACAACATCCATTTGAGATTGAAACCGATGCTAGTGGTTATGCCATGGGAGCATTCTTAATGCAACATAAGAAACCAATATGCTATCATTATGAAATATTATCTAAAGTGGTAATTAACTATCCCACATATGATAAATAGTTGCATGCATTAGTACAAAGTATGAATAAGTGGAAACATTATCTAATGGGTAATGAAACAATCATACATATTGATAATCAACCATTACAATATCTTCAATAAAAAACTAAGCTACAACAATCAAGCCACTTCATATGAATGGGATTTTTACAACAATTTCACTTAGTCATCAAATATAAAAAGGGAATTTCAAATAAAGTTGCAAACATGTTATCAAGACCTCCAATCAATGCATATGTTATCTTGCAAAATAGTCCATTGGCTCATGAAATTTAAAATGAACAATATGATCAGGATGAATACTTCAAAGATGTGTATGAATATTTAATGCATGGCACACAAACTAAAGAGTTGGAATATCATGTTCATGATAAGTTATTGTGTCATCTTGGCAATGTTTGTATTCCTCATGTAATTAGAGAATCTCATACTTCTCTTATACCTAGTCACTTTGGTGTAGGCAAGGAAATAGCTCAACTTTAGAGGTATTCTTATTAGCCTTGTATGAATGAAAATGTATACAAATATGTAAAGGGATGTGTTATTTGTGCTAGAAGTAATCCAAGTAACATAAAATTGGGCTTGTACACTCCACTCCATGTACCATCTTGTCCATGGGAAAGTGTTTATATGGATTTTGTGGGAGGGTTTCCTATGTCTAGGAAAGGTCATAATTATTTGTATGTGGTTGTGGATAGGTTCAGTAAAATGTGCATCCTAATGCCTTGTAAAAAGTAGGTCATAGTAGAGTTGATTGCTCAATTGTTCTTCAAAAATGTTTGGTTTCATTTTGGGTTACCCACTTCTATTGTATATGATTGAGACTCCTTCTTCCTTGAGAAGTTTTGGTCAACTTTGTGGGAAATTATGGACACTAATTTGAAGAAGAGAACTGCTTTTCATCCACAAACCAATGGTCAGACTAAAGTAGTGAACCCTATAGCTAGGGTTTTACCCCTAGCTTGTGCAAATGAGCACCTACTAAGGAGAAGGGACTCCTTAGTAGCAGTTCAGTAAATGGAAATTATTATGCTAAAACTGAAATGTAAACTACTCTAAAACATGTGCATGAAACATAAACAACAAAAATGTAAATAATGGTTTTTGTATTAATGTTACCTCCAATGTGAAGGTTGGTGAAGCTCTTTGCAATGTCCAAGAGGGTTGCTCCAAGCTCCAACTTGCTCCTTCTCTTTCTCCAATGGTGGGAATGGGCCAAAAGGGGCACTCAAGGTGAAAGTAGCTCAAGGGTGAGCTAGGGTTTCAAGAGTGATTTTGGCAGAGTAAGGGTATACTTGATTGTGGATATGGAATAAGGGATCTCCATCACCTATTTATAGTTTTTTGGTGGTGGAGTGCTGACCCATGGTTTTGGGGACCATATGGTTTAGGGCAGCTGTATAGGGTTTTTTCCTCCTTTTCCTCATTATTTTATATTTTTTATTCCCTTTTTAGGGGGTTTTTGCTATTTTTAGAGGAATTTTGGATATTTTTGTAGGAAAAAGGGGTTTTTTAGCCTTTTTGAGGCTTTTTTGAGGGTTTTGTGGCCTTTTAGAGGTATTTTTGGCCTTTTGGAGGCTTTTTAGCGGGATTTTTAGGGTTTTCAAGGGAAATATGGTAGGAAAATGGACAAATGAGCCATGTAATGGGGTAGATGAGGTAGTGAACACTTTTTGGGTGTTAACAGATTGCCCCCTGATGTGCGAGGGCAGGAGCTCATCGTATGGCCGATGGACATCATAAGTCATGTATGGTTTTCCTGGGGTGTGGAGAAGAGAAGAAACAATCTGAAGCCCGGAACAACGATCCTGAACAAACTGCAAGAACTAAAAGTACATAACCTCAAAAATGGATGAGGAATCATCTGATCATATGGACGAGGTGGGCATTCCCATGCTCGTATCAGGATATAACATAACAACAACAATGGGGTCCAAAATATGGGGACTTGAAATATATACGACCTCAAATACTGACTGAGGAATAATCTCAATATATGGATGAGGCGGGCATACCCATGCTCGTATCAAGATACATAAAAATAACTGTGAGGTCCGAAAAGAGGGACCTGTAAGATACATAGAAAACCACTGTGTACATCATAAGGGTCCAGAAGGGACACAAATCTGGGACATACTGCTGGGCTGACCATGTCGGAGCTGAAAAAACTGGTGCACTGGAAGGATAGCAGTGCTACTGAATGTGGTACCAAAGGAACTGATGAGCTGCTGGATCAGAGTGACAGGGGTCATACTCTCAATGGTACACTGAACTGGAACTGATCTGGGACGGAACTGGGTACTCAAGGAAGCATAGAACTGGATGGCTTCCAAATACAATCGCCAACGCAGCCCGGACATCCACGGGAACATATAACTGGGCGTTCCGAAGTGACTCACCAATGTGCTAGAGTCGGGGGAAATCCGGGGTCTTCGACAAATAATGGAAGGGATGTAAATCCTGCGTGATTCTTAATGATGCGAGCAAGATGCTGAAGTCGAGCATGTGAGAAACAACCATTCGGAGAGGCAATGATGACTCCTCCCAATATGGTCCGTAGGCACTCACCACATATGGTGATGGGTCCAAGGCGCAGGGACCTCTGGGTCTATCCTTTGGAATAGAGGGGCTGTCGTCGACATAGGGAGACCTGCAACTATCAAGGCAATGGTGTTTCCTTGATAGGAGCGTGAGGTGGAGAACCGAAATGTGATAGTACTGATGGCAGGACTGACAAACTGGTGGGGATAACTGGGCAAGTGGAGTGGGTGGACTCAAAGTTCCTTTGTTCAAAGTATGATAATGGGGATGATCGGGCAGCATATGAAACTGACTGAGGGGAAAGGGATCATAGCTGTAATGGATCAAGGGTGGTGACTGGGCTGAGGGAGACTCAACCTAGTATCATATGACAGGGGACTGCAGAATACTCTGAACAAAGGCGACCTGATTGGGGGTGCTGCCGAGATGATCAATCATAGTGCCAGGAGGCACGGGGGGGAACTTCTTCGTGGGTTAGGGAACTAGAAGAAGTGTGTAAAATGGTATTGTCGTGTGGATTTATACGAGCCTAGGACAGTTCATGCTCGTGGTTGCTTTCAATTTCAAGGAGTCTGAAAGCGATAAGAAGACTCTGCAGTAATGGAATGGTACTGTCGTGTGGATTTGTACGAGCCCAGGATAGTTCATGCTCGTGGTTGCTTTCAATTTTAGAGAGTCGGAAAGCAAATAAGAAGACTCTAGGGGGTTGCTTTTTCGTATGTTTAGTCTCCAAGGCCCAAAGAAGCATAAAAGGATGCAATGAAGAACTCTTCTAGCCAGTGTGACTAGAGTATTCATTTTTCGTAATTAGTCTACCAGGTCTGGAAAAGGGTTAAACTTATACCAGATAGATGCCCTTTCAGGTACTTTAACGAGCATGAAAGGAAGCAAGATTGCTCGGCGATCTTTTCATTGTTTTAGGAGTCAGAAAAGAGCTTAACGGAAACTCCCTAAGTGCATTTTTTGTAAAGGACTTGTCCGGCCCGAAAAAGGGATAAAATTATACCGGACAAAAGGAATGGCCGGGCAAGGAGGAAGTGTTCAATCAAGGAACATTTATGATGACCAGGAACGAGGTTGGGGGGAAACACTGATGGGCCTCCTTGCAGGGTAAATGAAATGGTGGCAAAATAACGAAACATTTGCAGTATGACAGGAGTGAATGGCTCATGTACAAAAGTGGAACAATCCGATGGCGGCCGATGTGGTGCGCAAACCGAGGCATCAAGGGGTCGGGACACAATGTGAAAATTGTACCAAGTGAGAGCGAGAAATGGTCTCAAGCATCATCACAAGCTCGGAAAAATGAATCCGGCGATATAAAGGGTGTCAAACATGGATAATGGTCGATGTGGCATGCAAACCGAGGTGACAGGGGCGTTTTGGAAAAATGCCCAAAAAATCGGGGGGTGAGAGCGAGAAATGATCTCAAGCATCCTTGCAGGCGCGGAAAAATGAATCCGATGATTTAAAATATGCGAAAAACGGAGGACGACCGATGTGGCATGCAAACCGAGGCGATGAGTGGTGTCTAAAAAATGGGGAAAAAATGACGGAGACAAAATAATGCAACGAGGTGATCATCGTGACGGTCTCGTCATGCTGATTTCAATGGTGGAAACGGTTCGAGAAACGGACTCCGTATGAGCTCGGAATGGCCAAAACAATAAAAAGTCAATGGACTATAAATAGTGAGTGGGCCCCACATGACAAGTGTCATTTGTACTATTTGGCTTTGACTTAGTGATCAGAGTGAACCAGAGGTGAGGTGGCATTTCGGGACGATCCGACTAGCCGTTTTCCGCTTCAGGAGAGACAAGTATGCCGTCAAACTCATACCAGTTTTGTCATTGGGTTTGGGGGGTGGGTAGTGGGTCCCAGGGGACTATTTGTACGGTCCACGTGGGTGGACCGCGGGTTAGGGGGTGGGCACTGCGGTTAAGGACCACGGGTTCCTTGATGGATCCCGCGGTTGGGGACTGCGGGTTCCGGGATGAACCATGCAGTCAAGTACCGCACGTTCCAAGGAGGAACACGCGGTCCGAGACCGCGAGGTTGGGCTTGACAGCCGCGGTTAGGGACCGCGTCTATAGGCCTGACAACCGCGGTTGGAAACCGCGGCAGGAAGCCCTAAAGCCACGGTTTTGGGCCGAGCTGTTAGAGTCTTCTGGGGGAAGGGAAAGGACTTATTTATTTGTCAGGAGTCTGATGAGACTACTTGGTGTGATTGACAGGATGCCGTAGGTTCTATGGAGAGAGCGGGAGATTCCTGACGAGATCGTGGCCGTCATCCGAGAGGATCGCCATGTGCGATCGGTGCTAGGACTATTCGGACTTCTAAAGTTCACCCAGGTCCCCATGATGCGGTCAGCTGTGTTGATGCTGAACCGACTGATCAGTTTCTGGGAGCCGGACATACAGGCTTCCGAGTACAGGGTGAGAGGGTGGACCTCACCCTGACCGATGTATACTTTCTGATGGGGTTGCCCTGTCTGGGCAGGGTGGCAGACACACAGCCGCGGGTCACCGCGGACGTAGACATGGAGGACATGCTGGAGAGGTACTGTGGTCCAGAGGCGAGGGTGCATAGGAATGCACTCCTGGTGAGGGACCTACAGGATCCATCAGTGCAGGCCATGGCGGCATGCATGGTTCAGGTATTGGGGTCCCAATCACCTGAGAAGGTGTCGGGGGGCCAGATGCAGATGGTAGAGCGTGTACTGGATGGGGTGTACTACGTGTGCAGCCAGATTGTTATGTGGAATTCTGCCCTACGGATAAGTCAAAATTCCCTTAGGCTAAAGCAGACTTAGACTAACTCTAGGCTAAGAACAAAACGAAACAAATGCAACCTTGAATCCCTAGATCTAACAAACATCTCAGAATTAAAATGCTGAAGAGAATAGAAGGAGTTTAACTGACCTTATGTCCAAACGCTTGTCTTTGATATTTGCTCCAAGCTCCAAGTCTTCACAAACGAACCTGTTAAAGAGGAACCAAAATACAAGCATGCACTATTCTCTAGCAATCTGAAAACATGAGTTAGGATCTAAATCTATGAGAGATACAAATCATATCATTAAACAAGATTAACACAAATGATTTGGGAAAACAAGACAAGTTATTCCATTACAACTTGAAGATTACTTACAAAGGGTGCTTGATGTCCAAGCCAATCCTCCAACTCCAAGTGTCTTCTCCTCTAGCTATCTCCACAATGCTGCAAGACCATAAGTTTGGTGCTCTCAAGAGTCCTCCCTTTTCCCAATGGCATGCCTCTCTTTTATAGTGAATGGTGAGGTTAACCAACAAGAGAGATGGGTGGATCTAAGGAGGGATAAGTGGATCAGGGTTTCTAATCGAAGGAGATGAGTTGAGATCGAATCAAGGAACCCAATCTTCCATTATCTTCGAAAATCCAAGATCCCACAAGCCAAGGGCAAAAAACTATTAAAAGGGTGTCGCGTTTTGCAAATGCTACAGGACGCGGCACTACCGCGCTTTGGGGAAAAAGCAGAACGCGGTAGTGTATAGTGCCGTGTTTTGGCAAGCTAGCAAGGCGCGGTAGTGTGCAAAAATAAAGTCCAAGGTGGGTCAAAACTTGCCAGGGTGGATTTACCTTCAAGGTTGACTCATCATATGTCTCTTCTGGATGGTTCAAAACAGTGGGAAAGCGTCGTCAATTTGTTTTGTGAGGTCAGAAGGGACTGATGGCCGAAAGAATTTACGAAAATAATGTGCAGAGATAGCATCGAGGAGAGTGACACTGAGCTGAAATAGAAACAAAGTGTTAGATATACCACCGAGGCGGGCATTCCCATGCTCGGAAACAAATGACTCAAAGCATGGCTGCCGACCAATACATTGCAGATCCATGAGTACTGAGATAATGTAAACTGTGGACAGATCATGGCTACTATGAACAATCGTAGATCCATGAGACAATAACGACACAGCCACGACCAATACAATAAGTGGATCTGTGTGACAATACAAGAGACATCTCCATCGCAGCCTGGACGCAGTCAAGATATAGTGATGCACCCAGGGTCTTCTACCCGATCGCATAAAGATACGAATCTAACCATGTGATTACAAGGTGTTGAAGTCGAACATGGAAGAAACCATTTGATTACCGGTCAATGATGTGGACCGTTAACAAATGCGAGGGAGATCACCAATAATGACAATGATTCCCAAGGTATCAATAGTACATCTCAACGAAATGCGAATAAATGAGTTGATGTCGAGCATCCGAGAGATTGCTTGATCAGAGGTCAATGAGGTGAACCTGCTGTCAAACACGAGGAAACCTGCCATTGAGGCATGCAGGTACCAAGGTACTAATGGTTGATTCCTAAGTCTAATTCCCGGATAGTGATTTGGTGTCGACAGGAATAGACTTGTCGAAGGTGGGCCATGATGATTCCCACATCATCGACACGAAATCGGCACATATGATAGGACGATGAAGTAATGGAATGTGTACTGACACAGCGGAGGTCTGACACAATGAATGACTCGATACAATGCAACCCTTTGAACATATAACGGCATGTAACAAGACTTGGCAGCAGGGATTATTGATGAATAGAGGATAGACACCGGATGAGCGGACTCGTGGCCAGGGAGATGACCCATGATGATGACTATAACTCAATGAAAGACGGATACCCAAATATAGACAAGAGATGGACACCTGCCATGTTCAAAGGTAATGACTGACAAGCTGCCATAGATAAACTTGACTTGTTCCCCCATATTTCCCCGACATGATGGACGAGTACCTCTTTCTTGTTTTACGAGCTTGAAGAGGATAACAGATGCTCGGTGTAGCTCATCTTGTGGATGAGTCCAATCTCACATGTTTTACGAACCTGAGAAAGGAGGGGTTCGTCCCAAAGTGGGTCCTTCGATGTTAATATTTTAACGAGCCCACGGAAGGAAAACTCGGTAGTTTTTCATATTTAGAGAGCCTAAAAAACTTAAAGGAAGCTCCATAATGTACTTTTTCGTAAAATTTAGTCTCTCGATCCCGAAAAAGTGTAAAACGATTCCCGAGAGAACTCTCCCAGCCGAGATTGACTGAGGTATACCTTTCTCGTAAATAGTCTAGACGGGCCGAAAAAGGGGTAACCTATCACCGAATAGACGACCTTTCAAATACTTTTACAAGTGTGAAAGAGTCAAGATCACTTGGCAATCTTTTCAATTTTAAGGAGTCTGAAAAGAGCTTAACTATGGACTCCTATGGTCTGGCCCGAAAAAAGAATAAAATACAACCAGGATAATACTTTCCTCATCGTTTAACGAGCATGAGTAAAGCTGACCGTACTCGACACCGTTTACTTGCGTTTGACAAGCACGACACAGGTGTGAAAGCGCTTGGAATCTTTTTCAAGTTTTAAATCCAGAGCACGAAAAAGATAAAGTGGGCTCAATATGAAGGTCAAACTACGAATAAATACCAGTATGAATGCATCCCATTTCTACCGCATATCCTGTCAATAAATGCTCAAAAATCGGGCATTAGTAATATGAATAAGGGCTTATTAATTTGAAATAGTAATTAATTAATTAAAAAATGTGAAAAAATGCTATATAAGGCATGGTAAAAATAGAAATTACTATTCATTTGTGATTTTTACCCAAAGGAGACATTTTTACCCATTTTGGAGCAAAATTTCAAGGATCGATACCGAGAGTTCTGGGACACCATTTCGACCGCCGTCTGCGCCAGGTAAGAGTGCTTGAGCCCCTCTTTCAATTCATGCAAGAAATTTTTACTTTCACCAGGGGAAAATTAATTTTTTAGGAAGCCCTTTTGGGCAAAAATCGCCCGCCGTACTGCCGCGCGGGTCCCCTATCGAAAAACGCGGCACTGTTGAACAGTGCCGCGCTGTAACCTCAAAATGAGGCGCGGCACTGTGGACTGCCGCGCGGCAGGGTGCCCTCCAGGCGCGGCACGTGCGGAAATTAAGTTTAAAAAATCAAATTTTCCTCAAATTTTTGCTGGAAGTAAGTTGTTAAATAGTTACTAATTGCTTTGTTTGCCCTTTTGCAGGGATTTGCAACTTATTTGGAGCAAAATGGTGAGTTGGAAAGAGAGGGAGCATGAAGCGGATGATTTTGCAGCCGAAAATGACCTACCAACCGTGACCGCATTGCGAGAATGTGGTTTGCTAAAGTTTTTCAAGACTAAAGGGATCCGCCAACAACCTAAGCTCCTTACTCACCTTGTTCAATTGTGGGACCCCGATATCGAAGCTTTCCGAGTGGGAGAGCATGTGCTTGAAATTCAACTTGAAGACATCTACTTTCTCACGGGCCTCTCGAAAAGAGGGGCCCGGCCGAATCTTACCGGGTACAGTGCTTCAGACTCAAGCACGGATGATTTGATTGCTCGATATTGCGAGGCGGGTTCGAGTAAGAAGAGTGGGAAAGTGGCCATAAAAGCGGTCACAAATCTTCCTTTTAAAACCTTGCTATTCACTATTACACGCGCAGCAGGAAGCGTGAGCCCACATCAGGAAACCCGCACACAGGTAAATCTCGCAGCAGAGTGCATGGGAGGAACAGTCTTCAACTGGTGTGATGCAGTGTTGTCCAACATGAAGGAACAGGTGCACAAATGTAGAACTGGGAAAAATACCCAGTTTGGCTATGGGAGTATCTTGGTCACTTTCTTCCTGGCAAGGGTGCCATTACTGCGTCCGCAGATATCTATGCATCCTCGTCCACCTACTGAGCCATGGATGGCTCGATGGAGCGACTACGCCGGGCGCCTTGGAGGACCTCAGCGGCTAGCCTTTGGAGAGGACTTTTTCTCTTGGCTAGAGGAGCAGATAGTCATGATCGACGACTATCCCTATTCAGGGGTAGATTTTCGCGAGGATATCGACTTGGCTTTGCCAGAAGATGATGACTGGGACAACTCTGGTATGACCTTCATGGATATGTATTTTTTCTTTTTGAATATTTAATTTTTAATACTTTTTTAGAATGTGTAAAAAACTTCTAATGTATATTCGTATGCATGTTGCAGATCGTGGACCACAGAGGCCAGCTGGATACTCTCCACTGCGTCGTGGCGGTGTAGATCGTCAAGATGATCCTGTCAAAGAAGAAGATGAAGACGAGGCAGGAGGTGTCCGGGACATTGAGAGGAACCTGCAGGGATTGACTCATGGTATCCCTGCTATGCGGATGGATGATGTCCCCTACCACCTCCAGAGGCATACCGTGGGTGTACCTGGACGTATTAGTCAACTTCTTCGCAAGGTGGTTCGAGCTGTGATGTGTTACCACCATCAGCAGGAGGAGTCCGATGAGGGACATGATAGGTCTCCTAGATCTCCATAGATGGTCTTTCGATCTTTTTGCGGCATGTACACGATATGTAGGCTTTGAGGGCCAATTTTTGTATATGGGATTTAATCCCCAATTTTGTCTTTGACACAAACTTTATGTATTTTGGAAAAAACACTTTTATATACAGTGATATGGACCTATTTATGATCTAAATATTTACAATGACTTGTGCATTTTATTTTTTATGATGTGTTTATGTATGGGCAAGATGCCAATCCAAAATGTAATTAGCCAATGAATCGGCAATACAATTGAATTCTCTCGGTATGTGTTGATATGTGATAAAATCAAATGACCGTTCCAAGAGGCGTACTCTTCGGAATAAACGAAGTAATGTAGGATCGCGAACTGTGTAAACACGGTTTAGATGTGAAACCACGAGTTGGGAGTCTAAAAAGACCGATAAGGAGTCAATCCCGAGTGAGGCAACCTCTGTTAAGAGACCAATGACTGCATGGTACTCTGCGATATTGTTGGTTGCGGGGCCTAAACAAATGGCTCCTGAAGAAATCAACTCGCCAGTGGGGGAATAGATCACCCATGCTGCGGAAGCGAGATTCCGGGTGTGTCGGCTTGCACCGTCAGCGAATCCAAAGTAGGTAGACATCTGCGCATAAAGGCACGAGTCAAAGTAAGAGTAGATACATAAGATCCACGCGCACACTAAAAATAAAGCAAAAAGCAAACTAAGTACATTATGTACAAGAAGTAACCCGCGTGGGGTAACCTCACGCGTAGAAACGCTTGAGGTATAGCCCGTTGCGGGGCCGTGCCAATGGCGTACCATCACAGTCGACTAGTTCATAGGCTCCTTTTTCTAAGACACGTTTTATGATGAAGGGGCCGTACCACATAGATTCAAGCTTACCTTTTCCAAGTTTATCATGCATCTGATCATATGTAAGTACGAGGTCACCCTCATTGAAGATCCGAGGTTGAACGGATTTGTCGTATTGAGCTTTGACGCATTTTTTGTGAGCTTCATTAGCCAAAGCGGCGTCGCGGCGGGTTTCATCTAGCTTGGCTAGGTATAGAAACCGTTCTTCTTCGGAAGTAGTGTGTGGAAGTAGCTCTATGGCTATCTTGAGTGATGGAATTTCACATTCAATCGGGAGAATGGCTTCCAGGCCGTACACCAATTGAAATGGTGTAAACCCAGTAGCACTTTTCACTGAGGTTCGGTATGCCCACAGTGCTGAGAACAGAGCTGAGTGCCAATTGGATTTTTGGGTACCCACAATGCGCTGAATCATTCGTTTCAGGACCTTATTGATGGCTTCAACTTGGCCATTAGCTTGTGGGTAATACGGGGTTGAGTTTTCGTGGCGAAAACCCAGTTTGGCACTTAGTTCTTCGATCATGTGATTCCTAAAATGGGAACCATGATCGGTCACAATAGACTGTGGGACACCGAATCTAGCTATGATATGATTGAATATGAACTGTGCTGCTGTTTTGCCGTCTTCAACATATGTAGGCATCGCTTCAGCCCATTTTGTAAAATAGTCCACAGCTACTATGACATAGCTATGCCCCCCGGCTGAAGTGGGCTTACAGTGCATAAAATCAATGCCCCATTTGGAGAAGGGGCCGACGGCAATGACAGGATGGAGTGGAGCAGGGTGCGAGCGTGCTTTGCTATGAAAGAATTGACATGGCAGACACTTCTTGACTGTTTCAATGCAGTCTTTGAAAATCGAGGGCCAGAAGTATCCCGCTCGCAGTATTTTCTGGGCCGTAGCCATCCCAGAGAGATGACCACCACATGCTCCAGCGTGGCAGTCATTGAGAACGCGTTCCGCCTCATCTAAGGTCAAACAGCGTCGAAGGACAGTGTCGACACCGCGTCGATACAGAGTATCGTTTACTATAAGGTAATATTTTGCGTGGTGTCTGATACGTCGTCGTTCATCGCGGGTGAGATCGGGACGGAAGCGTTGGGTTTGGAGATATAAGAGAATATCCCCATACCACAGATCAGACGTGCTAATGAGGAACAATGATTCGTCGGGAAGAGAATCAATGGGCTCGGATTGCTCGGTAGCACGGGGCAAGTGAAAAATTAACTCAGCGAAGACCAGAGATTTCTTAGACTTGGCTTTGACAAATTCCAAGTCAAACTCTTGAAGGATGACAATCCAACGGGAGTACTTGCCCCCAAGCACTTGTCGTGTGAGGATATAGTACATTGGATTGAAATCGGCGATAACGGTGGTCCGACGGAGTAAGATGTAGTGACGGAATCTCTGGACAGCAAATACTGTTGCCAGAGCCAGCTTTTCAACATGTGAGTAGCGAGTTTCAGAGTCGAGAAGACTCTTGCTGAGATAGTACACCACATGTTCTATGCCGTTGTGATCTTCCTGGACTAACACCATACCAATGGTGGAAATCGAGGCTGCGAGATAAAGGATGTAGTCCTGTGTGTAATTGGGGGGTTGAATCACAGGATCTTTGGTTAAGGCTGCCTTTAAATTATCAAAGGAGCGTTGGGCTTCATCATCCCATATGAAGGGAACATTCTTCTTTAGAAGCCGCATGTAGCCTTTTGTTATCTCGGACAGATTACAGATAAAACGGCGTAGAAAGTTTGCATGCCCTTGCAAACATTGAAGTTCTAGAATATTGGTAGGTGAAGGCAGGGCTATGATAGCTGCTACCTTTGCGGGATCTAAACGTATCCCGTCTTTGGAGACTATGAAGCCCAACAGTTTTCCGGCTTCTACACAGAAGACGCACTTATGCGGGTTCAAACGTATATTGTAGCGCCGGCACCTTTCGAAAATGGCACTCAAGTGATCTGGATGTTCTTCCTGAGTTCGAGAATGAGCGGGAAGGTCATCGAGATATGGCTCTACGATATGTTTGATGTCATGAAATGCGTAGGACATCGCCCGTTGGAAAGTTGCCCCGGCATTTTTGAGGCCAAAAGGTAACTTCCGATATGCAAAGATCCCCCAAGGGCAGATAAAGGCCATTTTGTGCTGGTCGGCTGGGAGGATATCGATCTGATTATAGCCAGAAAAGCCATCCATAAATGAAAAAATAACACTTCCGGCGCAGTGATCGATGATCTGGTCGATAAACGGAGTTGGGTAGTTGTCCTTGGGACAAGCTTTGTTCAAATCACGGTAATCAACACAGACTCTGATCGTTCCCTGTTTCTTGGCTACAGGGACGATGTTGGATACCCATTCTGTCAATGGGACAGGATAGATAAAACCAGCACGCAAAATTTTTTCAACTTCTGCTTTAATGGCGGCTGCCTTACGAGGATGAACGGGTCGAAGCTTTTGCCGAACAGGTCGGGCGCCAGGGAAAGTTGGAATTTCGTGGACTACAATCGACGGGTCGATTCCTGGCATCTCTTCATAACTCCAGGCGAAAACATCGCGGAATGTTTTAAAGTAGGCATTATAGAACTCCGTCTCGAGAGGAGTACATGTTTTGCCAATGTGTACGTTTTCCACGATACCAGGCTTTACTGAAATGTCGATGGGAGTGGTTGCCATAAGATTGGCCAAGTTGCCTTCAGAAAATACTTCGTCGAGGTAAGTGGGGAACTTGGTTTGAACCATCCCAAGTGAAGCACTGGATTTGGTATCAGGCTCAAGTGACTGAATGGTGGGGAATGAAGATCGATGATGAAAATCTCCCCATGGTGGCTCATTACCGCACATAACCTCTATGATTGATTCGTCGGTGGGAAAAATCAAGTTGAGAGGATCAAACAATGGTGGGCGTGTGTGAGTTTCAGTCGAGAGCTGTGCCACTGTGTGATCAGTAGAACAGTCGACCCAATCTGTGGCTGATTGGATCGCGTCATATGCTGCAAGGTTTCTTTTCAAAGGCATGGAATTGCCATAGCCTTGGATCTGAGTAGGACTCGGGATCACCCATGAATCATCGGACGGGGGTGACATGCGATGAAATCATGTTGACTGGTTGAAGATGGGTTCCCAGTTCTGGAAAAACTCCAATGAGGGATGAATCCTTCATGAGACCAACACCTATGTCTTGGAACCGGTACCGAGGTTGATCCAATAACGGAACGGTATTGGCGGAGTTCGGATGGGAGTCTGGGATACAGTAATCCAATTGATCAATAGTGACAATTTTCCCTTCATGAGGAAATTGTACAATCCGGAAGACTGTAGATGCTATGGCAGTCATGGCATAGAACCAGTTCCGACCAAGAAGGAGATTGTAATCCAAAGGTGCATCTACGACTTCGATATGTACGGATACTGTTTTGCCCCCCAGTTCAACACCGATTGAGGGGATGAGTCCATATGGTTGAAACCCATGTCCATCAAACGCTCTAAGAGTAGTGGGAGAAGTTGTGACCTCAGGCGAGCCGAGGGCTCTCCAGCAGTTCAAAGACATAATCGACGTGGAAGCACCCTCATCTAACACTGTGCGGTGGATAACATTTCCACGGATTTTCGTATGCACCTGGAAGGCTAACTGGTGAGAAAGCCTAGGTTTAGCGTGCTCCAAGTTAAACATGATGGAGTTTGAAGTATCTGGGTCCAATGCCCCCAGTGCTGAAAGTAGGGTTCTACGCTGCGTGGGGCAGTGTTGGAGAACCTCGAGAGTTGACATAGCGCAAGGTGCTTGAGCCAAATCTTCAACAATGTTGTAGTTTTGGGCAGCTCGCGCATTCGGATTGAATGTCGCCTTTCGTATGGTGCCCTTGGGTGGGCGTAGCACTGTATCCATAAGTGGTCTCTCGATATGGAGATGACCATTAGGGGGGGGAGTAGGAATCGGATCTTCAACAGGAGATTTGCCTTTGGCTGTCTCCGATTGTTTGGTTGAACTTGGAGGATTGTCATACGTCTTTGAACGAGTGGTGATATTAATCTCCTCATTACTTGTCATTAGGATCTCGCGGTTTGTGGACGTCTCTCCACGGGAAGGATTGGTCAGGTTGCCTCCTTGTGGGGATTCTTGGGCAACCATTTGCTGTTGCTGTTGGGGGAAAGGGTCAGTTAGCACTGCCGGTCGAGAGGATCCTTTAACGAACTTATGGACTTCGTCCTTGTAGGGACAGTCACGCGTATAATGATCATCTTGACAAATCAAGCAGGGAAACTTAGCTTTCCGACGTGGTTTTTGGTCATTCTGGGTAGGTTGTGGTTTGGGGTTCTCCTGCTGGTTCTTCTTAGGTTTACCACGATTGTTTTTCTTCTTTCCTCCGGATGGTTGTGATGTAGATTGGACTGCATTCACTTCGGAGGAGACAGCAGGAGAAGTGGAAGCTTTTGAAGCGGCCTGGGTAAAAGCGGGGGAAGCAGAAGCTTGTTGCCCCGTCGAGTTGGTGGCAGGCTAAGCTTTAACTGAACCAACGATACCATCAATGGGTGGTTCAGTAGTAGGCTTTGTAGGATCAGTGTGAACGCGGGAGGCATGTGGAAGAAGTTCATGTAAAGTACCGGATTGAGTATATACTAAATCCATGTATTGTGCTGCCGAGATGGCTTGTTCTTCCGTAACAGGTCCGCGCATAGCAATGTCTCTGGCTATGGGAGGCAAAAAGGATTTTGTAAACCAATCAGCAAGTAGCTGATCTGGAATAGGTGCCTTTATTAGCCTACGGCGTCTTCGCCACTCATGGATGTGATCCGAAATGTGTGTGGAAGTGGTTTGACGCAGTGAAGTTAGCAGTTCTGTTCCAGTCTCATACCGGATGGGAAGCTGGAAATGTGTCAGAAACTGCATAGCCAAAGTGTTGAAATCACGAAAAGAGTGCTGTGGCAGCTCGATATACCATTTTGCTGCCGTTCCGGTAAGCGTACGTTGGAAGAGCCGAAGTCGGATGGAATCATCCATCAAGGAGTTTGATGAACACCAAAGATGGAAGGTCATCACGTGGTTCTTGGGGTCTTCCCCGGGCTTAGCATCGAACTTGGGAATGTCTGATGGTAGTTTGGCTGGGATAGGTGGCCAGTGAGGTTCGTGCCATATAGGATCGTTGATAAGCCTCGACAAATCAGGTAGATCAAGTGTGGCCAAAAAGGGAAGTTGACGGTTGGTCTGCGGGAATGAGTAATAACCATGTGGTGCAGAGAATCCTGGAGGACCCTGCATAGCACGCTGTTGTGTGTTGTACCCATATGAGTTTCCCGCGGGATACTGCTGGAAGTTCTGCGGATAGTAAGCCATCTGGTTAACCGGTTGATTGTAAGCAGCCGGTTGGTAAGTGTTCTGCTGAGTGGGTATAGTACCCTGAGGCTGTTGATACCCAGGAATGGTTGCTGTTCCTTGTTGGGGAAAAGTTCCTTGGAATTGTTGTGTTCCAGGGATGTTGCCACCATACTGTATAAGTGGAGGATTTCCCATAGCAGGGTTGGGGGGTGGCTGTGACGGTGGTGTCCATGGAAGGCTCGTTCCTGCCTGAGGAACGAGTGGAAATTGAAGTGACGGATTCCATGGAGTTGTAGCAGCCGAAGGGTAAGGTAAGCCAGAATTCAAGTTGGGGGAAATCTGAGATTGCCCCCCAGCTTGGTTCCAGTTTCCAAAAAGTGAGTACCCCCCACTCTGTGGGATTTGATGATCCCAAGAAGGAAGCATACCTGACAGGGGTGGTTGAGAGTAAGGCCCGGTTGGAACACCGGAATAAGGTTTCCCACTGCCAGGTGGATTGTACATACCGAACTGAGTAGACACTGCTGGTTGGGAAACTTGTTGGATCGAGCCGATAGGTTGTCCGCCAGTAGTTAGGTTGGATGGCCCTATATGAGGAGGTTGTAGACTGGGAATTGGGTTCCCAGCGAAAGGTTGTCCTCCGACTGGTTGGGTTGATGGCCCGCCAGTTGGAGGTTGTTGACTAGCAATGGGGTTCCCAACAAAAGGTTGCCCCCCAGCTGGTTGGGTTGATGGCCCACCAGGGAGGGTTTGTAAGTTGGAGTTAGGGACCATTGCAGTCGGTTGTCCACCTCCTAAAATAGTATAAATGGTGGCTGAAGGTGATCCTCCGGTGGAAACGGAAGGTCCAGCAGTATGACTAGGTGTTCTTCCGCCGCTAGCCAAATATGATAGCATGGATTGGCCAACGGCGCCAAAAGTACCGATTTGCGGAGGAGGTCGTCCATATTGGACAGGTGAGGACGGAGAAAAAACTGGGTTATCCCTCATGGAATGTGTACCAAAGATAGGTGATGATAGCAAATGTGGGGAATTTAGCCCAGGGGTATCAGCGTCGTCCATCATGCGTTCAATGATAGGAGGACCGACGAGAACTGGGTCCGAGTTCATATCTTGGAAAAGATTTTGGGGATCCGGCAGGAACCTAGGTGTAGTAAAGTCCGAAGGTCCTGAGCCGTCTGCAAAAGAGTGATGAAATTCTGTGCTAGACGGGACGTTGGGATCCCTATAGTCAGAAGGACGAGAAACAGGGGGGTATCTAGACGCTGTCGAAAGCATTTGCTCTGTGTTGCGTCTAAATTGTGCCGATGCTAACGGAGAGTTCGCTAGGCTAACCATACTAGACTGGATGGAAGCCATGATTTCGTGTCCCGGTGGGATGTTGGGTAGATGTAAAGTGCGAGGTACGTTGCTAGAAGAACTTGTCTCCTGAGGATGAACACTGGGTGACGTAGTAATAACAGGCGGAAGTTCCGTCTGGGAAGTAATGAAACCATAATCAGGTTCAAAAGGTGTGTCAGGTAGACGAGTATCTTCAACGATCTCAACGTATCCGCCTGGGACTGAAATTAGGCCAGGTATGTCCTGGTCGGATCCTTCTGTGGTGCCAATAGATCCGTCTATATCGTCGTGGAAAGTGTCTGATGGACGAGAAGTGTTGGCATCTGGTAGAAGGATGACCTCTGGTCTAGTACTCTGGGTCATGCTAGGTTCAGCTGCTGTAACTGTGCCCACTGTTACAGATAAATCTGGAATGACAGAGGGTGAGGTGACAGTGGAGGCCTCAGACATGCTAGTGGTCATAGAAGCTGCAATAGATTCTGCGACTGTGCTGTGTGTGGCAGTTACAGGCGTAACTGAAGATGTTGTACGAATCGGCGGTGGGATGTTGCCTCGACCAGCACCGCGGCCAGGAGGAGCAGGAATGCGTGATGCAGGCGGACCAGAAGTCCGTGGCGGTGGTGGTGGTGGAGGGCTTAGGCCCTGTTGTCTTCGTGATATTCGTTGTTGATCTGACATGATGACGGGAAAATGAAAATCGGGGGAAGTACCGTGAACAAAGAACTCAAAAACTGTAATGCAGCCGAGTGTGCAAAAGAGGAGCTAGAAAAAGCAAGGCTCACAGGCCAAAAAAGCAAGCTCTAAAATCTATACTGAGACCGGTGTCTCAATAAGCGAGCTAATCAACAAAAATGGCCAGAATGCCAACAAGCAGTCCCTACAAAGAAAAAATGACCCTCTATAAAGATGAGACGCCAAGCAAACTCCTAACTAAGAGCTGGAGACCTCAACAGGCTGTATCCTTCGCAAGGTGATGAAATCCAAGTCGAACAATACAACATGAGAGACCGATATAAGAAGGATATCCCTCTACCGAAAGGGATCCTGGGTAAAAGAGCCCTAGTAGAATAGATACTAAGCCACCTCGTTCATGACACGTCGGAAAAGGTTTTGGGCACTTCAGCCTTCCGAAGAAGACAGCGATCGATGTTGCCTTAGGGCTAAGTGGAGTGCGGTATTCCACAGAGTCCGTCCGGTTCTCAATCTCGCGGCCGTTTAACCCCTGAACAGTTGGAAACAGTCAGGAGGCCCCTCCACAAACTAGCTGTGACCGTGTCAATAAGTACTAGAGGATTTTAGTTCCCTAAAGACAACGACTATGTCTCAGATGAAAATGACAAGGGGGAATTATTTTGATGCCTATCCCCGGTGTCCTACCTAACTACCAAATTCTTTTGATTTCCTCAAGTGAGGTTAAAGTTGGTTTAATTAGGGTGATTAATTTTAGTGGCTGTCTTTACTCAATCGGGTAGTGGACGTGAGACTTGATGGTGTTATGACGACTCAAACCATGCAAATGATAATGAATCATAAACAAGCCTTTGTCTTCGATGAAATCTAGCTAAGGTAAAGATAGAGGTTCTTCGATCCAATATGCATAACAACTTTCACAAGCAATCAAAGTAAAAGATTTTTCTTTTCTTTTCGATTTATAAACAAAGCCAAACTGAAGTAACTACTCTTTTCAATGCACTGATTTTACAATCTACAATGCTTCTATAATGAGAATTTCTATGGCAAAATTAATGGTTCATTTCCCTATGCAAAATACTACTAGACTTTTTCAATTTAAACAACAAAATTTGCTCTCAACCAATGATCTTTTTAATGTATGAAAATGATAATGACAATATGACTGTAAAACTACAGTGTTCAGTAACAGAATACAGTGGTGTTGAGTTGGTTGTGGGGAAAAAGTCAAGTCAAATGCAATCAAATTGAAAAATGACCAATATGTCAAAAGTGCCACTTAAATTCAATCAATCAATCAAACTCACAAACTAGGTGATAAGCAGACCATACAAACTGGAAATTAACCAGGAGGCTAACAGTCAACAGTAAAGACTACCTGAGGCAGGGAGAAACTCAGGAAACCAAGCAAAAATTAAAAAAAATTTACCCACTTGCAGACACTACCGCGGGTTATAGCCTGACTGAAGCGCGGCACTGTGTAACTGCCGCTCTGGTATTAAGGGATAGGACGCGACACTACCACGCTGGAATTGGTTATGAGGGCGCGGCACTGTAGCAAGGGAGGAAAAAAGCGCAACTGGAAAAGAAAAGATAAAGTTTTCAGGGTTGTTGCTAACCCAGGGGGCTCAGTAATTAAACATGGAGATAAATACTGTGAGGAGGGGTGAATAAGGGTCAAAAAAGACCAAGATTCAAGCTGGTTTGAAGTGCAACAAAAACTTCACAATTCAAGGATAAATGACTGTGAATTAAATCAATCAAGCAGTAATCCTCCCCAGTGGAGTCGCCATTCTTGTTATGTGGAATTCTGCCCTACGGATAAGTCAAAATTCCCTTAGGCTAAAGCAGACTTAGACTAACTCTAGGCTAAGAACAAAACGAAACAAATGCAACCTTGAATCCCTAGATCTAACAAACATCTCAGAATTAAAATGCTGAAGAGAATAGAAGGAGTTTAACTGACCTTATGTCCAAATGCTTGTCTTTGATATTTGCTCCAAGCTCCAAGTCTTCACAAACGAACCTGTTAAAGAGGAACCAAAATACAAGCATGCACTATTCTCTAGCAATCTGAAAACATGAGTTAGGATCTAAATCTATGAGAGATACAAATCATATCATTAAACAAGATTAACACAAATGATTTGGGAAAACAAGACAAGTTATTCCATTACAACTTGAAGATTACTTACAAAGGGTGCTTGATGTCCAAGCCAATCCTCCAACTCCAAGTGTCTTCTCCTCTAGCTATCTCCACAATGCTGCAAGACCATAAGTTTGGTGCTCTCAAGAGTCCTCCCTTTTCCCAATGGCATGCCTCTCTTTTATAGTGAATGGTGAGGTTAACCAACAAGAGAGATGGGTGGATCTAAGGAGGGATAAGTGGATCAGGGTTTCTAATCGAAGGAGATGAGTTGAGATCGAATCAAGGAACCCAATCTTCCATTATCTTCGAAAATCCAAGATCCCACAAGCCAAGGGCAAAAAACTATTAAAAGGGTGTCGCGTTTTGCAAATGCTACATGACGCGGCACTGCCGCGCTTTGGGGAAAAAGCAGAACGCGGTAGTGTATAGTGCCGCGTTTTGGCAAGCTAGCAAGGCGCGGTAGTGTGCAAAAATAAAGTCCAAGGTGGGTCAAAACTTGCCAGGGTGGATTTACCTTCAAGGTTGACTCATCATCTGTCTCTTCTGGATGGTTCAAAACAGTGGGAAAGCGTCGTCAATTTGTTTTGTGATGGGGATGCGACACCGTGAAATATAGAGGTATAACACAGATGTTCCTTACCTGCATTCAGCGGCAGCTGATAGCAGCGAAGGAATTTGGCAAGGGGTTCTGCTATGGTTCTTTCTTATGTGCATTCTTTATGGAGAGGGTACCCACACTGCAGCCACGGGTGCCGATCAGAGCAGGAGGCTTGAGGGAGCCGTGGATGGTGCGGTGGGGTGAGATGATGCACCGCCGTGGTGGCGGCGATGTGGGCAGGTATTTTACGCAGGAGTTGTACCTTCAGTGGCTCCAGATACCACTGACACTGGATGACTTCCTGTATAGGGACATGGACTACACCAGAGATCCAGAGGCGCCACGAGCACCGGGACAGGCATGGGGACCCGATGGTACGTATGTTTTTGCTTGCATATTATGGATGTCAAGTTTTATATATGATAGTTTATTGATATATTGTTACTGACAAATGGTTGATTTGCAGATGTGGGCCCGAGGCCACCGCCAGGACATGTGGCACGGAGGGGGATTGTGGCCATTCCAGCTCTACCTGGGCGGGGGGAGGTGCGTCGTCGGGATGCAGAGGGGACGCTAGAGTCCGTACGGGCACTACTAGACCGTTTGCTGGTGGGGGTGACCGACGAGGGGTGGCGGGACGTCGATCCAGACGTGGTTCAGGATTGCATGAGGGCACCCCGAGAGTTCAAATCCATTGCCATACGGGTGGCTATCTTGGTGGACAGGGCATGGGCACAGGAGCCCATAGGGGATGAGGATTTGCCGGAGGAGGAGCGAGGGGAGGACTCAGAGGCATCCGATGCAGGTAGTGATGCAGGGTATGACTCTCATTAGGGAGTGCAGGGGACTCCCCCCGAGTTTTGTAGCTACGACATGTATTTTATGACGCTTTAGGGATGTATAGCCATTTTTTGTATAGCTGAGTACAGGGGTACTCAGGACATGTATAGCACTGTAACATGTATTTTTTGATATATATATATATATGCACATGGATGCATCTTTTTATGATGTTGTTGTAGTTGTACACACGTGGATGCGCTTTATGATATATGATATGTTTGTATTGCATGTGGATGCAAGTAGTATAGGATGTTGGGCACGTGGATGCCCCTTGTGTATTTTATGTGGTTTTATCATGTATGTATGATTAGGCACGTGGATGCCCCTATGGATATGCATGTGGTTTTATGGCATATGTACATGGATGCAAATGTTGATGCGATGCAATCTTTTTGGGTTTTTATATATGTTTATGATATGTTATGGGATGATGATGCATGATGTAGGTGTTACATGGTGTGATTGATGTGCCAATCTAGGATGTTGTTTGCCATTTGATCTGCGACACTATTGTGAGCTCTTGGGACATGAGTGAATGTAATGGACTCAAACTGTCGGCTGAGTTGTTTTGTGCGCAGGAATTTTCTAAAGAGGCAGGGATCACGCACCTGGTAGCAGTTGTTGAGCTGGGAGACAAGTAGCTGGGAGTCAAGGAACACATGAAGGTGACATATTCCCATCTAGAGGGCAGCAGTCAGGAGACCGGCCACATCATCATACTCCGCCTGGTTATTGGTAGCATCGCCTATACATATTCCGTCAAGGTGGATCATCTCATGTGAGGGGGAATATAAGATCCATGCTACAGAAGCCAAGTTGGGAGACCAGCGGCTTGCTCCATCAGCGAAACCAGTGTAACAAGGTGGAAGATGGTCCATCTGTGGGCATGCAAAAATGATGAATGTGAGATGATGGTAAAAAAGGTGAAAAACAAAAAAGAGAGTAAATTGTACAATGCGGATTAAGGAGGCCGTGGTTTCATTTATGGGTAAAAACGCTTAAGATACAACCCATTACGGGGGTTGCGCAAAGGGTGACCTTCGGAGTCAGCTAAAATGTATGCCCCCTTGCTGAGGCAAGTCTGCACGATGTAAGGGCCTTGCCACATAGATTCAAACTTTCCTTTACCGATTTTGTCGTGGGCTTGTTCATACGCGAGGACGAGGTCCCCTTCGTGGAAAATTCGAGGGTGAACATGTTTATCATAACCAGATTTGGAGCGGTTCTTGGCAGCTTCGATGTTCTGGAGAGTGGCACGATGGTCTTCATCGGCTTGTTCGAGGGATAGCAGACGTTGCTCGAGTGGGGAGGTGTCGGGGAGAAGCTCGACGGTGATTTGTAAGGCAGGTATCTGACACTCGATGGGGAGGATAGACTCTACACCATGAACTAAGTGAAAGGGGGTAAAACCAGTGGCGGTCTTAGTGGAGGTACGGTAAGCCCATAAGGCAGGGAATAGCATGTGGTGCCAGTTGGACTTATGCCGGTCAACAGTGCATTGGAGGATAGTTTTTAAGATTTTGTTGATGGCCTCTACTTGGCCGTTCCCTTGGGGGTAGTAGGCAGAGGAAAATTGGTGTTCAAATTTGAGGAGGGTGGATAACTCACGCCAGACGGCATCTTCGAAGTGTGAACCATGGTTTGAGACTAACTGCTTAGGGACCCCGAATTGAGTGATAACATGGTTGAAAAAGAAGCGGGCCGCAGTGTCAGTGGTACAATTGAAGGTAGGCATAGCTTCCACCCATTTGGTAAAGTAATCAACGGCGACAACAATATACTTGTGGCCATTGGTAGACGGGGGTCTACACTCCATGAAGTCAATGGCCCATTTACAAAAGGGACCAACGGTAACGACTGGGTGTAACGGAGCAGGTGGTGTCTGGGCCTTGGGGGAAAAGAGTTGGCAGTTATGGCAATGCTTGACCGCAATGATGCAGTCGGTGAAACGTGTGGGCCAGAAGTATCCGGTGTGGACGACCTTTTGGGCGGTGGCCATCCCAGAGAAATGGCCTCCGCAAGCACCGCTATGACAGTCGTTAAGGACATGTTCGGCTTCCTCGTGTGTAAGGCAACGACGAAGAATGGTGTCAACCCCTCGCTGGTAAAGGACATCGCCTAAGAGGAGATATCGAGAGGCCTGGTGACGGATGTGACGACGTCCATTACGAGTGACTTTGGGTCTGAACTTCTGCGTGCGTAGGTATAAAAAAATATCACCGTACCATGGGTCATCAGACGAGATGGTGAACAAATGGTTGTCGGGTAACTCATCGGAGATTTGTTTGGCCGGGAGAAGGGAAGGGAGATCAGTGATGAGCTGGGCAAGCGCTAGGGCTTTGGTGCTCTTAGGGGTTTTAAAAGTAAGGTCATATTCCTGTAGGATAATGACCCATTTAGCAACACGACCTTGTAGTAGCCTCCGGTTGAGGAGGTAGACCATGGGGTTAGAGTCGGCGATGACTGTGGTATGTCTAAGTAAAATATAGTGTCGCAATTTTTGGACAGAAAATACCACGGCTAGGGCAAGTCTCTCCTCATATGGGTAACGTAAAGGTGGTCCAGATAAGGTCTGGATGACGTAATAAATGACATGCTCCTGGTGAGAAGCGTCTTCTTGAACCAAGACTCCGGACACAGCATGCTCAGATGCCGAGACGTAGAGGATGAAGTCCTGAGAGAAATCCGGAGGGGAAATCAAGGGGGCTTGTGTGAGAGATTTCTTGAGGGCTTCGAATGCAGCTTCTGCTTGCTCATCCCAGACGAAGGGTACGTGGGTACGGAGCAGGCGCAAGAAACCATGAACGGTAGTGGCGTCATCAAGAACGAAGCGTCGAAGGAAGTTGGAGCGCCCCTGCAAACTTTGGAGCTGCCGGAGCGTGCGAGGAGAGGGAAGGTCCAAGATGGCTTGGACTTTCAGGGGATCAACAGTGATTCCTTTCTGGGAAACAATAAAACCTAACAATCGGCCTGCCGGAACGCAAAAGACACACTTGTGTGGGTTCAAGCGGATTTGGTATTTGCGACAACGCAGAAAAACTTGCCGAAGGTCGTTAAGGTGGTCTGATTGTTTCCGGGAACGAGCTGTAAGGTCATCAAGGTAGACTAGCAGGATATGGACCAAGTCGTGGAAACAATAGGTCATGGCCCGCTAGAAGGTGGCACCAACATTTTTGAGGCCAAAAGGCATGACGCGATAGGCAAAGGTGCCTCAGGGAGTAGTAAAGGCAGTTTTGTACTAGTCTTCCTTACGGATCTGGATCTGGTTGTATCCGAAAAAACCATCCATGAAAGAGAGGACTTCATGCCCCACACACGCATCAATGAGCTGGTCAATAAATGGCGTGGGGAAATTGTCTTTGGGGCAAGCGCGATTTAAATCGTGGAAGTCAGTGCATACTCTAATGGTGCCTTGTTTTTTGTTAACAGGAACGGGGTTTGAAACCCATGTGGTATAGGCAATAGGATAAATGAATCCGGCCTTGCGAAGTTTCTCAATCTCAGCTTTGACAGCTGGGAGCTTTGAGGGATGAATGGGGCGCTGTTTCTGACGAACGGGGGGTACATCAGGCCATGTGTCTATGTGGTGCTCTATAATGGCGGGGTCAAGACCGGGCATCTCGGTATAAGACCAGGAAAAGACATCACGGAACTCTCTAAAAAGGTTTTTGTAGTCCTCAATCTCTTGCTTACTGTAGAAGGCTCCTAAAGTGATGAGTTCAGGGGCACGTCCTGGGGCAGCGATATCAATTTGGATGACGAGTGAGATGTTGGCCATGTTACCCTCCTCGAAGGCGTCAGGAGCAGGAATACGGTCCTTGAACCAGTCGAATTTGGTGGGAAGGAAGTCTTTGGATTCAACCGTGCACTGGGTGGCTGTGCGAGAGAAGGATTCTTCTGGGATAAAATAGGAACGGTGGTGCATGTCATCCCAAGGATAATCCGGGGCAGTAAGGGCCTCAAGAATCTCCTCATCAGTATGGAAAGTTTGCATCATCAAATCGGTTGACGAAGGGGTAGTGGTTGAAGAGATCATATAAATGGTATTAACCTCTCCGGAAGGGGAGGAGACCGGAGGGTGGATCTCCTCAATGGTGGGTGGTGCCGTCTCAAGATCCAGATTGTTCATCTCATAGAGAGCCGCTCTGTAATCCGGGAGATCGGGACAATGATGTGAGTAATGCCCATAAACGCCGCATATGGCACAGGGGTGGTTGGTACGCAGGGATTTATCTTTAGGCTTGGGGGTGGGGTTTAGTTAGACAACTGGGATGTTGGGGTCATCGTCGAGCATATGCATGTGTTTCTGCAATGCCGGTAACTGGGGGCATTGATGAGTCGCATGGCCTAACTCATCGCACAATGAGCATTTAGGAGGAGCAAGAAACACGGGGGGGTTTTTTACTATCTTGGGAGGTGGTACAGCAGTGTAAGGTTGTGGGCCTCTGCTCCTAGTGGATTTGGGAGTAGGAGGGGGATCCGTGGAGGACGAAGGGGTAGCTACACCGGGGGGTGGTTGAGTGGTAGTAGCCATGGGTTGCACCGGTTTGAGGACGACGCTTGGTGTCGGTGGGGGAATGGGAGGCGAAAGGTACCAGACGGGTAATCCCAAGGTTAACCCAAGGAGGCTAAGGGTAGCCATAACCGAGGCGCTTACTACTCCCAATGGAGGGACTAGGAAGGGGATCGTGTGAATAGGTGTAACACCAATGTGGCTAGGTACCAATGGTGGTTGATTATTAGGATTTTGGTTATCGTGGGACAAGGTACATAAGTCAGACACATCGGACGTAGATGCCGGGGGAGGAATGGATTGGAAGGTGGAGGTCATCGACGCGTCTGAGTAAACTCCGGGCCCCGTAGAAGAAACAAACGAGGTGGTTGTACTAGAAACAAGTTGCTCAACCATGGGGAGAACATTTTCAGGTGCTGCGGGGGCACTGGGATCATAGTAGGTGAGTTGGTCAACCTTGACCACGCGTCCCTCATGAGGGAACATCATGGTGCGAAAAACAGAAGAGGCAACTGCCCGCATGGCATACATGTAGCTGCGACCTAGTAAAAGATTATAATCCAATTGGGTATTGATTACCTCGATGTCGATGAGTACGGTTTTGCCACCTAACTGGATGGGGACATTGGCTAGGAGGCCTTGGGGCTGAGCCGAGCGACCGTCGTAGGCGCGTAGTGCAGTGGTGGACTGCTGGAGAGTAGGGGATCCCAACTTCTGCCATACGAATGTAGACATAATGCATGTGGAGGCACCTTCATCGATGATGCACCGATGGATGACAAGATTCCGAATGAAAACAGAAAATTGGAATGCTAGGGTGGAAGGCAGGTGGGGTTCGGACTGGTCCAAATCAAATGCCATCAATTTTGAATCATTTGGGTCAATCCCCCCAATGGCTGAGAGTAAAGTCTTGCACTGGGAGGGGCAGTTCTTCAAGACTTCTAACGCAGACATGGCTGCGGGAGATTGGGCTAAGTCATCTACAATGTTGTAGTTTGACGTAGCGCGCGCATTAGGGTTATTGTTGATACGGCGAAGTGGGAAACGAGGTGCTTTGGGAGCGCCGTCTAGTGGAGGCGGAGGTATACGTAACGCTTGATCGGTGGGATGAGCATTAGTAGGTTTATCAGTGGGAGGTACTTCAGTGGTGGAGCCATACTGGTTCCGACGGGTCTGAAGGTTGACATCAGCGGAGGACATCATCAGCAAGTGGTGGGTCCTTGAGTCAAACATGGGTTGATCAGGGGCGGCGTAAGTGATTTGTTGTTGGGGTGGAGCATTGGCTTGAGGGGGAGCCAACGGCTGAGTGTTCACTATGCCTTGGTTTGGTAAGGGATTTTGCAGTACTAAAGGCGGCTGCTGAGGTTGTGGGGGGTTGGGCGGTGCTGGAGGAGCCGCATGCCCTTGGCGGTGGGCATCATCAACCCAGAGTTGCCTAGCTTGCTCCAAGTGTGGGAAAGCATGTGTGTAGTGTCCAAAGACCCCGCAAATAGAACAAGGATGGTTTGTTCGCAAATTGGGGTTTTTAGCCTACTTGGGCAGGCGGTCAGGGTTTTGGTTAGCGGGGGCCGCATTGTTGTTGTCAGGGGGATTAGCTGGTTGACCAGCTTGGTCTGTAGGTTGGTTGTTCCCATGATTACGGCCCTTGCCGCGGTTCTGTTGGCCTTGGTTGCATTGGTTGTTTTGGTTTTGATGTGGGTTTTGTTGGGCATAAACTTTCCCTTGGGCAGCAGGTGGATTCTGAGGTTGCGCAGGTGCTGGAGCAGGCTGTGGGGGATGATATGTGGGTGGAGGCTATGCAGGTGCAGCAACTTGAGGGGGTTGCTGATATGTCTACGGAGCGGGTTGTGGGTTGGCTGCAGGGGCTGCCTGTGGCGGGTAATAAGCGGGTTGGGCTTGTGAAGGCGCAGGAGCTGGTGCAGCCTGCTGGTGGTAGTAAGGCTGAGGTGCGACGGGTGGGGCATAAGCAGGAGTCGCATGACCGAAGCACTGTGGTGGACATGAGGGTACATGGGAATGGTGGTGATCTATCATGGGAGCATACGAGTTGGTTGCTCCAGACTGTGAGGTAGCCCGCGAAAGGTCGGGGCTAGGGTTAGGACGTGCTATAGAAAATGGTTGGGGATGCGAAGAAACACAGCCAATGATGCCATTTGTAGCATGGGATGCCCCCGGCACATCGTGCTGGGAGGAATCTCCGTGAGGGGCGTCAGGTATAATGGTATAAAGATAACCCGACTGGGCGTAAATGAGGTCGAACTGTTGGGCCTTAAGGATGGCCCCTTCTTCAGACTGGGGTCTTTCTGATGCCACATCCTTAGCAATGACAGGAAGAAGGGACTTGAGGAACCAATCTAAGAAGATACGGTCGTCTAATTTGATATTGCATAAGCTACGACATCGACGCCACTCATGAATGTGGTCCGTGATGTGGGTGGCCGTGTTTTGTCTACAAGATAGGAGAATCTCAACGTCCGCGTCATAGCGGATAGGTAACTGGAAGAACTACAGGAAGGTCGAGGCAAGGGAAGCAAAGGTGGCATGGGTCCCATGGGGTTGCTCGATATACCACTTGGCTGCAGAGCCAGTGAAGGTGCGCTGTAACAGACGGAGGCGAACAGAGTCGTCCACTATGGAGTTGGAGGAACACCATAGATGGAAGGACATAATGTGGTTTTGAGGGTCCTCACTTGCCTTGCCCTCGAACTTAGGGATGTCAAAGGGGAGCTTGGTGGGCATGTGAGGCCACGCAGGGTCGTGTCGAATAGGGTCGTTGGTCAATCTGGCTAGGTCGGGCAGGTTAAGGCTAGCCATGAATGGCAAACTGGAAGAAGGATGTGACACAGTAGTGGGTTGGACCAAGTTTGGGCCAATGCCCCCAAGTGAAGGGGTAGGGTTTGGAATGCTGCCCCCAAGAGGGGGAACTAAGGTGGTATAGGATGGTCCTGCACCACCATGAGTAGTGTGAGCCACTGATGGAGTGGGAATAGGTATTCTCGCTGCGGGAATAGGTGCCGTGAGGGGAACGGTAGATGTGGGCCCCATGGAGGGCATACCCAATGCAGGGGTGGTAACTGGTGTAGTGGTGGACGTACCACCAATGGTCCCTACAATGAAAGGAGTGGAAGTCGTGCCAGCCATGGGGCTAGTGGGGGCAGTGTAAATGGGGTTCTCAGACTCTGTCTCAGAATCAGAGGTAAAGTAAGGGGCGTCAATATTTGGTGACGGAGACCTACGTCGCTGACGAGTGGAGTCAAGGGACAAGGCTCGAGATCTATGATAAGTGGTATCAAATGATGATGATCTGTGACAATGACGGGTGGTGTCAAGTGAACCATGCTGTGGGGGCTCGCCCCTGAGGCGCCGAGAATGTCTCGGGGACTCAATGGTGACATATGGTGTCAAATCTCTGTGGGTTGTGAGGAGTAAAAAATAACTCAAAAACCCTAATGCAACCGAGTGTGCAGAAGGAGAGCTCAAAAAACAAGGCACTCAGGCCAACAACCAACTCAAAACACCCACTGCAACAGCTGTGCTACAATAGGTGGAGTGTCAACAGAAATGGTCAGAATACCAACAAGCAGCAGGTTTCCTAGAAATAAAAAATGGTGGACTCACTAGACCAAAGGGAGGTAAGGGAGCATACAAACACCTAACTAAAAAGGTATTCTGACTCAACTAGACATATCCTCTGCAGGGTGATGAAATCCAAGTCAGACAATATGAATAGAAAAGCCAAGTGGCTAAGGTATCCCCCTACCGGGAGGGACACCGGGTAGTCAATCCTAGAAGAATGGCAACTAAGATACCCCGTTCATGACACATCCAGAAAGGTGAATCTGCCGTTTGGTCCTTTAACCGCAATACCCCTATACAGGGATATCCCGAGAACTGCGAAAGGTAGCCCTTTGGTTACTGAATGGAGTGCGGTATTCCACTCAGGCCTCTGGAACCAGTCTGGCGACTTCAACCCTCCTAGGGGAGAGGCCCTCTGATAAACTGGTCATGAACGTGCCAAAAAGTACTAGGGGATTTTGGTTCCCTAATTGGACAACAGCTATGTCTCAAGTGTAAGTAACCGAGGGGTGTTATTGGAAGCCTATCCCCCCGATCCTACCTAACTACAAAAATTCTTTTGTGTTCCCCAAGTGGGGTTAGAATATTGGTTGAGTTAAGTAGTTTTTAAGGCTCACTTAAATTATGTGACAGAGTGTGTGCTCGTGAGGTTATGAACCCAAAATAGAAGTGCCACAAGGGGGGCAACTTTCTAACTAACAATAATACTGAATTCAAAACTTTAACATGCAAAATTTTCTGAATTAAAATGATGAAATTTTAAAAAGATTATGTAAAAGGGAACAGAAATTATGTTGCAGAAAAGGCTGTAGGGAAGTAGGGCTGCAGGTGGAACAGATGGCTGTGCAAATGCAGAAAATATTGCAGCAAAGGGGGTTGGATTCAAACCAGGGAAAAAATGCAGAAATCAGAACGCGGGTTGGTGGCGAAACTGAGCAGGCGGACCGCGGGTTTGAGGGAAACAGGCGTGGACAGGTCGCGGCTTTCTGGCCGATAGATGCGGTCGGACCGCGGGAAACAGGGCAAAAGACGCAGTCAGGTCACGGTAAAAAGACTAACAGGCGTGGTCGGGTCACAGCAAAAGAGATGAAAGATGCGGTCGGGACACGGGAAAATGGCCGACAGGCGCAGTCAGATTGCAGCAAACAGGCTGGTTAGCCACGATCGGATCGCAGGTAACAGACTTGAATCCTCCGGCGGGGCGTCGGAAACAGTCTGAGAGCCACGGTTGGGTCGCAGGTAAAGGCCTAAAAGACGCGGTCGGGACGCGACTGCAGAGGGAAAAGAGACGGTGTACGACGACCAAAAGGGAGAGCCAAAAGGATAAAACGGGAAATTATTGCAAGAAACTAATTTTTTTTTTTTTAAACTTGAAACCAGAAATTCAAATCTAGGGGAGTCTCCAAAATTGTAGCTAGGGTTTTACCCCTAGCTTGTGCAAATGAGCACCTACTAAGGAGAAGGGACTCCTTAGTAGCAGTTCAGTAAATGGAAATTATTATACTAAAACTGAAATGTAAACTACTCTAAAACATGTGCATGAAACATAAACAACAAAAATGTAAATAATGGTTTTTGTATTAATGTTACCTCCAATGTGAAGGTTGGTGAAGCTCTTTGCAATGTCCAAGAGGGTTGATCCAAGCTCCAACTTGCTCCTTCTCTTTCTCCAATGGTGGGAATGGGCCAAAAGGGGCACTCAAGGTGAAAGTAGCTCAAGGGTGAGCTAGGGTTTCAAGAGTGATTTTGGTAGAGTAAGGGTATACTTGATTGTGGATATGGAATACGGGATCTCCATCACCTATTTATAGTTTTTTGGTGGTGGAGTGCTGACCCATGGTTTTGGGGACCATATGGTTTAGGGCAGCTGTATAGGGTTTTTTCCTCCTTTTCCTCATTATTTTATATTTTTATTCCCTTTTTAGGGGGTTTTTGCTATTTTTAGAGGAATTTTGGATATTTTTGGAGGAAAAAGGGGTTTTTTAGCCTTTTTGAGGCTTTTTTGAGGGTTTTGTGGCCTTTTGGAGGCTTTTTAGCGGGATTTTTAGGGTTTTCAAGGGAAATATGGTAAGAAAATGGACAAATGAGCCATGTAATGGGGTAGATGAGGTAGTGAACACTTTTTGGGTGTTAACAAAACCCACAGTGGTACATCTAATCCAAGGATATTGTGATAAGCATCCTAATATTTGGGATGAATAGTTTCACTATGTACAACATTCCGAAAACCATGCCATACACTTTTCTACACAAAGGTCTCCATTTGAGACTTGTTTTGGATACTTTCCAAAGTCTCCTTTATAATTTGTTTATGGGAAATGTTATTTGGAAGATGGACAAGTTGATATATATAAGGCCTTGAAGTTCATCCATCCAATTGGTATACCAGCAGTACATGAACAATTAGAGAAGAGCCAATCCAAGTACAAGAAAAGGCATGCCAGGCATCGAGTGTATCATCATTTGAAAGTTGGTGATCAAGTTTGGCTTCATATCAGCAAAGGCCAACTTAAAGGTGAAGGTAAAAATATTAAACCACTTAGGTATGGACACTTCACAATTTTGGATAAAGTTGGTAATAATGATTTCTGATTAGATTTGCCTCCATATATGTAGATGTATTTCTCGGACCAATAGAATGGGTAGAAAACAGATGGGGCAAAGGATCCACAAGAGACAAAAGACTCAGAAGATGAAGGGGACAGTGCAGAAGAAGGTGGAGCTGTGGAAGAGCACTGAAGCACCGAAAGTCACAACGGGGCATCATATGCAACCCCAAAAGACTTAGAGATAGAATAATGGAGAGAGGAAGCAAGGATGAAGAAGAGATTTCAAAGAGGAGAGGGGAGCACAACTCTTAGTTTTTTCGAAGAGAAAATGGACAAGTTTTTGGAAAAGATAATAATGGTGGCAGAAGAAAACCGTGCGAAGGTTACATAGCATGCGACTGAGTATTTTCATCAGGTATCGCTATTGCTACAAAAAATGACTAATGCATTCATAGAAACAATACTAACACAAGGAGAAGTGGTTCCAAGTGCATCAATAACAAGGGTCAAAGTGGACATCGATACTAAGCAGAGGTTGTTACAAGTATTACCCAGTGCAATAACCACAAGAGACGAAGACTTGGATTCCGCGTTGCGAGGGAATGATTCAATCACCATAGACTTCAATATGTTTCCAATGTTCATGCTGCATCGAACACACACCACAGCAAGTGAAGAGATCAATGACAGTGAGGCATTAGCGCATGAACAGATGGTGAGTTACAAACGATAAGTGAGGAGCATGGAAGTGGAAGTCCAACGACTTTAGGAAGAGAAAGATGAAATCATAAGTGAAAGAGAAAAGGCAGTTGAGGACACAAGAATATTGGAGCATGCCATCTCTATGGAATGCAAAGAAGCACCTGAGGTAGATAAATATATGCTGGCAGAGGCAAAAGCAAAAAATTTAGGAGCAGTCATTGCAGACCTGTGGAAGGAGAATCAAGAACTACAAACAAAGGTGGTTCCAAGCACACCGCCGAAGCATATTGAAGAGAGGAAGAGTGATATTGGGGAAGTTACGATAGGGATAGCAGAACTGGAGAAAACAGCTCAGACGATCGCGGAATATGTAACACAGTTTTGGGGAATTTTAGTGCAGGACGAACAGTTGCACCAGCTGAACGTGCAACTCGGCGAAGCAAAATCCTAGCTCAAGGAATTAAGGGAATCACTTAAGGCGATGCCCCTATTAGCACAAGTGACAAATGAAATGGAGCTGAAAGAACTGCAGAATCGGGTCAATAAGGAGTGCACAAGGAAGCAACTAAGAACAACGCACTTGGATGATCTATAAACAAAACAGGAGCAGCTGGCAGTAAAAGTAATGGAAGGAATGACAAAGATCAAGCAAGAATTGGAGAGAACGCAACAGATGGTATTGAACACCCAACATAGCAGGAAATGGAAGAATGCACAGTACTCCAAGCTGCGGCCATGGAAGCAGTCGACGAAGTTAGGATGGCTTATGATGAGTTCAAGAAGTAGGTAAATGCACCAGCAGTGTCTAGATGAGGTGGCTCAAGGGCGAGCCACAATTTTGTGCTGGGGGCATGTTGTCATGGGATTAGAGAGCATAAAGTATGGAACCGACAGTGATAGAAGGGTCATCGACGGAAGCAAAGGACCGATTGCGAAAGACAAAAGAGCCAACAAAAGTGGAAGTTCTGGGTTAAGTTAGTTAGCAATGGGTCATTTGGATCATTTTGTAACGACCGTCTGTATCTATAAACACAAGTACAATTGTAATCCTAAGGGAATATGACCTTACCTTATCTTATGCTATCATAGTTACATCTTTGGTGTTTTTGGTATCTTCGAATCCTTTAATTGTCTAATGTTTGATTTGTGTCCAAGTTTTCAACTAGTTCTGCAAAGTGTATTCCACGATGTATGATATGAGTTAATGAATGAGGATGTTCGATTGTGCTATATTTTTGTCTCTCTTTTTCATGTCGTAGCGTGATTTAATGTGAATTAGTACAGTATTCGATGGCTCAATGTGTTGAATGGATGAAATCGTACTTATATGATTTATCTCAAATATCTTGATTATGCTTTGGTAAATTGTCATTTTGTCGATCTGGTTAGCTTATTGATTTTGAGAAAATTATGTTTGATGCAAGTAAATCTAGTTGTTAGACAACATGTTTTTTTGATGCGGATACGAACCTCCGGTTTCTGTTGCGAGTAAGTGTGAATTGATGCATGCCTTCTTAGAACTGTGGAAACTTGGTTACTGCAGCCCCCTTAGATATCTCAAGTGAGAATTCACTCGCTTCGCGGGTGTTGTTGGAAAGGGTAAAAACTTTCTGGGCCGATTTCTATGGGTTTTGGTGTCGATGTTTGTTGACAGCAGTGTGAAGTGAACCCTGTCAACAGAACTGTGTTAACACATTGCTTGGATTTAACTTCATTCATTATATGTATTTGTTATACATTGCACACACTTTTGATGGACTGTATGACTTCACCTGGACATGGGGAAGGAATTAGATATCCAGTGTGGTGTTTCATGACCCCTCTATGGGTCAGGTGAATGATGAAGTAATGGTAGAATGCAAGCATAGTTCCTTGCAAAAGGTTGAAGGCATATAGATGAGGTTTTGAGCTATATTTAAGTTGGAAAAATGTCCAAGTTAGAATGCTCATATGTGGTAGGGGACCACACTAGTTTATATAGATCTCCAATATATTTCCAACGGTACCAGACTTGTCCAATTTGGCTTAAGGATGAGGAAGTTAGGAGCCTGGGAAGTTTGCATATGCATGAGGTGTGATTCCGCATTTCCGAATCCGGAATGTTGATTGTGGATTGTGAAAGGGTGTTTTGCCGGAGTCGTGAATTGGGATTCCACATTTCTGAATCACACAATGCATATTGCGGGTTTTGGATGGGAATTTTGTCGAATTCATGAATTGGGCTTCCTCATTTCCGAATCCCGCAATGCGGATTGCGAAAGGGTGTTTTTCTGGAGTCGTGAATTTGGAACTCCGCATTTCCAAATCCTGAAATGCAGATTGCGGATTGCAGAAGGGTGTTTTTCCAGAGTCATGAATTAGGCTTCCACAATGTAGATTATGGATTGCGGAAGGATGTTTTTTCGAAGTCATGATTTTGGGCTTCCGCATTTATGAATCCTGCAATGCAGATTGAGTATTGCAAAAGGGTGTTTTTCCAAAGTTGTGAATTTGGGATTCCACATTTCTAAATCCCACAATGTAGCTTGCGGCTTGCGGATTGTAGCAAGGTATATTGTGGATTGCGGATCGAAGGCCATTGTGGCCATGTGTAAGAACATATGGATTTGAAGAAAAAAATGTATCAAGTTGTCTTCCATTACCTCTGAAGGGAACCAAGGAGACCGGGGAATGTGACAGTTTAACCCTTTCCTCTTGATTTATGCCTCCAGAGTATGATATATGAAATTCTTAGCACAAGTAATTAATGAGAAATTAGAATAACTTCCTTCCATAGAATTATTCAGATACCCTTCCTACCTATTCTATATGTTCATTTATCAAAATTTTGAACACTACAAATTATTGAATTTAAAAATGTCAAATGAAAATGGAGATCAACTGCCAGTGTATGATTGGAATGACTTAATTTTGAGGAAATATGATAATTCCAGCTACACAGATTTTGCAAAAACATTAGTGAGGATAACATACACTCTAATACATGATTTTTCAACCCCAAGGATGTTCCTAGAGAACAAGAGGGTTATAGTTTATCCTTGATATGAGAATGTGGGATTTTTTTTTATATGAAAAATGTACTATTATGAAAGTATATGGTTTTGTGGAAGAAACCTACAAACTTTATTCCTTCCTCACACTAAGATTATTTTCTATGGATTATGCAAGACAAATATTCATATAAAATCATATGCATTTCCTGCATTTCAAGCACTAGAGGACCTTCTTATTAACTAAAGAGATAGGACCTTTCCAAATAGGAGTATTAAATTCTCTACGGTATATGGACGGATTCCTAAGCCAGTTGAATTTGGAGAAAGAAAAAAAAGGGTCTTATGATCCCCATTAGTTCATCTCCAAGTTAAGAGTAGAAAACATGAATTCTCCTTAAATTATACACCCAAGCTAGAATGGGATAAAATTGGAAACCTAGAGAGTTGGGAAGAGTTTTTGGAAATACATAAAAGTATAGAAGAGAAAATTACCTCAAATTAGCAAGAAGGACAAAAGAGGGGAGCTAAAGAGCTCCAAGAAGATATTGAGGTGGATGAGATTGAACAAGGTCCCCAAGAAAAAATGGCCAGAAAAGAAGGGGAAGGAGTAGAGCAGGAACTAGTAGAGAAAAGATGAGACTAAAAAAATCCTAAAGGAATTGACCTAATTGATAAAATAACCATCAATTAATAGAGAAGGGTCATTGCTTAAGTTCATTGATTACCCTTATCTAGAATTTACAGTACCCCAATTGCTGCAAACATCATCCTCAGTAGTCCTAGTGCAAGTAAAAACAAATATACAGGATAGATATAGGAGCACAAATGAAAGAAATGTGAAATTAGTCAAAGATTCCAAAAGACAGGTAGTAATAGCATAGAGGAGATTGCTCATAGTAGTAGACCACAAAAATGATACTTTGAGATTGTTTGTTCTTGAACCTAAAGTGCCAATTCCTTGTACCTTTAGTGAATGGAGGGAAAATGAATATGAAGTGGATTTTAAGAAGTTTGGAAAACTAGACAAACTGTATTTTTATAGGAAGGACAATGACATGATATGTACAGAAGTTGTACAATCAGCAAAAATATAAAAGTAGACAAAAGTTATACAATCCCTAGACAAATTTGAGCAGTTATTAAAAGTAGACAAAGTGACTATTAAATAAAAACAAGTCAATATTAAAGAGCTTGACTCAACAAAATCATAGCCTTAGGGGTTAATACAGTAAACGGATCTCATGTTAAGTCATTACTACATAACAATGATAATGAGATTGCACAGCTTAAGAAGCAATTAAAAATACCTGGAGCCTAGCCAGTTCAGACTCCTCAACTAATGAAAGCTCTAGAAGAAAAAGAGCAGATCTATGAAAGCATGTTGCCATATAAAATTCTGGAAAAAGAGAAGGAAAATATGATAAATGAGATCCACTATCAAATTTCTAATTTAATAATTACAAAATACAACATTGTTTATTGAACAATCCCCCAGACATCATCTCCCATAATAAGGAGGTAAATCAACCTGTAGGAGAAGTATGAGATACTGGAAAAGAACCTAAAAAGAAATCTATACTTCAGGAGGTGATAGATGTAATGGAAGAAGACACCCCAACTTAGCATCCATATAATAGAGATAGCAGGGTTAAATAATTAGAAGATGAGGTGAGACAGAAGAATAACAAAATTGTGGAATTAGAAAATGAAATCAGTGAGAAAGAAGATAAAATTGATGATTTGGAGGTCGAAATAAATGATCTCAAAATTCAAATCACTAAGTTACAATTAAATTTTGAAGGAGATTCATTTCTAAGAAGAACAAACCAAGCTTTGTGGGATAGGATAGCACAATTGTTCTTAAAAAGTGGGACCATTATGATGTAATTCAATATGAGCTGAAAATGGCTAAATTAGCTCAAGAAGAGGCAAGGGGAGTTAAAAAGAAGCTTGGATAAATTCCAAAACAAGCATAAAATATAATTGATTATCTAAACAATAGGACCAAAATGCAACTAGAAGAATTTCAAATTAAAAACATAACCTAGTTGATTAAGATATTCAAGCAAATGATTATGAAACAAACATTGTTGAAGAGAAATCTGAATATTATAAAGGCACTAACTGATGAAGTAGCTACCTTCAAAATCATTTTCAATGAGGTCACAAAGTTGGTATTACCGCATCTCTGGGATGGAAATGGAGAAATTTATATTAAGGAAGAATAAGAAAATAAGTTGATCCAAAAAAGAGATGAAGTGATCCAATATGATGTATTGGAAAGAGAGGTAAGTGGATATCAATTCATTGGTAGGATACAATATGAGTTTAAATTTGGATACTATTGAAGAATATATTGAAGAAGTTGGGGCCTATATTCTATGAAAAGACCACAAATGTTAAAATAGAATTGGAGGCCTTGAAAGCATATAGGTACCCAATAGGAAAGGAGTGGCAATTTGTGTCCAAATATCATAAATTAATTTTTCCAACCCAAGGGAAACATATAGGATAGACATCAAGTCAAGTGCAAGGGAGGTCTTATGTGCAGCAAATCCCTCAAGTTTTCACGCCACCATGAGAACATGACAATACCAAAATAATGCATTAGTTCACACGTCAATCAACAATTAGGTCAATGGGACAATTGGGAATTCAGCCAAGTGCTTAATTAGTGGTCCAATCAATTGGACAACCAGGTCTACAACCAAGTGGATACATGAGAGGGCAGGCATCTCAAATTAAAAGATCCAAAAAGGGCTCAAGTAAGAAGAAGTGAATTAGACAAAGGATTGTTAGGAAGTTACAAATTTAAAGTGAAAGTGATAGACTTACAATTTTGTTACAAATCAGTCAAGGACAACTGAAATTAGTTACCACTATTGGGATATATAATATAGTTCGAGCTCAGTAATGAAAGTTGGTAATTTTTAGAGGGTCTCTAGGATTGTTGAGTCAATGAACTATTTTGTATGTAATAAAACATTCTGAGATAAAGATTGTAGAGTGTTGCAGATATGTTCTTCCTCTGTAATTTGTTCTTCTTCAGTTTTTCCATACCTATTCATGTCTATGTAGATATTTTATGAGAGATTAATAAAGAATTGAGTCGCAGGTTCAACCTTATTTTATGTCATTAATATAAATATAGTGTTGAATTTTTATATGAATAACAAAGATTTCACTGTTTTACCTCGGGTACAATTTCAAGATGTTCATATGATCCAGTAGTATTTGAAGTTCTCTTTTATTATTGCTTCTATGTATGTCATGTTGCATATAGATTCATAATCCTACTCATGAGATGTTTACATTTCGTCATAACTATTGAATTATTTTTCATAAAATCTTAGTACGTTTCTATTATTATTCAGTGTAATAGATTTGTCCTGTAGGAACCTCTTATATTTGCATTTGTTCCATATGCTAAAATCCATGTTCAATTAGATCCAAAGTACTATCATCCTCTATAAAATTCCTTTCAAATGATTTGATATGTTCAAAATTAGTTCATAATTATTTACCTACCAAGAGATTCAAGAAGTATCAATTTTATATATCCATTCTATACAGATTTAGCTCTAAAATCTATAAACTTTGAGCCTCATCATGCCCTGGCGTGCACTATATTCATCCTAGTACATCTTATGTACTAATATCTATTATCATTTATTGTGTGTGCACAAGAATATAAACTTAGCATTATTACATTTAACTGTCACCTCATAATTCTCAACCTAGATCACATGGTGCTGTGATATGGTATACCTGGCTTTGATGTGGCATTTACAACTTATTATTTTATAGTTTCCTTACTAGGCCCATTTTTTACTAAAATTCCTCTAATGCATGGCAGAATATGTAGGACACCAATTAATTGACATAATATAGTAAACAAAATTGTGTTTGGGCAAAAACTGCTCAAGAAAATGGAGCAAGAAATTGTTAAAATTAAGCAAAATTTGAAGATGGACTGAGACAAGTAGAAAAGTTTTGAAAATAAAAGTAGAGTGCACAGAAAAATCCATATTGTGAATCATGTTTCCATCCAATTGAAACCAAGGAAGAGTTACTTGAAGCTTGGAATTTTGTTGAATTGGAAACAATATATTGTGGGCCATTTAACGTGCTTGTTAGATCAAACTAGTTGCATTACTTATATTCTATGCTAATATTAGAGATCATAATGTTTTTCATGTCTCTTTTCTTAAAAAATATATGCAAGATCCTAACCATATGATTGAATGTAATGTGATATAGGTAGACCAAGAGGGAGAATTCCAAATAGAGTCATTATGCATCATCACCAATAAAGTTACATTGCCCTGGAACCGAGCCATCAGACAAGGAAAGGTGAAAGCAATGGAATCACTTTCATATTGATGAGGTTACATGGGAGTTGAAGGTTCCAATGAAGGAAGTATACCAATTTTTGTTCTAATTTTGAGAAGCACCAAGCTTGGCATTATACCAAATGCAAGGTGGGGAAAGGGGATGTTTGAAACCCCATATTTTACTCGTGGAATGCATTGGATCAAATTATGTATAAATTGTACACACTTTTATAATGATGGAATTCAAACCATATGAGCTTAAAAATGTCCCCACTTGTATAAATATTCTAGTGTGATTCCAGTGTGGAATTCAAGACCAATAATGAATGGCTAATCATATATGATGTAAATATACTTATATGGACAATGTGTTATGATACCATAGAAAAATCAAGCTATGTAAATATTAATGTTAGTATATAATATATAATGGTCAAAGATGGATACCTAGAGCACATGAGGGGCTATGATTATGTTAGATATAAGTTGTCATTGATGTCAAACATTATTCCATTAATGTAACATATTTTTTTGAGGATGATCAGATTTGATGAACAAACCATATGATACTTGTAATCCATTATAAACTAGGATGCTACCAGAAGTTGGAGTTCTTGTAGAAACTACCAGAAGTTAGAGTTCCTATAGTGACTTCCATACAAGAAGAATTAATTTCGGTACTGGAAGTTGGGCATGCTAATATTGACACCCAAGAAGAATAGCAATGATTTCTATAGTAAAATATTATGGTGACCAAGCAAGTGAACCTCGTAGTGGTTGAAGAAATTATTGAAGCTCATAACACAGGTCCACTAGAGATAGGTCGTTAAAATTTTGGGATGACATAATGACATTGAAATCCCAATGTAATTGAATTTGACATAACATTGAATGAGATCTTACCAAAGGACCAAGTCAATCGATATTACAATTGATCTATAAATATGATCAATTGAGTTGATATTAAAAGGTGCAAGAGTCAAGATGAGAAGATGAATTAGTTGAGAAGAATTGTAGGAGTGGATTTGAGGGATAAAATAATTGTTGATCCGAAAGAAGCTGAGGAAGAGGAATAATTTTGGGATCTAAAATGATGTGTATGCTCTGAATTTCAAAAATTTAGGCTTGAAGCGATTTTATTCTTGATGATGATAGCGAGTTCCCTTTGGTGTTGATGGAGAGTGTTACACCAAAAAATCATCATCATGAGTTATGTGTCATCTACATGCCCTTATTCCAAAAGTACTTGGGATGAAAGACCAAAAGAAGATGTGAGGTTTATCTCTTTTACATTATGATTGCCACCCCGATGTTCCCTGATCTCTAGAAAGGTGCGTCAGACTTAAGGTGACGCGTTCTACACACTAGCAGAGTACGTCGGTGATGTTGAATGTTCTTACACAATGTGCATTACCATTCCATTGGTGCAATTTATCCTTATACAAAGTGCGTCGTTGTTGATTAAAATGGATAAAGAGAAGCTTCGAGTGACTTCTCGAATCTTGGATGGTGTGGATACTTATCCCTACATATCTTGGAAGGTGGCATTCGATCCCCCTACCTAGTGGGATGATCCCTTAAGCATCTCCCCTAAATCCTCAACCTCTCCTATCCCTTTAGCCCTATATATATGAACCCCCTCTCCATTGTTAAGGGAGGAAGGATAGAGCACCTACATGCTGGTGGAATTTTGCTAGGAGATCCTTTTCATCCATAAGGAGGATAGGATTTGATCCTTTGAGGTGAGGATTGTTGGAAGGGAGTTATGACGTCAAATCATTGGTTGTAACACCTCTCTCTTTGTACTTTCTATTATTGCATTTAATACAAATTCTTTCCATAAACTTGTTGTAGTAATACTGTTTAGGATTAACCTCTTTGACTGTTGTTCTAGATTGATTCACAATCCACTTGTTTCAACTTGTTTTGCATTTAAGGATATGAAGATCAAGGAGTTGGATCAACAATGAGAAAGGAAATTTTGCATCTATAAGGTAAGACACCACTTTAATTACTTTGCATTTCAATCAATATAGGAAATTTATTTGTGTTATGTACTTGTTTTGTTCTAGATCTGAACCATTCAGACTAGGGAGATCCATTTAAGTCTTCCCTTACAAATTGTTTGTAAATAAAATTGGCGACCATACTGGGGAGAGATAGCTTATTGTTTTGATTTGATTGCAATATTTTGTTTTTTTATTTCGTTCCAATTAGCCTCTAAGTTTCCTCTTTATTCATTGGATCTGATCATCAGAGAGCTTCAGGGAAATTCAGACTCTGATTGGGATTTTTCTTAATCCATTTCTCTTTTCACTCTTTGATATTTTTTCCTTTTTCTTGTTTGGATCTCGCCTGACGCACTTGGTTAGTTCATTGACCATGTTACTATAATTCTGACAAACTTTACCTTAGAGAATCATGCGTTGCTGACGATTTATGCCAATTTTTAGCCTTCATCGTTGGCGCACTTCCTGAGTGAGTAGAGTGCGTCATTGGGGCTCTCAACGCTCTGGTGTATCCTTGCAGGGCACGTCACCCTTCATATCTTGGTGCATAAGTTGAAAAACTCCCAAGTTGATTTTTTGGCTTGATTTCTTGACTTCTCTATATTTCTTTTGATAGTTGTAGATGCTCCTAGACACAACATACCTTGTGCTTGGCTTGTTTTTTGAAGTTTGAGTTTGATTTGGGTCCTAGTTATTCAAGTGAGAGTATCCCTCGTAGTGGTAATTTCAATCCCTCATGAGCACACTCAATCTTGTGACTCTTGCTCAAGTTATCTGATATGTTCACTCTCAACTCCCATCCTCCCATTAGTTAGTTGTTGTGATTTTTTGCAATATTTTGTGTGGTTTTGTGTGTTTTTTGAGATTTTGGGTGATTACATTTTTCGAGAATTTCCAATTCATTAAATATTGTATTTGTATACGTTCTCTAATGATCTAAACATAGGTTGAAAGAGTGGCATAATTCTCAAATCTATTGAATGCATTAGTTAGAAAATCAAATTTCTTATTATCTCCATTTTAAGTGCATTATTTGGAATTGGTGTTAAGATTTTTTATGCTTTGGAATGATTGTTTAGAATATCTTTGAAAAAGTTAAAGGATTGTTATTTGCTTTCATCTTCTTGGTTTTGAAAAGTTATTGATCATTTCCTTGAAAATTTTAAGCAAATTTTAGCTTTCTCAAAGCATTTCAAAGATAGCAAAAATTTTTACATTTTTTATTTTCTTCCCACTTTTTTATTCTTATTTCGGAATTAGGGGTTATTGCATTCAGAAATGGAAATTCGTCTTTTCATTTTTTGCTCATAGTTTCACTTAAGTTGAAAAGAAAAATAAAAACATTTTCGATTTGGTGTGTTATTTTTCACTTTTGTTGGATTGTTGAAAGAGTACTTTTGAGTCTTTTCATTGATTTATAAAGTATATATGTACTTTGTTCATTTTTTACTATCGGAAAACAAAAATATTTCTCCTTACTGTAATTAGTTTTCATAAAAAAGAAAACGAAAGACTTGCATTTTCATATAGATCAGATTTGTATCTTGTTTAAATTCCAAGTCTTCACTTCATGGATTCACCTAACCATACAACTTAAAATCAAGTGGTATCCTGGGTTAAAATTGTATAGAAACTCGTGTTTTAGGTTAGAGACGTGTTCTGGTGTCTTTAAGCGTGGAAATTGTCATTATTTTCTTGCACTACATCCTAAGAGCTTTTAGTTCTTCCACGTACCAATGGGTATATCGAATGGCCTTTCACGTAGCTTCGGTTATATAGAAAGGTACTTCACATACTCGACAGTATATCGGAAGGATCCTATCGTGCGGTTGTGCATTAGACAACACCACTACAGATTATTGCTCCCACGTACCTTGAGTATATCGAGAGACCCCATAAGGATTCCTGAAACCATCCGTGTTGACCATTGGCCGTCTTGGCGTGGAAATACACCGATAAAAGCACTTGGGGAGCTACTATGCATGTACTTCCAAGTAGTCGGGTTATATAGTCAGGGATATAGTCCTAATACTCCTTGGTTAGTGCTCTAAAATATTTGGTCAAGTATAACTGTTGGACCCTATAGTATATCATGAATTGCAATGCCTTGATAATCCTGTGAGGTTCCAGACTTTTGAATCCCATCTATCACACAGTTTGCATGTGGATTTAGCTTGAGTAGGTCTTGAAGTTTGTTTTTCTTTTTAAGGAGACTTTTGGCTAGGAGAAGTTTTATTTCAGCCATCCTGGCTGAGCAACCTTTAAGAAGATCTCGTAGAATATTAAATTTTCCACCTGATTATCCCCTTAACCAGGAAAAGAACTTAGTATCAATCATGGATCAACCCAAAACATATATTTCACATGAAGAAGGAAATTATACCTTAGAATCAAGAGTGAACTACTCTCCTCCTGTAAAACCACCTATCACTGATCCTATTGGACCTTTGTTGGTGGAACAACCTGGTCCACATGACACATCCTTTCATCATTCGATGGAGGGAAACCCTGGAGCGACTGATTTTATTTTCAATCAACCCCAGAATGACCCAATATCAACTACTTTTGGTCCAACTGCATAATTTTGGGACACTTCTTTAGGTCATCATGTTTCCAATTTTGGTTCACTTCCGATGGTGGAAACTCCACCACATCGGTTTCCTCCATGGATTCTTGACGATTTGTTTCTCACACCAATTTACGATACTATGGAATGTTTACGAATATTTGAAAACCAACTTAGACACCAGATATTCCCCCTAGGCCCAATTCAGAAGTACAAATTTTTTAACATTCCCCTGTACATTCTTTATCTTTTTCTTCACCAACAATATCTACACCAAAAATGACCACTTATGAACCAGTTCAACCCTCATTCTCGTATAGTACTCCTTAAATTAATTCGACCCATTCAACTCCTTATTTGACCCCAACAAATGGAGGGAAACCTTCAACCATTATTAAATTCATAACTGGAACACAACCTCCACCTCATCCTTTGAGTGGGATTTATCCTCTCGTTAGTATTCAATAGATGAGTATGGTTCAACCTATGATTACTGGTCAACACATGCTTACTGGGCATACTCCAATAAGTGGACAAATTTCAACTGGGGGGCAACCCCTAGTCAGTGGACCTAATCTAACTAGGGGGCACCATCTAGTTAGGGGACACAACGTGAGTGGAGGACATTCTTCATAGATGAACCATAGTATGGTTGGAAATTTACTCCCAGCCATGGGACAACCTATGTGGTCACATCAAATGGGGGAACCATCCACTTGGACCCAACCCCCATGGGGGCATACATATTCGAGTAACCATAACACTGATGTTGACATAGTTTTATCGACAGGAGTTAACTTCGTATTGTTCTCAACAAACATTGACACAGACTCCCTTAAACATCAGCCCAGAAATGTCTTACCCTTTCCAACAACATCCGTGGAGCGAATGAAGTCTCACTTGAGATGTCTAAGGGGGCTGCAGGAACCAAGTTTCTGTAGTTGTGAGAAGACATGTATTATCTCACACTCATTCACTACACAAGCCAGAGATTTGCATTTATATCATCACATCACATTATCAACCATTATCCTCATTCGCATCAACAAATTATCATCTCATAGTTAATGAATTAAACAAATCAACAAAACATGCTTAAGGAATCTGTGGTACATAACATAACTGCGAAAACATCAATAGCGATTCCAATGAAACATCAAACATTGCGATACTTAAACAAGACAGAATACAGAGATATAAAATTATTGATCCTTCTCATTATCCATCATAGTGTTTAGTACATTGTAGAATTATCCATATCACACAAAAAACTCAGAGTGAAACACTACTTTGCAAAAGATAGAAGAGCCGAAAACAGATAGATGAAAAGATCAAACAGACACTATAGTTGATGATTCCATTAGGCTTAAAATCACTCCTACTTATAGGCTCACTTGGTCATTACGAAATGGTCCAAATGACCCATTAGTAACTAACTTTACCAATTATTCTACGTATTTCGACACTTTTATACTTCATGACTGGTCCTTTGCTTCCATCGATGACCCTTTCGTCGCTGTCCGTTCTGCACTTTGTGCACTCTGGACCCGTACCAATAGGCCCCCAACACAAACTTGTGTCTATCCCTCTAGCCACCTCAGTTGGAAACTGCTGGCACATTTACCTTCATATTGAACTCATCATAAGACACCCTGATTTGTTCGACCTCTTCCTTCGCCACAACTTTAATCATCGTGCCTCCTGCTACTTCATACTCCTCTTCATCTTGTAAAACAATATTTCTAGCACCCATAGAGTGCAAGTTGTGTGAAATCTAACGGCTCCAATCATATGGGATGACTTCCACTATGTTAGCACTCAGATTTTACCCTTTGGTTGCGGAAGGATAAACCTAAGGTAACTGTTTCAAACCAACCTTTAGGAGGGAAATTAGCCTTTTCCCTACTAGAGAGGGCTCTCTCAAAAATATGTAGATGGCTAAGGATATATGAAAATGACTGGGATTTTTTAAAACAAATATATGGTTGAAATATACACAAGAACCATTGGGCATGGAGTTGAAACTATGCAATTTATGGGACAACAGATAAACAACAATAAAGATCTTTACAGAGGCAAGATAGTTGTCACATTACAGTCAAAAGATTTTGTAGGTGAAAAGGAAAGAAAGATAGACAATCCACCAATAATGGGCACCGATTTTCAGATGAATCCACTATCAATTTTGGAGAAATAATGAATACTTAGACCCAATAAATCAAGGCATAAACATATGAATCTTAACGTATTTAACTTTCATCCAAGCATAGAAGACAAACCATAATGGAAAGATAAACAAAGAAGGGCTACATACACATATAAGAAAGGGAAAATATAGACTGCAACTTTGACTAACGCATGAATCTCTTTTCTACAAGATGTGATATTCTCTACATGGCATTTTGTATTATAAAATATAGCAACTCGATAAAAAATTGTCTTCTTCTCAAACAATTTCGAACCCTTTCAAAAATAACTTACATTGTCTTTTATACAAAACTTCTTCGAAGCAAAACCTAACTGCTTCTTTTAACTAAAACTGAAATAACCTTAACTAATTTTCCAAATGTAAATTAAGTCAAAATTTATACAAAATTAATACAGTAAAATTCTTCGAAAGTCTTCATTTTGCTGATAATTGTTCGATGAACATCTTCAGGGATGAATAGTATATTTCATTTTTCTGAACTTTTCCACATAGCTCCACTGGTCAGCAGTAATAGTCTCTTACAGTATCATTTCTTTTGCTAAAACTTTCAGCTCCACATTTTCTTCATTTGACATAGGGGGGATTTCCTTGCTCAAAATCTTCAACATATCCATGATTTCAAAATATTTTGCAAGCTTTTTTAGTAAGACTTTACCTATAAGGACATGAGTCAATTTCTGGAATTTATCATGATTCATTCTTATTACAAATAACAAATTTTTATAATCATTCTTGGGAATCAATTCATTATTTTCATTCCAAAAAATAGGCAATCCTTTTTGGAAGACTTTTTTGAACTTTTTCTTGAAATCAACGACTTGTCTTTTCATTCTTGCACTCCGAGCTTCGACATTTTCCACATGTGTACATTTTCCTAATATCCTTCTTTCTTAGGAAATCACTGAAATTATTTTTTTCATACCTAATGTCTTCAACTCATCTTCTGATAAAACTCTCAAGAAATCCATGGCATTCTGACCTGTTTCTTTTGGTTTTCTGCTTAAATTTTCTCTTACTGCTGTACAATTCTTTAAGGATTCTTCTATTATTCTTTCCTTTGTTTTTACAAAATTTAAATAAGGCCTGAGACTGATAATTTTCACAATGATAATATCCCAAATCATATGCCTACATCCTTGCATTGGGACTTGCCTGATCACCTGGCAAGTGAATCTTTGATTCGTATCTGATAACTCTTTATTTTTGTTTTGCAATTCCTTTATCTCTTCATCTTTCTTCTGATTCTGTTCTTCTAACTTCCATTTCCCTTCTTTCAATTATTTAATTTCTACTTCTTTAAGACTCACATGGGACATGGAGTGCACGAGGTCAGTTGTATTAGTTTCTTCGCTCACCTGATTGGTACTTGATTTTAGTTGAGATAAAACTGTTAGCTTTCTTTTCAGATCCTCAATTTTATTTTTCAAGCTCGTTTTGTCTTTCTCCCACTCTGCTTCTTTTTCAGGAAATTTTAATAATTTTGCTTTATTATCACTGATTTCTTTGGACAAAGCTTCTTTTTCTTTCTCTAACTTTGTTTCTTCGGGAGCTTGGATTAACTAAGTGTTTGAAATTTCCATCTTCTTTTGTAATGCTTGAATCATATTATCGTTTTCCATCAATAATTTTTTGCTTGCCGTTCCTCCACCATCACTCGCAACCAAGTCAATTTGTAATTTTTTGACTTATTGTTGGTGACCTTTATTTTCCAGTTTTTCTTGCTTTAATTGGCTCTCAATTTTACTTACAATATTTTCCAATTTAGTAACCACTACTACATTTTTGGACTTTAGGGGGGGTTTTCTTCCACCCCCAAAAGTGACCTACGAGGGGGGTTTTGACTTTGGGGGCGGTTTTGGCAAAAACGCCCCTAAAGGCACCGATGTTAAAAGTTTTTCCCTTTAAGGGAGGTTTTTGACGAGATTGGAACCGCCCCCAAAAGTGACTTTTGTAGGCGGTTTGTGACCCCCTCGTAGAGGTCTACGGAGGCGGTTTTAAACCCCCCTCATAGACCCCTTCATAGAGACCTATGGGGGAGGTTTTGAACCCCCTTCATAGAGACCTACGATGGTGGTTGTGAACCCCCCTCATAAGTTCCCTCATACAAACCTACAGGGGCGGTTTGGAACCCCCCTCGTAGAGGACTATAGGGGCAGTTTTGTTATACCTCTATATTCCACAGTGTCGCATCTCCACCACAAACAGAGTTGACGACACTTGCCCTACTGTTTGAACCACCCAGAAGATCAGTAATCCTTGAAGGTAAATCCATCCTGTCAAGAATTAACCCAGCTGAGGCCTTATTTACCCACATTTCCGTGCCTTGCTCAGTTATAGGTGCACGGTAGTTCACACTACCGCTCTATGCTGTGTCCCCAGAACGCGGTACTACCGCGTTATGCTCAGACTGCAGGGCGCGGTACTCTTTTATTAGCCTTTTTTCCATGGCTTATGGGATTTTGGATTTTCGAACATAATGGAAGATTGGGATCCCTGATTCGATCTCAACTCATTCTCTGTGATTAGAAACCCTGATCCACTTATCTCTCCCTAGATCCACCCATCTCTCTTGTTAGTTAACCCTACCATACACTATAAAAGAGAGGCATTCCATGGGGAAAGGGGAGGACTCTTGGTGTATCAAACTTATGATCTTGCAGCATTGTGGAGATAGTTAGAGGAGAAGGCACTTGGATCTAAAGGATTGGATTGGACATCAAGCAACCTATGTAAGCATTCTTCAAGTTGATAATAAGATAACTTGTCTTGTCTTTCCCATTTCATGTGTATAGCATAAGTTCTTAGCATGGAATGTATCTAATTTAGATTTGAAACTAATCTTTACATTCAAAGTATTTGGAAGCTTGCATGTTTGTTCTTTGGTTGATCTTAACAGGTTCTACATTGGAGCTTTGGATCAAGAGGTAGAAGCGGGACAAACGTCAGTTTGAAAGGTGTGTCTCATCCCTCATTGTTTCTGAATACATTCAATCTTGTTGTAAAAGTTAGTTCAGGAATTTCAAGGTAGCATTTGTTGTGTTTTGTTCTTAGCTTAGAGTTAGTGAAAGTCTGCTTTAAGTTAAGGGAATTTTGATTTATCTGTAGGGAAAAATTCCACCATACAAGAATGGCGACTCCGTTGGTTTTGATTTCTGTTTGATTGATTCAGTTCATTGTCATCCATCTGTTGATTGTGATTTGTTTTATTGCACTTCAAACTAGTTTGAATCTTGGTCTTTTTTGACCTTTATTCACCCCTCCTTGCTGTATTTTTTCTCCCTGTCTGATCATTGAGTCCCCTGGGTTAGCAACAACCCTGAAAACTTCATTTTCTTTTCTCAAGTTGCGCTTTTTCCTTACCTTGCCACAGTACCGCGCCCTCTGAACTATCTACAATGCGGTAGTACCGTGTTCTTTGCCTTAGTACCAGAGCGGTACTGTCACAGTGTCGCGCTCCAGTCAGACACCAACACGCAGTAATGTCTGCAAGTTTTTAAATTTTTTATCGTTGCTTGGTTTCTTGAGTCTCTCTCTGCCTTAGATAGTGTTTACTGTTGCCTGTTAGCATCCTGGTCATTTTACAATCTGTGTGGTCTGATTATTTCCCTGTTGTGAGCTTGATTTGTTTGAATTAGTGGCATTTTTGACATATTGGGTCATTTTCCAGTTTGATTGCATAGGCTTGATTTTTTCACCACAACCAAATCAACACCACTGTTCTCTTTTACTGAACCCTGTAGCTTTTACAGTCACATTGTGTTCATCATTTTCAATAATTTAAAAACTATTACTTGAGAGCAATTCTGTTGTTCAAATTGGAACACTCTAGTAGCATCATTTTTGCATTAGGAAATGAACCATTGATTTTGCAACATAAATAATTACATTTGGAGCATCTTAGTTGTAGGATCAGTGCATTGAAAAGAGTGTTCATTTCAGTTTGGCTTTGTTTACAAAAAGAAAAGAAAAACTTCTACTTTGATTTTTGATTGCTTGTGAAGAATTTCATGCATATTTGATCGAAGAACTCTCTCCTTTCTTTAGCTAGATTTCATCGAAGACAAAGGCTTATTTTTGATTCATTCTCATTTGCATGGTTTGAGTCGTCATAACACCATCAAGTTTCACGTCCACTACCTGATTGAGTAAGACAACCACTAAAATTAATCTCCCTAATTAAACCAACTTTAACCTCACTTGAGGAAATCAAAAGAATTTCGTAGTTAGGTAGGACACCGGGGATAGGCATCAAAATAATTCCCCCTTGTCATTTTCATCTGAGACATAGTCATTGTCTTTAGGGAACTAAAATCCTCTAGTACTTATTGACACGGTCACAGCGAGTTTGTGGAGGGGCCTCCTGACTGTTTCTAACTTTCAGGGGTTAAACGGCCGCGAGATTGAGAACCGGACGGACTCTTTGGAATACCGCACTCAACTTAGCCCTAAGGCAACATCGATCGCTATCTTCTTCGGAAGACTGAAGTGCCCAAAACCTTTTTCGATGTGTCATGAACGAGGTAGATTAGTATCTATTCTACTAGGGCTCTGTTACCCAAGATCCCTTTCGGTAGAGGGATATCCTTCTTATATCGGTCTCTCATGTTGTATTGTTCGACTTGGATTTCATCACCTTGCGAAGGATACAGCTTGCTAAGGTCTCCAGCTCTTAGTTAGGAGTTTGCTTGATATCTCATCTTTGTAGAGGGTCTTTTTTCTTTATAGGGACTGCTTGTTGGCATTCTGGCCATTTTTTGTATCAGCTCGCTTATTGAGACGCCGGTCTCAGTATAGATTTTAGAGCTTTCTTTTTTGTCCTGCGAGCCTTGCTTTTTCTAGCTCCTCTTCTGCACGCTCGGCTGCATTAGAGTTTTTGATTTCTTTGTTTACGACACTGCCCCCGATTTTCATTTTCCTGTCATCATGTCAGATCAACCACAAAGATCACGAAGAATACAGGGCCAAAGCCCTCCACCACCACCACCGCCACGGACTTCTGGTCTGCCTGCATCACGCATTCCTGCTCCTCCTGTCCGCGGTGCTGGTCAAGGCAACATTCCACCACCGATACGTACAACATCTTCAGTTTCGCCCGTAACTGCCACTCACAGCACAGTCTCAGAAGTTATTGCAGCTTCTGCAACCACTAGCATATCTGAGACCTCCACTCTCACTTCACCCACTGTCATTCCAGATTTATCTGTCACAGTGGACACAGTTACTGCAACTGAACCTAGTACAACCCAAAGTACTAGACCAGAGGTCATCCTTCTACCGGATGCCAGCACTTCCCGTCCATCAGACACTTTTCACAATGACACAGACGGATCTGTTGGCACCACAGAAGGGTCCGACCAGGACATACCTGGCTTAATTTAAGTCCCAGGTGGGTACGTTGAAATCATTGAAGATACTCGACTTCCTGACACACCTTTTGAACCTGATTATGGCTTCATCACTTCCCAAGTGGAACTTCCACCTGTTATCACTACATCACCCAGTGTTCATCCTCAGGAAATGAGTTCTTCTAGCAACGTACCTCGTACTGTAGATCTACCCAACCTTCCTCCGGGACATGAAATCATGGCTTCCATCCAGTCTAGTATGGTTAGTCTAGTGAATTCCCCGTTAGCATCGGCACGGTTTAGACGCAGCACAGAGCAAATGCTCTCGTCAGCTTCTAGATATCCCCCTGATACTCATCCTTCTAACTATAGGAATACCAACATCCCATCTAGAACAGAGTTTTTTCACTCCTTTGCAGACGGCTCAGGACCTTCGGATTTTACTATACCTAGGTTCCCGCCGGATCCCCAAACCCCTTTCCAAGACATGAACTCGGGCCCAGTTTTCGATGGTCCTCCTATCATTGAACACGCTGCGGATGACGCCGATACCCCTAGGTTAAACTCCCCACATTTGCTGCCATCACCTATTTTTGGCGCACATTCTATGAGAGATAACCCAGTCTTTTTCCCGTCCTCGCCTGTCAGATATGGAAGACCCCCTCCGCAAATCGGTACTTTTGGCACCGTTGGCCAATCCACGCTATCATATTTGACCAGCGGCAGAAGAACACCTAGTCATACTGCTGGATCTTCCGGTTGGACCGGAGGGTCACCTTCAGCGACCATTTACACTATCTCAGGAGGTGGACAACCGACTGCAGTGATCCCTAACTCCAACGGGAAAACCCCCCCTGGTGGGCCATCAACCCAACTAGTTGGCGGACAACCTTTTGTTGGGAACCCCATTGTTAGTCAACAACCTCCTCCCATAGGGTCATCAACCCAACTATTTGGAGGACAACCTTTTGTTGGGAACCCCGTTCCCAGTCAACAGTCTCCGCCTATAGGGCCATCCAACCCATCTGCTAGCGGACAACTTATTGGCTCCATCCAACAACCCTCCCAACCAGCAGCATCTGCTCAGTTCGGTATGTACAACATACCTAGCAGTGGGAAACCTTATTCCGGTATTCCAACCGGACCTTATTCTCAACCTCCCCCGTCAGGTATGCTTCCTTCTTGGGATCCTCAAATCCCACAGAGTGGGTGGTACTCACTTTTTGGAAACTGGAACCAAGCTGGGGGGCAATCTCAGATTCCTCCCAACTTGAATTCTGGCTTCCCTTACCCTTCAGCTGCTACAACTCCATGGAACCCATAACTTCAATTTCCACTTACTCCTCAAACAGGAACGATTCTTCCATGGACACAACAGTCGCAGCCACCCCCCAACCCTGCTATGGGAAACTTTCCACTCACTCAATACGGTGGTAACATCCCTGGAACACGAAAATTCCAAGGAACTTATTCCCAACAAGGAGCGGCAACCATTCCTGGGTATCAGCAACCCCAGGGTACCATACCCACTCAGCAGAACACCCACCTACCGGTTGCCTACAATCAATCGGTTAACTAGATGGCTTACCATCCACAGAATTTCCAGCAGTATCCCCCGAGAAACACATATGGGTATAACATGCAGCACTATGCTATGCAGGGCCCTCCAGGTTTCTCTGCACCACATGGTTATCACTCATACCTGCAGACTAACCGACAACTTCCCTTTTTGGCCACACAAGACTTACCTGATTTGTCGAGGCTTATTAACGATCCTATATGGCATGAACCTCACTGGCCACCTATCCCAGCCAAACTACCATCGGACATTCCTAAGTTCGATGCCAAGCCCGGGGAAGACCCCAAGAACCACGTGATGACCTTCCATCTTTGGTGTTCATCCAACTCCTTGATGGATGATTCCATCCGACTTCGTCTCTTCCAATGCACACTTACTGGCACAGCAGCAAAATGGTATATCGAGCTACCACAACACTCTTTTCGTGATTTTAAAACTTTGGCTATGCAGTTTCTGACTCATTTCCAGCTCCCCATCTGGTATGAGACTGGAACAGAACTGTTAACATCACTGCGTCAAACCACTTCTACACATATTTCGGATCACATCCATGAGTGGCGACGATGCCGTAGGCTAATAAAGGCACCTATTCTGGAGCAGCTACTTGCTGATTGGTTCACAAAATCCTTTTTGCCTCCCATAGCCAGAGATATCACTATGCACGGACCAGTTACAGAAGAACAAGCCATCTCGACAGCCCAGTACATGGATTTGGTATACAGCCAATCTGGTACTTTACATGAAATTCTTCCTCATGCCTCTCGCATTAACACTGATTCAACCAAGCCTACCACTAAGCCTCCCATCGATGGTATCGTCGGTTCAGTAAAGACCCAGCCTATTACCAACTCAACGGGACAACAAGCTTCTGCTTCCCCCGCTTTAACCCAGGCTGCTTCAAAAACAACTACTTCTCTTGCCCTTTCCTCCGAAGTGAACGCAGTTCAATCTACGTCACAACCATCTGGGGGAAAGAATAAAAACAATCGTGGTAAAAACAAAAAGAACCAGCAGGAGAACCCCAAGCCGCAACCCACCCAAAATGACCAGAAACCACGTCGAAAGGCTAAGTTTCCCTGCCTGATTTGCCAAGATGATCATTACATGCATGACTGTCCCTACAAGGACGAGGTCAACATGTTTGTTAAAGGATCCGCTCGCCTGGTAGTGTTAATTGATCCTTTCCCCCAACAACAACAGCAAATGGTTTCCCAAGAAACCCCACAAGGGGGCAACCCGACCAATCTTACCCGCGGAGAGACGTCCACAAACCGCGAAATCCTGATGACGAGTAATGAAGAGGTTAATATCACCACTCGTTCAAAGACGTACGACAACCCTCCAAGTTCAAACAAACAACCCGAGATAGCCAAAGGCAAATCTCCTGTTGAAGATCCGATTCCTATTCCCCCCCCTACCGGTCATCTCCATATCGAGAGACCGCTTACGGACACAGTGATTTTCCCACCCAAGGGCACCATACGAAAGGCGACATTTAATCCGAATGCGCGAGCTGCCGAAAACTACAACATTGTTGAGGATTTGGCTCAAGCACCTTGTGCCATGTCGACTCTCGAGGTTCTCCAACACTGCCCCACGCAGCGTAGAACCCTACTTTCAGCACTGGGGGCAATGGACCCAGATACTTCAAACTCCATCATGTTTAACTTGGAGCACGCAAAACCTAGGCTTTCTCACCAGTTAGCCTTCCAAGTTCACACAAAAATCCGTGGAAATATCATCCACCGCACTGTTTTAGATGAAGGTGCTTCCACGTCGATTATGTCTTTGAACTGCTGGAGAGCCTTAGGCTCACCTGAAGTCACGACTTCTCCTACCACTCTCAGGGCGTTTGATGGACATGGTTTTCAACCGTATGGACTCATTCCCTCAATTGGTGTTGAACTGGGGGGTAAAACAGTATCCGTACATATTGAAGTCGTAGATGCGCCATTAGACTACAATCTCCTAATTGGATGGAACTGGTTTTACGCCATGACCGCCATATCATCTACAGTCTTCCGGATTGTGCAATTTCCTCATGAAGGGAAAATTGTCACTATTGATCAACTCGATTACTGTATCCCAGACTCCCACCAGAACTCCACCAACACCATTCCGTTATTGGATCAACCTCGGTACTGGTTCAAAGACATTGGTGTTGGTCTCATGAAGGATTCTTCCCTCATCGGAGTTTTTCCAAAACTGGGAACCCCTGTTCAACCAGTTAACATGATTTTATCCAATGATTCATGGGTGATTCCGAGTCCCACTCAGATTGAAGACTATGGAAACTCTATGCCTCTCAACAGAAACCTCGCAGCCTATGACGCGATCCAATCAGCCACTGATTGGGTCGACTGTTCTACTGATCATACCGTGGCACAGCTCTCGGCTGAGACTCATCCATACCCACCACTCTTCGATCCTCTCAATTTGATTTTTCCCAGGGATGAATCAATTATGGAGGTTATGTGCGGTGATGAGCCACCATGGGGAGATTTTCATCATCGATCTTCATTCCCCACCATTCAGCCACTTGAGCCTGATATAAAACCCAACACTTCACTTGGGATGGTCGAAACCAAGTGCCCCACTTCCCTCGACGAGGTATTCTCCGAAGGAAACTTGGCCAATCATATGACAACCATTCCTATCGATATTTCAGTGAAGCCTGGTATCGTGGAAAACGTACACATCGGCAAAACATGTACTCCCCTTGAAACAGAGTTCTATAATGCCTACTTCAAAACTTTCCACGATGTTTTCGCTTCGAGTTATGAAGAAATGCCAGGAATTGACCCCTTGATCATGGTCCACGAAATTCCAACTTTCCCTGGCACCCGACCTGTTCGGAAAAAGCTTCATCCCGTTCATCCTCGTAAGGCAGCCGCCATTAAAGAGGAAGTTGAAAAACTTTTGCGTGCTAGTTTTATCTATCCTGTCCCATTGACAGAATGGGTATCCAACATCGTTCCCGTAGCCAAGAAACAGGGAACGATTAGAGTCTGTGTTGATTATCGTGATTTGAACAAGGCTTGTCCAAAGGACAACTACCCAACTCCGTTTATCGACCAGATCATCGATAACTGTGCCGAGAGCATCATCTTTTCATTCATGGATGGATTTTCCGGCTATAATCAGATCGATATCCTCCCAGCCGACCAGCACAAAACGGACTTTATCTGCCCTTGGGGGATTTTTGCATACAGAAAGTTACCCTTTGGCCTGAAAAATGCTGGGGCAACTTTCCAACAGGCGATGTCCTACGCATTTCATGACATCAAACATATTGTAGAGCCATATATGGATGACCTTCCCGCTCACTCTCGAACCCGGGAAGACCATCCAGACCACTTAAGTGCCATTTTCGAAAGGTGCCGTCGCTACAATATACGTTTGAACCTACATAAGTGCGTCTTCTGTGTAGAAGCCAGAAAACTGTTAGGCTTCATAATCTCCAAAGAAGGGATACGTTTAGATCCCACAAAGGTAGCAGCTATTTTAGCCCTGCCTTCACCTACCAGTATTCCAGAACTTCAATGTTTGCAAGGGCATGCAAACTTTCTACGTCGTTTCATCTGTAATCTATCCGAGATAACAAAAGGATACATGTGGCTTCTCAAGAAGAATGTTTCCTTTATTTGGGATGACGAAGCCCAACACTCCTTTGCAATCTAAAGGCAGCCTTAACCAAAGACCCTGTGATTCAACCCCCCGATTACACACGGGACTACATCCTTTATCTCGCAGCCTCGACTTCCACCATCGGCATGGTGCTAGTCCAGGAAGACCAAAACGACATAGAACATGTGGTATATTATCTTAGTAAGAGTCTTCTCGACTCCGAAACTCGCTATTCACATGTCGAAAAACTGGCTCTGGCAACAGTATTTGCTGTCCAGAGATTCTGTCATTACATCTTACTCCCCCGGACCACCATTATAGCCGACTTCAACCCAATGTATTATATCCTCACACGTCAAGTGCTTGGGGGCAAATACTCTCATTGGATTTCCATCCTTCAAGAGTTTGACTTGGAGTTTGTCAAGGCTAAGTCCAAGAAGTCTTTGGTCTTCGCGGAATTAATTTGTAACTTGCCCCGTGCTACTGAGCAACCCGAGCCCATTGATTCCCTTCCCGACGAATCATTGTTCCTCATTAGCACGTCTGATCCATGGTACATGGATATTCTTTTATATCTCCAAACCCAACGCTTCCGTCCTGATCTCACTCGCGATGAATGGCGACGCATCCAACACCATGCAAAATACTACATCATAGTCAACGATACTCTCTACCGATGTGGTGTCGATACCGTTCTTCGATGTTGTTTGACCTTACATGAGGCGGAACGTGTTCTTAATGACTGCCACGCTGGAGCATGTGGTGGCCATCTCTCTGGGATGGCTACGGCCAAGAAAATACTGCGAGCAGGATACTTCTGGCCCTCAATTTTCAAAGACTGCATTGAAACAGTCAAGAAGTGTCTGCCATGTCAATTCTTTCATAGTAAAGCACACTCGCACCCTGCTCCACTCCATCCTGTTATTGCCGTCGGCCCTTTTTCCAAATGGGGCATAGATTTTATGCACTGTAAGCCCACTTCAGCCGGGGGGCATAGCTATGTCATAGTAGCTGTCGACTATTTTACAAAATGGGCTGAAGCGATGCCTACGTATGTTGAGGACGGAAAAACAGCAGCGCAGTTCATATTCAATCATATTATAGCTAGATTCGGGGTCCCACAGTCTATTGTGACTGACCATGGTTCCCATTTCAGGAACCATATGATCGAAGAACTAAGTGCCAAGCTGGGTTTTCGCCATGAAAACTCAACCCCGTATTACCCACAAGCTAATGGCCAAGTCGAACCCATTAACAAAGTCCTGAAACGAATGATTCAACGCATTGTGGGTACCCAGAAATCCAACTGGCACTCAGCTCTATTCTCAGCACTGTGGGCATACCGAACCTCAGTGAAAAGTGCTACTGGGTTTACACCATTCCAACTGGTGTATGGCCTAGAAACCATTTTTCCGATTGAATGTGAAATTCCATCACTCAAGATAGCCATAAAGCTACTTACACACACTACTTCCGAAGACGAACGGTTTCTATACCTAGCTAAGCTAGATGAAACCCGCCACGACGCTGCCTTAGCTAATGAAGCTCACCAAAAACGCGTCAAAGCTCAATATGACAAATTCGTTCAGCCTCGGATCCTCAATGAAGGTGATCTCGTACTTACATATGATCAAATGCATGATGAGCTTGGAAAAGGAAAACTTGAATCTATGTGGTACGGTCCCTTTGTTGTAAAACGTGTCTTAGAAAAAGGATCCTATGAACTAATTGATTGTGATGGTATGCCATTGGCATGGCCCCGCAATGGGCTATACCTCAAACGCTTCTACGCGTAAGGTTACCCTACGCGGGTTAATTTTTGAACATAATGTACTTAATTTGCTTTTACTCTTTTTGGTGTGCGCGTGGACCTCATGTATCCAATCTTACTTTGACTCGTAATTTTATGCGCAGATGTCTGCCTACTTCGGATTCGCCGACGGTGCAAGCCGACATACCCGGAATCTCACTTCCGCAGCATGGGTGATTTATTCTCCCACTGGCGAGTTGATTTCTTCAGGATCCAATTTATTAGGTCCTGCAACCAACAATATCGCGGAGTACCATGCAGTCATTGGTCTCTTGACGGAGGTTGCTTCACTCGGAATTGACTCCTTATCAGTCTTTTTAGACTCACAACTCGTGGTTTCTCATCTAAACTGTGTTTACACAGTTCGCGATCCTGTACTACTTCGTTTATTTCGGAGAGTACGCCTCTTGGAACGATCATTTAATTTTATTACATATCAACACATACCGAGAGAATTCAATTGTATAGCTGATTCATTGGCTAATTACATTTTGGATTGGCATCTTGCCCATACTTAAACACATCATAAAATAAAAAAAAATGCACAGTCATTGTAAATATTTTAGATCATGAAAATAGGTCCATATCACTGTATATAAAAGTGTTTTCCAAATACATAAGAGTTTGTGTCAAAGACAAAATTTGGGACCAAATCCCATACAAAATTTGGCTCTCAAAGCCTACATATCGTATACATGCCGCAAAAAGACTAAAAAGAACATCTACGGAGATCTGGGAGATCTATCATGTCCCTCGTCAGAATCCTCCCGCTGTTGGTGGTAACATACTACAGCTCAGACCACCCTACGAAGAAGTCGACCCATACGACTAGGCACACCTATAGTATGCTGCTGGAGGTGATAAGGGACGTCATCCATCCTCATAGCAGGGATGCCATGAGTCAACCCCTGTAAGTTCCTCTCTATGTCCCGAACGCCTCCTGCCTCGTCTTCATCCTCCTCCTCGTCAGGAACAGCTTGACGATCAACACCACCACGACGTAATGGTGAGTACCTAGCTGGTCTCTGTGGTCCACGGTCTTCGACATGAATATGAACATACATTAGAAGTCTTTTACACATTCTACAAAAGCAATAAAAATTAAATATTCAAAAAGAAAAAATGCATATACATGAAGGTCATACCTGAGTTGTCCCAATCATCATCCTTTGGCAGTGCCAAGTCGATGTCCTCGCAGAAGTCTACCCCGGCATAGGGGTAGTCATCGATCATAACTATCTGCTCCTCGAGCCAGGAAAATAAATCCTCACCAAAGGCTAAGCACTGAGGTCCACCGAGACGTCCAACATAATCACTCCATCGAGCCATCCATGGCTCGGTCAACGGACGGGGGGGAATAGATATCTGCGGGTGCAATAATGGCACCCTCACCAAAAAGAAGGTGACCAGGATACTCCCATAGCAAAATTGGGAATTCTTTCCAACCCTACACTTGTGCACTTGTTCTTTGAGATTGGCCAACACCGCCTCACACCAGTTAAATACTGTTCCTCCCATGCACTCCGCTGCGAGATTCATTTGTGTGCGGGATGCCTAATGCGGACTCACACTTCCTACTGCACGCATGATGGTGAACAGTACGGTTCTTACAGGGAGTTCTATAACTTCCTTTATGGCCACCTTCCCGCTTTTCTTACCCGAAACCTGACGGCAATACCGAGCAATCAAATCATCTGTACTCGATTTCGAGGCTGAGTATCCAGTAAAGTTCACCTGGCACCCTCTTTCCGAGAGGCCCATGAGGAAATAAATATCCTCAAGTTGAATTTCGAGAACATGCTCTCCCACTCGGAAAGCTTGAATGTCAGGGTCCCACAATTGGATAAGATGAGTGAGAAGCTTGGGTTGCTGACGAATCCCTTTGGTCTTAAAGAACTTCAACAAACAACATTCTCTCAATGCGGTCACGGTCGGTAAGTGATTTTCAGCTGCCAAATCATCTACTTCGTGCTCTCTTTCTTTCCAGCTGACCATTTTGCTCCAAACAAGTTGCAAACTCCTGCAAAAAGTCAGGGAAAACATTTAGTAACTATTTGACAACTTAGTTTCAGCAAAAAATTTGAGAAAATTTGATTTCTTAATCTCAAAAATCGCCTTCATCGCGCCTGGGGAAAACTATGTCGTGCGGTACTGTGCAGTACCGCACCTCGGTTTGGAACCACAGCGCGGTACTGTGAGACAGTACCGCGTTCCTCGATAGAGCCCCCACGCGGTATTGTGAAGGGTGATTTTTGCCCAGTAGGGCTCGCCCAAAAAATCATTTTTTCCTACTGAAAAAAAATAATTCCTACATGAAATGAAAGAGGAGCTCAAGAGCTCTTACCTGGCACAGACGGTTGTTGAAACGGTGTCCTGGAACTCCCGATATGGATCCTTGAAGTTTTGCTCCTCAAATGGGTAAAAATCTCCTCTTTGGGTAAAAACACAAATGAAATGGTAATTTCTATTTTTAACCATCCTTTTATAGCATTTTCACCTATTTTTTAATTATTATTTTAAATGGTTAATATAAAGCCCTTTTCATATTGCTAATATCCAGTTTTTTGAGCACTTATTGACAGGATCTGCGGTAACAAGCGATATATTCACGCTGGCGTTTATTCATGGTTTGACTTTCATTTTGAGCCTACTTTATCTTTTTCATGCTCTGGATTTAAAACTTGAAAAAGATTCCAAGTGCTTTCACACCCATGTCGTGCTTGTCAAACCCAAGTAAATGGTGTCGAGTACAGTCGGCTTTACTCATGCTCGTTAAACGATGAGGGAAGTATTATCCTGGTTGTATTTTATTCTTTTTTCGGACCAGAATAATTGAAAATTACGAAAAAGACCATAGGAGTCCATAGTTAAGCTTTTTTCAAACTCCCTAAAATTGAAAAGATTGCCAAGTGATCTTGACTCTTTCACACTTGTAAAAGTATTTGAAAGGTTACCTATTCGGTGATAGGTTACCCCTTTTTCGGCTCGTCTAGACTATTTACGAGAAAGGTATACCTCAGTCAATCTCGGCTGGGAGAGTTCTCTCGGGAATTGTTTTACACTTTTTCGGGATCGAGGGACTAAATTTACGAAAAAGTACATTATGGATCCTCCTTTAAGTTTTTCAGGCTCTCTAAATGCGAAAAACTACTGAGCTTTCCTTCCTTGGGCTCGTTAAAATTTAACATCAAAGGACCCACTTTGGGATGAACCCCTCCATTCTCAGGTTCGTAAAACATGTGAGATTGGACTCATCTATGAGATGAGCTACACCGAGCATCTGCTATCCTCTTCAAGCTCGAAAAACAACAAAGAGGTACTCATCTATCATGTCGGGGGAATATGGGGGAACAAGTCAAGTTTGTTTATGGCAGCTTGTCAGTCATTACCTTTGAACATGGCACGTGTCTGTCTCTTGTCTATATTGGGTATCAATTTTTTCACTGAGTTATGGTCGTCATCCTGAGTCGTCTCCCTGGCCACGAGCCTACTCATACGGTGTCTATCCTCTGCTATCAGTAATCCCTGCTACCGAGTCCTGTTACATGCCGTTATATGTTCAAAGGGTTGCATTGTTCAAGTCGTTCATTGTGTCAAGCCTCCGCTGTGTCAGTACATACTCCGTTGTTTCATCATCTTATCGTTTGTGCCGATTTTGTGTCGATGATGTGGGATTCATCATGGCCCACCTTCGACGAGTCTATTCCCGTCGACACCAAATTACTATCCAGGAATTGGGCTTAGGAATCAACCACTAGTACCTTGGTACCTGCATGCCTCAATGGCAGGTTTCCTCGTGTTTGACAGTAGGTTCACATCATTGACCTCTGATCAAGCAATCTCTCGGATGCTCGACATCAACTCATTTATTCGCATTTCGTTGAGATGTACTTAAGATACCTTGGGGATCATCCTCATCATTGGTGATTTCCCTCGCATTTGTTAACGGTTCGCATCATTGACCGGTAATCAAATGGTTTCTACCATGTTCAACTTCAACACCTTGTAATCACATGGCTAGATTCGTATCTTTTGCGATCGGGTAGAAGACCCTAGGCGCACCTATGTATCTTGATTGCATTCAGGTTGCGATAGAGATGTCTTTTGTATTGTCACATAGATCCACTTAATGTATTGGTCGTGGCTGTGTCATTATTGTCTCATGGATCTACGCTTGTTCATAGTAGCCATGGTCTGTCCACGGTCTATGTCATCTCAGTACTCATGGATTTGTAATGTATTGGTCGGCAGCCATGCTTTGAGTTATTTGTTTCCGAGCATGGGGATGCCCACCTCGGTGGTATATCTAACACTTTGTTCCTGTTTCAGCTCCTTGTCGCTCTCTTCGATGCTATCTCTGCACAATATTGGTAAAGTCTTTCGGCCATCAGTTCCTTCTGACCTCACACTTTAGGGGGCATCTGTTATACCTCTATATTCAACAGTGTTGCATCTCCACCACAAACAGAGTTGACGACACTTTCCCTACTGTTTGAACCACCCAGAAGATGAGTAATCCTTGAAGGTAAATCCACCCTGTCAAGAATTAACCCAGCTGAGGCCTTATTTACCCACACTGCCGTGCCTTGCTCAGTTATAGGTGCGCGGTAGTTCACAGTACCGCTCTATCCTATGTCCCCAGAATGCGGTACTACCGCGTTATGCTCAGACTGCAGGGCGTGGTACTCTTTTATTAGCCTTTTTTCCATGGCTTATGGGATTTTGGATTTTCGAATATAATGCAAGATTGGGATCCCTGATTCGATCTCAACTCATTCTCTGTGATTAGAAACCTTGATCCACTTATCTCTCCCTAGATCCACCCATCTCTCTTGTTGGTTACCCTACCATACACTATAAAAGAGAGGCATTCCATGGGGAAAGGGGAGGACTCTTGGAGTATCAAACTTATGATCTTGCAGCATTGTGGAGATAGCTAGAGGAGAAGGCACTTGGAGCTGAAGGATTGGCTTGGACATCAAGCAACCTATGTAAGCATTCTTCAAGTTGATAATAAGATAACTTGTCTTGTCTTTCCCATTTCATGTGTATAGCATAAGTTCTTAGCATGGAATGTATCTAATCTATATTTGAAACTAATCTTTACATTCAAGGTATTTGGAAGCTTGCATGTTTGTTCTTTGGTTGATCTTAACAGGTTCTACATTGGAGCTTTGGATCAAGAGCTAGAAGCGGGACAAACGTTAGTTTGAAAGGTGTGTCTCATCCCTCATTGTTTCTGAATACATTCAATCTTGTTGTAAAAGTTAGTTCAGGAATTTCAAGGTAGCATTTATTGTGTTTTGCTCTTAGATTAGAGTTAGTGAAAGTCTGCTTTAAGTTAGGGGAATTTTGACTTATCCGTAGGGAAAAATTCCACCATACAGGTTTCAAACCCCCCTCATAGAGGCCTATAGGGGCGGTTTTTAACCCCCTTCGTAGAGGCCTACAAGGGCAGTTTTGAACCCCCCTCATAGAGGCCTATAGAGGCAGTTTAAAACCCCCCTCGTAGAGGCCTATATGGACAATTTGGAACCCCCCTTGTAGAGGCCTATAGGGGCAGTTTTGAACCCTCCTCGTAGAGGCCTATAGAGGCATTTTAAAACCCCCCTCGTAGATGCCTATAGGGGCGATTTGTAACCCCCCTCACAGATGCCTATAGGGGCATTTTGGAACCTCCCTCGTACCTACAAGGGTGGTTCTAAACCCCCCTCGTTGTAACATACAAGGGAAATTGCGAACCCCCCTCATAGTGACATATGAAAGTGGCTTAGAACCCCCCTCGTAGAAACATACAAAGACGGTTTGAAACCCCCTCTATAGCCATAATAAATCATAATAAAATATATTTTATTAAAAATACCAATATTGTAATATCAATAGGGTACGGAGGAATTGAACCACCAACCTCCTGCTTGTAAGGAAGACGCTCTACCATTGAGCTAGGACCCTTTAATAATTAGGGAGAAGAGAAATATTAACACCCATTTTGCGTTATTTTTAAGTCTAAGAAAAGACAATAAGAATGTTCAAGAGATGATTGTAACAGGATATCCACATGTACCCAAATATTTACATATTATCATGCAAGAGCAACCTGCTCTTTGCAATCCTCACAAGGCATAAGAACTATAATTCCAAAATTTTCGATTACTTACTAAAACAACAAAAATGCTAAAAAAATTTGCATACAATTTGCAGACACAAATTTCAATCATGTGATATGCATTTCATAACATAGTGCAGTGAATCTTATTGTAGACATGACATATTGATGCAGTTGAGGAGCTCAATAGTTTGTGCATGGAAGGCCAATATTCAAGACGAATCATCTTCCTTGTATGTCTCTTCCACTATGAGAATTTATGTACTTTGTTCAATATAGACAATATGAATAAACTAGAAGACGAAACATTTGTATCCCTTAACTAGATGATAAATGCCATATCATGAGATTGTGAATACTTGAATAGTCGGTTGCTTGAATATTTTGCTCAACTTCAAGTTGTCCATACATTGTCATACATTTTCATAAACTTAATGAGAATCTGGAGTTGATTCATTACTAATATAGACATGCTAATGTTTGTGTGAATGAATATATTCTTTTTTTGTCTAGTTCACTAATATTTAATTTGAACAAGATAGTGAATAAGCAATCTATTTTTGGGTGTATGTCGTGATCCCTACTCATCGGTTGGCTCAGCAAGAACAAATGGTTCATAAACTAGTCAATAAAAATACAGATGGCTTACCTCATGTATTAGTGTTGCAAAAAGTAATGTTTCAGCCTCATTTGTTAGATGTTGAGGTGCTACATTTACATGACCTAAACAAATAATTTACTTTTTACCTGTTAAATGAAATACTTTTGCCAAAAAATAATTTTTTGAAGAATGAAACTATGGAAGATAACAACTTTCAATTGAACATGTTTGAGATGATACATAAACATGCAACTTACCATTGCATGGCCCCATTGATCATGCTCACATGCCACAGACCAAGCCAGAGTATTCCCAATCATTGGCCTTGTCATTACTAGGAGTACTAGATCAGCATTAGCAACACCTTCTGCAGATGCATATATATTTAGTCAAGATAAGTAGTTTGTCATGGATTGGCAGAAACATAACAACAATAATTGCACTACAAAAGAGTAGTGCCATCGGTTGAAAAAAATACAAATAATTGAGCTTCAAAATACATATAATTCTAGGCACCTAAATTTCTAGAAAAGGGCAGGAAGGGTCCACAGCATATCCCACATCCTTACACAAAAAGTTCACCTTACAGGTAATAATATAATTCATGCATGGAATGCAAGAAAACAACAAGGGAAACCCATCTTCTTGCCATCAACATACTACCAAACAGTAACCTTATGATATTCTCCATACACATGGTTTCATTCGCGCTAGTAAGGTTGTGCTAGTAAGCGAGGTAGGTAAAGCGATTCACAAATCTCACCCATTCCAAGGAAGTTGCCAACTTGGAATTGGAAAAATGACACATGACTACTATGAATAATGCAAGTTTGCAAGTCACCGTAGTAAAATTAAATATAGAAATTAGTAAATTAAAACGATTTAATAATCCAATCATAAAATTCTTGTTGAAAAAGTTAGAACTGAATTCTTTTTTGCATAACCAAGATAAATTTTCAGTTTTGTGATCATTGTTCAGTGTTGCCATGATATGGTGATTGAATTCCACATACATTAATAATTCTTTTCTATTAGCATTTAGAATCGAGTATGTACTAATTTTGCATCTACCTATTAGTCAATCTAAGCCACTAAAAATAAACTGAAACTAAGCTTTTTTTTTAAATAAACACGTTATAGAAATCCATTGACGCTTTGATGATGATTCTGATCGTTTTGAATTAGCTGGCCCATTAGGACCAACTGCTTCTCATACTACAGATTGAAGAAGTCGTCGGGGAGCATGTACACATGTAGGTGAGCTCATTCTATACATAATGTGAAAAAAATGTCTTTTTCGTTCAAACTAAAAAAGTATATTATTATCATCAACAACATGCTTTTTAGCTCAAAACTAAAAAACAATTTCACCAAAACTGCATTTGACACCACCATGTGATGTATCTCTAACCTTGTTCGAATGACCTTCATCATCCCGAAACCTGTGTGCCCAGGGATCTGGAGAATGTAGTCTTTTTAACACTGACTTGCCTTTAAACTGATAATTTTGAACTGCTCTAGATTCATCTCTTTCATCATACTTACTTTGTTGTCTAGGTGTTTCCTTTACTTCTCTTAATGGGTTATGATCAGAAGGGTTCCAACCCCTTTTTAGTCGATTCTCATGGGACTTAAAAGGTCGTTCATTGACCTCTGTGTGAGTCAAACCTGAAACTGATGCTCCAATGTCACCTTTGGACTATCATAAAATTCATCATGATAGCATACATTTATTCAGATAAAGATCAATTCTGGAGTTCCCAAAGGAGATTTTAAAATGCACATGCCTCTTTCATGAAAACACAATGGAGAGCACTTAACAACTATGACCACATTATGACAGACTGTGTACCTTTTTTTTTGCATCAACATTCCTTTTATTCTGTTTCTTAGAGCTCATTTTTACTTGCTCTTCAGAACTAACTTTTTCTTTCTCATTTACTTCAACCCATTGTGATAATTCTGAAGATGACATGTACAGGTTTATGTTGGATGTAATGTGGTCCATAGCCTGCATGAATAATTTTTCAAGAAGGACGTATTAGCAATTCAACTCACTAGGAACAGTTCTCAAAATTTTGGTAAAGAAAATGCTTTAGTGAATAAAACAATCAGACTACTTAAACTCTGACATTGGATGAATCTTCTAAAGCTCAACAAGGCATTTATTTTGGGCACAATCTTTCCTCTAACCAAAGTTTTAAATAATTAGCACCAAGGCATGATGATTGCATATCACAAAGGATATTTTATTGCAAATGTGCAAAAAGTGATGTGGCATCACTGGAAATGATACAAATTAAATGAAAATGAAAACGGGGTATCCTAAAATAAGCTTGGATGGAAAATGCACTCAACCTAAGATGTTGCCACCTAATCTGCACCTCCAGGTGAGAAAAACCTTCTCAACTCAATGGGTGAAGCCTTGGGGGAAAGCCTTGAGTTGAGTGAATTGTCACCTGAAACTCAACTCCTCTATTTAGGCCAACTCCTAAACAAAAATCCAAGAGGGGTGGTCCCTAAAAAAAGAATCCAATAATGATTTGTTTCAAAACAAACTTAAGGAGTTAATAAATGCAAGTAAAAAGAAATTGAAAGATTCTACATGGCAAGTAGTGTCTAGGTCATGTATGATTTGCTTAAATTAGGTGTGATGTATAGCCCAATTCCATAAAAAAGACTTCCATTTATTAAAAAAGGATAGGTTAGAAAAAATGCAAAGAGGAAAAATTTAGAAGGCAGTGTCATCGCTGCTAAAATCTAATACTGAGGAAGCTTACATGTAAAATCAAACAACCCTCCCTGTCTATCACTTCCTTGATGAAGTGTATTAACACTATGCAAGGTATATTACCAGACCAACGTTGAACAAGAAGGGATCCACAGAGAATGGACAGTGGCTGAATTTCTTTGGAAAGATGCTATCTTTTACAAGGTTTGAAGGACTGAGGATTCCAGCTGTGGAAACAACATAAATGGAGCCTGGTAAAAAATTAAGTGAGATAGATATCCTACTATGTCTGTTAAGTTTCAACTTCAAATACATAATAAAGTGCTCAGGTTCTTTGGGTGTTATACCTCTATATTCCACAGTGTCGCATCTCCACCACAAACAGAGTTGACAACACTTTCCCTAATGTTTGAACCACCCATAAGATGAGTAATCCTTGAAGGTAAATCCACCCTGTCAAGAATTAACCCAGCTGAGGCCTTATTTACCCACACTGCCGCGCCTTGCTCAGTTACAGGTGCGCGGTAGTCTACACTACCGCGCTATGCTTTGTCCCCAGAACGCGGTACTGCCACATTATGCTCATACTGCAGAACGCGGTACTCTTTTATTAGCCTTTTTTCCATGGCTTGTGGGATTTTGGATTTTCGAAGATAATGGAAGATTGGGGTCCCTGATTCGATCTCAACTCATTCTCTGTGATTAGAAACCCTGATCCACTTATCTCTCCCTAGATCCACCCATCTCTCTTGTTGGTTAACCCTACCATACACTATAAAGGAGAAGCATTCCATGGGGAAAAGGGAGGACACTTGGAGTATCAAACTTATGATCTTGCAGCATTGTGGAGATAGCTAGAGGAGAAGACACTTGGAGCTGAAGGATTGACTTGGGAATCAAGCAACCTATGTAAACATTATTCAAGTTGTAATAAGATAACTTGTCTTGTTTTTTCCCATTTCATGTGTATAGCATAAATTCTTGGCATGAAATGTATCTAATCTAGATCTGAAACTAATCTTTGCATTCAAGGTATTTGGAATCTTGTATGTTTGTTCTTTGGTTGATCTTAACAGGTTCTACATTGGAGCTTTGGATCAAGAGTTAGAAGTAGGACAAACGTCAGTTTGAAAGGTGTGTCTCATCTCTCATTGTTTCTGAATATATTTAATCTTGCTGTAAAAGTTAGTTCAGGAATTTCAAGGTAGCATTTGTTGTGTTTTGTTCTTAGCTTAGAGTTAGTGAAAGTCTGCTTTAAGTTAAGGGAATTTTGACTTATCCGTAGGGAAAAATTCCACCAAACAAGAATGGCGACTCCGCTGGTTTTGATTTCTGTTTGATTGATTCATTTCACTGTCATACATCTGTTGATTGTGATTTGTTTTATTGCACTTCAAACCAGCTTGAATCTTGGTCTTTTTTGACCTTCATTCACCCCTCCTCGCTGTATTTTTCTCCCTGTCTGATCACTGAGTCCCCTGGGTTAGCAACAACCCTGAAAAATTCATTTTCTGTTCTCAAGTTGTGCCTTTTTCTTACCTTGCCACAGTACCGCGCCCTCTGAACTGTTTACAGCGCGGTAGTACCGCGTTCTCTGCCTTAGTACCAGAGCGGTACTGCCACAGTGCCGCGCTCTAGTCAGACCCTGACACGCGGTAGTGTCTGCAAGTTTTTAAATTTTTTATCTTTGCTTGGTTTCCTGAGTCTCTCTTTGCCTTAGGTAGTACTTACTGTTTCCTGTTAGCACCCTGGTCATTTTACAGTCTGTGTGGTTTGATTATTTCCTTGTTGTGAGCTTGATTTGTTTGAATTAGTGGCATTTTTGACACATTGGGTCATTTTTCTAGTCTGATTGCATTGACTTGATTTTTTTCACCACAATCAACTCAACACCACTATTCTCTGTTACTGAACCCTATAGCTTTTACAGTCACATTATTTCCATAATTTTCAGTAATAAAAAAATTATCATTTGAGAGCAATTCTGTTGTTTAAATTGGAAAAGTCTAGTAGCATTATTTTTGCATTAGGAAATGAACCATTGATTTTGCCACAAAAATTCTCATAGTTGAAGCATTGTAGATTGTAGGATCAGTGCATTAAAAGGAGTGTTTACTTCAGTTTGGCTTTGTTTACAAAAAGAAAAGAGAAAACTTTTGCTTTGATTTTTGCTTGTGAAAAATTTCATGCATGTTTGATCGAAGAACTCTCTCCCTTCCTTAGCTAGATTTCATCGAAGACAAAGGCTTATTTTTTATTCATTCTCATTTGCATGGTTTGAGTCGTCATAACACCATCAAGTTTCACGTCCACTACCTGATTGAGTAAGACAGCCACTAAAATTAATCTCCCTAATTAAACCAACATTAACCTCACTTGAGGAAATGAAAAGAATTTGGTAGTTAGGTAGGACACTGGGGATAGGCATCAAAATAATTTCCCCTTGTCATTTTCATTTGAGACATAGTCGTTGTCTTTAGGGAACTAAAATCCTCTAGTATTTATTGACACGGTCACAACCAGTTTGTGGAGGGGCCTCCTGACTGTTTCCAACTTTCAGGGGTTAAACGACCGCGAGATTGAGAACCGGACGGACTCTGTGGAATACCGCACTCCACTTTGCCCTAAGGCAAGATCGATCACTGTCTTCTTCGGAAGGCTGAAGTGCCCAAAACCTTTTCCGACATGTCATGAACGAGGTAGCTTAGTATCTATTATACTAGGGCTCTTTTACCCAGGATCCCTTTCGGTAGAGGGATATCCTTCTTATATCGGTCTCTCATGTTGTATTGTTCGACTTGGATTTCATCACCTTGTGAAGGATACAGCCTGTTGAAGTCTCTAGCTCTTAGTTAGGAGTTTGCTTGTTATCTCATCTTTGTAGAGGGTCATTTTTCTTTGTAGGGACTGCTTGTTGGCATTCTGGCCGTTTTTTGTATCAGCTCTCTTATTGAGACGTCGGTCTCAGTATAGATTTTAGAGCTTGCTTTTTTGGCCTGTGAACCTTGCTTTTTCTAGCTCCTCTTTTGCACACTCGGTTGCATTAGAGTTTTTGAGTTCTTTGTTTATGACACTACCCCCGATCTTCATTTTCCTGTCATCATGTCAGATCAACCACGAAGATCACGAAGAATACAGGGCCAAAGCCCTCCACCACCACCACCGCCACGGACTTCCGGTCCACCCGCATCATGCATTCCTGCTCCTCCTGGCCACGGTGCTGGTCGAGGCAACATCCCACCGCCGATACATACAACATCTTCAGTTTCGCCCATAACTTGCACTCACAGCACAGTCTCAGAATCTATTGCAGCTTCTGCAACCACTAGCATATCTGAGACCTCCATTGTCATTCCAGATTTATCTGTCACAGTGGACACAGTTACCGCAGCTGAACTTAGTACAACCCAAAGTACTAGACCAGAGGTCATCCTTCTACCGGATGTCAGCACTTCTCGTCCATCAGACACTTTTCACAATGACACAGACGGACCTGTTGGCACCACAGAAGGGTCCGACCAGGACATACCTAGCTTGATTTCAGTCCCAGGTGGGTACGTTGAAATTGTTGAAGATACTCGACTCCCTGACACACCTTTTGAACCTGATTATGGCTTCATCACTTCCCAGGCGGAACTTCCGCCTGTTATTACTACGTCACCCAGTGTTCATCCTCAGGAGACAAGTTCTTCTAGCAACGTACCTCGTACTATAGATCTACCCAACCTCCCTCCGGAACATGAAATCATGGCTTCCATCCAGTCTAGTATGGTTAGTCTAGCGAACTCTCCGTTAGCATCGGCACAGTTTAGACGCAGCACAGAGCAAATGCTCTCGACAGCGTCTAGATATCCCCCTGTTACTCGTCCTTCTGACTATAGGGATCCCAATATCCCGTCTAGCACAGAGTTTCATCACTCCTTTACTGACGGCTTAGGACCTTCGGACTTCACTATACCTAGGCTCCTGCCGGATCCCCAAAACCCTTTAAAGGATATGAACTCGGACCCAGTCCTCGATGGTCCTCCTATCATTGAACACGCTATGGACGACGCCAATACCCCTGGGTTAAACTCCCCACATTTGCTTCCATCACCTATTTTTGGCGCACATTCTATGAGAGATAACCCAGTTTTTTCCCCATCCTCGCCTGTAAGATATGGAAGACCCCCCCCGCAAATCAGTACTTTTGGCACCGTTGGCCAATCCACGCTATCATATTTGACCAACGGTGGAAGAACACCTAGTCACACTGCTGGATCTTCTGGTTGGACCGTAGGATCACCTTCAGCCACCATTTACACTATTTCAGGAGGTGGACAACCGACTGCAGTGGTCCCTAACGCTAACATGCAAACCCCTGCTGGTGGGCCATCAACCCAACTAGCTGGGGTACAACCTTTTGTTGGGAACCCCATTGTTAGTCAGCAACCTCCTCCTATAGGGTCATCAACCCAACTAGTTGGAGGACAACCTTTTGTTGGGAACCCTGTTCCTACTCAACAGCCTCCTCTTATAGGTCCATCCAACCCATCTACTAGCGGACAACCCATTGGTTCCATCCAACAACTTTCCCAACCAGCAGCTTTTGCTCAATATGGTATGTACAACACACCTGGCAGCAGACAACCTTATTCCAGTGTCCCAACCGGACCTCATTCTCAACCTCCCCCGTCAGGTATGCTTCCTTCTTGGGACCCTCAAATCCCACAGAGTGGGGGGTACTCACTTTTTGGAAACTGGAACCAAGCTGGGGGGCAATCTCAGATTCCTCCCAACTTGAATTCTAGTTTCCCTTACCCTTCAGATGCTACAACTCCATGGAACCCATCACTTCAATTCCCACTCGCTCCTCAAGCAGGAATGATCCTTCCATGGACACAACAGTCGCAGCCACCCCCCAACCCTGCTATGGGAAACTTTCCACTCACTCAATACGATGGTAGCATTCCTGGAACACAACAGTTCCAAGGAACTTATTCCCAACAAGGAGCAGCAACCATTCCTAGGTATCAGCAACCCCAGGGTACGATACCCACTCAGCAGAACACTCACCAACCGGTTGCATACAATCAACCGGTTAACCAGATGGCTTACCATCCACAGAATTTCCAGCAGTATCCTCCAGGAAACACATATGGGTATAACACACAGCAGTATGCTATGCAGGGCCCTCCAGGTTTCTCTGCACCTCATGGTTATTACTCATACCCACAGACTAACCGTCAACTTCCCTTTTTGGCCACACTTGACTTACCTGATTTGTCGAGGCTTATCAACGATCCTATATGGCATGAACCTCACTGGCCACCTATCCCAGCCAAACTACCATCGGACATTCCTAAGTTCGATGCCAAACCTGGGGAAGACCCCAAGAACCACATGATGACCTTCCATCTTTGGTGTTCATCCAACTCCTTGATGGATGATTCCATCTGACTTCGACTCTTCCAACGCACACTCACTGGCACGGCAGAAAAATGGTATATCGAGCTGCCATAACACTCTTTTCGTGATTTTAACACTTTGGCTATGCAGTTTCTGACACATTTCCAGCTCCCCATCCGGTATGAGATTGGAACAGAACTGTTAACCTCATTACGTCAAACCACTTCTACACATATTTCGGATCACATCCATGAGTGGCGAAGACGCCGTAGGCTAATAAAGGCACCTATTCCAGATCAGCTACTCGCTGATTGGTTTACAAAATCCTTTTTGCGTCCCATAGCTAGAGACATCGCTATGCGCGGGCCGGTTACAGAAGAACAAGCCATCTCGGTAGCACAGTACATGGATTTGGTATATACTCAATCCGATACTTTACATGAACTTCTTCCTCATGCCTCCCGCGTTAACACTGATCCAACCAAGCCTACCACTGAACCTCCCATTGATGGAATTGTCGGTTCAGTCAAGACCCAGCCTATTACCAACTCGACGGGAGAACAAGCTTCTGCTTCACCCGCTCTACCCCAGGCTGCTTCAAAAACAACTAGTTCTCCTGCCCTTTCCTCCGAAGTGAATGCAGTTCAATCTACGTCACAACCATCCAGGGGAAAGAAGAAAAACAATCGTGGTAAAAACAAAAAGAACCAGCAGGAGAACCCCAAGCCGCAACCCACCCAAAATGACCAGAAACCACGTCGAAAGGCCAAGTTTCGCTGCCTGATTTGCCAAGATGATCATTACACGCGTGACTGTCCCTACAAGGACGAGGTCAACAAGTTCGTTAAAGGATCCGCTCGCCCGGCAGTGTTAACCGATCCTTTCCCCCAACAACAACAGCACATGGTTGCCCAAGAAACCCCACAAGGGGGCAACCCGACCAATCCCACCCGCGGAGAGACGTCCACAAACCACGAGATCCTAATGACGAGTAATGAAGAATACCATATCAACACTCGTTCAAAGACGTACGACAACCCTCCAAATTCAAACAAACAACCCGAGATAGCCAAAGGAAAATCCCCTGTTGAAGATCCAATTCTGATTCCCCCCCCTTCCGGTCATCTCCATATCGAGAGACCGCTTACGGATACAGTGCTACGCCCACCCAAGGGCACCATACGAAAGGCGACATTTAATCCGAATGCGCGAGCTGCCCAAAACTACAACATTGTTGAGGATTTGGCTCAAGCACCTTGCGCCATGTCGACTCTCGAGGTTCTCCAACACTGCCCCATGCAGCGTAGAACCCTACTTTGAGCACTGGGGGCAATGGACCCAGATAATTCAAACTCCATTATGTTTAACTTGGAGCATGCTAAACCTCGGCTTTCTCACCAGTTAGCCTTTCAGGTTCACACTAAAATCCGTGGAAATGTCATCCATCGCACTGTGTTAGATGAGGGTGCTTCCACGTCGATTATGTCTTTGAACTGTTGGAGAGCCTTAGGCTCACCCGAGGTCATGACTTCTCCTACCACTCTCAGGGCGTTTGATGGACATGGTTTTCAACCGTATGGACTCATTCCCTCAATTGGTGTTGAACTGGGAGGTAAAACAGTATCCATACATATTGAAGTCATAGATGCGCCATTGGACTACAAACTCCTACTTGGACTGAACTGGTTTTACGCCATGACCGCCATAGCATCTACAGTCTTCCGGATTGTGCAATTTCCTCATGAAGGGAAAATTGTCACTATTGATCAACTCGATTACTGTGTCCTAGACTCCCACCAGAACTCCACCAACACCATTCCGTTATTGGATCAACCTCGGTACCGGTTCAAAGACATTGGTGTTGGTCTCATGAAGGACTCTTCCCTCATTGGAGTTTTTCCAGAGCTGGGAACCCCTATCCAACCAGTTAACATGATTTCATCCAATGATTCATGGGTGATTCCGAGTCCCACTCAGATTGAAGACTACGGCAACTCTATGCCTCTCAACAGAAACCTCGCAGCCTATGATGCGATCCAATTAGCCACAAATTGGGTCGACTATCGCACCGATCCTACCGTGGCACATCTCTCGGCTGAAACTCATCCAAACCCACCACGTTTCGATCCTCTCAATTTGATTTTTCCCACGGACGAATCAATTATGGAGGTTATGTGCAGTGATGAGCCACCATGGGGAGATTTTCATCATCGATCTTCATCCCCCACTATTCAGCCACTTGAGCCCAATTCAAAACCTAGTACTTCACTTAGGATGGTTCCAACCAAGTCCCCCACTTCCCTCGATGAGGTATTTTCTGAAGGGAACTTGGCTAATCTTATGGCAATCACTCCCATTGATATTTCAGTGAAGCCTGGTATCGTGGAAAATGTGCACATCGGCAAAACATGTACTCCCCTTGAAGTGGAGTTCTATAATGCCTACTTTAAAACTTTCCGCGATGTTTTTGCTTGGAGTTATGAAGAAATGCCAAGAATTGACCCCTCGATCGTGGTCCACGAAATTCCAATTTTCCCTGGCACCCGACCTGTTCGGAAAAAGATTCGACCTGTTCATCCTCGTAAGGCAGCCGCCATTAAAGCAGAAATTGAAAAACTTTTGCGTGCTGGTTTTATCTATCCTGTCCCATTGACAGAATGGGTATCCAACATCGTCCCCGTAGCCAAGAAATAGGGAACGATCAGAGTTTGTGTTGATTACCGTGATTTGAACAAGGCTTGTCCAAAGGACAACTACCCAACTCCGTTTATCGACCAGATCATTGATAACTGTGCCGAGAGCATCATCTTTTCATTCATGGATGGCTTTTCTGGCTATAATCAGATCGATATCCTCCTAGCCAACCAGCACAAAACGGCCTTTATCTGCCCTTGGGGGATTTTTGCATATAGGAAGTTACCCTTTGGCCTGAAAAATGCCAGGGCAACTTTCCAATGGGCGATGTCCTACACATTTCATGACATCAAACATATTGTAGAGCCATATCTTGATGACCTCCTCGCTCACTCTCGAACACGGGAAGACCATCCAGATCACTTAAGCGTCATCTTCGAAAGGTTCCGTCGCTACAATATACGTTTGAACCCGCATAAGTGCATCTTCTGTGTAGAAGCCGGAAAACTGTTGGGTTTCATAGTCTCCAAAGACGGGATACGTTTAGATCCCGCAAAGGTAGCAGCTATCTTAGCCCTGCCTTCACCTACCAATATTCCAGAACTTCAATGTTTGCAAGGGCATGCAAACTTTCTACGCCGTTTCATCTGCAATCTGTCCGAGATAACAAAAGGCTACATGTGGCTTCTCAAGAAGAATGTTCCCTTTATTTGGGATGTTGAATCCCAACGCTCCTTTGACAATCTAAAGGCATCCTTAACCAAAGATCCTGTGATTCAACCCCCCGATTACAAAAGGGACTACATCCTTTATCTTGCAGCCTCGACTTCCACCATCGGCATGGTGCTAGTCCAGGAAGACCCGAACGGCATAGAACATGTGGTATATTATCTTAGTAAGAGTCTTCTCGACTCTGAAACTCGCTATTCACATGTTGAAAAACTGGCTCTGGCAATAGTATTTGCTGTCCAGAGATTCTGTCATTACATCTTACTCCGTCGGACCACTGTTATAGCCGACTTCAACCCAATGTATTATATCCTCACACGTTAAGTGCTTGGGGGAAAATACTCTCGTTGGATTGTAATCCTTCAAGAGTTTGACTTGGAGTTTGTCAAGGCTAAGTCCAAGAAGTCTCTGGTCTTTGCGGAGTTAATTTGTAACTTACCCCGTGCTACTGAGCAACCTGAGCCCATTGATTCTCTTCCTGACGAATCATTGTTCCTCATTAGCACGTCTGATCTGTGCTACGGGGATATTCTTTTATATCTCCAAACCCAACGCTTCCGTCCCGACCTCACTCGCGATGAACGGCGATGCATCCGACATCACGTAAAATACTACATCATAGTCAACGACACTCTCTACCGACGTGATGTCGATACCGTTCTTCAACATTGTTTGACCTTAGATGAGGTGGAACGCGTCGTTAATGACTGCCACGCTGGAGCATGTGGTGGTCATCTCTCTGGGATGGCTACGGCCCAGAAAATATTGTGAGCAGGATACTTCTGGCCCTCAATTTTCAAAGATTGTATTGAAACAGTCAAGAAGTTTCCCCCATGCCAATTCTTTCACAGTAAAGCACGCTCGCACCTTGCTCCACTCCATCCTAGTATTGCCATCGGCCCTTTTTCCAAATGGTCCATAGACTTCATGCACTGTAAGCCCACTTCAGCCGGGGGGCATAGCTATGTCATAGTAGCTGTCGACTATTTTACAAAATGGGCTGAAGCGATGCCTACATACGCTGAGGACGGCAAAACAACAGTGTAGTTCATATTCAATCATATTATAGCTAGATTTGGGGTCCCACAGTCTATTGTGACCAATCATGGTTCCCATTTCAGGAACCATATGATCGAAGAACTAAGTGTCAAGTTGGGTTTTCGTCATGAAAATTCAACCCCGTATTACCCACAAGCTAATGGCCAAGTTGAAGCCATTAACAAAGTCCTGAAACGAATGATTCAGCGCATTGTGGGTACCCAGAAATCCAACTGGCACTCAGCTCTATTCTCAGCACTGTGGGCATACCGAACCTCAGTGAAAAGTGCTACCGGGTTTACACCATTCCAACTGGTGTATGGCCTAGAAGCCATTTTGCCGATTGAATGTGAAATACCATCACTCAAGATAGCCATAGAGCTACTACCACACACCACTTCTGAAGAGGAACGGTTTCTATACCTAGCCAAGCTAGATGAAACCCGCCGCGATGCTGCTTTAGCTAATGAAGCCCACAAAAAGCGCGTCAAAGCTCAATATGACAAATCCGTTCAACCTCGGATATTCAATGAAGGCGACCTCGTACTTACATATGATCAAATGCATGATAAGCTTGGAAAAGGAAAGTTAGAATCTATGTGGTATGACTCCTTTATTGTAAAACGTGTGTTAGAAAAAGGAGCCTATGAAATAATTGATTGTGATGGTACGCCATTGGCACAGCCCCGCAATGGGCTATACCTCAAACGCTTCTACTCGTAAGGTTACCCTACGCGGGTTATTTGTTGTACATAATGTACTTAGTTTGCTTTTACTCTTTTTGGTGTGCACGTGGACCTCATGTATCCACTCTTACTTTGACTCGTAATTTTATGCGCAGATGTCTGCCTACTTCGGATTCGCCGACGGTGCAAGCCGACATACCCGGAATCTCACTTCCGCTGCATGGGTGATCTATTCTCCCACTGGCGAGTTGATTTCTTTAGGAGCCAATTGTTTAGGCCCTACAACCAACAATATCGTAGAGTACCATGCAGTCATTGGTCTCTTGACGGAGGTTTCTCCACTCGGGATTGACTCCTTATCAGTCTTTTTAGACTCACAACTCGTGGTTTCTCAGCTAAACTGTGTTTACACGGTTCGTTATCCTGTACTACTTCGTTTATTTCGGAGAGTACGCCTCTTGGAACGATCATTTAATTTTATTACATATCAACATATACCGAGAGAATTCAATTGTATAGTTGATTCATTGGCTAATTACATTTTGGATTGGCATCTTGCCCATACTTAAACACATCATAAAAAATAAAATGTACAAGTCATTGTAAATATTTTAGATCATGAAAATAGGTCCATATCACTGTATATAAAAATGTTTTCCAAATACATAAGAGTTTGTGTCAAAGACAAAATTTGGGACCAAATCCCATACAAAATTTGGCTCTCAAAGCCTACATATCGTGTGCATGCCGCACAAATACTAAAAAGACCATCTATGGAGATCTAGGAGACCTATCATGTCCCACGTCGGACTCCTCCCGCTGCTGGTGGTAACATACTACAGCTCGAACCACCTTACGAAGAAGTCAACTGATACGACCAGGAACACCTATAGTATGCCCCTAGAGATGATAAGGGACGTCATCCATCCTCATAGCAGGGATACCATGGGTCAATCCCTGTAAGTTCCTCTCTATGTCCCGAACGCCTCCTGCCTCATCTTCATCCTCCTCCTCCTCTTCTGGAGCGGCTTGGCGATCAACACCACCGCGACGTAAGGGCGAGTACCCAGCTGGTCTCTGTGGTCCATGGTCTGCAACATGCATATGAACATACATTAGAAGTCTTTTACACATTCCAAAAAAAAACAATAAAAATCAAATATTCAAAAAGAAAATGCATATCCATGAAGGTCATACCTGAGTTGTCCCAATCATCATCCTCTGGCAGTGCCAAGTCGATGTCCTCGCGAAAGTCTACCCCGGCATAAGGGTAGTCATCAATCATAACTATCTGCTCCTCCAGCCAGGAAAAGAAATCCTCACCAAAGGCTAAGCGCTGAGGTCCCCCGAGACGTCCAGCATAATCACTCCATCCAGCCATCCATGGCTCGGTAGGTCGACGGGGGGGCATAGATATCTGCGGATGCAGTAATGGCACCCTCGCCAAAAAGAAGGTGACCAGGATACTCCCATAGCCAAATTGGGAATTCTTTCCAACCATACACTTGCGCACTTGTTCTTTGAGATTGGCCAACACCGCCTCACACCAGTTAAATACTGTTCCCCCCATACACTCCGCTGCGAGATTCACTTGTGTGCGGGACGCCTGATGCGGACTCACACTTCCTGCTGCACGCGTAACGAACCCCTCCTTTCTCAGGTTCGTAAAACATGTGAGATTGGACTCATCTATGAGATGAGCTACACCGAGCATCTACTACCCTCTTCAAGCTCGAAAAACAACAAAGAGGTACTCATCTATCATGTCGAGGGAATATGGGGGAACAAGTCAAGTTTGTTTATGGCAGCTTGTCAGTCATTACCTTTGAACATGGCATGTGTCTGTCTCTTGTCTATATTGGGTATCCATTTTTCACTGAGTTATGGTCATCATCCTGAGTCGTCTCCCTGGCCACGAGCCTACTCATCCGGTGTCTATCCTCTGCTGTCAATAATCCCTGCTGCCAAGTCCTGTTACATGCCGTTATATGTTCAAAGGGTTGCATGGTTCAGAGTCGTTCATTGTGTCAGACCTCCGTTGTGTCAGTAAATACTCCATTGTTTCGTCATCTTATCGTTCGTTCCGATTTCGTGTCGATGATGTGGGAATCATTATGGCCCACCTTCGACGAGTCCATTCCCGTTGACACCAAATCACCATCAGGGAATTGGACTTAGAGATCAACCATTAGTACCTTGGTACCTGCATGCCTCAATGGCAGGTTTCCTCGTGTTCAACAGTCGGTTTACATTATTGACCTCTGATCGGACGATCTCTCGAATGCTCGACATCAACTCATCTATTCGCATTTCGTTGAGATGTACTTTAGATACCTTGGGGATCATCCTCATCATTGATGACTTCCCTCGCATTTGTTAACGGTTTACATCATTGACCGATAATCAAATGGTTTCTACCATGTTCGACTTCAACACCTTGTAATCATATGGCTAGATTCGTATCTTTCACGATCGGGTAGAAGACCCTGGGCGCACCTCTGTATCTTGATTGCATCCAGGTTGCGATGGAGATGTCTTTTGTATTGTCACACAGATCCACTTATTGTATTGGTCGTGGCTGTGTCATTATTGTCTCATGGATCTACGCTTGTTCATAGTAGCCATGATCTGTCCACAGTCTATATCATCTCAGTACTCATGGATCTGCAATGTATTGGTCGACAGCCATGCTTTGAGTCATTTGTTTTCGAGCATGGGGATGCCCACCTCGGTGGTATATCTAACACTTTGTTCCTGTTTCAGCTCCTTGTCGCTCTCCTCGATGCTATCTCTACACAATATTCGTAAAGTCTTTCGGCCATCAGTTCCTTCTGACCTCACACTTTAGGGGGCATCTGTTATACCTCTATATTCCACAGTGTCCCATCTCCACCACAAACAGAGTTGACGACACTTTTCCTACTGTTTGAACCACCCAGAAGATGAGTAATCCTTGAAGGTAAATCCACCCTGTCAAGAATTAACCCAACTGAGGCCTTATTTACCCACACTGCCGCGCCTTGCTCAGTTACAGGTGTGCGGTAGTCTATACTACCGCGCTATGCTTTGTCCCCAGAACGCGGTACTGCCGCATTATGCTCAGACTGCAGAACGCGGTACTCTTTTATTAGCCTTTTTTCCATGGCTTGTGGGATTTTGGATTTTCGAAGATAATGGAAGATTGGGGTCCCTGATTCGATCTCAACTCATTCTCTGTGATTAGAAACCCTGATCCACCCATCTCTCTTGTTGGTTAACCCTACCATACACTATAAAGGAGAAGCATTCCATGGGGAAAAGGGAGGACTCTTGGAGTATCAAACTTTTGATCTTGCAGCATTGTGGAGATAGCTAGAGGAGAAGACACTCAGAGCTGAAGGATTGACTTGGGCATCAAGCAACCTATGTAAACATTCTTCAAGTTGTAATAAGATAACTTGTCTTGTTTTTTCCATTACATGTGTATAGCATAAATTCTTGGCATGAAATGTATCTAATCTAGATCTGAAACTAATCTTTGCATTCAAGGTATTCGGAAGCTTGTATGTTTGTTCTTTGGTTGATCTTAACAGGTTCTACATTGGAGCTTTGGATCAAGAGTTAGAAGTGGGACAAACGTCAGTTTGAAAGGTGTGTCTCATCTCTCATTGTTTCTGAATATATTTAATCTTGCTGTAAACGTTAGTTCAGGAATTTCAAGGTAGCATTTGTTGTGTTTTGTTCTTAGCTTAGAGTTAGTGAAAGTCTGCTTTAAGTTAAGGGAATTTTGACTTATCCGTAGGGAAAAATTCCACCAAACATTGGGACAAACATTTAAATTTTTAATAAGTGCAAATCTTTATAAAGAAGATAATGGTTTCAGAAATGCTCAAGAGAATATCTCACCGTGCCTGCTAACTGCTATAGTTTCAACTTCAAATACAGAATAGAGTGCTAGGGTTCTTTGGGCCAACCATCTAAATTTTTAATGAGTGCAAATCTTTATAAAGCAGATAATGGTTTCAGAAATGCTCAAGAGAAAGATATGAGATTGTTTACAAATTCTTAACAACATGCCTCTTCTTGTGGATTGTTGCAGTATAGATGTAGATGATTTGATTGGAAATGAAAAGGCTTGAAGGAATTGTTGATGTATATGTAACTTCGGAATGTATTTCACATATATGTATGTTGTATTCCTATAGAGATGGTATTATTCCTCTATAAGGAAGTGTCGTTATTTATATTGTAAGTGTCGTAACTTATACTTGATGGGTTATTAGACCACCTTGTTTGGGGTCGGCCCTGTATAAGTCATGTGGGTCAAAGGGTTATTAGACCACCCTATTGGGGGTCGGCCATGTGGGTGAAAGGGTTATTAGACCACCCTATTGGGGGTCGGCCCAGTCAGCATTATGTTATGTGGTTAAGTTCGAGCCTACATGAGTTAGGTAAAAAGGCAAGTCAAGTCAAGTATAAATAGAGTGCGGGAGGCACTCTATTTACTCACTCACTTCTCACACATGCACTCAAGGAGGAGTGGCGCACTTATGGAGGAGGAGGATCTGCTGCTAGGTTGTGTCTATCTCTTATGGTTGGTTGTATCATTGCTCTATCTATCTCTGAGGAAGTTATTGGGATTTTTCACCTTTATGGTTTTCCCCAAGTAAATCTTTGTGTCTCTTGTGTGCTTGCATTATTGTCTCCATGATTGATATGTTGTAGATATGCTGTACATGTTGTTCTCTTAGTTAAGATCCTAGATCATATTGAAGTAAATTCTGAAAATTTAACATGGTATCAGAGCTAGCCTGAAAGAAGGCATGATATGGCATGTATGACACTTGTTGCACTTACGATGCTAGGGCTTGATATAGCAAAAACCAGTCATCGTAGAACTTTCGCTATAAATCCGTTTTCGCAAAGTTTTCGGATCTGAAATTGTTACAGGATGAAGATTAAATCTCCAGGTACCTTGTGTCCAAAGGACAACCTCTAATTCATTGTACTTTGTGATTTATGATCTGTGCAATATAGGGTTTCTGCCTCTTCCAGATCTGAGTTAAAATCAGGTGACCTCGGGAAAAAGGTCATAACTTGGGCTAGGAAGCTCCAAATGAATTTCGTAAAAAGTGACAGGTAGTACACAGAATGTACTATCTCAGAAAAAGGTTTCATAGGCGGAAGGTGAACCAATGACATGTGGCACGCCGTACAAGTTCGCTCTCCTGTATTATCCAATAAATAGGTCACGTTGCGACACTTGGCATAACTCTCTCTCAGAGAATCCAATTGAGTTCAGACCTATCAGGATGGAAATATAACAGGCCTAGCTATCTCAGGAAATATTTTCAGAGGCCGAAGTTGAAACAGTGACACGTGGCACGCCGTACAAGTTCGCTCTCCTGTATTATCCCAAAACCGGTCACGTTGCGACATTTGGCATAACTCTCTCTCAGAAAATCCAATTGAGGTCAGACCTGTTAGGATGGAAAGATAACAGGTCAGGATATCTCAGGAAACGTTTTCAGACCCTTTGGATCAAAAATTTCAGAGTTACACCAGAAACAATCAGGTACATATTGCTGTCAAAACAGAATTATTTTTTGGTACCTTCATTCATGGCTTCCGGAAATTAGGGCTTTGGAGAAAGTTGGAATTTTTGTAATCAGAGACCACGGCTGAATGCTACTCATCAAAATAAAAATTTAGAGACAAAGATCAGAATTTTTGGTTGGGCAGAAGGCCGAGCTTGATCAGACCCTAGTTCGGGACTTTGATCAAGAAAGTGGAAAATTAGGGCTTCTGTAAAAATGAGAATTTTTGAAATCTGTGACCACGGCTGGAAGCTCCTCAGAAAAATAGAAGCTTAGAGATTTGGATCAAACTTTTTGATTGGGTAGAAGAGTGGGATTCATCAAACCCCAGTTCAGGGTCACGCCCAGTGAATCCGGAAGTTTCAAAGGCAAAATTGAGGAGTGAAACTTTGCAGTTTTCAAATTCTGAATATAGCAGCTTGATCAGCTCATCAAGGCGCATATTTCTATCCTTTCAGAAGTTTGAAATTCAAAGTTTGAGTTTTTGGGGTTTCTCTGACAAACCCATATCTAGCTCCAGTCCCAGTTCTTGTAAATCAAGTGGATTGGATTAATCCTAGAAGAAGATGGATTGGTCACCTACATAAGTGAAGAAGTTCCTGTTTCAGAGGGAGATGAGGCTAAGGCCTTACATAAGAAGATTACAAGCGATCTCGACAGGTATGACTCATCGAGGTATGTTTTGAGATTTGTTCATGATTAAGTTTATGGTATGTCTGTCTTCATGTTACTACGGTTAGTACAATCTTGATTTTAGTCTTGTCATATCACCTTAATAAAACTATGAATGCACGATAGAAAATATTCATTGATTAGGGTATTGACACTTATGATTGTACTAATGCATTATGGTGTTGTATGAGGTTTATGTTGTCTACTAACATGAAAGGTACACCAAGAAAGACAAATCATGTTCTGGTCCAAGAACATATGGTCATGATAACATGAGGACAAAGATTCATCCATTGTCATGGATCTCATAGAAGATCCATTTACGAGGTATGTATAACTTGGTTTTATAATGGTTAACCTATGAGATATACAGGTTACTAGCACAAGTCATTGAAGAAGAACAAGAAGACATTATGCGGGTATATTAGACATAACTATCTAGCATGCTAATCCATGTATGTTTTTCCTATATCAAGCTAGAATCCTACCTTGTGTTAGTATCTTATACTGTTGTTGATAATGATTATTCCTGAAAAGTCATAGGTTTGAATAATCATGGTTGTATGCATATTATGTTTCTTACCATAATTGATGATATGACTAACCAGAAGAATCATGAAGGTATAGGTTTGAATAATCACATGTTTTATGCATATTATATCTCTTATCTTGTTTGATGATTCAACTAACCTGAAGAGTCATAGGTTTGAGTAATTATAGGTTTAGACATGTTATGCTTCTTATGATTTGACTAACCATAAGAATACTACATAAACCTTGAATGCTAATGCTTATTATTTTCTGTTTGAAATGATCATGATTATACATGCTTGAGATTATTGTGTTTTAATAGTATACTAATGAAAGTATGATTTTATATGAGATCACAAGGATAACTCAATCATGATACTAATAAGCATGCATAGGGACCAAGGATGAATATGAGTTCAAGAACAAGTAATTCAGGAAGCAAAGATCAAGAGGGAGCACACTCCAGTTGCTCCTGCAAGAAAGCAAAGGAGCACACTCCAGTTGTTCCTACAAGAAAGAAAAGGAGCACACTTCAGTTGTTTCTGCAAGGATGCAGATATTCAGAGGGAGTTGTCCATCTCTCTACATTCCACAACAGAAAGGTGTAGAAGAAGCTACTTCAGATTAGGACTCCAGCAGCTCCTGTAAGGAAGCAAAGACTCAGAGGGAGTCCACCCAACGAACAAACAAAGATAAGTATTTTAATTATCATTTCTTGCATATGTGTTTGTTTAAATAAAATTGTTCAATGATGTATATGCTCATGTTCCTAGACTTAGGATATGTATTGTGCATATTAGAATAGTTGCATTGATGAACAGTATACTACTAATATACATGGGTAAGTGGCCTATGGCACTATACAACATTCCATTGCTACTTATCTAGAATGAAACCTCTTTGCTGACATGTTGGGAGTTGTGCACACTCTTAACAATGTTCTGGTAGAGATTGGAAGGCATCTAGAAAGTTACGGGATATGGATAAATGTTGTATTGAAGCATGTGCTAAGATAATTGCATGACTGTATGACATATTTATTTATGTGTAAGAATTTGTTCTGAAAACTATGAGATGTTTTCTAATCATGCAATTTAACTTGTTGTGTAGGAAAGATCATATGCCATCACCTACAAAAGAAGAACTACAACATTTGTTCAGCAACAAAAATTATCTATTGAAGATATTGAAGTTCCTAGGATACGGGAAGAATGCCATGATCCATCGATCATGAAGAAAAATGTTTGGGATGCGGTCCCAAGAGCTGAAGGGAAGTCTGGTGTGACTTCCAAATGGAACTATCAGATCAAGCATGTTGCAGATGGCAGCATAGAAAAATATAAAAGTGATGAAATAGAAGATACACCAGATGGATTCAAGACAGCTTCCTTGAATGGTGTAGTTGAAGAAGAAGTGTATGTGGAGAAACCACTTGGTTCTGAGACACATGATAGGAAATCATATATGTGCAGAACTTGGTATGGTGAAGATAGATTGATTGCCGACACGCACCGGAAGCTTACTACCGAGTTCGAGATGAAGAACTTGGGGATGATGCACTATTTGTTTTTTTGGCATGGAGGTGTGGCAGAGTGCAGATGGAATATTCCTTGGACAAGGGAAGTATGCAGTAGAGATCCTGAAGAGGTTCGGGATGATGGATTGCAAGGCCATGGCCACACCTATGGCATCGAATCTGAAGCTTCTATGTGATGCTTCATCTGAGCCGGTTGATGTCTCTATGTATCGTCAGATGATTGCATACTTGATGTACCTGACAAACACGAGACCAGATATTTGCTTTGCTGTGAACACATTGAGCCAGTTCCTGACGGATCCGAGGAGTGTTCACCTAGTTGCTGTAAAGCATGTTCTAAGGTACCTGAAGGGTACAGTGGATTATGGGCTCAAGTATGAAGCGAATCAAAAGTTTAACCTGCAGGGTTATGTTGATTCAGATTGGGCTGGCAGTGCTGTAGATAGGAAGAGCACATCTGGGTGCTGCTTCAGTATGGGATCAGGTGTGATCTCTTGGTTTAGCAGGAAGCAGTCCTCATAGCACTGAGTACAACTGAGGCAGAGTATGTTGCAGCCTGTTCAGCTAGTTGTGAGGCAGTATGGCTACGGAAGCTACTGTCTGAGTTATTTGATCTCCCGTTGGATGCTACAGGTATCTTCTATGATAACCAGAGTTGTGTGAAGCTGTTCGAGAACCCAGTGTTTCATGACAGGTCGAAACACATAGAGATAAAATATCACTATATCAGGGATATGGTGCAGAGAGGAGCTGTGAAGCTCCTGTATGTTGCGACGGATGAGCAGATTGCAGATGTGCTGACGAAGCCACTAGCCAGGGTGAAGTTCGAGTACTTCAGAGAGAGGCTTGGCGTGCTTCAGATCGAGGATACTTCGAGGAAGAAGTGATGGACACATTTGCTGAAGCCATTCCAAGCATGTTGGAAGGGGGATCCTTCACATGGCTATGGATGTAAGCGCTGGATGATGAGCATCAGGATGATGTTCTGGTTTCTGCTTGGATATGATCGATTGGATCATGTGTATGTATTTTGTACGAACGCATCATGTTGGATGCTGATGGATACATTGTGTGGATCATGTATCTTTGTATGATCAGGTAGATCATGGATGCTGATGGATACATTGTGTGGATCATGTATCTTTGTATGATCAGGTAGATCATGTATGTTGATGGGTACATTGTGTGGATCATGCATCCTTGTATGATCAGGTAGATCATGTATGTTGATGGGTACATTGTGTGGATCATGTATCTTTGTATGATCAGGTAGATCATGTATGATTGATGGATACATTGTGTGGATCATGTATCTATGTGTGCATCAGATGGATGCATTGTATGATCAGGATGATTGTGGATGACGAGCTTCTCCAGATGACATGCAGCAGGATGTTGCAGTGATGATGATGAGTATCAGATGATACTTTGTGGTCGTGGATCAGGTTGTGAAGGAAAGCATGTAATTTGTGCCCTGGGAGATTTGCAGATGGTCTTTCGAGGTTTTGCCTATGGCATGTAATTCGGTGCCCTGGGACATCTGGCAAATGCTCTTGCGAGATTTTGCTTGGGAGGACATGTAATTTGTGCCCTGGGAGATCTACAGATAGTCTTTCGAGGTTTTTCCTATGGCATGTAATTCGGTGCCCTGGGATATGTGGCAGATGCTCTTGCGAGGTTTTGTCCTATGGCATGTAATTTGCTCCTGGGAGATCTGGACAGGATGAAAAAGGCCTCAGATGCTTCAGCCAGGTTTTGCCATGACCACATGTAATTTGCTCCTGGGAGATCTGGACAGGATGAAAAAGGCCTCAGATGCTTCAGCCAGGTTTTGTGGTGAGATCACATGTAATGTGCTCCTGGGAGATCCGACAGGTAGAGCTGAGTGCTCGTAACAGCCTGGGATGCTTCAGCCAGGTTTTGTGATGGGTCACATGTAATGTGCTCCTGGGAGATCCTACAGGTAGAGCTGTGTGCTCGTAATAGCCTGGGATGCTGCAGCCAGGTTTTGTGATGCACGTAATAAGTCCTGAGGATTCCACAGTATGGCCAGTGATGATGAAGACCTGCAGGTGGTGGGCCTACATCCAGTATGAAAAAGGACTGGCTCTGTAGAACTTCCTATGACGAGTAGATTCAGAGATTGATTGAGATAGCAGCAGCAGTGATGATGATGATGACGATGCATCGATGATGATGATCCAGAGAAGATGACTTGTGCTAGAAGAACTGTGCTGAGAAATACCTTCCTAGTTAAGAGGGAGTGTTGATGTATATGTAACTTCGGAATGTATTTCACATATATGTATATTGTATTCCTATAGAGATGGTATTATTCCTCTATAAGGAAGTGTCGTTATTTATATTGTAAGTGTCGTAACTTATACTTGATGGGTTATTAGACCACCTTTTTTGGGGTCGGCCCTGTATAAGTCATGTGGGTCAAAGGGTTATTAGACCACCCTATTGGGGGTCGGCCATGTGGGTGAAAGGGTTATTAGACCACCCTATTGGGGGTCGGCCCAGTCAGCATTATGTTATGTGGTTAAGTTCGAGCCTACATGAGTTAGGTAAAAAGGCAAGTCAAGTAAAGTATAAATAGAGTGCGGGAGGCACTCTATTTACTCACTCACTTCTCACACATGCACTCAAGGAGGAGTGGCGCACTTATGGAGGAGGAGGATCTGCTGCTAGGTTGTGTCTATCTCTTATGGTTGGTTGTATCATTGCTCTATCTATCTCTGAGGAAGTTATTGGGGTTTTTCACCTTTATGGTTTTCCCCAAGTAAATCGTTGTGTCTCTTGTGTGCTTGCATTATTGTCTCCATGATTGATATGCTGTAGATATGCTGTACATGTTGTTCTCTCAGTTAAGATCCTAGATCAGATTGAAGTAAATTCTGAAAATTTAACAGGAATCTACAAAGATTTGTTGACAGAGATTTGGAGGACTAGGTTCATCGCATTGCTTTCCAAGTAGTTCTCTATGACATCATGAAGAGAAGTTAAGCAGGGAACTATCTTCACTGGATGACTCATGATTTTTGTAATGTACCGTTTTGGGTAAAACTGGAACAAGGGACATGCAGAGAATGCGAGCCCTAGCTCAAGAACATGCAAGCCTACATGCAAAAGTAAGATGCATGCAAGCATGCAAAAGTGAAATGCATGCAATCATGCAGGCATGCAAAAGTGAGGTGCATGCAATCATGCATACAGGAAGAAGGGAGATACATGCAAACATGCATGCATGCAACAAATGAGAGGCATGCAACTCAATGGATAAATAGAAGAGAAAAGTGACTTAGGTATAGGGCATGTTGTTGATGTATATGTAACTTCAGAATGTATTTCATCTATGTATTTCATATATATTTATCCCTTATAAGAGATGTGTTATTCCTCTATAAGGAAGTGTCATCATGTGTATTGACAAGTGTCGTAAGTGTGTGTACTTGACGATGGGTTATTAGACCACCATGTGTGGGGTCGGCCCTGAAATATATATTATATTGTGGATGTACCTAGCTAGACAAGTCGGCCCCATAGTGTAACTGGGCAAACAGACTAGTATAAATAGAGATCGGGAGATCTCTATTTTCATCACTTGGAAACTCACACTTCTCTCACTCAGAAAGTGGCGCACTAGTGAGGAGGAGGATTATCTGCTACTAGGAGACTATCTCAGTGTATTTTGGTTGTACTTTGGTTGATCCATTCCTCTCTCTATCTCTGAGGAAGTTGTGGGGTTTTTCACTTTAGGGTTTTCCCCACAGAAACTCTGTGTCTCTTGTCTCTCATGCTTTTGATTCTTGTGATGCTTGTCATGCTTATTGTGATTGTTATGCATTGATATACTGTATATGTTATTCTCTCAGTGAAGATCCTAGAGTATTGTGAATTAATGCTCAAAATTTAATATGGTATCAGAGCTTACCTAAGAAGAATACATTTTGTAGTGACGGAAACTAGGGTTTCTTGTTTATTGGGTTTCTATCCACAGATTTTGGAAAAGCAGTATAGTAGATTGACTCTACTCATCAAGGAGAATCTATCTATCCAATTAGAATTCAATTCTGAGCATTTTCAGATTCGGCCCTAAAAATTAGGGTTTCCTAAAAAATAGGAATTTCTGAAATCTGAAGACATAGCTGGAAGATCCTTGCAAAAATCAAAGTTTAGAGCTTTGGATCGAGATTTTTGGCTGGGTAGATCTCTGAGAAACGCAAACCCTAAGTCAGGGCTCTCCCTAGTGAACCCGGGAGGACAAAAAGGAAAATCTGAAGGGTAAAGCTTTGCTGATCTCAAATTCTGAATACACCAGGCTGATCAGCTCATGAAGGCGTATCTTTCTATCCTTTCATAAAGTTGAAATTCACATTTTGAATTTTTAGGGTTTTTCTAACAAACCCTAATCCGGGACCAGATCCAGTTTTCAGCATTTCAAGTGGTAAGACCTAAATCTTTTCTATTTCCATTTGAAGTACTCTTTAAGATGTCTCACCAAACCAAGCTTGAGGATAAGCTTGAAGGGGTTGATAACTTCCAAGCTTGGAATTATAGGATTGTGTTAATCCTGGAAGAGAATGAGTTGGACTCATATATAAAAGAAGACATCTCTATCCCAGAGGATGAAGAGGCTAAGGTATTGCATAAGAAGAACTTGGTCAAGGCAAAGGGAATCATTGCTGATTCTATTAAAGACCATCTCATACCCCATGTGTCTTCTCTAAAGACACCCAAGGCTATGTTTGACTCTTTGACCAAGCTATTTGAAGGGAAGAACATAAATCAGAAGATGACTCTACGGAATCAATTGAAAGGGGTCAAGATGTTGAATGGAGAAACCATTCAATCCTATTTCTCCAAGGTCTCTCAGATCAAGGAACAACTTGAAGCTGTAGATGAAGTAGTGGATAATGGTGAAGTTGTTATGACCACTCTGAATGGCTTTCCTAGGTCATGGGACTCCTTCATTCAAGGAATCTGTGAAAGAAATAAATTGATCTCTTTCAGTAAACCGTGGGAGGAGTGCTCTCAAGAAGAAGCTAGGATTGTAGCTCGTGAAGAAAAGATGGGAGGTGAAGATCAAGCTCTTGTAGCTCACACCAAAAGAAGCAAGCACAAGAAGGAGCACTCTCACTACAAGAGATCCTATCACAAACAACAAAAGAATAAGAAGGATATAAGATGTTTCACATGCAATGAGAAGGGTCACATTGCTTCAAAATGTCCTAAGAACAAAAGGGATAACATCAATTCGAGCAAGAAGAAGAAGGGAAACAAAAGAAAGTTCCATGCTCATGCTGCCGAAGATGATGGACCTCCAAAGAAGAAGGCTAGGGCAAAAAGTGATGATAGTGATGATGACTCATCAAGTGAAGAAGAGTATGTTCTAATCTCTGCTCTCACAGGTACTATCTCCCACGGTTGTAATGATTGGTTAATTGACAGTGGGGCTTCCAAACACATGACTGGGTTTAAGGAATCTTTTGTAAACCTATCTGAACATGAATCACCCCATAAGGTGAAACTTGTGGATGATTATCAATACCTGATCAAAGGAAGTGGTGAAGCCTCCTACAACCTAGATTCTGGAAAATCTTTGAAGATGAAAGAAGTGCTTTATGTACCTAGGCTCAAGAAGAACTTACTTTCCATCTCTGCATTGGATGCAAAAGGTATGAGGGTTGCATTTGTGGATGGCCAAGTCCTAATGTGGCCAAAGGGAAAGACCATAGATGATGCAGTAGTGATTGGAGAGCAAGAGGGAGGTTTGTATAAATTGAAAGGACAACTTGAACATGCCATGGTGCATGAATCCATGAAGCCAAGTGAACTTTGACATAGAAGAATTGCTCATATGCACTATAGGGAACTTCCAATTGCAAGCAAGGTTGTAGAGGGTCTTCCTGAAATCAAGACCAAACATGAAGGTGTTTGCAAAGGATGTGCAAAAGGTAAGAGCATTAAGAAGGCTTTCCCAAGCAGTGAAAGCAAGGCAAAAGGTATCCTTGAAATCATCCACTCAGATGTATGTGGTCCTATGTCATCCAGTTGTCTGAGTGGGTATGTTTACTATGTCTCATTTATTGATGACTTCTCCAGGAAGACTTGGGTATACTTCTTGAAGAACAAAGATGAGGTGTTTGATAAGTTCAAGGAATTCAAAACCTTGATGGAGAATCAAACTGACAAGAAGATCAAAACATTCAGATCCGACAATGGTGGAGAATTCACCTCAGGTGACTTCAAGAAGCTTTGCAGTGATTCAGGGATTAAGAGGGAGTTGACTGCTCCTTATAATCCTCAATAGAATGGAGTTGTAGAAAGGAAGAACAGAACAATCATGGAAGCAGCAAGGGCAATGTTGCATGACCAGGGATCGAGAATGAATATAAGTTCAAGAACAGGTAATCCAGAAAGCAATGATTAAGAGGGAGCACACTCAAGTGGTTTCTGCAAGGATGCAGATATTCAGAGGGATTTGACCATGTCTCTACATTCCACAACAGAAAGGTGTAAGAAGAAGCTACTTCAAATTAGGACTCCAGTAGCTCCTGCAAGGAAGCAAAGACTCAGAGGGAGTCCACCCAATAAATAAATATAAGTATTTGAATTGTCATTTCTTATATATTTGATTGTTTAATAATATGTTCCTTGACTTAGGTTGTGTATTTTGCATATTTGCATTAATGAACAAGATACTACTAATATGCATATGATGGGTAAGTGGCCTATGGCACTGTACAACATTCCATTTCTACTTATATAGAATGAAACCTCTTTGCTGACATGTTGGTAGTTGTGCACACTCTTAACAATGTTCTGGTAGAGATTGGAAGGCATCTAGAAAGTTACAGGATATGGATAAATGTTGTATTGAAGCATTGGCTTAAATAATTGCATGACTGTATGACATATTCCTTTATGTGAAAGAACTTATTCTGAAAATTATGAGATGTTTCTAATCATGCAATTTAACTTTTCTTGTATGAAATATCATATGCCATCACCTACAAAAGAAGAACTACAACATTTGTTCAGCAACAAAATTATCTATTGAAGATATTGAAGTTCCCAGGATATGGGAAGAATGCCATGATCCATCGATCATGAAAGAATGATGTTTGGGATGTCGTCCCAAGACTTGAAGGGAAGTTTGTTATGACTTCCATATGGATCTATCAAATCAAGCATGTTGCAGATGGCAACATAGAGAAATATAAAAGTGATGAAATAGAAGATACACCAGATGGATTTCAAGACAACTTTCTTGAATGGTGTAGTTGAAGAAGAAGTGTATGTGGAGCAGCCATTTGGTTCTGAGACACATGACAGGAAATCATATATGTGCAGAACTTGGTATGGTAGGATATCCAGCTTCCTATCTAGTTTGGGCTTTACCAAGAGTAAAGCGGATTCCAACCTTTACTACAAGGTTGAGGAAGGGAATCCTGTGATTCTTCTCCTATATGCGGATGACCTGTTTGTAACAGGAGATGACAGATTGATTGCAGATACAAAGAGGAAGCTTGCTACAGAGTTCGATATGAAGGACCTGGGGATGATGCACTATTTCCTAGGTATGGAGGTGTGACAGTGTTTAGATGGGATCTTCCTTGGACAAGGGAAGTATACTGTAGATATCCTGAAGAGGTTCGGGATGATGGATTGCAAGGAAATGGCCACACCTATGGCATTGAATCTGAAGTTTCTATGTGATGCTTCATCTAAGCCAGTTGATGTCTCTATGTATCGTCAGATGATTGGGTCCTTGATGTACCTGACGAACACGAGACCAGATATTTGCTTTACGGTGAACACATTGAGCCAGTTCCTGACGGATTCGAAGAGTTTTCACCTGGTTGCTGTAAAGCATGTTCTGAGGTACCTGAAGGGTACAGTGGATTATGGGCTTAGGTATGAAGCGAATCAAAAGTTTAACCTGCAGGGTTATGTTGATTCAGATTGGGCTGGCAGTGCTGCAGATAGGAAGAACACATTTGGGTGCTGCTTTAGTATGGGATCCAGTGTGATCTCTTGGTTTAGCAGGAAGCAGTCCTGCGTAGCACTGAGTACAGCTGAGGCGGAGTATGTTGCAGCTTGTTTAGCTAGTTGTGAGGCAGTATAGCTATAGAAGCTACTGTCTAAGTTATTTGATCTCCCATTGGATGCTATTGGTATCTTCTGCAATAACCAGAGTTGTGTGAAGCTATCTGAGAACCCAGTGTTTCATGACAGGTCAAAACACATAGAGATCAAATATCACTATATTAGGGATATGGTGCAAAGAGGAGCTGTAAAGCTCCTGTATGTTGTGATGGACGAGCAGATTGCAGATGTGCTGACGAGGCCACTAGCCAGGGTGAAGTTCGAGTACTTCAGGGAGAGGCTTGGGGTTCTTCAGATCGAAGACACTTCAAGGAATAAGTGATGGATACATTTGCTGAAGCCATTCCAAGCATGTTGGAAGGAGGATCCTTCACATGGTTGTGGATGTAAGCGTTGGATGATGAGCATCAGGATGATGTTCTAGTTTCTGCTTTGTATGATCAGTTGGATCATTTATATATGTATGTACGCATCATGTTGGATGTTGGATATGATCAATTGGATCATTTATATATGTATGTACGCATCATGTTGGATGCTAGATATGATCAGTTGGATCATATATATGTATATGTATGTACACATCATGTTGGATGATGGATATGATCAGGTGGATCATGTATGTTGATATGTATCATGTATTTGTATTTGTATCACGTGGATACACTGTATGATCAGGTGGATCATGTATGATGATATGTATCAGGTAGATACTTGGTATGCATCAGGTAGATGTATTGTATGATCAGGATGATCATGGATGACGAGCTTCAGGATGTTGCTCCAGATGATATGCAGCAAGATGTTGCAGTGATGATGATCAGGATGATCATGTGTACATCAGGATGATGTATGGTGAGTATCAGGTTGTTACTCTATGGCCGTGGATCAGGTTGTGCAGATGAGCATATAATTTGGCCCTGGGAGATTTGCAAATAGTCTTGCAAGGTTTTGCCTATGGCATGTAATATGGCCCTGGGATATCTGGAAAATGCTCTTTCGAGGTTTTTCTCTCGGAGGACATATAATTTGGACCTGGGAGATTTGCAGATATTCTTGCAAGGTTTTTCCTATGGCATATAATTTGGCCCTGGGATATCTGGCAGATGCTCTTTCAAGGTTTTGTCCTATGGAAAATAATCTATCCCTCGGAGATCCAATAGGTTGGGCTGTGTGCCCGTAATAAGTCTTGGGATGCTCTTGCAAGGTTTTTCCATGACCACATATAATCTGTCCCTAGGAGATCCTATAGGTAGAGATGTGTGCTCGTAACATCCTGGGATGCTCTTGCAAGGTTTTGTGTTGACCACATATAATCTGTCCCTGGGAGATCCTATAGGTAGAGTTGTGTGCTCATAACATCCTGGGATGCTCTTGCAAGTTTTTGGGGTGAGGTCACATATAATATGGCTTTGGGAGATCTTATAGATAGAGTTGTATGCTTGTAACAGCTTGGGATGCTCTTGCAAGGTTTTGTGACGCACATAATAAGTCCCGAGGATTCCACAGAATGGCCAGTGATGATGAAGACCTGCAGGTGGTGGGCCTACATCCAGTATGAAAAAGGACTGGCTTTGTAGAACTTCCTATGATGAGTAGAGTCAGATATTGGTTGAGATAGCAGCAGCAGTGACGATGATGATGACGATGCATCTATGACGATGATCCTGAGAAGAAGACTTGTCTAGCAGAACTGTGTCGAGAAATACCTTCCTAGTTAAGAGGGAGTGTTGATGTATATGTAACTTCGGAATGTATTTCATATATATTTATTGTACCCTTATAAGAGATGTGTTATTCCTCTATATGGAAGTGTCGTCATGTGTATTGACAAGTGTCACAAGTGTGTGTACTTGGCGATAGGTTATTATACCACCATGTGTGGGGTCGGCCCTGAAATATATATTATATTGTGGATGTACCTAGATAGACAAGTCAGCCCCATAGTGTAACTAGGCAAACAGACTATTATAAATAGAGATCGGGATATCTCTATTTTCATCACTTGGAAACTCACACTTCTCTCACTCAGAAAGTGGCGCACTAGTGAGAAGGAGGATTGTCTGCTACTAAGAGACTATCTCAGTGTATTTTGGTTGTACTTTGGTTGAGCCATTGCTCTCTCTATCTTTGAGGAAGTTGTGGGGTTTTTCACATTAGGGTTTTCCCCACGGAAACTCTGTGTCTCTTGTCTCTCATGCTTATTGTGATTGTTATGCATTGATATACTGTATATGTTATTCTCTCAGTGAAGATCCTAGAGTATTGTGAATTAATGTTCAAAATTTAACACGTGCAATGTCAAGGCTATAAAAGAAAGATAAAGGGAGTTACTCAGTATCTATTATTATGATTGATGATTGAGAACTGGTTTAGAGAGCTCTTTGAGCTTCTTTCATGTTGAGGATGGAAAGCTTGACCAGATTGGATTCGATGGCAAAATCTATCCATCCTAGCCAATCCAGAGAGTAGATCATCTAGATCTACTATTGAGCTTCATTGTGGAAGGATTTCGAATCAGTAATTGTAGAGAACGATCATTATTGTATTGGTGTGTGAATATTTAAGGCAAAGATCCATCATTAAGTAAGAACTCCATTAACCTTCAGCAGAGTGCTATTCCCTCAGTCATAGATCCCTTCATTCTAGCTGCGATCTACAGTATACAAGTCGTGTTATTCCCTCAGTCATAGATCCCTTCATTCTGGCTGCGATCTACAGTATACAAGTCGTGCTCTTCATTGGGAGGTTGTGTAATATGAATAGTTGAGGAAGGGTGTGTTAATTCAGTGGTGGAGTAGTGATTACACACTGAACTGCTCTTTCATCGTCTATTGAAGACATGGGCAATCTTTGCACCTACACTCAAATGTAAAAGGTAGAAATCTATCATTTATTATAGCGTTTCACTTCTCCTGGAAACGAATTGGCATTCTAGTAGAGATCGATGGAATTGGGAGCCTCAAATATATGTGACCCATAAGGAAGGAGTGACCCATATCTGTGGCTTACATCTCTTTGGAGGGCTCAAGATTTCTTACATGGAAGTCGTTTGAAGTGTAAGGGAACTCGTTTTTCCATACGTGGGGCTGTACTCATCAAATGAAGTCATGATCTGCTTATTGGAGCCTTAATTCAACCTGTTGGGCGTTTTTCTTAGGCATCACACTTCCCACGAATTCTATATATATTTCTGAGTATTATGAGCAGTTGTTATAGCCATCAACAGTCCATCAATACCTCTATTTAAGGGTATTTATTCCCCCTGCTTGGAAGAGCATATCAAACTACATTTATAGCCAACTCTTTACCTCTGTCTAAGCGTCATCTACAACAAATTCTTCCATCTTCATCCTTTTAGCAGCACTATACAAAAGGTCCGAAATTCTGCAATCTTTATCCTTTTAGCAACATTGTACAAAAGGTCAGAAATTCTACCATCTTGATGAATTTAGAATGAATCTTTTATCAAGATTGGCATACTCAGATTTACTTATTTACAAGGGTTCTCTAATTGATATATTGGGGTTTATAAATATTACTTATGACATGCATATAAATTGGTATTAATAAAGACCTCATATAAAAATTTTGCAAGCAAGCAATATATCTAAACAAAAGCAGAGACAACAAAACAAGTAAGGGAAACATTCACAAAAAGGCCGAATTCCTAACAGGGATATTACAATTTTGGAAGATTGGAATTATTGCTTGCCAAGTTGTTCTCTATGACATCTTGAAGAGGAAGTAAGCAGGGAACCATCTTCACTGGATGACTCATGATTTTGGAATCTTGCAATTTTTGTCCATTCTTTTGGTAAGTAGAAAATAAATAGATTTATATAGTGCAGTTGAAATCAAAATGGTTTGATTGTCAACATATTAAGGACATGAGAAAATCCACAAGGCAGTTTCATGGTTGTTAAGACCTAATACTGAGGAAGCCTACATGTAAAATCAAACAGCTCTCCCTGTCAATCAGAACATATTAACACTTTGCATGGTATATTACCAGCCCAACATTGAACAAAAAGGGATCCACAGAGGATGGGCAGTAGTTGAATTTCTTTGGAAAGATGTTATCTTTTACAAGGTTTAAAGGAGTGAGGATTCTAGCTATAGAAAACACATAAATGGAGCCTGGTAAAAAATTAAGCGATATAGCTATCTCACTGTGCCTGCTAACACTGCTATAGTTTCAACTTCAAATACAGAATAAAGTGCTATGGTTCTTTGGGACAAATATTTAATGAGTGCTATCTTTATAAAGTACTAGCAGATAATGGTTTCAGAAATGCTCAAGAGAAAGATATGAGATTATTTACAAATTCTTAATGAGATGCCTCTTCTTATGGATTGTTGCAGTATAGATGTAGATGATTTGATTGTCCATGAAAGGGCTTGAAGGAAGCTAGAAGGTTTTGATGGCGGAGAAGGACTAGGTTCATCACATTGCTTGCCAAGTAGTTCTCTATGGCATCATGAAGAGGAAGTAAGAAGAGAACCATCTTCACTAGATGAATCATGATTTTGGAAGCTTGGAATTCTTGTCCATTCTTTTGGGAAGTAGCAAAGAAAGAGATTTATATAGTGCAGTTGAAGAGAAATCAAAATGGGTTGATTGTCAACTTATTAAGAAGAACATGGGAAAATCCACAGAGCCTATGGAAAACACTACTTTTGAGTTATTAAATAGCATGAGAACTGATTGTAAGACTGATCTAATCATTGAATGTTGCACCAAACCTAGATATACCCCAATTCTATAAAAAAGACTTCCAATAATAAAAAAGGACAGATTAGAAAAGCTGCAAAGAGGGAAGGTTTAGAAGGCAATGCCGTGGCTAATATACCTAATACAGTAATAACGAGGAAGCCTACATGTAAACTATTAGAAACATCCTTCCGTGTCAAACACTTTCTTAATGAACCTATTAACAATTTGCAAGGTATATTACCAACCCAAAGTTGAATAAGAATGGATCCACACCGCACACAACCAATTCAACATTTGCCTTGTACTTATGTGAATAGTCAAGATGATCAAGGCCATGTAAGAGGATGGGCAGTGTTGAATTTCTTTGGAAAGATGTTATTTCTTAGAAGGTTTGGAGGAGTTATGATTCCAGTCATGGAAGCAGGATAAATGGAGCCAGGCAAAAAATTAATTGAGATAGAAATCTCACAGTTCCTACTAACACTGTTATAGTTTCAGCTTTGAATACTGAATAAAGTACTATGGTTCTCTGAGACAAGTATTTGACTAATTCAATCTTTATAAAGCAAAAAATGGTATCCATAAACCAACACACTTGTTGTATTTGAGCATGCTTGGTCGTATTCAAGCTCTTTCATATATATGGAATTGGATCTTCTTACTCTCACTTCAACAACAAATAATCTTATTTGAGGTGGACGTTCCAATCGTTGCTATATTACAAGGGATCAATCCCACTGTCCATCCCTAGGCCCATCTAAAAGGGTGTGTTTCTTGTATAAATATCTGAATGGCATGCCTTTGGTGCAAGGTTCTATTAAGAAAGTTAGAAATGGCATCAAAGAGTTTACAAAGTGGGGCTTGATTTGCAAATTTGATGGCATATGGCCAAGATTTCCAACACTCATGGATTGAGTAACTGATAAATGGTCAAAAGGATGTCTTAGTGAGTTTCTATACCGAAGGTTTTTTTGTAAATTGTTTTGAGAAACCTGAGAGGAAGAAACAAAACATGAAAGAGACAATGACCTTGGAGAAGTACCAAAATTTTCCTAAAGCCATGGTTTCAAAATTTAACCCATGTATGTGTGAGATTCCCAAATCTTCCCTTGCAATTTAAGGAAGAGAAGGCAAAAGAGGAAATCAACTATTATTGGGGTAAATTTCATTTTTTGGACAAAAAGTCCAGTTTGTTGTTGATAGGCTTAGCTGAGTTGGGCCTGGTTTATACATCAACATTAATATGCATGTTAGCGTAGTCCTTAGGTCCATAATAATTTGACTCATAACAAGGGATCAAAGCCCTGGATATTAGCATCCCATATGGACAACCTCTATATTGCATTATTCCTACCCTGATTACCATAAAATAGTGAGCCTCATGAATATGTATAAATTCTTGGGATGTTATATGCAATGTGTAATTGCTCATGCTAAAGTGACTTGCCTTGATTACAACTCATAGCTCACCCTCTTTTCCCTTGCCTGATGGTGCCACCCCGAATGGATGCTAAGGACCGATGATAATATGGTTGATTGATGATTGATTGACGACGACACTGTGATTTGATGCTATTGAAGATAATGTAGATTAATTGATGATGATTCTGATGATATCAAATTGATATTTGATCATGATTTGACAATGTTATTGGATGATATTAATGATTTGTTAGATATTTAGTGATGTGAATCATATTGATGTGAACGATAAAACAGTGTTAATAATGTGATGTATGAGTGATGTTTGGGTGATGGTCCCTAATTTGATGATCTTTGATGATTGTTCATAATTTCATGATAATGATGCTTCATTTTGATGACACTTATGACATTGATTTATTTTGAATAATGATGAGGATGATGATTTGATAATATTTGAAGTTGATGTTATTAGTAATCTTGGTAACCCTAATGATCAGGGAACACTTTGTTGATCATAATGATATTGTTGGTTCGATGTTGATTGACTTGACTGTATTAATGGTCTTGTTGATTCTAATGGCGGGGATTCTGATTTAATAAATTAATAATGATTTATTGTTATTGATGTTGATTTGATGATGACCTTAAGAATTAGATGATGATGTGTTGATATTAATGTTGAAGTTGAAAGAACGATAATGATGGTATGGATGACTCGATAATGATCTAGTGATGTTGATCAAGATAATAGTAATGATGTGATTTTGATTTATTAATATGGACTTGAATGTATTGATGATCTTGTCAATATTGACGATTCTAATAATGTTGATGTGAACAATTTAATTTAATGACGTGATTGAGGAAGATAATACATGGGAATTAGAATCAAAGATGAGAAAGCTTTATTCTTGTTGTTTGATATTGAACTAGCTCCAAGGTCATAGCCCTTCTTAGAGGAGGGGGATTGTAACACCCCTAGTGTAGCTACTAGCAATTGTTTTGTTGATCTTGATTGTTTGTTGATTAGCTATTATGCACCTAATGAGAATTGTTAGGAGATGATATTTTCATTATTTTGGAATAATCATGCCCTTGTTGATTACTCTGCTTGGTGATTGGTTATGTTGGACATTGAGACTTATGTGGTCGCTTAGTAATTATTAATCCATGACAATATTTTCCTTAATGACAAAGAGTATGGATATTACTCTAATGGCATATGGTGAACCCTTTGCTTAAAAATATGGTTAAGTACTTGTGTTACTTTATGAGTGTATACGTTACTAGTGAATAGCATATAATTGCATTATAGACTACAGTCGATGTACTTCTCTTATGATGAGTTTCCATCCATGATGATAATGATGATGTCAACAGTATTGGAAAAAGGCTAACCTTCTACAAGATTGAAGCATTGATGAAGAGGCAGGAATCTCATGTTCAATGAGGGTGACCAACCTAATTCTTGCATCTAGTAAGTTAGGAAGGGGAAAAATGACTTGAAAATGCTTCCCAAAATAAATTAGGGTAAAATTCCTCAAGGGACTAAGTTGCAATTCCTTTTTTACCCACCTTTTGACACTTGTAATTCGGCCCATGAGCCTAATTTCGCCCCATGTGTGATCTAGTAAGTGGAATGAGAAGACAATGAGACAATCTTGGGAGGGAGTTGTTATTCTTGAGAAATTATTAAAAAGATTTGTAGCCATGTGTGAGGGGACTGGGTGTTGATGAATCATTAGGAATTTCTACCTTGAGCAAAAGATACATCTTGATTATGAATTTGTGGGAGCATACTAATAGTTACTTTAACCTAGTCTGTGTAGGTAGATGGGACTAAGAGTGTACTTGACCAATTGGGGGTACTAATGCTCATTTTTTCCTAGACATTGTTTTTATTTGAGCCCTTGGGATGCCACCACTAAGTATGATAACTAACCAAACAAAGGTATTAATTGAGGGCAAGAGTGCTAGTAAGATTCTTGCAAAAAGGCGTCACTATCAAATATCCTACATGACCAACCAGTGATATGCAACAGGGGTTGAGTGTTAGTAAGATCCATGCACACCATAACCCTAAAGGGTATGGGAATGTTGTAAGTCCAAGAGCCTCTACACCACACAATGGCTGATCAGTTGGATGTGTGATCCTTGATTTTGGGTCTACTAGATAGAGTGGTTTTCCGATTTCATATTTGATCTGCAAGACTAAGTGGGTAAACTTGTTAAATACTCGGTGTTCATATCCTACACCTCATTGAGCTTGAGCCTTGCTTGAGGGGAAACACCAGGGTTCATGTAGTTGCGTTTGATGGGTGGATAGATAACCCTTGGACGTGATTTCCTCCTTGATTAAAATGTTTTATTGTGGAGAACTGGTCAAGAGTCTAGAGCAATTGCTATTCTTCATCAATGCAAAGGACTACAAGTACCTTATGAGTATTCCATTACTATGAAATCCATAGATGAGCTGTTTTAAGTATAATCATGGTTGTACCCTCTATTAGCATGTTAGTATTATTGGATATATTATTATACTTGTTGATTCTAGAATGGATTAGATTGAATCCAAGTTACTTGCTTGAATTCTTGGAAAAAATTATTATGCTAAGACACTAGCACCCCCATACGAAGGAGGGTTGTTACATGGAAGAAATCCACTATTACTAGGGTAAATTTCTCTTATTGGAAAAAGCAAAATTGATGAAGGTATTATCACTTCCACCAAGATTTGTGTAGAATTGGAGCTAAGCAAAGGATTATTATACATGATAATCATAGATTGCAGAGGATTTCATTAGGTCCAACCTCCAGACTATGCAACCACAGCCTTTGGATGTCACATATGTTAAACCACAAGCCCCCTAATGACAAGTGACAAGTGACAACCTATCAAAAGGAGCAACAAATCAAAAAAGAAACAGAGGGACATTTAATCCCCCCAACAAAGAATAACCAAGATGGATTTCAAAATGTGAAGGGCAAAGCAGACACAAAACGAAGCACATTTGGATGCAAATTTAAAGCAGTTCCCTAGTAAGGTGCTAATGGTTCCCTGTAATTTTAAATCTGGCCATGTTAGCCTTATTGTGAGAAGAGAAAGCTAGTTCAAAACAAAATAAAGGCCAGAGGTAGGAATGCCTCGGGTGCAAAAGCATGGTACAGCGATGTTGATGTATATGTAACTTCGGAATGTATTTCATCTATGTATTTCATATATATTTATTGTACCCTTATTAGAGATGTGTTATTCCTCTATAAGGAAGTGTCATCATGTGGATTGACAAGTGTCGCAAGTGTGTGTACTTGCCGATGGGTTATTAGACCACCATGTGTGGGGTTAGCCCTGAAATATATATTATATTGTGGATGTATCTAGATAGACAAGTCGGACCCATAGTGTAACTGGGCAAACAGGTTAAGTATAAATAGAGATTGTGAGATCTCTATTTTGATCATTCAGAAAGTCACACTTCTCTCACTCAGAAAGTGGCGCACTAGTGAGGAGGAGGATCATCTGCTCTAGGAGACTATCTCAAGTGTATTTTGGTTGAGCCATTGCTCTCTCTATCTCTGAGGAAGTTGTGGGGTTTTTCACCTTAGGGTTTTCCCCATGGAAACTCTGTGTCTCTTGTCTCTCATGCTTTTGATTCTTGTGATGCTTATGATGCTTATTGTGATTGTTATGCATTGATATACTGTATATGTTATTCTCTCAGTAAAGATCCAAGAGTATTGTGAATTAATGCTCAAGATTTAAAATGGTATCAGAGCTAACATGAGAAGAAGACATTTTACAGTGACGGAAACTTGAGTTTCTTGTTTATTGGGTTTCTCTCCACATGTTTTGGAAAAGCAGTATAGTAGATTGACTCTACTCATCAAGGAGAATCTATTTGTCCAATCAGAATTCAATTCTGAGCATTTTTAGATTTGTCCCTAAAAATTAGGGTTTCCACAAAAATAGGAATTTCTGGAATCTAAAGACATAGCTGGAAGCTCCTTGCACAAATCAAAGTTTAAAGCTTTGGATCGAGATTTTTGGCTGGGTAGATATCTGGGAAACTCAAACCCTAATTCACGGCTCTCCCTAGTGAACCCGGGAGGACAAAAAGGAAAATATGAAGGGTAAAACTTTGCTGATCTCAAATTCTAAATGCACCAATATGATCAGCGCATCAAGGCGCATCTTTCTATCCTTTCAGAAAGTTGAAATTCACATTTTGAATTTTTAGGGTTTTTTCGACAAAACCTAATCCGGGACCAGATCCAGTTTTCAGCATTTCAAGTGGTAAGACCTAAATATTTTCTATTTCCATTTGAATTACTCTTTAAGATGTCTCACCACACCAAGCTTGAGGATAAGCTTGAAGGGGCTGATAACTTCCGAGCTTGGAAGTATAGGATTGGGTTAATCCTGGAAGAGAATGAGTTGGACTCATATATAAAAGAAGACATCCCTATCCCAGAGGATGAAGAGGCCAAGGTATTGCATACGAAGAACTTGGTCAAGGAAAAGAGAATCATTGTTGATTCTATTAAAGACCATCTCATACCCCACGTGTCTTCTATAAAGACACCCAAGGAGATGTTTGACTCTTTGACCAAGCTATTTGAAGGGAAGAACATAAATCAGAAGATGACCCTGCAGAACCAATTGAAAGGAGTAAAGTTTCAGAATGGAGAAACCATTCAATGTTATTTTTCTAGGGTCTCCTAGATTAAGGAACAACTGGAAGCAGTGGATGAAATGGTGGAGAATGGTGAAGTTGTCATGACCACTCTGAATGGCCTACCTAGGTCATGGGACTCCTTCATTCAAGGAATCTGTGCAAGAAAGAAGTTTGTATCCTTCAACAGATTGCGGGAAGAATGCTCTCAAGAAGAAGCTAGACTTGTATCTCATGAGGAAAAGATGGGAGGTGAAGATCAAGCTCTTGCATCTCACACCAAAAGAAGCAAGTCCAAGAAGGAGCACTCTTGCTACAAGAGATCCTATCGAAAGAATAAGAAGGATCTAAGATGCTTCACATGCAATGAGAAGGGTCACTTTGCTTCAGATTGTCCCAAGAACAAAAGGGATAACAACAACAACTCTAGCAGGAAGAAGAAGGGCAGCAAAAGAAGGTTTCATGCTCATGCTGTCGAGGATGATGAACCACGCAAGAAGAAGGCTAGGGCAGAAAGTGATCATAGTAATGATGACTCATCAAGTGAAGAAGAGTATGTTTTGATATTTTCTCTCACATGTACTATCTCCCATGGTTGTAATGATTGGTTAATTGACATTGGGGCTTCCAAACACATGACTGGGTTTAAGGAATCTTTTGTGAACCTATCTGAACATGAATCACCCCATGAGGTGAAACTTGGGGATGATTATCAATACCCAATCAAAGGAAGTGGTGAAGCCTCCTACAACCTAGATTCTGGAAAATATTTGAAGATGAAAGAAGTCCTTTATGTACCTGGGCTCAAGAAGAACTTACTCTCCATCTCTGCATTGCATGCCAAAGGTATGAGGGTTGCATTTGTGGATGGCCAAGTCCTAATGTGGCCAAATGGAAAGACCATAGATGATGCAGTAGTGATTAGAGAGCAAGAGGGAGGTTTGTATAAATTGAAGGGACAACCTGAACATGCCATGGTGCATGAATCCATGGAGCCAAGTGAACTTTGGCATATAAGACTTTCTCATATGCACTATAGGGCACTTCCAATTGCAAGCAAGGCTGTAGAGGGTCTTCCTGAAATCAAGACCAAACATGAAGGTGTTTGCAAAGGATTTGCAAAAGGTAAGAACATTAAGAAGGATTTCCCAAGCAATGAAAGCAAGGCAAAGGATATCCTGGAAATCATCCACTTAGATGTATGTGGTCCTATGTCATCCAATTCTCTTAGTGGGTATGTTTACTATGTCTCATTTATTGATGACTTATCCAGGAAGACTTGGGTATACTTCTTGAAGAACAAAGATGAGGTGTTTGATAAGTTCAAGGAATTCAAAACCTTGATAGAGAATCAAACTGACAAGAAGATCAAAACATTCAGATCCGACAATGGTGGAGAATTCACCTCAGGTGACTTTAAGAAGCTTTGTAGTGATTCAGGGATTAAGAGGGAGTTGACCGCTCCTTATAATCCTCAATAGAATGGAGTTGCAGAAAGGAAGAACAAAACTATCATGGAAGCAGCAAGGGCAATGCTGCATGACCAGGATCTACCTATGCATCTATGGACAGAAGCAGCTAGAACAGCTGTATATGTGCAGAACAGAACACCCCACAAGATATTGGACAACAAGACACCAGAAGAGGTCTTTTCTAGTAAGAAACCTGAAGTCATCCATCTCAGAATATTTGGTTGTCCAGTATACACTCATGTCCCAAAGGAAAAGAGGACTAAACTAGATCCTTCATGAAAGAAGGGTATCTTTGTGGGTTACAGTGAAAGCTCAAAGGCTTGCAGAATATACTTTCTAGGGTTCAAGAAGATTGATGTTGTCAGTAGGGATGTAAGATTTGATGAAAAATCAGCATTCATCAAATCAAGGAAGGCACCTATCGAAGTTTATGAAGAACCTAAGGAAACTAGATTTCAAGACACTACCATGACTGAAGCAGTTCCAGAAGTTGTTCGTGAGTTTGAAGATCCGCAAGAACCTGTAGATCCACCCCATGAGGATAAATCTCATAAGAGGAAACCTGCATGGGCTAGAGAGCTTATTCAAGATGTAGAAAGATTTGGCATTCCAGAAGAAGAACACAGAGCAATGAAGAGAACCAGATCACATACCAGCTATGCTGCTTTACTTTGTGACATTATGAACAAAGAGACTTCCAGTTATGAAGAAGCAGCCGAAAAGAAAGAATGGAAGGATTCCATGGTTGAGGAATACCAATCAATAATGAAGAATGATGTTTGGGATTTTGTCCCAAGACCTAAAGAGAAGTCTGTTGTGACTTCCAAATGGATCTACAAAATCAAGCATGTTGCAGATGGCAGTGTAGACAAATACAAGGAAAGATTTGTAGCTCATGGCTTCTCTCAGAAAGAGGGAATAGATTATGAAGAAACTTTTGCACCTGTAGACAGGTATACTTCCATCAGAACAGTACTTGCCCTGGCTGCAGTAATGACATGGAAAATACACCAGATGGATGTCAAGACTGCTTTCTTGAATGGTGTAGTTGAAGAGGAAGTATATGTGGAGCAACCACTCGGTTTTGAAATACATGACAAGGAGTCATATGTGTGCATATTGAAGAAAGCCTTGTATGGCTTGAAACAAGCTCCTAGAACCTGGTATGGTTGGATGGACAGTTTCCTATCTAGTTTGGGCTTTACCAAGAGTAAAGTGGACTCCAACCTTTACTACAAGGTTGAGGAAGGGAACCTGTGATTCTACTCCTGTATGTGGATGACTTATTTGTAATAGGAGATGACAGATTGATTGCAGATACTAAGAGGAAGCTTATTGCTGAGTTCGATATGAAAGATTTGGGAATGATGCATTATTTCCTAGGTATGGAGGTGTGGAAGAGTGCAGGTGGGATCTTCCTTGGTCAAGGAAAGTACACAGTAGATATCCTGAAGAGATTCAGGATGATGGATTGCAAGGCCATGGCCACACCTATGGCATCGAATCTGAAGCTTCTATGTGATGCTTCATCTGAGACGGTTGATGTCTCTATTTATCGTCAGATGATTGGGTCCTTGATGTACTTGACAAACACGAGACCATATATTTGTTTTGTGGTGAACACATTGAGTCAGTTCCTGACAGATCCGAGGAGTGTTCATCTGGTTGCTATAAAGCATGTTCTGAGGTACTTGAAGGGTACAGTGGATTATGGGCTCAAGTATGAGGCGAATCAAAAGTTTAACCTGTAGGGTTATGCTGATTCAGATTGGGCTGGCAGTGCTGCAGATAGGATAAGCACATCTGGGTGCTGCTTCAGTATGGGATGAGGTGTGATCTCTTGGTTTAGTAGGAAGCAGTCCTGCGTAGCACTATGTACAGTTGAGGAAGAGTATGTTGCATCCTTTTTAGCTAGTTGTGAGGCAGTATGGCTACGGAAGCTATTGTCTGAGTTATTTGATCTCCCGTTGGATGCTACAGGTATCTTCTGTGATAACCAGATTTGTGTGAAGCTATCTGAGAACCTAGTGTTTCATGACAGGTCGAAACACATAGAGATCAAATATCACTATATCAGGGATATGGTGCAGAGAGGAGCTGTGAAGCTCCTGTATGTTGCGATGGACGAGCATATTGCAGATGTGCTGACGAAACCACTAGCTAGGGTGAAGTTCGAGTACTTCAGAGAGAGGCTTGGTGTTCTTCGGATTGATGACACTTCGAGGAAGAAGTGATGGACACATTTTCTTAAGCCATTCCAAGCATGCTGGAAGGAGGATCCTTCACATGGCTGTGGATGTAAGCGTTGGATGATGAGCATCAGGATGATGTTCTGGTTTCTGCTTTGTATGATCAGTTGGATCATTTTTATATGTATGTATGCATCATGTTGGATGCTGGATATGATCAGTTGGATCATTTATATGTATATGTATGTACGCATCATGTTGGATGCTGGATATGATCAGTTGGATCAGTTATATGTATGTATGCATCATGTTGGATGCTAGATATGATCAGTTGGATCATTTATATGTATGTACGCATCATGTTGGATGCTGGATATGATCAGTAGGATCATTTGTATGTATTTTGTATATGCATCATGTTGGATGCTTGGACCATGTATCTGTATATGTATCAGGTGGATACATTGTATGATCTGGTGGATCATGTATGTTGATATGTATCATGTATTTGTATTTGTATCAGGTGGATACACTGTATGATCTGGTGGATCATGTATGGTGATATGTATCATGTATTTGTATTTTTATTAGGTGGATACACTGTATGATCAGGTGGATCATGTGTGATGATATGTATCAGGTAGATACTTGGTATGCATCAGGTAGATGCATTGTATGATCAGGATGATCATGGATGACGAGCTTCAGGATGTTGCTCTAGATGACATGCACCAGGATGTTGCAGTGATGATGATCAGGATGATCATGTGTACATCAAGATGATGTATGGTGAGTATCAAGTTGATACTCTATGGCTATGGATCAGGTTGTGCAGATGAGCATATAATTAGGCCCTGGGAGATTTGCAGATAGTCTTTCGAGGTTTTGCCTATGGCATATAATTTGGCCCTGGGATATCTGGCAAATGCTGTTTCGAGGTTTTGCTCTGGAAGGACATATAATTTGGCCCTGGGAAATCTGCAGATAGTCATTCGAGGTTTTTCCTATGGCATACAATCTGGCCCTGGGATATCTGGCAGATGCTCTTTCGAGGTTTTTTCCTATGGCATATAATATGTCCCTGGGAGATCCGATAGGTTGGGCTGTGTGCCCGTAATAAGTCTCGGGATGCTCTTGTGAGGTTTTTCCATGACCACATATAATCTGTCCTTGGGAGATCCTATAGGTAGAGTTGTGTGCTCGTAACATCCTGGCATGCTCTTGCGAGGTTTTGTGGTGAACACATATAATCTGTCCCTGGGAGATCCTATAGGTAGAGCTGTGTGCTCGTAATAGCCTGGGATTCTTTTGCGAGGTTTTGTCGTGAGGTCACATATAATATGGCCCTGGGAGATCCTATAGGTAGAGCCATGTGCTCATAAGAGCCTGGGATGCTCTTTCGAGGTTTTGTGACACACGTAATAAGTCCTGAGGATTCCACAGTATGGCTGGTGATGACGAAGACCTGTAAGTGGTGGGCCTACATCCAGTATGAAAAAGGACTTGCTCTGTAGAACTTCCTATGACGAGTAGATTCAGTGATTGATTGAGATAGCAGCAGCAGTGACAATGATGATGACTCGATGACGATTATCCAATGACGATGATCCAGAGAAGAAGACTTGTGCTAGAAGACCTTTGTCGAGAAATACCTTCCTAGTTAAGAGGGAGTGTTGATGTATATGTAACTTCGGAATGTTTTTCATCTATGTATTTCATATATATTTATTGTACCCTTATTAGAGATGTGTTAATCCTCTATGACGAAGTGTCGTCATGTGGATTGACAAGTGTCATAAGTGTGTGTACTTGCTAATGGGTTATTGGACCACCATGGGTGGGGTCGGCCCTGAAATATATATTATATTGTGGATGTATCTAGATAGACAAGTTTCCCCCATAGTGTAACTGGGAAAATAGGTTAAGTATAAATAGAGATCGTGAGATCTCTATTTGGATCATTTGGAAAGTCACACTTCTCTCACTCAGAAAGTGACGCACTAGTGAGGAAAATGATCATCTACTCTAGGAGACTATCTCAAGTGTATTTTGGTTGTACTTTGGTTGAGCCATTGCTCTCTCTATCTCAGAGGAAGTTGTGGGGTTTTTTACCTTAGGGTTTTCCCCACAGAAACTCTGTGTCTCTTGTCTCTCATGCTTTTGATTCTTGTGATGCTTGTCATGCTTATTGTGATTGTTATGCATTGATATACTGTATATGTTAATCTCTCAGTAAAGATCCAAGAGTATTGTGAATTAATGCTCAAAATTTAACAAGCAAAGCAAGAGGCTACAGAAGAAGAAAACGCAACCAAAGTAGACTATTAGTTGCAGCATGAGAGGAAAAAGTTTGAGGAACATGATCAGCCCAATTTTCTTAGGCAATGTTAATTTTGTCTATTTTGTTTTGCTTCAGCCAAGCAACCACTTGCAAGTGATCCTCTTTTCTGTAGTGGTAATGATATTACAATCTAGTTGGCTTTGTTTCTGTATATGTACCTAGCGATCCTAGTTACATGGCCTATGCCTTAATTTAAAAATATCAATTTAAAAACAACAAAAGCACTATTTGCTTGGAAAAGTATCAAAAGAACAAATTAAACATCGCTGCAATTCATCAAATGCAACCTTGTCTTGAAAAATGAGTCTTAAGGAACACAATACTTGTCTAGAATTACGATTGATTATTGTAAACTAGAAAAATATCTACCTCTAATCCATTCATCTGTACCTCCAGGAATCTATTTTGATTGAAATATTGTTTTTTATAACCCTTTGAAGGAAACTTTGGAATTTTGTGAAGTATCGGCTAATGTAATAATCTGCATTGTTTTGGTTAGTGAACATGAACCCATAAGGAAACTATTTTGACTGAAATATTGTTGTTTATAGCCCTTTGAAGGAAACTTTGGAATTTTGTGAAGTAAATATAGGCTAATGTAATAATCTGCATTGTTTTAGTTAGTGAACATGAACCCATCCCTATTATATTTGAATGATTGTAAATTTTGATCATTATACTGGAAAAATATAAAATGTTTCTTTCATTCTATGTTTGAAATAAAAGCATTAACCCCTCATAATCCTGAAGAGAAAAAGCACTAATCTTGTAAAAATATTGCCTTACCATGCCACAAATGCACCACTGTGATCGCCAAGAAATGCATCCAGGTCTCTCTTTGCTTGATCCTGCTGTTAAAGTTTCAAAATTTACTTCAATTTGATCTAGGATCTTAACTGAGAGAACAACATGTACAACAAATCTACAGCATATCAACCATGGACACAATAATGCAAGCAGACAAGAGACACAGACTTTACTTGGGGAAAACCATAAAGGTGAAAAACCCCAATAACTTCCTCAGAGATAGATAGAGCAAATGATACAACCAGAATACAAGAGATAGTCTTCTCCTAGCAGCAGACCCTCCTCCTCCACAAGTGCGCCACTCTCCCAAGTGTGAGTGAGAGAATAGAATGTGTAAAATGAGAGAGACACACTCTATATTTATACACTAACTTGACTTGACCTTTACTCAACTAGGTCAGCCTCAACTTAACCACTTAACATAATGTTGACTAGGCCGACCCCCACTAGGGTGGTCTAATAACCCTTTGACCCACATGACTTATACAGGGCTGACCCCAACAAGGTGGTCCAATAACCCATCAAGTATAAGTTACGACACTTACAATATAAATGATGACACTTCTGTATAGAGGAATAATAACATCTCTATAGGAATACAATATACATATATGTGAAATACATTTTGAAGTTACATATACATCAACACTCCCTCTTAACTAGGAAGGTATTTCTTGACACAGGTCCTCTAGCACAAGTCATCCTCTCTGGATCATCGTCACTAGATAATCGTCATCGAGTCATCATCATCGTCACTACTGCTGCTATCTCAATCAATCTCTGAATCTACTCGTCATAGGAATTTCTACAGAGCCAGTCCTTTTTCATACTGGATGTAGGCCCACCACCTGCAGGTTTTCATCATCTGTACGAACGGTCTGATAGAGGTGGCCTCTCAGGACTAATTTTATGTGCGGATGCAATACCGGAAAGAGTATCCAAGGAACATTTATGTGCCTAAGCACGACCGACAAGATCTCCCAGGACTGATTACATGCATCTCCTCCACAATACCTTTAAAGAGCATCCCAGGAACATTTATGTGCCGCAACACAACCAGCAAGATCTCTAAAGAGCATCCCAGGACTTATTACGAGCACACAGCTCAACCTCTCGGATCTCCAGGACTGATTACATGTGGATAGAAAAAACCTTTAAAGAGCATCCCAGGAAAATTTATGTGCCACAGCACAACCGGAAAGATCTCTAAAGAGCATCCCAAGACTAATTACGATCACACAGCTCAACCTCTCAGATCTCCAGGACTGATTACATGTCTCTGTAGTAATACCTCATCCGAGCACTGATTACGAGCACACAGCTCAACCTATCGAATATCTGAGGATTGATTACATACTACATAAAAATACCGGAAAGAGTACCCCAGGGACATTTATGTTACGCAGCATGACCGACAAGATCTCCTAGGACTGATTACATGCTATTTGCACAACCTGCCACATATCATCTCTGACCTCCAAGTATCAACCTAGCACTCATGATCCAATGGATCATCATCGCACGAGGCATCATCCTGATGCCCATGATCATACTGATCATCATCACTGTACCATCCTGGTACATATCATCTGGAGCAACATACTGAAGCTCATCATCATGATCAACCTGATCATACAATGCATCCACCTAATGCATACCAAGTATCTACCTGATACATATCACCATACACGATCTACCTGATCATACAATGTATCCACCTGATACATATACAGATACATGGTCCAAGCACCCAACATGATGCATATACAAAATACATACAAATGATCCAACTGATCATATCCAACATCCAACATGATGCAACATACATATAAATGATCCAACGGATCATATTCAGCATCCAAAATGATGCGTACATACATATACATATAAATGATCCAACTGATCATATCCAACATCGAACATGATGCGTACACACATATATAAATGATCCAACTGATCATACAAAGCAGAAACCAGAACATCATCCTGATGCTCATCATCCAGCACTTACATCCACAGCCATGTGAAAGATCCTCCTTCCAACATGCTTGGAATGGCTTTAGCAAATGTGTCCATCACTTCTTCCTCGAAGTGTCCTTGATCTGAATAACACCCAGCCTCTCCCTGAACTACTCGAACTTCACCTTGGCTAGTGGCTTCGTCAACACATCTGCAATCTGCTCATCCATCGCAACATACAGGAGCTTCACAGCTCCTCTTTGCACCATATCCCCGATATAGTGATATTTGATCTCTATGTGTTTCGACCTGTCATGAAACAAGGGGTTCTCAGACAGCTTCACACAACTCTGGTTATCACAAAAGATACCAGTAGCATCTAGCGGGAGATCCAATAACTCAGATAGTAGCTTCCATAGCCATACTACCTCACAACTAGATGAATAGGATGCAACATACTCTGCCTCAACTGTACTTAGTGCTACGCAGGACTGCTTCCTGCTGAACCAAGAGATCACACCTAATCCCATACTAAAGTAACACCCAGATGTTCTCTTCCTATCTATAGCACTGCCAACCCAATCTAAATCAACATAACCCTGCAGGTTAAACTTTTGATTCGCTTCATACTTGAGCCCATAATCCACTGTACCCTTCAGGTACCTCAGAACATGCTTTACAGAAACTAGGTGAACACTCCTCGGATCTGTCAGGAACTGACTCAATGTGTTCACAGCAAAGCAAATATCTGGTCTTGTGTTCGCCATGTACATCAAGGACCCAATCATCTGACGATACATAGAAATATCAACTCGCTCAGATGAAGCATCACATAGAAGCTTCAGGTTCGATGCCATAGGTGTGACCATGGCTTTGCAAGCCATCATCCCGAACCTCTTCAGTATCTCTACTACATACTTCCCTTGTCCAAGGAAGATTCTATCTGCACTCTACCACACCTCCATACCAAGAAAGTAGTGCATCATACCCAAGTTCTTCATCTCCAACTCAACAGCAAGCTTCTGCTGTGTGTCGGCAATCAATCTGTCATCTCCTGTTACAAACAGGTCATCCACATACAGGAGTAGAATCACAGGATTTCCTTCCTCAACCTTGTGGTAAAGGTTGGAATCCACTTCACTCTTGGTAAATCCCAAACTGGATAGAAAGTTGTCTATCCTACCAAGTTTTGCACACATATATGACTACACCATTCAAGAAGGCTGTCTTGAAATCCATCTGGTGTATCTTCTATTTCATCACTCGCTTTGTATTTTTATATGCTGCCATCTGTAGCATGATTGATCTTGTAGATCCACTTGGAAGTCACTACAGACTCCTCTTCAGGTCTTGGGACTGCATCCCAAACATCTTCATGATCGACTGATACTTCTCAATCATGGCATTCTTCCCAGATACTGGGAACTTCAATGTCTTCAATATTTTCAATAGATAACTTTGTTGCTAAACAAATGTTGTAGTCCTTCTTTTGTAGGTAATGGTATATGATCTTTCCTACACAACAAGTTAAATTGCATTATTAGAAAACATCTCATAGTTTTCAGAACAAATTCTTACACATAAAGAAATATGTCATATAGTCATGCAATTATCTTAGCCAATGCTTCAATACAACATTTATCCATATCCCGTAACTTTCTAGATGGCTTCCAATCTCTACCAGAACATTGTTAAGAGTGTGCACAACTCCTAACATGTCAGCAAAGAGGTTTCATTCTAGATAAGTAGCAATGGAATGTTGTACAGTTCCATAGGCCACTTACCCATGTATATTAGTAGTATAATGTTCATCAATGCAACTATTCTAATATGCATAATACACAACCTAATTCTAAGAACATAAGCATATACATCATTGAATAACATTATGTAATAAATGAAAATTCAAATACTTATCTTTGTTTGGTTGCTAGGTGGACTCCCTCTGAATATTTGCAACTCCATTCTGATATGGATTGTGAGAAGTGGTCAACTCCCTCTGAATATCTACATCCTTGCAAAAACTACTGAAGTGTGCTCCTTTGCTTTCTTGCAGGAACAACTGGAGTGTGCTCCCTCTTGATCTTTGCTTCCTGGATTACCTGTCCTTGAACTTACATCCATCCTTAATCACTATGCATGCTTATTAGTATCATCACTGTGTTATCCTTGAGGTCTCATACATAATCACACATTTATTAGTATAATCTTAATACTATCAAAACACAATAATCTTAAACATGTATAGTCATGATCATTCACAGATAATAAACATTAGTATTCAAGGTTTCAGGGAAGTCTTCTTTTACTCATGCATATTCTTATTTGATCATAAGACTCTTTTGATTAGTTAAATCATCAATGCATAAACCCGTGATTACTCAAACCTATACCTTCATGATTCTTCTGGTTAGTCATATCATCAATTATGGTAAGAAACATAATATGCATACAGCCATGACTATTCAAACCTATGACTTCATGAATAATCATTATCAACAACACAACAATATAAGATCCTAACACAAGGTAGGATTCTAGCTTGATATAGGAAAAACATACCTGGATTAGCATGCTAGCTAGTTATGTCTAACATACCCACATAATGTCTTCTGGTTCTCTTCAGTGACTTGTGCTAGTAACCTGCATGTCTCATAGGTTAACCATTGTAGGACCAAGTTATACATACCTTGAAAGTAGATCTTATATGTGATCCATGACAATGGATGAATCTTTGTCTTCATGTCACCATGATCATATGTTCTTGAAGTAGAACATGATTTGTCTTTCTTGGTGTACCTTTTATGTTAGCGAACAACATAAACCTCATACAACATCACAATGCATTAGTACATTCATAAGTGTCAAAACCTTAATCAATGAATATCTTCTATTAAGGTGATAGGACAAGTCTAGTAATTAATCAAGATTGTACTGTAATGATATGAAGACAAACATATGATAAACTTAACCATGAAACATACCTGTAAGCCATACCTGTCAAGATTGCTTGTAATCTTCTTATGAAAGGCCTTAGCCTCATCTCCCTCTGAAACAGGATCTTCTTCACTTATACAGGTGACCAATCCATCTTCTTCTAGGATTAACACAATCCACTTGATTTGCAAGGACTGGACCTGGAGCTGGATTAGGGTTTGTCAAAGAAACCCCAAAAATTTAAACTTTGAATTTCAAACTTCCGAAAGGATAGAAATATGCGCCTTGATGAGCTGATCAAGTTGGTATATTCAAAATTTGAAAACTGCAAAGTTCACCCCTCGAAATTGCTTTTTAGATTCCCGGATTCACTATGGACGACCCTGAATTAGGGTTTGGGTTTCCTGGAGCTTCACCAAACCAAAATATTTGATTCAAATCTCTAAGCTTCGATTTTTGTGAGGAGCTTCCAGCCGTGGTCATAGATTTGCAAAATTCCAAGTTTTGCAGAAGCCCTAATTTTCCATCTTTCCAATCAAAGTCCTGAACTAGGGTTTGATCAAGCCCAACCTTCTGCCCAACCACAAAATCTGATCTTGGTCTCTAAATTTCTATTTTGATGAGTAGCATCCAGCCGTGGTCTCTGATTACAACAATTCCAAATTTCTCCAAAGCCCTAAATTTTGGAAGCCATGAATGAAGGTGCTAAAAAATAATTCTGTTTTGATAGAAATATGTACCTGATTGTTTCTGGTGTAACTCTGAACTTTTCAATCCACAGGGTCTGAAAATTTTTCCTAATATAGCATTACCTGTTATCTTTCCATCCCGATAGGTCTGACCTCAATTGGATTCTCTGAGAGAGAGTTATGCCAAGTGTCACAACGTGACCTATTTATGGGATAATACAGGAGAGCAAACTTGTACGGCGTGCCATGTGTCACTGGTTCAACTTCGGCCTATGAACATTATTCCTGAGATATACCGACCTATTATATTTTACTTTCAATAGGTCTGACCTCAATTGGATTCTCTGAGAGAGAGTTATGCCCAATTTCGCAACGTGACCTATTTACGGGATAATACAGGAGAGCGAACTTGTACGGAGTACCACATGTCACTGGTTCCACTTCGGCCTCTGAAACATTTTCTTGAGATAGTATTGTCTGTGTACTACCTGTCACTTTTTACAAAATTTCATTTGGAGCTTCCTAGCCCAAGTTATGAACTTTTTCCCAAGGTCACCTGCGTTTGGCTCAGATCTGGAAGAGGCAAAAACCCTATATTGTACAGATCATAAATCACAACGTACAATGAATTAGAGGTTTTCCTTTGGACACAAGGTACATGGGGATCTGATATTTTACTTGTAAAGGTTTCAGATCCGAAAACTTTGCCAAACTGGATTTATAGTGAAAGTGCTACGATTACTAGTTTTTGCTATATCAAGCCCTAGCATCATAAGTGCAACAAGTGTCATACATGCCATATCATGCCTTCTTTCAATCTAGCTCTAATTCCATGTTAAATTTTCAGAATTTACTTCAATCTGATCTAGGATCTTAACTGAGAGAACAACATGTGCAACAAATCTACAGCATATCAACCATGGACACAATAATGCAAGCACACAAGAGACACAGAGTTTACTTGGGGAAAACCATAAAGGTGAAAAACCCGAATAACTTCCTCAAAGATAGATGGAGCAAATGATACAAATAGAATACAAGAGATAGTATTCTCCTAGAAGTAGAGCCTTCTCCTCCACAAGTGCGCCACTCTCCCAAGTGTGAGTGAGAGAATAGAATGTGTAAAATAAGAGAGACACACTCTCTATTTATACAGTAACTTGACTTGACCTTTACTCAACTAGGTCGGCCTCAACGTAACCACTTAACATAATGCTGTCTGGGCCAACCCCCACTAGGGTGGTCTAATAACCCTTTGACCCACATGGCCGACCCCCAATAGGGTGGTCTAATAACTGTTCGACCCACATGACTTATACAGGGCCGACCCCAACAAGTTGGTCTAATAACCCATCAAGTATAAGTTACGACACTTACAATATAAATAACGACACTTCCGTATAGAGGAATAATAACATCTCTATAGGAATACAATATAGATATATGTGAAATGCATTCCGAAGTTACATATACATCAACACCTACTTCTTTCCATGACAGAAAAGTACAACAACTTATTCCTGCAATTGGAAATTCAACCCCATTTATCAGTTCATTAAACCTCATCCCAACTATTCTGATGGAAAAACAAAAACAATGGCTAGATGAACCAAACAGTACTGAATGTAAAAAAGAAAGTGAGCTTATATTGTTTGTATATATGATCACCACCCGCTGACAGAATGAAAAACCCTAAATTCCAAACCCTACGTTAAATCTGGAGCTCCCATGGTTTAAATTCAACGGTTGTTTCTGGAATTCCATGTTTTGCTAATTACAAAACATTGCAAAGGACCTCAAAGGTTTGACAGAGCAGAAAAGGAAATGCAAATTCAGTGACTCAGTATGTGTTCAAATACCAGGAAGTGCCATAAAGGTAATATCAATATAAGGGTTAACTTTCTGCGATGTTCATAATTTCATGCAATATCTTGTGAAGAATAGAAAACATAACGAATCCGCCATCAAAATGCATCAAATCCCACCAAAAATAAGCCTATTCAGTCGAATTCCATGACAATTTGACAGAATGGCTATATCCACAAATGATTAATTTATTTAGCCAAGCCCTAAACCTCCACACTGCACAAACATAAAAACCGACACGCAAAATGAAAAAAAGGAAGGGATGAAACCATAAACCCATCGCTAAAACATCGTCCGTGTAGCTGCCCCTGAATTCTGCAAGCTTCTGTTTGACGGCCTCTCGCAAACGCGCAGCGCCATCACTCGAAAGGTCTATGGAGAAGGTCCTCCCCCTTAGCAAATCAGAAAAGGATTCCATACCCTCTTCCCCTGCTGTCTTCCCAAAATACAGATACAGATGAAATATGATCTCAAATGTCTGCTAGACGGTTTTGGAAATTCGCCAAAAATAACTGTGATTTTCGGTTTTAAAAACGAAGAAAAAAATCGGTGAAAATTGGATGGCTGGAGAAGCAAGAAACAGCCTGGAAACCTCGACTAGAGGTTCCAACACAGAGAATGCGAAGGACAGATGGATTAAAATTGCCGGATAAATGCAAAGTTACTCGTTTCTTTGTTTTTGCTCTCTCAAATTATTATGAGTTAATTATTACTTCCTCAAGGAAAAGATCCGCAACTAAAATCCCCCTTTTCATTTATCATCCCATCATATTATATAAAAGAAAAAAGAAAAAATAGATATTATTGGAATATGTTTATTTATAGAACTGAGGATGGATTCTTGATATGGGAGGAAATTCTGGATTTTGCTGTTCAGAATTTGGGCATTTTATATTTTCTGGATTCTGCTGTTCAGAATTTGGGCATTTAATATTTTCTGGATTAGTCTCATATCTATTCTAAATATTTTCTTTTTTTTCTTTTTTTGATGTTTGGACATCAGTTTTATCCGTTTGGAGATGCTAGCTGAAAATCTCTCTTTGTGATAGTTGGACATTATGTTATATAATTTTTTTACAACTATTAAGTTAAAAGTGAAAAAGAATAACTTAAACTACGACGTATTAATGAGTGCTCTCTATGGGGTAGTGAAATATCATATTTCAAGAAAATAAAAAATATTGTACCTATGAGTGTTTAATGAGAGCTCTCTATGGGGTAGTGAAATATCATATGTCAAGAAAATAAAAAATATTGTATAGGAGTGTTTATATAAAATTATAAAATGAATACATAGTGACCAAATTTCATGTTTTTTAACAGTATTTTTTATTATTTTTAAATGTTTTAGGAAATTTTCTTATAGTAAATTTTAGAAAATTAAAATGTAATCATATAAAATGCATGTAGAATTTAGAATATGAAATTTTATTTTTTAAGTTTTAGAAAATTAGAATGTAATTATATAAAATGCATGTATGGTTTATGATAGGAAATTGTATTTTTTAATATATATATATTTCTTTTAATAATCTTAAATTTTAATTATATAAAATGTATATATATAGAATTTATAATAAGAAATCTTATTAAAACTCAAGATAAATTGTGGCTTGGTTTATAATAAGAAATCTTATTAAAACTCAAGATAAATTGTGGCTTGGTTTATAATAAGAAATCTTATTAAAACTCAAGATAAATTATGGCTTGGTTTATCACTGGTGTAGAAGGATTAAAGAATTATTGTAGCTCATTGAACTTGTCACTCTTGAACACATCTATAGGCAGTTCAATACATTGGCTGACACACTATCCAAGGAAGCTTACGCTGGAGCTGAAGGAGTTATCTGTTGGGAGGAACACTTTGAATCATCGATAATAGACTCTGGGATGATCTAGATCTATGATATCTGATTGAGTTTCTTTTTTGGCTCATTGATGGAATTCCAAAACAAGGCTTGAGCAAGGCTTTATGATTTTTGAAGTTATGTATTGAAATCGTATACAGTCCTTATGGATATTTTGATAAGTCTATCTATAGACTTATGCACATTTGTACTATTTGATTCACTTTTGAATAGCAATAGTATGGTTTTTTTTTGCTAAAAAAAAATAGAGGAGGTGGCAGGGAATAGCTTTTGAGTATTATCATCTACCATTTCATGATTTTACTTGACATGTGAGGGGTAGAACATGACAATCGAAAGTTGTTGTAATTATTTTTTATATAATTTTTTTTTGCAATTTACAGGTCTCTACACTGTTAACTGTAGGAGAGGTTCAGACTGTAATATCCCTAATCTGATCTTATAGGATATCAACTCAAATTCAACTTTAAAAATTAGGAAATTGTATGACAGTAACTAGTTCACAAAACTAGACAAGAGGAAACTAGTCTATGATACTAATGAATCCACTAATAGTTTGATAGTTGGACTTTTTCGGATCTGCAAAATATATTAAGGAGTGTGCAGCAGCATAAACATCAGAATCAAGGACATCTTCAGACTCCTATGCACAAGGTACTGGGGCCATTTATGTTTCAACAATAGTTGTCACTGAAGTCTACTCAAAGGCTTCCTGGGCACACCAGCATATGCATACTAGAGACTTTCACTTACACTTGAAGGAAACCAAAGGATGGATATCATACAATAACCTCCTAATATACTACTGGACAAGTTTTATAGAGGTTTTGGGAGGTTCTTACAGTGTTTGGAGTCAAGGGGAGAAAGAGCGCTGGGATGGACTACTCAACTAGATTGTGTCCAGGCTCTTCCAAGTGTTGGAATATATTATATTCCTTGGAAGGTAATAATGTCTTTGTATTATGTCGGAGGGTCACAAAAACTCAGTTTGAGGCTTGTGTTAGATTCATTAATGTCTTAAGGACCTGTAATGACTTGTAGAATAGAAAATAGATAAACCGAGGCTATTTCATTAAAGTTACTGCAAAACTAGTCATCAATTCATGCCCAATGAGCTAGTCTTGAAATATACAAACACAATCAGCCTCTAAGGCTCTCGAATCTCTAATTTTCGACTTGGGATGGATTCTCCATACCATTAAGAACCTACAGCAACCTTCAGAAAGTAAAATGGTTTCATAGAACTCGGTATATTACAATTCCTGGAAGACTAGTCAATTAAAATTGCACAAAGAGCTAGTCTTGAGAATTATCGACTCAAACAGCCCCCAAGGCTCTCGAAATATTCTTCTGATATTTAATGTAAATTAGACATGACATTAACAGTATCCCTAATCAAATGAATCCATAATCAATAGAACTCTGGCTACATCGCACATCCATGGCGATTCTGTGTAACTTCAACCCTAATATGGATAAATTCCACAGATCATTTCAATGTCCAGAGCTACCAAATATTTGCAAGTGTTGAGACGAACGATTCTCTTTCTCAATTAGATTTTGAAATGCCATTCCTCAGTCATCAATGATTGGGTGTTCTCCTCAAGTTGTTATATTGGATCGCAGTTCTAATCTGAGCATTTTTCAAATGCTACACCTACAATCAGACCTGAGAATCTCCACAATCGAAAACAAGATTAATCCCTTAGTATCTTCCTTCCCCCTTCAGATACCGGTTGAGCATCCTTGCATTGAGCCCCTTCTGAAGGGATCAAGGCAGTCGAGCCTGCATATTGGGGCAGAGGTTTTTTTCGTTGTTGTTTTTCCATTTTGATTTTGTTTTTATTTTTATGATTTTGATTTATTTTTATATTTCTTTATTTAATGTTCTTTAATATTTTTTTATTGTGTTTTTTGATAAGTAGTTTTTTTAAGAAGACTAAACATTTTACATTTTACATTTTACAATTTATTAATTTTTCATCATTAGAATTTAGTGATCAAAATTGTAATTTTGGATTGATGGTGATGATGGTAATGTTGTTTTATATATGTGAATTTATTTAATATGATGATGATGGCAATGATGTTTTATATATGTGAATGTATTTAATACGATGTTGATGACTAATATGGTGATTATGAAGATGATGACAATGATGATGATGGCTATGCCAACAATTTTATCATGATTCTACAAGTAGTGTGGAATGTTGTTTCTCAACTTCTTTATTTCTACTTCAAGGTTCTCGATGTTCAAGTGCACTTAGACTCCCTCGAAAGAAGCAAGGTGACTAGTTATAACTCTGCAAATCGATTCAGGGACTTTTGATGTTTTTATCGAGAGAAGAAACTGGATCCATTTAAGGGATACAATGGTGATGTGTAGAAGGAGCAGATAAAAGTTTAGGGTTCTAAGCTCACTTGTTAGAACAACACAAATCTTGAGCCTAGTGGTCGAATCCTTGGATCAATAGAATTTTCTTATTAGTTTCATATATAAATAGTTAAAATGTTCCCAACCAGATAATTTGTAATATTTATGAGGGTTAGTAGGTTGCTTTGAGATGCATCCTGTCATTGAGCATACAAAACAAGATGTTCATAGTTCAAGTCTTTAGATTTTTAGAATAGAAATTTTTTTTTAGCTATTATTGCAGGGTTTGACTCTTGATCAGTCACGTTACTTTCATACGTAAAGGTATGGACAATCATACCGAGTTCACAAATAGTTGTTTCTCATATGGGTGGTCTGCTCTTTCTTTAGAGCATGTAGATGCAGTGGGGATCTCCCAAGCCATTTTGAGAATATCACTTCCTAATAGCCATATTCTTTGTATTTATTTTGATTTCTAAGTATATGCTTGATCCAAGTGAATATGCCCTTGAAACATTGTTATAGGAGATGATGATACTGGAGAGAAGATGAATACAAAGACATTGTTTTCTTGACTAACAACTGAAGATGTGATTTCCATGTGGAAAAGATTCTTTAAATAACCATTTAAGATGTGATTCAATCTGAATGTGGATAAAGAAGGAAAATCCCATTGAAAAATGGGAAAGAAATTTCGTTGAAAAAGGGGAAAGTATATCACTGTTATTAAATATATCATTATATGTTATTCATTTACAATGTATGTTTAATTGGCAATTTCTACATAGTAATTATTAGTGCATTAAAAAATAAAAAAAATTAATGGTTGTTTCAATGATTCAAGGTTAATATTTCCAATGACATTGAGACACCATGTCACAAATGAGGAAACTGGAGATACAAGGTGCCAAGAGATGATGGGGACATCGATCTCAAGTTCATGCGTTTGGCATCAAGGTTGATCAATATATAGTATCCCACACAAATGATATTTTGGGAGATGGTGTGACCATCGAAATGACTATAGTACAAAATACCAATATAGTAGATGGTGGGTTTGATTATATTTTCATCTTTTTGATTGATAATCCCTATCAAGGATTTCATCATCAAAGTTATAAAATATGAGTGGGAAGTCATCATAGGTGGAATGAGTACATGGAAATATACCAACATTTCCCTAATATCTTCAAAGCACTTAGATCAAGTCTCTCTCATCCAAGTAAGATAAACTTATTTCTTAATGCATAGATTTAGGGCATGAAACTAGTGAGCAACGTTGGCAAGGACACTAGATTATGTATATCAACACAAAGAAGACAAACTTGTACCCTAACCATATATTAACCCTTGCATGCATAGCCTAACCCAAAGTATGGTCCAAAATGACAATTATGCCCACCCATAACATGACACTTGTCACAAACACACCCATCACATTAATGTTGGTGTGAGGAATATTGATGAATTGGAGTGATGAAGAAATGAAAAAGATGATAGAGATAAAAATCACCCACAAAACTCACTCTTTCCTAGGGAGTGAAGAGCTAGAAGTTCTAGAAATGCTTCACTGCCTCTATGCAAACAAAAAATAAGGTAGGCAATAAATAATCGACATAGATTATCCTTTGGGCAGTATCCATTCTGGAGAGGTGGCCACCACAAATGCTACTATGGTAGTCATTCAATACCTCTTCAACCTCATCGAAAGTGAGGATTTGTTGTAAGATAGTATTGACTCCTCATCGATATAAAACATTGCTAATAAGAAGGTATCAGGGGGATTTGTGATGAATTTGACAACAATAGTAACAAGAGAGATGCAGAATGAACTTATGAGTGTGGGGGTAAATGAGGATGTCCCCATACCAAGGTCCTGTAACGCCCCATATTTTGACTAGGCGTGTTTATGAGTTAGACACCTTTCACTTTATTTGCTTATTATCTGTTTGACTCAGCTAGACAGAGTGAACTATATTTTCGGCATGTTAGACATGATGATATGTTGCTACTATGTTTAGGATGTTACTATGCCCATGCTGATACTATGGTTATGATGTTATGATGTTACCATCCTCATGATGTTATTTGGGTTATGTGGTTACTATGTTGTAGTTATCACGAGATTCTTTTATTTCATAATGACAGTATATGTTTAATAATCGTCCTGGATGAAATGTGATATATATGATGTGGTATTTATGCTGTGATCAATGTAATGATTTTATGTGATGAAATAAATTGGAAATATTGTTATAAATGTATGGCTGCAAAGTACTAATCTGCAGGACACCGGGGCTATGTAATAGCGGGATACTTGATATGAAGTGTGGTATAGTAACTATTTCTGCAGAGAGCCTTATTTACCAAAGTTGATGATACGATGACACAAACGAATAATCTCGATAGCAGGAGAGTATGATTTGATAAGGGTGTAGACCCAGTATGTTGAGAGGGATGGATGTGTTTCCCACCCTATGTTCCTATGATACCCGAGGTCGTGGGAGGGCCGTGCTGAGACATGCTCCCCAAGTTGTTGTGATGACGATGGTCGAATGCCTGCTAGGAGAGGCTAGGTCCGCTAGTTAGCCGACGCTACCGCTCTCAGGTTCTATGTGGTCAGGTCAATATAGTTGGAATCCACTTTTTATACTAGCAGAGGAAGGATAGGGAGGATGTGGACGTAGGTTAGGATGGGAGGATATGTTAGTCAGTACTGTTGAGGGTTGGGTATTCCTTGATCTTGATTTAGTGGTAGTAGGTACCCTTCCTTGTACTTGATTGATTGGACTGATGTAATCATAAAAATAATGAAATGAAATATTAAAGGTTAAATGAATTTATGAAGGAGGAAAATTTCTATAAAGGGAAGATTGAACGAAGTAGTCGGGGGGGTTTTTGGGAGAAGTACACTTAGTATCTTGATGAAAAGGAGGAATACCGAGGAGGGGGATAACTTGAAGCTTTGAGGAGGTGGGAAACTCAAAAGAATGAGGTGGGGTTAACTCAACGAAAAATTACTATTGAGCTATGGAAAGGTACTAAGGAAAGCTGCTGTCGGGATTATTGGTTTGTGGGCTCGGGGGCTAGGAAACCTGTCGGTTTCCTAGGGCCAGCATGATAAGAGCTGGTCGGTAGGGTGGATCATCTATTTTTGGTTACTAAGGCTTGGACCAAAAAAGCTACGAAGTCGATAGGGGCAATCTACAACCTACATCGGTTCAGGTATTCTACTGGCAGTTAGAAAAATGATTTATATTTCAATATATTGAGTATTATGCAAGAAATTACAATTATATGTATGTTGTTAAAATTACTATATGTAGGTGCACTGTATGCTGCTAGACATTTTCTAGTGGCTAAAATTATGCAGAAAATTAGCATAACAAAAGCATAATGATACTTATTATTTATTGAAATGAAAGAGGGAAAAACAACTCCGTAGGAGCTGGTTACAAAACTTGATTTCAAAATCTAGAGCTTCGGTGGTGTGCCGGATAGAGGGGCACTGCACTTGGTATCAGAGCCCTAGGTTCTAATACTGGAACCTTAAGGGTCTACATGGAAACTAGACATAAACTTACCTAAATTGGCTGAGTAAAAGATCAAGAATTTACAGAATTTCAAATAGAAAAGAACATAATTTACAGTGATTAAAACTCATTTCTTGTCCAAGAGTACAAACCTTATAACGGAACCTTACACTAAATTTATTGTCCAAAAGCTGTAAACTACATGTGCCAACACAAATTCTTGTCCAAGAGTACAAACCTTATAACGGAACCTTACACTAAATTTATTGTCCAAAAGCTATAAACTACATGTGCCAACACAAAAACCGATTACCTGCATAAACAAAATTTGACATGTTAGATTTTGTTGTTAAGGGTTCCGCTTAGGAGAATATGAGCTTCTTTTTTTTCAAACCAGAAAGATATATAGTTAAAGGCACAGTAAAACAGTGTGATAATCGTCTTAGTAAATTACAAACAAAATAATATCTATATCTATATATGTAAATAGCCAGAAAATGATTACCCTTGTTCAAACGCCCACCCGTCCACCATTCCGTTCAATTACCTGAACACATAGTAATGGTGTCTTTATCTTTGTTTCCAAAACAAAAGTGGATATCTCTGTTTCATTAGGAAGGATCTGAAGCTACGCCAGGGTTTCACCCTTTTCTATTTTTGCACAAGTTTAGGCTCTTCTCCCCTACGAGAACCGAATTCATCTTCTTAAACTTTAACCTTTAGAAGGATTTCTACGAGTCTTCTAAATTTCATCAATTATATTGCCGGTGGCTTCAGCACCGAACCCTGAACTTTGAAGTCGTAGCCAAGCAAGCTTGGCGCTGATGGCTAGCAGGGCTGCCAAAAATAAAAATAAAAAAATAAAAAAATAAATGCCCCATATAAATTTGAATTCTGCAGTTGCCCAGCTTGATTTCAACTTCTACCAAAAAGATCATGAATGTCTAAAATGTTTGCCCTCATTTTTTTTATGCAATCAACTAACATTGTTTTTCCCAGGCTACAGAACGTCCATATATAAAGAACATGCAAAAAGCCCTATACCTCCAATTCACTGTGGGAATGGCATTTATCCTCAACTCCCAGGCTACAGAATGTCCATATATAAAGAACATGCAAAAAGCCCTATACCTCCAATTACCTTTGCAGGATACTGGGCATAGGGGTCATCATCTTCATCTTATCTTCTCAAAAGTGTACATGGGCCAAAATGGATGACAACTCTGGGAAACGCTGCTGCTTTTCTGCAAACTGGGATATCTTTTCATGTATACTCTCAGCCAAAAACGCCCCAGCCGCCTCCGGGTTAGCGTCTGCTGTGATTAGTCCTGCTCGCATTATTTCCTATAATAAAAAAAAAAAAAACTGGAATTTATCCTCAATAACCTAGCCATTTACAGGAAATTTTACAATATATATATATATATATATATATATATATATATATATATATATCTCACCCTCGACCCAATTTCTGTATTTTTTCGCAATACGCGTTAGCATTTAAACCCATTAATTAACAAACTACCACACTTAACAATCCAAACGACAAGTAATTTTACCTTTAATCTGGTAGCGCATAGCAGCACTGCTGCATATCGCAGTGAGGAAGTCGTGTGCTACTTCACTCATTCGGTGATATGAAGGTTAAGAAGTAAAGGGGAGTGCCCAACCGCCAACCATCAAGAACAAAAGAAGATAAATAATCTTTCCATATCTATAAAATCAGAAAATCAGAAGGGACTAATCTATGCCTTTACCTCTAAATTCCATAAATCCATGCAACCTGCACGCCTACCATTGAGTTTCAATATTCCCTTGAGCTCTCACCATGCATCTACAAGCCACTGAACCATGTGTGGGTGCAACTCTGGTCAATGAAAGCACCCGGCCAGCACATGGTTGCTCAGGTTGAATGGATAATTGTCTCCACCTTCATTTCATGTCATATTTGTGTGTGAAATTTTACTTTAAAGATACCAACGTTTCCATACCTGGCAGTCCTTTCTCTCTGGAGAAGACGAAGCTCGAACCCACGCATCCAGCCCGAATGGCCTTCGCGCGCGCGAGGAGGGAGTGTCATGCTTTATGGGAAGGGCCCGTGTTTTGAGACGGTGGGAGGAGGGCGTGCATGTAGCCCACGTGGCATGCATGCAGCTCGGTCCTTCCCCATGGCTCCTCATGCCATTTGTTAGGAAAACCTTGAAGGAGGTCATGGGTAGGCGGAAGGGCAAGTGTAGCTAGGGTGGAGTAGTGTGATTGATGTGCAAAGACCGGAGCAGGTAGACGGGGCTGAGAGAGGGTAGGTGATGCCGCGTGGAGGGAGGAGAGGTAAGCGGCGAGGTTGAGAGGAGAGAAGGAGAAAGGTAAGACTTAGGTTAGATTAGGTTTAGGTTTAGATAAGGCTAAAATTGGTTACTAAAATTTCAAATTCGGGTGAAATTTAAAAGTTTAAATTTAATATATATTTAAATTTTCATATATAAAATTTAAATTATGATTTATATTTAAAAGGGAGAGTTTATGGAACCTTTGCTTTCCTTGCAAGAGAAGTTGAAAAACGTTTTTGCCTGTAATGTTGGCTGGAAAATCTAATTCATCTCTGTGTCTACTGATGGTGAGGTATTAAAAACGCTCTTGCCTTTAATGTTGGCTGGAAAAATCGACCTCGTATCTCTGTTTGGTTCATAGCTCTGAGTGAAAACGTTTGGGCATTGCCAGATTGTGCATTGAGTGAAAACGTTTTATATATCTCTGTTGTGTAATGTAAAACGTTTTATTTAATCCTGGTGTGTCCCGTGATGGGAGAAATCCGTTTTATTGCATCCTGGAGTGCCCATTGATGGAGAAAAACGTTTTATGCAAATGTACCGTGTCCATTGCCTGAGAAATTCGTTTTATGCATCTACAGGGTGTCCAATGACTTATAAAAATGTTTTATATGCCTGTATCTTGATTGCAAGTTTGGAAGACGTTTTTAGATTGATGATGGCTGGTAACCGAGTTGGGGAAGCTCTGTGTGTGCATCTTTTGTTTTGCAAAAACGTTTTGAGTGTGAATGATGGCTTAAATTCGTTTTTGAATGTTCGGTATGTTCCAGCGAGGGCATAATTTCGTTTTCATGATCTGTATGTTGCAGTAATGGCTTCATTCGTTTTTGAATGCCCTGCATGTTGTAGTGATGGCTAAAATCTCGTTTCCATACTTTATATGTGTCCATTGGGTGGATTAACTCTGTATTTTTCATGTTGGGATTCATCCACAAACAAAAACGTGCCGTAGCAGCAATGCGCTTTAGTATTTGAATTCTCTGCATACTGTATCGTTGCTCGTACAAGTGGTTTTGCCTGGAAAATCGGCGTGCAAGCCGGAGGTAGTATTACTTTTGGGATACTCTATTTTCCCTTGGTTCGTTTTATTTTGGATGCCGGCGTGAAGCCTCTTTGCTGTTACTTATTGCCAGAGATGGAGTGCTCCGTTGGTGGTTTAATTCCTTATCTTTCCTGGGGATAGTGTGAATGCTTTTGCTTTTGTACTGTACCTAGTTCCTGTAGGGATCGTATTTGCCTATTGGTGTTGTCCATGCTGGAAGAAGCCGGATACTCTGCATCCTTAATGTCGCAGGTGTATTCATTTGTTTAAGAAAAGGATTGACTACTCGTATATTAGAGTATTAGCACCATCCCAGTGCTTCATGTACCCTTGCGTTTTTTCCTCTAATTTTGGTGTTAGCACAGTAATGGTCACTTTGTTCATGTGCATCCATGTTCCCGAAATCGGTGACACTTGCTGCGTGTTAAATGTTGCCAAAGCTACGTCTTATAAATATATATTTTGCTATGATGCTTATTATGTTGCATATAGAATGCATAGATTACATGCCGTGGAGGAGGGATCGAATTACCTTTATTTGGTCGTTGGGATGAGTTTTGTGAAATGACCATGTTGCATCCTTTATGTTAATGTTATGTTATACATATCTAGAATTAAGGTGACGGGTACCTTGTAGCTAAAAAAAAAATAATATAAAAAAATAAATAAATTTAAAATTAAAATTAAAATGATAATTGATGTTGATTAAATGTTTTGAGTAATGTCTAAATTAATGATATATCACATTTTAATTAATGATGAAATATGTTTATTTAAATTTAAATTTTAGGTTTAAATTGAACTATAATGTGAAATAATGATGTTGATAGTGGAATATTAGTGCTTAAATTAAGTTAAATAAATTATTTTTATTATGCTGAACCATTAAGATTAATATCTGGGTTTAATATGTAGACTTGATCAAACATTAATTAATTTATTTAAAACTTATAAAAAAATAAAAAAAAATAAAAAAAAAATCCATTGTCGAGACTTCAACGTATAGTCGAAGGGGCAAGATGAACGCAGAATCTCGCAAGCAAGACACCGATGAGACCAACACGACGAGATGAACACTAGGACACTAAAAAGTTTACATGACGAAACAATTTAATAAAAACGACCATAGAGTTAACACGACAATCCTAACAAACTATTCCTTACACATAAGTATAAACAAAAGCATAAAAACGACCATAGAGTTAACACGACAATCCTAACAAACTATTCCTTACACATAAGTATAAACAAATGCATAGCTAAATTTCATTTTTTTTTTTTCATATTCCGAGTGTTGCAACGATACAATGCGGTAAGGAATGGATATGCTATAACCCATAGCTTATGTATAATGAATGAGTTACATTACGCCTTAAAATACCTTCATCTATGAGGAGATGTTAAATAGTCTAGTTGTATTGGCAAAACACCATAGTTTGAGCTAACATAGTTGAATCTAGGCATCAAATTGGTAAATAAATATATGTACACAAGTGTGGGGATTGATGCTTGATAGTACTAATTAATTGTATGATGCATTCTTCCACATTGTGTGCAATTAGTCGTGTTTCAATATACTAAGTGGAAAGAGATTGAAGGAACTAAGTATGTGCGAGAAAAGGGTAGCAGTTATATGTCGCTGGTCTTTCTTATGTTAAATTATCATGATTTGAGGGAAAATATTGTTGGGAAACAACTACAATTTAATAATTACAAAGTGAACAAGCAATAGAATATAAAAAGTATGAAAATTGGTGGGGAACTAATAAGTTAGCTTGAGTAAGCATATACGAGATTAAGAGAAGTAATGATGATAAAATAGAATAATAATTAATGCAAATAGGGAACCAATGTACATTGAAATGAATAAGTTATGATGTTCAAACCCCTAATATATGACGGAAGAAATCGATCATCATGTGAGAGGTAAAAAAAATAAAATAATAATAATAATAATAATAATAATAATAAATAAAAAAATAAAAAAAATAGTTTTTTTTTTTGTTAACTGAGAAAAACAAACAAAATGAGAAGCATAATGTTATGAAGAAAGGATTATATGTCTCCGTTGACATCAAAATCTCACAAAATAAGAACAAATCTTGATGCCACGTAAGTGCATGTGTGTGTAGGTATCCATCAGATCCATGGAGATTAATGAGCGTATGTATAGGAAACTTAGATTTACGACAACAAATACAAGTTTATAGTATGGTAGATACTAGTAAAAGCCTTTACGTTGTGCGAACAAGAAAAAAATTAGCTATAAATTTGTTAGATGTGATGGTTCCCCTTCTAATTATATCACATGGAAAAGGAGAGATCAATGGTTAAAGTTGATAACATTTGCATTCTAATGTGGTATAGCCCCAAAAGCCTTGTAACAATAATAGTTGTCCTAGTTTAGTGAATGTTACAATACTTTTGTTATTGCTAATTATCAATAAGGGAATAATATTGTAGGACCTTAGGATTTAAAGTACATGAACCTTCTCCCATAAAAGAGATATGATAACCTTAATGATTACTTCATGCTAAATACATGCGTATTATGAAAACTTGGCAGTGTGACGAGTAAACCTCACTTGATGGTATAACCAAAGGGATATTTTTAAAAGGGTAAGGAGAACAAAGCCAAGGAGGATAGCACCTGATTATAACCTTTAGGCTTTCTAGATATAGTATTGAGATTCTACAGAAAGATTAATCTAAATGTTTCTTCAATTATTAGAATACATATCATGGGATAAAAGAAGTAAAACTGTAAGGTGCCATCAATGTGTTTGGTCAATTTTAGGTCCAGTGGGACAAGTATAGCCCACGATCTGCTACCTGGGGGGACACATAGACTATGCGTCGAGATTTTTCCCTCACTATTTTGACCATAACTTCGGGACGAAGTTTCCTGAAGGGTGGGTGTATGTAACGCCCCATATTTTGACTAGGCGTGTTTATGAGTTAGACACCTTTCACTTTATTTGCTTATTATCTGTTTGACTCAGCTAGACAGAGTGAACTATATTTTCGGCATGTTAGACATGATGATATGTTGCTACTATGTTTAGGATGTTACTATGCCCATGCTGATACTATGGTTATGATGTTATGATGTTACCATCCTCATGATGTTATTTGGGTTATGTGGTTACTATGTTGTAGTTATCATGAGATTCTTTTATTTCATAATGACAGTATATGTTTAATAATCGTCCTGGATGAAATGTGATATATATGATGTGGTATTTATGCTGTGATCAATGTAATGATTTTATGTGATGAAATAAATTGGAAATATTGTTATAAATGTATGGCTGCAAAGTACTAATCCGCAGGACACCGGGGCTATGTAATAGCGGGATACTTGATATGAAGTGTGGTATAGTAACTATTTCTGCAGAGAGCCTTGTTTACCAAAGTTGATGATACGATGACACAAACCAATAATCTCGATAGCAGGAGAGTATGATTTGATAAGGGTGTAGACCCAGTATGTTGAGAGGGATGGATGTGTTTCCCACCCTATGTTCCTATGATACCCGAGGTCGTGGGAGGGCCGTGCTGAGACACGCTCCCCAAGTTGTTGTGATGACGATGGTCGGATGCCTGCTAGGAGAGGCTAGGTCCGCTAGTTAGCCGACGCTACCGCTCTCAGGTTCTATGTGGTCAGGTCAATATAGATGGCATCCACTTTTTATACTAGCAGAGGAAGGATAGGGAGGATGTGGACGTAGGTTAGGATGGGAGGATATGTTAGTCAGTACTGTTGAGGGTTGGGTATTCCTTGATCTTGATTTAGTGGTAGTAGGTACCCTTCCTTGTACTTGATTGATTGGACTGATGTAATAATAAAAATAATGAAATGAAATATTAAAGGTTAACTGATAAAATAACCGATGATGTTTTAGTAATGTTATGATAAATGTATACTTGTTTAGTTTGCATAAAGTATTATTAGTATTAGTTAGCTGTTATGCATAGGAAATATGACATATGTTTCTAGTACATGTCCGTCTTGTGCATACGCTGGCCACGCATGCACATTTTGTACATGCATGATAGTATGGGTTTACAACATACTTATCGAGATTTAGCAATGTTATAAGTTTTCATAGATAACTCAATTAAGTATTTAGTGAATGACTTAATTAGTAAAAGATTATCAAGTTCTAATGTGTAAAATAAATTAATTAGTCTTTGTATGTAAACATTGTAATGAACAACTAAAATAAGTGTCATTAATTGTAAGTATCCTCAAGTGAAGGTGTCTTCAATATGAAGTATAATAGTTAAACATTAATACTAGAAGAGTGTACTATATAATTGTTGATCATGATTAATTAAACCATTAAGTATATTTCATTATTAATACACAGAGGTACCATGTTGACACTTATCGATTAAACAAATAAATATTTTTAATTACTATTCACAATTAATTTAATTACTGTTATTATTTATTATTGTTATCATTATTATTATTTAATTAATAATAATAAAAAAAGGATAATAATCCTTTTTATAAAGCATAGTGGATTGAATAATTTATTAAATAGATTATTCATTTAAGTAATTTAAGTAATTGACAGAATCATTCCAAGTAAATTAAAAGATTTGTTTAAATAAATTATTGAGTAATTGGATTTGTTTTCATGTTAATTGAAAAAGAATAGAACAATAAATTAATGAATAAAATAAAGGAGATACGAGGGATATGATTACTATACGATATGATTAACAATAAACTAGTGAATAAAGTTGATTTAACAATAAACTATACGATATGATTACTAGAAATTATTACAAGTTAGAATATTTAATTTTGAGTCGAGATGTGGGTACAAACATTTAAGACTTATGCCATTTCCCATCTTGAAAGGCCACAAAATATATATATATTATTTTTCAAAACACTTAACTAAGAGGTGGAATGATTTTAATATTATTTAAAATTGTCTTGGGAATTTAAATATAAGTCATAGTTATCTTGTTTCGATTAAACAAAAGGAATTCAAATCTAAAACTAGAAAATTCAATAATTCCACTGCTCGAGAAAAAAACTTGGATGATTTAAAATAATATATAATAATCATTTTACCTTGAAAAGGGTGTTGCATTAATGATTTATACTTCCAAAAACCATGACAGCTAGGGCGGTGGAGTGACAAGGAAGTTATGAATTTATGAAGGAGGAAAATTTCTATAAAGGGAAGATTGAACGAAGTAGTCGGGGGGGTTTTTGGGAGAAGTACACTTAGTATCTTGATGAAAAGGAGGAATACCGAGGAGGGGGATAACTCGAAGCTTTGAGGAGGTGGGAAACTCAAAAGAATGAGGTGGGGTTAACTCAACGAAAAATTACTATTGAGCTATGGAAAGGTACTAAGGAAAGCTGCTGTCGGGATTATTGGTTTGTGGGCTCGGGGGCTAGGAAACCTGTCGGTTTCCTAGGGCCAGCATGATAAGAGCTGGTCGGTAGGGTGGATCATCTATTTTTGGTTACTAAGGCTTGGACCAAAGGAGCTACGAAGTCGATAGGGGAAATCTACAACCTACATCGGTTCAGGTATTCTACTGGCAGTTAGAAAAATGATTTATATTTCAATATATTGAGTATTATGCAAGAAATTACAATTATATGTATGTTGTTAAAATTACTATATGTAGGTGCACTGTATGCTGCTAGACATTTTCTAATGGCTAAAATTATGCAGAAAATTAGCATAACAAAAGCATAATGATACTTATTATTTATTGAAATGAAAGAGGGAAAAACAACTCCGTAGGAGCTGGTTACAAAACTTGATTTCAAAATCTAGAGCTTCGGTGGCGTGCCGGATAGAGGGGCACTGCAGGTCCATCCAAAGAAACGATGAACAAATGTGCATTTAAAATATCGTCATTGATACAGGGATGATTAAGATCGAAAGGTAAATCCAAAATGAAGTTTGCCACGCCTGAAGCCTTTTTACTCTTTGGGGTCATGAGGTCAGGGTCATATTATTGAAGGATAACAATCCACTTAGCGACCTTGCCTTGAATAAGGTTTCGAATCAAGAGATCAACGTTGGAGTTCATATTCACAACAACTTTGGTTTTTTATCTTAAGGATGTAATGACAGAGATTCTAAACCGTAAAAATGACAGCTAAGGCTAGCTTCTCGTCATGGTTATGAGTCTTAGGGCCTTGGACATGGTTAGGTAAGGAAAGTTAAACCTCAAGCCCTAAAGGAATCTTCTAGACATCTAATACCAAATAAGTTTCATTGAACAACTAGACATTGCCTCACATTGAGGGTATCTTTGGCCTATGATTGGGGATGTCGGTGCCATTTGGTGGCTTTGAACACTATGTATGTGTCTTATGGCCTTGAAAAATACATGGGGAATAAGGCCATGCCTTAATTTATAAACAAAAATTTGAGAAATCCAAAGCCATGAATAATTCCTCGAATCACCACATATGACTTACCAAGGGTATCCTTAGCCTCTGATAAATCATGCAGCTAGTTCTTTCATGTCAACATTTTAAGCATTACATATTGGTCTCAAGACATTCATATGGTAAAGGAAGGAATCCAAGCCTGATCATATAAATAAATCTTATGAGCAACCAAGGCCAAACATGATGCAACCCAATCTCTCGAGGGTATCAAATTAGTCACTTTAGATTACAAAAATGACCATAATGGTAGTCAACATAGCCTAAATTGTTTATCTCATAAATGAAATTCTAGGCATCTAGCACTAAACACAATGTATTAAATACCATACCTGACCTTGATACCAAATCCTACTATGAAAATACTATGAATGCTTCCCATATCTGTAATAAGAGGATTGGAATTTCCCATAGAGTCTATTTGTGGTGATATTGTTTAGGTGTTAGAGGCTATGGATTAAGGTTGAGAGTATTGAGGTAGGAAGTATGGTAGGTTATTATATAGGTTTAGTACCATTGTAGTAGGAACATGTACATGTTTTAGAGTGTGTGTGCATTATTAACATACATGAATTTTAGAATGGATGTGCATTCTTGAAACTAGTATGTAAAAATGGCATAAATCCCCACCTCAAACTCTTTGAAAAATGCTCTTTTATTTGTAGGTTATCTGCCCTTTTCCTTGAAAAATGGTTGTTACATACAATGTTTATGATTTTTGTGTGATTGTAAGGAAAATATTTGTTTATTTATTATTGACAAAGCATGTAAATATGATGAACATATATGTAATCAATCAAGCATGTATTTTGGGAAAGTGTAGTCTAGTGAAAGGCCAAATTATGAAGGAAGAGAAACAACAATGGTGGGTGAGTCTACAAATATCTCAAGACCTCATGTTCTATTCATAATTCAAACTTTCTATCAATCAAATAATATTTCCATGCATTTAGGACATGGGAATCTATTGTTACGAAGAGATCCAAGTTGTCATGATCTGCTTACTTTTGCTTGTGAATGTTTAACTGCCTGGACTCATATTCCACCACTTTTCCTTCCTTCATCAGCACTCCCTAAATTCTCTCACCACTCACATTTATCCATACCAGGAAATCCTTATCAAAACAAGGAAGCATCATTATAGGTGTTATCATGAGAATTCTCTTTAAGTTCTCGGTATCTTTCTTCATGTATGGTTTTCCACATAAATTTGACACCTTTATCTTGTAACCTCAGCAGGTATCTTATAATTTTTTAGAATCCTTTGACAACTCTCTGACAATATCCAACTAATCGAAGAAGCTTCTTACTTTGGTCGCATTCTTTGGGGTTGTACAACTAGACAAATCTTATTAGGGTGTATCTTTAATCCTTCTTTAGATATGACAAGCCTGATATATTTAATCTCCTTCTTTTAGAATTTTCATTTTCTTTATTTAGCATATAGATGGTATTCATGTAGCTTCTACAACAATAGGAATAAATGCGATAAGTGTTATGTTCCTCCTCATTTTGAGAATATATTAGGATGTCATCAATGAATACCAAAACACACTTGTCTAAATACTTTTGGAACACATCATTTGTTAATTAAATGAAAAGTATGGAGCATTTGTCAATGCAAAGGGGGAAACTAGGAACACATAATTCCCATATATAGTTCTAAAGGAAGTCTTTGGTACGCTAATTTATTCCACTCTCATATGATGATACCCAAAACTTGAGTCAAACTTTGAAAAAACTTTTTCCCATTTGAGTTAATAAATAGGATCATCAATTTGGGTAGGAGGTACTTTTTCTTAATTGTCACTTTATTCAACATTCTATAACCAATGCACATCCAAAAGGTTCCATACTTCTTATTGAATAGCAATATGTGTGCTACGCAAGGTGATGCACTTGGTCATATGAACCCTCTATCTAATAATTCTTGTAATTGCATCTTGAATTCATCCAACTCATTAGTTTGCAATATATTCTAGGCCTTAGATATTGGCATTGTGTTATGTTATGATTTATTGTTGCCATTATTGTCCATTGTTGTCCATTGGAAGCCACTTGAGTCACCCTTCACATAAAGGGGAAAACAATGAGAAGAAAGGGTGACAGAATGAAAATAACTAGCATGTTGAAATTGGAAGGAAAATTTTAATTTTTGGTGTTACAGATCTCAAAATTATTGGTTTACATAACCATGGAAAAACCAATAACAATAATGACATTGACGATGATGAAAAAGATGATCATGATGATCTCACATGTAGGCTAAAGATTCTTATGTGTTAATATAGCTTAACATGCATGGACCATCAACCCCATGGAAAATTAACATTGCATTAGACCCTAAGTTTATTTCATAGGACATGGTCTAGGCCACGAGAACCATTCTCAATGTTACAAATATTGAAATGGCCACCATAAATAATGCCACTAAGACACTGGCCTAACAAAACCAATGCATGTAAATGACTCATGCACTTGTCACACTTGACCCATGCAATGAATTCATGCATCTTGCAAGAGTAAAAATCTAACCCCCTCACCTCGTACCTAACCTTAACATCTAACCTTTTCCTCAGCCCTAGATTGTTGAAGCCTTCTCTTTTTCAAACTATACAAATTCTCATATGTTCTCTAGTTCTTCTCACAACAAGAGAATGAAGTAACTTGAGAGAGGAACCTCATGGCTAACTATTGTAGAATAGGGAATGATGCCCCATGATTTTTCCCACCAACCATGGGGCTTCTTGACCCCCCTGGAAGTTCTCATCCCTCCCTCATGAATGAAACTCAAAGCACTCAACCACTTGAGCTATTTATCCATCAAGTTCAAAGTACTCAATGCATTCTTTGTATACAATGCAAAAAACATTAATATATGTTAGTAATTACCAAGTAATTTGTTCACTATATAATCTATCAACTAAGTAATTTGTTCACTACATGAAACATCAACCAAGAAATTAACAATGAGGAATTTTGGGGGAGGTTCTAAAAAGACCCCCCCTCAAGGTGTTTTTGAAGGAGGTTATTTAAAAACCCCCTAAAATTCATGAGAATGCTCCTGACTTTTGGGGGAGGTTCTAAAAATACCCTCGTAAAGGTTTTTTTGAAGACGATTTTTTAAACCCCCCCCCAAAAAAAATCATGAGAATTCTCATGACTTTTTTTTTGGGGGGGGGGTTTAAATAACCGCCTTCAAAAAAACCTCTAGGGGGGGTCTTTTTAGAACTGCCCCCAAAAGTCTTGAGAATTGGGCTTTTAGGGGGTCTTTTCAAACAATTGCCTCCAAAAGTTCAATTCGCATGACTTTTAAGGGGGGTTCCAAACAAGTCGCCTCTCAAAGTTCAATTCTCATGAATTTTAGGGGGGGTTTTGACAAACTGCCCCCAAAAGTTATGAGAATTGGGCTTTTAGGGGGGGGTTTCAAACAACCGCATCCAAAAGTTCAATTCTCATGAAGTTTAAGGGGGGTTCCAAAAAAATCACCTCCAAAAGTTCAATTCTCATGACTTTTAGGGGGGGTTTTGACAAACCGCCCCCAAAAGTTATGATAATTGGGCTTTTAGGGGGGGGTTTCCAAAAAACACCCCCAAAAGTCCAATTTCCATGACTTTTAGGGGCGGTCTTAAAAGACCTCCTCCAAAGGTTTGAAAACAATTTTAGGGGGGGTTTTACCAAGACCCCCACAAGCCAAAACCACACCTAAAGGGCTATTTTGTTGTAGTGAACTTTCAAGGTTGCTTGTAGTAGATCCTCATATATTACCTCTCCTGTCTGCTTGTGTAATTGGATCTTATCAGGCACCGTAATTTTCTTCAAATTAACCTTTATATCAGTCATTTTTTCTTCAATTGATACTCCCAAGTTTAAAGTATTTTCTTTAATATCTCTGCTTTCTACTAAAGTAACTTCTGAACTTGTCAAATCTCTAACTTTTGGTAGTAAACTATAAATCATTTGGGAAGAATCTTGTTTGTTTTACCCATATTGTCTATACTTTTCAAACCTGGATTGAAATCTACTTATATCTCCACCCTCCTTAACTTCCTGAAAGTTATATTCCTATACCTCGACCTCTGGGACTGAAAACCTTTTTTTTCACAACCTTCATTGTCTGTTGAAATAACCAATTCTTGTTTTGTCTCAATCTTAAGCCTCTTTTCTCCATCTCTTTCTTCGTCATATACATCCATAATTTCTTGCAAACTTCTTTTTCCTCCAATTTCCACAGTATTTGGTATATGATCTGTCTCTATTGTTGATTTTGTAAAAATAAGGTCTTCCACCTGTGAACTTGTAATTGCCTCATTATCAGATTCATACCACAACAAATTTCTTCCTTTTAACAATCCCTCTATTTATTTGTGTTCAAAAGCCTTAGTATTATTTTTCTTTCTCCTCTCAGAAATGATATGAAGAGGATCATATTCAACTGCTACATCTTTGTTGAACTCCATACTCTCCAATAACTTCTTCACATCTGAAAGAGAATCTTTCTTGAACTTTAAGAAATTTTCATGTTCTAAAATCAATTTGTGTCTAAGAAATTCCAGAGTGAAAATTCTTAAAGTTAAGAAGGAAGAAAGCACATAAGGTTCATGCACAAAACCGTACAATCTAATCACTGTGTAATATTTCAATAAAAACCAATCTCCTACTATTAGTTCCTCCTTCAACTACATCAGAGACTTCATTTCAGGAAAAAACCTTGGTAGTTCTTCCCCAAATATCATTCTATATATTTCAGATAGAATGTAATTCATATAATTGAACATATTATCATCTAAAGTATTTGTGAAAAATGTAACTCTTCTTGACTGCAGAACATGAACATCTTCATCAACTGTGACTGAAACCTGAAATGTAATGTGTTAGAGAAACTTGTCAACTCTGAGTGGATACTTTCCATTAAAAAATCTTCGAACTTGATACACAACACTGAATCGTACTCAGTTCCAGGTGAAACAACACTTATTCTGAATAACAAACTCAACTGTAATTCAGTCACCCGCATATCAGTGTCTAGACCTAAAAACTAGGCTATCAAGGAAAGAACCAATTGAGTATTATCATTGAAAAAATTAACATCCAAAGGGTATGGGGTACTTTCAATTTCCAAGTCGAGTTTAAGATAGGCAGTGAAAAAAGCTTGTTGATTCTCAGAAGAATGTTAAATTTTTCAAAATTTACTTCAATCTAATCTAGGATCTTAATTGAGAGAAGAACATGTAAAGCATATATACAGCATATCAATCATGGACACAATAATGCAAGCACACAAGAGACACAGAGTTTACTTGGGGAAAACCATAAAGGTGAAAAACCCCAATAACTTCCTCAGAGATAGATAGAGCAAAGATACAACCCAAGCATAAGAGATAGACATCTTCTAGTAGCAGCTTCTCCTCCTCCACAAGTGCGCCACCTCCACAAGTGCGCCACTCTCCCAAGAGTGTGAGAGAGAATAGAATAATGAAATAGAGTGCCTCTTACACTCTATTTATACTTGACTTGACTTGCCTAATAACATTTACTAGGTTGGCCTTAACTTAATCACATAACATAATGCTGACTGGGTCGACACCCAATAGGGTGGTGTAATAACCCTTTGACCCACATGGCCGACACCCAATATGGTGGTGTAATAACCCTTTGACCCACATGACTTATACAGTGCCGACCCCAACAAGGTGGTCTAATAACCCATCAAGTATAAGTTACGACACTTACAATATAAATGACGACACTTCTGTATAGAGGAATAATAACATCTCTATAGGAATACAAACAATTCCTTATAGAGGAATAATACCATCTCTATAGGAGTACAATATACATATATGAAATACATTCTGAAGTTACATATACATCAACACTCCCTCTTAACTAGGAAGGTATTTCTCGACATAGGTCTTTTAGCACAAGTCTTCTTCTCTGGATCATCGTCACTGGATAATTGTCATCGAGTCATCGTCATCGTCACTGCTGCTACTATCTCAATCAATCTCTAAATCTACTCATCATAGGAAGTTCTATAGATCCAGTCCTTTTTCATACTGGATGTAGGCCCACCACTTGCAGGTCTTCATCATCACTGGACATACTGTGGAATCCTCAGGACTTATTATGTGCATCACAAAACCTGGCGGTAACATCCCAGGCTGTTACGAGCACACAACTGTACCTGTCGGATCTCCCAGGAGCACATTACATGTGACCCATCACAAAACCTGGCTAAAGCATCTGAGGCCTTTTTCATCCTATCTAGATCTCCCAGGAGCATATTACATGTGGTCATGGAAATGCCTCGAAAGAGCATTTGAGGCCTTTTTCATCCTGTCCATATCTCCCAGGTCCACTTACATGCCATAGGAGAATGCCTCGAAAGAGAATCTGAGGCCTTTTTCATCCTATCCAGATCTCCCAGGTCTAGTTACATGTCCTCCCAGAGCAATGCCTCGAAAGAGAATCTGAGGCCTTTTTCATCCTGTCCAGATCTCCTAGGTCTACTTACATGCTCATCTGCACAACCTGTCCAGGGCCACAGAGTATCAACCTGATACTCTCCATACATCATCCTAATGTACACATGATCATCCTGATCATCATCACTGCATCGTCCTGATGCATTTCATCTGGAGAAGCTCGTCATCCATGATCATCAATGCATCTGTTGGCACTCCATCAAATTTTTTGCTTAAATTCCTTCTGGTAGCATTGACGATGCAAAATAGAAATGATTTCCATGATGTAGGTTTCAAAATTGGTCGAAAAGAAATATTTTCTCCTTGAATGTAGACGCCAAAGTTTGCAAAGAAAAAGGGGTCTTTATAGACCTATGATCAGCTCTCTGAGGTTTGTGGACTAGAATCTTTATAAGGAAACTACAAGTTTTAAAAATTTTCTACAAAAAAGCCAAAGTTTTTAAACTTTATGAAGGTTTTAATTTTTAAATTTTTGGCCCAAAATCGATTTTATAAAAAAGGGAGGCTAAAGATTTATTAAAAAGGGTATGACCAAAGTTTCAATTTAATTGAAAAGGGAGCAAAAAGAATATTAAGCGCCCAGCAATGAAGGACTCACCACGGGACCTAACGCCGAGGCTTGACATATATTGAAAGGCTAAACGATAAGGAGCATTCGTCTGTCTGCCAAAATTTTGAATTATAATATAGCAAAAGATGCATTGTGCTCAACGTCGAGGGCTCATCATGGAACTGAATGCCAAGCCAGGAGGGTCCCACAGATCTCATATCTCCCATCATCCACAATATTACCCATCGTTTGATGCTTGATATATATTGAAATTCATGGGTTATATAAACAAAAGAAAGGTCATTCTCCCATTGCGTGTGGGATTGTTTCCAAAGGAGCGAAAGGCTAACAACAATAAAGGAGAGATCTACGGTCCTTAATTCATCCCGCATCGTTCACATGATCGGGAGATAACAACGGTTGGTGGATGTGGTTAAAAAACCCACCATCCAACATGTCCATTTCTGATGCATCCGCATATGTGAAAAGTTGTATTACAAACCACTCAACGCCCGTGCGAATACCGTCCATTGGAAATGTTATAAAAGGGAGGTGGTCCCATTTTCAGCATTTGTTTCTTCTTTTTGACCAGAACGTCGAAGCTTTCTAAACCCTAATGCATATAGAAAGTTTTCAAAAGGTCTTGGAGGTCATCGAGTTTGCTAATTCTTACCCATCGCAGCCAGGTTACAAGATTTGACATGGGATGTGTATTTTTTCTGCACTTCATTAGCTGCTTCTGGTGGTTTTAGTGGCGTATCAACTCCGGCTTTTAGGAAGAGCACCTTTGGGAAACCCGCTCAGCAGAATATAATGGTTACAATACCTCAACCTGTAACAAATTCATTTGGAACTCTTCCGGCGATGCCTCAGATGTCTATTGGCTAAAGTCAAATATCTACATGCATTCACGTAGATACAATACAAGGAAGGAAAGCTTCAAGATATCATTGCCCAACGATAGTGAAGAAGCACCTAGCACTCCAAAGGTATTTCATGTTTATCCCAAGAGAAAAGCCAAGGGCACTTTTCATTCAATAGCTGGATAAATCTCCCGCCTCTGCTGCATGCAACCAATGACAAACATGAAGGAAATGGCCATATCTATTAATGATAATGGAACGATGGTAGATGATAAAAATAGCGCATCATCATTAAAAAAGGCATTTACACTAGAACCAGAAGACAACATTGATGACTGGTCATGTGGTGGTGAGGATACAAACCTTCGGAATTACTCACTATTATCAAAGTCAGCTGATACCAATTTAAAATCTTCTTCAAGGCATAATGGTCTTCATAAGGAGCATAATCACAGAGGAAATGGTTATATCTCAATTTCTGGCCATAGAGCTGGGGAAGCTGCTATAGTATATGAGCATGGTGCAAACATTGAAACCCTTGTGCCTAAACTTTGGCATTCAGATTACTACACAAAACCGAAGATACAGGAATTGGCCATCAAAGAATAGGCAGAGCTAAGTTATTGCCTCCAGGTTAAATATTTTGTGGTTGATAGGAGAGGTTATGGTTCTATGAATTTTTTTGGGGAAACTGATGTGAAGCGTCCAGATTTAGAGAGTGTTATTCAGTTTAACAAATGAGAGGTTCTAGTGTACATGGATGAAAGCAAAAAATCACCTGCAGATCAAGGATGAGGTGGCAAAACCCCTAGCAATCAAAAGATAGACAGAATTGAAGAATTTTCGAAGCTTTTTCAACAGCTGGAGATTCTTTGCAGCCATTTCTGATTTTCATGACAAGAGTTTTTCTTGTTTACTATTTTTGTAAAACTTTCTTAAAGATTAGTTTGATAAGTATTATTATTTATTGTGAAATTTTCGATGTAAAAGTGAAATCAAAACACTTGTTAGGTCAGTTATAAGGTAGTTAGGGTTTGCTCATGGAGGAAATTTTTTGTATAAATTATACATTTTGCAATGTAAAAAGGGAGAATTTTCAGGAATGAAGAGACCCGTTTAGGGCATTTGAAGTTTATTCCAGAAATGAATAAAGATTTCAGATTTTGAGCAGTTTTGAATCAAAGATTCATGCGTTGTTCGTATTTACAGTATGTATCTTTTCTCTTCTCACTTGTGCATATTTACTTTCCTAGTTATGCTATCCATGTTGTCTTTTCTTCTATACTTAGACGAACGTCTAAAATAAATTGGGATTCATATTTTTATGCCTCAGTTTATCGCGTTTAAGTATCCATTTGCTTCTCTAAAATCGACAATGGATTTATCCTAGTCTGATGCCCATTGATTGGTGGATTGTCTTTAATTCTTTCTTTTCGCCTGCAAAAAGCTTTGACCGTAACCTAAAAATTACCTTGCTTTTGTACAAAAAATTATGTTTTTGCTATTGATATATTTTTTTTTGTTTCTTGACTCCATTGCCCAATGATATCCTATTTCCTGTTGTTCTAACCACATGACTAAAAAAATCCATAACTTTTTACCGTTATTTTACAATTTGGCCATTGAATTTATCATCAAGCTGCTGTCGTGGTGACATTGGATGGCAGATTTGCTAAGAGAGCCCTCTCTGGCTGAAAGAGGCCAACTTTTTAGTCTAAATATTGGTTTGAAATAGGTTACCTCGGGTTTCCTTGATACAGCCCAAGGAAAATCTGAGTGCTAACAACATCTACCTGATGCATACCAAGTATCTACCTAATACATATCACCATACACAGTGTATCCACCTGATACATTCATAGATGCATGATCCACACAATGTATCTACCTAATACATATCAACATATATGATCTACCTGATCATACAATGTATCCACCTGATACATATACAGATACATGGTCCAAGCATCCAACATGATGCATACATACATAAATGATCCAACTGATCATATCCAGCATCCAACATGATGCGTACATACATAAATGATCCAACTGATCATATCCAGAATCCAACATGATGCATATATACATAAATGATCCAACTGATCATATCCAACATCCAACATGATGCATACATACATACAAATGTAAATGATCCAACTGATCATACAGAGAAGAAACTAGAACATCATCCTAATGCTCATCATCCAGCGCTTACATCCACAACCATGTGAAGGATCCCCCTTCCACCATGCTAGGAATGGCTACAGCAAATGTCTCCATCACTTTTTCCTCGAAGTGTAATCGATCTTAAGAATACCAAGCCTCTCTCTGAAGTACTCGAACTTCTCTCTGGCTAGTGGCTTCGTCAACACATCTGCAATCTACTCGTCCGTCGCAACATATAGGAGCTTCACTACTCCTCTCTGCACCAAATCCATGATATAGTGATATTTGATCTCTATGTGTTTCGACCTGTCGTGGAACACCGAGTTCTTAGACAGATTCACACAACTCTGGTTATCACAAAAGATACTAGTAGTTTCCAGCGCGAGATCAAATAACTCAGACAGTAGCTTCCGAAGCCATACTGCCTCACAACTTAGCCGAACAAGCTGCAACATACTCTACTTCAGCTGTACTCAGTGCTACACAGGACTGCTTCCTACTAAACTAAGAGATCACACCTGATCCCATACTGTAGCAGCACCTAGAAGTGCTCTTCCTATATGCAGCACTGCTTTCCCAATTTGAATCAACATAAACCTATAGGTTAAACTTTTTGATTCACATCATACTTGAGCCCATAATGAACTGTACCTTTCAGGTACCTTAGAATATGCTTTACAGTGACCAGGTGAACACCTCTCGGATCCGTCAGGAACTAGCTCAATGTGTTCACTGCAAAGCAAATATCTAGTCTCATGTTCATCAGGTACATCAAGGACCCAATCATCTGATGATACATAGTGACATCAACCGGGTCAAATGAAGCATCACAAAGAAGCTTCAGGCTCGATGCCATAGGTGTGGCCATGGCCTTGCATTCCATCATCCCGAACCTCTTAAGGACCTCTAATGCATACTTCCCTTGTCCAAGGAAGATTCCATCTGCACTTTGCGACACCTCCATACCTAGAAAATAGAGCATCATCCCCAAGTCCTTCATCTTGAACTTGGCATCAAGCTTCCGTTGCATGTCGGAAATCAATCTATCTTCACCTATAATAAATAGGTCATCCACATACAAAAGTAGTATCACTGGATTGCCTTCCTCAACCTTGTAGTAAAGGTTGGAATCCACTTTACTCTTCGTAAAGCCCAAACTGGATAGGAAGCTGTCTATCCTACCATACCAAGTTTTGCACATATATGACTCCCTGTCATGTGTCTTAGAACCAAGTGGCTGCTCCAAATACACTTCTTCTTCAGCTACACCATTCAAGAAAGCTGTGTTGAAATCCATCTGGTGTATCTTCCACTTCATCACTACAGCCAGAGCAAGTACTGATCTAATGGAAGTGTATCTGGCTACAGGAACAAAGGTCTCTATGCTACCAGCTCCAGCATGCTTGATCTTGTAGATCCTCTTGGAAGTCACTACAGACTCCCCTTCAGGTCTTGGGACTGCATCCCAAACATCTTCATGATTGACTAGTACTCCTCGATCATGGCATTCTTCCTAGATCCTGGGAACTTCAATATCTTCAAAATTTTCAATAGATAACTTTGTTGCTAAACAAATGTTGTAGTCCTTCTTTTGTAGGTGATGGTATACGATCTTTCCTACAAAACAATTTAAATTGCATGATTAGAAAATATCTCATAGTTTTCAGAACAAATTCTTACACATAAATAAATATGTCATGCAGTCATGCAATTATCTTAGCCAATGCTTCAATACAACATGTATCCATATCCCATAACTTTCTAGATGCCTTCCAATCTCTACCAGAACATTATTAAGAGTGTGCACAACTCCACACATGTCAACAAAGAGGTTTCATTCTAGATAAGTAGCAATGGAATGTTGTACAGTGCCATAGGGCACTTACCCATGTATATTAGTAGCATAATGTTCGTCAATGTAACTATTCTAATATGCATAATACACAACCTAATTCTAGGAACATCAGCATATACATTATTGAACAGTATTATTTAAACAATAAAATATGCAAGGAATGATAATTCAAATACTTATCTTTGTTTGTTTGTTGGGTTGACTCCCTCTCAGTATTTGCTTCTTTTCTGCAACTCCATTCTGATGTGGATTGTGAGAAGTGGTCAACTCCCTTTGAATATCTGCATCCTTGTAAAAACTATTGAAGTGTGCTCCTTCTTTTCTTTGCTTCCTTGCAGGAACAACTAGAGTGTGCTCCCTCTTGATCTTTGCTTCCTAGATTACCTATCCTTGAACTTATATCCATCCTTAATCACTATGTATGCCTATTAGTATCATCATTGTGTTATCCTCGAGGTCTCATACATAATCACACATTTATTAGTATAATCTTAATACTATCAAAACACAATAATCTTAAACATGTATAGTCATGATAATTTCAAACACAGATAATAAACATTAGTATTCAAGGTTTCAGGGAAGTCTTCTTTTACTCATGCATATTCTTATTTGATCATAGGACTCTTCTGGTTAGTTAAATACCTGGTAGGATTCTAACTTGATATAGGAAAAACATACCTGGATTGGTATGTTAGCTAGTTATGTCTAACATACCCACATGATGTCTTCTTGTTCTCTTCAATGACTTGTGCTAGTAACATACATATGTCATAGGTTAACCATTATAGAACCAATTTATACATACCTCGCAAATAGATCTTCTAAGTGATTCATGACAATGGATGAATCTTTGTCCTCATGTCATCATGATCATATGTTCTTGAACTAGAACATGATTTGTCTTTCTTGGTGTACCTTTCATGTTAGCGGACAACATAAACCTCATACAACACCATAATGCATTAGTACAATCATAAGTGTCAACACCCTAATCAATGAATATCTTCTATCATGCATTCATAATTTTATTAAGGTGATACAACAAGTCTAAATTTAATCAAGATTGTACTAACCGTAATAACATGAAGACAAACATACCATAAACTTAATCATGAAAAAATCTTGAAAGATACCTAGATGAGTCATACCTGTCGAGATTGCTTGTAATCTTCTTATGTAAGGCCTTAGCCTCATCTCCCTTTGAAACAAGAACATCTTCACTTATGTAGGTGACCAATCCATTCTCTTCTAGGATTAACCCAATCCACTTGATTTGCAGGAACTGGATCTGAAGCTGGATTAGGGTTTGTTAGAGAAAACCTAAAAATTCAAACTTTGAACAAACTTTCGAAAGGATAGAAATATGTGCCTTGATGAGTTGATCAAGCTGGTATACTCATAATTTGAAAACTACAAAGTTTCACCCTTCAAATTTTCCTTTGAAACTTCCAGATTCACTGGACATGACCCTGAATTAGGGTTTGATAAAGCCCACCCTTCTGCCCAATCAAAAGGTTTGATCCAAAGCTCTAAGCTTCTATTTTTCTGAGGAGCTTCCAGCCGTGGTCACAGATTTCAAAATTTTCCATTTTTGCAGAAGCCCTAATTTTCCACTTTTCCGATCAAAGTCCCGAACTAGGGTCTGATCAAGCCTGGCCTTCTGCCCAACCAAAAATTCTGATCTTGGTCTCTAAATTTCTATTTTGATGAGTATCATTCAGCCATAGTCTCTGATTACAAAAATTCCAACTTTCTCCGAAACCCTAAATTCCGGAAGCCATGAATGAAGATGCTCAAAAATAATTTTGTTTTGACATAAATATGTACCTGATTGTTTCTGGTGTAACTCCGAACTTCTCGATCCACAGGGTCTGAAATTTTTTTCCTGTGATAGCCCGACCTATCATATTTCCAACCCCACATGTCTGTCCTCAAATGGATTCTGAGAGAGAGAGTTATGCCAAGTGTTGCAACGTGACCTATTTATGGGATAAAACAGGAGAGCGAACTTGTATAGTGTTCCACATGTCGCTGGTTGAGTTTTGGCCTCTGAAAATGTTACCTGAGAAAGTATAGTCCATGCACTACCTGTCACTTTTTTACAAAATTTCATTTGGAGCTTCCTAGCCCAAATTATGACCTTTTTTCCAAGGTCACCTATTTATGACTGAGATCTAGAAGAGGCAGAAACCTTTTATTGTACAGATCATAAATCACAAAGTACAACGCATTAGAGGTTGTACTTTGGGCACAAGGTACATGGGGATCTTAGCTTCGCCCTGTACGATTTTTAGACCTTGAAACCTTGCCAAAATTTATTTATAGTGAAAGTGCTACAATGACTGGTTTTTGCTATATCAAGCCCTAGCATCGTAAGTGCAACAAGTGTCATACCTGTCATACCATGCCTTCTTTCAGGATAGCTCTGATACCATGTTAAATTTTTTAGAATTTACTTCAATCTGATCTAGGATATTAACTAAGAGAACAACATGTACATCATATCTACAGCATATCAATCATGGACACAATAATGCAAGCACACAAGAGACACAGAGTTTACTTGGGGAAAACCATAAAGGTGAAAAACCCCAATAACTTCCTCAGAGATAGATAGAGAAAAGATACAACCCAAGCATAAGAGATAGACATCTCCTAGCAGCAGCTTCTCCTCCTCAACAAGTGTGCCACTCTCCCAAGAGTGTGAGAGAGAATATAATGATGAAATAGAGTGCCTCCCGCACTCTATTTATACTTGACTTGACTTGCCTAATAACCTTTACTAGGTCGGCCTTAACTTAACCACATAACATAATGCTGACTGGGCCGACACCCAATAGGGTGGTCTAATAACCCTTTGACCCACATGGCCGACCTCCAATAGGGTGGTCTAATAACCCTTCGACCCACATGACTTATACAGGGCCGACCCAAACAAGGTGGTCTAATAACCCGTCAAGTATAAGTTACGACACTTACAATATAAATGACGACACTTCCGTATAGGGGAATAATAACATCTCTATAGGAATACAAACACTTCTGTATAGAGGAATAATACCATCTCTATAGGAGTACAATATACATATATGAAATACATTCTGAAGTTACATATACATCAACAGAGAAGACTGACGATATGAGGTGATGATAGACTTTTCAAAAAAACTTCCAGACTCATATGCTTAGGACACAGGGATTTCAAAAGAATTGTTGACAACTGATGACTTTATGGAACAAACAATCCTAGTTTTCTGAGCATTCATAATGACTTGCTAGGTTTCAGAGTAATTAGATGCACACCAAGATATGAATTCAGGGAAAGGCATAATTTCGTCAGGGTAGAAAAGGATAAAGGATGATTGAAACACTCTATGTAGGTCTACGCCCTCCGCATGCAAATTCTTTAACCTTCTTTTAATTTCATGAATAGGAAACCAAATTTCCGTATCAAACACATTAAAATGTATATCCTCCAAGGCATTCATAACCATAGCACTGTTAAGGCTTGGATCTTGTTCCATTTTTCTTATTATAAATAACCTTAGATTATTGACAGCATCAATTACAAGACCCTACCTGTCATTGATAATCTCTGACAATGACCTGCGTTGTCGCCGTCTTCTTCATACACACGTCCAGAAGCTTCTGACTCCGACAACTTCAAATAACAAATGTCATCTTCATGTGCTCACTACTATATATAACCTTTCTTCTCTATCTTTCGGTCTTCTTTATCAGCAGTCAATTTTCTCGTCCATTGATCTTTTATGCAGCAATCCCAGCCATTGGATTTAATGTTCTTTTATCGCCTTGACAATTTTTTCTCATCAACCATCCGCTTACTTTCATCCTTTGATCTCCGCCGTTTATTATTCAACACCATACCTTTACCACAATAGTTTTGTGACTTTCTAACGCAGTTTTTCATTACCACTTTCACCTCTTTCAAAAGATTGTAGCATTGACACCTGTCGGATGGTTTTGTTTTTCGCAACCATTTTTTCCTTTTATCATCTGTGCTTCTTCATAAGGCGTCGATCATCTGGAGCCATTGATCAACTGTAAAGTAATATGGACCATTCTTTTTCCTACTATACTTGTGCTCTTTGAAACCTTTCCTCTTAACAACTGGATTCCCTTAACTCCCATCTTAGTCGTCCACGTGTTTGACATAATAGCCATTTTAACACTTTTGCACAACACATAAGTGGGTTTACAATACCACTTTTCCTCCCTGCGACATAATTCAAACGTTACGCGTGGCAAATTGTTTTGCTTTATGTGACAACTTATACCCTTTTTCCTCCGCGCATTTTGGCAATGCGACAGGAAACGAAGACCATCGATCTCCTTCTTGTACCCGATCAATAGTGTATCTTGCATGACGATTAGCGCTTACAATATTCGCTTTTGGACTATGGTTTTTAGTATTCTTTTGCTCCTTATGATCGATTTTTGCATATTTTTCTTTGAAATTTCTTTTTTTATCTCCTTAGTGCCTTCATTTACAACCTTTGATCATACCTTATCCCATATTCATGAAAACAAGGACACTTTAGTCTTTCTCAGGAAATTTTCAAAACATCTCTCTATTATACATCATCACTTGTGTTGTGAAAACTAGGTGTTAACAACTAGCTCCAACTGGGGATGCTATCCTACCTGGGAGGTAGAAAATAACCTCATATACCAAGTGCATGATCCATTAGGATGCCCCAAATTTTTCTTGAATCCTTATAACAACTTGTAATATGTAACCTGTTTCTCATTCATCTACTAAAAATTGAAATCATTTTTTTGAACCACTTAAAACAAAACATTTGTCTGAAAACAAAGATGGACATTGCTAAAATATATCTTTATCAAGCAATTTTATTTATGTACACAACCTTAAAGGTACTATAAAGAAAAAATGTATATAAACTGTACAAAAGTTTCTCTTTTTGTCTCTTTAAGAAATATAATGCTTGATATGTCTCCCATTCACTGGTCCTCCTATAAGAAACTCTCCATTATGGTCTTGAAGAATAAATGCATTTTCTCCCTGATAACCTGGTATTATATAAGGACCTTTCCATAAATTTTTAAATTTACCATGCTTATATTCTCTTCTAGCATCCCATTTCAGGACTAGATCATCCATCTGAAAATCCCTCTCCTTGATTTTTCTGTCAAAATATTTCTTCATTTTTTTCTAATGCACCTGAGTTTTGTTGTAAGATTTTCCCTCGTTTCATGCAATTCCATCGTCTGGTTTATCCTCCTTTGCATATGATTGGGTTCTTCTTCAAATTCCTGTAATAATTTCATAACTGGTAGCCCCAAAGAAATTGGAAAGATCACTTATGTGCCATAAACCAATTGAAAAGAAGAAGTTCCAATAGCTCTCTTTGTGCTAATTCTGTCTGCCCACAATGCATACTTGAGTTTGGTATGCCACACTCTTTTATTATCTTCCAACCGTTTCTTTATAATTCTTACCAGACTCTTATTTGAAGATTCTGCTTGTCCATTTCCCTAGGGATAGTATGTAGTTGAATGATTCAAATGAATGTGGTATTTATGGAAAAAACTTATCATCTTCTTGGACTTGAAAGCTAGATCATTATCTGTAGCTATTCTTTTAGGACAACCAAATATTGACAAAATATTTTCCTCCAAAACGTTCTTAATCACTATTTCATTAGCATTTCTAGTTAGGATGTCTTCGATCCATTTTGTGAAATAATATGTTGTAGCGAGGATCCACTTGTGATTCCCTGAAGAATTCGGATTGATTTTCCCAATGAAATCCAATCCCCATTGCTGGAATGGTGCTTCCACTGAAATTGGTTTTAATGGTAAGGACAAAAGTTATATTTTCTCATCAAATATATGGCACTCATGACACTTTGATATTTATTTATATACATCTGAAAAAATAGTTGGCCAATAAAAACCTGCTCTTAGGATTTTATTAACTGTAGCCTTCCAAGAAAGATGTCCTCCACACATCCCCTTATGAAATTCTCCCATGATATTTTGTGCTTCATTTTCTAATAAGCAGTTCAACAAAACCTCACCTGGATCTTTCCAATACAAATACTGATTCAATATACAGAACTTTGTTGCCTTCAATTTCATTGATCTTGATCTAGTTTTATCTATTCCTGGAAGTGCTTGCAAATTTTGCAAAACATATATAATATCTGCATACCATGGAGACAAAGAAAAATATTCAATCACTTGACATCTGGGGACTGTTTCTGTTGTTATTTCTGAGATGAAATTGATATCTAAAGTTTCACAATTGGTTTCAGTTGTCATTTTTCTAATCCTTGTACTTTTATCAACTTTGTAGGCTTAATATCCAAATCATATTCTAACAAAACAACAACCCACTTTGATCTCTTTCCTTCTGGATCAATCTGAGTAAGAATATCTTTTACTGCTGCAGAAGGAACATATGCAATAGTATGTGAATGCAATATATAAACTCTGAAATATTTCAATGCTTTCACCAATGCATAAGCCTGTTTCTCCAAGATAATATATTTCAGCTCTCCATCTCTCAAAATCTTACTAAAATAGGAAATTGGTTGTTCCATACCTTGTTGATTCTTTTGCAATAAAACCCCAGCCAAAGTATGTTGTGATGCATAAGAAAATACAATAAAATCCTTTGAAAAATCAGGACTGATTAAAACCGAGGCTTCAGTTAAGGCTTTATTAATATCATTGAAGGATTGTCTCGCTTCAGGTGTCCATTTGATTTCATTATTTTTCCTTAACATTTTAGAAATATTCCTCAAAATTTCTGCAAAACTTGGAACAAACCTTCTTAAGAAATTCACCCTGCCAATAAAGGACTGTACCTCTTTTTTACTTCTAGGTATCCCAATATTCTGTATTGCTGACACTCTTTCTGGGTCAATTTTGTATTGGAGAAAACTCACTATGGCTTGGGAATACCACAACAGACAGATGACTACCAGAAATCTACTCAATTCTCAAAGCAATGCTATTATAAATGACAATGTTAAAACAATGGAGAAATGTAACCAACCTCGATCCAACGTTTGATGTAGATCCCCGTTGGAGCTTTCAATCCACACACATCCAAGCACTTGTAATCTGTAAATTAATCTTGACAACCAATATCTAACAAGTACATGTGATATATAAATGACATTAACATTATCAATAACAATGGTCCATAATATCATAAGCAAATGTAACCCAATGTATAATAAACAACATTCACACCATGAATGAACGAGAATATGAGTATTTCTATTAATGAACAAGAAGAAGTACAAAGTGATAGGACCTCTTTCCGGCAACCAATCTGAACCAAGATCTAGATCAATCCACTTGTGCCTCCACCACTTCAATCCTCCATGAATGGCAAACTCAAACTAGAGAGGAGTTTGGAAGGTGAACATAAATGGTTCACAACTACAAGGACCAATGAGTGCAGACTCAAGATAGGGCAAAAATACACTAGAGTGCCTTTACTATTCTCTTCTTCCTCCTGTCCATAAGCCATATGTGCTCAATATATAGTCCTCTCAAAGGTGTTGATGTATATGTAACTTTGGAATGTATTTCATATATGTATATTGTACTCCTATAGAGATGGTATTATTCCTCTATATGGAAGTGTCGCCATTTATATTATAAGTGTCGTAACTTATACTTGATGGGTTATTAGACCACCCTATTAGGTGTCGGCCCAGTCAACATTATGTTATGTGGTTAAGTTAAGGCTGACCTAGTAAAGGTTATTAGGCAAGTCAGGTCAAGTATAAATAGAGTGCGGTAGGAACTCTATTTCATCATTCTATTCTCACACACACTCTAGAGGAGGAGAAGCTGCTTCTAGGAGAAGATTTTCTCTTGTATTCTGGTTGTATCATTGCTCTATCTATATCTGAGGAAGTTATTGGGGTTTTTCACCTTTATGGTTTTCCCCAAGTAAACTCTGTGTCTCTTGTGTGCTTGCATTATTGTGTCCATGATTGTTATGATGTAGATTTGCTGTACATGTTGTTCTCTTAGTTAAGATCCTAAATCATATTGATGTAAATTCTAAAAATTTAACATGGTATCAGAGCTAGCCTGAAAGAAGGCATGATATGGCATGTATGACACTTGTTGCACTTACGATGCTAGGGCTTGATATAGAAAAAACTAGTCATCGTAGAACTTTCACTATAAATCCATTTTGGAAATGTTTTCGGATCTGAAACTTTTATAGGTCGAATATCAGATCCCCATGTACCTTTTCTCCAAAGGATAACCTCTAATGCATTGTACTTTGTGATTTATGATCTATACAATATAGGGGTTCTTCCTCTTCTAGATCTGAGTCAAAATCGGGTGACCTTGGGAAAAAGGTCATAACTTGGGATAGGAAGCTCCAATTGAAATTTCGTAAAAAGTGACAGGTAGTACATAGACTGTACTATCTCACGAAATGTTTTCAGAGGACGATGTTGAACTAGTAACACGTGTCATGCTGTACAAGTTTTCTCTCCTGTATTATCCGATAAACAAGTCACATTGCGACACTTGGCATAACGCACTCTCAGAGAATCCAATTGAGGCTAGTCCTATCGAGATGGAAAGATAACAGGTCAGGCTATCTTAGGAAAACCATTTTGAGGACGAAGTTGAACCAGTGACACGTGGCGCTCCGTACAAGTTTGCTCTCCTGTATTATCCCATAAACAGGTCACGTTGTGACATGTGTCATAACTCTCTCTCAGAGAATCCAATTGAGGTCAGACCTGTCGGGATGGAAAGATAATAGGTCGAGCTATCTCAAGAAATTTTTTAGACCCTGTGGATTGAAAAGTTCATAGTTACACCAGAAACAATCAGGTACATATTTCTGTCAAAACAGAATTATTTTTTAGCACCTTCATTCATGGCTTCCGAAATTTAGGGCTTCGGAGAAAGTTGGAATTTTTGTAATCGGAGACCATGGATGGATGCTACTCATCAAAATCAAAATTTAGAGACCAATATCAGATTTTTTGGTTGGGTAGAAGGCCATGCTTGATCAAACCCTAGTTCGGGACTTTGATCGGAAAGATGGAAAATTAGGGCTTCTGCAAAAATTGGAATTTTGGAAATCTGTTACCATGGATGGAAGCTCCTCAGAAAAATCGAAGATTAGAGCTTTGAATCAAATCTTTTGGTTGGGTGAAGCTTTGGGAAACTCAAACCCTAATTCAAGGTCCTCCCGAGTGAATCCAGAAATCTAAAAGGCAATTTTGAGGGGTGAAACTTTGCAGTTTTCAAATTCTGAATATACCAACTTGATCAGCTCATCAAGGCGCATATTTCTATCCTTTCGGAAGTTTGAAATTCAAAGTTTGAATTTGTGGGGTTTCTCTGACAAACCATAATCCAACTCTAGGTCCAGTTCTTGCAAATCAAGTGGATTGGGTTAATCCTAGAAGAAGATGGATTGGTCACCTGCATAAGTGAAGAAGTTCCTGTCTCAGAGGGAGATGAGGTTAAGGCCTTCCATAAGAAGATTACAAGAAATCTTGACATGTATGGCTTACAGGTATGTTTCATGGTTAAGTTTATCATATGTTTGTCTTCATATCATTATATTACAATCTTGATTAATTACTAGACTTGTCATATCACCTTAATAGAAGATATTCATTGATTAAGGTTTTGACACTTATGAACGTAATAATGCATTGTGATGTTGTATGAGGTTTGTGTTGTTCGCTAACATAAAAAGTACACCAAGAAAGACAAATCATGTTTTACTTCAAGAACATATGATCATGGTGACATGAAGACAAAGATTCATCCATTGTCATGGATCACATAGAATATCTACTTTCGAGGTATGTATAACTTGGTCCTACAAAGGTTAACCTATGAGACATGCAGGTTACTAGCACAAGTCACTGAAGAGAACCAGAAGACATTATGCGGGTATGTTAGACATAACTAGCTAGCATGCTAATCCAGGTATGCTTTTTCTATATCAAGCTAGAATCCTACCTTGTGTTGGGATCTTATACTGTTGTGTTGTTGATAATGATTATTAATGAAGTTATAGGTTTGAGTAATCACGGGTTTATGCATTGATGATTTAACTAATCAGAAGAGTCCTATGATCAAATAAGAATATGCATGAGTAAAAGAAGACTTCCCTGAAACCTTGAATACTAATGTTTATTATCTGTGAATGATCATGACTATACATGTTTAAGATTATTGTGTTTTGATAGTATTAATATTATACTAATAAATGTGTGATTATGTATGAGTCCTCAAGGATCACACAATGATGATACTAATAAGCATGCATAGTGATTAAGGATGGATATAAGTTCAAGGACAGGTAATCCAGGAAGCAAAGATCAAGAGGGAGCACACTCCAGTTGTTCCTGCAAGAAAGCAAAGAAGCACACTTCAGTAGTTTCTGCAAGGATGCAGATATTCAGAGGGAGTTGGCTACTTCTCACAATCCACATCAGAATGGAGTTGCAAAGATTCAGAGGGAGTCCACCCAATAACCAAACAAAGATAAGTATTTGAATTGTCATTTCTTACATAATGTTATTCAATGATGTATATGCTTATGTTCCTAGAATTAGGTTGTGTATTATGCATATTAGAATAGTTGCATTGATGAACAATATACTACTAACATACATGGGTAAGTGGCCTATGGAACTGTACAACATTCCATTGCTACTTATCTATAATGAAACCTATTTGCTGACATGTTAGGAGTTGTGCACACTCTTAACAATGTTCTGGTAGAGATTGGAAGGCATCTAGAAAGTTACGGAATATGGAAAAATGTTGTATTGAAGCATTGGCTAAGATAATTGCATGACTGTATGACATATTTCTTTATGTGTAAGAATTTGTTCTGAAAACTATGAGATGTTTTCTAATCATGCAATTTAACTTGTTGTGTAGGAAAGATTGTATACCATCACCTACAAAAGAAGGACTACAACATTTGTTCAACAACAAAGTTATCGATTGAAAATATTGAAGATATGGAAGTTCCCAGAATCTGGGAAGAATACCATGATTGAGGAGTGTCAGTCGATCACGACGATGTTTGAGATGCAGTCCCAAGACTTGAAGGGGAGTTTGTATTGAATTCCAAGAGGATCTACAAGATCAAGCATGTTGTAGTGATGAAGAGGAAGATGCACTTTCTTGAATGGTGTAGTTGAAGAAGAAGTGTATGTGGTGTAGCCACTTGGTTCTGAGACACATGACAGGGACTCATATATGTGTAGAACTTGGTATGGTAGGATAGACAACTTTCTATCCAATTTGGGCTTTACCAAGAATAAAGCAGATTCCAACTTTTACTACAAGGTTGAGGAAGGCAATCCAGTGATACTACTATGTGGATGACCTGTTTGTAATAGGTGAGGATAGATTGATTGCTGACATGCAGCGGAAGCTTGCTGTCGAGTTCGAATTGAAGAACTTGGGGATGATGCACTATTTTTTTTTAGAATGGAGGTTTGGCAGAGTGCAGATGGAATCTTCCTTAGACAAGGGAAGTATGCAGTAGAGATCCTGAAGAGGTTTGGGATGATGGACTGCAAGGCTATGGCCACACCTATGGCATCAAACCTGAAGCTTCTGTGTGATGCTTCATCTGAGCCGATTGATATCACTATGTATCGTCAGATGATTGGGTCCTTGATGTACCTGATGAACATGAGACTAGATATTTGCTTTGTGGTGAACACATTGAGCCAGTTCCTGAAGGATCCGAGGAGTGTTCACCTGGTTGTTGTAAATCATATTCTGAGGAACCTGAAGGGTACAATTGACTATGGGCTCAAGTATGATGCGAATCAAAAGTTTAACCTGCAGGGTTATGTTGATTCAGATTGGGCAGGCAGTGCTGCAGATAGGGATCAGGTGTGATCTCTTGGTTTAGTAGGAATCAGTCCTGCATAGCACTGAGTACAGCCAAAGTAGAGTATGTTGTGACGGATGAGCAGGTTACAGATGTATTGACCAAGCCATTGGCCAGAGTGCAGTTTGAGTACTTCAGAGAGAGGCTTGGTGCACTTCAGATCGAGGTTCCTTCCAAAGGGAAGTGATGAGTCTGGAAGATGCAGATGCACATGAGCTTTTCTGACATGGTTGATGTGTTCTCCCTTGGTCATGATGTAATTGCTGAGCCATTTTTCACATGGTGGTAGATGTGTTCTCCCATGGTGAAAAAGTAAGGGCTGGAGCCTTCCCCGAATGGTGGTAGATTTGTTCTCCCATGTCGGTGGTGTAAGTGCTGGATGATGTGCATCTGGGTTGTGCTTCATGGATGATGAGATGATCTGAAGAGGACGATGCTTGTTATGATCAGTTGGATCATTGCATCATGTTGGATGCTTGTTATGATCAGTTGGATCATTTATGTATATATGCATCATGTTGGATGCTTGGACCGTGTATCTGTATATGTATCAGGTGGATACTGAGATCATGTATGTTGATATGTATCAGGTGGATACATTGTATGATCAGGTAGATCATGTATGATGATATGTATCAGGTAGATACTTGGTATGCATTAGGTGGATGCAGTGTATGATCAGGATGATCATAGATAATGATCTTCAGGATGTTGCTGCAGATGACATGCAACGGGATGTTGCAGTGATGATGATCAGGATGATCATGTGTACATCAGGATGATGTATGATGAGTATCAAGATGATACTTTGTGGTCGTGTATCAGGTTGTGCAGATGAGAATGTCTGGGAGATCCGACAAGTAGAGCTGTGTGCTCGTAACAGCCTAGGATGCTTCAGCCAGGTTTTGTGGTGAGATCACATGTAATGTGCTCCTGGGAGATCCGATAGGTAGAGCTGTGTGCTCGTAACAACCTGGGATGCTTCAGCTAGGTTTTGTGATGGGTCACATGTAATGTGCTCCTGGGAGATCCGACAGGTAGAGCTGTGTGCTCGTAATAGCCTGGGATGTTGCAGCCAGGTTTTGTGACACACGTAATAAGTCCTGAGGATTCCACAGTATGGCCAGTGATGATGAAGACCTGCAGGTGGCGGGCCTACATCTAGTATGAAAAAGGACTGGCTCTGTAGAACGTCCTATGATGAGTAGATTCAGAGATTGATTGAGATAGTAGCAGCAGTGACGATGACGATGACTCGATGATGATTATCCAGTGACGATGATCAAGAGAAGAAGACTTGTGCTAGAAGACCTGTGTCGAGAAATACCTTCCTAGTTAAGAGGGAGTGTTGATGTATATGTAACTTCGGAATGTATTTCATATATGTATATTTTACTCTTATAGATATGGTATTATTCCTCTATACGAAAGTGTTTGTATTCCTATAGAGATGTTTTTATTCCTCTATATGGAAGTGTTGTCATTTATATTGTAAGTGTCATAACTTATACTTGATGGGTTATTAGACCACCTTGTTGGGGTCGGCGCTATATAAGTCATGTGGGTCGAAGGGTTATTATACTACCCTATTGGCGGTCAACCATGTGGGTCAAAGGGTTATTAGACCACCCTATTGGGTGTCGGCCCAGTTAGCATTATGTTATGTGGTTAAGTTAAGGCCGACCTAGTAAAGGTTATTAGGCAAGTCAAGTCAAGTATAAATAGAGTGCGGGAGGCACTCTATTTCATCATTGTATTCTCACACACACTCTGGAGGAGGAGAAGTTGCTGCTAGGAGAATACTATCTCTTGTATTCTGGTTGTATCATTGCTCTATCTATCTCTAAGGAAGTTATTGGGGTTTTTCACCTTTATGGTTTTCCCCAAGTAAACTCGGTGTCTCTTGTGTGCTTGCATTATTGTGTGCATGATTGTTATGTCGTATATTTGCTGTACATGTTGTTCTCTCAGTTAAGATCCTAGATCAGATTGAAGTAAATTCTGAAAATTTAACAAAAGGTAGGTGAAAGGACTCATCGAGATGTTACTTGGGCAGATGGAGAGCCAAAGGTCACCCAATGACCGCTTTTTGGGAGTAAAAAGTAATTAATAGTGGTTTTTACCATTTTACTTGATACCCACGGGCTATAGGGATGCAACTCGCAGGTATGCATGCTATAGTGATGCAGAATGCAGGTAGGAACAAAAATAGGGCAAACTGGTATCACTGAAGGATAAAAATGGATCCTATAGGCTAGAGAATGTTGATGCTCACAGGGTGGAATATTTCTGTGCAATAGATGCCCCCTAATGTGTGAGGTCAAAGACTAAAATGTGCTACGATGGTCGAAATACATTATAAAACTCAGAAGTGGAGTGATGGAGACACAAGTGGAAAGAAAAACTCACTCATCATAATACAATAATATCTCTGAATACATGTTGGTATAGTACAACAATCTGATACAATGGCCATGAATAGGAAGTACATAAGTAAATACATGTCACAAGTGATCATAGCCATGATCCCTCTACAGTAAGATATGGTCTTCTGCTGAAAAGAAGACAACTGGTGCAAAACTGAAGGTACAAACTGCTGAAATGTGAGAGGTGATATCTTAGATGTAAAGTCAAAGTCATATGTAGCATACTGAATGCCACAATCGCCTGGGGTCTTCTACACAAGTCTTCGACGGTGCAAGTCCCATCAAGTGAATAAAGGAGTTGGGGTCAAACCTGATGAGACATCATCTGATTACCAGTCATTGATGTATACCGTTAACAGATGCGAGATGACCCACCAATAATGAAAATGTGCATCAAGGCACAGAGAATAATCATCAGAGTGTGAATAAATGGGTTGAAGTCGAACACTAGGATGAATCCATCGATCAGGGGACATTGATATATTCCCAAAACTGTCAATGGCGAGAGAACCTGCCACTAATGACTGCAAGCCTCAAGGTACTCAACCGAACTCTAAGCCTCAAGTCCCGGAATAAATGATTTGAAGTCGACGGAATGAGACTTGCTGGAAGGAGGGAATTAAGGCATCCCCCATTAACCAGCACGAGGCACCAGCAATGTTGAAATATTTGGAAGATCTCAGGTGAAACAGACTAACTCAATAAGGATGGCCGACATGCAATAGTCAAGGGATCTGAGGAGTGGCTAACACTGGTTTCAGGACTTCCTTTGAACAAGAGCATGAGCATATGGATAGACTCAAGCAACATAGACTTGACATAAACTGTGCAATGCAGGAGGAATTATAGAGGGCTCCATAATGACTAGAAGCTTAACCAATCAGTGGAGAAAACTGAGAAACAAGTACAGCTCCTAAGGCCCAACTATAGTCCCGACTCATAATGTACGGAGTGGAATGAATGCTCTGTTCAAAGGTGACACAACAACTGCCAACAAGAAATAGTGACCATAATCCTATCCGGATTTTTGGAATATTTGATTTTTTTGGTCTTTTTCATATTTGGGAAAAGCTTGAAAAAGAATAAAATTGCTTATAGTACAACAAGTGAGGGAACAAGTGTCAAATAGCTAGCAGACTAGTCCCAAGCAGTGGAACATACCTATGCTCAATGCAAGGAAGTGCGTGCAGGATGTGGACACTCGGGGGTGTGTTCCCTCAGGGTAAAAGGGTCATCAAATTGTGAAGGGAAAATATATATGCTCTGTAGGGCTCGACAGGGAAAAGTGCTTAGGCACTAGGCTAACAATTCAATAAGCGGGAGCCGGAACAAGGCTCAAGCAGCAAGCAGGATGATGTAATGCAATCACAACATGATATAACTAAGGGGAGTCCTTCAGGGAGATGGCCAGCATAAGACAAAGTAGAGTATGAGTCTTCATCGCAACATCATGGCATGACTACAAAGGACTCCCAATCCTGAGGACAAACAATGACATGGGCACCAAAAGAATAATGGGGTTCTAACTAGGGTACCCATGTTCGGGAAATCCCTACCGCCACATGCCGACACTTCTATAACAGTGTGAAGGTTCTGTGTCAGTCACAAAGCGGGGTCACACCTAGGGTTTATGAAAAAATAGTCAACAGGTCAAATGCACAATGCATGTGAAAATGGCATCTAACCTATATGCAAGGTGTGAAATGTACCTGCCGTAGGTGTGAAATGGTTCAGAACAATTCTAGCCGAGGAAATCTATTGAAAAAACACTACTCCATGACACGATATTAGTTCATAACGGCTCAAAATGGAAAAAACTATAGAAAAGTGGGTCCAGAAAATTATAAATAGTAATAAAAATTTGTAATTTTCAATTCATTTGCATTATTCACCAATTTGGAGTCTAGTGGTAAGTTCTCACCTAAAACTTCGAGTGCCGATCGTGGGAGCTATAGCGAATCGTCTGGAGCAGGTTAGTGGTCACTGCCATACTTTTCATTTAAGTGCTTTAATTTCAATTTTGGTCAGTGGGATATTTTGTTTGGCCAAGCCCTAAATGGCCTTGGCGCTACCCGCGGGCAGTAAGTGTGCGGGTCGCGGGTAGGGCATCAAACATGCAGTCAAAAAAATGACTTCCCGCATCTACCTGCAACTGTCTACAATCTAGCTCATGAGTACAGCCGTGAAGAAGTTTTTAAACATGAAATTGACTAAAACATTCTTTCTTTGCACTCCAGGATGGTTCTAGAGTGGAGAGAACGAGAGCATGACCAGGTAGATGAGGCCGTGCGCAACGATTTGCAAGCACAACAAGCATTGCAAGCATGTGGCTTATATAAATACTAGAGTCTCGGGGGCTTAAGGGCCCAAAACCTACTACTCCGTCGTCTGATCAACTACTGGGATGTGGATGCTCAACACTTCATTCTCAACGGGAAAAGACTAACACTAAATGTAGAGGATATCTATTTTATTACCAGTTTGTCCCGTAGAGGGGAAGTGGCTAGTCTTCGGTCATGGACCATGTGCGGTGGGATCATTGTGCAAGACTACATAGTACTGTATTGTCCCTCCAACACATGACTAGTGGGAAGTCAAGTGTCAATCAACCTCATAACGAATCTGAGTACAAAGATCATTGTGGAAACTCTGGTGCGTATCACGGAATCCAAAGCACTACATCAGACATCCAGACTGGTGATGTTCTATGCATCACAATGCTTGCAACCTACTATATTTGACTGGTGTACTACTCTGCTGGTGTCTATGAAGACACAACTGACGAAATGCAAAGAGGGTAAGGCCAAAAAATTTGGGTATGGTAGCATCCTCTGCAGTTTCTTCTTTGAGAGAGTTCCGGGACTCAGCCCAAGGGTGGATGTCTCTCCTCACAGTCTCCGAGATCCATCCCTGACCCAGTGGGCTAATATATTGACACGACAGGGTGGTGTCCATCTAGCGTCACCATATACTGAGGAGTTCTTCCACTGGTGGAACCGACAGGTGATTGCTATAGAGGACTATCCCTATGCGGGGATAGACTTCAGATAGGACCGTGACATGCTGCTCCCACCAGGGGCAACCTTCGGAGACATCGGTGAGTATTCTTTTGGTTTTGTGTTTTTAAATTTTTATGGATTTTTTTATTATAGTTGAAATGCAAAAAATATTTTTGGTGGTAATGTCATGTGCTAATGGGTGACTGTTTGCTCGTAGACAAAGGCCCAGTGACACCAGAGGGCTTACCGAGACATGGTCATCAGGCTAGAGATGAGGTGGCAGCAGATTCCACAGCAGGGTGCACTCTTCAGACTTTGCTGTGCAACATATCACGGATGTTTGGTCGAGTTCCACTGATAGAGGTGGCCCGACTACTTGAGGCCATGTAGCGCAAGGTAGTGGGTGTTCCTAGGGAGTCGGTGTGGTTGCTGCAGTGGATGGCCAACGCAGCACAGTACTACTATGAGACACATCCCGTTGAGGCGGCAGCTAGACCTCCTCGGAGGGAACAGATATCCCAGGGTCTCATCATTTTTTGTATCGATATGTATATTTTTGAGGGCTACGGGCCCCAGTCTGTATGACACTACCATTATTGGACATATTTATATATATATATATATACAACTTTGGTTCTCGGTTCTACTATATGTGTGTATGGTACAAATGTATGAATGTCTTTGTATTGATGAATGTGACAAATGCCAATCTAATACATAGTTAGCGTATGCATCAGATATGTAATTATGACTTCTTGGAATATGAATATATGTAATTGAAACAAAATGTCTCTCCAAGAGTCGTACCTTAAGGTAAATCCATAGTAACGTAGGGTCTCGTACACGGTACTGCCCATTCAGTTGAGACACAACTAGTTGTGAATCTAGGTGGACTTCTAAAGACTGGATGTCATGTGAAATGGCCTCCCAAAGTAGCTCAAAAATGAAACTATACTCAACCACATTGTTAGATGTGGGACCGAGACAAGCACCTCCTGAGGACACAACTAGATGGTCAGGTGAAAAGATAACCTAGGTAGCAGAAGCAAGCTGCTGCATATGTCGGCTAGCACCATCCGTGAAACCTAAGAACGTAGGACATCCCATTGACATCTGTCAATCAAACAGAGGCTAATCAGCAGAACCGACAACAAAAAAGGAAACCTAGACTATGTACAGAAAAACTATACAATAGTGTACAAAAGTATCATCCTGAACCAGAGGTTCAAGCATAATACCGCTTGAGGTAGAGCCCATTTTGAGGATCCTTCAAGACAACTCCCTCTTAATCTTCTAACTCATAAGCTCCTTTTTCCAAGAAACGCCTCACAATGTAAGGACCGTGTCACATGGGATTGAACTTGCCTGCCCCCAGGGGTTCTTTAGCTTGGTCATGCAAGAGTACCAAGTCACCTTCAGCATATTGTTGAGGATGGAAAGAACTATAATATTGAACATTGACACGATGCTTGTTAACATCAATGGACACAGTGGCATCTCGATGGTGCTCATCAAGTTGCTCGAGCTGTACTAAACGTTGCTCAATCTCCGTCGTATCAGGGAGGAGTTCTATGGCTAGCTTGAGCGAAGGGATTTCGCATTCAATCCGTAAAAGTGACTCCACACCATGAACTAACTGGAATGGTGAGAACCCAATGGCAGTCTTAACTGCAGTTCGATATGCCCACAAAGTAGGATATAACATGATATGCCAATTGGTCTTGCTTTGTTGGATGGTACGTTGGAGAATGATCTTCAAAGACTTATTTACTGCTTCAACCTAACCATTCGCTTGAGGATAGTAGGAAGATGAGTGTTCCTAACGAAACCCAAGCTTGAGATACAAATTCTCCATCATCTTATTTTGAAAGTGACTGCCATGGTCAGTGACAATCTCTTTCGGGATACCGAATTGAGTGATAATCTGGTTGAACACGAAATGGGCTGCACTAGCACCATCGGCTTTAACGGTAGGCATGGCCTCAGCCCATTTGGAAAAATAATCCACGGCCAAAATAATATGATGATGCCCCCCAGCCAAAGCTGGTTTGCAATCCATGAAATCTACCCCCCACTTAGTGAAGGGACCGACAGTGACGACCGGATGGAGGGGCACTGGATGCGAGTGTATGTTTTGAGAAAACACCTGGCAAGGGTGACATCTATTCACAACGTTAATACAATATTTAAAGATAGTAGGCCAAAAATAACCCGTTCGCATAATACGCTGGGCTGTAGCAAGCCCGGATAAGTGACTGCCACACGCCCCCACATGACAATCATTAAGTACGCGTTCCACTTCTTCGTGAGTCAAACAATGATGGAGAACGAAATCCTTTCCTCAGTGATACAAAGTGTCACCAACGATAGTATAATCTTTAGCGTGATGTCTCACACGCCATCGCTCGTCTTGTGAATAATGCGGAGGGAACTTCAAATTTTGGAGATATCTAATGACATCCCTATACCAAGGGTCCTCGGTCAAGATAAGAAATAAGTGTTCATCCATAAAGGAATCTTCATGAATGACATCCTAATCAAGCCGTGGAAGGTCCGACATAAGCTCAGCGAACACCAATGATTTCACTGATTTTGCAGAAGCAAACTCGAGATCAAATTCCTGAAGGATCACAATCCATTTATTATACTTACCCTCGATAAGGCGTCGTGATAGCACGAACTGAAACGGATTGATATGAGCTACAACAGTGGTTGTTCGAAGAAAAATGTAATGTCGTAACCGCTGGACTGCGTGAACAGTCGCAAGTGCCAGCTTTTCTACGTGGGTGTACCCTAGTTCAGCGTCTACTAAGTTTCAACTAAGATAATAGATAACATGCTCGACAAGCGCATCATCTATATGAACCAAGACCATGCCAATAGTCTCTTGAGACGTGGCCACATAAAGAATGGAATCTCATGTAAAATTCGGCGAACTAAGCATAGGGGCTGATACCAAATATTTCTTAATGGCATCGAAATACTGTTGGGCTCGCTCATCCCAGATAAAGGGTGTGTCTTTCTTCAATAGGCGTGCGAAACCTTTAGTAATACTGGCATAGTTAGCTATAAATCGACGCAGAAAAGTAGCTCTCCCTTGGAGGCTCTGAAGTTGTAATAGATTACATGGAGGAGGTAATTGAAGTATTGCCTCAACTTTGAGAGGATCGACTCTAATACCCTCCTTCAAAACTATGAATCCTAGAAGGCGACTAGTCCTAATAGCAAAGATGCATTTGTTTGGATTCAATCAAATTTTGTAGTGGATACATCATTCGAGAATCATACAGAGGTGCTTGGGGTGGTCCACTCTCTTGCAAGAATGGCCAGCAAGATCATCCAAGAAAACTTCCATAATCATCTTAAGATCGTGAAAGGCATAGGTCATGGCTCGCTAAAAAGTGGCTCTGGCATTTTTTAGGCCAAAGGGCATTTTCCGATACACAAAACTTCCCCATGGACAAATAAATGCCATTTTATGCTGGTCCACGGGTTTGATTTGAATTTGATTATAACCCGAGAATCCGTCCATGAATGAAAAAATCTCACTTCCCACACAAGCATCCAATCTTTGATCATTGAATGGTGTGGGGAAGTTGTCTTTTGGACATGCATGGTTCAAATCTCTGAAATCAGTGCATACACAGATCATTCCCTGCTTCTTATCCACAGGAACGGGGTTTGACACCCATTCGGTAAGGGGAACAGGGTAGATGAAACCAACTTTGAGCAGTTTCTACACCTCTACCTTAATAGCACCTGCCTTCCTAGGGTTCACAGCACGTAAGTGTTGTCGAACCAGTTTAGCATCGGGATACGTTCTAATCTCGTGTTCAACAATGCGGGGGTCTATTCTTGGCATCTCCTCATATGACCAAGTGAAAGCTTCTCGGAGTTCAGTAAACAAATCAGTGTAAATAGCAATCTCCTCAGGAGTGCAATCGGCACCGACGTAAACATTCTCAATCTTTCCAGGAGTGCGGGAGATGTTGATCGAAGTGGTTGGGGAAATATTGGCCATATTCCCCTCCAAGAAAACATCATGCGGCTGAAAAAGATCCATAGGGTGACCAACCATCTCAGCTCAATGAGCTCGAGGTTGGGAAGGAAATAAGAGCGATGGTGCATGTCTTCTCAAGGCCTTCCACTACCACACATGGCTTCGAGGATAGCTTCATCTAATGGAAAAGTATCATCAAGGAAATCGTGAGAGAAAGATGAGTTGGCTTCACAAACTGGTAGCGTAACGAGATCTTCTTCAACTTTATGGGAAGACGAGAGATCCAGATCTACAGTGGTTTGTTGGATGTGATCGTAAGTGAGCTCCGCTATAGATAAAGGCATAGACATCCCGACATGCGCAATGTCTCCACACACAGAATCCGCAGATGGAAAAATCCATGGATCACCACAATAGGAAGTCTGGAATGGCATACTATTCGAAGGAGGAGGCGCACTATCGGAAATGGTTCCAATAAAATTCACAGGTGCAGAATGGTTAAAAGTTCCCATTAATGAGGGGTACATTCTAACACCTATGTTCCCAGTTACCGACTGAGAATAAAAAACATGCGGGACTATATATCTTGTGGATGCTGTGGAAGGAGTGCTAACATAATCTAGCTAATCAATCGTCACAATATTGCCTTCATGGGGAAAGCAAATAACTCGAAACACAGTAGATGCGATAGCCTTTATAGCTAACATCCAGTTCCGAGCTAGTAAAAGGTTGTAGTCGATGGGCGCATCAACCACTTCGACTTCAATAGGCACGGACTTACCTCCCAAGGAGACAACAAGGGAAGGGATAATTCCATGCGGCGTAAAAGAACTACCGTCGAATGTAGTGAGTGTAGTTCTAGATGCGAGTAGAGGAGGAGAGCCAAGAGCTTAACGACATTACTGATGCGGAGGCACCTTCATCAACCATAGTACATTTGACGAAGCTCTTAAGGAAAACCACCTGGATTTGAAAAGCCACGTGTTAAGGAAAGCGAGATTGGACATCAATAGTATCAAACTTGATAACACTAGGAATTCCCCCATCCTGAACTCCTAACGCACTCAAAAGGGCATGCTTCTAAGAAGGACAAGCTTGCAAAACTTCAAGAGCCGACATGGCACACGGGGTTTGGCCCAAATCTTCTACGATGGAGTAGTTCTGGGTGGCTTGAGCATTAGGATTATTCGTGGAGTGCTTGAGAACACCTTTTGGTATCCGCGACATAATATAAGGCTTCTCGATATGCAAGGAATTATTAGGAGGAGAGGGACGCTCATTCCCCAAATTTGGTTATGGTACACCATAATCACGTTGACGAGTAGCAACACAAACCTCCGACTGAACCATATTCACACATCCATAACCACTAGTATTGGAAGAAGACATTGACATTTCATTAGTACGATAACCAGTGCTGGGAGCATGCGAAGCCATATTTTGATGATGAGGAAAGGGATCCTTCAACACAGCTAGGCTCTGTGCCAAATGCTTCGATGCTTCTTCAATTCGAGGACATAAGTGAGTAAGATGATCCTCCCCACAAAGCTTGCAAGGAAATTTCACCTTACGCCTAGGTTTACAATCCTCGCCAGCATTACTGCCTTCCTGAGGAGGGTTGGCATTCTCCTTACGAGGAGTATTACAATTTCTAGTGTTGTTACTTCCATTGTTTCCACCCCTACGATTGTTTATCCCCTTTTTCTTACCACCAAGTTGCTGGTTACCCAACGGTTTCATTGATTGCACATTGTGTACATCAGACGACGGAGTAGAAGTGGACAAGGTGTGAACCTGTCCGGGTGCAGACTGGTTTAGTGATAAATTTTGCATTTGATTAGCTACCAAGTCTATAGGCAGAGTGCATGCGGACCCCACGATGCCATCGGCACGTGGTCTAGGAACTGACGTGGGTTCATGTCTTGTTCTTGGTGCATCAGGAATAATGTCATACAAAATGCCAGACTGAGAATAAAGTAGATCTAACTGCTGGACTTTCAAGATAGCTTGTTCCTCGGTCACAATGCTGGACATCGAAACATCCTTAGCAATGTATGGGAGTAAAGACTTAAGGATGACACTTGAACATGCACAGTGGTACAGAATGAAAAGAAGTTCAAAAGACATACAGAAGATCAAGCGGGAGGCAACCACACAAACATAAAAGATAAGTATTTGAGTTGTTATTTGAAATAGTAAATGATATTGCTTGTATGCATATTTGTATTCCTAGAATATATCATGCTGAGTGTAAACATTCATAGAGCATTGAACAGTATACTACTAATATGCATATGATTGGTAAGTTGGACAAACATTCCATTGTTGCTTGTCTAGAATGAAACCTCTTTGCTGACATGCTGAGAGCTGTGCACACTCTCGATAGTATGTTCTGGTAGAGATGGAAGGCATCTAGATAGCCACTGTATGCATACAGGATATGGGAAAGTGTTGTGCCAAAGTATTGGTCAAAATAGTTGCATAACTATGTAAATGATATCTGTATGCATAATAGGTTATCATGTCAATATGATTTGATGATTATGAAGTATTACTAATCATGTACTTAATTTTGATTTGTAGGAAAGATCATGATGAATGATGAACACTGAACACTGAACAAGCGATGGATGTTAAACAAAACAAAAAAAAAAAGATTTTCAAATCAAACACACTATAGAAGGCTTGTGGCTAGAAGATTCTCTTAGAAAGAAGAAGAGAATCATGATGATATGTTTGCTCCAAGTGGCTAGATAAGACCATTCGCTTAATGGTGTAATTAAAGAAGAAGTGTGAATTAGGTTCTGTATGGGTTCCCAGGATCGATAGTAATTGATGAGAATACATGTGAGGATTGCATCATCCTTGAACACAAGTTCTAAAGTGAGCCGTAGACAAGTGTCTCCGAGAAAGAAGAGGGATTGTATCATCCTTGAACACTTGTTCTAAAGAGAGCCGTAGATGTATGTCTTCGAAAATGAAGTCCTCGGTGGACATGTGAGGGGATTGGATCATCCCTGGACTTCAGTCTGAAAGAAGTGCCGTAGACGTATGTCTTCGTGAATGAAGTTCTTGGTGAACATGTGAGGGGATTGGATCATCCGTGGACTTCAGTCCGAAAGAAGAGCCGTAGACATATGTCTTCGAGAATGAAGTCCTTGGTGGACGGTTGAGGATTAAGTCATCCTTGGACGTGGTCCTAAATGTACGGTGGAGGATTAAGTCATCCTTGGACGTGGTCCTAAATGTACGGTGGAGGATTAAGTCATCCTTGGACGTAGTCCTAAATGTACGGTGGAGGATTAAGTCATCCTTGGACGTAGTCCTAAATGTACGGTGGAGGATTAAGTCATCCTTGGACGTAGTCCTAAATGTACGGTGGAGGATTAAGTCATCCTTGGACGTGGTCCTAAATGTACGGTGGAGGATTAAGTCATCCTTGGACGTGGTCCTAAATGTACGGTTGAGGATTAAGTCATCCTTGGACGTGGTCCTAAATGTACAGTGGAGGATTAAGTCATCCTTGGACGTGGTCCTAAATGTACGGTTGAGGATTAAGTCATCCTTGGACGTGATCCTAAATGTACGGTGGAGGATTAAGTCATCCTTGGACGTGGTCCTAAATGTACGGTGGAGGATTAAGTCATCCTTGGACGTAGTCCTAAATGTACGGTGGAGGATTAAGTCATCCTTGGACGTGGTCCTAAATGTACGGTGGAGGATTAAGTCATCCTTGGACATGGTCCTAAATGTACGGTTGAGGATTAAGTCATCCTTGGACGTGGTCCTAAATGTACGGTGGAGGATTAAGTCATCTTTGGACGTGGTCCTAAATGTACGGTTGAGGATTAAGTCATCCTTGGACGTGGTCCTAAATGTACGGTTGTGGATTAAATCATCCTTGGACAGTAAATCCAGTAATTACGAAAGGAAGGATAGTCCTAAATGAATTGAGTGGATTAAATCATCCTTGGACAGTAAATCCAGTAATTTCGAAAGGAAGGATAGTCCTAAATGAATTGAGTGGATTAAATCATCCTTGGACAGTAAATCCAGTAATTCCGAAAGGAAGGATAGTCCTAAATGAATTGAGTGGATTAAATCATCCTTGGACAGTAAATCCAGTAATTCTGAAAGGAAGGATAGTCCTAAATGAATTGAGTGGATTAAATCATCCTTGGACAGTAAATCCAGTAATTCCGAAAGGAAGGATAGTCCTAAATAAATTGAGTGGATTAAATCATCCTTGGACAGTAAATCCAGTAATTCCAAAAGGAAGGATAGTCCTAAATGAATTGAGTGGATTAAATCATCCTTGGACAGTAAATCCAGTAATTCCGGAAGGAAGGATAGTCCTAAATGAATTGAGTGGATTAAATCATCCTTGGACAGTAAATCCAATAATTCTGAAAGGAAGGATAGTCCTAAGTGAATTGAGTGGATTAAATCATCCTTGGACAGTAAATCCAGTAATTCCGAAAGGAAGGATAGTCCTAAATGAATTGAATGGATTAAATCATCCTTGGACAGTAAATCCAGTAATTCCAAAAGGAAGGATAGTTCTAAATGAGATTGAGTGGACTAATCATCCTGTAAATAGATTGGGATTGCCTCGTCCCTAGACATGGTGAGATTTCTTAAAGTGATAAGGACTAATCATCCTGTAAATAGATTGGGATTGCCTCGTCCCTAGACATGGTGAGATGTCTTAAAGTGATAAGAACTGATCATCCTGTAAATAGATTGGGATTGCCTTGTCCCTAGACATGGTGAGATGTCTTAAAGTGATAAGGACTAATCATGCTGTAAATAGATTGGGATTGCCTCGTCCCTAGACATGGTGAGATGTCTTAAAGTGATAAGGACTAATCATCCTGTAAATAGATTGGGATTGCCTCGTCCCTAGACATGATGAGATGTCTTAAAGTGATAAGGACTAATCATCCTGTAAATAGATTGGGATTGCCTCGTCCCTAGACATGGTGAGGTGTCTTAAAGTGATAAGGATTGATCATCCTGTAAGTTGATCTGGATTGCATCATCCATAGACATGAGAGTTGTCTTAAACCGAGAGGGACTGATCATCCCGTAAGCGGATCAGGATTGTATCATCCTTGGACCTATGTCCTAAAGTGAGAGGGATTGATCATCCCGTAATTGGATCTTGTGTGTTGCAGGGTATGCTGCTATTGTGTATACTTGTATTGATGAGGATACTTGTATACTTGTATCGATGAGGATACTTGTATTGATGATATGTATACTTGTATTGATGAGGATACTTGTATTGCTGATGTGTATACTTGTATTGATGAGGATACTTGTATTGATGATGTGTATACTTGTATTGATGATGTGTATACTTGTATTGATGAGGATACTTGTATTAATGATATTTATACTTGTATTGATGCTGTTGTTGATCGTGATGATCTAGATGACGATGTTGTTGATCGTGATGATCTAGATGACGATGCTGCTGATCATGATGATCTAGATGATGATGCTGCTGATCGTGATGATCTAGATGACGATGCTGCTGATCATGTGATGACGATGTTGATGATCATGTGATGACGATGCTGATGATCGTGTGATGACGATACTGATGATCGTGTGATGACGATGTTGATGATCGTGTGATGACGATGCTGATGATCGTGTGATGACGATGCTGATGATCATGATGCTGATGACGATGTTGATGATCGTGTGATGACGATGCTGATGATTGTGAGATGATGATGCTGATGATCGTGAGGATCTAGATGTTGATGTTGCTGTAGTTGTTCGAGTGCTGCAGAAGATAAAGACTCAGTACTGAAGATGTTGATGTTCCAGTATTGAAGATGTTCCAGTAACTGCTTGAGTTACTGATGATGTTGAGAAAGATTCCAATGATTTATAGATGTATCATGTATGATGTTGATGACTCCTTGCTCATGCAGATGTTGTTATAATACCCTTCTTGTTAAGGGGGAGTGTTGAGATATTGTAACTTCAAAGAATATTATATTTGTACTTTATTATTCCGGAGATGTTTCATTCCTCCGTGAATATCTTATTGTATATCCGGAGATGTTTATTCCTCCGTCGAAATGTGGTAACTTGGGTTATTAGACTTCCCTAGTGGGGGTCGGCCCTGTATGTGTTATATGGGTCAAAGGGTTATTAGACCCACCATGTGGGGGTCGTCCCAGTCAGTTATAATAGGGTATTTAACCTAATGTTAAATACGAGCCTACATGTACTTGTGTAAAATATATATTAGAGTAGTGTATAAATAGAGGAGGTGTGTTCCTCATTATACACACTCACTCACTTGAGGATAGCGCACTTGTGGAGGAGAGGTCTGCTATTGTGGAGGAGGAGATCATGTCTCAGGGTTTCATCTTTGTATATTGCTGGTCATCTATATTGAGGAAGCTTTGCTGGGTTTTCTACCCCATGAGGGTTTCTTAGGATAAATCTCCCTCTCTTGTGTTTATGCTGTGCTTGTTGTTTCTTCAGTGATCCTGTATATGCTATTATTGTGAAATGGAATGTAATGCTGCTATTTTTTGTCTTAGCATATTAAATCTTAACAGAATGTGGTCAGAAATATGTGTGGCCTTATTCTGACGGAAGGTGGACAACAACTCAGTACCAGTATCATAATGAATCGACAACTAGAAATGGTCTAAGAAAACCAAAGCAATCTTGTTGAATCCCCTATAGGTGTTTCCAGGCAACTCTACATACCACTTCGCGGCTGCCTCTGTGAGGGTGCGTTGAAATAGTCGTAATTGAATGGAATCATGATTCAAAGAGTTGGAGGAGCACCAAAGGTGAAACGTCGTGACATGATCTCTCGGGTCCTCACCACCTTTCCCTTCAAACTTTGGAATGTCCAAAGGGAGCTTGGTAGGGATCGGGGGCCAAGTAGGGTCGTGACACACCGGATCATTCGTGAGCTTCGAAAGATCCGGTAGATTCAAGCGTGCAAGGAATGGGGGTTGCAGCTGGAAAGCTTGATTATAAGCTCCCATAAAAGGTTGGTTAAATGGAACGGTGTTGTAAGATGGACCAAAAGCTTGACCATGAGGATTAAACTGCTGATAATGAGGACTTGATGGCCCATAAGCTTGCCCATGGCCATAAGATGGATAACCTCCCCCTGCCTGACCCATTTGAGAGTAAGCAGGTATATGCGCGTTTTGAGCACCATATTGGGGTGGTGGGTGATACTAGTGGCCAACACCGACTGTGTTGTAGTAATGGTTTCCACCATGAGTATGGGGCATGTATGTACTATTCATAGTGGGAAACGTGTTGTATTGACTGTAATGGTATGGTATGTTCCCACCCCCAATATTAGGATTAGTTCGAGCAGTCGTGTGATGGCCATAAGCATGAGAAGTGTTCCCAGCTCCAATATGGGCATGACTAGCAGCAGGGTTGGTGGTGTGATGTCCATGTGGATAGGAAATATTCCCACCCCCTACATTATCATTACTAGCGGCGACAGTGGACGCAAAAGTATGCGGTATGTGTCCACCCCCGTGGTTGGGAGGAACGATATCATGTGCAAAAGTAGTCCTGGGTTGGCAAGTAGCGACATGTGTATTAGGTGGTGGATGGTGAGTCGTGTTTCGAACAGCATTCCGACTAGGTTGGGTATTCCTAGGACGTGGTCATGTTCCAACATTAGCATGGTTAGGAATCTGACCAGTCCCCATACTCTGTGAGTGGGTGGAAAACGTAGTGCCCCTAGCTAGGGTAGTGCTCCCAGTGGGTATAGTATGGCTAACACTTTCACTAATGCCAGCATGAGTACCAACCATAGTGGAAGGTTCGATAGTATTGTGACTAGGCATACCAAAAGAGAGTGCGGTGATGTTGACCATAGGGCCGAAATCATCATGAGTCTCAGGCCTCCTGTATCTAAAATTGTGTGGAAATGAAGGAACAAAAGGCTCATCCTGTTCTACATCCTTAGGTAGGTTGGGCATCCCGTAAAGATAATTATCCGGATTCGAAGGATCAAATGGAACATGGTCAAGTGGATTAGGCCAAATAGAACCAGGTTGCGTCTCAGGTGGATCACCTCCCCAATCCTCACGAAGAGTTTGGGGATCGAAAGTATGTTCAACTCTACCTGAAGGAGTAGAAAGGTCTTTCCCGATATCGGGATGTGCAGCCATGTAATCTTTGACGTAAGTATCATATGAATCCGAAGACTCAGAGGGATCCCTTCAACGTCCCCTAGCAATACAGTGTGTAACCTCGAGTGGCTTTAAACTAGTCGAACGACAGGACCAGCGAAGAGTAGGGCTCCATGCCACGTTCTCTCTGGAGAGAGAGACAGCGTCTCCTAAAGTCCAACTATCGATAAAAAAATAGTAAATCAAAAGCACACACCTAGAGAAACTACATCCAAGAGCAGACAAACAGAGTGGCTAAATGAGCTCCCGACACTAAAGCCAGTATGTATCACCTAGAATAGGCTTGAGACTCCCAAACTATAGGTGGAGGTAACATAATAAGTTATAGAGACACCCAGGCTTCACTGTGTCGACAGGATCAAGTCCACTGCATGAACACAACTATGTTATCCAATCCCTACCTGACTCAAGACACAAACAGCATAACCATTGCAAGTACCCTGTGCGGTACCTAGGTAAGGCAACTATGTTCACCGCAATATAACCAATGCTCAAGGGGACAGCCACAGGTGGGACCCGTCGTATGGGCAGGGTAGCTAAGCTCGAAGCATAAGAGGAAGAACGTCTGGTACCCCCAGATATGAACAAATCCTGGATATATCTCCCACGTTCAGCCGGTATCAGAGGGATATCTCCTCAACCAACCTCCCATGACCTCATGCTTAACTCTGGATTGAGTAGATCTTTCCTGAGAACACCGATCTATACCATGGATTCCTCCACTCCTTGGTCAGACACCTAATGTTTCATTCAGTAGTCTTGGATTGTTAACTCACAATGATCTATTCCAAGATTCTAAACCTATGCTAGTTGGTGTACCCTATAAAATAAAATCAGTCTAATTAATTTTATGATTAAGCGTTAATTTTAGTGGCTGTGATTACTCAAAGGATATGATCGTGAAACTAGTGATGTGTGGACTCAATAGTATGCAACATCGTCCAATCCTAGACTCATCTATCCAATAAAACAATGTCACTAATATGCAAAATCAACCAACAATTCTGAAATAAATATGCAAAGTTTTATCTTTTCAATGCACAAGCAGAACCTAAAATGAAGGCAGCAAGCACTCAATGCAAAATGACGTACATGGAAATAAAATATTTTTGTATTTTCTCTTATAAACAGAAAGGAAAATGCAAAAAACTAAATGAATATTTTTGTATTTTTTCAATAAATATGGAATGAAAAAATGCAAGCAAAATCCTACTATTCAGTCACTGAAGTGCCGAGAAGTTCACTAAGAAAACCCATTAGACCCTAAACAGCAAGACTCAGATAAAGGAAAGAGCTCAAAAGGAAGAAACCAAGAGGCTAAAACCAAATATTGGTAAAAAACCAAGAAATCTCAACTAAGAGAAACGAAGAGATCTGGTCACAACCAAGGCATGAAACAGTCAAGAAAGAGGCCAATAAAGACTCACGAATCAACCAAACTCACCCAGCAACAACCAATATCCATAAACCAACAAAATCCAGAGTTACATGCTACTGTCGAAGGAATACCTGCGGGTACCCACGAGCAGTAGAGTAAACAAAGGCGGGTATACGCAGGAAGAACTAAGCCATCCCGCGGGTGAGGAAAAGAAAATGGTCAAATAAAGAGTCCAGAGACTCAGAAAAAGCAAGTTTTCTACAGTGTATCTTAACGGCCAATCAGTGACACAGAGCTTCGATAAACAACAACTTTAATTATGGACTAATGCTCAAAATTTTTCCCAAACATGGATGTTTTCCCCAGTGGAGTCACCATTTTTGCATTCGAGAAAACTCACTATGGTTTGGGAATACCACAACAGACAAATGACTACCAGAAATCTACTCAATTCTCAAATAAATGCTATTATAAATGACAATGTTAAAACAATGGAGAAATGTAACCAACCTCGATCCAACGTTTGATGTAGATCCCCGTTGGAGCTTTCAATCCATGCAAATCCAAGCACTTGTAATCTGCAAATTAGTCTTGACAACCAATATCTAACAAGTACATGTGATATATAAATGACATTAACATTATCAATAACAATGGTCCATAATATCATAAACAATGTAACCCAATGTATAATAAACAACATTCAAACCATGAATGGACGAGAGTATGAGTATTTCTATTAATGAACAAGAAGAAGTACAAAGTGATAGGACCTCTTTACGGCAACCAATCTGAACCAAGATCTAGATCAATCCACTTGTGCCTCCACCACTTCAATCCTCCATGAATGGAAAACTCAAACTAGAGAGGAGTTTGGAAGGTGAACATAAATGGTTCACAACTACAAGGACCAATGAGTGCAGACTTAAGATAGGGAAAAAATCCACTAGAGTTCCTTTACTATTCTCTTCTTCCTTCCATCCATAAGCTATATGTGCTCAATATATAGTCCTCTCAAAGGTAGGTGAAAGGACTCATCGAGACATTACTTGGGCAGATGGAGAGCCAAAGGTCACCCAATGACCGCTTTTTGGGAGTAAAAAGTAATTAATAGTGGTTTTTACCATTTTATTTGATACTCGCGGGCTATAGGGATGCAACTCGCGAGTACGCATGCTATAATGATGCAACATGTGGGTAGGAACAAAAATAGGGCAAACTGGTATCACTGATACATATACAGATACATGGTCCAAGCATCCAACATGTGTAACAAATTTTGATGCCATCCTTTGATATAATATGTCCCAATAATTTTCCTTCCTCCATAGCAAACTGAGACTTTTTAGGGTTCAATGAGATGCCATACTTTCTGCATTTTAAGAAAACTTTCTCCAAATGTTTTAGATGATCTGCAACAAATTTTGAATATATGGTTATGTCATCCATGTACACTACCAAAAACTTATCCTTTTCTTCTGCAAAAGCAATGTCCATAGTCCTTTGAAACATAGCTCTCGCATTCATTAGCCCAAATGGAATATTAGCTTACATAAATGATCCCCATGGAGTGGTAAAAGCTATCTTCTCCCGGTCTTCTGGATGAACTTTAATCTGATTGTATCTGGAGAATCCATCCAACATGGAAATCCTCTCTGCTCCAACAACTTTCTATAAAATATGATCCATTTTGGGAAGTGGATAATTATCTTTCAAAGATACTTTATTCAAATTTCTGAAATCCACACACAACCATATCTCTCCATTTTTCTTCCTCACTGGTACTAAATTTGCCACCCATCTAGAAAATCTCAGAGACACAATAATTTTGGCATCAAACAACTTTTTGACTTCTTTTTCAATTACTGGAAGCAACTTGGGATTTATTCTTCTCAATTTCTATTCGAAAGGCTTTTCATTTGGCTTGATTGGAATTGTATGTTGAATTATTGAAGTATCATATTCTTTTAAATCTTCATAACTGCATGCGGAGACATCTGTGAATTATTTCATCAGTTTGACATATTTCTTTTCTTCTTCTTCTGGAAGTTTATTTGAGATCTTCACTATCTTGGGATTCTCTTTGGTTCCAATGTTACAATCTTTAATATCTCCCTCTTTAGGCTCTACTTTCGGATTCTTGGCCACATCATTCCTATCAAATAACCTTTCTAATGGAACAAGCCCTCCAGGAATGACATTGTTTTTCAATTGAGTTATATCTTTACCTCCAATATTTTCTTTGAACTTTTCTGGTTCTTCAGACAATTCTTCTCTATTAGGAAAAACTTCTGCATCTTCAGTGTCAATAGATCTATGAGTAAATTCATTTGTCATTTCCAAAAACCTTTTGATCTACTGATCTTCTTCAAAGACTTTCCAATGTATGATATTATCAAAAATGGAAGGTCTATTCACAACCTCAATATCATATTTCTTCTTAGAAAAACTTGGAACCCTGAAAGTTGCAGCAGTAGTAGCCAAATAATTTGCTATTGAATTATCAACTCTTGGTATTCTAACCACATTATGTTCATCAAATAAATTTTCTAACAAATCCCAAACTTCATTTCTGTAAGATATCAACCTCGGATGCCTTGCCTAATAGATAGCTTTCACTTGGTTTATCACCAATTCTGAATCTCCCAACACTTCAATTTTCTTTTCCTTCATATATTTTAACAGATTCAACCCCAAAATCAATGCTTCATATTCTGCAACATTATTCATACATTCAAAAGCCAACTTAAAACAATACATCAAAAATTCATGTTCTAGAGTGATTATCCATACACCCGCATCGGTGCCTTCCTTACATATCAACCCATCAAGATGCATAATCTAGGTCCCTTCTTTTCTTACCTTTTCTTTTAGTAGTTTTTCTTCTTCACTTCGCAGATTATCTTCTTTTGGTTTAATCAAATCTATTTTCTCTTCAGATTGAATATCATTGTAAAAACTTGAAGATCCCAAATCTGTATCTACTGCATATATAGAATGAGTTCCAGGTTCATCTCTATCACTTACCACACAATGAAGCTTTTTTTCAGAATATAACCTCCTACGCTCCCCGAGAACTGGAATAGTAGCAAATAACATATCCATCTGCAAGGTTCCTTTGAGTTTCGATGCCCATGATTTGGATAACAACATGCCAAACTTTGGTGGAATATCAGCAACAACCACATCCATAACAACTCTAACTGGCATTTTAGTAAGATTCACCACCAAATCTTTGATTAATCCCAAGCATTTTACTTTCTTTGAATCAAAGGAAAATAAATCCTTATATGGTCTTGTTATCTCTAAACCCAAACTTTCTACTACGACTTTCAGCATCAAATTATGTGAGGCACCGGAATCAAGCATACAATTATTCAAAACCTTATCATGAATATTCAGGTTTACATAGAAAGGTGGTACAACATCTACACTATTGTCCTCCATATTTGAACCCATATGAATAGTTGGAGTATCATCATTCAATTCTAATGTATCTGGTTCCATTTACGTTTCACCTCCAACCGTTTTAGAAATCTATTCTTTATATTCAGTGCTTTTCAAACTTTCATTAAAAGGTATCGAGATTTTGATTTTTGATATCTCATTCTGCAAACTAAAAGGAACCACACTTTTATCAACGTCTCTAGTCAATTCTTTTTTCTCTGGGATCTTTTTCGTCACATCTTCATTTTCTTTATTTTTTCTGTTTTGACTAGTTGATGGTTTATCCATTGGATCCTTGCCTTTTTCCACCACTACATTTCTATTCCTGAGATTAATTTTCCTTTGAAGATCATTTATGGAATATTGATATCCAATTTGGTACTACTAAGTTTCTGACTCCAAAATGTTGCATTCCCCATCTGTAGAAAACATATCATGCTCCATCTTGGCTAAATATACCTTTGAATCCAAATCTCCAAAGTGATGTATTTCACTCTCCACTAACTCTGTCTCATTCCCTTCATCCACATAATTCTCAGGAAATGGAGGTCTCATTGGATTGTCTTCTGCATTTCTTTGATTCCTTTGATCTCTTTGATCTCTTTGTCTAATTTGCGGGGGAATTAGCCTCCTGAAATTTGGGTTTCTAATGGGTGGTTCTGGTTGTTCTCTATTTTGAGGTCTATTGTCTAATGCCAATCTATCTAGTAATATTTCCATAGTTCTCATCATGACCTCAAATTTCACATCAATAGAAGAAGAGGTTGAAGGCTGATTATCTTCTTTAATCTTTCTTCTATCCATGTCAACTTTTTGTTTTATCTTTCCAGAAGCCATAAGATTTGATTCCATTTCCACTGCATCTCTCATCATATCTGATAAAGTAGTTGACCTTCTTTCCCTTAATATACAAGAAAAATCACCTTCAAATGCATACGCATAGTGTAACTTGGTAGCCCCTACCAAAGGTTTAAAATCAACAGGAATTGAATTATAAACCCTCATGAATCTAGCAGAAAATTCTTAGACTGTTTCAAAACCTCCCTTTTTCAAATTATTATACTGCGTCAATATCTGTGAAGTATTATTTTGGTCTTCCCACAACTCAATAAAAAGGGTTACAAATTCATTGTATGTGGCAATAGATCCTGCAGCTAAAGTCTTAAACCATTTGTTGACCTCTCCTGAAAGACTCTGGGCTAATAGTCGCATTTTTGCATCATCATAATCTACCTCTTCGAGATCATTAAAGTCATTGAATTTATCAATATGTTGTTGTACCGTAAGATCTCCCTCTCCATCAAACTGTATAATACTCTATGCATAATTCTGGGGAAGGTTGTGCAGAGCAGCTAGTAAAACAAGTGGAGCAAACCTAGCAGCCATTACTACTGGTGGAACTACTGGAGGGTTTTGAGTATTTGAAATATTTTGAACAACGTTCTGATTTCTTAATGGTACTCTTTGAGCTTTAGGTTTTTTAAACTCGGCTCTTTTAGACCTTTGTAAATCTTCCCAAACTGACTGTAAATAATATTTCCAAAATCTATCTTGATCAACCTCAGTTTCTTTCAAATCTGATTTTGATTTAGTTCTAAACAAAGGTCTTTCACTTATATCAACATTTTCATCATTTAATAACTCTTCTTGAAAAGAGAAAAGATTTTGTATCTGAGAAGTACCTTATTTATCTTTTCCTTTGTTCTTTTTCATAAGCCTTTCTGGACTTTTTACACCGGAGAATAACTGTGAATTTGGATTTCCCCTCGTAGGGATTATTTTGGAAGCCACAATGTCTTTTCTTGGAGTCACCTGTTTAAAACTGAAAAATCTGAACGTGAAGTCGCCAAGGAAAGATACAACCAAATATAAATATAAAAATTATTTTCCCACTAAAATTTGACTGCAATGTCTTTCTTCCCAGGGAAAATGAAACCTTCATCCCTGACAACGGTGCTAAAATGTTAGCACTCAGATTTTACCCTTTGGTTGTGGAAGGATAAACCTAAGGTAACTGTTTCAAACCAACCTTTAGGAGGGAAATTAGACTTTTCCCTACCAGAGAGGGCTCTCTCAAAAATATGTAGATGGCTAAGGATATATGAAAATGACTGGGATTTTTTAAAACAAATATATGGTTGAAATATACACAAGAACCATTGGGCATGGAGTCGAAACTATGAAATTTATGGACCAGCAGATAAGCAACAATAAATATCTTTACAGAGGAAAGATATTTGTCACATTACAGTCAAAAGCTTTTGCAGGTGAAAAGGAAAGAAATATAGACAATCCACCAATAATGGGCATCGAGTTTCAGATGAATCCACTATCAATTTTGGAGAAATAATGAATACTCAGACCCAATAAATCAAGGCATAAACATATGAATCTTAACTTATTTAACTTTCATCCAAGCAGAGAAGACACAACATAATGGAAATATAAACAAAGAAGGGATACATACACATATAAGAAAGGGAAAATACGTACTGTAACTTTGACTAACACATGAATCTCTATTCTGCAAGATGTTCTATTCTTTGCATGGCAATTTTTTATTATAAAATATAGCAACTCGATACAAAATTTTCTTGTTCTCAAAAAATTTCCAACCCTTTAAAAAATAACTTACATTTCCTTTTATACAAAACTTCTTCGAAGCAAAACCTAACTGCTTCTTTTAACTAAAACTGAAATAATCTTAACTAATTTGCCAAATGTCAATTAAGTCAAAATTTATACAAAATTATTACAATAAAATTCTTCGAACGTCTTCATTTTGCTGATAATTGTTCGATGAACATCTTCAAGGGAAAATAGTATATTTCATTTTTCCAAACTTTTCCACATAGCTCCACTGGTCAGCAGTAATATTCTCGTACAGTATAATTTCTTTTGCTAAAAATTCCAGCTCCACATTTTCTTCATTTGACATAGGAGGGATTTCCTCGCTCAAAATCTTCAACATATCTATGATTTCGAAATCTTCTGCAAGCTTTTCTAATAAGACTTTACCTGTAAGGACATGAGTCAATTTCTAGAATTTATCATCATTCATTCTTATTGCAAATAACAAATTTTTATAATCATTCTGGAGAATCAATTCATTATTTTCATTCCAAAAAATAGGCAATCCTTTTTGGAAGACTTTTTCGAACTTTTTCTTGAAATCAACAACTTGTATTTTCAATCCTGCACTCTGAGCTTTGACATTTTCCACATGGGTATATTTTCCTAATATCCTTCTTGCCCAGGCGATCACCAAAATTCTATTTTTGAAACCCAATTTCTTGAACTCATCTTCTCATAAAACTCTCAATAAATCCATGGCATTCTGACCTGTTTCTTTTGGCTTTTTGCTTAAATTTTCTCTTACTGCTGTACAATTCTTTAAGGCTTCTTCTATTTTTCTTTCCTTTGTTTTTACAAAATTTAAATAAGGCTTGAGACTGATAATTTTCTCAATGATAATATCCCAAATCATATTCTTACATCCTCGCATTGGAACTTGCCCAATGACCTGGGAAGTGAATATTTGATTCGTATCTGATAACGCTTTATTTTTGTTTTGCAATTCCTTTATCTCTTCATCTTTCTTCTGATTATGTTCTTCTAACTTCCATTTCTCTTCTTTCAATTCTTTAATTTGTACTTCTTTAAGACTCACTTGGGACATGGATTGCATGAGGTCAGCTGTATTAGTTTCTTTGCTCACCTGGTTGGTGCTTGATTTTTGTTGAGCTAAAACTGTTAGCTTTCCTTTCAGATCCTCAATTTGATTTTTCAAGCTCGTTTTCTCTTTGTCCCACTATGCTTCCTTTTCAACAAATTTTAATAATTTTTCTTTATTATCACTGATTTCTTTGGACAAATATTCTTTTACTTGCTCTAAATTTGTTTCTTCGCGAGCTTGGATTAACTGAGTGTTTGGAATTTTCATCTTCTTTTGTAATGCTTGAATCATATTATCTTTTTCCATCAATAATTTTTTGCTTGCCTTGCCTCCACCATCACTCGCAACCAAGTCAATTTGTAAATTTTTGACTTGTTGGTGAGATTTGGTCATGTCCCAAATTTGGCATTGGGTCACAATGGCTTAATCACATTGGCCCTATTCATTAGATTTTGTCAAGTTGATGCTAAAGGTCAAATAATTGCCAAGGAGGAAAATTACTAGTTTCCTAGGTTTGGGGTGGAAGCTTTGGGATTTGGAATAATGGGGATAATAAATGATGTTTGAACATTAGAATGGCATAAATATTTAATAAAGGAGCTAAATAAATATATACAATTGAAAATCAAAGTGGCATTTCATCATGAAGACACATGGAGGAAGTGGGACCCACATATGGCTAGATTTCCCCACTACACTTGGCATCATTCTCTCACCAATTCGAATTCAAGGTGAATGGTAACATACTTGGGGGAGTCCAAAAGGTATTATTCATTGCATGAATCATCCAAGGTAAAAATATAGAGGAAGAGTAACTCCCATGGAAGAGGAAGAGGCAATTGGGAGCTAGTGAGACACTTGGGCTAGATTCCCTAGCTCTATGACAACAATGATGAAGATGCTATGACACCTATGACACAAATCAGACCTGAAGGATGACATATGACATATATGACATGTAAGGGCTAAAAATAGACTCCAAGAGGGCGCTCAAGGGTGTTAGGGAAGCTAAGATGCTTCCACATGTGATTTGGTGGAAATGGGAGACTAGGAATTGTTATACAAGTGGCGTTCTTTGGAATCTCTTCCCAACTTGAGTTGGCATGAGTCTCTTGGAAGGAATTTGACCCATGGAGGACATTAGAAGTTTATAAATGTCAATAACAAAGAATGAAACCGTCTTTTGATCATTTGTAGAATTTTCAATTGCATTTGTGAAGAGGGAGAGCTAGTGGATGACTAGTTTCTTGCCTTAGCCAATTTTGAGGGTGAAAGATTCCCATCCAAGTTGGTAATTGGAAAGGCCATTCAGACCTTTCATTTGGAGCTTTAATGGAGTCTTTATTTGCAGGTGTAAGCTACAGGGTAGATCAAGGTTTCTTCTATTGCAGCTCACTCCTTCAACCATTTCCAGTTTTGATGGCATATTCTTGATCCTTGAGGGAGGGCGTTTTTGGTGAGCTATTGTACTCTTTCGGGGAGATTTTAATGCCCAATTTCTTTTGTAATATGAATTAAATACTCTGTTCTTCATCTCCAGAAATTTTTAGGTCGAAATTCCAAGTAGAAATGTATAAATCTCAATTTTAATGAAAGAACAGTGCCATTTCCCCACTACCTTGTTGTGAATCAATGTCATGCTGATGATTTTGAATGAATGGATTATTCTCTTATATATTTGTGATCAATATACTGCCATGGATGTCTTCTACAAGTTTCATGTACTATACTTGAGCATTTGAAGTGTTGGAGCATAGTCCCCAGCTATGGCAAAGCTGCCAATTTTGAGGAAAAAGCACTAAGTTTTGAAGGAAAAGTGCCAATTTTGAGGGAAAAGACTAAGTTTTGAAGGAAAAGTGCTAATTTTGAGGAAAAACACCATTTTTGGGCAGAAATGAACAGTGCGCGATACGGCGCCAGATGGACGAGCTCATCACAGATTGCGGGCCGAAAATCGTGGAGCTCGCACGCACAAGTCAAAGGAAAGAGTAAATAAGGTGGCCGAGTAGAAATCTCAACCACCACAGTAAATGAAGCGATGGAATAGAGGGCTCAGCTACCCTCATTAAGGCAAAGTACAGGAGTTATGGTTGCTCGGACCAAGGAAGAGCAATGGGCCGAAGCATTGAAGGCGAAGGACAAGGAGAAAAGAACGATGAAGCGGCGCCCATACCCGCGATTTGTGCCGGAAATCGCGGAGCCTGCAGGAAGCTGAGACATGACTGCAAGAGGCGCCTGCAGTACACCTAGCCGTGTCCGCGGTTAGGGTTTTTGGGGATCACTTTTGGGAAAGGCCCACAGTTTTGTAAAGGTGCGACCCTCAGGGCCACCTATATATATGTGTAATTGAAAAGGGAAAAGGGTTAGAGAAAAGAGTTAGATAGTTACTAAGTTACACAGACAGTCGAAGTTGATGTCTAAGTCATTTGTATTGCTGTATCTTTTAAGCTGTTAATGATCATTTTGTGCATGTAAGAAGGCCGCGATCCTGCAGGAAGACTGCTTGGCATAAAGGCCATTGCATGTATTGACCAGTCGCAAGAGGACTAAGAGGGGAATGTAATTGTATGTCTTTGTCATGGTAATATCTGTAGAAGAAGAGAATAGATATAAGAGAAGGGCTCCCAGCTGTGTGCGTGGAGTTTCCCAGAAAGATCTAAGGCTGCAGTTGTGTGCGTAGCGGAACTATGTTATCCCCATCTCAAGATAATATAAAACACAGTTCCCGTGGACGTAGCTTCCCTCTTGGAAGTGAACCACATAATTATTGTTGTTGTGGTGATGCTTTATGTGATTGCATTTCTTTGCTTTACTATCTATGTTTCTATGAATGTTTCGCTATCTTTATGAATGGTTATGTAAGGTAAATCCTAGAGCTCCCTTAGAAGTTATACTTGTGCATTGTCAAAGGAGTCTGTAAGAACACTGTCACCACAGTGCTAAAGGAGTGTGTTATTGCGCTATGGCGCTAGGGTAGAGACGATACATAGTGTATCGGAGGTAGCGGGTAAAAGACTCGTGCGCAGGTGCGGAGCTACCGCGCAGCTCGATCGAGAAGAGTGAGTTCCAGTGCCGTAGCGCTGGGAGACTTGTCAAAGAGTGAGACACTCTGTTTAGGGGTTGCTTCCAAGAAGGGAAGAGAAAAGACTGTAGACTCCACACCACCTGGGTTAAGGAAACCTGATTCCTTAGGCCCCCCATAGCCACTTCGGGTGAGACTTCGGGCTGCTGCGCAGCTTGTTGCCGAAAGGGCCAGTGCACCAAAGGGGTGTTTGTTGCTGTGCATCCTGAAAACTTGGGTCTGTCTAGAAAGCATCCAACATGAAGTATTTTTACTTAGTTTAATTGCATTGGGAGAATAAATAGTGTCGTTTCCCCAAGGGTCAAATTGGTGATTTTTGCAATTGAATGGGAGAGGGTTGGAACAGATATAATAATAAATTAATGGTGCACATAAGACCTTAATAACATCCTTAATATATTCCCTACCTATGTTCATAAATTTGAGTGGTTTTGGAGGCATTTGGGAAGCCATTTTCAGTACTTATCCCAGGGGGATTTGAACCCCAAATTACTAGTAAAATTGCATACTTGGTCCAGAATATTAAGAGAGTTTGCAGAGGTATTTTGGTGGCCATATTTCATCCATGAACATCATATTCAATTCCTAATATCATTCATACACCTTCCTTGAATATTTCAAGGCATTTGGAGTCAATTTGAGACTTAGAGACCAATACTAGTCAAAGGGAAATTACTAGTAAAGTTCCTTACATTGGCCAGAATTGAAAGAGGAATTGCAGAAGTATTTTAAAGGTCCAAAAGCATCCCTGAAATACATATTTATTTTCTAACATCATCCATATACCTTCTTAGAATATTTGGGAACAATTGGGACAATTTGGGGACATGAACCAAAGAGCATCTACTGATGGATGCTTAAACTATGAAGGAGTACCTACTAATGGGCGCTCACACCTATATGTTAGTGACATAGAGATCACTTTTGAAAGTGTTGCTGCAAGCCCAAGTTCCATTAAGCATGATAATGAAGACCTTGTAGCAGTTGAAGAAGAACCAAGATCAACTTCCCCATCACCACTTGAGATTCATGAAGTTCGTCCAAGCAAAATTGAAGAAGATGAGGAGCTTCATTTGCAAGAGCCTCATTTTCTTGAAGGGTCCTTAAAGATGAATGAAAATAACATCCAAGAGTCCCTCATCATTCTCCATGACACTCAAGCATTGGTGTCAAGTTCTTGTTGGAGAGCTACTTCATTGGAGGAAACATCCTTCCTTGAAGACATGGAGAAGATTCAAAGAGCAATGTGCCACATCAAAGGTAATTTCATGTCTTTACTTTTTGATAGAAACCATTTGTTTGAGCTTAATGAATTGTTACATGATGCATACTTGAAGAATAATGAGGATATTCATAAGCTCACAATTCAAAATGAGCAACTTCTTGAAAAGTTGCAAGATACTTGTTTTTCCTCCTATGTTTTAGATTGTCAAATGGTAGATTGTTTGGAGGATTCTCATGACATGGTGGATCATGAGAAATGTGGGAATTTGAATGTGCTTAATGTGTTTGAAGATGAACTTGAAGAGATCCAAACACTTGATGTGGTGGAAGAGGAACTTGAATTGTCTCTTGATGAAGGTTATGCAATTTTTAAAGAAGAGCATGATTCCTCACATTGGAACCAATCTATGACAAAGGTTTCCCACTTTTGAAGGAGCTTCATGATACTACCCACATGGATCCTTCCCATGATGAAACTTCTGCACTTTTTGATCATTTGGGTGAGTTAGTTCATTCTCCTACATCGTACAATTCCATGTTTTGCAGTATTAGTCTCAATGAAGTATGGGTGAAAGGGTTCTTTTTTATGGTGCCACATGAGGAGTATGGAACTCCTAGATTTACATTTTATGATGACATGGTTGGAGCACATTCTTATTCACATTTGCAGCAACATTATTTGTCACTTTATGATGATGCAAATCTACGTGGATGCACCTATGATATGCATTTGAGTCACTTGAAGACTCATGGTTTTTCTTGCTCAACACTTGATTCATTTGATGTTGAAGGAACTTCATCCAATACTTGGGTGAATAGATTTATGATTGGAGAACATTTTTGTTGCAAGACACATACTTTGTTATATCTTTATGACTCTCACATTCAGGGATGTATGGGTGAGACTTCTTTGAGTCATTTGAAGTCCCATTGTTTTTTCTGCTCATTATTTGGTTCAGATTTTAGTGGAGATTCTTCATTCAGTTCTTGGATGAAAGAATACATGGTTGAATATTTTGATGCATATCACATCCTTTTGGAGCAGCATTATAGGACATGGGATCCTCACCTATGTCATTGGAGCAGATTTGATTGGTCACTTGAAGCTTGTATGCACTTGAAAAATGGTGGTCTACTTGCTTGGATGTATAAGCATTTTCATGACTCTTTGATGAAGCATATCCTTGATGTACATTTTCATTATGTTGTTATGTACTTTGATGATATATATTTGGTACTCATGATGTTTGGAAGGATTCATACAAGAAAATGGGATCCAGGAATCCTCTTAACTAATGGTGTGGGTTGGAGAGCACTCTTAATTATTGGGGTGCAATACAAGCAATGGGACCCTGGAATAATTTTTATCTCATTGGTTTCAAATTTTTTGGGGAAACAAGCAGTATGGGAGATGGATTTCCCCACTTAATAAAGTGTTTTTTATCAGAGTAGTGCAGCAGCAAGCATGGTGGTTCCTCTCTAAAATCATCATGGAAACTCAAAGACTCAAGGTTGGGCAATTCAATGGCAACTTCAAAGAATTATATAGAAAGCATGTTCTTCAACACCCATGTTTAAAATTGCTTGAGGAAAAGCAATATTGGGAAGGGAGGATTTGTCATGTCCCAAATTTGGCACTCGGTCATAATGGCCTAATCACATTGGCCCTATTCATTAGAGTTTGTCAAGTTGATGCTAAAGGTCAAATAATTGCCAAAGAGGAAAATTACTAGTTTCATAGGTTTGGGGTGGAATCCTTGGGATTTGGAATAATGGGGATAATAAATTATGTTTGAATATTAGAATGGAATAAATATTTAATAAAGGATCTAAATAAATATATACAAGTGAAAATCAAAGTGGCATTTCATCATGAAGACACATGGAGGAAGTGGGACCCACATATGGCTAGATTTCCCCACTACACTTGGCATCATTCTCTCACCAATTCGAATTCAAGGTGAATGGTAACATACCTGGGGGAGTCCAAAAGGTATTATTCATTGCATGACTCATCCAAGGTCGAAATATAGAGGAAGAGTAACTCCCATGGAAGAGGAAGAGGCAATTCGGAGCTAGTGAGACACTTGGGCTAGATTCCCTAGTTCTATGACAACAATGATGAAGATGCCATGACACCTATGACGCAAATCAGACCTGAAGGATGACATATGACATATATGACATGTAAGGGATAAAAATAGACTCCAAGAGGGCGCTCAAGGGTGTTAGGGCAGCTAAGATGCTTCCACATGTGATTTGGTGGAAATGGGAGACTAGGAATTGTTGTACAAGTGGCGTTCTTTGGAATCTCTTCCCAACTTGAGTTGGCATGAGTCTCTTGGAAGGAATTCGACCCATGGAGGAAATTAGAAGTTTATAAATGTCAATAACAAAGAATGAAACCGGATTTTGATCATTTGTAGAATTTGCAATTGCATTTGTGAAGAGGGAGAGCTAGTGGATGACTAGTTTCTTGCATTAGCCAATTTCGAGGGTGAAAGATTCCCATCCAAGTTGGTAATTGGAAAGGCCATTCAGACATTTCATTTGGAGCTTTAATGGAGTATTTATTTGTAGGTGTAAGCTACAGGGAAGCTCATGGTTTCTTCTATTGCAGCTCACTCCTTCAAACATTTCCAGTTTTGATGGCATATTCTTGATCCTTGAGGGAGGGCATTTTTGGTGAGCTATTGTACTCTTTGGGGGATATTTTAATGCCCAATTGATTTTTTAATATAAATTAAATAATATGTTCTTCATCTCCATAAAGTTTCAGGTCGAAATTCCAAGTAGAAATGTATAAATCTCAATTTTAATGAAAGAACAGTGCCATTTCCCCACTACCTTGTTGTGAATCAATGTAATGCTGATGATTTCGAATGAATGGATTATTATATTATATATTTGTGATCAATATACTACCATGGATGTCTTCTACAAGTTTCATGTACTGTACTTGAGCATTTGAAGTATTTTTACTCAGTTCAATTGCATTGGGAGAATAAATAGTGCCATTTCCCCAAGGGTCTAATTGGTGATTTTTGCAGTTGAATGGGAGAGGGTTGGAACTGATACAATAATCAAATAATGGTGCACATGAGACCTTAATAACATACTTAATACATTCTCTACATATTTTCAGAAATTTGAGTGGGTTTGGAGTCATTTGGGAAGGCATTTTCAGTAGTTACCCTGGGGGGGTTTGAACCCCAAATTACTAGTAAAATTGCATACTTGGTCCAGAATCTTAGAAGAGTTTGTAGAGGTCTTTTGGTGGAAATATTTCATCCATGAACATAATATTCAAGTATTAATATCATTCATACACCTTCCTTGAATATTTGAAGGCATTTGGAGTCAATTTGATACCTAGAGACCAATACTAGTCAAAGGGAAATTACTAGTAAAGTTCCCTACATTGGCCAGAATTGAAAGAGGATTTGCAGAAGTATTTTAAAGGTCCAAAAGCATCCTTGAAATACATATTTATGTTCTAACATCATCCATATACCTTCTCAGAAGATTTGGGAACAAGTGGGACAATTTGGGGACCTAGAGCTCAAAACTAGTCAAAGGTCAAACTAGGGAAAAAAGTGAAAAATTGCCATTTTAATAAAATTCCTAACAAGGGACACTACAGATTTATTTTCCATTTTTTCCTTTTTTAATTGACTCTCCATTTTACTTACAATATTTTCCAATTTAGCAACTTTCAAGGTTGCTTGTACTAGATCCTCATATATTAACTCTTCTGTCTGCTTGTGTAATTGGATCTTATCAGGCACCGTTATTTTCTTCAAATTAACCTTTATCTCGGTCATTTTTTCTTCAATTGGTATTGCCAAGTTTAAAGTATTTTCTTTAATATCTTTGTTTGCTACTAAAATAACTTCTGAACTTGTCAAATCTGTGACTTTTGGCAATAAACTATAAATCATTTGGGAAGAATCATGTTTGTTTTTCCCATATTGTCTATACATTTCAAACCTGGATTGAAATCTACTTATATCTCCACCCTCCTTAACTTCTTGAAAGTTATATTCATGTACCTGGACCTCTAGGACTGAAAAATTCTTTTTTTCACAACCTTCATTGCGTGTTTTTTCTCAATCTTAAGCCTCTTTTCTCCATCTCTTTCTTCATCATATACATCCATAATTTCTTGCAAACTTCTTTTTCCTCCAATTTCCACAGTATTTGGTATATCATCTGTCTCTATTGTTGATTCTGTTAAAATAAGGTCTTCCACCCATTAACTTGTAATTGCCTCATCATCTGATTCATACCGCAACAAATTTCTTCCTTTTAACAATCCCTCTATTTCTTTGTGTTCAAAAGCCTTAGTATTATTTTTTTTCTCCTCTTAGAAATGATATGAGGAGGGTCATATTCAACTGCTAAATCTTTATTGAACTACATAATCTCCAATAAATTCTTCACATCCGAAAGAGCATCTTTATTTTTTACAATAAATGGGCCTATTTTCCACAGATATTGCAAATCAGAGGCTTTCTTGAACTTTAACAAATTTTCATCTTCTAAACTCAATTTCTGTCTAAGAAATTCCAGAGTGAAAATTCTTAAAGTTAAGAAGGTAGGAAGCACATAAGGTTCATGCACAAAACCGTACAATCTAATCACTGTGTAATCTTTCAGTAAGAACCAATCTCCTATTGCTAGTTCCTCCTTCAACTGCATGAGGGACTTCATTTCAAGGAAAAACCTTGGTAATTCTTCCCTAAAAATCATTCTATATATTTCAGATAGAATGTAATTCATATAATTGAACATATTATCATCTAAAGTATTTGTGAAAAATGTAACTCTTCTTGACTGCTAAACATGACCATCTTCATCAACTATGACTGCAACCTAAAATTTCGTGTGTTGGAGAAACTTGTCAACTATGTGTGGATACTTTCCATTAAAAACTCTTCGAACTTGTGACACGGCACCGAATCGTACCCATTTCTAGGTGAACCAACATGTATTCTGAATAACAAACTCAACTGTAATTCAGTCACCAGCGTATCAGTGTCTAGACCTAAAAAATGGGCTATCATTGAAAAAATTAACATCCAAAGGGTATAGGGTACTTTCAATTTCCAAGTCGGGTTTAAGAAAGGCAGTAAAAAAATCTTGTCTATTCTCAAGAGAAGACTGACGATACGAGGTGACGATATACTCTTCATAAAAACTTTTAGACTAGGATGCTTGGGACACAGGGATTTCAAAAGAATTGCTGACAATGGATGAATTTATGGAACAAACAATCCTAGTTTTCTGAGCATTCATAATGACTTGTTGGGTTTTAGAGTAATTAGATGCACACCAAGATATGAATTCAGGGAAAGGCATAATTTGGTCAGGGAAGAAAAGGATAAAGGATGATTGAAACATTCTATGTAGGTCTACGCCCTCCTTATGCAAATTATTTAACCTTCTTTTAATTTCATGAACAGGAAACTGAATTTCCATGTCATACACATTAAAATATTTATCCTCCAATGCATTCCTAACCCTAGCACTATTAAGACTTGGATATTGTTCCATTTTTGTTATTATAAATAAGTTTAGATTCCTGACAGCACCAATTACAAGACCCTACCTATCACTGATAATCTCTAAAAATGACTTTCCTTGTCGCCTTCTTCTTCACACACACGTCCAAAAGCTTCTGACTCTGATAGCTTCAAATAAAAAATGTCAACTTCATGTGCTCACTACTATTTATAACCTTTCTTCTCTATCTTTCGGTCTTCTTTATCGGCGGTCAATTTTCTCATCCATCGATCTTTCGTGCGGCAATCCTAGCCATTGGATTTAATGTTCTTTTATCACCTTAACAATTTTTTCTCATCAACCGTCTGCTTACTTTTATCCTTTGATCTACGCTATTTATTATCCAGCACCATACCTTTATCACAATATTTTCCTGACTTTCCAAAGTTGTTTTCATTACCACTTTCACCTCTTTCAAAATATTGTAGTGTTGACACTTGTCAGATGGTTTTGTTTTTCACAACCTTTTTTTTATTTTTATCGTCTATGCTTCTTCATAATGTGTTACTCATCCTGAGTCGTTGATCAACTGTAAAGTAATCTTGACGATTCCTTTTCCTCCTGTACTTGCACTCTTTGAAACCTTTCCTCTTAATAGCTGGATTCCCTTAATTCCCATCTTAGTCGTCCATGTGTTTGACATAATGTCCATTTTAACACTTTCGCACAACAGACAAGTGGGTTTACAATACCACTTTTCCTCCCTGCGACATAAATCAAACGTGATGTGTGGTAGGATTGTAGTTCTCTAGTTTTTACAACAGAGCACTAAGTAAAATTTCTGAGTTAGTTTTCTATGTATTAATCTTATTCTGACCTAGTTCAGTAAATTTTTAATAAAATTTTATGCTTTCAAAGTGAAATTTAGTATATTGTTTGCTCTTTCACAATCAGACATACATTTGTAAAATAAACTAACATATCAAGATTTTCCTTCAATTTGTTTCAGCATAAGAATATGTTTCAGCATCATAATCAATAAATACCGAGGTATATGTATGTTTCACGTTCGAGCATAATAATCAAAATAAAATAAATAACAAGGAAATTACCTAAAGCTGATGCTAGTAAATCTTTTAACCAGCCAAGAAGATGTGTCCACCCTGCCGACCAGATATTATCTTGTTGGCCCTTGGAAATCAAAGGATTTCCAATCCCCCAAGCTGACAAACTGATAATCCCAAGAGCATTCAGTCTTCCAGTGATCTCCCTCCTTTCTTCACTTCGATCTCTTTTTTTTGCTACCTTCAAATTTCCTCCCAATATCATCTCCCAAAAATCCCCCCCCCTTTCTCCCTTCCAATCTTCTCTATATAGATTTCCTTCCTCGAGAAGACTTTGGGCTTACTCCACCACCCCAAACTCCCTCTCTCGAGCCCCTCAAACATTTAATCCCCTCACTTAGTTCATTCATATGAGTTACATTATAAAAATGTATTTTCACACTCAATGTACCGAACAATCAATTATACTCATAGTAAATTTAATGGATTTTGACTGTTGGTTGTAAGTATTTATTATGGTAGGAATCATTACCCAAAGGTTATCGATTCGAGACAAATTTTATTAACTACTAGTCTATTCACCACCTTTGTATTTAGTGTTATTAGGATAAAATAATAAAATAATATATTAATAGTTGACCTTTTCAATTTGGACAAGGTGTGTCTTAATGGTTTACCTCATCCGTCAAGACAACTTACCTTGAAATTTAAATTCTAAGACTCATATTGAATACTTAAATAGTATTAAACCATTTTCCATCACATCACATCCATTCAAGAATTATTATCCTATTATGTCTAACTTAGTAATGGACATAATCACACACTAATCATTTATTAATCAATATTTTAAATTTTACCTATATTGCAATTATTACGACACATATATTAATTTTATTAGAATAACATTAATTAAGTAATAATATTAATTGAATCACTATGAAGTAATAATAAATGGTGAATTAATAACAATGTTTTTAAATAATTTATTTATCACATGAGTACCCTAACATCAACATAGTATCCTCGTTCTTCTAAACAATGCACTCTTAAGGGCTTAAACAATCTTACTAATTAATTATACCGTACCATTACCTTATTTACAACAATTTTTAGATGGCAATGTTAACTGACGACACTTGTCTCAATTGTTTGTTACAATGTTTACCAACAATTAATACATAGCTTAATTGACTTGTTTTACACATATTAAATAACTTTATATTCATTATCTGAATTCGATTAATGCATGATTAACATAATTACTTATGACAACTTATACATTTATTCAATATGTTAAGTGTTTGTACATCGATACTAGTGTACATGTGTAAAGTGTGCATGCGTGGCCAGCGTATGCACAGGTCGGATATGTACTATAAACAAACCCCATCTCGACTATGCATACCTACTAACTAATAATAGTATTTACCCCCATGCAGAAGAGCAAGCATAATATACAGTACAATTACTTTTAACATCCTCAATTATTTAACATTTAACCCTTTATGATTTCACATCATTATTTTTATGTTTACATTAGTTTAATCAATCATGTACAAGGACGGGTACCTACTACCACTAACTCACAATCAAGGAATACCCAACCCTCAACAGTACTAACTAACATATCCTCCCATCATAACCTACGTCATGCATCCTCCCTATCCTTCCTCTGCTAGTACAAAAGTGGATGTCGAACTCACCGACCTGACCACATAGAACTTGAGAGCGATAGCATTAGCTGAATAGCAGACCTATCCTCCCCTAGCAGGCATCCGACCATCATCATCACAACAACATGGGGAGCGTGTCTCAGCACAACCCTCACATGACCTTGGGTATCATGGACACATAGGGTGGGAAACACATCCATCCCTCTCAACATACTTGGACTACGCCCTTATCAACTCATATTTCGCTGCTATCGAGATTATCAGTTTGTGTCATCGTATCATCATTTTTGGCTACTAAGGTTTACTGTACGAACAAGTTTTTATCCCATATATCAAATCAAGTAATTGGCTATCCCATAGCCCTTGTGTCATGTAGGTTAGTATTTCGCAAAATACAATTTTATAGAAAACATTCCCATTGATCCCCAATTGATCCATATTATCACATCATTTTATTTCATGTAACATTTTTATTTCATCATAGATGCATATGACATATAACACTTCAATAAATCACATCATAAGATGGTATCCACGTACCAAATCATATATTTCATATCTTATTAATGAAAACATATAAACATATACTGCAATCATAAAATAAAGAATTCATATGATAATCATGACATTGTAACTGCATAGCATAGTAACATCATAATCATAGTGAAATCATAAAACACAGTAACATCATATAATCAGGTCCATCATGTCATAATATAGTTTACTCAGTCGAGCTGAGTTCAATAGAATATAAGAAAATAAAGTATAGTGTGTCTAACTGATAAATATGCCTAATCAAAATATGGGGCGTTACATACACCCACCCTTCAAGAAACTTCGTCCTGAAGTTATACTCGTAATGGTATGGGAAATTCAAGACACAAGACTCGACAAATTCCTAAATAGTAGAACATGGGCTATACTGGTCCCTCTCGATATTAACCTAGTCCATTTGTTTGATACTAATCTCTTATGGTACTCCTATAATATCATAGTATAATCACCACATCTTTCTTGGTAACCTTAGTAATGTGCCATGCTTTCGATACTATGCAATTAAATTATTAGTTTGCATGCTTGTCATGTCATTTTATATGATAAGATCTAAATTTCATTTATGCATTCACCTCTTTTACTCTAATTAGGATTGAAATACTTCATCCTTTCTCCCTTCTCTTTCTATTACTAACAGTCATATAGAAGTATGTGTCATTAGACATATTGGTTGCTTGATCTTTATTTATATCACCCTCTTTCGTTAATATCATGTTGATTTCTATTTACACCCCCCTCTTTTTTTATTTTTTATACCCTATTATCCTCCTTATGCATAATTTGCCTCTCTCATCATTGAATTACATATCATTACTTAATGCTCCATATGAACTCCAACTCATGCATCTCGTACTACACCTTTTTGTTATAGATTAAAAATTTATGACTTCGGTGCACTCCCTTATAGAATATCATCATCTCATATGCACCATATATTTCCAGTTACCATGGCCTTATAAATTTTCGGGTTTGACAACCCCATGTATCGTTGAGTTACTCTTAATCTATCCTTACTAGGTGAAGGTGAAGAATCATGCCTTTACCCGAGGTATTGAAATTAATCCCTTGTACCCCCACGACTAGACACCACTTGCACATGTTCATTCTACTATGATATACTCTTCATTACTATTGTTATATGCTTTCCTTGCCACAATCCTTCATCATTAACTTACTAATATAGCATGTGTCCAATCCTAGTCCTCACCTAACGACACTAACTCTAGCATTTCAAGTCTCTTCTTAGCACCTCCTTCTATTGCATCAACGAAAGTATGAATCCTCCATACATGTTTATCAACGCGATACCAGGACCTAGCGAACTCTAACGTTATTTGGCCACCATAGGGTTTGTGTCCCACAATGATATATGGATTGGGTGATTCCATGAAGATGGGTAACTCTTTTTGGCCAAATATGACGGTGAAAAACGGAAATTTTATCCATGTATTAAATTGAAGCCATTGAAACTCATATTTTCCAAATGAATTTTGACATGCGGTTGAAAAACAAAATGTAGAGAATTATGTTGGCTTTCCAATGATATTTTTTTCGAAATATTCCAATGTCATTTATCATGTCGAATTTTCATTTAATGAAATGTGTGTACTTAAAAATTTGAAGAGCAATTAACAAGTAGTTTTTGTTCATGCACGATAACTTAATGTTAAAGTAATAATTAAAAAAAATGAAATATGTGAACATGATCTAGACAGAATGCACTAGGTCTTACATATTTTTATTTTAATTTTTCTCAAAAAAATATATTTATTATTATTTTTTGAAAATGGCCAATGAATATTTCAGTCGCATTTTGCACACATGCGTGTTCGTGCACCAAATCTTTTAATTTTTTACATAATTTGAAAAAATAAAAATACCCTTTTGAAGAGAACGCATTTATCTAGGGCGTGTATATTTTTTCAAATTTTTTGGATGTGTATTTTGAATTTTGTGGATTTATATTTTAGTTCAATCGAAGTTGTCGACAGGGTTTGTTAGGGAAAGTTTTAGTAGAAATTTAGAAACAAAAGACATGAAGAAAAAATTCGTAAATTTTTTATATCTGGATAGCGGATTCGTTGACGAATCCAATGGTATCAAGTCCGCTCATTAATGAGCATCTAATGACATGGTTTAACTCTATGGAAGGCAGACAAAACTTTCATTATGTAGTGAAAAGGGCTCTCGGCCTATTTTTTAAGCCCTCGATCAAGCTAAATACCTCGATCGAGGGTTTAACAACACCTTGATCGAGGGTTCAACAAGAACTCAATCAAGGTATTTTAAAACCCTCGATCAAGGGCCTAAAATGAGCCTTTTTATGTTTTTCAAAAGCTAGATCGAGCTTTTGTGAGCTTTTCAAAAGCTTGATCGAGCTTTTGCGAGATTTTCAAAAGCTCGATCGAGGGTTTTAAAACCTTCGATCAAGGTATTATAAAACCCTCGATCGAGCTTTTAAAACCCTCGATCGAGGTATTTTAAAACCCTCGATCGAGCTTTTAAAACCCTCGATCGAGCTTTTAAAACCCTCAATCGAGCTTTTAAAACCTCGATTGAGGGCTTGAAAATACCTCGTTCGAGGGTTCGAAAAATATTTTTTTTAGCTTCCATCCACCAAAAATGGTGAACCACCTTCGTGGAATCACCCGATTATCAATTGTACATGAGTATAATCTCCATGTCATATTTAAATTTTAATTGTCATTAAAATTAGATGTTTTTATAAGTTAATTCTAGTATTAATAATGATATTACCACTAAATCCACTATTAATTCAAAATTTACAATTTACTATTTCATCCAATATAATATCTAATTTGATTATAATCCTATTTCAATTTAGAACATACATGCATTTTAAATTAATTATATATAAACTTATGCAATTATATATAATTAATTTAATTTTTAATATAAATTATCAATATAAAAACTTTAAAATTGATATATATAGGCTTAATTTGTTAAATTTCAACTTTTTTTTTTACATAATTATTATTATGATTATTAATTTATCTATTATTATTTGTTGGATGCCAACCATGGCGGAAAAAGGCCCATTCCTACCTACTCCACTTATAACATCCATCGCATCCACGTAGATAACCTACTTTACTTACCGCGTCCTTCATCCACATGAAGGCTATGCTCCATGAACCTGCTTCTCATAACGCGTCCACGTCTAGGTGAAGGCTATGCTACAAGATGCCACCCGTCTTACATGCAAAATAAACTAATAAAGAATTCAAACAAACCCGAAAAGGGAAAAATCTCACTGTTCGTCATTTTCCTCGATCAATTCCCGAAGAACTAAGCTCTGCAACTCCGCCATGGAAAGTGGTTCAAGCTCCATTTGATTTCAGGTATAATCTCCACCTGGTTCCGTTTAATTGGTAGTTTTACTTTCCTTTCCTTCATGCTTTTAATTTAATAGGTTTCATTTTATTTGGTAGTTTTCCTCTCACTTCCTTACCTGCGTGTGACCATGTGGAGGGGCTGCTACACAACCCTCCCTCTTCCTTTATCTCTGCATGACCTAGGCACCTAAGAAAGAGATTCGAAGTATGGGAACATTGATATCTTTGGTGTTCTTCACACCAAGCCTGCTACCAGTGGCCTTATGCTGTTGGAACTTGAGGTTAAATCTTATTATATACGTTGAATACCACTGTGTAGACACTGTACACCTCTGACAAACTGTGTTTTCACTTGGGCATTTTTTTAAAACCAGGTCCAAGACTCGTGCAGAGAACGGTGGCTCCGGAAGGGCGTAGCCCTCTCCTTGGCACTTAATGGTGGAGGCACTAGGACGGTAGCGCATGATTTGTGTGCATAGGACATGGGCCCGGAGCCCTTGATGTTCTCTCGGCTTGGCTGCGCTTTATCCCACAGACTGAGGCTGGGCTTTGTGCATGACATATCTGTGGAATCGTGGGCTTCTCTTGATATTGTTTTTTTATGTGTGTGTTTTCAGCTCCTTCTTCACTTGAAGGCAACTAGCACTAGATATATATATACCAGAGGTGGGAAGGGACCGAGAGGGTGACATGGCCTTTAATTGGTCAAGGGTTCAAGTAGTTGGGAGTCGATGTGCTCTCCATTCTTGAACCACTAAACCCTAAAACAATTGTAATATTTGCAGCACAGATATGTTTGACAGAATCTGTCAAAATATAATTATGTTTACGGGATGTTGTTACAGCGCCTTCCCCCTCATCCTTAAAACAAATGAAGCTCTGAAACCCCTTTGTGGTTCCAAATTCCACCTTTGGAAGGCTTGTATGTGTTGGCTGTTGTAGTTCGCTGCTCATCCAACAATGTCCTCGCCTTCCAAATTCTCCTCGCCCCCCTTTTTTTCCGTGTTGTTGGCTAAGTGGCCGATTGGGATTTCAACGCGTGAAACATACCTACATTGTCAAGTATATCATCCTTATACGAAGAAATATTGGGACCCGCAACCTCTATCTATTGTTCCCAAACCAACTCCAAGATTGTTTCATAGGTTCTCCCTTGTTTCCTACGCTTCCAAGTTCTACAGTTATTTTAGTGTTTACAAGATCCGTATTGAAACGCATCAAATATGCCATTATTTTAAATTTAGGGATCATAATCAATGTATATATATATCTATATCTGGATTGATGGGCCTGGCTATCATTCTCATTTTAGGTTTAATGGAAATCACAAAGATCTTATTTATAAGTTGCGAAAATGATTAAGATCTTTGATAGGCATTAATCAGGAATGGATGCACTCACTAGTCTTACTGCCTTTCCTGAATGGTGCGCGAGCAGCTTTTTCGAATTTACTTACATATGTTCAAATTAAATTACTGCTAGGACTGATTTTTTTTTTCCAGAGAATGGTTTATCTACTGTGGATTTCATCAGCTAGTGGGTTATTGAGGTTGAATGTGAAGACAATCGTGTAACCATAAAGTCTCATCGTACTGTTGGATTTGGATTGAAAGTGCAATATCAACCATACTCATGAAAAAGGATTATAATAGGGAGTAAAAGATGGAAATTAGAGTTTTTTTGTTTTTTTGTTTTTACTCAGCTTATCTTGCCTACGAATGTCTTCAAACAAATCTTAATGTTGTTTTGACTATAGACAATCTCTTATGTCAGTAACTTTCATTTGTATTTGACATCTCCCGTTGTTTTTTAGGGAAGCTCGCTAGTTGTAGCTTTGCTCATGATTAGTACTTTTCCGAAATTGACCCAGAAGATAAAGTGATATCACTTGACAGCTAAGTGATTACTAAAAACACAACAGAATAACTCAGTTGCATACAATAATAGAACAACAAAATTAAAAATGCATCGAGATTAAAAACTCAAGGGCATTAGAATCGGAGAAACCCACTTGGATAGAAAAACTGCAGATTTAACTAGACTTCCAAGACTCAGAAAATTGCGAGCTATGCATGTATAGATTTAACCTTGCTTTTTCCTCCATTAATCCTCGGCCAGAGAGACTGCCAAAATCAACTGGCACTTTGTAGCTGTCCTAAGCTTGTTCAGTTTAACGCTAGCTTGGTTGTTAGGGTTTTTACTCCTCTTGTGGCAATTAGGGCTACGTGATTTAGTGCCCAGGTGGTAGCCATGCCAACTAATACAACAAGAGAAATAGCATTTGTTTTAATCCAAAAGTCTGCTTAACAATCTAAATGGTAACCCTAAGTCATCAAATGTCTCTCCACATAGGTAGATTAGGTAAGATATATATATATATATATATATATATATTAACATATACGCTATAATGCTGAGTACTATTTTTTGTTCTTGTCAAGGCAATAAGATCTAATGATACTTCAAATTGAATTTTCCAATATCTATATATCTATAAATATATATATATATATATATATATATATATATATATACATATATCATTGCTTATATATTGTTTGCAAAAGAAAATATTCATATATATTTTGTATTGTTATGCACTATTTGCAATTAGAAATAAATTGATTGTCTTTGTAATCTTATAATAGTTCGCATTACTTCATTTACATCTGTGATACATTTGTTTCTATAGCCTGGTTATTTTCTTTATTTTCTAAGCTTAAATTTTCTCTTGCAGGAAGCAAGAGTTGTGTGCACGGCAACTAAGAAGTTGGAGGGTGAAATCAAGATAGCTGTGACTGTAATGATCGATTGTAGCTTTCCTTTAGGTTGTTTCTGTTCAAGTTTCCAGGTTGAGGTTGAGGAGGCTATGTTTATACAGAATTTCAAAATTTTATGTTCAATTTTCTTTTCTTTTTTTATTTAAAAAAAAATATAGTATTAGGAATTGGCATGTAGTTACTTTGTAGTGTGAAATTCCTGAAAATTCCAAGGTTAGTAGGCCCTAAGGTCTAAGTTTTCGAGCCTTCGCTCTGATACCATCTGTAGTGCTCTAGAAGTAAAATTTCTGAGTTAGTTTTCTATGTATAATCTTATTCTGACCTATTTCAATAAATTTTTAATAAAATTTTATGCTTTCAAAGTGAAATTTAGTATAATGTTTGGTCTTTCACAATCAGACATACATTTGTAAAATAAACTAACATATAAGGATTTTCCTTCAATTTGTTTCAGCATAAGAATATGTTTCAGCATAATAATCAATAAATACCGAGGTATATGTATGTTTCACGTTCGAGCATAATAATCAAAGTAAAATAAATAACAAGGAAATTACTTGATGCTAATGCTAGTAGATGCCTTAGCCAGCCAAGAAGATGTGTCCACCCTGCCAACCAGCTATTATCTTGCTGGCCCTTGGTAATCAAAGGATTTCGAATCCCCCGAGCTCACAAACTGATAATCCCGACAGTCAGTCTTCCAGTGATCTCCCTCCTTTCTTCACTTCGATCTCTTTTTTTTGCTACCTTCAAATTTCCTCCCAATATCATCTCCCAAAAATCCCCCCCCCTTTCTCCCTTCCAAGATTCTCTATATATATTTCCTTCCTCGAGAAGACTTTGGACTTACTCCACCACCCCAAAATCCCTCTCTCGAGCCCCTCAAACATTTAATCCCCTCACTTAGTTCATTCATACAAGTTACATTATAAAAATATATTTCACACTCAATGTACCGAACAATCAATTATACTCATAGTAAATTTATTGGATTTTGACTGTTGGTTGTAAGTATTTATTATGGTAGGAATCATTACCCAAAGGTTATCTATTCGAGACAAAGTTTATTAACTACTAGTCTATTCACCACCTTTGTATTTAGTGTTATTAGGATAAAATAATAAAATAATATATAAATAGTTGACCTTTTCAATTTGGACAAGGTGTGTTTTAATTGTTTACCTCATCCGTCAAGATAACTTGTCTTGAAATTTAAATTCTAAGACTCATATTGAATAAATAAATAGTATTAAACCATTTTCCATCACATCACATCCATTCAAGAATTATTATCCTATTATGTCTAACTTAGTAATGGACATAATCACACACTAATCATTTATTAATCAATATTTTAAATTTTACTTATATTGCAACTATTACAACATAGATATTAATTTCATTAGAATAACATTAATTAAGTAATAATATTAATTAAATCACCATGAAGTAATAATAAATGGTGAATTAATAACAATGTTTTTAAATCATTTATTTATCACATGAGTACCCTAACATCAACATAGTATCCTCATTCTTCTAAACAATGCACCCTTAAGGGCTTAAACAATTTTACTAATTAGTTATACAGTACCATTACCTTATTCACAACAATTCTCAGATGGCAATGTTAACTAACGACAATTGTCTCAATAGTTTGTTACAATGTTTACCAACAATTAATACATAGCTTAATTGACTTGTTTTACACATATTAAATAACTTTATATTCATTATCTGAATTCGATCAATGCATGATTAACATAATTACTTATGACAACTTATACATTTATTCAATATGTTAAGTGTTTGTATATCGATACTAGTGTACATGCGTGGCCAGCATATGCACAGGTCGGATATGTACTATAAACAAACCCCATCTCGCCTATGCATACCTGCTAACTAATAATAGTATTTACCCCCATGCAGAAGAGAAAGCATAATATATAGTACAATTACTTTTAACATCCTCAGCTATTTAACATTTAACCCTTTACAATTTCACATCATTATTTTTATGTTTACATTAGTTTAATCAATCATGTACAAGGACGGGTACCTGCTACCACTAACTCACAATCAAGGAATACCCAACCCTCAACAGTACTAACTAACAGATCCTCCCATCATAACCTACGTCCTGCATGCTCACTGTCCTTCCTCTGCTAGTACAAAAGTGGATGTCGGACTCACCGACCTGACCACATAGAACATGAGAGCGATAGCATCAGCTGAAAAACAAACCTATCCTACCCCAGCAGGCATCCGATCGTCGTCATCACAACAACATGGGGAGCATGTCTCAGCACGGCCCTCCCATGACCTCGGGTATCATGGAAACATAGGGTGGGAAACACATCCATCCCTCTCAACATACTGGGACTCCGCCCTTATCAACTCATATTTCGCTGCTATTGAGATTATCAATTTGTGTCATCATATCATCATTTTTGGCTGCTAAGTTTTACTGTACGAACAAGTTTTTATCCCATATATCAGATCAAGTAAATGGCTATCCCATAGCCCTTGTGTCCTGTAGGTTAGTATTTCACAAAATACAATTTTATAGAAAGCATTCCCATCGATCACCAATTGATCCATATTATCACATCATTTTATTTCATCTAACATTTTTAGTTCATCATAGATGCATATGACATATAACACTTCAATAAATCACATCATAAGATGGTATCCACGTACCAAATCATATATTTCATATCTTATTAATGAAAACATATAAACATATACTACGATCGTAAAATAAAGAAATCATATGATAATCATGACATTGTAACCGCATAACATAGTAACATCATAATCATAGTGAAATCATAAAACACAGTAACATCATATAATCAGGTCCATCATGTCGTAATATAGTTTACTCAGTCGAGTTGAGTTCAATAGAATATAAGAAAATAGAGTATAGTGTGTCTAACTAATAAATATGCCTAATCAAAATATGGGGCGTTACAAGGATGTTTTGCTTTTCGCGACAACTTATACCTTTTTTCCTCCACGTATTTTGGCAATGCGATAGCAAACGAAGACCATCGATCTCCTTCTTGTACCCGATCAACGGTGCGTCTTGCATGACGGTTAACGCTTATAATATTCGCTTTCGGACTATGGTTTTTAGCATTATTTTGCTTCTGATGATCGATTTTTGCATATTTTCCTTTGAAATTTATTTTTTTATCTCTTTAGTGCATTCATTTACAACCTTTGATCATACCTTAGCCCATAGTCATGAAAAGAAGGACACTTTAGTCTTTCTCATGAAATTTTCAAAACATCTCTCTATTATACATCATCACTTGTGTTGTGAAAACTAGGTGTTAACACGCTGTTTCACACAACTTGAGAACTGAATTTGTCATCTTGAACCTATTCCAGAACATCCATTTCATGAATTTGATCATCCTTCGTTGGAGTTGGATTTCCCCTAGCACTAATTCTACTTGCGGTCAAACTGTTAGCTTCAGCATGATTTTATAACTTCCAATCTCTTGCTCCATGTCGATCGAGTGGATTTCGGTCAATGATTTCCATATCCTCTATCGATTTACCAAATCCTACGCACTCATTGTTCATTAATGGTGTCTCCATCGGTCATTAATTGTGTTTTCATCCACTTGCGCCTTCACTCTCTACATCTTAACTGCTGAATTTATTTCCTGATTTGACCCGTTCTCATTTCTCCAGATCCAAACCTTGTCACTGTTTCAAAATTTGTCACTATTCTATCGACATCCATAGTGCCATCGATGGATTCCCACACTTCACGGTAAACCAGTTTCATTCATTTCAAATTTTTTTCATGTTGACTCAACTTCTTTTTCAATCGATGTGCACCTAGCTATCTCGATAGGGATTTAGCCGGCTCCCATTCACTAAATTTTTCAATAGTGTACCATCTAGCTTTTGTACCTTTTGTACCAAATGACATCACTATGTATTGAAAGAAACCCCATTCTATCATGAAATTTGTTTTATGTTGATCTTCTTTCACTGGATCTTTATCTGGTGGTATCCTAAAAATCCATCTATAAATCCCTATATCTCCTGGCCTCCGACACCTTCCAGTACTTCATCAGTGAATGGTTTAGGGAATGGATCATGAAGACATGCATCGTTTCGTTTCCTTAGATCGAAACAAATCCTTATTTCGCCAGTCTTCTTATCTTGGACAACCATTGAGATGATCCATTTTGATTCTTCGACAGGTTCTATGATTCCTGCATCCGATATTCGCTCTATCTCATCCTTTACTCGCTCCTTATACCTATTATTCAGTCTATATGGTCATTTTTTTACCGGCTTCGCATAATGTTTTAGAGGAATATTCATTTCTCCTAGGTCCCCGAAAATTCCCTTCATTTTTGGAAATTTCATTAGGTACAAATCTTGGAACTCATGCAGTAGATCAATAAATTTTCCAATTTTCAAATCATAACAGTAATATCCAATGCTAGCGAACTTGGGATTTTCCTTCGACCCAATATTAACCTTCTTAATATTCAACGGTTGTTGGAATTTGTCGAATGACATCTCTGGTGCTTCGACATTGCGGCTTCCCTCCAACTCTAGGACACAAATAGCTCTAGGATCATCCTTGTCGTCAAGTCCTCCCGACACATTATAGCATTCCATCATCATTTCAGGTGTCACATTCCACTATAATCCCATTGGTTTTTCTGTCGGAACTGCTTCAAGTACCTTGTCGCGGATATCCTGTAGTGCATTGTGGATGAAAGGGTTCTCATCAACGAAGCTGAAAGTATGACTAACGCTAATGGTCAATTCTTCCCATGTAGTTGTTCCTCGTCGCAATTCTGGATAAATGCATGAACCCATTCCTGCTCCGGTCTCATTCCCCATGCGCTTTGACCCTCTTCCAGATGATCCCTTGGGTCACCCCGTCCAATGTATTTCTTTCCATAGTAGCATTCAGTCTCTCCAAACCTGACTTCCATCAGTTGTTGACATAGTTTCCATCTTGTTATCGATGACTTGTGTTTTTCCCACCTCCTTGTTGGCGTAGCCTTCAGTGATTCTTCTAACACCAACAATCGATGTGGTTTTGATAACTTTTCTTCAAATTCAGCAATGAACATATCCAAATTAGGTAATCCTTCATATGTTGGCATATCGCATACCTCCGTCGCTACCCATCTCAATTACTGAGTGATTCATGCGCACCTTTTGAATGACACTTCATGCAATCAATTATGCCAATTTTCCAGTGCCTCGTCGGGGTCTGACGACGCCGAGCTAACACTTTGCCACCCCAATTCCCCGTCGGTGGTGGGATTTATGTAATCCTATGAAATGTTGTAGAAATTGTCCCATCCTTCTGTAAATTCATCCCTCGTTGGTTCTACGTACCTTTTCCTTTTCGATGGATCAAGTGGGGCGCCTACCCTCATGTCGCGATTTTCAATAGACATCATCCTCTTCTTAAAATTGATGACAAACTGATTCTCCATTGCCCAATCTATTCCCAATAGTACTAGATATGGGCTTGTGTTGTCAACTATCTATATGACATCGAAGTCTGAGTAAGTCTTCAATCCTTCTACTTTGACAGGTAGATGTGATAATCCACCAATTGGTGTGACCTTGCTCTGATTTGCGAGTCGAAGTTGCACAGGGGACCATACCAACTATGGATTCCCCATCATTTCCCATTTTTTCTTAGTCAGGATGTTTACGTATGATCCTATGTCCAAAATGATAGAATCTACATCGTATGCACCAATTTGGGCATTCATCCTCATCTATCTTCCCATATTCTTCATGTGCAATCGGTTCACTATTTGATCATGATGTCCTTCCTCTTGTCAATACATAAAACTAGATATCTCTATGAGTGTTGATCCTCCGCTAATGTCAAACAGCTTTCCAGGAAATTCATCAGGGTGCTGACCTTCCTTAATGGCCTCTGTGAATTTTTCGTATCAAATATCAGCGGCATCTCATAGACAGGTTCCTTCTGGCTTATAGGTGGAAACTTAGTATTACTCTTTCTCATCGTATCTCACGCTTCCAGAAAGGTTTCCTTCTCTGCTTTTGCATCAAATAGAACCTGTTTTCGGGTTGCAAGCCGAACACTAGGTAGTGGTCTATCTTCTCTTGTTGCAACTCATTTTCTAGTTACCACTACGAAATTCACGCATCGAGCCCTTATCTGTGCTGAGATATTCTACACATTTGGATTGCGATTCGGATTCTGATTTACATTCGTATTTGGTTGTGGATGTGGCGCATTCTTATTCTACCACTTCGCAATCAACTAAGGAAAATATTTGACATTGTGTTCCGCTGCACTGCAATAGGTACACTACAGTGTTGGATTCGTACAATCCCACTGATAATGTCCAATATGGACACAATTATAGCATGTAACTAACCCTTAACATCGACTAAAAGTTCCTCCATGACCAAAACCTCCACTCCGACCTCCATGGAATCCTCCTCTAAATCATCCTCACGGATGATTGTATTTTTGCTGATTATATTGTGGTAGTTGATATTGTGGTTGGTTATACTATGGTAGTGGTTGATTATACTGAGGCTGTGGTTGATTATAATGCGGTTCTAATTGATTATGCTGTAGTTTTAGTTGTACAGGAGGTTTCTCCTCTCCCTTCATAGAAAATGTATCTACAGCTCTCTCTTGGAGAAAATCATATGCTCTACCATCCTTCTCCTCATGACCAACCGATTGAGATAAATTACAAAAAAGGTTAGTCGGCTTCGAAAAACTATTCTATAAGTACACACATTCTTCTAAGTGATGTCCCCTCGTGTGATAAATTCTATAGCATGGCATTCCTCCTTGATTGAGTGGGTTTGGTGTAGTAGATTGTAAGTATTCATGGAATTTAGGACACTGATCCTTATGGTGTCCTTCAGACTTGCATCGAATGCACCATATTTCTTCATGAACTTCCTCCCCCTTCTTGATATCCTGTAGTTGGATAGTCAAGTTGGCAAGCTGTACTTGGATATAGTTCATGCCAATCCCTTTTCCACCAACCGACAAAGCCTCAAGCTGCATCGCAATTTCTAATGCCTCCGCCTGGGATACAATATCCTGCTACATTAGAGGCATCCGAATGTGCGGTATCAATCCTGCAATAAACCACTCTTTATGATGCATCTCGCTCATCCCAAAACTCACTTTCGCCATCATATTTTTGTACCTTTGATTGAATTCCCATAATGATTCATTAGTAAATTGCTTTATTTCCTTCAACTCTGTGATATACTGCAACTCTGATTTGGTTTCCTAAATTCATCGATCCATCCTGCTATGATTTTAGCCAGGGTTTTCTACGGACTCCTGGTAGGTACTTGTCCAAACTTCATAAGCCAATCCAACGAACAACCCCTAAAGGTCATCGCCAATTGTCCCTTCTTAATATCATCATCCTGGACTTGTTTCACCGTCCACACTGCTTCGCATAAGAAACAATATTGTTTGAGATCTTCTGTCTCGTTACCAAAAGAGGCATCTTTACGTCATCACCTGCCATCCTTGGTTTTCTACCAGTATTCATCGATCTACTACTATTACCACTATTTTGACACGCAGAACAACCCTGCAAAGAGCTTATATTTCTTCTTGTGAAATTTGGCATAGTGCACGGAGGTGTGGGTACATTGTAGATTTGGGTTCATACTTCCTCAGATTGAGTGGTAGCCTGTTTATCTCCTTCGTCACTATAGGTTCACTTCGTCCCTTGTGATCCCATTTCCCAGTTCTTTGTTTTGGTCGCACTAGGAGACTCTCTCTCTATTTCAATCCTCCTCTTCTTCTCTGGTCAAAAGCTAACCCCACTTCTCAGGTAACCACAATCTTCCTCAAATTCCCTCTCAATTTTGTCATATCTCATATCCATCTACCCTACATCATTTGATCAAACCCACATCCGTGCGGTACCCACAGCCTCCGCACACTAAAGTTTTACGCATCTAAATTCATCTTTAATATGTCGTTTTCACAAATGAGCATCTTAATCCACAATTTTAGATGTTAAGTTTAGCCTAATTTCACAAGCAATATCACTGAAAGAAACATAATCACAAGATAGACAACGATTTACCCTGGGAAACCCTCATGGGGTAGAAAACCCAACAAAGCTTTCCTCAATATAGATAATCAACCAATACAAAGATGTTGTGTCCAAACAAGAGCTCTTTCTCCTCCTATGCATATTTGTCTCTCTCCTATGTGCAATACACAAGTGAGTGAATGAGTGATAAGTGAGGAACACACCTTCTCTACTTATACTCATCTTCTAACTGAATTTTCACCCTAACTGGGCCGACCTCTCCTAAGAGAGTCTAATAACCCCTAAACAGCTAACTCAGGGCCAACCCCACATGGGAGATCTAATAAACCTAGTTACCACATTCTCTCGGAGGGATAAACATCTCTGGATATACAATAGGGTCTCCACGGAGGAATGAAACATCTCCAGAATAATAAATTACAAGTATAATATTCTTCTAAGTTACAATATTTCAACACTCCCCCTTAATGAGAAGGATATTATAACAACATCTGTAGGACCAAGGAGTCATCAACTACATGATATATGATACATCTATAAATCATTGGAAGCTTTCTTTATACATCATTAGTAACTCAAAAAGTTACTGGAATTTCTTCAAGATCTTGAATACTGGAACATCAACATCTTCAGTACTGATTCTTCATCTTCTGCAGCACTCGAACAACTACAACAACTTCATCATCTAGATCTCCCGATAAACAACATCAACATGTGGATCCTCTTGATCAACAACATCATCATCTGGATCTTCCGATCAATAGCATCAACATCTAGATCTTCCAATCAACAACATCAACATCTGGATAATATCGATCAATAGTATCATCATCTAGAGCATCTCGATCAATATCATCATCCGGATCACCTCAATCAACATCATCATCTCGATCATCTCGATCAACAGTATCATCATCTGGATCATCTCGATCAACAGTATCATCATCTAGATCATCTCGATCAATAATATCATCATCTCGATCATCTCAATCAATAGTATCATCATCTCAGCATATAATACACATGATCCTTCCTTTCGAAATTACGAGATCATGGACAATCCTTCCTTTCAGAATTATGGAATTCTAGTCGATCAAATTTGGTGATCCTTCCTTTCATAATTACAGGATCATGGAAAATCCTTCCCTTCAGAATTACCGAATTCTAGTCCATCAACTTTGGTGATCTTTCCTTTCAGAATTATAGGATCATGGACAATCCTTCCTTTCGGAATTACGGGATTCTAGTCCATCAACTCTAGTGATATTTCCTTTCAGAATTATGGGATCATGAACAATCCTTCCTTTCGGAATTATGGGATCATGAAAAATCCTTCCTTTCGAAATTATGGGATTCTAGTCCATCAAATTTGGTGATCCTTCCTTTCGAAATTACGGGATCATGGAAAATCCTTCCTTTCGGAATTACAAGATTAGTCCATCAACTCTGGTGATCCTTCCTTTCAGAATTATGAGATCATGGAAAATCTTTTCTTTCAGAATTACAGGATTCTAGGCCATTAGCTCTGCTAATCCTTCCATTCGGAATTACAAGATCATGAACAATCCTTCCTTTCAGAATTACAGGATTCTAGTCCAAGGATCAATATTTAAGACTATCCTTCCTTTCAGAATTACAGGATCACTGTCTAGGGATGATCAATCCCATTACAATCCAAGGATCAACATTTAAGACTATCCTTCCTTTTATAATTACAGGATCATTGTCTAAGGATGATCAATCCTGATCCAATTACGGGATGATCAATCCCTATCAATTTAAGACGCCTCAACATGTCTAGGAACGATGCAATCCCACCACGTACATTTTGAACTAACTATTCAGGGACAATGCAGTCCTGATAATTTTAAGACACCTCTCATGTCTAAGGACGATGCAATCCTCTCGTCCACTTAGAAAAAATCTAAGGACCATACGTCAACTTAATCGTCGGAATAGGTAACCTCATCAGTATTCTCATCAATATAGGTATCCACACCATCAACCTTACCGTCGATGCAGGAAATCTCATCATCAGTGACCATATCACTCCCCCTTTCGAGGAGCATCCTTCTGAACTACACCAAGCTTGTCTTGGAAATACTCAAACTTTACTCAAGACATAGGTTTGGTTAATATATCAGCAACTTGTTCATCAGTGCTCACATACTCGAGCTTGATAGCTCCTTTCTGCACCATATCCCATATATAAAAATATCGGATCTCTATGTGCTTTGACTTATCATGGAACACTAGATTATCTGTCATCTTGATACAACTCTGGTTGTCACACATGATCACAGTGGGGTCCATCTCTAAGTTAAATAATCCCGATAATAGCTTCCGAAGACATATCACTTCACAACTAGTAGAGGAAGCAACAATATATTCATCTTCAGTTGTGCTGAGAGCCACACTAGACTGCTTCCTGCTAAGCCATGAGATCATGGTAGATCCCAGACAATAACATCCTCCCGATGTGCTCTTCTTGTCTGATACACTTCCTGCCCAATCAACATCTGTGTAGCCATACAATCTGAAGTCATGATCTCCAAGATAACATAGACCAAAGTCTATCATTCCTTTTAGGTACCTCATCACATACTTTGCAGCAATCAGGTGAACATGTCTAGGTTCCACTAGATACTGACTCATGGTGTTCACAGCAAAGCATATATATGGCCTAGTATTTATCAGATACATCAATGACCCAATAATTTGTCTATACATAGTCATATCCATCAACTCTGATGATTCATCAGCTAACAGCTTCAAGTTGGAATCCATGGGTGTGTCAGTGGCTTTGAATTCCAACATATCAAATATTTTCAAGATTTCTACTGCATACTTTCTTTGGTTGAGAAAGATTCCTTTTGGGCCTTGCCATACTTCCATTACTAGGAAGTAATGCATCAATATGAGATCTTTCATTTCAAATTCCGAGGAGAGCTTCTTCTTGCACTCAATAATCTGTTTCTCATTTCCAGTCAAAAATAGATCATCCACATATAGCAATAATATAACAGGTTCATCATCCATAACTTTGAGATAAATATTAGGATCAACTTTACTTTTGGTAAAGCCCAAGCTTGTCAAGAAATTGTCAATTCTTCCATAACAAGCTCTGGGAGCTTGTTTCTACCAATACAAGGCTTTCTTTATCCTTGTGGTTGTTCTATGTACACTTCCTCCTCAGTCACACCATTCAAGAAATATGTCTTCACATCCATCTGGTGTAATTCTGACTTCATCATGGATGCAAGTGCCATGATGATTCTAATGGAAGTGTACCTTGCAACTGGTGCAAATGTATCTTCATAGTAAATTCCCTCTTTTTGAGAGAATCCTTTGGTCACAAACCTTGCCTTATACTTTTGAATGCTACCATCCGTAGCATGCTTTATCTTGTATATCCATTTGGAGGATACCACACTTTTGTCCTTTGATTTAAGAACTATATCCCAAACATAATTCTTTATTATTGATTGGTAATCCTCTGCCATTGCGTCCACCCACTCTTTCTTATGAGATGCTTCTTCATAACTAGTGGGTTGTTGATCTACAAGATCAGACATCAAATCCATGTAGTTGGAGAATGTCTTTGGTTTCTTTCTCACTCTAGTGGAGCCTTTAGGAGCTCCATACGTTTCTACTCCTAGTATAATGTCTCTTGCCCATGCTAGCTTTCTCTTTCTTGATATGTTTATGGCAGGGTGTTCTTGTGGTTCCATCATTTCATGTTCTTCAAGTGTTATATCTTCAGGTGTGGGTGCAGCTTCTGTAATTTTGGGAGGTGCAACTTCCTCATATACTTCTTCATACTGGCACTTCCTATATCTCTTGAGAGTTGCCTCTTCATTAAATGTCACATCCACACTTATCTCCATATGATGGAATCCTGGGATGTATATTTTGAATGTTTTGGATGCTTCACAATATCCAACAAACATTCCCTTCTTCCCAGAAGGGTCTATCTTGGTTCTCTTTTCTTTTAGAATGTGAATGTATACTAGGAATCCAAATATCTTGAGGTGACTTACCTCAGGCTTCTTCCCTGTCAACACTTCTTATGGGGTCTTGAAATCAAGAGCACTATGAGATAGACTATTCTGCACATAGACTGTTGTCCTGGCTACTTCAGCCCATAAATACATAGGTAGGTCTTGATCATGTATCATTGTCTTTATTGCTTCCATAATGGTTCTATTCTTTCTTTCCGCAACACGATTTTGTTGAGGCTTATAGGCAACGGTTAGTTCCCTCTTGATTCCAGCTTCTTTACAAAAGATTTCAAAATCATTTTACGTATATTCTCCACCATTATCTGTCCTGAGTATTTTGATCTTCTTTTCAGAAAGATTTTCTATCAAGGCTTTGAATTCCTTGAACTTCCCAAGAATTCATCTTTTCCTTTTAGGAAATATATCCAAGTCTTCCTTGAGTAGTCATCAATGAATGTAAGGTAATATTCAAATCCACTTAAGGAGGTGAAGGGCATTGGTCCACATACATCTGAATGGATCAACTCCAAAGTACTTTTAGTCTTTGTCTCACTCTTTGGAAATGGGTTCTTGATATTCTTTCCTTTTGCACATCCTTTGCATGTGCCTTTATGATCAATCTTCAAATCTGGTAGTCCTATAACTACCTTGCTCACATGGGGTAATGCTTTGTAGTTAATGTGAGAAAGCCTCCTATGCCATATCTCACTAGGGCTAGTGGCCTCATGAACAAGGACAACTTCTAGATGACCCTTGAGTTTATATAGCCCTCCTTCTTCTTCACCAATAACAATTGCATCCTCAATTGATTTTCCTTTGGACCACATGAGTACTTGTCCATCTATGAATGAAACCCTATAACCTTTCTTATATAATGCTGAGATAGAAAGTAAGTTCTTCTTCAAGCCTGGTACATATAGGATTTCCTTCATCGTTAGTGGAGTTCCAGAATCAAGCTTGTAGCTTTCTTCACCAATTCGCTTGATGGGATATTGACAGTCATCTCCCAAAGATACCTTCTTAGGAGATTTCTTTTCTTCCAGACTTGAGAGAGCTTTCTTTTATCCTGTCATGTGCTCTGAAGCACCACTATCAATGAGTGATGTATCTTCTCTAGGTGTTACTGACCCAGAGAGTGCAGAGAATAGAACATAGTCTTATGCATCTTCTTCTTCTTCTTTAGCTCTCTTCCTTTTAGGCCTTTCATCTTCTTCTTCTTCACTATCATCTTCTGCTAGATGTGCATGATGTCTTTTGTGAGGATTCTTCTTCTTCCTTGAAGGACAATTTCTAGCAAAGTGTCCTAGTTTGTGACAACTTTTACATTTAACTGAGGAGAGGTCTCTTTCTGAGCTTACTCCATCTTTCTTTTGAAATCTATGTGGAGGATGAGACTTCTTATGGCCATTCTTCATGGAGTTGAAATGACTCCTTCTTCTTCTGGTTTGAGTGGCCAAAGCTTGGTCATCTTCTTTGAGCAAGGATTCTCTATTGGCTACCCTATCCTCTTATTGAATGCAATCCTCCCATACCACATCAAACTTCATACTTTCTTTTCTTGTACACATGGTTTGGATGAATGACTCCCAAGGTCTAGCGAGACCATTGACTATAGTCATGACTACTTCATTTTCATCAAGGGTGTCTCCAATGGCTTCTAGTTGTTTCTTGAATTGGGAGACCCTTGTGAAATAATATTAAATAGATTCTCCTTCATTCATTTTGGTATTCTTCGATTGAGTTCTCAAATTCATCTTTCTCTTGATGTTCCTCCCTTCATACATTATTCCTAGGGCATCATACATTTCCTTTGGGGTCTTCTTGGATGCCACTTGGGGAATCAAGCGGTCCTTGATAGAATCAACAATGATTCTCTTTTCCCTAATCAATTCCTTCTTGTACTTCTCTTTGGATTCATCTTCCGCAAGTTCTGCAACCTCATCTTTGATTTATTGAGCAATATCATTCTCTTCAAGAATGAGACCAATCCTATATTTCCATGCCTGGAAATTCTCTATACCCTCTAACTTGTCTTCAAGCTTAGTGCTTGGAGCCATCTTATCTAGGAGGTCACAGAAATTGAAGTATCTCAAAAGATAGAATAAAACTTACCAAGAGCTGTGCTTGATTGAATTGAGATGAGTGGTGTACTCTGCTTCTGGAAACTTCAACTTTTCACCCTTCAAATCTGATTAGCAACTTTCAGATTTGCAACAGAATTTCTGGTTATTTATGGTTCACACTTTTTCTGGTTTACTTGTGTACATGTGCGTAGTTTTTCTAGTTTTATGGTTTTCTGGGGTCAAACTAGGGTTTGACAAAGCCCGGGGTTCTACCCACTCAAAAATTTCGATCTAGGCCTCATAATTTTGATTTTTAGGATGAGCATCTAGCCATGCTCTCAGAATCCAAAAATTCCAACTTTTGCAGAAACCCTAATTTTCACCGGAGGAGAGAAAGGTATTTTCACCTTGTAAAAGATGTCCTATTCAGGTAAGCTCTGATACCATGTTACGTTTAGCCTAATTTCACAAGCAAGGTCACTGAAAGAAATGCAATCACAATATAGACAAATATTTACCCTAGGAAATCCTCGTGGGGTAGAAAACCCAACAAAGCTTTCATCAATATAGATAATCAACCAATACAAAGATGTAGTATCCAAACAAGAGCTCCTTCTCCTCCTATGCAAATCTCTCTCTCTCCTATGTGTAATACACAACTGAGTGAATGAGTGATAAGTGAGGAGCACACCTCGTCTACGTATACTCATCTTCTAACTGACTTTTCACCCTAACTAGGCCGACCTCTCCTAAGAGAGTCTAATAACCCCTAAACACCTAACTAATGGCGGACCCCACAGGGGAGATCTTATGACCCTAGTTGCCACATTCTCTCGGAGGAATAAACATCTTTGGATATACAATATGGTCTCCACAGAGGAATGAAACATGTCCGGAATAATAAAGTACAAGTATAATATTCTTAGAAGTTACAATATTTCAACATTAGAGACAATAAATACCTTACTTGTGGTTCCTTGAAAAATTTCCTTTTTGCGTCACTGTATGACTTAATCATGTTGACAGCAACTTCAGTGATGTATCCTTCCAAAATATTGTCTACCCAAACTTCGACATCTCTTGACACTTTTTTTTTAACCTGTTTCAACTGTTGGATCAGTTATGGGGTCCCATGTTTAGGCTCACCTCCTTGGAAATTATTCTTCTAAAAATTCAATTGTGCCAACCATTCGTGTAGTATTATCGGAAACCAATTGGTCATGGATCATCTAGGGTTCTAATTTTCTTCCTCAGCAAATTCTTGCATCTTCTTGTGGAACCACTCCCCTATCTTCGACTTTGTCGAAGGCCACAGCATGTCCTCTCTCCTTTCGCAATAGGGTCCCAACAACATAACCATTTGTTGAAAGTTCTGTCGACGGGGGTTCACTTCGCATTGCTACCAACAAACATCAACAAATAATCCCTTAAACATCGACATAGAAAGGTTTTACCCTTTCGAGCAACATCCGTAGAGAAAATGAAGTCTCGCCCGAGTTGTCTAAGGGGGCTGTAAAAACCAAGTTTTCGTAGTTGTGAGAAGACATGCATTATGTCACACTCATTCTCTACACAAGCCATAGATTCACATTCATATCATCACATCACATTGTCAACCATCATCCTCATTCACATCAACACATTATCATCTCATAGTTAACGAATTAAACAAATCAACAAAACATTCTTAAGGAATATGCAGTAGATAACATAACTGCGAAAATGTCAATAGCGATTCCAATGAAACATCAAACACTGCGATACTTAAACAAGATAGAAGCAAGAGATATAAAATTATTGATCCTTCTCATTTTCCATCAGAGGGTTTAGTACATCGTAGTATTCTCCATATCACACAACAAACTCAGAGCGAAACACTACTCCATAAAAGATAGAAGTGCCGAAAACATATGGATCAAAAGATAGATGATAAGATAAAAAAGACACCATGGTCGATGATGCCCTTAGGCTTACAATCACTCCTACTTATAGGCTCACTTGGTCGTTATGAAATGGTCCAAATGACCTATTACTAACTAACTTAACCAATTCTTTCGCATTTGTTGGCACTTTAATACTTCACGACTGGTACGTTGCTTCCGTTGATGACCCTTCCGTCGTTGTCGGTTTTGTACTTTGTGCGCTCTGGACCCATGCCAAAAACTACTATGGGTCAAAACTAATCAGGAAATATTTTTCCTAGATTACCCTATTCCAGAAAAATGAACACCACATGGGTGCACCATAATGTTCCACCATCTGGACCCCCAGCTGGAGGGTCACCCTCACCACTTGTCCCACCTCCTCCCCCACCACCTATCCCACCTCCACCTAGAGGACCCCCCTATTCTAGCGGTGGACCACCTTACTCCGGAGGAGGACCCCCTTCATGTCCACCTCCTAACTCATGAGGCCCCCCTCCATATGGCATACCTCCTATGGGAGGACCTTACGATCAAGTAATCCATGGTCCTATTGGTACTCCAATGCCCTATCAGTATTACCAGTATTCACAGTGAAACCAACATGGATCTTTTGACTTATCTCTGCCAATCGACCTCCACTCACATTTTCGATCATATTCATGAGTGGATAAGGATATGACGTCTCATTAAAGGTCTCATTCTGGACCAACTACTTGTTGATTGGTTCACGAAGTCATTACTACCCATCATAGATAAAGATGTGGCTATGGGTGGGTTTGTTATGGAAGAACAAGTGATATCACATGCTTAGTATCTAAACTTAGTCTATGCTCAATCCGACACCCTATACGATATTATTCCTAATTCTCCCTGCCCTACACACGATCCAATAAAACCACCCATTGGATTGCATGTTGATGGCATTATTGGTTTCGTTCATGCCCAACCTGCCATGCAATCAGGTGGATCACAGAACCATGACGGTTCGACTTCATACTCGCCATAGGTTGGAAACAACACCAATCAATCACCCATAACTGCTTCCACTGAGGAAGTGAATTTAGTTCAATATGCTTCACCTCAAAAATATAGTGGAAAAAAGAAGAACAAAGGAAATTCCAAGAATCCTTCTAACCAGCAGGAGACCAAAAATAATCCTGATGACACCAAACAAAAGAGGAAGGTTAAATACCCTTATTTATTGTGTGGTGATGATCACTTCACCAAAGAATGCCCGCATCAGGACGAAGTGCAAAATTTTATCAAGGGAAACCCCACACTTGCAGTCTTAACTGATCCTTTTCCCACACAACAATAACAAATGGTTTCACAACAACCACCTCCTTAAGGATAACCGTACACAACCCCTAATGTTCTTAGGATGCGCAGCGAAATATTAAATTATCTACTAGGACACATACATATGACTCTATTTCTGACAAGGAATCCAATGGAGGCAATACTAAAAAATACCCTGCATCTACATCTAGCATTCCTTCACCTCAAGGTCATCTTTTCATTGAAAAACCTTTACCAGATTCAGTATTACGTCCGCCAAAATGATTTGAAAATACATTTTCAATCCTAATGCTGGGGCTGCTCAAAACTACAACATTATAGAGGATTTAGCATAGGATCCCTATGTTATGTCGATGTTATAAGTCTTACAAAACTGCCCCAACTAGCATAAGACATTGTTATCTTCCATAGGAGCTGTAGATATTGATTCCTCCAATACAATCATGTTCAAACTAGAGTATTTCAAGCTGAGGATTTCCCACCAACTAGCATTCTAAATCATTATTAATGTTTCTGGGAAAAGTATCCATCGTATTGTCTTAGACGAAGGAGCCTCTAGCTCGGTTATGTCGTTACCCTTTTGGCGAGCCATTGGATCTCCCGAGTTGAACTGTTCCCCCACTACATTGAAAGCATTTTACGGATGTGGATTTCAACCTCACGGGACATTACAATCCCTAACCATCGAGTTGGTAGGTAAGACTGTTTCCATCAATGTGGAAGTATTCGCTTCCCTATTGGATTATAACTTATTACTTGGTCGAAACTGATTCTATGCCATGACTGTGGGCATATCATCCATCTTACGCATTATGCAATTTCCCCACAAAGGGATAATTGTCACTATCAACCAGTTAGATTTCTATACACTTGACACCACTAATCATCCTGCATATAATGTCCCTATTTTAGGACACTCTTCATGAATATATGAGAGTGTGGGGGTAGGACTCCTTAAAGATTCATCCATCATGGGAGTCTTTCAAACACCAGATCCCCCTACCCATGTTGCCATGGTGAACATGATATCATCTATGATCCCATATTCTTCCAACTCGACGGACCAATGGGTTGTGCTGGACTGTGATCATTTGGATTTGATTGGAGATGTGATGCCTCTCAGCCCCGTGGAAGTTACTTATGAGGCCATCCAATTAGCACCTGATCTATTGGATGTCCACTCTTCAGTGGCATATACCCTAGATTCTATGGCTTTGCAACGGACCTCATCCCTACCTAATCCTCTACTCCAAACCTTTCATTCCGATGAATCAATCATGGATATTATGAGTGTGGATGAGCCCCCATGGAAAGACCTTCATCTTCGATCATCCTTCCTCCTACCATTAGATATGGTAGAGAATGCCATTGAAACTATTGTTTCACCAGATTTCCTCCCTTACCCTCAATATCCTATTCTTACATATGACACGGTAACCGAGGGAAACTTGGAAAACATCATGCCTACCTTGTCGATAGACATCTCGGTAAAACCAAGAGTCATGGAACATATCAACATAGGCCAAACTTGTTCCCCAGAAGAAGTCACCATTTTCATGTCCTTGTTTAAATAGTTCTGTGACGTATTTTCATGGAGCTATGAGGAAATGCCCCAGATTGATCCTGCCATTGTCATGCATGAGATTCAAACATATCCCGACACAAAACCCGTCCACAAAAAACTCCATCCCGTGCACCCTACGAATACTGTAGCTATTAAGCAGAGATAGAAAAGTTGTTGAAAGTTGGGTTCATATATCCTGTTCCCTTAACAGATTGGGTCACTAATGTCCTCCCCATTACCAAAAAGATGTAACCATCAAATTTTGTGTCGATTACAGGGTTTTGAATAAGGCTTGTCCCAAGGACAATTACCCTACCCCATTTATTGACCAAATCATCGACAACTGTGCCAGAAGTGTCATCTTCTTATTCATGGATGGATTTTCTGGCTATAATCATATCAAGATCCACCGATCTAACCAACATAAGACTGTTTTCATCTTCCCACGGGGTTAGTTCACATATCGCAAACTCCCATTTGGCCTTAAAAATGTTGGTGCTACATTCCAGCGTGCCATGTCGTATGCTTTCCATGACGTGAAGTATTTTGTGGAGCCTTACCCAGACAATCTCCCTACTCATTCACATCATCGTGAATTCCACATCGATCATCTGAAGGTTATGTTTCTCATATGTCGACGGTATAATATATGTTTAAATCTGTTAAATTTTGAGTATTAATTGACAATACTCTAGGATCTCTACTGAGAGAATAACATGTACAGTATATCAATGCATATCAATCATAGCAAGCATATCAATCATCACAAGATGCAAACATAAGAGACAATAGACACACAAAGTTTCCATGGGGAAAACCCTAAGGTGAAAAACCCCACAACTTCGTCAGAGATAGAGAGAGTGTTGGCTGCTTTCTTGGGTAGACCCGGGTTTTAATGAAGCGCAGCAACAAACCCCTTGGCGCACTGGCCCTCTCGGAAACGAGCTGCGCAGCAGCTCGAGGTCTCACCCGAAGTGGCTATGGGGGGGTTAAGGAATCAGATTTCCTTAACCGTGGTGACGCGGAGATTGTTCTTCCTCTTCCGGTTCCTCAGATATCGGCGGTCTGACTTTCCCGCAGGTCCCTTGGCGCAACTGCGCGGATTCCTTCCTCAGCAGGCCCTACTGCGCATTTCCTCCTCCCAGGCGCAGAAGGCAACTATTCCTTGCGTCGACGCGTTAAGTACTTCCTCGCCCTGCGCACCCAGCGCAGTAACGCGTTCCTCGATCTCTGCCGCGACAGCGCTCCACCACTCCTTCTTCACTTAACGCTTATAACTATCAAGGGACCTTCCCAACTCACGTACACAGTCGCACAGATAATGCAAGAGTCTTGTATACACAGGTAATGAACTTAAACAGTTAAATCATTCACACAAACATTATAACAAGAAGAGATAAGTGAAGCTCATCTCCTCGAGGAAAACCACGTCCACGGGAGTTTATATTAACCAGAAAATGATAGAGTTATACAATATGCTGCGCACACAGCTGCAACCTTGGATCTTTACAGGAAACTCCACGCACACAGCTGGGATCCCTTCTCTCAATCTAGTCTCTTCTCTACAGAGATTACAAAGGCACAGACGTCAACTCAGACTGTCTGGCAACTCAGGGATTAGCTCCTCGGCTATTCGATTCTACTCTAGTTCTACACACTCGGTAGAAAACATAGCAAAGGATAATCAACACATGATCTATCCTCGAGACTGACTATCTAACAGTCTAACCATCTAACTATCCCAAAAATATCTAACTCTTCTTCTTATCATGTATACATATATATAGGTGGCCATGACGGTCACACCTTTACAAAACTGTGGGCCTTTCCCAACAGTGATTCCCAAAAACCCTAACCACGCACATGGCTAGGTGTACTGTAGGCGCCACTTGTAGTCATGTCGCCGCTTCCTGCAAGCTCCTTGACTTTCGGCGCAGATTGTGGGTATGGGCGCTTGTCCTTCGCCTTCAATGCTCTGGTCCGTTGCTCCTCCTTGGTCCGAGCAACCATAACTTCTGTACTTAGCCTTTAAATGAGGGTAGCTGAGCCCTCTACTCCATCGCCTTATTTATTATGGTAGCTGAGCCACCTTCATTCTTCTATGACGTGCGCGCGAACTCCATGATTTCTGGTCCGTGATCTTCGCTGAGCTTGTCCATCTGGCACCGTACTGCGCACCGTCTCCTTCTTGCCCAAAACTTAGTGCTTGTCCCAAAATTAGCACTTTCCTTCCATACTTGTGCTTTTTTCCCAAAATTCGCAGCTTTACCGTAGCTATGGCCTCGGCTCCAACAGGCCCCTAACACTCACTTGTGGCTCGCCCTCGAGCCACTCGCACTAGCGTGTGGTTGCTTGATTTGCGCATCTGCTTTTGCTTGGGTCTCCGCGAATGTTTTCTTCCACTGCGCAATAGCGGAGTCCAATTCATCGATACACTCCACAGCTGTCTGCACCGTTTCTGCGGTGGCTTCTTCTTTAGTGATGGTATCAATCACCTCCTGAGATTCAGCAATCTCTTTGATTTTTGCCTCGACCTGGGCAACGATTTCAGCATACTCATCCATGAATGGCTGAATGCTGTTGGTGAGGTTCTCATCTTCAGTTCTGAGCTTGTGCAGTTGCTGCTGCATTCTACGCACTTCACTCATTTTCTTCATTTTTGGTAAGCCTGTTAAGGCCTTAGCTTCTTCAGTCAGAACAGTGAGAGACTGTTCTGCAGCTTGCACCTGTTCTGACAGACCAACTTTAAAAGGGAGCTTCTCAAGCTCCGTCCAAGCTTCCATAGCTTGGCTCATCAGGTTCTTGGCTTCCTGTATTCTATCTTTCATCAGTGTGGAAGCTCTGCTCAGTGCTTCAAATTGTACCTGCGCATCATCCGTAAACTGCGCAGCAACGCGAGCTTCTAGCTCAGCAATCTGGGTTCTATGGCCTTCAGCCATAGCAACTATTTCTTGCTCCAGGGTTTTCGCCCTTCCTCCAATAATTTGAACTTTTGCAACCAGAGGGAGGTCTGGTTGAATCTCGCAAGCCGGCAATTCCTGGGCAATCTCGTCGACTGCGTTTCTGATGCCGATGTCTTGCGCCTCATAAAGTGCAAGTTTCTCAGATATATTCTTATGGCTTGCCTTCAACTCTAACTCCTGCGATTGCAGTCGTTGGTTTGCCTGGAAGGTGGAGAGCTCTCTAGCTCTCAGCTCAACAGAAACTTTCTCATGCACAAGCTGTAGAGTCTCTATAGGAATTAAAGACAGATTTATTTCTACAGGCCCAACTGAGCTTACCTGTAGTGCAGCTAGCGGATCTGGAAGTGTCATGCTGGTAGGCGGAATATGCACGACAATATTCCTTTCTGCGAGTACTTCAACTCGCTCAGCACTTGGAATTTCTTGTGGCGCCTGTGAAGTAGATGCTGGCGCATGGGTCTGCGCAACTCTTCCTGCAAGACCTTTCAATTCTACGTACTGCAAATCTAAAGCACTTCTGATGTGAGCGTGCGCTTTGCGCAGCTCGCGAAACTGCTCGTGTAGGTACTGGTCGATCCCCGAGGGAATAGCCTCAGCGGGATGCGACACTTTTTGCTTCTTGGTGGCCGGTTCTATGGAGCCTTCATCACTTCTTTGCTCCGGGGCTTCCTTGCCCTTATCCTTCTCTTTCGCAGCGGCGGTTGGCAGTGCGGATGCGAGATCGGCGGCCTCCCTCCACTCATCCGATCAAGACTTGATGGTTTCTTCAACATCCTCGGTAGTCATTCTGTAAAGGCCTAGCGCCCATTCATCTGGAATGCCGCAAGGGCGGAGGTAAAGTTGGTGTATGTCGGCAGTAAAAGCCAACTTTCCTTCATATAATGTGGCTGTCTCCTGGCTCAGCCTTGGCATTTCTTGAATAGTATCTCTGAGGAGATAGTAGTATTCACAAAATACAGCGCGATTCATCTTGCGCTTCGCGGGATTGGGAGAATCCCAGAGGTTGATGTAGCGCATGCCGGCAACCTCTCCTGCGCGGCGCGGAAGGAACTGAGTATTCGGGGGCTCCTTCCACCCAACGAGAGCGCATAAAATTAGAAGCCAAGAAAAATGGAATGATTGGGCTGCATTGTCCTGCACATTCAGGCAATCAGCCAAGAAAGAATTCAGCAGGAAGAGAGACCAGTTGTACTGCTCTCCCTCCGCAGCTGCGATGGCGAGCTCTACGACAGCTCCAGTAACTTCCTTCGGTCGGCACTTTGTGAGAAGTCTGCCTGCAAGCAGACTTCCTGTAAATCGAAGTGCCTCATCTTCTACTGTAGTGAGGTCATAAGCCCGACCTCCTCTTGTCAAGTTATACTTCTGCACCAGCTGTGCAGCCAATTTTCTGTCTTTGTCCTTTCCCACAAAGTGAATATTGGGATCCTTACCAGCCTTAGATAGACCGGTGATGCGGTGAATCAAATCAACATTTAGATCAATTGGCCTCCCGAGCCAAAGGTAACCTCCATGAACACATGAAAGCAGCGTCTTAACAACTGCATTCACTTCGTTGCTACGCCCAAAGTGCGGTAGCTTCAACAAATTCAACAAACCTGGCTTCTCCAAGTTTGCTGCAAATCCCCTTGGGGTAAATTCATCGACCTTTCGGATGGGATTGTGAACTATCGTCAGATATCGATCTGGCGCAAACTGGGGATATGTTTTATAGTCTCCCAGATTGAAATCAGAGAATTTGACCAGTGGAATGTGTCCCAACAGTTGCCCTTCTACCCGCACACTAGCCGGTAGTGGCGGTAACGGAATGGGATACTTTGCATTCTTCGGGATCTTTACTTCTGGCGCATCATCTGGACGCGGCGGAATATAGTTTGCCATGGTCGCCAACGGCTCTGGAACAGGTTCTTCTGGCTGCGATGGCGACGCTCTTGTAGCCGGAGACTGTCTGGGATCCTGATAACCAGGATGTACATAAGTCGAAGCCGTGACTGGAGTAGTCATGCCGAAATCTAAGCCTCAGCGCAGGAATTGACGAACAACTTCTTCAGTTGACAGGTTCTCCGTCGTGAATCGATGTAGGAAATAAAAACTTTGGGCAGCAAATGGCGGACCAGCGTAGGATATGGACGCTGAAAACAAGGGAAAATACTCTGCACAACTCGGCTCTGAAAACAATAACTTGGATTCGTAAACAAGATAGAAACTCGAGGAAAGTAACCCAAAAATTATACAAGTGTGAGGTATTTATAGCCAGAGGTGATAGTAAATGCGACCAAGTGGGGTTACGTAGCTATAGGCGGCTATACATGAGTTGACAACACGCTATCCTCCTCGCCACAGTGGTGCATTTATTGTGATTGACGGGCTCTGACAGCCTTCCGGGAGAAGCTAATGCTTTCGATGCCTGAGTTAAATGCAAATCTTTCGGAGATCAAGCTGAATCCGTCAGAGCGGCTAGACTTAAATAGTGGACTTTTCCTTCATTTATTCAGACGCGGCTACATGACTGCTGGAATTCAAAATTTTCGGCAGGTCCTTTCAACTTAGGGAACTGTGCCTATAGGGGTCCACAAGGAGAACTCTTCAAGCGGTGAATTAACACAGGGAGCTCCGCAAGAGCGATAGTTCAACGGTCCGGGGAGAAGCTTCGCAAGAGCGCAACTATGTTCGCTCCAACCAAAATTTAGTCATGCGCGGATGTTTGTAGGAACTACGCAGGAAGCCGGAGACTGAGTGTCTTGCAACTTCCGTGTAGACTAAATGTGGTGCCTCTTTCAACTACACTGGGCATCTGCATTTCAGCAATATATTAGGTCGACAGAGCGGAGTGGCCGTCGCGATAAAGCTTGAGCCGACTCCCGTTGATCATTGTAGGTAGTAATTCTCCATCAAGCTTTGCAAGCTGAACTGCGCCTCCGTCTGTTATTTTTATCACCTGAAAAGGGCCTAACCAATGTACACGAAACTTGCCCGAAAACTTGATGAATTTACTATCATAAAGGAGTACCAAGTCTCCTTCTTCAAAGTGTTTATGCTTAATGTGCCTGTCATGCCAAGCTTTCTGTCTTGCCTTCTGTACCTGTTGATGGAATCCGGCTAAAAGTCGGTCTTCTTCTAAGGCAAGCAGTTGTGAAAGTCTTTCATTCATAGTATTAGGATATGCCATCTCTGTAATTTGCGCGATTCTCAGACTGGGAACAATGTATTCCATGGGCATAACTGCTTCTTGTCCATACACCAAACTGAAAGGTGTGTGGCCTGTTAGTTTCTTGCAAGTGGTTCTGTAAGCCCATAATACAGCTGTGACTCTAAGGTCCCAATCATCTCTTTGTTGATTACAGATCTTCGTCAGGGCATTCTCAAGGATCTTATTGAATGCTTCCACCGTACCATTAGCTTGAGGATGGTAGGGTGTACTCTTATGGTGATTAACTTGAAATTCTTCAGTAAGGGCCTCTATAGTCTCATTGAGGAAATGTGTACCCTGATCGCTCATGAGAATCACTGGACATCCAAATCTAGTGATAATATTCTCGAAAATGAACTACGCGGCCGTAGCAGCGTCGCAGTTCTTAACTGGCTTCGCCTCAGCCCATCTGGTGAGGTATTCAGTAGCTGTAATGATTTATCTTGCGCCAGTTCTTTTTCCTGGTGGGTTAATAGGTCCTACAAAGTCAATGGCCCATTTATCAAAAGCACGCAGTGTGATCTGGGGTCTTAGCGGCATTTCGTCTCTCCTTGAGGGTTTTCCTGTTCGCTGGCACACATCGCAACATTTACAGAATGCCTTAGTATCCTTGTGCAATGTCGGCCACCAAATACCTGCGGCTAATATCTTTTGCGTAGTCGGCTTTCCTGCGAAATGGCCTCCTGCGGTACCTGAATGCGCTTCTGCGATGATAGAGCTCTTTTCATGTGGTAAGATACATCTGCGCAAAACTTCGTCAGGGCCCAACTTATAAAGCTGGCCTGCTATCAAAGTGAATTCTGCGGCTCTGACAACAAGTTGCTTCTTCTGCTGGATTGTAAACTCAGCCGGCGCTTTCCCGGTAGTGAGAAACTCAAGAATATCAGAATAATATTCATCTGCTGCTTGAATAGAAAACAACTGTGCGTCAGGTAGATTGTCCTCCAGACTTGTAGGTTCCTCTCCTGACTCTATCCTGGATAGATGGTCAGGCCCTGCATTCAATCTGCCTGGCTTTACAATAACCTCGAAATCATATTCTTGAAAGAGCAGTAGCCATCTACAAATTCTTCCTCCTAAGACTGGTTTATTGACCAAATATTTCAAAGCAGAATGGTCAGTATACATTTTAAAATGAGCGCCTAACAGGTAGTGTCTGAATTTCTGTAGGGAATACACCATAGCTAATCCTTCCCTTTCTGTAGTGGTGTAGTTCTTCTCAGCTGTAGATAGCTTTCTGCTGGAGTAAGCAATCGGGTGGTCAATACTTCCTTCTCCAGACTGTGTAAGCACAACCCCCAATGCTATGGAAGAAGCATCAACATGAACATGAAAAGGTTTTCTCCAGTCCGGGAAAACTAGAATAGGCGCTGTGATCATCTTTTCTTTAAGTGTGTCCAAGCTCTGTTGGCATTCTTCTGTCCATTGGAACTTCGAATCCTTTTTCAGCAATCTTTCCATAGGCGCTGTGATCCTTGCATATCCTTTGATGAATTTTCTGTAGTATCCAGTATGTCCCAATGTAGTGCGCAATTGCTTAACTGAGTTGGGCGCAGGTAAATTAGCAATGATGGCAACCTTCGCAGGATCCATCAGGAGTCCTTGTCTGCATACAATATGTCCCAACAAAATACCAAAGGGCGCACAAAATATACATTTTTTCAAGTTAAGGGAAATCTGATGCTGTCTACATTTTTCTAACATCATGCGCAGATTTGCAATATGGTTCTTTAATAGGCCAAATACAGTCCAGTCATCAAAATAGACTTCTAAAAACTTGTGAATGAATTCTTTAAAAACAGCAACAACAACTCTAGAGAAGATAGCAGGTGCGTTTTTAAGACCAAAGGGCATTACCGTATACTAGAATGAGCCCCATTCAGTTGCAAAAGTAGTCTTGTGGCGGTCGTCCGGATGGATTCTGATCTGATGATATCCCGAAAAACCATCAGTGAAAGAGTAAGCCTCTTGTCCTCCAACATTATCAAGTACTTCATCTGTGAAAGGAGTGGGAAATGGATCGTGTGCTGATGCATCATTGAGTTTGCGCAAGTCGACACAGATTCTTATTTCACCTTTCGTTTTCTTTTCTTGGACCACCATAGGACTAATCCAATCGCTTTCCTCTACTGGCTCAATAATACCTGCTGCGAGCATTTTATCAATTTCTTCTTTGACTTTTTCTTTATAGCGCGGGTTCAACCTGTATGGGCGCTGCTTTACTGGCTTGGCATCTGGTTTCAGAGGTATGCGCATCACTCCTAAGTCTCCTAGGATACCTTTCATTTCTGTGAACTTGGTAGGAAAGATATCCTGGTAGTCACGCAATAATTCTGAAACATGTCCAACAGTTTCATCATCCCAATAATCTCCTATAGAAGCAAACTTTGGTTCAGCTTCTGTACCAATGTTAATCTTCTTGAGCTTGACGTGTTCTGTGATGGAGGGAATATCAAGCTCAGGACCTTTAATATTGCGCGTCCCTTCTGATTCTGGGATATTGATGTTGCGAGGATCGTCCTCCTCATCTTCAGCGATGAAGTTATAACATTCCAGGGCATGTTCTATCTGGACAGCCCAATCTGGTTGGGAATATTCTGATAACGGGCATTGTTCAAATATCTTCTTTTTAATACACTTCAAAGCCTGATCGATGCTTGGATGTTCTGACTCAAAGCTGAAGGTAAGTTGAAAGCTTTCTATTGTAAGAGGCCAACTGATAGTGCCTTTGCGCAATTCTGTTTCAGTATACCAATTCCTTGGAACTGTATCCAATGTGTGGATGAATAGGTGAACCCATTCATCTTCCGGAATATCTGACCATTGCTGAATACATGCTTCAATGTGTGACCTGGGGTCACTCTGTCCCTCATATTTGCGTAGGCCTCCGGCTGTGGTGTCCTGAAATCTGCGCAGTATCAATCTGCGACAGTCTTGCCATGTATGAATATTCTCCTTATGCGCAGCCCACCATCTTGCGGGTGTGGCGCGCAATGCTACATCCAATGCCTGTATGCGCTGCTGTTCTGGAAGCTTTTGTTCATATTCATGTATGAATTTAGTTACTTCAGTTAGACCATCAAAAATTGGAGTGTCAGTTAATTCTGTGCCAATCCATCGAATGGATTTAGTCATCATGGCGCAACGTCTTGCAGAAACCTCATGTAAACGATTCTGCCAGTTTTCTAATCCTGCATCTGAGTCTGATGTGCACGAGCTATCGCATCGCCAGCTGATATGGCCATCTGCTGTGGGGTTGACATAGTCACTGTGGTTAGTAGTCATTTGGTACAAACTTTCCATGTGGCGCGCTTCCTCTTCTGCGTGAATGGGTTCTATATACCTTGGTCCTTGAATAGGATCAAGTGGTGCGATGACCCTAATCTGGTCATCCTCAAAGGTCATCTGTCTTTTCTTCAAATTAATGACAGCCAAATTATCAAATGCCCAGTCTATTCCTAAAAGTGCTGGGTATGGTCTACTATCATCCAAGATTTTGATTACTTCAAAATCTGCAGAGCTTCTTACTCCTTCAATATCAATAGGTACATTGGGTAATCTGCCCAATGGAGAGACTCGTTGCTGATTTGCGAGTCTTAGCTGGATAGGGGATCTTGTAAGCTGAGGGCTTCCCATCTGTTCCCATGTCTGCATAGTGAGAACATTGGCTTCTGAGCCCAAATCTAACATGACTTCGTCCATTTCAAATGCTCCAATCTGCGCTGTGAGCCTCATCTCTTTCCCAGTTCTGATGTGACTCCTAATCTGGTGAACAGCACGCTGCGGTGTGTTCGTCGAAGCAGACTGTTGGCACTGATCCAACAGGTGTTGGAGTTCTAGAGTTGCCTTTTCATTGCGCAACAATTTTAAGCATTGTCGCAGGAACGCATGAACACTGCCTAGTGCATGCTCCTCCTCAGGCCTTCCAGCTGTAGTGGCCTGTTCTTGTACCAGGTTGTCTTGTCTTAGCACTTGCGATCTAATATTGTTCTGCGGAATTGCGGCAGAACTTGAAGCTCTCGGATCTGAGAAATACTCTTGAGCTTGCTTGAATGCTTCTTTTTGCTTCTGCAGGTTAAGTGGGGCTGGTTTAATATTAGCACGGCGCACCCATTGCATCGCTTGCTTTCCCATTCCCATCTCTTGCGCACCAGTGGTTGCTCCACTGCGTGTCACTATATTAACTGTAGGGTCTGGTTCTCTTTTTTCTGCTGCAATCAACTGAATATTCTGATTGACCTGTGGGGTCTTTGCTTGCATCTTAGCCTGTAACTGAGGGCATTCTTCAATGATATGATCAGAAGATTTACAATACCTGCAGAGGGTTGTAGGATTTTGGCAATCCCTGGAAAAATGACCTTGTGTTCCGCAATTATAACAAGTGATCTGTCCTCTTCCGCGACCAAAATTTGTTGTGCGTCCGCGTCCCCTGTAATTTCCTGCTCGGGCGTCGCGAGTTTGGTCATACGGTGGACCGGCTGTGGGTCCTTGTGTCTCTGCTTGTACCCTATAAACATCATGCTTTCTTTCTATCATAAGATCATATGCTCTACAATTGTTCTCATCATGACCTACTGATTTACAGAAATTACAATATAAATTCTTTGGAGTTTGTACATATTTCTGAAGTAAGTGACATTCTTGTGGTCTATGACCTCTAGTTCTACAGATTTCACACCAAGGCCCCTGTGCCTGTGGTAAAGGGTTAGGTGCTCCAATTGCAATATAGTCTATGAAAATGGGGCAATGGTCCTTTGAATGACCTTGGGCTTTACATTTTGTACACCAAATTTCTTCCTTAATCTCCTTGCCTTTTTTAATATCATGCACTTGCAAGGTTAAGTTTGCTAATTGGTTCTGCAACTGCGCAACATCGTTGCTTGTTCCCGCAATGGGCGAAGCTTCTAGTTTCATAGCCATCTCTAGAGCTTGTTCCTGAGTATTGAGATTCTGTTGCATAAGAGGAAGTCTAATGTGTGGGAGCAGCGCAGCAATGAACCATTCTTTATGCTGCTGTGGTGCAAACTCGAAGCTTACTTGAGCTATCAAGGCTTTGAATTTCTGGTCAAAGTCCCATACTGATTCTGTAGGTAGCTGTTTGATGTCTTTGAGCTCTGTTGTACACTGTGATTCTGATTTAGGTTTCTTGAATTCTCGAATCATGGCATTTCTTACATCAGCAAGCGTTCTATTCTGTGCTGCTGAGTATTTCATGAACCAAGTTAAGGCTCTTTCTCTTAGTGTGGTTGCTAACTGAACCAGTTTAACAGCATCATCATTAATTTTCTTAATTGTCCAAATGGCTTCACATAAGAACCAATGCTGCTCAGGGTCTTCTATCCCCGTTCCTCTAAAAGTTGGTAGCTTCATGTCATCACCCATCCTTCTTGTGCTAGGTTGAGGTGAGGGTGCTGTAGCAGTGCTTCTGGGCTGGTTAAATAAAGGTGGTGCAGAGGTACTAGAAGTACCGTGTGGGCTACTAGAAGATGTTACTGCGGGTTATACTGAGCTCCGTCCGGTTTTTGCGGTGTAAAGGGGTGATAAGGGATATGAGCACTCCCTTGTCTTTCTATATGGCTTGGTCCAGGGACTTGGCTATTGTCTGGGCTAGACTCAAAGGAATATTGGTCAAGGCCTACTTTATATCGTTTTCCACTACGAGTGCACCCAATAAGTTCAGGATCACTATCAGAATCTACGGACATTACTTGTCTATGCTATTCATTAGAAGCAATACATAGCTTTCCTTTTTCATACAGAAGCATTTTAATCCATAAGTTCAGAGAATTTAAGAACTTACCTCTGTGTACTTGGAAGAAATTCCTCTTAGCTTCACTGAAACTCTTTCTTGTATCTACTGCAAACTCGGTGATGAAACCTTTCAGTAGACTATTCAACCAAAAGTCTACTGCGTGGGACACAGGATTGTCTATCCGCTTCACAATACTGACTAGCTCAGGCGTCCAAGCGACGGGTCGATCAATATGCACAGTAGGTCTAGAGTCTGCTAACTTGGCTATCCAAGCGTGCAACTCCAGTGCGAATGTAACAAAGAAAATTTCGTGAAGGTCAGTATAAATATACTTCTGCAACCAGTCTTCTGTTTGGAGCGTAGAACTTCTATTTTCTTGTTCAGCGAACTCTTTAGCCCTTAAATCAAACCAGTCTCCAATTTCTTTAGCTGTAGGATTCCAGTGCCACATTTGTTAACTGAGCAAGTCTCAGTGTAACAGAACCTTTTGCTGGCTTCAGCAACAATCTCAAACGTCGAGGAAATAGTAATTCTCACAGCAGCAAGTCGCAAGGCAAGGGAACCATTTGTTGTCTTCGATCTCGCGCGTCGCCTAAATAACAAGTCTCACAACAGCAAGTCGTAAGGCAACGAAACCATTTGTTGGCTTCTTTCTCGCGCGTCGCCTAAATAACAAGTCTCACAACAGCAAGTCGCAAGGCAATGGAACCATTTGTTGGCTTCTTTCTCGCGCGTCGCCTAAATAACAAGTCTCACAACAGCAAGTCGCAAGGCAACGGAACCATTTGTTGGCTGCTTTCTTGGGCAGACCCGGGTTTTAATGAAGCGCAGCAACAAACCCCTTGGCGCACTGGCCCTCTCGGCAACGAGCTGCGCAGCAGCTCGAGGTCTCACCTGAAGTGGCTATGGGGGGGTTAAGGAATCAGATTTCCTTAACCGTGGTGACGCGGAGATTGTTCTTCCTCTTCCGGTTCCTCAGATATCGGCGGTCTAACTTTCCGGCAGGTCCCTTGGCGCAACTGCGCGGATTCCTTCCTCAGCAGGCCCTACTGCGCATTTCCTCCTCCCAGGCGCAGAAGGCAACTATTCCTTGCGTCGACGCGTTAAGTACTTCCTCACCCTGCGCACCCAGCGCAGTAACGCGTTCCTCGATCTCTGCCGTGACAGCGCTCCACCACTCCTTCTTCACTTAACGCTTATAACTATCAAGGGACCTTCCCAACTCACGTACACAGTCGCACAGATAATGCAAGAGTCTTGTATACACAGGTAATGAACTTAAATAGTTAAATCATTCACGCAAACATTATAACAAGAAGAGATAAGTGAAGCTCATCTCCTCGAGGAAAACCACATCCACGGGAGTTTATATTAACCAGAAAATGATAGAGTTATACAATATGCTGCGCACACAGCTGCAGCCTTGGATCTTTACAGGAAACTCCACGCACACAGCTGGGATCCCTTCTCTCAATATAGTCTCTTCTCTACAGAGATTACAAAGGCACAGACGTCAACTCAGACTGTCTGGCAACTCAGGGATTAGCTCCTCGGCTATCCGATTCTACTCTAGTTCTACACACTCGGTAGAAAACAGAGCAAAGGATAATCAACACATGATCTATCCTCGAGACTGACTATCTAACAGTCTAACCATCTAACTATCCCAAAAATATCTAACTCTTCTTCTTATCATGTATACATATATATAGGTGGCCATGACGGTCACACCTTTACAAAACTGTGGGCCTTTCCCAGCAGTGATTCCCAAAAACCCTAACCACGCACATGGCTAGGTGTACTGTAGGCGCCACTTGTAGTCATGTCGCCGCTTCCTGCAAGCTCCTTGACTTTCGGCGCAGATTGTGGGTATGGGCGCTTGTCCTTCGCCTTCAATGCTCTGGTCTGTTGCTCCTCCTTGGTCCGAGAAACCATAACTTCTGTACTTAGCCTTTAAATGAGGGTAGCTGAGCCCTCTACTCCATCGCCTTATTTATTATGGTAGCTGAGCCACCTTCATTCTTCTATGACGTGCGCGCGAACTCCATGATTTCCGGTCCGTGATCTTCGCTGAGCTTGTCCATCTGGCACCGTACTGCGCACCGTCTCCTTCTTGCCCAAAACTTAGTGCTTGTCCCAAAATTAGCACTTTCCTTCCATACTTGTGCTTTTTTCCCAAAATTCGCAGCTTTACCGTAGCTACGGCCTCGGCTCCAACAGAGAGCAATGACACAACCAAAGTACAATGAAAGTACACAGAGATAGACTCCTCCTAGCAGCTGATCCTCCTCCTCACATGTGTGCCACTTTCCGAGTAATGTAGAGTGAGATAATGAGATGATCAAATAGAGATCTCTCGATCTCTATGTTACACCAAAATGTCGTCACCCTTGTGCAAGTGTTGCAAGTGTCACAAGTGTTGCAAGTGTCGTCATCCTGACCTAGTGTTGTCACCATGACCATTGGAAGTACCGTCATTATGACCAAGTGTTGTCATCATGACCATTGTGATAATGTGGTCATTGTGACCATTGTGTAAGCTCTTTGCTATTTTACCTAAACCCATTTTAGAATGAAAACACATCCCTAAAGTTTCCCATGACTGGAGGGATTAACTGACCTACTTTTCAAGGTCGTCGCAGTCTACCCTTGTGCAACATGCGACGTCGCAGGTTTTCCTAATGCAACCTGCGACGATGTCAGTTATTTGGATAAAAGAGTATCTTCGAACCCATTCTCAAAGATGAGTGATGTGGAGGCCTATCCCTGGGTTCTAGGTGAGGTGGCATTTTGGTTCCTAACCTTATGGGAAGATCCCTTAATCATCTCCCCCTAATCCTCAACCTACCCTATCTCTTTAACCCTATATAAACACCCACTCTCTCCATGAGAGGGGGAAGGTCTATGGTATCCTTATGCTGATAGAATCCATATTGGTGATTGGGAAGCTTGTACCATCTTGGAGTCTTGGCTTGGACATGTTGGATGGAGGATGCGACGTTGATGCTTTGGTTGTAGCTTCATCTTTTCTATGTATTCCCACCTTTTTATACAGTTAATATAATCTCTTTCCATAAATGTTGTCTTGTTGATGATGTTTAGAACTTTCTTCCTCAACTGTTAGTTTAGATCATTTATTGTTTAGATATCTTGTACTGCTTGTATCATTTCCATATTGTCTTGATAGGTCTTGCAGCAGGAGATCTGACGACCATGAGACTTGGAGAAACAACAAGGAGAAGGATCTGCGATCTGAAAGGTATGATATCTAAGTACTTGATCTGTAACTAGATCTAGGAAATGAGTTTTATATTCTATTCTATTTGTTCTAGATTCACTTGAACTAGGGAGATCCGACTCACGTTCGCTCGGGTGGATTTTCCAATAACACTCTATTTATACTTGTCTGACCTGCTTAATAAACTAGTGGGGCTGACTTGTCTTCTTTAGTCTAATAACCCCTATTTACTTTAATCCGGGCTGACCCCTTACAAGGTGGTCTAATAACCCATCGACAAGTTAACACACTTGCAACACTTGTCAATACAAATGACGACACTTCCGTATAGAGGAATAATACATCTCTATAGGAGTACAATAAATATATATATGAAATGCATTACGAGGTTACATATACATCAACACTCCCTCTTAACTAGGAAGGTATTTCTCAACACAGATCATCTAGCACAATTCTTCTTCTCTGGATCATCGTCATCGTCACTGCTGCTGCTATATCAATCAATCTATGAATCTACTCGTCATAGGAATTTCTACAGAGCCAGTCCTTTTTCATATTGGATGTAGGCCCACCACCTGCAGGTCTTCAACATCACTGGTCATACTGTGGAATCCTCAGGACTTATTACGTGTGTCACAAAACCTCGAATGAGCATCCCAGGATGTTACGGGTACACAACTCCGACCTGTAGGATCTCCCAGGGTGCTATTACATGTGAACCCACCACAAAACCTCGAAAGAGCATCCCATGATGTTACAGATACACAACTCCGACCTGTAGGATCTCCCAGGGTGCTATTACATGTGGTCACCACAAAACCTCGCAAGAGCATCCCAGGATGTTATGGGTACACAACTCCGACCTGTAGGATCTCCCAGGGCGCTATTATATGTGGTCATGGAATAACCTCGAAAGAGCATCCCAGGTTGTTATGTGTACACAACTCTGACCTATAGGGTCTCCCAGGGCGCAATTATATGCCATAGCACAAAACCTCGAAAGAGCATCCCAGGATGTTACAGGTACACAACTCTGACCTGTAGGATCTTCCAGGGCACTATTATATGTCCTCCCAGAGCAATGTCTCGAAAGATCATCCCAAGCTGTTACGGGTACACAACTCCGACCTATAGGATCTCGCAGACATGGTCATCTGCACAACCTATTCCATGGCCACAGAGTATCATCCTGATACTCACCATACATCATCCTGATGTACACATGATCATACTAATCATCATCATTGCATTGTCCTGATGCATGTCATCTGGAGCAACATCCTGAAGCTTGTCATCCATGATCGTCCTGATCATACAATGCATCTAACTGATGTATACCAAGTATCTACCTGATACATATCATCACACATGATCCACCTAATCATACAATGTATCCATCTGATACATACATAGATACATGATCCACATGATCACACAATGTATCTACCTGATACATATCAACATACATGATCTACGTGATCATACAAAGTATCCACCTGATACATATACAGATACATCGTCCAAGCATCCAACATGATGCATATACAAAATACATACAAATCATCCAACTGATCATATCCAGCATCAAACATGATGCATACATACATAAATGATCCAAATGATCATATCCAACATCCAACATGATGCATACATACATAAATGATCCAATTGATCATATCCAGCATCCAACATGATGCATACATACATAAATGATCCAACTGATCATACATAGCAAAAACTAGATCATCATTTTGATGCTTATCATCCAACACTTACATCCATAGCCATGTGAAGGATACTCCTTCCAACATGCTTGGAATGGCTTCAGCAAATGTCTCCATCACTTCTTCCTCGAAGTGTCATCAATCTGAAGAACACCAAGCCTCTCTCTGAAGTACTCAAACTTCACTTTGGCTAGTGGCTTCGTCAGCACATCTGCAATCTGCTCATCTATCTCAACATACAGGAGCTTCACTGCTCCTCTCTACACCATATCCCTGATATAGTGATATTTGATATCTATGTGTTTCGACCTGTCGTAGAACACTAGGTTCTCAGATAGCTTCACACAACTCTGGTTGTCACAAAAGATACTAGTAGCCTCCAGTGGTAGATCAAATAACTCAGATAGTAGCTTCCGAAGACATACTACCTCAAAACTAGCCGAACAAGCTACAACATACTCTGCTTCGGCTGTACTTAGTGCTACGTAGGACTGCTTCCTACTAAACCAAGAGATCACACCTGATCCCATACTGAAGCAGCACCCAGAAGTGCTCTTCCTATCTGCAGCACTGCCTGCCCAATCTGAATCAACATAACCTTGTAGGTTAAACTTTTGATTTGCATCATACTTGAGCCCATAATCAACTGTACCCTTCAGGTACCTTAGAATATGCTTTACAGCAACCAGGTGAACACCTCTCGGATACGTCAGGAACTAGCTAAATGTGTTCACCGCAAAGCAAATATCTGGTCTCGTGTTCGTTAGGTACATCAAGGACCCAATCATATGATGATACATAGTGACATCAACCAGATCAGATGACGCATCACACAGAAGCTTGAGGTTCGATGCCATAGGTGTGGCCATGGCCTTGCAGTCCATCATCCTGAACCTATTCAGGATATCTACTGCATACTTCCCTTGTCCAAGGAATATTCCATTGGCACTCTGCTACACATCCATACCTAGAAAATAGTGCATCATCCCAAAGTCCTTCATCTTGAACTCGGCAGCAATTTTCCTCTTTGTATTGGCAATCAATCTATCTTCACCTGTTACAAATAGGTCATCTACATATAAGAGTAGTATCATAGCACTACCTTCCTCAACCTTGTAGTATAGGTTGGAATCCGCTTTACTCTTGGTAAAGCCAAAATTGGATAGGAAACTATCCATCCTACCATACCAAGTTCTAGGAGCTTGCTTCAAGCCATACAAGGCTTTCTTCAATCTACACACATATGACTCCCTGTCATGTGTTTCAAAATCAAGTGGCTGCTCCACATACACTTCCTCTTCAACTACATCATTCAAGAAAGTAGTCTTGACATCCATTTGGTGTATTTTCCATTTCATCACTGTAGCCAGAGCAAGTACTGATCTGATGGAAGTGTACCTGGCTACAGGAGCAAAAGTTTCTTCATAATCTATTCCTTCTTTCTGAGAGAAGCCACGAGCTATGAATCTTGCCTTGTATTTTTCTATGTTGCCATCTACAGCATGCTTGATCTTGTAGATCCATTTGGAAGTCACAACAGACTTCCCTTCAGTTCTTGGGACAACATCCAAAACATCATTCTTCATTATTGATTGGTATTTATCGACCATGGAATCCTTCCATTCTTTCTTTTCCGTTGCTTCTTCATAACTGGAAGGTTCTTTGTTCATGATATCACAGAGTAAAGCAACATAGCTGGTATGTGATCTTGTTCTCTTCTTTGCTCTGTGTTCTTCTTCTGGAATGCCATATCTTTCTGCATCTTGAATGAGCTCTCTAGCCCATGCAGGTTTCCTCTTGTGAGACTCCTTCTCACGAGGTGGATCTACAGGTTCTTGTGGATCTTTAGTTTCACAATCAACATTTGGAATTGCTTCAGTCATGGTAGTCTCTTGAAATCTAGTTTCCTTAGGTTCTTCATAATCTTCAACAGGCGTCTGTCTTGATTTGATAAATGCTGAGTTTTCATCAAATGTCACATCCTTGCTAACATCAATCTTCTTGAACCTTGGAAAGTATATTCTGTAAGCCTTCGAGCTTTCACTATAACCCACAAAGATACCCTTCTTTCCTGAAGGATCCAGCTTGGTCCTCTTTTCCTTTGGGACATGTGTATATACTGGACAACCAAATATTCTGAGATGGGTGACCTTAGCTTTCTTACCAGAGAAGACCTATTCTAGTGTATTGTTGTCCAATATATTGTGGGGTGTTCTGTTCTGCACATATACAGTTGTCCTAGTTGCTTCTACCCATAGATGCATAGGTAGATCCTAGTCATGCAGTATTGCTCGTGCTGCTTCCATGATTGTTCTATTCTTTCTTTCTGCAACTGCATTTTGTTGTGGATTGTAAGGAGCAGTCAACTCCCTCTTAATCCTTGAATCACTGCATAGCTTCTTGATATCACCTAAAGTGAATTCTCCACCATTGTCGGATCTGAAACTCTTGATCCTCTTATCAGTTTGGTTCTCCATCAAGGTTTTGAATTCCTTGAATTTATCAAATACTTCATCTTTGTTCTTCAATAAGTAAACCCAAGTCTTCGTGGAGAAGTCATCAATGAAAGAGACATAGTAAACATACCCACTCAGAGAACTTGATTACATCGGACTGCATACATCAGAGTGGATGATTTCCAAGATTCCTTTATCCTTGCTTTCACTGCTTGGAAATGCTTTATTTATGTTCTTTCCTTTTTCACATCCTTTGAAAACACCTTCATGCTTGGTCTTGATTTCAGGAAGACCTTCTACAGCTTTACTTGCAATTGGAAGTGCTCTATAGTGCATATGAGCAAGTCTTCTATGCCAAAGTTCACTTGGCTCCTGGATTCATGTACCATGGCATGTTCAAGTTGTCCCTTCAATTTATACAATCCTCCCTCTTGCTCTCCAATCACTACTGCATCATCAATAGTTTTACCTTTTGGCCACATTAGAACCTGGCCATCTACAAATGCAACCTTCATGCCTTTTGCATCTAATCCAAATATGGAGAGTAAGTTTTTCTTCAGCCCAGGTACATATAGAACCTCTTTCATCTTCAAAGATTTCCCAGAGTCTAGGTTATAGGAGGCTTCACCACTTCCCTTGATAGGGTATTGATAGTCATCCCCAAGTTTCACCTTATGGGGTGACTCATGTTCAGATAGATTTACAAAAGATTCTTTAAACCTAGTCATGTGTTTGGAAGCCCCACTATCAATAAGCCAATCATTACATCCATGATAAACAGTACCCATGAGAGAAAAGATTAGAACATATTCATCTTCGCTTGATGAGTCATCACTTTCTTCTCTAGCCTTCTTCCTAGGGGATTCATCATCCTCGGCAACATGAGCATGATATTTCTTTTTGTTATTCTTTTTCTTCTTATTGAAGTTGTTGTTGTTGTTGTCCCTTTTGTTCTTGGGACATTCTGAAGTAAAGTGACCCTTCTCATTGCATGTGAAGCACCTTAGATCCTTATTATTTTGGTGATAGTGAGTGTATCTCTTCTGTTGAGAGTGCTCCTTCTTAGGCTTGCTTCTTTTGGTGTGAGCTGCGAGAGCTTGGTCTTCACTTCCCATCTTTTCTTCTTGGGCTACAAGCCTAGCCTCTTCTCGTGAACATTCCTCCCATAGTTTACTGAAGGAGATCAACTTTCTTCTTGCACAAATCCCTTGAATAAAGGAATCCCATGACCTAGGTAAGCCATTCAGGGTGGTCATCACAATTTCTCCATTCTCCACCATTTCATCTACAGCTTCAATTTGTTCCTTGATCTGAGAGACTTTGGAGAAATAAGATTGAATGGTCTCTCCATTCAACATCTTGACCCCTTTCAATTGATTCCGTAGAGTCATCTTTCGATTTATGTTCTTCCCTTCAAATAGCTTGGTCAGGGAGTCAAACACAGCCTTGGGTGTCTTTAGAGAAGACACATGTGGAATGAGATGGTCTTTAATAGAATCAGCAATGATTCTCTTTGCCTTGATGAAGTTTTCTTATGTAATATCTTAGCCTCTTCATCCTCTGGGATAGGGACCTCTTCTTTTATGTATGAGTCCAACTCATTCTCTTCTAGGATTAACCTAATCCTATACTTCCAGGCTCGGAATTTATCAGCCCCTTCAAGCTTGGTGTGGTGAGACATCTTTAAAGAGTACTTCAAATGGAAATAGAAAATATTTAGGTCTTACCACTTGATTTGCTGAAAATTAGATCTGGTCCCGGATTAGGGTTTGTCAGAGAAACCCTAAAAATTCAAAGTGTGAATTTCAACTTTCTGAAAGGATAGAAAGATGCGCCTTGATGGGCTGATCAGCCTAGTATACTCATAATTTGAATTCTAGAAAGTTTCACCCTTTAGAAATGCCTTTTAGTCTTTCTGGATTCACTAAGGAAGACGTTGAATTAGGGTTTTAGTTTCCCGGAGTTTTACCAAGCCAAAAATCTTGATCCAAATCTCTAAACTTCGATTGTTCCAAGGAGCTTCCAGCTATGTCTTCATATTTCAGCAATTCCTATTTTTGAGGAAACCCTAATTTTTAGGGTCAAAACTGAAAGTGCTCAGAATTGAATTTTGATTCGACAGATAGATTCACCTTGCTGAGGAGAGTCAATCTGTCATATTACTTTTCCAAAATCTATGGAGAGAAACCCAATAAACAAGAAACCTTGGTTTCTACCACTGCACAATGTCTTCTTCTCAGGTTAGCTCTGATACCATGTTAAATTTTGAGCATTAATTCACAATACTCTAGGATTTCTACTGATAGAATAACATGTACAGTATATCAATGCATATCAATCATATAAAGCATATCAATAATCATAAGATGCAAACATAAGAGACAATAGACACACAGAGTTTCCGTGGGGAAAACCCTAAGGTGAAAAACCCCACAACTTCCTCAGAGATAGAGAGAGAAATGATACTACTAATGTACAACCAAAGTACACAGAGATAGACTCCTCCTAGAAGCTGATCCTCCTCCTCACATGTGCACCACTTTCCGAGTGATGTAGAGTGAGATAATGAGATGATCAAATGGAGATCTCCTGATCTCTATTTATACTTGTCTGACCTGGCTAATAAACTAGTGGGGCCGACTTGTCTTCTTTAGTACAATAAACCCTAGTTACTTTAATCTGGGCCGATCCCTTACAAGGTGGTCTAATAACCCATCGGCAAGTTGACACACTTGCGACACTTGTCAATACAAATGACGACACTTCTGTATAGAGGAATAATACATCTCTATAGGAGTACAATAAATATATTTATGAAATACATTCCGAAGTTACATATACATCAACAAAATCCTCATAAGTGCATTTTCTGTGTGGAGTCCGGATGCCTCCTAGGCTTCATCATTTCCAAAGATGGGATCCACATCGATCCCCTCAGAGTGGAGGCCATTGTTTCCCTACCACCACCCATGGATACTACGAAACTTCAAAGTTTGAAAGGGGAGGAAAACTACCTGCATCATTTTGTGTGTTATTTCACCGAGAAAACACAGGGATACATGCGGTTGTTAAAGAAGGATGCCCCGTTCATTTGGGATGACTATGCTAAAAAATCCTTTGACAACCTCAAACATGCAATCACTCATGCGCCCATGTTACAACCTCCGTATTACACAAAGGATTACATCCTTTATCTTGTCGCTTCTACTTCAACTATCAATATGGTTTTAGTCTAGGAAGATAGTCACATGCAAGAACATGTGATATACTACCTTAGTGAGGGTCTCATTGACTCCTAAACCCGAAATTTGCATGTAGAGAAGTTATGTCTCGTAGCAATCATTGTTGTTCAGAAGTTCTGTCACTACATCCTACTCCACACTACTACCATTATCGTTGACTCTAACTCCATGGACCATGTTCTCATGTGTCAGGTACTCGGGGGAAATTATTTACGTTGGATCGTGATTCTCCAAGAATTCGATCTCCAGTTTGAGAAGGCCAAATCAAAGAAGTCTTTGGTATTTGCGGAGCATATTTGTGATCTTCCTTGTACTGATCAGGAATCAGAGCCCATTGACTCTCTTCCTGATGAGTCTTTGTTCCTGATTAGTACTTATGACCCATGGTATGGAGACATTACATTATATCTCCAAACCCAATGCTTCAGTCCTCAATTATCTCATGATGAATGTCGTCATGTCCATCACCACGCCAAGTATTACCTCATAATTGTTGATACACTCTATCGCCGTGGCATTGATTCCATTCTTCGACGTTGTTTAACTCATGAGGAGGCCAAGCATGTTTTGAAGGATTGTCACTTGGGGGCATGTGTTGGTCATCTTTATGGGATGGCTACAGCCCAAAAAATATTACGCATTGGATACTACTGGCCTTCAATTTTTGAATATTGTATCGAGGAGGTCAATAAGTGTCATCCTTTCCAACTTTTTCATTATAAAAAATGTCACATCCAACCCCACTACATCCAGTTATCATTGTTGGTCCCTTTTCCAAATGGGGCATCGACTTCATGCATTGTAAGCCTACCTCGGTCGAGGGGCATGGTTACATTATTGTCGCAGTCGACTACTTTACCAAATGGGCCAAGGCTATGCCTACTGTTAGCACATATTATGGTTTACACCAAATGAAGGATCAGGAAACCCAAAAAACAGCTAAGTGTCAAGCAAATCCAGGCCAAGTGACCAAGCAACAACAAGGAAATGAGAAAATACAAGGAAATAGGGTTTTCCACAGAGAAAACTAGCAATAAAGGATTCTTCCGCAACCAAAGAAGATTCGACGGCCAGGATTGAACGAAGGGATCAAATCTGCAGTTGAACATTCGTTTCGCAAGCAAGTTTCTGAGTTCCGCATCTGCATTGCGGAAAACAATTTTCCAAGGAGCGTAAAGAAAAGTTTCCACGTTCTGCATTCCGCATTCTGCATTGCAGATTGCGGATTGCGGAAATATAACTGTCTAGAGAGCATGAAGCCAAAATCCCAATCCCAGTATGCCACATGGGGTATTTAAAAAAGGGCAGTTCCGGAAAGGCCATTGTGGAAAGGAAATTAGGGAAAGAGAATTGTGGGTAGAATATGTTTTGCAGAGCAAATTGTAGTCGTAGAGAAGGAATATTTTCATAGAGAAATGGCGCATCTGAGGCTACTGAGGAGGCAGTGAAGGTGCCTTTTTCAGTGACCTAACTTAATCAAACCTAAACAGCCCGATCCAATGGAATAGCAGGTGGATTGCATGAACCAATGGTGCACTACAAACTCGAGCGATTCTTCTCCTCCGCGCATGATAGAATCAGAGGATGTTGATTCGAATGGCTCATCTCAAATGACCTCACCATTACCAATCCAAGTTGTTCTGAATTAGTTAGATGATTTTGATGTTTTGTAATCCTATAAAGGCAGGTTCCGAAGAGAACCAAAGGGTTGGATGTTTTTGTTTCAAAGAGATTACTGCTCTACACTTGTATTTGAGTTCAGCCTCTTAATATAAGTGAGCAGACCCGATTTTGGAGCTTGAGATTCCTATGATGTGTAATTATGATGTATGTTATATCTTGTGTATGCTTTCCACTTCTATTTCCATTAATTGTTTGTTTCTGCAGTACCTAAAGATAAAGACTACAGGGTCTGGAATTCATGCTCACATGATGTAGATGACTATGACTAGGTATTCCTCCCTTTTCCTCTGAATTTGCAGGTTAGAATTCATTCTTAAATTCTCTAGCCTCGTAATGGAACTCGCATCCTCCTTCTACTTCCATCTGCTGATTACATTGATGTGAAAGAACCACATCTACCTTGCCTCTTTCGTCTGCTATCATAGTCTGTATCTATCATGTGTGACTGTAAACCCATCAGAGTTGACTTCATGCCCAATTGTCCTCCTGCTCTTAACTCCAACCAACCAAAAACCCCTTTTAATTCATTGTTTGAAGGTCTAGCCGCCATTTTTTCCAATAACCCATCCCATTTTTAAGCTGCATCCTGTTGCTGGAAGCACTAAAGGGAGATCCCTCCCTATGGTTGGAAAGGCTAGTTTCCATCTACTAAAGATTGGTTTGCAACAGTTACCCCATGGTCTTTCCTGCCACAACCCAGGGAAATCTTAGGTGATAGCATTCTGGCGACTCCGCTGGGGAGAATCTCTGGTTTTCATGGTGTAAACTTAGACCTCTGAGGGCGAACAGAGAGTCTGAGGTTCAAAGGTTGTATCATTTTCGTTGGTGACTCCAACTTTTAAAAAAAAGGTAATTCCACTGGAGATCGAGCTTACTTCAAAAGATTTATATCATATCAAAGCTGATTACTGAAGGGGAATAGTAGTCAGACGCTAAGAGGATCCTGCATTGTTCTCGTGGTGAATCCATCTTTCAAATCAGAGAGCCCCTAGGAAAAATTCTGGCTCCCAGGAGAATACCTACCAGAATTCATCTAGATCCTGAGCTATCAAAAGTTACTTCAGACCTAGAGAAGGTCATCAATAAAGAAAAGAGAGGCCAAGCAGGTATTTCTCTATTGGCTAGATCCTTTTATTTACCTAAGAAAGAGGCATATACTGTAGAAAGCATCCCTTCAAGTTTAAGGACTGAATCTTCCCCATTCAGATCTAGGTCTGAGACTGATCTAAGAGAAACCCTGTTTGACGAAGGGAAATTCCAAACCCATTTCCTGAGTGCTTTGTGGGGAAGCTTATAAGCCTAGGAATAAACTAGTGTCTTGTCTCCATTTGCTAAAGCTACTGGCCAAAATACCCAAATCCTAAGTATCACTCCTGCTGCTTCTAAAACCCCCTTTGCTCCCAAGAAAAACCTAAGAGCCATGACTACCAGATATGCCCCTTTATCCCTCCCAGCAAATGTCGATGACCTACCTATGGGATATGCCCAACACTTATTGAGATTTGATGGAGAGGGAAAAATATCTATGCAGCATCATATAGACCAATTCAATGACTTCCCAGACCTAGAAGGGGTGGATGAATATGATGTTAATATGAGGTTGTTTGCCCAAATCCTAGAAGGGGAAGTGAAGAAGTGGTTTAAGGCCCTTCCAAATTGAGGAATAACTACCTATGAAAGATTTGAAAAATATTTCATGTCCATATGGAAAGATAAACAAAATCCCCTCTAGATCCTCACTCAGTATGAAAATACAAAGAAAACCAATGCTGAGACTGTCCAAGAATTCTCAGCCAGGTTCATGAGAATGTACAATTCTATCCCTATGGACATAAAACCCCTTCTGGGGGCTTCCAAGCTTCATTTTTTCAACTGTTTTGACAATGAATTTGCTCTCATGCTGACAAAAAGGAGATCTCCCACTCTTCTTGATATGTTGAAAGATGCACTAGAACCAGAAGGCAACAGAAAAATTAAACACTTAACTGAAGCTCATAAAAAGAGATGTCGTGAAGCAGTGCAACCTTCCACATCCCAATCCATGGATGTCAAATTCAAGCAGATGATGAGAACCATGGAATAGATGGTGGATAGGATCTCCCTTTATATTAGGCTTCCTTCCAGAGAAAACCTAGAGCCTCAAGCTCGAAATAACAATCTCAAAAGGCCCCCTGCCCCACAAGGAAGACCTAGAGAGCCAAGAGACCCTAGAAATCCTGAAAATCAACTAAGCAGACCACCTTTTGCTGAGAAATTTTTATATGAAGAAGAGGAAGACAGTCATGTTGAAGACCAAATTCACCTCTTTGATCAGATCTAACTACATTTCTATTTGACTAAAAATGAACATGACCAGTCTTCCTTGCAATCAGATGAAGTCTTAGGAGAATCAAAACCTGACCAATACCAAAGGGGGCTCCACAATGCAATATGTGAGTTTGAGAGGCAGCATAATTTGAGGAGTAGAAAAATAATAGTAGACCAAGGAAAGGTTGTTTTTGATCCATCTTCTTCCCAGCCACAAAGAAGAGAAGTCTCTGGGAAAAAGGACCCAAAAGTTACAATCTCTGATGAGACCCTTGGGAAGGGGGCAGACCCTCCTAAAAAGAGTGCAGAGCAGGGAGATGAAGTAAATACAAAAACAACAGAGAAGGTCCATGCTGCTTTCAATTTGGAAAAAGAAATATCTAAAATTAAGATCTCCATCCCCTTAAATGAATTGGTCAAAAACTTAGAATATAAAGAGCAGATCCTGAAGGTATTAAATGGTGGATAAGGAAAGATTCCTGATACTCTCAATCTGCATGATGACAATCCCACTCCTATGTTTGGTCCCCGTGTTGAAAATGCCTCAGAAATCGATGTCCCTCCTTTCTATATCAGTCTCAATATACATGACCATATCCTGCATAATGCCATGTTTGATTTAGGAGCCTCTCATAACCTCATGCCAAGTTTAGTGCTAGAGAACCTAGGGTTAGAAATCACCAGGCCATATAAATATTTTTTCTCCTTTGATTCTAAAAGAGTTCCATGTGTAGGGATCATTAAGGACATGGTGGTCTCACTGACTCAGATACCTCAGAAGAATATGATCATGGATGTGGTAGTGGTTGATATTCCACCCAAGTTTGGGATGTTGTTGTCTTGGTCTTGGACAACAAAGTTACAGGGAACCATGCAAATGGACATGTCTTATGCCACCATCCCCATATTTGGGGAAAGCAGAAGACTGTACAGGGAGCATAGGCTATCATACGTGGTAAGCAGCAAAGACAGGCCTGACAACCAACCCATATTTTTTGTGGACACAGACGTAGGTTCCTCCATTCTCTACTATGATCTAGGATCGGAGAAAGGAATTGCGAAAGTTTCCCAGTTCCCTGAACCAAATGATTAAGTCGATGATAGAAATGGGGTAAAATTCCTCGATATCTCAGCTAATGCAGAGGGAGATGGGAAGCGAATGGAAGAAGGCAGTAATGAGAAATCAAAGTTGGAAATAGAAGTCGCGGCCTCCCTCCAAAAAGAGGATAACTGGGTCATGAGATTCGATGGAGCTATAAACAAAGAAGGAGTTGGAGCAGGGATATGGATCATCCCTTGAGATGAGGGAAATGCATGCGCCATATTTCATACTTCCGAGCTAATGTTTAACTGGTCAAATCATGTGGCGGAATATGAAGCTCTCTTTTGGGATTGAATAAACTCAAAGGCCTGAAATATAAGAAGATCAAGGTATATGGAGATGCAGAGCTAATAATCTAGCAGGCGAAAGGAAACTATGAGGCTAAACATCCCAGGCTAAAAGCTTACAGGAATGCTGTGTGGGACATGTTTGACAATTTGTTCACAGAGCACTATATCTTTTTCATTCCCAGAGAGCAGAATACAATGGAAGATACTCTATCTATTTCTGCTAGCATATTCCAACTCCTTGCCTATCCTTCCAAAATTCACATGATTAATATAAGGCATAGGCCTTTTGTCCCATCAAACACAAAGCACTGGAAAATATTTGAAAATGACCAACAAATCAGGAAATTCCTAGAGATGACTAGGGAATTTTCCAATGTTCAGATTAATCAAGAGGACTATGAAGGAAAGGAGTGGGAACCTAATCCACCTGAACTCAAAACCACTTTGGCAGGCAAAGAGATTTTGCAGCTAAAAATAAAGTACATACCCAAGGGATTGGTCCCACTGGAAATAATTTTTGATGAAAATGATGTGGCCAAAGATCACAAGGTTTCTCCAAACCCGAATATAGTAGAAGACTATAACATTGGGAGCGATGAAGAACACAAAATTGTCAAACTGTCAAAGTCTTTAGCCCTTGGTATCAAAAAGGACTATATGGATTTAATGAGAATTTTTTCTGATGTGTTTGCATGGTGCTATGAAGATCTGAAAGAATATGACACAGTTATCACCCAACATACCATACCATTCAAGACAAGAGAGAAGCCATTTAGGAAGAAGCTGAGAAGGATAAATCCCATCCTACTCCCGCTGGTAGGAAAGGAGGTAAAGAGGTTGTATGAATCCAAAATCATTGTCTCTTTGAGGTTTTCATAGTGGATGGCCAACATAGTCCCAGTAAGGAAAAAGAATGGCAAAATCAGACTATGTATTGACTTCATAAACCTCAACAAGGTGTCTCTAAAGGACAACTACCCCTTGCCCAAAATGGATCACATTTTACAGAAGGTTATAGGGGCATCAAGAATGTCCATTATGGATGGATTTTCAGGGTACAATCCGATTAAGGTGCAGCCAGAAGACCAAAGCAAGACATCTGTTACCACACCTTGGGGAACCTTCATGTATGCAAATATTCCCTTTGGTCTGTTGAATGCAAGAGCCACCTTCCAAAGAGCTATGGACATAGTCTTTGCAGAAGAGAGACAAATTTGTAGTGGTCTACATGGATGACATCATAGTATACTCTTAATCGGATGTAGAACATCTGAAACAATTACACCAAGTGTTCACCAAATGCAGAAAATTTGGAATCTCCTTGAACCCTAAGAAGTCAAATTTTTCCATGCAAGAGGGAAAATTGATGGGCCACATAATATCTAAAGATGGGATCAAAATTGACCCAGACAGAATAGATGCAATAAATAAAATTGAGCTCCCTAGGAGTAAAAAGGAAATCCAATCTCTTATAGGCACAGTGAATTTTATAAGGAGATTTATTCCCAATTTTGCAGAGATCATGAGGTCTATAACCTGCATGATTAAGAAGGATACTCAGGTTAGATGGACTGCTGAGGCTAGGAAGGAATTTTAAGATATAAAGAGAGAAATTGTTGAAAAACCTGTACTGATCAGGCCATATTTTAACAAGGATTTTCTTATGTTTTATTTTTTCTCTGAGCATTCCATAGCAGGTGTGCTTTTACAGAAAAATCAGGAAGGGGATGAGCAACCCATAACTTTCTTTAGCAAGGCTCTCAGAGATGTTGATCTCAAGTGCAACATTATGGAAAAGAAATCCTATGCCATGATCAAAACTCTGAAGGATTTCAAATTTTATTTTCTACATTCCCATGTTGTAGCTTATGTCCCTAATGTTGCTATGAAAGATATATGGAGACAACCTAATCCAGAAGGCAGAAGTGCAAAGTGGATAGCTGTGTTACTAGAATATGACCTAGAGATCAACCCTACAAAGCTTATTAAAGGGCAAGGTCTGGCCAGACTCATGGCTGAGTCAAATTGGGATTCAATGAGTGTGAATTTGTTTCCACACATGCAAGAGGAAACTTCCCAAGATCCACTACCTCATGTATCAGACAAATTCATGTCCTCTCCTTGGTATTCTGATGTTGTATATTTTTTGCAGAACTTGCAAGCACCCCTTGAGATGGGAAAAATAAAAGCTAGATCCACCAAGATGAAGGCTGCTATGTTTTGCACACTAGATGGTTGTCTTTATTGGAAATACCCTAGAGGTGTCCTCTTGAATTGCATAGTGGAATATGAGGCCAAAGTAACATTGAAAGGGTTTCACAAAGGAGTATATGGAGGACATCATTACTAGAAGGCCACAGTTAAAAAAAAATTCAGGGCATGGTTTTATTGGCCTACTATGTTGAAGGATGCTTATAAAGAAATATCCAGCTTCCATGAATGCCAAGTCTTGTCATTGCCTCTGAAACAAATATCATTGGAATCCCCTTTCCAGCAGTGGGGGATTGAATTCATTGGTGAAATTTTCCCCAACTCCTCTGGACAGCACAGGTGGATATTGACTACCACTGATTACTTCACCAAGTGGATCGAGGAAGTACCTACCCGACAAGCCACATATACAGTCATTATCAAGTTTTTGGAGTAGAATATCTTGTCTAGGTTTGGCTGTCTTGTTAAGATAATCATTGATAATGCGCAGGATTTCAAATTCAAGAAGATGGTAAAATTTTGTGACAAGTTCCACATCAAATTGGGCCATTCTACTACTTACTAACCCTAGGGAAGGATTGGAAGAATCCTCCAACAAAATTCTGGTGTGGATAATCAAGAAGCTGCTACAAGAAAATAAAAGGGCTTGGCACACCAAGTTGACCTTTTCCCTGTAAGCTGATAGGATCACCTCTAAAAGGTCCATTGGAAATTTTGCTTTCAAATTAGTATATGGAACAGAAGTGATATTCCTTGATTCCCTCAGAGGACCCACAATGAGATTTCTATAGGAGCAAGAAGAAGAACCAAACCTCGAGCTGAGGAGGACTAACCAGCTGGTGGAACTGCAAGAAATTAGAGAAGGGGTGCAGGCTGAAGCCACGAAAGCCTAGAGCTGGATCAAGAAGACGTTTGATAGAAAGACCAAGGAAGATGATTTCCAAGTGGGAGACCTGGTATTAAAGTGGGATTATAGAAGAGAAGACCATGCCCAAAATTTAGATAACCTTTGGCAGGGGCCCTATACAATCACCGCCTACCATGGGAATAATGCTTTCTTCCTGCAAGACGAAGATAATGAACTAGTTGGAAAGGGATCCATCAATGGACGTTTCCTGAAGCATTATTTCAAGTAAAAAGAAATTCTTCCCACCCACCCCCATTATACATTGTCATTTTTTTTATTTTCAGTTAGTCATGTTCCAGTTTTGTGATACGAAGAAGGAAAAAGAGGAAGGGAATAAGGGCCACTAGTCTACATGTTCTTGCTAACTCGTAGGGAGGATAACATCCCTAGTTGGAGCCGTTGTTAACACATATTATGGTTTACACCAAATGAAGGACTAGGAAACCCAAAAAATAGCTAAGTGTCAATCAAATCCAGGCCAAGTGACCAAGCAACAACAAGGAAATGAGAAAATAGAAGGCAATAAGGCTTTTCCACAGAGAAAACTAACAGTAAAGGCTTCTTCCATGACCAAAGAAGATTCGAGAGCCAGGATTGAATAGCGAGATCAGATCTGCGGTTGAAAATGCATTCCACAAGCCAGTTTCTGAGTTCCGCATCTGCATTGCGGATTGCGGAAAGCAATTTTCCAGGGAGTGCAAAGACAATATTCTGCATTCCGCATTGTGGATTGCAGAACAAGATTTTTTCAATTGGCGAAAAAGTAAGTTTTTGCATTCCACATTCCGCATTGCAAATTGCAGAAAGATAATTCTCCAAAAAGCACGAAGCCGAAATCCCAATCCCCGTATGCCACGTGGTGGATTACGGATTGCGAAAAGGGAAATTGCGGAAAGGTCATTACAGAAGTGAAATTACAGAAAGGCAATTGCGAAAAGAGAATTGTGAATCGAAGAGGTTTTGCAGAGAAAATTGTAGTCATAGAGAAGGAAGATTTTCATAGAGAAATGGCGCGTCTGAGCCCGCTGGGGAGGAAATGAAGGTGCCTATTTCTGTTAGCTATCTTAATCAAACCTAAATAGCTCGATCCAATGGACTAGCAGGTGGTTTCCATGACCCAATGATGCACTACCAGCTCGAGCAATTCTTCTCCTCTGCGCATGATAGAATCAAAGGCTGTTGATTCAGGCAGCTCATCTCAAACGGCCTCATCATTACCAGTCCAAGTTTTTTTGAATTAGTTAGATGATTTTGATGTTTTGTAAGCCTATAAAGGTAGGTTCCGAAGAGAACCAAAGGGTTGGACGCTTTTGTTTTAGAGAGATTACTGCTCTGCGCCTGTATTTGAGTTTGCCCTCTTAATATAAGTGAACATGCCCAATTTTGGAGCTTGAGATTCTTGTGACGTGTAATTCTGATGTATGTTATTTCTTGTGTATGCTTTTCGCTTCTATTTCCATTAACTATTTGATTCTGCAATACCTAAAGATCAAGACTAGAAAATCTGGAATTCATGCTCACATGCTCCAGATGCCTATGACTAGGTATTCATCCCTTTTCCTCTGAAGTTGCAAGTTAGAATTCATTCTTAAATTCTCTAGCCCCATAATGGAACTCGCCTCCTCTTTATGCTTCCATCTGTTGATTACTGTGACATGAAACAACCACATCTACATTACCTCTTTCCTTTGCTATCGTGGTCTATATCTATCATGTGTGACAGTAAACCCACCCGAGTTGACTCCATTCCCAATTGCCCTCCTGTTCTTAACTCCAACCAACCAAAAACCCCTTTTAATTCATTGTTTGAAGGTCTAGCCACCACTTTTTCCAATAACCCAACCCATTTTTAAGCTGCATCTTGTTGCAAGAAGCTTTAAAGGGAGATCCCTCCCTGTGGTTGGAAAGGCTAGCTTCCATCCACTAAATATTGGTTTGCAACAGTTACCCCATGATCTTTCCTACCACAACCCAGGAAAATCTTGGGTGATAACACCTACATACAAGGAAGACAGTGAAACGACTGCACTCTTTATGTTTAACCATATCATTGCATGATTATGAGTCCCTAAATCCATCGTCACCGATCACAGATCACATTTTCAAAAACAAATGGTGGATGAACTAAGCGTGGAATTGATTTTTTGGCATGAAAAATCAACTCCCTACTATCCTTAATCAAATGGACAAGTATACGCCATTAACAAGGTCTTGAAAACCATGAGTCAACGCATGGTGGGTACAAAAAATTTCAATTGGCATGTGATGATTTTTTCATCCCTTTGGGAATACAGGAGTTCAGTTAAAATTGTCGTTGGTTTCACACCCTTGCAATTGGTCTATGGACTAGAGGAATTCTTACCTATTGAGTGCGAGATTTCGTCACTAAAACTTGTTTATAACTTTTACCTAACACAACTACCGAGGAAGAACAATTTCTATACTTAGAAAAACTCGACAAAACCTGCCATGATGTATCTCTAGTTAACGAAGAACATAAGAAGCGCATCAAGTCCCATTGTGATAAATCTGCAAAACCTTGTATATTAAATGAAGGTGATTTGGTCCTTACTTATGACCAAAAACACAATAAGATGGGGGTAGGAAAACTCAAGTCCATGTGGCATGGTCCATATGTGGTAAAATGTGTTTTGGAAAAGGGAGCCTATGAATTAGTAGACTATGACGAGATATCTTTAGGAGAGCCTCACAATGGGATCTACCTAAAGCAGTATTATGCCTAAATCATTATGCATTAGTACTTTGTATATATTGTACATAACATGTGTTTCTTCTTGGTGTGACACTTTCTTTTACTGTGATAGGATCTTATATAGATTTGCACTTATACCATTGTCTTCCTGGTGTGCAAACAAGAACTTGCTTTGGATTTGTAGACGATGCTATCTGGCACACCCACAACCTCTCTTGAATGACATGGGTAGTTTATTCCCCTTCCAGCGAGCTAATCAACACAGGGGAAACATGCCTAGTTTTCACAACCAACAATGTCATCGAGTATCACGCGGTGATCAGACTATTGACTGACGCTTTTTCCCTAGGTGTGGACCACATGGTTATCTACCTGGATTCACAGTTAGTTGTCTCTCACTTGAACTATGTCTACACCATCTGCGGCCCCGTATTACTCCTATTTCTGTGGGTACGCCTCTTGGAAATATCCTTTGGTTCCATTCAATACCTACACATCCCAAGAAGAATGAATGTAGTTGTCGATTATCTAGCTAATTTTGTATTAGATTAGTATATTGCACATTCATAAACATTTTTATCAAGAGATGCATAAAATGACATAACATGTAATCCACTCATAGTGTATAGGCCAACACTCATAAGATCCCAAATTCATCATAGAAAACACAGTATATAAATCTGCTAAATAGTGTTTTTGTATATATATCATCATGTCTAGTAAAATACCAAAAGTGGTACTGATACAAAAATATGAATCTCATAAGCTTTCAGTATATCCTATCTACAAAAGATATGAATCTTATGGCTTTCAGTATATACATCATACATAGGATCTATCCCTGAGAATGCTCATGATAACAGATAATGGCCCTAGCCACTCGACAAAGTGGCTGACCAAACCGTCCTGAAACCTGAGTTGTTCTATGCCAGTAATGGCGAGGCAGATCATCGATTGATATGTCAGGAATATCCACCATCAATATCTGGAGGTTCTCTTCCAGCTCATCCAGCTCCTCTCGCACCTCCTGTTGAGCGACTGCCATCTCTCACACCACTCCTCTCCTATCGATCGGAGAGGAACCCACTGGTTGGGATGGGCCAACATCTACATAAAACATGTGTGAACTATCAGTACTACACAAAAACATTAAAAAATATAAAATACATAAAAACAACAAGAGTTTCATTCTTACCAATATCTCCCCAATGCTCGCCCTCTGGGAGAGATAGATCTAGATCTCCCCTAAATTCGGTACCTGCATATGCGTAATCCTCAATCATGAGGATCTATCCATGGAGCCACTTGAAGAAGGTTGGCCCATAAGTAATGTTAGGTCCCCCGCCTCCATGGTGGGCAATCACCTTTGACCATCGGACCATGTGTGGATCTCATGGATCGAGATCATCCAACTCTACTTGTGGTTACATTAGTGGAAATTAATCTAAGAAGAACGAAACCACGATGGATCCATAGCCAAATTTCTTCAAATCACCCCTTCTGCACTTGGTGAGCTAATCTTTCAAATTCATGAGGAGTCCCTCCCACCATTTGGAGACTTTCGGTGCCATACACTTGATGGCATATAACATGTGGGATTTGGTGGCCTAATGAGCATCTATGTTTCCCTCCACCTTCTCAATAGTAAAGAGTATAGTTCTCAGGGGTCGATCTCGTATGGTCCTGATGAGAATTTTCCCAGCAAGCATCTGTGTCCCTGGTGTGTAGAACTGTGCCACCAAACTCTCTCTAGACTGATCAGTACTCTGAGGCTCGGATAGTGAAACTGGGGCTCCTCGTCTCGATAACCCTATCAAGAAGTAAATATCTTCCACATCCAATGTGAGAATGTGGGAACCTACTCTGAAATGTTGTTGATCTAGGCCACATAACCTGATCAGGTAGTTGAGCAGTTGTACTTGGGCTCTCATGCCTGGTACGTGGAAGAATTTTAGAATTCCACACCCTTGCAAAGTGTTCATAGAGTGTGGGTTATTCTCCACTTCAAAATATTCCAGTTCTTTCTCTCTTTGTTTCCACTAGACCATTCTACTAGCCAAAGTCTGCATAAACGTCAATTATATCATCATTAGATCCTTTTCATTACATTGGTTTGGATCTTTTGGGCCCCATTTTTTAATTTTGGTTATTAAAATGCATTGACGCACCCCACTTTTTCATATAGTGCACTGACGACGTCCTTTTCCCATTGGGAAAGTGCATCAGACCCCTTTCGATGCACTTCCCACAAGGAGAAAACGCGTCAACCAAGGCATGCGCAATCCCTTTCATTATGAGCCCAAAAAACCCTAAAAATCACATTAAAATCAAAATCTAATCCACTGAAAATGTTAAGAATAGCATTAAATCCTACCTGCGACTGACGGTGCATGAATTAGTTGATCATAGTGTCCACAATCGGCGTAAAAAAAAAGCTCCAAAGAGGTTTTTTTTCACTATTCCAACTTGGTAAAAAACAATTGGTAAATAATTCTTACTATTCAACTTTTTATATAAAAGAAATGGAATATTCCTTTATTAATATTTCTTTTATGGGTTTTTTGATATAGTTGGTGTACTTTTTACATTTTAAAATCTCATTATGGATTCTAACTTGGTTGTGGGAGTTTGTAAACAAAGTAAAGTGGTGTTTCGATTTTATTGGCGACCATCGTAGACGTTTCGCACTTTTTACCAAGTGTGAATGAGTCTTTCAGCATTTTTATGCTATCATCACGCTCATTAAAATAAAGTATTAACGACATCGATTTTACTCTTTATTCCTTCTCGTTCTTGTAAAACCATGAGAATAAGTCACCGAGTTATATTTTATCTCTTTTTCAGGCTCGTAAAACATCCACAAAAAAGGAACCCCCTCAGAGTTCCTCTTTAAGCACTTTTAAGAATCCTTAAATAGGAAAATATTGCCAAGCAAACTTTTCACTGTTGTAAAAGTATTTGAAAGGTCGTCTTTCTGGTGATAGTTTACCCCTATTTCAAACTAGCAGGACTATTTATGAAAAAGGAGCGCTCTGGTTAATCATGACTGGAAGAGTTCTCTCTCATATCATTTTATCCTTTTGCAGATGAGGAGGCTAATTCTTACAAAAAAGAACCATTTGGAGTCTTCTTTAGTTCTTTTCAGACTCTCTAAACATGAAATGACACTGATGTTTCCTTCTTTGGACTTGTTAAAATATAACATTGAAGGGCCCTTTTAGGGATGAACCCCTGCTATCTCAGGTTTGTAAAACATGTGGGATTGGACTCGTCCGAAGGATGAGCTATATTGAGAATTTGTTACCCTCCTGAAGCTCATTAATAAACAAATAGGTACTCGTAAATCATGATGGGGATAAGGAAAGAGTTTGTGACTTCTTGTAAATATGGCAGTACTTAGTCACTCTTGAACATGGCACTCATTTGCATATTCATTCAAACACTTGGATAATCTACTTGTCTTCGGATCCCACCAATTCCATTAGTTGCCCCACTCCTTTGAGTCATTTAAATAATTCTTCCATCATCAGTTGCATTAGGTATCGGTGTCATTCTCGTCATGTCAATGCTTCAAATTCATGCCATTCCCATGTTCAAGAGAGGTTTGTTCATCAAGTCAATCTATGCATTCATTATACCTTCTATCATGTCGGTCACTCTTGATTTAGTCTCAAACATTTTCTCTATTTTATGATCTGCTCCAAAAAATCTTTGACCTTGTTTCATGTCGATGATAGGGGAAACATCATGGAATTCTTTTGAATAGTTTATCCTTGTCCAATTCAACACATCATCCGAGGATTAAACCTAGAAACCAATCAAGCACCTTGGACCTACATGTTGGAATACTCTCACCATCATTTTTTATATTTGCATGCATCTAGTCATCAGTATGGTAGTCTCCTAGCACCTAGTCCCTAATTTTTCATCCCCAAGAGCCTCTTTTTGATTATTTCTATCCCTCCTAGCCACATATGCACCTGTATTTCCATCAATGGAGTACAATTGTGCCCTCTTCCACCTATTTAGGAGTTACATCAGTCATTTCCATGATTAGTGGATCAATTCCTTGATTTTAGGACTGGTTGCTTAGTTAACTGACGGAAGCACTTAGATAGGGACCTACAGAGACTAGTTTAGCTCTACTGACTACTGACATCTCCTCATGCACCCACATTGGAGTCTCCTTCCTTAGATTTGTGCCACATGCACCAGTTCGACTCATTTGACTGATATTTGACTATTTGTGACTACTACCACTGATTGGATGATGTCTCCAATGTCATCCAAGCCACACATTAAGGAGAATTCGAATGACCTTAGGTGTATTCGAATTCATTTGATTGTATTCAGTTATTATTCTACTTTCACAGTGCCAACTTACAGTTGAAGTATGATTACAAAAAAAAATTTCATTTCTTGTGTTAATGAGTGATTATTGATTCAAATCTTCTTCTTCTTCTCTCTACAATTCTTCAGTGAGATTAGTGAGATTTACTCTAGCTGTGTGATCTATCCTATAAAATATCACACTACATGCCTCAATGTAAAGTTACCTCACTTTCAATAGTAAGTTCACATCATTGAATTCTGATTCAAATATCCCACTGAGTGTTCAACCTCATCTCATTGATTCACATTCAGTGGTATGTACTATGATACCTTGGGGATTATTGAAATCAATGGTGATTTCCCTCGCACTTGTTAATGGTATACATCAATGACCAGTAATCAAGTGGTTTCTACCATGTTCGACTTCAAAAAATTGTAATCACATGGTTAGATTTGTATCATTGTCGGTCCATCTTGAAGAACCTCAATTAACTCATGTATCTTACCCAGGTTGCGATGGATATTTTTTGAGTCATGTCACATGGATCCACTATTGTATCGGCCGTGGCTGTGTTATCATCTCATCATGGATCTATTCTTGTGTCTAGCATCCATGATTGTGTTCTGTAGGTATTTACTACCATGGATCTCCAATGTATTGATCAGCAGCCATGTTGTGAGTTAGTAAAGACATATATCTCAGAGTCATTTGTAGTGTAGGATTCTTTGTTCGTCATTCCAACCAATGATCTTTCCCTCGATCTTTCACATTACAAAACATTTCACCTGCCTTATTTTTCGAGCTTCATGCTTTGGGGGGAATTTTGTTACACCAAATTATCATCATCATGAGTTATGTGTCCTCTACATGCCCTTATTCCGAAAGTAACTAGGATAAAATACCAAAATAAGACTTGATGTTTATCTCTTTTACTTTATGATTGTCATCTCGATGCGCCATGATGCATTTTTCATACTATTAGAATGCGTATATGACATTGACTGGGTTTACACAAGGTGTGTCACCATTCCATTAGTGCGAGTTTTCCTTGTGCAAAGTGTTAGAAAAACAGGATCGCAGAGCAATAACAATAAACATAAATGCAAATATAATCACACACACATTACAAGAGAGACACAGATATATCGTGGTTCACCCCAACTTAGGCTACGTCCACACTGAAGTTGCCAGTCCTTATTATTATTCCGTCCAGCAAAGTGAAGGGATACAACTTGCAGCACAACCGTTGCACTTCCTCTTCACTGTCTCATAGTCTCTCTTCTTGATCTCAGAGATATTTACAATGTATAAAACCTAATACATATTTCCCTATCCGTATTACAATCTCTTTCTTTTATAGGGGAAATACAATGGGAAAATACCATAGATTACCCAAAACCATGGGCCCGCAAAATAGCTGGTGAAAAGAGCCCCAAAATTTTTTCTCGGGGGCCCGCTGGCCCCCACGCCCCCTAGCCGGGGGTGTGGACACTCCCCGATACCCCCTTAGGGTTGTGTCGGGATCATAACCAAAATTGGGGTACGGACATGGCTGAATAATAATATCTTTGAATCTGGAGATCAAACTCCACAGCCAACAATCTCCCACATGTAGACTGATCACAACAACTCCACCGCTGCTGCACTTGCTGGACTTGGACTTGGAAAATTTCTCCTCTTCACCTTCATGCTAGAAGGCCAACTGAAACTGAGCAGGAACTCAGTTTCTCTCTGGTCACTACCTTTGTGAACATGTCTGTAGGATTTTGGCTAGTGTGTATCTTTTCCAGCTTCAACAGTTCATCTTCCAGAACATAACATATGAAATGGTACTTGAGTTGTATATTTTTAGTCCTAGAATGGAATGCTGAGTTCTTTGCAATATGAATGGCACCATGGCTGTCACTTTACAACCTGCTATCCTTCTGCTTCTTACCCAATTCCTCCATAAACCTCTGCAACCAAATCATTTCTTTGCTAGCCTCTGTAATAGCAACATACTCTGCTTCTATTGTTGAAAGTACAACAACCTTCTTCAGTTTCAAAATCCAACTTACTGTTGTTCCACCTATAGTAAACACATACCCTATGGTGCTCCTCCTACTATCCTGATCACTTGTCATATCTACATCAAAATATCCCTGTAGAATAGTGTCTGAACCTCCAAAACATATTTCCTGAGTGGTGGTACATCTCAAATACCTGAGAATCCACTGTACTACCTTCCAATGTTCTTTACCTGGATTGTTCATATATCTGCTCACAACTCCCACTGCTTGTGCAATATCTGGTCTTGTGCACACCATGGCATACATCAAGCTGCCAACTGCTGATTGATAGGGAATCTTGGACATGTAATCTGTCTCTTCTTGTGTCTTGGGACAAATTTCCTTACTTAGACTGAAATGGCTAGCCAAAGGTGTAATTACTGGTTTTGCATTCTGCATTCTGAACCTCTCCAACACCTTTTGTATGTACTCACTCTAAGACAATGTCAATTTGCAATTTTTCCTGTCTCTCGTTATTCTCATACCAAGGATTTGCTTTGCAGCACCCAAATCCTTCATTGCAATTGAATTAGCTAGCTTCCTTTTGAGTTCATTTATATCCTGCATGTTAGACCCTGCAACAAGCATTTCATCCACATACAATAACAAGATAATATATCTTTCATTGTCTAGCTTCTTGAAATAAACACAGTGGTTAGAATGACATCTACTATAACCTTTTTCTTTCATAAACTTGTCAAATTTTAAATACCACTTCCTTGGAGCTTGCTTCAAGCCATACAAACTCTTTTTCAACCTGCATACCAAGTTCTCCTTACCTTTGACCTCATATCCTTGTGGCTGCTGCATATATATCTCTTCCTCCAAATCCCCATGGAGAAAGGTTGTTTTTACATCTAACTGTTCAAGATGAAAATCTTCTACTGCCACTAGACTTAAGATAGTCCTAATTGAAGTCATCTTAACAACAGGAGAAAATATTTCATCAAAATCTATACCTTTCTTCTGTGCAAACCGCTTTACAACAAGTTTGGCCTCATACTGCTTCTTGCCTCCTTCTTCTTCCTTCAATCTGTAAATCCATTTGTTCTGCAATGCTCTTTTACCAGCAGGAAATTGAACCAAATCCCAAGTTTGGTTTCCTACCAATGAGTCCATCTCCTCATTCATGCCTTGCTCCCACTTCTTTCTAGTTTCCACCCGCATTGCTTCTTCATAACATTCTGGTTCACCAGCATTAGTCATCAACAAGTAATACATTGAAGGAGAGTATCGTTCAGGGAGTCTACTTAACCTGGTAGATCTTCTTACAGTTGCAGGAGTTTCAGGCACTTGCTGCTGTTCTTGATTTTCTAGCACCTTTGGAACTTCATTTTCTGTAATTTCATCAAGTACTGTGTACTCTGTGTTTTCCTTTTCCTGTTTCCTTCCCTGCAACTGATCTTTATACATGACCTTTTCATTGAATATGACATCTCTACTTCTAATGATTTTGTGATTTTCATAATCCCATAAATGATAACCAAAATCATCAACTCCATATCCAATAAAGGTACATTTCTTGGGTTTAGGTTCAATCTTTGTTCTATTTTCTTTATCAATATGGACAAATGCTTCACAACCAAACGTTCTCAGAAATGAGTAGTTTACCTTTTTATCTGTCCATGCCTCCTCTGGAATACCACCATCCAAAGCACTTGAAGGTCCTCTGCTTATTAAATAAACAACAGTATTTACAGCATCCACCCTAAACTGTAAGGGAAACCCTGTATGCAGTCTCATACACCTTGCACGCTCCTGTATCGTTCTGTTCATCCTTTCTGACACCATTTTCTTGTGGTGTTCCTAGGACTGTCTTCTCTCTACGAATCCCATGGTATGAACAGTAACTATCAAACTCCTTGCCGCAGTACTCACCTCCATTATCAGATCTGATACACTTCAACCTTTTCCCTGTCTCATTCTCAACCAAATCTTTCCACTTCTTAAAAGTAGAAAACACATCAGATTTTTGTCTAATGCATTAAACCCAAGTTTTCCTAGTTGCATCATTAATAAATGTAACATAATAATGAGAGACACCAAGAGATTGTACCTGAGCCGGTCCCCATACACTAGCTCTAACTTTTCATTCTTCTTATGTTTCCCAACCCTGAGAAATCTGACTCTCTTCTATTTTCCATAAACACAGTTTTCACGGAATTCCAAACTTTCCTACTTCAAATCTGGCAGCAACTTCCTTGAGTGGAGAATCTGCATCCCCTTCTGACTCATGTGGCCAAGCCTATGATGCCACAATGATGTATATGTTCTTGTGGAAGCTAAAGAGATAGAATGGTCAGTATATGAGGACATAAATAAAATGTACCTATCCTATCTCCTTTTTCTATCACCATTGATCCTTTAGTGATCTTCCACCACTTTTCTCCAAATGTAGATAGACAGCCGCCATCTCCCAATTTCCCTATTGAGATCAGATTTCTTTTCATAGCAGGAATATGCCTAACATATTTCAACAACTAGTCAATTCCATTCTTAACTTTTATCCATACCTTACCCATTCCAACAATTTTACATGGTTCATCATCACCCAATAAAACATGTCCAAAATTTCCAGGAACATACTCATGAAAGTATTTCCTATGGGGTGTAGCATGACATGAAGCTCCTGAATCTACTACCCAATAATCACTAGTATTATCTAATGCAAGAATCAAAGCATCTTGTAACACATCACCTGCTACATTTGCTTCCTGGGTAATTTCCTTCTGTGCATCTCCTTTCTTCTTTAGAGATCTGCAGTCTTTCTTCAGATGTCCTTTCTTTCCATAGTTCCAGCACTCTATCTTTCCCATTCTGGACTTGGATCTGCCCGTTTTAGACTTTCCACGATTACCTTGGCTCTTTCCTCTCTCCTTTTGTCTTCCCATGCTCTCCATGGTCAATGCATTACCTGATGTCTCATCTGTGTTTTTTCTTCGCATTTCCTCGCTAAGAATAACACCAATAGCATCATCAAATTTCAAGGTGTTTGAACCAGAGACAGAGTTACTTATAGCCATGACCAAGCTATTCCATCTTTCTAGCAATGAACACAATATTAGAAGAGCCCTAATCTCATCATCAAATTTCACACTTACAGAACTTAGCTGATTTGTAACCGTATTAAACTCATTTAAATGATCAATAACAAATCCACCTTCAGACATCTTCATATCAAATAAATGCTTCATTAGAAATACCTTGTTGGAGGTCGAGGTTTTTTCATACAACTTACCCAATGCTCTCATCAAACCCTTCGTTGTTATTTCTTTTGAGATATTGAAAGCCACCGACGAAGCCAGGCTCACCCGTATTGTTCCCAGAGCCTTTCTGTCAATAACCTCCCTTTCTTCATCCTTCATGGCCACCGGCTGCTTTGCTCTTCCTCCCAACAGTAGGAATAGATCCTTCTGGTACAGATAGTCCTCCATTTTGATCTTCCATAACTGGAAGTTTTGGCCGTTAAAATTCTCGACCTTAAACTTTCCTTCTTTCGTCATTGCTCCCACTCGAACCAGAAACCCTAGCTTCCTGTGGGTTTATCTGCCAAATAGACCTTTTTCTCTGATACCAATTGTTAGAAAAACAGGATCACAGAGCAATAACAATAAACAAAAATGCAAATATAATCACACACACATTACAAGAGAGATGCAGATATATCATGGTTCACCCCAACTTGGGCTACATCCACACTGAAGTTGCCAGTCCTTATTATTATTCCGTCCAACAAAGTGAAGGGATACAACCTGCAACACAACCGCTGCACTTCCTCTTCATTGTCTCACAGTCTCTCTTCTTGATCTCAGAGAGCTTTACAATGCATAAAACCTAATACATCTTACCCTAGCCGTATTACAATGTCTTTCTTTTATAGGGGAAATACAATGGGAAAATACCACAGATTGCCCAAAACCATGGGCCCGCAAAACAACTGGCGAAAACAGCCCCAAATTTTTTTCTTGAGGGCTATGCCCCCGGGCCCCCTTAGGGTTGTGCCGAGATCATAACCAAACTTGGGGTATGGACACGGTTGAATAATAATATCTCTCAATCTGGAGATCAGACTCCACAACCAACACAAAGTGCATAGTTTTTGGTTAAAATGGATAAATATAAGCTTTGAGCGACTTCTCGAAGCTTGGATGGATTGGAGACTTATCCCTACATATCTGGGAAGGTGTCATTCGATCCCCTTACCTAGTGGGATGATCCCTTAATCCTCTCCACTAAATCCTCAACCTATCCTATCCCTTTATCCCTATATATATGAACCCCCTCTCAATTGTTAAGGGAGGAAGGATAGAGCACCTACATGCTGGCAGAATTTTTCTAGGAGATCCTTTTCATCCATAAGGAGGCTAGGCTTTGATCCTTTGAGGCTAGGATTGTTGGGAGGGAGTTATGACATCAAAGCATTGGTTTTAACACCTCTCTCTTTGTACTTTCTATTATTACATTTAATACAAATTCTTTCCATAAACTTGTTGTGTTCATAATGTTTAGGATTAACCTCATTGACTGTTGATATAGATTGATTCACAATCATGTGCTTTCACTACTTGTCTGCTTCCACTTGTTTCAACATTTTTTGCAGCTAAGGATCTGAATATCAAGGAGTTGGATCATCAAGGATAAAGGAACTGCATCTATAAGGTAAGCCATCACTTTACTTACTTTGCATTTCAATCAATCTAGGAACATTATTTGTGTTATGTACTTGTTTTGTTCTAGATATGAACCATTCAGACTAGGGATATTTGTTTGAGTCTACCCTTACAGATTGTCCATAAACAAAGTTTTTCTCATAGTTTTCATGGTCAGCATGACAAGCGTCTATTGATGAGGTAACATTGAAGCGAAGGAATGAGAAGTGTTTGTCTCTTTGGCGGAGTGTGCAATTAAATGAAGGTATCCACATAGTATTTCTGGGAATCCATGCAGTATCTTTTCCATTGGAAACAGAAGATTGTTGACATATCATAGCACTCACACAGATATTGAGGAAATGTGATCTAGAGTTTGGAATTATCCTCATACCAGCGAAAGACAAAGGTTGATTGCGGAACTATTTGGCATATACCCAATTACTACTTAAGGAATTATTTCCCTTATAAAATGGTGTATACATATTTGAATAGAAGAATGTCAGAGTAAGTTCAAAGTAGATTTAAGGAAGTGAAAAACAAAGTATGTCCTTGTTGAAATTTGCTTCACTGAGATCACAATTGTGTAGAGATATAATAGCTTATTTAGAGGGAAAAATCAACAATCCTTGACAATATTGAACCATGATTTAGAAAGAAAATAATTTTTGTTAAAGACTTGAGAATATACAGACTTGAAAAGCATATTTATGATTGTGATTTAGAAAGCAAGAAAGACATATTAAGATCTTGAAGAACATATATTGGTAGAAGTTCACAAAGCAGACTTGGAGCATAATGAAGAATACTTTGACTATAGACTAACCAGTGGCTAGAAGATAAATAATGAGTTGCCACTATTCATGGACAAAAAAGTATCAATGTTCAATCACATATCATGGGTAGAATAATAGTAGTGGTAAACCATTGCTCGTGGGGAGAGAAGAATAGCAGTGGGAAAACATTACTTGTGGGAAGAGAAGAATAGCAGTGGGAAACCAATGCTTATGGGTAGAAGAATAGAAATGGGAAACCATCGCTTATGGAAAGATAAGAATAGCAGTGGGAAACCATTGCTTGTGGGTAGAGAAATAGCAGTGGGCTACCAACGTTCGTGGGAAGAGAATTAACAATGGGTAACCATTGTTTGAGGGAAGAGGATAATCAGTGTTTATCACTGACCAAGGGAAGAAGATAACCAAGTGTTTACCACTAACGGAGATCAACTAGAAGACAACGAACAACCACCAATTCAATATAATCTACTCTATTGAGTTTACTAATATACGTTATTGAATTTCCATCTACAGCCTGTGTACTATTTGTGTACTTGTTGATGAGTTCTTATCAATGTTGATCTAAATATATATAATGATGAATATCTATTAATGAATGCATTTGTAGGAGTTTTTCTTGAAAGAAAAGTAGGAAAAATCATAGGACATTGATTCACCCCCCCTCTTAGTGTCCTTAGTGTGTTTAACAATTAGTATGAGAGCGGAATTTCATACAAGTCTAACCAACTTGAAGGAGATCCTAAAGAACACACATGGCTACTCATGAAGAATATGATGAAAAAATGACACATTTCGTGAGGAATCTAAAACAAGGTATAGGTATGTATCAAGGAAAACTACCTTTGAAATGCTTTCAATGTGGAAATATTGGTCATTTTGAAGCTAAGTGTCCTCCCATGAAATACTTCCCCGAGAGGAATATTTTCTACACCAAAACAAGAGAAGGATATTTAGATAATGATGAAGGAAGAGATCAAATCATAATCCTTGCCTTGAAATACAAAAACCATACAAAAACCAAGGAGAATTCAAAAAAAGAAAGTGATGAAGACGAAGAAGTAGTGTCTTACTTGAAAGTTGAGTTAGAGGTAGCTCTTGAAGAATTCAAATATCTAAGAAATATTTTCAGGAAGCAAGAGAAGAATATTGAATGCTTTCTCAAGAAATTGAAGGAAGGAGAAGAAGATGGTTAAGAAAAGGAGAATTCTAGCAATGAAAAAGTGGAAACACTTGAAAAACTAAAGAAGGAGAATCAAAATCTAATGGAGTAGCTGCAATGTTCAGAAAGAAAAAAAAAACAATTGAAAAATAATTTTGAAGATGAGAGAAAAGCAAGTGAACAACTGAAGGCACTATTAATGGAAAAGGAAAAATAAATTCATGAGTTGAAGACTGAAAATACTTATCTAAAGGAATAAATTGAAATAATTGTCAAGAAAAAAGAACTAAACAAAAAGTACAATAAGAACTTACAAAAGAATTGGATGAAATTCTCAAGATGCATAGATCTTCTTTTGACAAATGAGGCATTGGTTTTGACATTAGCAAGATTACCAAATATTCAAAAATAGAAAATGAAGAAAATCATATTCATTGAAATGAAACAGGTCCACCTTCTTCACACAGAGAATGATAAAAGGAGACAAATATATGAGCCTACAAATGTAAGGAACTTCAGGACCTTTGCATCTTCAAAGTGGAATTATGAATCTAGGTATGAAACCTCTTTCAATGGTTATTGCTTATCATGTAATGGATATGGTCATATAACTTTGAATTGTGGGTTTTATACTAGAATAGAATCTAGTTATGCAAAGTATATCATTAAGAGATGGAACTGTAACAAGCCTAGAAATAAGGCTTGGAAAAGTAGAATTTTGTTGAACTTTGGTTGTCATTGATGTCAACTAATGTCAAAGAGGATGTCAACTAATCAGTATTTGTATGCCAGTATGAAAACGCATATGGAATCCACTTTGAAGAAGTATATGCACAAGCAAGAAGAAGAAAAGTATGGATGCTAGTCTAAAGAAGTATATCCAAAAGTGCATCAAGCATATCCAGTTTGAATAAGCACATAAGGAATGTATCCTACAACATGTGGTACATGCATAGACATCAAGTCCACCAAGTCACACTCCTTCAAGGTAAGTGTTATACCTCTAAGTTAAACTTCGACATCTAGTGTCGCATCTTTGTACTGTGTGACCTGGCGACATTTCTCCCTAATGAATGTTACATGTTGTCGACACTCTCTTAGGTCTCATCTAGACACCTTGGAGGTAAACTCACCTGTTGATGACCGAGAAACAACCTTATGTGCCACGTGTCACCATTTTTCCTTGATTTTTGTGCCTTGCATATATAATAGCCTGCCAAAATATCCCTTTTTTGTGCTCTGCATAACCTCTGCCCTGCGAATGTTCTCAAATTTTCACGTTATGCTCAGTTCCTGGGGCACGAGAATACTTATTTATCCCTTTTCCTTGGATTTTGGATCTCTACCTTCCGAGATATTACCTTGGGATTGGCACCCTGATTCGATCCCAACCTCCCCTCTCTATTTAGTTGGATGATCCACTAAACCCTCACTTGATCCACCTTCCTCTCCTTATGGTTAAGTCCTCCAAGTGCTATAAGAGAGAGGCTTTCCATGATCCAAGGGGGAACCACTTGGGGCATCAACCCTATGGTCTTAAAATATTTGCAGAGATACTAGAGGAGAGAAGACTTGTAGCTGGAGTTGGCTTGGGCATCAAGCAACCTTTGTAAGCACTTTTCAACCTTCTTAATAAGATAACTTGGCTTGTTTTCCCATTTCATGTGTATTGTGTGAATATTTGATATGAAATGTATCTAGTTTAGATTTTAACTTAACCTTTGCTTCAAGGTATTTGGAAGATTGTGTGCTTGTAATTTGTTTGATTCCAACAAGTTCTATGCGGGAGCTTCATGATCAAGAGATAGAGGTGGGACAAACATCGAATCAAAAGGTGAGTTATGTCTTTCATCTGTTCTGAATGCATTCAATCTTATTGTAAAGATTAGTTTAAGAACTCAAGGTAGCATCTGTTTCTCAATTGTCCTAGATTAGAACTAGTTACATCCTAATATAGCCTATGAGAGTTTCTTCTTATCCGTAGGGATAAATTTCTACAACAAGAATTGGCGACTCCGCTGGGGACTCCACTAGTTTGAATCCATTTTTTTATTGATTGTGAATTTTATTTTTAATTTCATTCAATATGTTTGTGAATTTGGGTCTTTTTACCCTCATTGACACCCCTCTGCTCTGCTTTGGATTATTGTTTTTTAGTTTCACCTTAGTACCTGGTTCCCTGGGTTGGAAAACCCTAGAAAAATTCAATTTTTTTCTTAAAATTTCTCCCTTTGTTTTTACCTCTGTGCATTTTCGTGGCCTTCCCACTCCTACCAGAGCGAAAATATGCATATTTTTGCACCCCTTACACTACCTGAAGCACGGAAATCTTACAATTTCGCATCTGGGATGATCTCAGACTCGTGAGAATTCCTAAGAAATTGATTTTTTTTTAATTCTAAGTGGTTGATTTTTGTTTCATTTTTGGTTCTCTACTCCTGCTTGGTTTGCTGAGATTTTTCAGACCTCTGTTACCCCTGGTTGCAGTACATCACTTGCATTTGAGTTTCTTTTTGAACCATTTTTGAGTCTTTGCTTGATCTTCAAGATTTATGGGCAAATACCTTGAACCATTTGAAACCTAGGTCATTGTTTCAGTAGTACCTACATACTCATTATTCTAAACCTTGTCTACAAATTCATATTGACATCATGTAGCAAAGTTGCAAGTGTATTTTGGTTTGTTTCATTTATTGTTTGCGATTGGATTTTATGAGTCTTGTGACATCATAACTAGTTTGTTTGCATCCTTATCATAATTTGCAAAATATTTGTTCATTTCTGAATAGTTAAGGTCTTATAATCATATTTATTTGCATTCCTTGATTACATTATTGAAAGATTATTTTGTTTTGAAACAGTATCTTTCTATCCATTTCATCAAACTTGATATTAAAAGACCTTTTTAAGACACTCTTTCCCTTTTTGTAGAAATGATCAAAACCCATATTTTGTACTTGGAAGAGTATTTTCATTTGTTATTTGTCACATTATTATATTCATTAGAAGTAGCATCGTTTGTAGATCAAATTTATCTTGAAAGTAGTGATATTATTTTGGCATATTCAAAAATGAAAAAAAAAAAAAAAATTTGAGTGGTTTTTTTCATTGAAAAAGTTCATGCTTGCATTTGATCGAAGAACTCTCTCCTTAACTTAGATAGCATTCATTGAAATGAATGGATTATTTTGATTCATATTCATTTGCATGGTTTGAGTCAGTCATCACACCATGAGTTTCACTTCCAACACCCGATTGAGTAATACGACCATTAAAGTTTATCACCCAAACTCAACACACTTTAACATCGCTTGAGGAGAAAAAAAATTTGGTAGTTAGGTAGGACACCGGGGATAGGCATCCAAATAATTCCCCCTTGTCATTTTTCATCTAATACATAGTTGTTTTCCTCTAGGGTACTAAAATCCTCTTGTACTTGTTGACACAGTCATCAACCAGTTTGTGGGGGGGCCTCCCAGTGTTTTGGGGGTAAGCCACAAGGATTGATTCTGGATGGACTTTGTGGAATGTCGCACTCCACTTAGCACCTAAGGATATCGATTCATTGTCTTCCTTGTACTTTACTGTATTGGTGATACATGGGCTCAAAGAAAGAATCGCTAGTTAACTTTCACCGACGTGTCATGAACGAGGTAGCCTAGTGACTTTTCTTCTAGGGATCTTTTACCCAGGATCCCTTTCGGTAGAGGGACATCCTTCCACTTTGGTTTCTCATTTCATATTTTTCGACTTGGATTTCATCACCTTGCGAAGGATACGATTTATCGAGGTCTCCGGCTCTTAGTTATGAATTTTGCTTGCTAGTTCACCTTTTTAGAGGGTCTTTTTCTTTTTTAGTGCTACTTGTTGGCATTCTGGCCACTTTTGTTTTAGCTCACCTACTGTGACGCCAGTCCTAGTATAGTTTTTTTAGCTTTCCTTTTTGGCCTGCGAGCCTTGTCTTTTTTTAGATCCCCTTTTGGACACTCGACTCCTTTAGGGTTTTTGAGTTCTTTTTTCACAAGACTATCCCCAAAACTTATTATCCTATCATAATGGTTAGTCATGTGATAATCTGCAGCGGATCTAGAAACTATAACAAACTCACAATCAAACTCTCAAGAATGTTGCAAAGAAGAAGAGAATCATGCACTCAATAATCACTCATAAACAAAAAATAATGGACAATATCAGTATCATACATTAGTTGTAAGCTGGCACTATGTGAAATAATGAATGTAAAGAGTGTGTTACAATAAAATATGATGTAGCATCATAGAGGATTCGAATTAGCCAAGTAGGGCATTCGAATCAGAGCTCAAAGTCTATGTTGGATAACAATGGAGACATCATCTAGTCAGTAGTATCAGTCATAAATGGTAATAGCCAATCAAGTGTGTCTAAAACGGTAATTTGTAAGTATCTAGTATATCCACGTATATATATAACTAAGCTCAGTGTGTATGTTATATGGCTCTATTGTGTAAACCAAATTGTGTAACCCCACATACGGACTCCACAGACTCATGTTCCACGACATCATGGAATACCTCATTCACTACCTTACCTCACTCACCGAATCACTGGGCACATGGTATCGAGGGTAACGAACTTAGATCCAGCTCCTTCCTGTGAACGTGGAATAGGTCAAACACTTACAATAACTGAGTCTAACAGAACCATCTAGGCATAAATCATGGAATGGAGACTCCAAGGGGGGCACATGAGGCTGTCAAATAGTCAAGTGGAACTCCAGAACTAGCTAACTAGAAGCTACAAGCAGTCAGCATGAGCAATCAATGGAAGAACTACTCAATCAATGCACTAATTGAATGATAACTCCTGGTAGGTGAGATAAGGTGCCCTAACTGAGTGATAATTGAAGGTAGGTGAGTAAAGGCGCACTAACTGAGTGTGATAGGTGAACAAAGGAGCACTTTCCATGTAGAATAGTCAGGGAGGGCGCATTAGGTTGGTTGGAGGCCAAATGGGGGATGAAGACAAGCTCTGGGAAGCTGAAAGAGAGCTCTAGATGCTGGGAGGACTACCGACATGATGATTTTATGCATGTAGTGGGATGCAAATGCATCCAGGCATAAAAAATATAAAAATGATGGTGTGAATATTCCAACACCCCCCTGTAAGCTATAGTATGAGATAATAACTGAAATCTAAAGAATAGGGCCCTGGTGACTAAGACCAAAGGTCACCCCGTACAATCAATCTAAATAAACTAAGTGAGGAAAGAGGGAAAACCCAGTGGGAAGAAAGACCTCCCTCAAAAATAGACTGAAGGATGCTAATGTAGCATATCGTGACCCACCATTGGAGGAGGTAAGTGTCCTTCTTTCTCGAAGAAGGATCAATAGATCTGAAATGGATCAGGAATGTCACAGGGATGAACCCTTACATGCTGAAAATATTATCTAGCAGATCGAGGAGCAGTGGCTACCCATCGAAGAAGAGGATCAGTAAAGTAAGAAGGATGAAACCTTCCATGCTGAAAATATGGTCTGGTAGATCGGGGAGCAGTGGCTTCCCATCGAGGAATAGGATCAGCAATGTGAGAAGTATGAAACCTTTCATGTTGAAAATCTGATCTAGTAGATCGGGGAGCAGTGGCTTCCCATCAAGGAAGAAGAGGACAAACAGTTGAGAGATCTTCAGGTTCTTGTGGATCTGGATCTTCCATTCGCTCATCCTCATCATCAGTTTCTAGACCTTCAGGTTCTTATGGATATCACTCTATCATTCCCTCATCATCATCTCCATCTTCAGATTCTGAATTTGAAATATCATGTGAAGATGCATCATCACATCCGAACTCTGAATCTGAAATCTCATGTGAAGAAGCAAGTAAAACTGGCTCATCATCACATCCAAACTCTAAATCTGAAATCTCATGAGGAGAAGCAAGTAGAACTATCTCATCATCACATCCAAACTTTGAATCTGAAATCTCATGAGGATAATTTGTGTTCTCTTGCTCATCATCACTCAAAGGAGGAACATATCCAAAAATGTGGATATCATGAAACTGCTTCATAATGTGCATGTAGTCCTTTTATATCTCATTTGAACCATCATAGCTGTGATCACTATCAAAAGGACTAGAACAAGATGATGATGGATCTTCATTAATATCAAAGGAGGATGCAGTAGTGGTGGCCCATTTTGAAATAGGAGTTGGAAAAATAGGTGCTAGATCTTCAGGTTCTTGTGGATTTGGATCTAGCATTCACACTTCTTCAAGAGTCCTCTTTTTCTCAATCTCCTTTGATGTATCTTTTCCCTTTAAGCAACCTTTGAAAGTGCCATGAGAACACTTGCCACTTAGAAGACCATCAACAAGATTTCGAGCTAGTGTGTAGTTGAGATGAGATAGTCTACTCCCTTCATGAGTATGAGAGCGAAGAGGAGACTCCTTTGAGAGAGGTAAGAAGTGTGAAAACTCATATATTTTTGTCTCATGATTTGCAATGATTTCCCTTGAAACCATGTGTTGTACCTCAACTTCATTTGGAGAAAAGATCATTCTTTTGGGCTCTCCAATATGAGTCATTTGATACACTGAAAGAACATTATCTGCAAGAGAAGGAACATAAATCACATCGAAAAAGTAACCATGGTCAAGATCGATTCTTCCAATCCCCTGAAAGGAGACTTCTGAATCATTTCCCATCATGATGGTAGGGCCATCTAAGCTTTCGAAACTGGAGATGAGATCTTTGGATGAAATCATGTGTCTTGTAGCTCCTGAATCTATGATGAAAGAAGAATATGTTGATGTACTTTCCATGAGGGCATGACATATTTCTTTGTCTTTGGATCTAGAAGGTTCACTATTAGTATCTTTCTTCCTTGCACATGCAGGTATAGGAAGATTGTTCGTATCAAGTAACTGAGCCATCAAATCTATAGTCTTCTTCATGCAAGTACTCTTAGGATGGAAACCTCTATGAAAATATGTGCACTTGGAACTTTCCTTGTGAGAATGTTTGGTCTTCCTTGAGTTCGAAGCCCCATCTGACAGATATTGTTGGCGGGCAAATCTACCCTATAACAAGGAAACTAGTGCTATCAACTTGGTTGGGGTGACAGGTAAGTGTATTGATGCTATTACAGAGACATTTACAAAAAGAAATAAGTTGTGTAAAATGGGAACACACCTTTCAATCGAAGTTTGATCCTAGCCTTGAACTTGATCTTGTGCTCAACTTCCAAATCCACTTCTCTTCCGGTAAACCTGCAATAACAATACCTTTCTCAAAACATTTTGGGCAATATATAAAGTTTGAAAGAAACAAAAACAATGTTTAACATTCAAAATTGACCAAAATAGATCCACATTAATATGCCATTTCATAACACATTTTAATTGGAACAAGAAAGACACTTCAACCTTTATTTGTCAAAAGTAGAATGATGTACAAGTATACCTGATCATGAAATAGGCTCCTGCAACTAGATTCTGGGCTCTGGCTCTTCCCTGGCTGGGATGTCTTCAGCATCAACTCCTCTAATGCAAGCTTCTTCAAAGTTTTTTTTATTAATCAATCTTACTATCTCCTATTTCTAACCCTTCTCCTTTAACCTTATTTGTATTTATAGGATTAAAGAAGCAGTTCAGGTCGATGTATAGTTATGGAGGAAGTTGGGGGAGTTAGAAAACTACCAGCAACTAATCCTCCTCGAGAAATTAATTTATTTTTTAATCATATTTTAAGATGTACGTGACTCTTGTTCAGTAGAGTAGCTGATAGGGCGCTACTTTAGTGCTTAACAACTAGCACTCATTCGATTTTAAATTGTGAGTGCTACTATGCTGAGAAGGAGTAGCATATACTTGGATATGGGCGCTACTATTATACAGTGGAGTAGCATATGGGCGCTAGTTTCTTTGAGTAGAGTAGCGCTCATATCTCAAAATGATATTTTTTGGGGTTTTCCAGTAATTTCAGGAAATGGGGTGAGTCAAAGTATCATCCGAGGTCAACATGCTCCTCCATCCAAGTTGTCCTTTTGTGTGATCAACAGCTCAAGGTGATCACGGACGGAGAGGTGCAAGTTTGACCTATAATAGATGCCCCCTAATGTGTGAGGTCAGAGGGAAACGATGGCCGAAATACATTATAATCCAAAACCAGAGGAGGAGCACAGAACCACAGAAAACAACTCACAAGAAACCTGCAACAAAGATCAAGGTCAGCGAGCAATTACATTGTTGACATCATATAGATGTGCAGTGTGATTCAACATGATCTTCGATACATAACAATGAGATGTATATAAAAACATGGCCACTTGGAATACAAGCGTGGATCCATGTCAAACTGAGAGATCATAGCCATAACAACAAACTGGATCTATGTCTCATGGAGAGCCAAATATAAGTGAGGCTCAGTCTTGCACAACTTGGGTGAATAACAAAATGAGGCAATGTCATCCAAAATCCCAAGGTATTCATCCCAAAACAACCCTAGGTACAAACCCTAACCTTTTGAATAGATGAGCTGATAGTTGAACATGGGGGGTATCGTTTGATTACCGGTCATTGATGTATACCATTAACAAATGCGAGGAATTCCACCGATAATGATGATGGGGTCCAAGGTACCAAGTACGATTCACCAAATGTGAATAGATGGACTTGGAGTCGAACACTTGGGAATCCTATCGAAGAAGAGACATTGGTGTATTCTCATTATTCAACAGCGAGGAAAATTGCCACTGATGACTGCAATCTCCAAGGTACTAACCGAAACTCTAAACTTCAATCCCAGAATAATGAGTTGATGTCGATGGGAAGAAGTCCGTTGGAAGGGAGGCCTTAAGGCATCCTCCATCATCCAACTCGAGGAACACTCAACTGGTAAGAGATGATATGGAATAATATGTAACAAGACTGACACTACGAAGGCCGACACAGGGTATATCCTTGAACATTGAGCACGACACAAAGTGATTCAGGCAGTTTCGGACATAATGGGGTAAATAAGTCTGAAATGTAAGAGACATTACCAGACCCTCCATATGGTTGGAAGAATAACCAACCGGGGGAGTAAATAACTCGGAGGAAAGGTTCACCCAAAGGCCATAAAACAAAACCCAACCGACAAGATAAACTCAAGTAGGTGTTGTGTTCAAGGATAGAACATGACTGAAACTGCCTTTGACAATGAAGATATGATATGTCGTTCCCATTCCTTATTCTTTTTAGATAAAAGAATACCCTTCTTGTTGTTTTAATGAGTCCAAGAAAGAATTAAAACTCAATAGGTCCAACCATGTAAAAAATTTAACGAGCCCATGGGAGGAAGACTCGGAACCTTCTTCATTATTTATAGAGTTTGAAGAAGAGATAGAAGATTACTCTATATTTACTGATCTCTGGATTTTAATATCGAGCCGAGATCTGTTCTTGCTCACCGGTGTTTTCAATTTTAAGGAGTCTGAAAAACTTAAACAATAACTCCATATATCTGCTCATGGATTTTAGTATCGATCCCAAGTAGATTAATGCTCACCGGTGTTTTCCTGTTTATAGAGTCTGAAAAACTTAAACAATCCTCTTTTCACCTATCCGTGGATTTTATATCGAGCCCGGATTGGTCTGTGCTCAGCGGTGTTTTCTTGTTTATAGAGTTGAAAAACTTAAATAGTCCTCTACTTACCCTCTCGTGGATTTCACATCGAGCCCGAGTAGGTGAATGCTCGCTTGGTATTTTCATATTTAGAGAGCCTGAAAACCCTAAAGAGAGGCTCCAAAAGGTCCTTTTTCATACAGTTAGTCTCCTCCCCCGAAAAAGTATAAAACAATGAGAGGAGAACTCTTCTAGCGCATACAAGAGTATACCTAGAGTATACCTTTTCCGTAGTTAATCCACTTAGGCCCGGAAAAGGGGTAATTCTATACCTGAGTGGATGAGCCTTCGGGTACTTTAACGAGCTCGAAGAGGACAAGCTTGCTCGGCAATCTTGTTTAGGTTTAAATAGTCCAAACAAGAGCTTAAAATGACTTAAAGGTTAGCTTCTAGGATCATAGCTTCATAGTCTGCCACAACTAGGTCTTCAACAAAATATTAGTCGATGCGGAAAAAATTTCGAATGATATATGAATTTGAAATATTTAAATAATTGACAAGGTATATCATCAAGAATTTTTTAAATTAAGAGATGAATCCAACAAAAATTAAATGAAAATTGAGCTTGGATTAGGTTTATACCGTATTGTGTGTTTCAATTGATTAATTAGGGTTTTTTGAAAGTTTTGAAACTATAGAAAAATAACAAATATGGGTAAAAATCAAAATCCAATTTATATATAATTTCATTGTTTAAAAATCAATTTTCAATTTGTGTTATAGGGCAAAAATTGGGGCAACATTTTGCAAATTTCAAATCTCCATTGCGATCGAACCGAGCATCCAAACATCAAACTTCCTCCACCAAGTAAGTTGAAATCTCCCTGACTTGCATTTTCATGGTTTATTTTTCAATTTTTGAGCAAAAATTGGCTTGCAACGTGATGCTCACAAATGTTTATGCGCGGGCGCTAGTGTGTACACACAGTAGTAGCGTATAAACTTGATGGGCGCTACTGTGCTTAAGCAGAGTAGCGCCTACACACTACTGTGTAGTATACACAGTAGTGTACATACTTGCAAAGCTACCTACAAGCGCCGAGACTCAAAAAATTTTGGTTTTTTGTGCAGGATGGTCCTTCAATGGAGGGAGAGGGAGCATGAGGACATGGATAGGTTGGCTATGCAAGATCCGGCTACCCTCCATGTGCTCCGAAGATGCGGTTTGTTGAAGTTTTATCGAACCGTAAACATGAGGGCATTAAACAAACTGTTTCGAAGACTGATTCAGTATTGGGATGTGGATACCAATACTTTTGTCATCCGTGGGAAAACATTGGAGCTTACTGTTGATGACATATACTTTATTACTGGTCTCTTAAGGAGAGCAGATGTAATCAACCTGAAAGGGTCTTCTCGAACAGGTGTAAGATCAGTGCAAGAGTACGTAAATACATATTGTGTTGCCGGTGCTGAGAAATCAGGGAGCCAAGTCCTGATTACAACCATTGAAGGCCTCCCATTAAAAGTCATTGTGAGCATGATCAACCGAGTGGCGGGTAGTGCATCACAACATTTAGCTTCCCAGCATTCTATGTTTGTTGGTGTACAATGCTTGCACAATCATGTCTATGATTGGTGTACTAGTTTGTTGGCAAACATGAAGTCTCAATTGACAAGTTGCAAATACGGCACAATGAAGAATTTTGGGTATGGTAGCATTCTGTGTACCTTCTTCTTTGAGAGGATGCCTGCTATCAGTTTGGGGATGCCTCTACCACAGGTTAACCCCCGTGAGCCCATATTAGGCCGTTGGGGTGACATATTCCTCCGCCAGGGTGGTGGGGAAAGTCACTATTGTTATCATACTGATGATTTCTGGGGGTGGTGGGAGAGGCAGGTGCCCGCTTTCGAGCATTTTCCATATGCTGGATTGGATTTCCGTCATGATCCAGAGCTGGTGCTTCCTCCAGGTGGAGCCTGGGGAGATAGTGGTATGTTTAAATTTTGAGAATTTATTTAATTTTTTCAAACTTTTTCAAGTATTTGATTTTTATGAATGAGTTTTGAAGTTCTAATCAAGTGTCATATGCAGATATTGGGCATGTTCGTCCTGAGGGACATCCTACCATCTATGTGAGGCCAGCTGATATTACCGCAGTGGATGCTATGTTGGGAACCCTGAAGAGAAAGATAGGTCGGTTGACTCACGAGGTTCTTGCATGCCATATGGACCAGATACCTGTTGACATGCAAGAAGATGTTGTTGGGGTGCCCCCAGCATGGCTTAGGGTGCTGCGGAAAATAGCTAGACTTGTTATTTGCTATCGCAATGTTGTGGATGATGAGGAGGTCCCTCCTTCTCCATAGGAGAAGAAAACATTCTATGTATATATTTTTGAGGCTACTATGCCCAGTTTTGTACTTGTATGACTTGACTTGATAGACCTATGACTCAAAATTCATATTTTTTGATACAGTATCGGTTATATACATGTGTATGTGTTTAAGTTTTATGTGTGCAATGTTGTTTATGAAGGTGTATGATGCAAATGCCAGTCTAACACATAGTTTTCTAATGAATCAGCTAATGTGTTTAAACTTCTTGGAATGTGTTCATATCTAATAGAATGAAATTGTCTTTCCAATAGTCTAACTCGTAGAAACTAACGTAGCAATCCAGGATCCCTGATCTGATAGACACCTGTTAACTGAAATAAAATTAATTGTGAGTCAAGCCTTACCTCCAAATTTGAAATGCCATGACTGAGAGCATCTCAGAGAAGTTCTATAACTGCACTGTATTCAGCCACATTATTCGTGGTAGGACCCAAACAAACCCCCCCCGAAGAGACAAGTTGGCTAGCGGGTGAATAAATGACCCAAGCTGCTGCAGCCAACTGACAGGTGTGGCAACTAGCGCCATCAGCAAATCCTAAGAAGTGTTGGGTTGACATCTGGTACACGAAACGAAACACACATAAGATCACCTAACGAGCATACCAAAAACTAGCTTTACAAAAATATACAGCTATGTTACAAGAAAAAGTACTTCAGCCTAAGCATAATACTTCTTCAGGTAGGGTCAATGCCTAGATCCTCCTCGTGAGGCCGGGCAAAGGTGTTATGGAAATCACGGAAAATATTAGTATACGGAATGATCTCATCGAGATAAAATCCTGTTTCAAAGAAAATGTTTCCGTTGACCCCAATGAAAATGTTCACCAGCGAGGTATGTAATCTATTTGCTTCAACAATAGCAACTTGTGAAGGAGTGAGATCAGTATTTTTAGCGGGTGGTGAACAAAATTCACCTCTCTCTAACAAATTAAGAAAAGGAAACAAGAAGGACACGGGATCTATATGTTCACGAGGATGGTCCGGGTCGGTCAAGGCTTCTAACATTTCCTCATCAGAAGGTAAAGTAATTCCTGAATTGTTGAGAGAATGGATTGGGTCAGGTGTCTGAGTAGTGGCACAATCTATGTTTGACTCGACAGACACCAATTGAGTCGACATATGTTCTGTTGTAGTTTGATAAGAATCCAAGTGGGTAACTTCTACAACAGGGGAGGGCATGGAGGGGTTTGTATTAGTTGGGAGAAACTCGGAATCAGTTGTTGAATTAACCATAGTAGTTTCAGACGATGAACATCCCTTAGTACCAACAAATAAAGTAGGAGCGGGTAGGTCAAAAGTGCCAATTAGTGATCCGAAAAGTCCTGCTCCTAAACTCTTGCCAACTGGGGTGGTTTGATCAATCAAAGGAACTGTGGTTTCTGAAGAAGTCTGGTGTTTTCTCTGAGTGAAAGAAAGTTGATCGATTGTAACGATATTACCTTCAAATGGGAACATGACCACTCGAAAAATTGCCGATGCTATAGCTTGCATGGCATAAGTCCAACTCCTTCCCAATAACATATTGTAATCAAGCGGAGCGTCCAGAACTTCTACTTCAACATCAACTGTCTTACCGACCAAAGTGACATCAAATGATGGAAAAAGTCCATGTGGACGGAAATTTCTGCCATCAAATGCAGTAAGCAGTGTGTTGGAAGGGGCTAACTCAGGAGAACCTAGAGCTTTCCAACAGGAAATTGACATTACGCAAGTTGACGCGCCCTCATCTACAACAACTCGTCTAATGGTCATTGGACCATGAACGACTTCGATTTGAAGGGAAACATGATAGGGAAACCGGTATTTGACATCAGTCATATCAAATCGCGTAGACATGTTGGAGGATTCCATACTTCCAATAGCTTCCAGAAGTGCATTCCGTTGTAAAGGACAACTCTGTAAGACTTCTAGAGTGGACATGGCACAGGGGGTCTGGGCTAAATCTTCAACCACATTGTAGTTAGAAGCAGCCCGTGTGTTGGGATTGTGTGATGCCCTCTTCAAGACACCTTTTGGAATCTTGGGCATTGGGTCCACAAGTATGTGAAGTGGAGTGGAAGATTCTATAATCTCCTTATCCTTTTTCTGCGTTTCCGGGGTATAGTTCCTGGCTTTGGTTTGCAAAAGTGCATCTGAATTAACCATGTTTATAAATGTTTGATCAACCGTTGCATGTGTAGTGCCCTCAGTTTTTGAGGTGCCAAAAGTTGAGCCTTGCCCTTTAGGGAATGGATCTTTTAGGACGGCAGGCTTGTTTTCTCTTAAGAGCTTCTGGGCTTCTTCAAGCAGAGGGCATTGATGAGTAAGGTGGTTCTGCTTGCAAAGTTTACAAGGGAACTTAACCTTCTTTTCTTCTTTGTTACCCTCTTCGGCATTGTCTTTTTTGGGATTTTGTTGGTTCCCCTCTTCTTTCTTGCCCTTCTTTTTGTTGTTGGGCTGCCGAGGGCCCTTTTGATTGTTCTGGATCTGGTTGACAGGATCAGAAGTAGAAGGAGAGGTTGTGATGGAAGAGATATCTGCAGTCAATTGTTTGACAGCTAAGGCATGGACCTGTTTGGTCAGTGCTTCAAAGGCTGCAGAGTCAACTGAACCCACTATGTCGTCAGCATGTGGTCCAGGTTTTGGTCTACTCGGATTAGTGTTTGATCGCGGTGCATCGGGTATGATCACATACAGTAACCCAGATTGTGCATACACAAGGTCTAACTGCTGAGTCCTTAAGATGGATTCTTCTTCATTGGATACTCCAGATGTAGCTACTTCCTTAGAAATATAAGGAAGGAGTGATTTCAAGTACCACTCAAGTAGGAACTCTGGAGGAATGTTGTCCTTTATGAGCCTCTTCCGTCTTCGCCACTCCTGAATGTGGTCAGATAAGTGAGTGGCTTTATTTTGTCTAAAAGTAGACAAAAGTTCTGTTCCGGCATCATACCGAACAGGAAGATGGAAGTGATTCAAAAAGACGGTTGCTAGATCCCCAAAACTAGAGAAAGTAGCCGCAGGTAACTCAATGTACCATTTGGCTGCAGGACTAGTTAAGGTCCTTTGGAACAATCTCAATCTGATGGAATCCTCGTTTAAAGAATTGGAAGAACACCATAAGTGGATTGTAGTGACATGGTCACCAGGGTCTTCACCTGTTTTTCCTTCGAACTTTGGAATGTCCGAAGGTAATTTGGTGGGAACTAATGGCCATGTGGCATTATGACACACAGGATCATTTGTTAGTTTCGAAAGATTTGGCAAATTTAAGGTTGCCAGAAATGGTAGACGAGGCCGGTAAGATGGTACTTGATACGTGGAACCACCCATCGTTTGACCCATGAATTGTTGGTAGGAGTTGCCCCCACCCATCTGGTGATAAGGGTTCCCTCTGGCCATATGCTGATAGGAGTTTCCACCTACTAACTGTTGATAGGGGTTGCCCCCAGTCACTTGTTGGTAGGGGTTACCCCCAGCTATCTGTTGGTAGGGGTTGCCCCCTGCCAACTGTTGTTGTTGTGTGAAAGAGTTATTAAAATTTCCCCACCCATATGAGAGTGGATTAGTGCTTTGCGGGTTCGTCCACTCTAGCTGGGTATTAGGCCCGCCATATTGCTGGTTAAAGATATTACCCCCCTCCCCCTGAGAATAAGGAAAAATGGACGTTACTTGCAAGCATGCTACTTTGGTTCATGTTAGGGCCTACAAAGGTATTGAAACCAGTAGAAGCTGATGTGGACGGTGCAGTCATGGCACCCATGACTGGCATGTTTGCAGAAGCACTTGGTCCTACCACAGGTGTGGAAACCCAAGTACTAGGAATCTGATATAAAGGTTGAGAAGCAGAAGGTGTTGCACAGTTGGCCATACTGCTAGGTCCAACAGTAGGTGTAGGAATAGATGCCATCGTTGTAGAACTAGGCATACTTAATGTACTAGTGTTGAAACTGAAAGATGGGGTAGACACAGAGGTTTGTGCCTGACTTGGTGTAGCAGTAAAAGAAGGGTTAACTATGTTGGTGTTCATACCTAAAGTGGGAGTTTGGGGAACCCCCTGTTCACCTCCTAAGTTAGACATCAGATGTTCGAGAAAGGAAAGATCTGCACTGAAAAGGGGCTGCTAGAAACCAAGAGGTGACAGAAGCGAAATTCTAGTATTAGTTAAAGGAGGATTGAAAGGAGTGCTATACTCTGCGGAAGTAAGATCTTCCACTTCAACTGTACTAAAGTGTTGCTGATCCGTGGTACCTGGTAGTGGTTCCTCAGGAACCTCAATTTCAAGGTTTTCTGTTACAAGGATTTCTTCAAGCAATTCTATTTCAGAAGTAATTTTTGAAGAAATACCGGGGTTTACCCGCTGTCATCTAGCTGGCTGTAAAGGTTCTGTCCTAACTGGTGGAAGGTTTTGAAGCCTTCTTGATCTACGAAGTTGTTGATTCTCCGTGATTAGAAATATAAAATAACAGACTAGAATCTAGTGGCCACTACAACTAGGGGGCAAACAGCACGCCAACTAAAAAAGTCCTAAGTATACAAACCAGGCAAACAAAGATGCCTTCCAGAGAAGAGTCTGGGATGATGAGGGCCCAGAACAGATCAACGAAGGAAGAAAGACAGTTACCCGGGGTCGAAAATACAATGACTAAGGGTGCAAGCGCTGGAATCACCCAACCGCCCTCCCAAAGGCCTGCAAGGGATTTCCTCCCACGTCTGTCTTAGGTACAGCAGATATACCCCCTGCTGTCACTTGTGTATGAACCTAGAGTCTGATACTAGGGATACCACAACACCGAAAACTCCTGGGGGAACAGTCACCGGTCGAATCAAAAAGTGTGGGCAGGGTAGCTAAGCCCGAAACTCGAAAGAGTCCCCAATATGCAATCCGATCCTGGTGTATGCTCGAACAGAAAGTAGGAGGGGTATTCCCACAAACTGATCTCGCAATGACCTGCTGCATAGATCCCACGCAAATTTTGAGTGAGGTGTTAAAATTCAATATGCTAAGACAGAAAATAGCAGCATTACATTCCATTTCACAATAATAGCATATACAGGATCACTGAAGAAACAACAAGCACAGCATAAACACAAGAGACAGAGATTTATCCTGGGAAACCCTCATGGGGTAGAAAACCCAGCAAAGCTTCCTCAATATAGATGACCAGCAATATACAAAGATGAAACCCTGAGACATGATCTCCTCCTCCACAAGTGTGCTTTCCTCAAGTGAGTGAATGTGTATAATGAGGAACACACCTCCTCTATTTATACACTACTCTGATATGTATTTTACACAAGTACATGTAGGCTTGTATTTAACCATTAGGTTAAATACCCCATTATAACTGACTGGGCCGACCCCTCTAGGGTGGTCTAATAACCCTTTTACCCACATAACACATACAGGGCCGACCCCCACTAGGGAAGTCTAATAACCCAATTTACCACATTCCGACGGAGGAATAAACATCTCCGGATATACAATAAGATCTTCACGGAGGAATGAATCATCTCCGGAATAATAAAGTACAAATATAATATTCTTTGAAGTTACAATATCTCAACACTCCCCCTTAACGAGAAGGATATTATAACAGCATCTGCACGAGCAAGGAGCCATCAACATCATACATGATACATCTATAAATCATTGGAAGCTTTCTCAACATCATCAGTAACTCAACCAGTTACTGGAATATCTTCAATACTGGAACATCAACATCTTCAGTACTGAGTCTTTATCTTCTGCAGCACTCAAACAACTACAGCAACATCAATATCTGAATCCTCACGATTGTCAGCATCGCCATCACACGATCATCAGCATTGTCATCACATGATCAACAGCATCGTCATCTCACTATCATCAACATCGTCATCACACGATCATCAACATCGTCATCTCACGATCATCAGCATCGTCATCACATGATCATCAGCATCGTCATCTCACGATCATCAGCATCGTCATCATACGATCATCAGCATCTGGATCATCTCGATCTACAACATCTGGATCATCACGATCTACAACATCTGGATCATCTCGATCTACAGCATCTGGATCATCTCGATCTATAGCATCTGGATCATCTCATCTACAGCATCTGGATCATCTCGATCTACAGCATCTGGATCATCTCGATCTACACCATCTGGATCATCTCGATCTACACCATCTGGATCATCTCGATCTACAGCATCTGGATCATCACGATCTACAGCATCTGGATCATCACGATCTACAGCATCTGGATCATCTCGATCTACAACATCTGGATCATCTCGATCTACAGCATCTGGATCATCTCGATCTACAGCATCTGGATCATCTCGATCTACAACATAAGTATCCTCAACCATACAAGTACATTAATCAATACATGTATCATCAAAAGTATGTATTCTCACCAATACATCTATCATCAAAACATGTATTCTTACTAATACATATATCATCAAAAGAATGTATTCTCACTAATACATCTATCATCAAAAGCATGTATTCTCACTAATACATCTATCATCAAAAGCATGTATTCTCACTAATACATCTATCAATACAAGTATCCACACTGATACAAGTATACACAACAGCAGCATACCCTGCAACACACATGATCCAATTACGGGATGGTCAATCCCTCTCACTTTAGGACATAGGTCCAAGGATGATACAATCCAGATCAACTTACAGGATGATCAATCCTTATCCTTTTAAGACACCTCACCATGTCTAAGGATGATGCAATCCCGAATCAACTTACAGGATGATTAGTCCTTATCACTTTAAGACACCTTACCATGTCTAGGGACGATGCAATCCCAATCTACTTACAGGATGATTAGTCCTTATCACTTTAAGACACCTCACCATGTCTAGGGATGATGCAATCCCAATCTACTTACAGGATGATTAGTCCTTATCACTTTAAGACACCTCACCATGTCTAGGATGATGCAATCCCGAATCAACTTACAGGATGATTAGTCCTTATCACTTTAAGACACCTTACCATGTCTAGGGACGATGCAATCCCAATCTACTTACAGGATGATTAGTCCTTATCACTTTAAGACACCTCACCATGTCTAGGGACGATGCAATCCCAATCTACTTACAGGATGATTAGTCCTTATCACTTTAAGACACCTCACCATGTCTAGGGACGATGTAATCCCAATCTACTTACAGGATGATTAGTCCTTATCACTTTAAGACACCTCACCATGTCTAGGGACGATGCAATCCCAATCTACTTACAGGATGATTAGTCCTTATCACTTTAAGACAAGTCTCATGTCTAGGGACGATGCAATCCCATCACGTACATTTTGAACCCAGTTCATGGACGATGCAGTCCTCACGTACATTTTGAACCCAGTTCATGGACGATGCAGTCCTCACGTACATTTTGAACCCAGTTCATGGACGATGCAGTCCTCACGTACATTTTGAACCCAGTTCATGGACGATGCAGTCCTCACGTACATTTTGAACCCAGTTCATGGACGATGCAGTCCTCACGTACATTTTGAACCCAGTTCATGGACGATGCAGTCCTCACGTACATTTTGAACCCAGTTCATGGACGATGCAGTCCTCACGTACATTTTGAACCCAGTTCATGGACGATGCAGTCCTCACGTACATTTTGAACCCAGTTCATGGACGATGCAGTCCTCACGTACATTTTGAACCCAGTTCATGGACGATGCAGTCCTCACGTACATTTTGAACTAGTGGTTCCGGGATGATGCAATCCCCATCACTTTATTCTCGAAGACCATACGTCTACGGATCAATTCAGGGACCAAGGTCTGGGGATGATACAATCCCCACTTCTCGGAGACCTTACGTCTACGGCTCTCTTTAGGACTGAAAGTCCAGGGATGATCCAATCCCCTCAACTGTCCACTAAGGACTTCATTATCAGAGACCTCACGTCTACGGCTCTCTTTAGGACTGAAAGTCCAGGGATGATCCAATCCCTTCAACTGTCCACTAAGGACTTCATTCTCGGAGACCTCACGTCTACGGCTCTCTTTAGGACTGAAAGTCCAGGGATGATCCAATCCCCTTAGCTGTCCACTAAGGACTTCATTCTCGGAGACCTTATGTCTACGGCTCTCTTTAGGACTGAAAGTCCAGGGATGATCCAATCCCCTCAACTGTCTACTAAGGACTTCATTCTCGGAGACCTCATGTCTACGGCTCTCTTTAGGACTGAAATTCCAGGGATGATCCAATCCCTTTTCTTTCTCGGAGACACCTGTCTACGGCTCACTTTAGAACAAGTGTTCAAGGATGATACAATCCCCACATGTATTCTCATCAATATACTATCGATCCTGGGAACCCATACAGAACCTGATTCACACTTCTTCTTTAATTGCACCATTAAGAGAATGGTCTTATCTAGCCACTTGGAGCAAGCATCTCATCATGATTCTCTTCCTCTTTCTAAGAGAATCTTCTAGCCACAAGCCTTCTATATTTTGTTTGATTTGTAAATCTTCTTGTTGAACATCCATCACTTGTTCGGTGTTCATTATTCTTCATGATCTTTCCTACAAAACAAAATTAAGTACATGATTAGTAATCCTTCATAATCATGAAATCATGATAACCTATTATGCATACAGATATCATTTACATAGTTATGCAACTATCTTGACCAATACTTTGGCACAACACTTTCCCATATCCTGTATGCATACAGTGGCTATCTAGATGCCTTCCATCTCCACCAGAACATACTATCGAGAGTGTGCACAACTCTCAGCATGTCAGCAAAGAGGTTTCATTCTAGACAAGCAACAATGGAATGTTTGTCCAACTTACCAATCATATGCATATTAGTAGTATACTGTTCAATGTTCTATGAATATTTACACTCAGCATGATACATTATACGAATACAAATATGCATACAACCTATTACAGGCAATATCATTTACTATTTCAAATAACAACTCAAATACTTATCTTTTATGTTTGTGTGGTTGCCTCCCGCTTGATCTTCTGTATGTCTTTTGAACTTCTATTCATTCTGTACCACTGTGCATGTTCAAGTGTCATCCTCATGATCTCATACACAAACATACACCCATTAGTATGTTCTAAATGTTATCAAAACATTATATTTCTAAATAATCTTGAAAATGTATAGTCATGATTATAGTTAATAAACATTAGTATTCAAGATTTCAGGGAAGTCTTATTTTACTCATGCATATCATCAATCAAGATAAAAGACATAATATGCATAATCCCTTGATTACTAACTTTATGAATAAGCATAACCAATCATACCAAGTATACTTATATAAGGGATCCCAATACAAGGTAAGATTCTTAACATGACATAGGAAAACATACCTGGATTAGTATACTTGCTTAGTTATGTACAACATACCTAAACAATCTCTTCAATGATTTAGAGATCCTGAGCTAGAACCTGCATGTCTCATATAATATAATAAAGTCATACATACCTTGTAAGTAGAACAAAGATTATGGATGAGTCTTTGTCTTCATGATGTCATGGTCATGGAACTTGATTTGTCTTTTGTGATGTACCTATATCTTGTTAGCAGACAGCATCAACCTCACACAACACCATAATGCATTAGTACAATCATATAGCCCTAATCAATGAATGTCTTTGATCATTCACATGCATTCATATTGTTACTAGGGTGATAACACAATTCTAACATTAATCAAGATTGTACTAGTAAATAATATGAAGACAACATACCATAAACTTAATCATGAACAAATATCAAAACATACCTCGATGAGTCATACCTGTCGAGATCGCTTGTAATCTCCTTATGTAAAGCCTTAGCCGCATCTCCCTCTGAAATAGGAACTCCTTCACTTATGCAGGTGACCAATCCATCTTCTTCTAGGATTAATCCTATCCACTTGATTTGCAAGAACTGGACCTGGAGCTGGATATGGGTTTGTCAGAGAAACCCCAAAAATTCAAACTTTGAATTTCAAACTTCCGAAAGGATAGAAATATGCGCCTTGATGAGCTGATCAAACTGATATATTTAGAATCTGAAAACTGCAAAGTTTCACTCCTCAATTTTGCCTTTGAAACTTTCGGATTCACTGGACGTGACCCTGAACTAGGGTTTGATGAATCCCACTCTTCTTCCCAATCAAAATGTTTGATCCAAAGCTCTAAGCTTCTATTTTTCTGAGGAGCTTCCAGCCATGGTCACAGATTTCAAAAATTCCCATTTTTACAGAAGCCCTAATTTTCCACTTTTCTCATCAAAGTCCCGAACTAGGGTCTAATCAAACCCGGCCTTCTGCCCAACCAAAAATTCTGATCTTGGTCTCTAAATTTCTATTTTGATGAGTAGCATCCAGCCGTGGTCTCCGATTACAAAAATTCCAACTTTCTCCAAAGCCCTAAATTCCGGAAGCCATGAATGAAGGTACCAAAAAATAATTCTGTTTTGACAAAAATATGTACCTGATTGTTTCTGGTGTAACTCCGAAATTTTTGATCCACAGGGTCTGAAAAGGTTTCCTGAGAAATTCTGACCTGTTCTCTTTCCATCCTGATAGGTCTGAACTCAATTGGATTCTCTGAGAGAGAGTTATGCCAAATGTCGCAACATGACCTGTTTTGGGATAAAACAGGAGAGCGAACTTGTACGGCGTGCCACGTGTCACTGTTTTAACTTCGGCCTCTGAAAAAGTTTTCTGAGATAGCTCGGTCTGTTACCTTTCCATCCTGACAGGTCTGACCTCAATTGGATTCTCTGAGAGAGAGTTATGCCAAATGTCGCAACATGACCTGTTTTGGGATAAAACAGGAGAGCGAACTTGTACGGTGTGCCACGTGTCACTGTTTTAACTTCGGCCTCTGAAAAAGTTTTTTGAGATAGTACAGACTGTGTACTACCTATCACTCTTTACGAAATTTCATTTGGAGCTTCCTAGCCCAATATATGACCTTTTTCCCAAGGTCACCTGATTTTGACTCAGATCTGGAAGAGGCAGAAACCCTATATTGTACAGATCATAAATCACAAAGTACAACGAATTAGAGGTTGTCCTTTGGACACAAGGTACCTGGAGATTTAATATTCGTCCTGTAACAATTTCAGATCCGCAAAATTCGCCAAAACGGATTTATAGCGAAAGTGCTACGATGACTGGTTTTTGCTATGTAAAACCCTAACCTTCAAATTGTCGTAAGTAAAGCAAGTGTCTTTAGTGCCATACCTTGTCTTCCTTCAGGTTAGCTCTGATACCATGTTAAAATTCAATATGCTAAGACAGAAAATAGCAGCATTACATTCCATTTCACAATAATAGCATATACAGGATCACTGAAGAAACAACAAGCACAGCATAAACACAAGAGACAGAGATTTATCCTGGGAAACCCTCATGGGGTAGAAAACCCAGCAAAGCTTCCTCAATATAGATGACCAGCAATATACAAAGATGAAACCCTGAGACATGATCTCCTCCTCCACAATAGCATACCTCTCCTCCACAAGTGTGCTTTCCTCAAGTGAGTGAATGTGTATAATGAGGAACACACCTCCTCTATTTATACACTACTCTGATATGTATTTTACACAAGTACATGTAGGCTCGTATTTAACCATTAGGTTAAATACCCCATTATAACTGACTGGGCCGACCCCTCTAGGGTGGTCTAATAACCCTTTTACCCACATAACACATACAGGGCCGACCCCCACTAGGGAAGTCTAATAACCCAATTTACCACATTCCGACGGAGGAATAAACATCTCCGGATATACAATAAGATCTTCATGGAGGAATGAATCATCTCCGGAATAATAAAGTACAAATATAATATTCTTTGAAGTTACAATATCTCAACATGAGGTGGGTTTACCTATGATAGTCTCACTACGATTTTTGCGCAATGTGTGATCTTGGGTGGTTTAAGGTGTTTTAAACCCAAGATCCTAACCAAAACTAGTTGGTGTAGTGTACCCTAAAAAGAAAAATGTTTCTGTTTCATTTTATTAGCAAATTTTAGGGTTGTTATTACTCAAAAAGGGTAGTGGGTGTGTGAGTGTGGTTATAACAAGAAAATAAAAGTGCAAATAAAATCCGAACTTTCTACAACAAAGCTCTTTTCATTTTTTCGTTTACTTCTTTCCGAAACTAAAAATCTAAGCAAACCTACTTAAAAACTTTTTGTTTTCTTTTTTTAATTTATACAAAAAATCCTAAGTTATCTTGCAATGACAAAAACAAGTTCTATTTAAACTTAAAATACCAATTTTTTTTTCTTTTTCAATAAACGAAAAAGAACTATATAAAAATGGTAAGCAAAACAAAACTTATGTGCAATGTGTGTAAGTACGGCTAAAAGTTCTTAGGCTTATAGTTATCGAAACCCTAGCTCGAAAAAGATTTGATCTACAGGTTTTTTACAAAGAAAAAGCCTATAAACTTGAGAACAAAGTGGAAGAAAACAAAGGAGAAAGACACAAAAGGACTGACCTAGGGTATCTATCCCTAGTAAGACCACTATGCCAAGCAAAAGTAGACAAGTAAGCTGCCCTACTAACACAAAGAAACTGGGAAATGACCCAGCCTATAGCTGTTCAAACGCACTTGCAACCAACAAAAGACAATAAGTCTAGGGAGAATAGAAGTGAACCAAAACAGAAGACACCCTATAAGCTTTAAAACGAACCAAACCCTAAAACCAAGGGTAGGATGAGTAAAAAGCAGACAAACGTCGCCACAAATAGTGGATACCGGAGTATGTAGGTTTGTAAACTAGCAACATGCAGTCAGGGCCTAAAAAAGTGAAATTGCTCGTCGCCAAACACCACCTAGTCTTCCAAAAAGTCACAAACAGTCTAAAAAATCCCAAAGGTCAACAAGTGATTCAAAAGATGGAAAAAACTTCAAAAACAGGTTCTATGACTTAGGAAACAGTTAAAACCTCATAAAAAAGTCCAAAGGAATCCTACAACAAAGTCAACAAATCACCAAAAGGATAACAAACAAGCAAACCAAAAATCGAATGCTTCAGAAAGTGCACCCTACTATGTAGTAGGGAAACTCGCGCCCATACAGAAACGGGCGCTACTGTATATATAGGACAGTAGCGTATGGGCACTACTGTATATATAGCAGAGTAGCGCTCATATCTCAAAGGCTTAAAAACTGACTTTGGAAGGTACCAAAAACTGATGAAAACAGGCAAGAAACAGGCAAGGGATACCTATAAAGTTTCTCAACACATCAAAGAAGTAAAAAAAAAACAGGGAAGACACCCAAGAACAAGGTTTCCTAAAGCCAAAACTCAACTTTCCCCAGTAGAGTCGCCAGTCTGTTGGCGGGAAAATCTACCCGAAACTAGTGCTATCAACTTGGTTGGGGTGACAGGTAAGTGTATTGATGCTATTACAGAGACATTTACAAAAATAAATAAGTTGTGGAAAATGGGAACACACCTTTCAATCGAAGTTTGATCCTAGCCTTGAACTTGATCTTGTGCTCAACTTCCAAATCCACTTCTCTTCCAGTAAACCTGCAATAACAATACCTTTCTCAAAACATTTTGCGCAATATATAAAGTTTGAAAGAAACAAAAACAATGTTTAACATTCAAAATTGACCAAAATAGATCCACGTTAAGATGCCATTTCATAACACATTTTAATTGGAACAAGAAAGACACTTCAACCTTTCTTTGTCAAAAGTAGAATGATGTACAAGTATACCTGATCATGAAACAGGCTCCTACAACTAGATTCTAGGCTCTGGATCTTCTCTGGCTTGGATGTCTTCAGCATCAACTCCTCCAATGCAAGCTTATTCAAAGTTTTTTTATTAATCAATCTTACTATATCCAATTTCTAACCCTTCTCCTTTAACCTTCTTTGTATTTATAGGATTAAAGAAGCAGTTCAGGTCGATGTATAGTTATGGAGGAAGTTGGGGGAGTTAGAAAACTACCATCAACTAATCCTCCTTGAGAAATTAATTTATGTTTTAATCATCTTTTAAGATGTACGCGACTCTTGTTCAGAAGAGTAGCGTATAGGACGCTACTTTAGTGCTTAACAACTAGCGCTCATTCGATTTTAAATTGTGAGCGTTACTATGCTGAGAAGGAGTAGCGTATACTTAGATATGGGTGCTACTATTATACAGTGGAGTAGCGTATGGGCACTAGTTTCTTTGAGTAGACTAGCACTCATATCTCAAAATGATATTTTTTGGGGTTTTCCAGTAATTTCAGGAAATGGGGTGAGTCAAAGTATCATCCGAGGTCAACATGCTCCTCCATCCAAGTTGTCCTTTTGTGTGATCAACAGCTCAAGGTGATCACGGACGGAGAGGTGCAAGTTTGACCTATAACAGATATGGACTATCATTAGGCTTTGTATCATTCGATCTCTTATCATAAATATTTTGCTTGTCTTTACCATTTGCCCTTTTGGCCTCAGCAACTGTAAGGGCCGAATCCAGCTTGGGTTTGATCATCCCCATGGAGATTAACTTCTCTTCCTTATGAGTAAGAGATTGGATGAAGTCATCAAGTGAGGGAAACTTCCATTCTTGAATGGACATCTTAGTTGACTAGAAAGTAGAGACAAAAACTGAGAAGTTTGGCCCCAACTTTGAGAGAATGGTAAGAATAAGCTACTTGTCTTCTTTCACTATCTCATATCTTTTTAACTATGATATCAAGATTTTGAACTTGGTGAGGAAGACATTGATAGATTCGAAGCTATCTAGACTCAAAGAGATGAGTTCATTCTCCAATTTGTGACCTTTGATATCATCTTTCTATCCAAAAAGGGATCCGAGCTTGTGCCAAACCTCTTTAGGAGATGTAAGATCGATGACATGGAGGTGAATATCTTCAGAAATTGAGAGAAGGAGAAGGCCAAATGCTTCATCAAACCTATCCAAGTACTTGGACTTTTCAACTGCACTGAGAGGTTCTACCATCGTTCCATTGAGTATTATGGTGAAGCTCTTGGATCTCATGAAGAGATCCATTTGTGAGATCTAGGTGTTGGAAGGACTACCAACATGATGACTGGATGCATGCAGACATGCAAAATATAAAAATGATGGTGTGAATATTCCAACAAATCAAAGGAGATCACGGAGACAACAGAGGAGAAGCCCTGACCCACCACCACGGACTTATGGACCGCATGCATCACGTATCCCTACCCCTGCCGACCGCGAAGATGGTTGGGGGACCGTTCCACCATCTACCAATACAACATCTTCAGTTGCTTCTATACCCATAGATCATAGCATCATCTCAGAACCTCTTACAGTTACTTAAACTACTAGTACACTTGAGATTCATGCAGTACAACAATCCACTGTATTTCCATAAATTCACACCACAGTGGACACTAGGTTAGCTTTTTAAGTCAGTACTTCACATGATGTTAGGCCAGAAGGAATCACCTTTCTGGATACTAGCACTACACCACAATTGGTCACATTACACGATCTACTTGAAGAGTACATGAAACCATTGAAGGATCTGATGAAGACACGACAAACTTGATTAAAGTCCTTGGCGGGTACATTGAAATCATTGAAGAAACTGAACTCATACCTCCTACGCCATTTCATTTATCTTATTCTAATTTTGAATATCCTACGGCACAGGTGGAACCTCCACCTATCACCACTACATCATTAGGTACCCATACTTATGAAACAGGCTCTTCTAGTAATGTACCGTTCAATTTATCCTTCCCTAATATCCCCTCAGGACCTGAGATCATGGCATCAATCCAATCCAGTATGGTTAGTCTAGCCAACTCACCCCTAGCATCAGAACACTTTAGACGTGATACAACTCAAATACTGACATCGGCTTCACAATACCCCCCTGCATGCACCTCTCAAACAACAAATCCTACTCAATTTTGAGCTCCTTTCCTCTGTCTAGCACAGAATATCCCAAATCATTCGTAGATCAGCTCAGACCCACAGACTGGACTATCCCAGAACTCCTTCCAGACCCTGACAGGATAGCTCACATTTTTTATCTAGCCTCCACTTTATGGGATACAAATTCAGGCCAAGCCCTCGATGATCTTTGTACTGTTCCAATTCCTATGGGTGTGGCACCTAAAAGTCCTTGATTATACTCCCCACACTTATTGTCGCACAATATGTTCAGCTTAACTTCAGGGGATGAACCCCTTATGATGGACAACCCAATATTTTCACTGTCACCATTTGGAACTAGCTGAGGGTCCTCTTCACAAGTCGGCACCTTTGGTGCAGTTGGCCAATCTGCACTACCTCACTCTTCTAGTGTCAGTATTGGAAGAACATCTATCCATACTGTTGGATCACCTATTCTGACCGGAGGTCCATCTTCGGCCACCATATATACCATTTACGGAGGACAACCGTCTATTGGAACCATTGGTCCCAGTAACCAACATCCTCCAGTCGGACCATCGATCCCATCCGTTGGAGGATAACCATCTATTAGAACCATTGGTCCCAATAACCAACCTCCTCTGGCCGGACCATCAATCCCATTTGTTGGAGGACAACTGCTTGGTTCCATCCCAAGCGGGGCTACTTAACAAACACCTCCATCGTTTTCATCGGCTCATCAGGGCCCACATACCACATCTTTTGCAGGTATACTATTTGTTAACGCCCCAACCGGAACCATTCAACAACCCCCTCCATCAGCATCATCTGCTCAGTGGGGAACATATAATCCACCTAGTAGTGGACAACCTCATGTTAGTTTCCCAACCAGAACTAATTTTCAAATTCCCTCGTTAGGTCCAATTCCTTCTTAGGGACCTCAAATCCCATAGAGTGGGGGGTATTCCTTATTCGAAATTTGGAATCAAGTTGGGGGGAAACCTAACCAACATCAACCTTTCGTTCCCCCTAACTTGAAGACCAGAATCCCTTATCCCACCACCCCGAATACTCCATGGAACCCACCTCTTCATCCTCCACCTCTTAATTATCATGGAACCAACATTCCATGGACTCCATTCTTTCAGGAATCCCCCAACACAGGTATGGGAAATCCATCTCCCAATCAAGGAGTTGGAAACATTCCTGGGACACAAAAATCCCAGGGGACTATACCCAATCAAGGAGTTGGAAACATTCCTGGGACACAACAATCCAAAGGGACTATACCCATTATCCCCACCCAGCAAAACATTCAACAACCGATCTCTACTTTGATTTTGAATCAGATGGTAAATCCTATGATTACGAATACACCACCGATTAACCAGATGGTCTACTACCCTCAAAATTTCCAATAGTATTCTATAGGTAACATGTATGGGTACAATATGTAACAATATGTTGTGCAGGGTCCCACAAGCATCCCTACACCCTACAATTATTACTCATTCCTGCAGCCTAATCGAAAGCTTCCATTCTTGGCCACGCTAGACTTTCCCAAATTTGCTTGACTCATTGACGATCCAATGTGGCATGAACCACACTGGCTACCCATCCCGGCAAAACTACCATCGGACATCCCAAAGTTCGATGCCAAGCTCAGGGAAGACCCCAAGAACCACGTTATGAATTTCCATCTCTGGTGTTCATCAAACTCATTAATGGATGATTCCATTCGGTTACGGATATTCCAACGCACGCTGACCAGCATGACAGCAAAATGATATATTGAGCTGCCACAATACTCCTTTTGAGATTTCAATACACTGGCCATGCCGTTTTTGACACATTTCCAGCTCCCCATCCGATACGAGATTGGAACAGACCTGTTGACTTTGCTATGTCAAACCACTTCCGCACATATATCTGATCACATCCATGAGTGACGGCGATGCCGAATGTTAATCAAGGCACCCATCCTAGACCAATTATTGGATGATTGGTTCACTAAGTCATTTCTGCCTCCCATCGCCATGGATATTTCCATGGGTGGACCTGTTATGGAGGAACAAGCGATTTCTCACGCTCAGTATATGGATTTGGTATATACCCAATCTGGAACATTATACGACTTTATTCCTCATGCCTCCTACACCACCACTGATCCAAGCAATCCCGCCTCTGAACCACCCATTGTTGGTATCATCGGTTCAGTAAAGGCCTAGCCTGCAACCAAATCAAGTGGGAAACAAACTACTGCTACCCCATCTCCAACTCAGGCTACACCCAAGGCTTCTAATTCTCCTGCTCAATCCTCTGAGGTGAACGTTGTTTAGTCATAGTCACAAAAATCCGGAGTAAAAAAGAAGAACAACAGAGGAAAATCCAAGAAAACTTCTACGCAGCAGGAAAATACTAGACCACAACAGACCAACAACAATAACAAGCCTCGACGGAAAGCTAAGTTTCCCTGCTTCATCTGTCAAGAAGACCATTACACTAGAGACTGTCCTTACAAAGAGGAAGTCAAAAAATTCATAAAAGGTCCTTCCCAATGTGAAATTCAGTTCACATACAAGATCTATTGAAGAAATTACACTCTCTCATAAGAAAATCTCACACAACTAGTCAAACACAGAGAAATTATGCATAAGAGTAGAATTTTGTATTAACTTCTCATGAATAAAATACATCAGAAAACCATATGAAAGTAATAGGTTGCTATTAAATGAAATTAAAACACTAATTTGAATGGCTAAATATGCCAAAAGAATCTTCTCTTCATCAGACTTGCTAAAAAGGCCCATACCCCCTAGGTGACAAGTTGACATTCCAAATCTTCCCAAAAGCTCATGATTTTCCTAAATTGTGATCTGAAGGTGATGTATGATGGAAAAAAATGCCAAATACAAAGTTTGTAAGGAAAACTCATTAAGGGAAGTCTTGGGTGTAAAAAACAAGTTTCCTAGGTAGACTAGCTTTTCCCCATAGGGTAAAAAGCAGTAAAAAGCACTAAAACTCAGAAAATGAGCCTTTCCTAGCTAAATCTTATGCATAATATTTTAGGAAGGTTCCCAAGTGGCCTATATGGCTTGTGGTCCACACCTTGGATGTATTTGAGCCTCCCATGTTGCCTTGTGGTCCACACAATGGCAATTTCCTAGTCTTTACATATAATTAACCAATAAATGATTCATTAATGCATCTTATGTATTTAAATGACATGTAGGAAGAATTAATTATTCAAACAACCCCCCATAAGTCTGACTTATATGTTATAAATATCATAAAATAAAATACCAAGGGCCCGATAACAAGACTTGGTCACCGTATACGATACTGTCGGTCCACAAAAACAAGGATAGAAGGAAAACCTCATGGGAAAAACCTCCCCTCAAAACATGGACATATCAAAATTGAAAGGTTTCTAATCAACCCTTCACTCCACCACATATTCAGCCATCCCAAGCAGTGATCTAAGATAGTTGAATGTCTTCTCTGTGAAAGCCTTGGTGAAGATATCTACAGTTTGCTCACATGTGGGGCAATACTGCAAATCTATGATCTGGTCATGCACTAGGCCTCTGATGTAGTGCATATGAATATCTATCTGCTTGGTCCTCTGCCTTTGTACTGGATCACATGAAACTGTAATGGAACTCTAGTTGTCACAATAAATGATAGTAAGAGTACTGAAAGAAATCTCAAACTCAGACAAAATCCCTTGCAACGAAATACAGTGTGTAGCAACATTCACTGCTCCTCAGTACTCTGCCTCCGCTAAAGATAGTGCTATGGAATTCTGTTTCTTTTTGGACCACTAAATAGGGCCACCTCCAAGCATGAATACAAATCTTGATGTGGATTTCCTGTCAAGGCTATCACCAGCCCAATCTAAATCTGTGAAGCCCAAGAGATCTAGGCTTGAATCTACAGCATTAGTGAATCCCATCACTCTTTGTGCCCTACGCATAATGAAGGATTCTTTTTGCATCCCTCCAATGTAGCTCATGTGGCTGCTCCATGTATCTTGATGCCACACTCATAGCATAAGCAAGATCTGGTCGAGTGTGTGTCAAGTAGAGCTAGCGGCCAATCAACTGAATGTATAAAGTGCTATCAAACAATGGTGTAGATTCTGCATCTTCTAGTATAACTCTAGAAAGGAATGGAGTCTTAGAAGGATTGCAATCAGCCATATTAAACTTCTTAAACAAATCAGAAGCATACTTTGACTGACATACCTTGGTTCCTTATTTTATTTGAGAAATCTCAAGCCCCAAAAATTGCTTAAGAACTCCCAAGGTCATGGAGAATGATTGGTGCATTGCGGTCTTCAATGATGCTATTTTTTCAGTGCTATCACTTGTGATCATCAAATCATCAACATATAGCACTATTAACATTATAAAACCATCATCAAACTTCATATAGACATTTGGGTCAGATTTACACCGAACATAAGATTGTGACAGCAGGAAACTATCCACCTTTGCATACCAAGCCCTGGGGGCTTGCTTAAGTCCATATAAAGATTTTTTCAACCTGCAAACAAGGTTTGGATCTGAAGTGTACCCCTGTGGATGCTACATATATATTTCTTCTTCAATCTCCCCATGGAGGAAAGCACTTTTCACATCCATGTGATGTACTTCCCATCGCTTGGAAGCTGCCACTGCCAAAACTAGTCTAATGGAGTCTTTCTGAGCCACTGGTGCAAATGTTTCATTATAATCAAGTCCTTGGACCTGAGAATATCCCTTTTATACCAGACTTGCTTTTTATTTAATTTATGTACCATCCGTTGCACATTTGGTCTTATAAATCCATTTGCATCTCACCAACTTTTTGCTGCGGGGAGCTTGACTAGCTCCCAAGTTTCATTCTTCTGTAATGACTGAAAAATCCTCATCCATAGCAATCTACCATCTTGGATCATGTGAGGCTTCCTTATATGTCTGAGGATCAGAATCTATCATCATAAAGAATTTCTCAAAAAGATAAGGATCATTCACATTGAGAGTAGTCTCAAACTATGATCTAGTCCTCCTTTGGTCCCGAGGATTGCATGCTAGTTCACCTGCTGCTTGCAAAGTTTTTGCAGCCCACTTAGGCCTTGTAGGTGAGTTAGCATCTGCACTAAAGTGATCCTCATAATTAGAAATATTAGAATAAAAAATATCAAGAACATCACTTACTTCTTCTTCAGGTGGTGGTGAAGATGGTTCTCCAATTTCAACGTTCTGAGAGGGCTCTTCCTCAAATTGCACACTTCTTTCGATGAATGCTTTGTGAGTGGTCATTTTCAGAAAATTATAACCTTTGGATACCTTTGAATATCCAACAAATAAACATGGTTGGATTTGGGGATGCAATTCCCTCCTCTTCTCAAGTGGAATCCTATACCAAGCTTTTGAGCCAAAAATCCTGAAATGAGAGATGTCAGGTTTGTGACCTGTCCAAGCCTCAGAAGGAGTCATACCTTGGAAAGATTTGTGTGGCACTTTATTCTAAATGTAAGTGGCAATATTTATTGCCTCATCCCATAGCTTGGGAGACAATTCCTTTTCCTCAAGCATACAAGTGGCCATCTCCTTTAGAGATCTATTTTTCCTCTCAACAACCCCATTCTGCTAAGGTGTATATGGAAATGTGTGTTGCATCTGTATTCCTGAAGAGGCACAAAATTGCTGAAAATCTGATTTCACATATTCACCACCATTATAAGATCTTATAACTTTAATATGCCTACCAGACTGTGCTATGAACATAATAGTATATTAATAATAAACATAATTAATTGTACTTAAAGAGAGTGGCAATGCTACGAATATAAATGGCATTTTAAATAAATAATAATTGTTAATCATTAAGTAGTTCATTATTAACAATTACAATTATTATTTATTTAAAATGCCATTTAGGCGAGCTATGTTGGAATATTAAATCATCTAATATATTATTCTTATTTATCATTCAATATAAGATTCGAATCCGACTTTCATATTGAATGATAAATAAGAATAATATATTAGATGATTTAATATTCCAACATAGCTTGCCTTATATATGGCTTGAGCACTCATAGTGAAGTGTTACGTCCCTTCACATTAAGAATGAACTACTTAATGATTAACAATTATTATTTATTTAATATGCCATTTATATTTGTAGCATTGCCACTCTCTTTAAGTACAATTAATTATGTCTATTATTATATACTATTATGTCAGTAGCATTACCACTCTCTTAGAAAGGATTTGTCCTCAAAGCCTTATAATTTTGTCGCATTGTTCTTTGTGATGTCACGACTGACGAAACATGTCGATATGAACTGCCAAATGTAGAGCATAAATTCTGATATCTGGATGGGTCAATCCTTCCCAAATTGATTTGTTGCTGACTGTTGGGATTCCCTACTGATTTGTCGTCAGGAGCTTTGATCACATTAGTACCATTATCTTTCGACATTTCCCACTTTATTTAATATGCCATTTATATTTGTATCATTGCCACTCTCTTTAAGTACAATTAATTATGCTTATTATTAATATACTATTATGTTCCTAGCAGTTATGTTGATTCAGATTGGGCAGGCAGTGCTGCAGATAGGAAGAGCACTTTGGGGTGCTGCTTCAGTATGGGATCAGGTGTGATCTCTTGGTTTAGCAGGAAGCAGTCCTGCGTAGCACTGAGTGCAGTCGAACCAGAGTATGTCGCAGCTTGTTTGGCCAGTTGTGAGGCAATATGGATTAGGAAGATACTATTTGAGTTATTTGATCTCCCGTTGGATACTACCTGTATCTATTGTGACAACCAGAGTTGTGTGAAGTTTTCACAGAACCCGGTGTTTCATGACAGGTCGAAGCACATCGAGATCAAATATCACTATATCAGAGATATGGTGCAGAGAGGAGTAGTGAAGCTCCTGTATGTTGCGACGGATGAGCAGGTTGCAGATGTGTTGACAAAACCACTATCCAGAGTGAAGTTTGAGTACTTCAGAGAGAGGCTTGGTGTTCTTCAGATAGAAGATACTTCTAGGAAGAAGTGATGGGACACATCTACGAAAGACATTCCAAGAATGGTGGTAGGAGGTTCCTTCCCATGGTTGAGGATGTAAGTACTATGTGATGAACATCAGGACGATGCTACGGATGATGTTCTGTATGATGATGATCATTTGGATCATGTATGATGATATGCATTAGTTGGATAATTTGTATGATCAGTTGGATCATATGTGATGATATGCATCAGTTGGATGCTTTGTATGATCAGTTGGATCATGTGTGATTATATGCATCAGTTGGATTCTTTGTATGATCAGTTGGATCATATGTGATGATATGCATCAGTTCGATTCTTTGTATGATCAGTGGGATCATGTACGATGATATGCATCAGGTGGATGCTTTGTATGATTAGTTGGATCATATGTGATGATATGTATCAGGTGGATGCATTGTATGATCAGTTTGATCATGTGTGATGAGCATGAGGTCGATGCTCCAGATGATGTACTATATGATGATTAGGATGACCATGTGTGATGAGCATCAAGTCGATGCTCAAGATGATGTGCATCATGATGATGCATTATATGATGATCAGTATGATCATGAATATCAAGTTGATACTCTGTGGCCGTGGACAGGTTGTGCAGGTAGCATAGAAAATATCTTGGGAGATCCGGACAGGTTGACCTGTGTGCTCATAACAGCCTGGGATACTCTTTTGAGGTTTTTCTAAAGTTTCACATAGAAAAGAGACTGGAGATCTAGACAAGTTAAGCTGTGTGCTAGTAAATGATCCTGGGATGCTCTATAGAGATTTTGCAGGTTGCAATATGCTCTTTAAAGGTTTTGTGAAAGTTCACATAAAAAATATCCTGGAGATATGGACAGGTTAAGCTTCGTGCTAGTAAAATATCCTGGGATGCTCTATAGAGATCTTGCAGGTTGCAAGATTATCTTTAAAGGTTTTGTGAAGGTCACATGTAAAAGATCCTGGGAGATCCGGACAGGTAGAGTTGTGTGCTTATAACATCCTGAGATGCTCTTTCGAGGTTTTGTTGATGCACGTAGTTAGTCCTGGGATCCATAGTATGGCCAGAGATGATGAAGACCTATAGGAGGCTAGGCCTACATCCAACATGAAAAAGGGATAGCTCTATAGAACTTCCTATGATGAGAAGAATTATGAGATATCCCAATGATCGAGATGACGAGTACAACAGCAGTGACGATGATGCTCTGTGATCCAGTGACGATGATCGAGCTCTAGAATTGAAGACTTGTGCATATATGTATTGATGACCTGTGTTAAGAGAATACCTTCTTAGTTAAGAGGGAGTGTTAATTTATTTGTAACTTCGAAAGATATTCACTTGTATATTGTATTTTTACTTTATTGTATCCCCAACGAAGATGTATTATTCCTCTGATTGGAAGTGTCGTCAGTTGTACTTGCAAGTGTCACACGTTATATTGTAAGTGTCGTAACTTATACTTGATGGGTTATTAGACCACCTTGATGGGGTCGGCCCTGTATGAGTCATGTGGGTCAAAGGGTTGTTAGAACACCCTAGAAGGGTCAGCATCATTATGTTAAGTGGTTAAGTTGGGGCTGACCTAGTTGAGTAAAGGTCAAGTGAAAGTTAGTGTATAAATAGAGAGTGTGTCTCTCTCATTTTACACATTCTATTATTCACTCACTTTGCATTAGTGAGAGAAGAGGAGGGTGCACACAATTGGAGGAGGAGCATGTTGCTGAATATCTATCTCTTGGGTTTGATCATTGTGATCCTTGTATTGGTGCGTATTCTATCTCTGAGGAAGTTGCAGGGTTTTTCACCTTCTTGGTTTTCCCCGGTGAAATGTTTTGTGTCTCTTGTTTCTTGTCTCTTATGCTTGATATGCTATACATGTTATTCTTTCAGTTAAGATCCTATATCTATTGAATTAAATGATGAAAAACTAACACCCTCATGCTTTGACTAAATTTCAAGAAGACCTTCTACTGCTTTACTTGCAATTGGTAGTGCTCTATAGTGCACATGTGCAAGCCTTCTATGCCAAAGTTCACTTGGCTCCATGGATTCATGTACCATGGCATGTTCATGTTTTCCCTTTAATTTGTACAATCCTCCCTCTTTCTCTCCAATCACTACTGCATCATCTATGGTCTTACCTTTTGGCCACATGAGTACTTGGCCATCCAAAAATGCAACTCTCATCCCATTTGCATCTAGAGATGATATGGAAAGAAGATTCTTCTTAAGTCTAGGTACATATAGAACATCTTGCATTTTTAAAGACTTCACAGAGTCTAGCTTGTAGGATGCTTCACCACTTCCTTTTATAGGGTATTGATAGTCATCCCCAAGTCTTACCTTATGAGGTGACTCATGTTCAGATAAGTCCATAAGAGATTATTTAAATCCCATCACGTGTTTAGAAGCCCCACTATCAATAATCCAATCATTACACCCATGTATAACAATACTTATGAGAGTAGAAATTAGAACATATTCATCGTCACTTGAAGAGTCTTCACTTTCTTCTCTAGCCTTCTTCCTGGGAGGTTCATCATCTTCAGCAGCATGAGCATGATAGATTTTCTTGTTGTTCTTCTTGTTGTTTTTGTTGAAGTCTTGTCTATTATTGGGACATTCTGAGGCATAGTGTCCCTTCTCATCACAAGAGTAGCATCTAATGCGAGAGAGATCTTTCTTCTTTTGATGGAAGTGAGAAGATTTATTGTGATGAGATTGCTCCCTCTTGAACTTACCTTTCTTCGTGTGTGTTGTGAGAGATTGGTATTCACTTCCCATCTTCTCTTCTCGGGCCACAAGAATAGCTTCTTCTTGTGAGCATTCCTCCCATAGTCTACTGAAGGAGATCAATTTCTTTCTTGCACAGATTCCTTGGATGAAGGAGTCCCATGAACTAGGTAGGCCATTCAATGTGGTCATCACAATTTCTCCATTCTCCACTACTTCATCCATAACTTCAAGTTGTTCTTTGATTTGAGAGACCTTGGTAAAGTAGGATTGCATGGTCTCTCCATTCTGGATATTTACCCCTTTCAATTGGTTCTGCAGTGTCATCTTCCAATTTATATTCTTTCCTTCAAAAAACTTGGTCAAGGAGTCAAACATCTCCTTAGGTGTCTTTAGAGAAGACACATGGGATATGAGATGGTATTTGATAGAATAAACAATGATTCTCTTAGCCTTGACCAGGTTCTTCTTATGTAAGGCCTTAGCATCATCTTCCTCTGGAACTGGAACCTCTTGACTTATGTAGGTATCCAATTCATTCTCTTCTAGGATTAACCCAATCCTATACTTCCATGCTCGAAAGTTATCAACCCCTTCAAGCTTATCCTCAAGCTTGGTGTGGTGAGACATCTTAAAGAGTAATTCAAATGGAAATAGAAATTTTTAGGTCTTACCACTTAAATGCTGAGAACTGGATGAGCAAGCTGGTGTTGAGATTCCAAGATTTGACCTTCCAGAATTGAATGTAATGGGTCTAGTGTAACTCAGAAATTTTGGATCCTTAGGGTCTGAAACTTCGGCCTATGGTATCCTGTCCTGTTATATTTCCAAATCCATAGGTTTAAGCTCAATTGGATTCTCCAAGAGAGAGTTATTCCAAGTGTCACAACGTGACCTGTTTATGGGATGAATAGGATAACGAACTTGTACAGTGTGCCACGTGTCGCTGTTTCAACTTCAGCCTCTTAAACCCATACCTGTGAAACTATAGTCCATTCTCTTACTGAAACATTTTACAAAATTTCATTTGGATCTTCCTAGCCCAAGTTGTGACCTTTTTCCCTTGGTCACATGTTTATGACTGAGATCTGGAAGAGGCAAAAACACTAATTTGTACGGATCATAAAATAGAAAGTACAATGAATCAAATTTTGAGCTTCAGAAAAAAGGTACAGGGGGATGTCATGTTCAGACTATAAAAGTTTCAGATCCTGAACCTTCGCAGAAATGGATTTATAGAAAAAGTGCCAAGATGACTAGGTTTTGCTATGTAAAGCCCTTATCTAGCCTAGCCTCCTCTTGCCTTCGATGAACTATGGAGAGAAAAACCAAAAATCATGAAGCCTTAGATTCTACAACTGCACAATGTGTTATTCTTAGGTAAGCTCTGATACCATGTTAAATTTTTGATAATTTCATTCAATATTATCTAGGATCACGAAGAGAATAACATGCACAACATAACAATCACAAAAGACAATGGACACAAAGCATTTCACCGGGGGAAAACCAAGAAGGTGAAAAACCCCACAACTTCCTCAGAGATAGAATAGGAACCAATACAAAGATCACAAAGATCAAACCCCAAAATATAGATGTCTTCAACAACTACTCCTCCTCCACTTGTGCGCACTCCTCTCTCTCAACTATGCGAGTTGGATGAGTGAGTGAATGAGTAAAATGAGAGAGACACACTCTCTATTTATACAATGACTTGACCTGCCTTTAACCCTAACTGGGATGACTTCCTAAGGAAGCCTAATAACCAATTCACATGACTCATACACACAGAAATTTAGGGTTCATATGCTAGGAACCTTCATTGCTTTTGTGCACAACTCTTCCAAGTAGATGTAAAGTTGAATATTGTGGTCGCGTTGCCAGTCTTTTTCGTTCAACACCCATAGATTTTGAGATTGTGCCCCTCGACACAATTTGGAATCCTCCATCTACATGCCTTGATATTGTGGTTGCTCCATCCACGCAACCAATGCAATTAATAGTAAGAGACATGAGTAATAAAAGGGATTACCCTTTTCTTGTGCTACCACTGTGTCTTCCATCAACTAATTTAATAAAAACAATGACCAGTTCATCTGGACTCCGACCGCACATTTCTCTGCTGATGCGATCACCCCCATTGTGCATTGGTTGGGGCAATTTTTCTGAACTAGCTTAATTGCCAATAGTTTTTCTATGAGCCTCACTACTCGATCATTAATCATGTCAACTAAGTAACCACGGGTGTTTTTTGGTACCCCGTATTTCAATTTCATCTTTGCTTCCAATTTCTTGTTGTTTTCCTTGCCTTGAAAGTACTGTGACGGGTCTACCCCCATCTTGGGTAACCCAGTGATCTTCACAAGAACATCCATGTCGATAGGGATATTTCTATCGAGCCACAAATATCCATCATGGAAGCATACAAGCAATTGCTTGATGCATGTGTTCACCTCTATCGAACACCCAAAGTGCGACATGTGGATGATTGCCAACATTCGTGATCGTTGTAATCCCAATGCCCATTGCATTGGTTCCCTGCTGATTGGGCCGCTATCTTCATGGAATTCCTCTATAAATGTCTGTTGGGAGCACTCCTAATAAGCTAGAATGTCACGGTCATTGTATTTTAGCTTGTGCAGTCGGTGCAACACTCTACTAGTAATGTGGACACCTTCCGGTGTCGTTGGCTCCACTATTGTGTACTTGGAATTCTTCCCAAGTATTATCGACAGAGCTCCTTTTTCCTTGATGACACAGAACCTGGAATGTCCGCCACAATTGGACCTTGCTACTATTTGGACCTTCCTCTCATCATTGTTGTATCTTCTTCTGTAGCGCCTGAAGCTCCCTCTTCTCCTCCTATAGCTGCAGCCCTCGTCATGCTGTGAGTATTTTTTTTCTTTTTTCAGTGTCCATCCACCGACCGGTTGGCGCTTCTCTTTTTCTGAAATACCTGGAATAGTGTAGATGCAATATCTATGTACTCTTCAACAATGGGTTCCATCGCCCTAGGTGGCTCCTGCGTATTGGTGTTGGATATCACATGCGCCATCGCAACTCTCTCAATTCACTTCACTTAGCTTCGCTCTCTGGTTTCACACAATGTGCAATGAACCAAAACTTTCACTTGCACGTTCTTTTATAGCTTTGGTTTCCCGCTCTTTGCTCATCAGATCGATTTGGATAATGATTACCCAAATACTCCTTTGATTTATCATATTTGGCACAATAATGCGGCATTAAATGCATCTCCATACACTTGCGGTATCATTTGCGATGTCTTAAGTGCTTCATTTATTTCCCAATATGACCAATTCAATCTTCGTTGGTTTGGACATCTACAGGGCCCAAACCTCATCACCATTTCATCACCAGGATTATGGATTCCAACCTTGTCACAGTTCCTTTGACAAATATATGAACTCAAATATTGTCGTAGTTCCTTCAACAGATATATGAACTCAAATACTATCGCAGTTCTGTCGAAAGAGTCTTGAGCTGCGTGGTGTACCTTTTTATTTATTTTTCTTTCTTTCATCATCATTTTTTTTTCAACCTGATACCTTCCTTAGTGGAGCTACGCTAGGTTATCTCGATAGGGATTTAGCTAGCTCCCATTCACTAAGTTCGTTAAAAGTGTTCCATCCAACTTTTGCAATTGAACTGCACCTCCATCAGTAATAAAATTTATGAGATGTGGACCAAGCTAATGCATTTTCGTATAGGAGTAGAATTTCTCTGCAATGAAAGTGATTTGTATTTACATGGCGATCATGCCATGCCTTTTGTCGATATTTTTCTAAGTGCTGATGAAATCCGGCAATGAAGTGATCTTCTTCAATTTGTAGTAAACACGCCAATATTTCTTCAATATCCCCATCATTGCTCATTCCTGTCGCTGCTTCTATGTGCAGATTGGGGACAATGTACTGCATACGCATTACTGATTCTTGTCCATATACCATCATGAAAGGGGTCTAACCTGTCAATCATTTGCATGTTGTTCTATAGGCCCATAATAACGCAGGAATGTTCAAGTCTAAGTCGTTTTGGTTTGTATTGCACACCTTAGTGAGCACGTTCTCCAAGATTTTGTTCAGCACTTCAACTGCTTCATTTGCCGATGGGTGATATGGGGTACTTCTTCTATGATGAATCTGAAACTCCTCAACCATTTATCTGATGTTATGATTTATGGAGTGTGTTCCTTGGTCTCTCATCAAAATTTTTGGACATCCAAACCTGGTGATCACATTGTCGAAAAGAAATCTTGCTGCTATCGTAGCTGTGCAGTCTTTCACTGGTGCTGCTTCATCCCATTTTGTTAGGTATTCTATCACAATAATAATGTACCTCACACCTATCCTCTTTCCTGGTGGGTTAATGGGTCCCACGAAGTCTACTTCCCATTTTTCAAAGGGTTGTAATGTCAACTTAGGCACCAATGGAATCGCATCCCGTTGCGATGGTTTCCCTGTCCTTTGACATACATCGCAGCTCTTAGCATAATCGATTGCATCACCATGCACTTTTGGCCACCATAAGCCAACTCTAAATATCTTTCTGGAGGTTTCAATCCCTCCATAATGTCCTCCTATGATCCCACTGTGAGCCTCAACCAATACTCTTTCTTGCTCAATTGGAAGGACACATCGACGAAGAATTTAGTATGGCCCCATCTTGTATAATTGTCTTGCAATCAATTGGAAATGTGCATCTCTAACGACTAAGTGCTTCTTTTGATTAGTGGTAAATTATTCAGGTGCTCTTCCCATGGCCCAAAACTGAACAATCTATTCATAATGGTCATCGACCATTCCAATCCTCAATAACTGTGCATCGGACAGACCTTCGTCAATGCTACTTGGTTCTTCACCCGATTCGATCCTTGATAGATGGTCAGGTCCTATGTTCAATTGTCCAGGCTTCAAGATTATTTCAAAGTCAAATTCCTTAAACAACATCAACCACCGATAGATATTCCCCCCAACATAGTCTTGTTGACTAGGTACTTCAGTGTTGAGTGGTCAGTAAACATCTTGAAGTGTCCTCCTAGCATATAGTGTCGGAAATTTTGCAATGCATATACCATTGCCAAGCCTTCTCTTTCTGTAATTATGCTCCATGGTTGACAAATTCTGGCTAGCAAACACGATAGGATGGTCAATCGACCCTTCTCCATGCTGGGCCAATATCACCCCCAGTGCAACTGGTGAAGCGTCTACGTGGGCATGGAATTATTTCTTCTAATTGGGGAAGGATAATATTGGTGCTACAACCATCTTTTCCTTCAATATGTCGAGACTCTTCTGAAACTCATCATTCCATTCAAACTTCGCATATTTCTTCAATAGCTTCTCCATGGGCGCAATAACCGCAACATACCCCCTTATGAACTTTCTATAGTATCCTGTATGGCCCAACTTGGCCCTCATCTTCTTTATTGCTGTTGGTGCTGGTAAGTCGACAATAATCACAATCTTGGCTGGGTCAACCAACATACCTTCCTTGCAGACAATATGTCCCAATAGGATACCAAATGGTGCACAAAAGATGCACTTATTTAAATTCAAAGAGATATGATGTTGTTGACATATTTCAAGCATCATCTTGAGGCTCACAACATGGCCTTTAACCAATCCATACATAGTCCATTCATCCATATACACCACCAAAAACTTCTGAATAAAATATTTGAACGCAACGACAACTAACCTTGAGAAAATTGCAGGGGCATTCTTGAGACCAAATGGCAATACTGTGTACTAGAAGCATCCCCACTCTGTTACAAAGGTGGTTTTGTGTTGATATTCTTTCGCAATATTGATCTGGTGATATCTTTAGAACCCATTTGTGAATGAATATACTTCCTGTCCTCCGACACCTTCAAGTATTTCGTCGGTAAAGGATGTGGGGAATAGATCATGTAGGCATGCATCATTCAACTTCCTTAAGTCGACGAAAATTCAGACTTTTCCAGTCTTCTTGTCTTGGACGACCATGGGGTTGAACCATTATGACTCTTAGATAGTCTCAATGATCCTTGCATCCAACATCCGCTCTATCTAATCCTTCACCCACTCTTTGTATCTAGGATTCAATCTATACAGTCACTGTTTCACTGGATTAGAATCAAGTTTAAGGGGGATCTTCATCTCTCCCATGTCCCTAGAAATTCCCTTCATCTTAGAAAACTTCATTGGGAAAAAATATTGAAACTCATGTAATAAGTCCGTGACCTTCTCGATTGTTGTGTCATCCCAATAGTCTCCAATATTGGAAAACTTTGGATTCTCTAATGACCCAATATTTACCTTCTTAATTTTCAATTGTTGCTTGAATCTATCTAATGGCATACCCAGTGCTTTAACGTCGTGAATTCCTTCTGAATATAGGACGTAGACCAATCTAGGATCTTCGTCATCATCGGGTCCTCCCGACACATTGTAACACTCCATCTTCATATTTGGTGTTGTTTTCCATTGTGGTCCCATTGGTCTTTTGGTCGGAATTGTCTCAAATATATTTTCATGGATTAACTGCAGTGCGTTGTCGATGAGAGGATTCTCATCAGCAAAATTGAATGTGTGATTGAAACTAGTGGTTAAGTCCTCCCACATAGTTTTTCCTCATCGTATCTCTACTGAGATGTACCAGCTCTGTGGCACTTTATCTAACATGTGGATGAATGCACAAACCCATTCGTGTTTTGGCCTCACCCCCAATATAGCCTAACATTTTACCAGATGATCCCTTGGATCCATCCTTCCATCGTATTTCTTTCCTTTATAGAAGTCATTATCCCCAAATCTTACTTCCATCAATCATTGACATTGTTTCCAGCTTGTTATTGACAACTTGTGCACAACCCACCACCTCACCATTGTGGCCTTCAATGCTTCCTCTAATGCTAGTAGGCGCTACGGGTTCTGATACTTTGTCTTCAAACTCATTGATGAATATTTCTAGTTTAGGTAGTCCTTCATATTTCGGTAGATCACATATTTCCATCGCTACCCATCTCAACGACTGAGTTATTAGTGCACACTTCCTTACCGATACCTCATGCAACTGATTTTTCCAATTCTCTAGAGCCTCGTTGGAGTCCGATGATGCTAAACTGATACTTCTCCATCCTAATTCTCTATCGGTGGTGGGATTGATGTAATATTCTGAGACATTATAGATGTTGTCCCCTCCTCCTTTGAACTCATCTCTCATTATCTCAACATATCTTTGTCCTTCAAGTGGATCAAGTGGAGCAATGAACCTCATGTCGTAGTTCTCAAAAGACATCGTTCTTTTCTTGAAATTGATAACTTCCTAATATTCCATCGCCTAGTCTATCCCCAAAAGCACAGGATATGGGATGGCATTGCCGATTATCTCCATGACATCAAATTCTGCATATGTGTTCAATCCTTCTACCTCGATCGGTAGATGAGGCAATCGACCAATTGGTGTAACCTTGATCTGATTTGGTAAACAAAGCTACACAGGGGACCATACCAAATGTGGCTTCCCCATCACTTAGCATGTTTGCTTGGTTAGGATATTCACATCGAATCCTAGATCTAGAATGATGGAATCCATATCATATGTGCCAATCTGGGCATTCATCCACATTTCCCTTCCTGTTTTCTTCCAGTGCAAACAATTGACTGTACGATCCTATTGCCCTTCTCCATGTCGATACAAGAAGCTAGATATCTCTGCCAATGCCTCTTGATCCTTCGCTAATGTTAAACAACTTTCTAGAAAAAATTTCAAAGTACTAACCTTTCCTGGTGACATCTACGACATTGTCGGGTCAAAAAATGGTGACATCTCACAGGCAGGTTCTTTGTGGAATATAGGTGGTGATTTAACGTTATTCTTTATCAGTGCATCTCGTGCTTCCAAAAAAAAGTATTTCTCTGCTTCAACATCAAATCGTACCTGCTTCTGGGTAGTAGGCCGGACATTTGGTAATGGCATATATTCTCTTGTCGTAGCTCCTCCTCTGGTTACTACTGCAACATTTATTGGTTGACATCTTACCTCAGTTGAGGTCTTCTGTACATTCTGCTGGGGTTTCTAGTTCTGGTTCAGGTTTGGGTTCAGTTGTGGTTGCGGCATATTCTTAGCCTACCACTTTGTGATTATCTGGGGACACTCTTGGATGGTATGATCAGCTGCACTGCAATATGTACATTGAGGGGTCAGATTTGGGAAATCCCTCTGATAGCGTCCACTCTGTCCACAATTATAGCATATGCTCTATCCTCGACTGTGGTGATATTTTCTTCCTACGGGTAAAGAGAAAACCCCTTGGGATTGAAAAGGACCCTAGTTTTCTACCCAAGGCAGAGATGAGACAAATAGACACTATAGCCCTCCAGATCTAGCTCACACATCAACTAACAAGCTATGGAAAGACAAAGCAAGTAGATGGCATACCTTACTTTGATGGTTGTCCTTGTTGCTCCTAAGTTGCTCTAGCTCTAGCCTTTGATCATGGACTTATGAACCTATTTACAAAGGAAAGACAACACCTTCTCCAAAGCAATATATGTATAATCAAAGATCTAACTATATAAATAGAGACAATTTCATGCATTCATCATTAAAGACATGAAAATGAGAGGAATAGGCTAAGTTATATTAATGATAAGAAAGCCAAAAGAAGCCGATTACAATGTTATACCTTGATGTCCAAAGTAGCAACACCTCCTTCCAAGCTCTTCAACAGCACCCTTGCAAGACTCATAGGATCATAAGTTTAGTGCTTCCAAGATCACCCCACATAGCTCATGGATGTCTCTCTTTAAGTAGGATTTGTGAGGCCAACCACTAAGAGGATATTATGGATCTAAGTGAATAATATGTGGATCAAGGATCTAAACCATGCAAAGGAGGGAATGTGAGATGGGATTCGAAGGGGTACCTCATCCCAAGAAAATATCCATGACATCCAAGATCCAAAATCAAAGGGATAAGCCTAAACCAAATATGTCGCTCCCCTATAACTAAGCAAAGCACGACAATTTGGAAATTGTCGCTCCCCCATAGGCATGTAGGGCGTGACAATTTGAAATTGTCGCTCCCCCATAGGAATGCAAGGTGCAATAATTCTAGAAGGATAATTTTTGGAGGCGGTTAAGGTGGGTTTCGACCCCTTGCTTGTTGGATTTGCTTCCAAATGTGACTAGGGAAGGGATCAACATTAGAATGAAGGGTCCTAACACCCTTAGGAGGCATAAACATCATGTTTTCCATGGTGGTGAGACATGTATATTCTCACTTACACATGGTGTGGCAATTTGAGGTATAAGATTGACATCGACCAAAGGTTCCTTCACTACCAAAACCTCCGCCCCATCCACCGCGATATCCTCCTCTCAATCATCCTCGCTGTTGGTTGAAATGCGGTTGATTGTACTGCAGTGGATTGTACTGCGGCTGATTATACTACAGTTGATTATACTACCCCTGATTATATAGCTACACCTGAATTTATTGCGGTGGTGCCAGATGTATTCCTTCTTGCTGTTTCTCATCTCCCTTCATAAAGTAAGTATCAACAGTTCCGTCTTAGAGCAAGTCATATGCTTGACGATATTTCTCATCGTGACCGACAGATCGACAAAAGTTACAATACCAATTAGCTGGCTTCGACACAACCTTCTGGAAATACATGCATTCTTCTAAGTGAGGTCCTCTTTTCTGGAAAACTCGGCACTAGTGCATTCCTCCTTGACTGAGCGGATTGGGCCTACCAGAATATAGATACTCACAGAATTTAGGACACCTATCCTTATGATTTCCTACAAATTTGCATCGACTACACCATACCTCTTCGCGAACCTCCATCCCCTTCTTAATATCCTCCAGCTGAATATTCAAGTTTGCTAGCTGTGACTGGATCTACCTCATTTCAATCCCTGCTTCACCAATCGGTGAAGCTTCAAGCTTCATCGCAATTTCCAAATCCTCCGCTTGAGATACGATCTTTTGCTACATCAACGACATCTAGATGTGCAGTATCAATGCTGAAATAAACCATTCCTTGTGTTGCACATCGCTCATCCCAAAGCTAACTTTAGCCATCAAATTTTTTAACCTATGATCACAATCCCATACTGACTCATTAGGGAATTGATTTACCTCCTTCAATGTTGTGATGTACTATGATTCTGATTTAGGATTCTTAAACTCGTTAATTAGCTCAACTATGATTTATGCTAGAGTCTTTTACTGAGTCCCTGCATGTACTTGTTTAAACTCCATGTACCAATCCAATGCACAACCTCTAAAGGTCATTTCCAATTGTCCCTTATTGATATCTTAATCCTGCATTTGTTTTACTATCCACACCGCTTCGCACAAGAACCAATATTGCTTGGGATCCTCGGTCTCATTACCCTGAAAGAAAGGAAAATTCACATCGTCACCTGCCATCCTTGGTTTTCTACCAATTTTTATAGATCCACTACTATTATTACTATTCTGACATGCAGGAGAACCTTCGGAAGAGCTTGTGTTTCTTCCTCCAAAGTTTGGAAAAGTGCACGGGGTTGGGGGTACATCATAGCCTTGGGTTTGTCCTTTCTCAGGTTCATGGGTAGCTTAGTCATCCTCTTCATGATTGTAGGGTCTCTTAGTCCCCTATGGTCCCACTTCATAGTCCTCCATTCCGGTCGCACTAGGAATCTCTCTCTATCTTATTCCTCCTCCTCTTCTCAAGTCAGAACCTCGCCCCACTTCTCAGGAAACCACAATCTTCCACAGCTTCCCTCACAATTTTGTCGTATCTCATTTCCATCCTCCCTACATTATTTTATCAGAACCGCATCTGCACAGTATCCACAGCCTCTGCACACCAGAGCTTTACTCGTCGGAGTTCATCTTCAATATTCCTTTTTCACAAATGAGCATTTTGATCCACAATTGTAATGACAATAGGTACCTTCCTCTAGGTCCCTTAAAGAAATTCCTTTTTGCATCATTGTATGATCTAACTATGTTGACAAAAAACTCAGTAATGCACCCTTCCAAAATTCTATCTACCCAGACATCGACAGCCCTTGAAGCTTTATTGTTAACATGACTCAATTACTGGATCACTTCCAGGGTCCAATGTTCAGGCTCGCCTCCTCGGAAATTATTCTTCTGATAAGTTAGTTGAGCCAACCACTCATACAACAGTATAGGAAACTCATAGAAAAATACCTTTTGGATATCATAGTAGATGTACTTCTACAACCACTGGTCTATCAACAATCTAAGGTTTTGATTTTCTTCCTCAACAAATTCTTGTATCTTTTTGTGGAACCATTCCGTGATCTCCGGCTTTGTCAGATTCCACATCATGTCCTCTCCTTCTCACACTAAGGTCTCGTAAACAAAACCATTTGTTGACACAGATATATCGATAGGGTTCACTTCATAATGTGTCAACAAATATTGAAACAAAATCCCATAGATATCGGCTCAGAAAGTGTTTATCCTTTCCAGCAACACTCGTAGAGCGAGTGAGGTCTCACCTGAGATACCTAAGGGGGCTGTAGGAACCAAGTTTCTGCAGGTATAAGAGGATATGCGTCATTATCATTTAATAGAAACGAACTTGGAGATCGACATAATTAGTAATCGCATCACAACATCATCATCAACACATAAGTTAACCATATCTACTAAGAAACATACTATGGAAACCTACTTAACAAATCCGTAAAAGATATCATAACTGCAACATTCACAAATCTATTCATACTGTAACACAAAATATCTAATCATACAGTGGCAGTTGATAAAGGGACAACATCATAAGCAAAAATGGTCCTTCTCATTATTCATCAATCTGTCTCATACTGTTGATGTATTTGTAACTTTAGAAGATATTCACTTGTATATTGTATTTGTACTTTATTGTATCCCCAACAGAGATGTATTATTCCTCCGATTGGAAGTATCGTCAGTTGTACTTGCAAGTGTTGCAAGTTATATTGTAACTATCGTAACTTATACTTGATAGGTTATTAGACCACCTTGATGGGGTCGGCCCTGTATGAGTCATGTGGGTTAAAGGGTTATTAGACCACCCTAGTGGGGTCAGCCCAGTCAACATTATGTTAAGTGGTTAAGTTGGGGCCGACCTAGTTGAGTAAAGTTCAAGTGAAAGTAAAAGTATAAATAGAGAGTGTGACTCTCTCATTTGACAGATTCACTCACTCACTCACTTCGCATTAGTGAGAGAGAGGAGGAGTAGATGCTACATTCATCTATCTCTTGGGTTTGATCTTTGTGATCTTTGTATTGGTGCTTATTCTATCTTTGAGGAAGTTGCGGGGTTTTTCACCTTCTTGGTTTTCCCTGGTGAAATTTTTTGTGTCTCTTGTCTCTTGTCTCTTATGCTTGATATGCTGTACATGTTGTTATTTCAGTTAAGATCCTAGATCTATTGAATTAAATGATGAAAAAATAACACGGTATCAGATATTGCCTGAAGGAAGGCATGGTATGGCATTTATGACACTTGTTGCACTTGCAACAAATTGGAAGCTAGGGCTTGGTATAGTTAAAACCAGTCATCGTGGAACTTTCGCTATAAATCCATTTTAGAGAAGGTTCGGGATATGAAACTCCTACAGGTCGAAGATCAAATGTCCATGTATGTTGTTTCCGAAGGATAGCCTCAGATTCGTTGTACTTTGTGAGATATGATCCGTACAAGTTAGGGTTTCTGCCTCTTCCAGAATGCAGTCCTAAACAGGTGACCTAGGAAAAAAGGTCATATCTCAGGATAGAAAGCTCCAAATGGAATTCCGTAAAAAGTGACAGTAAGAGAACAAAATGTAATTTCACAGGCCCAGGTTTCATAGGCCGAAGTTGAAACAGTGACACGTGGAACTCCATACAAGTTCGTTATACTGTTTAATCTCATAAATAGGTCACATTGCGACATTTAGCATATCTCTCTCTCAGAGAATTAATTTGAGGTAAGACCTATGGGGTTTGAAATATGATAGTTTAAGATAACACAAGATGAAGTTTCAGACCCTATGGATCTAAAATTTCAGAGATGCACCAGAAATAATAAGGCACATATTTTTGTAAAATAGAATTGGATTCTGAGCATTCTCATTTTTGGCTTGTCATTGCTGCGAGAAATTAAAGCTTTTGATAGAAGTGGAATTTTGGAGTGATCTCAGCAGAGGATTACTCTCCTAAGTAAAATTGAAATTTAGAGACCAAGTTCAAACCTTTTGGTTGGGTAGAACCACGGGCATTATCAAACCCTAGTTCGGGATCTTGATCAGAAAGGTGGAAAATTAGGGTTTCTGCAAAAGTTGAAATTTTTAGAATTTGTGACCATGGCTGGATGCTCCTCAGAAAAATCAAAATTTAGAGCACAAGATCGAATCTTTTGGCTAGGAAGAACCCCGTGCATTATCAAGCCCTATTTCAGGATTTTGACCAGAAGATCTGAAAGTTTCAAAGGCAATTTTTGAGGGGTCAAATTTTGGAGATTTCAAAATTGAAGTATACTAGCTTGATCAGCTCAGCAAGGCACATCTTTTCATCCAATTAGAAGTTTGAAATTAAAAATTTTGAATTTTTAGGGTTTCTCTTACAAACTCTAATCCAGCTCTAGATCCAGTTTCAACAAATCAAAGTGGATTGGTTGAATCCTAGAAGAGAATGAATTGGACACATACATAAGTGAAGAAGGTCCAGTTCCAGAGGGAGATGAGGCTAAGGCCTTACATAAGAAGGCTACAAGCAATCCCGACAGGTATGAATTGAAGAGATACAGGTATGTTTAGAAATATGTTCATGATTAAGTTTATGATATGTTGTCTTCATATTATTGAGGTTAGTACAATGTTGATTAATTTTTAGACTTGTCTTATCACCCTAGTAAAAGTATGAAAGCATGTGAATACATTCATTAATTAGGGGTATGACACTTATGATTGTACTAATACACTGTGTTGTTGTATGAGGATGATGTTGTCCACTAACATGAAGGGTACATCAAGAAAGACAAATCAAGTTATAGATAAAGAACATATGACCATGGTGACATGAATACAAAGACTCGTCCATAGTCATGGATCACATAGAAGCTCCACTTACGAGGTATGTATAAATTGGTTCTACAATTATCAACTTATGAGATATGCAGGTTAGTAACACAAGGTCTCTAAGAAAACAAAGAAGACATTATTTGGGTATGTTAGACAAGCATGATAATCCAGGTATGTTTTCCTATATCGAGTTAGAATCCTACTTTGTGTTAGGATATCATACAATTATACTTTTGTATGATTACTTATGATCATTCATGAAGTTATAGGTTTGAGTAATCATGGATTTTATACTTCTTACTTTGATTGATGATATGGAAAACCAGAAGAGTCCTATCGTCAAATAAGAATATGCATGAGTAAAATAATTACTCCCTGAAACCTTGAATACTAACTCTTGTGATAAATTACCTGTGTATGAAATGATCATGACCATACATGTTTAATATTATTTAGAATCATAATGTTTTGATACTATTGAGATTATACTAATGGATGTATGATTATGTATGAGATCTTGTGGATGAAACAATGATGACACTAGTGCATAGTTAAGCATGCATAGTGGTCCAAGATGGATATAAGTTCAAGGAATTTAATTTAATTTAATTTAATTTGACTTGTAGGAAAGATCGTGTACAATCACCTACAAAAGAAGGAGAACAACATTTGTTCCAACAACAAAGTTCACTATCTATTGAAGATATTGAAGAATATGAAGTTCCCAAGATCCGAGATGCAGTAATGGAAGAATTCCATGTTCGAGGAGTACCAGTCGATCATGAAGACTGATGTCTGGGATGTGGTCCCAAGACCAGAAGGAAAGTCTGTTGTGACTTCCAAGTGGATCTACAAGATCAAGCATGCTGCAGATGGTAGGCAAGTGATGAAATGGAACATACACCAGATGGGTGTCAAGACATATTTCTTGAATGGTGTAGTCGAAGAGGAAGTGTATGTGGAGTAGCCACTTGGTTTTGAGACACATGGCAGGGTGGCATATGTGTGCATATTGAAGAAATCCTTGTATGGATTGAAGCAAGCACCTAAGACTGTTATTTTTTCATCATTTAATTCAATATGATCTAGGATCTTAATTGAGAGAACAACATGTATAGCATATCAAGCATAAGAGACAAGAGACAAGCGACACAAAACATTTCCCCGAGGAAAACCAAGAAGGTGAAAAACCCCGCAACTTCCTTAGAGATAGAATAAGCACCAATACAAAGATCACAGAGATCAAACCCAAGAGATAGATTACTGCAGTAGCTACTGCTCCTCCACTAGGTCGCACTCCTCCTCTCTCTCACTAGTGCGAATTGAGTGAATGAGAGAGGTACACCCTCTATTTATACATTGAATTGACCTGCCAAAAATCCAACAAGACCGAATTCCTAAGGAAGCCTAATAACCCAACCACATGACCTAACGAGGGCCGACCACACACTGGTGGTCTAATAACCCATCAATACAAATGACGACGCTTAGAATGTAACTTGCGACACTTGCAAATACAAATGATAACACTTCCAATCAGAGGAATAATACATCTATGTTGGATATACAATAAAGTACAAATGTAATATACAAGTGAATATCTTCTGAAGTTACAAATACATCAATACTCCCTCTTAACTAGGAAGGTATTCTCTAGACACAGGTCATCAATACATATTAGCACAAGTCTTCAATTCTGGAGCGGATCATCATCACTGGATCACAGAACATCATCATCATCACTGTTGCTGTACTCGACATCTCAATCACTGGGCTATCTCTGAATTCTTCTCGTCATAGGAAGTTCTATAGAGTCAACCCTTTTTCATGCTAGATGTAGGCATAGCCTCCTTTAGGTCTTCATCATCACTGGCCATACTGTGGAATCCTCATGACTTATTAAGTGCGTCAAAAAACCTTGAAAGATTATCCCATGATCGTTTATGTGCCTAAGCATGACTAGCAAGATCTCCCAGGGCACTATTACATGTGACCCCACCACAAAACCTTGAAAGAGCATCGCAGGACTGATTACGAGCATAGTGCTCAACCTATTGGATCTCCTAGGGCATTATTACATGTTTTCACCACAAAACCTCGAAAGAGAATCCCAGGACTGATTACGAGCATATTGCTCAACCTATCAGATATCCCAGGGCGATATTACATGTGGTCATGGAAAAAACTTGAAAGAGCATCCCAGGACTGATTACGAGCATACTGCTCAACCTATCGGATCTCCCAGGGCGCTATTATATGCCATAGGACGAAACCTCGACATAGCATCTTCTAGATATCCTAGGGCGCTATTATATGCCATAGGAAAACCCTCCAAAGAGTATCTGCAAATCTACCAGGGCGCTATTATATGTCCTCCCAAGAAAAACCTCGAAATAGCATTGCCAGATATCCCAGGACACTATTATATGCTATAGGAAAAACATCGAAAGAGTATCTGCAAATCTCCCAAGGCGCTATTATATGCTTATCTTTCACAACCTATCCACGACCATGGAGTATCAACCTGATACTCACCATACATCATCCTGATGTACATCATCACTTGATCAACTTGATCATCATCACTACATTGTCCTGATGCATGTTATCATCGCATGATCATCCTGATCATCGTCACTGCATCGTCATGATGCATATCATCATCGCATGATCATCCTGATCATCATCACTGCATCGTCTTGATGCATATCATCATACATGATTCAACTGATCATACAAAGCATCCAACTGATGCATATCAACATACATGATTCAACTGATCATACAAAGCAACCAATTGATGCATATCCAAAGCAGTAACTGGAGCATCGTCTTGATGCTCATCACACAATGCTTATATCCACAGCCATGGGAAGGATCCTTCTACCACCATACTTAGAATGGCTCTTGCAAATGTGTCCCATCACTTCTTCCTTGAAGTATATTCTATTTGAAGAACACCAAGCCTCTCCCTGAAGTACTCGAACTTCACTCTGGCTAATGGTTTAGCTAACACATTTGCAATCTGCTCATCTATCGCAACATACTAGATATTCACTGCTCCTCTCTGCACCATATCTCTGATATAGTGATATTTGATCTCGATGTGCTTCGACTTGTCATTGAACATCGGGCTCTCTAACAACTTCACACAACTCTAGTTATGACAATAGATACAAGTAGCATCCAACAGAAGATCAAATAACTCAGACAATAGCTTCCTCAGCCATACTACCTCACAACTGGCTGAACAAGCTACAAGATACTCTGCTTTGGTTGTACTCGGTGCTATGCAGGACTGCTTCATGCTAAACCAAGAGATCACACCTGATCCCATACTAAAGCAGCACCTTGGAGTGCTCTTCCTATCTACAGCAATGCCTTCGCAATCTAAATCAACATAACCCTCCAACTTTAAACTTTTGATTCGCATCATACTTGAGCCCATAATCAACCGTACCCTTTAGGTACCTCAGAATATGCTTTACAACAATCAGGTGAACATGTCTAGGATCCGTCAAAAAGTGGCTCAAGGTGTTCACCGCAAAGCAAATATCTGGTCTCGTGTTCGTCAGGTAAATCAAGGACCCAATCATCTGACGATACACCATGACATCAACCGACTTAGATGAAGCATCACACAATAGCTTCAAGTTTGATGCCATAGGTGTGGCCATGGCCTTGCATTCCATCATCCCGAACAACTTTAGGATCTCTACTGCATACTTCCCTTGTCAAAGGAAGATTCCATCCGCACTTCGCCACACCTACATACCTAGAAAATGATGCATCATACCCAAGTCCTTCATCTCAAACTTGGAAGCAAGCTTCCTCTTCGTGTTGGCAATCAATCTATCATCACCTATCAAAAACAGGTCATCCACATACAATAGGAGTATCACTGGATTGTCTTCCTCAACCTTTTAGTAAATGTTGGAATCTGCTTTACTCTTGGTAAAGCCCAAAGTAGACAGGAAGCTGTCTATCCTGCCATACCATGTCCTAGGTGTTTTCTTCAATCCATACAAGGCTTTCTTCAATCTGCAAAAATATGAATCCCTGTCATGTGTCTCAAAACTGAGTGGCTGCTCCACATACACTTCTTCTTCGACTACACCATTCAAGAAAGCTATCTTGACATGCATCTGGTGTATCTTCCACTTCATCACTGCAGCCAGAGCAAGTATTGTTTTGATGGAAGTGTATCTGGCTATAGGTGCAAAAGTCTCTTCATAATCTATCCCCTCTTTCTGGGAGAAGCCACAAGCTACAAACCTCGCCTTGTATTTCTCTATGCTACCATCTGCAGCATGCTTGATCTTATAGATCCACTTGGAAGTCACAACAGACTTCCCTTCAGGTCTTGGGACCACATCTCAAACATCATTCTTCATGATCGACTGGTATTACTTGATCATGGAATTCTTCCATTACTGCATCCCGAATCCTGGGAACTTAAGATTCTTCAATATCTTCAATAGATAGTGAACTTTGAACTTCATTGCTGGAACAAATGTTGTAGTCCTTCTTTTGTAGGTGATTGTACATGATCTTTCCTACAAGTCAAATTCAATTTGCATGATTAGAAACTTCTCATGGTTTTCCAAAACAAATTCTTATTCATAAATACATATGTCATACAGTCATGCAATTATCTTAGCCAATGCTTCAATACAACATTTATCCATATCCCGTATTCACACGGTAAATTTCTAGATGCCTTCGATCTCAACCAGAACATTTGTTAAGAGTGTGCACAACTCCCAACATGTTAGCAAAGAGGTTTCATTCTAGATAAGTAGCAATGGAATGTTGTACATTACCATAGGCCACTTACCCATTACTTTCATATTAGTAATATCTTGTTCATTAATGCAACTTTTCTAATATGCATAATATACATCCTAAGTCTAGGAACATAAGTATGTACATGACTGGACAACAATTCAAATACTTATCTTTGTTTAGTTGTGGGTGGACTCCCTCTCTATCTTTGCTTCCTTGCAGGAACTACTTGAGTGTGCTCCCTCTTGATCTTTGCTTCCTGGATTATCTATCCTTGAACTTATATCCATCCTGGACCACTATGCATGCTTAAGTGTGCACTAGTATCATCATTGTGTCATCCTCAAGATCTCATACATAATCATACATCCATTAGTATAATCTCAATACTATCAAAACATTATGATTCTAAATAATATTAAACATGTATGGTCATTATCATTTTTCATACACAGGTAATTTAACACAAGCGTTAGTATTCAAGGTTTCAGGGAGTACTTCTTTTACTCATGCATATTCTTATTTGACCATAGGACTCTTCTGGTTTTCCATATAATCAATCAAAGTAAGAATTATAATATGCATAAACCCATGATTACTCAAACCTATAAATTCATGAATGATCATTATTAATCATACAAAAGTATACTTATATGAGATCCTAACACAAAGTAGGATTTTAACTTGATATAGGAAAACATACCTGGATTATCATGCTTGTCTAACATACCCAAACAATGTCTTCTTTTTTCTCTTCAATGACTTGTTCCAGTAACCTGCATAACTCATAAGTTAACCATTGTAGAACCAAAATTAGACATACCTTGTAAGTGGAGCTTCTATGTAATCCATGACTATGGATGAGTCTTTGTCTTCATGTCACGATGGTCATATTTTCTTGATCTAGAACTTGATTTGTCTTTCTTGATGTACCTTTCATGTTACTGGACAACATCATCCTCATACAACACCACAGTGTATTAGTACAATCATAAGTGTCATACCCCCAATCAATGAATGTATTCACATGCATTCATACTTTTACTAGGGTGAAAAGACAAGTCTAAAATTTATCAAGATTGTACTAACCTCAAATGAAGACAAACATATCATAAACTTAATCATTAAAATATTTCAAAACATACCTGTATCTCTTCAAGTCATACCTGTTAGGATTGCTTGTAATCTTCTTATGTAAGGCCTTAGGCTCGTCTCCCTCTGAAACTGGAATCTCTTTACTTATGTAGGTGTTCAATTCATCCTTTTCTAGGATTAACCCAATCCACTTTGATTTGTTGAAACTGGATCTTGAGCTAGATTAGGGTTTGTTAGTGAAACTCTGAAAATTCAAACTTTGAATTTCAAACTTCTGATTAGATGAAAAGATGCGTCTTCCTGAGCTGATCAAGCTGGTATGCTTCAATTTTGAAATCTCCAAAATTTGACCCCTCAAAATTGCCTTTGAAACTTCTGGATCTTCTAGACATGATCCCGAACTAGGGTTTGATAAATCCCAGTCTTCTTCCTATACAAAAGGTTCTATCTTGTGTTCTAAACTTTGATTTTTCTAAGGAGTTTTCAGCCATGGTCACAGATTTCAAAAATTTCAACTTTTGCAAAAGCCCTAATTTTCCACCTTTCCAATAAGAATCCCAAACTAGGGTTTGATCAAGCTCGGCTTTCTTCCCAACAAAAAAAATTGATCTTGGTCTCTAAATTTCGATTTTGTTGAGCATCATCCAGCCGTGGTCTCCGATTCCAAGAATTTCAACTTTCTCCAAAACCCTAATTTCCCACAGCAGTGACGATCCAAAAATAAAGGTGGTCAGAATCCAATTTTGTTTGGACAGAAATATATGCCATATTGTTTCTGATGTAGCTCTGAAATTTTGGATCCTTAGGGTCTCAAACTTCGGCTTATGCTATATTGACCTATGATCTTTCCAATTCCATAGATATGACCTCAAATGGATTCTCTGAGAGAGAGATATGCCAAGTGTCGCAATGTGACCTATTTATGGGATAAAATAGTATAGAGAACTTGTATGGCGTGCCCGTAACATCCCGAATTTTCATAAAAATTTAAAATTTTGAAACGATAATAAAGGATAAATATAATTGCGGAAAATAATAATTTATTTGATTATGACAGCAATGACTAAAAAAATTCGTTAGTACTAAACATAATTTAATTTTCTGTATTAGCAACAATGTGATGGCGACAACTTTAACACATAAATTTGACAAACAAGATTTTAGTAATAAATGTACTGACAGGTTAGAATTTGATGTGATACATTTATTTTGACAAGACACTGACAGCTTACTTTTCGATGTCCAAGGGTGTCCTACGAGGGACCCCGTAGTTTACTTAGCTGCAACGCTAAAGCATTTGAACATATTACTATGTTTAGACATGTAAGAAGTTTCATGACTGCAAAAATCAAAGTATGTGTATAGCTCAATTCAATGTCGAAAATAAATAGAATGTATGAAATCTGATGCGACATGAAAAAGTTGTAGGTATGAAATATATGAATATATTTATTGATTTCAAAAACTGTTTTATAACTCAGCAATGATAAGAAATCATGTCGTCTAGGAAAATCATCAAGTTGCTAAGTTCAATGTTAGTACTATCGTAGTAATGATAGCTGTCATCATTGTCGTCTTAAGATACTTAATATCTTCATGGTATATGATGTAGCAAAATGTACTAGAGAAACAATAATGTTTTCAATAAATGTTTATGGTCAGATGTGCATAGTATTCATATAGCTTTCATGCTAATAATCATCATTACATTCATTGATTTCCTAATACAAGGTCTATAATCCTTGATATTGCATTATAAGGAAATATTAACACATAAAAAAATAGAATTTATAATGCTAACAATGTTGTTCCTAACCGTTTGCTAACCTATATTAACATTGCCAATTTCTATCTATATATAGTGTGAAAATGAGTCTTATGGCATAAAAACATTGTAAAACATATATTTTAAAATAAAACATAATGAAATCATTCTAATTACAAACATAGTTTGGATACAATATAAACTATATATTAATCAAAATATAAAACAAATATTTTGAAATATGAAAACGAAAACTTTAGAACTATAACAATTGTTATCGCAAGGAATATGACACTAACTGTTATTAAATGTGATACGACAGGTTGCTAAATCGGTGAGCTCTGCATGTGCCCCGAGCTGTCATGGAGATAGTGTTTCGATCTGCAATTAATGGCTGACCTCTTCACGGTGCTAAGAGCTAACAATGCATCCACATAATATAACACGTGTGCACACTGTAACTGGGATGAACGCTAGGTAATACTTTTACGTGAATATTCAACCGAGATGGCTGTTGGATGTTCCAATGTGCAATAGGTTGGCATTACTGTGCATGCATGATGAATGAAGCAATAAATGCTATCATTGTTGTTCGTTCCCATGGTCCTTGTTGGCAATTCTGTGATCATCGATTTTGTTGATTATGGAGTGTTGGATGTAACCCTAGCACAATCCAATGTCGTGTTGAGCTAATGTCATTCTTTGGTTTCTATTGTTTTGGGCAGCAGGCCGACAGGCTGCCGAGGGTTTCTCCGAGCTGTGGAGAGGATTTGACCTTGTGATCTATGGATGTTTGAATCTTCAGTTGCAGGTTTTGTTTAGATCTTTCTTGCTATTAGAATACCATGCCTTTTGAGTTTGTTGAGAAGTTGTCGAGTTGATAGCTTTGCAAAACCGTTTGTGGTTTTAGAGGAGAGAATACTTCTGCAGAAGGAGTATTCCAGATTTTAACCACCGTGGAGCTCGTCGTTGCTGGTAAAAAGGCATGGACTCAGCAATTGCTGCAAGGTAAGCATTTGACTACAGTTTTTAAATTCAAAAAAAAAATTAAAGCTTACAAATGCTATTCATAACTAACTCCAAATGCTTATGTGGCAGTTGAAAGTTTCGAAGGTCGACTCGGGAAGGGGTTTGGATAAGGTTTACGAGCCTCCATACCTGGTACACTCCAGGTCCAAAACCCTAGTAGGTGCCTAACGACTTGGTTGAGGTTTTCAATGAAATGAGGAACGAAGTTCCATCACTCTTTTGGCGTTGTTAAACAGTAGAATCTTTGCAAAAAATTCTAGGTTTAAAGTGTAAAATGGTACAGGGGTAAACCCTTGTCTATTTATGTTACACGATTTAGTTTGTAGGTTTTTAGCTCGCCAATGCTCAGGGTTTTCGAACTCGTTTTAAATGTTTGAGCAAGGGAATGAACCCTATTCGTTTTCGTTTGGAGTTGTAATGTAATACTTGCTTCTGAGAATCGTTGATTTCTCTTTTTGAAAATGGAACTTGTAATGGTTAAAAATATTGAACAATCAACTTGTTGACTTATGTTATGTGGAGTAAGAAATGGAGCCGAATCTCGTCTAACTTGTGGATAAAACTCTGTTTCTCGGCAATGATAAAATGTTGTTTCTTTTTGGTGCTATTCGTTTTGGTTTTTTTGTATAAAATGATGTCTGTTGACTTGCTACTGTATGCGAAATTTTTTTGGTTGAGAGTCTGAGTAAACGTGGATAACAATAGAGTAGGTTTTTTTTTTTTAATATGTAAAAGAAATGTAACGGGTTATGCCCAAACTGGAACTTCTCGTCATATGCAAGTAACTTTTTCACAAATCACTTTTTAAACATGAAGAGTGAAGTCGGGTCTTTCTATTTGCTGAAAACGATGTGTGAGCTTGGGAAAAATAATACCTAGGGTTTTATGATTGATACAAATCTATACTTTGAAATATATGTATAGTTTGTGAAATAAAGAAATAAAGAAAACACAGTGATTTTAAATAGGGTTTATGTTACTTTTGTCGACAGTTATGGAAAATACTGAAGTAATTTAAATAAAAATATTCTGATAAAAAGAAATGTGAAGAAAACCTAGTATGTGTGTGATAAAGAAAAGACGGTGTAATTGTTGACATTTACAACTTATGGTAGATGACAGTGATATTGTTTATTTGAAGCTATGATATATAATATTTCAATTTACATTTATTTACTATGTAAACTAATAGGATAAAAAAACTACTACGTAATATTACAGAGAAGAGACAATACTTGTTTATCATAATTTATGACATTTTATATAGTAAATTCTACTGCTGAAAAATATAGGGTAGAAAATGAAAACACAACTCATTCACTATACTTATCTATCGAATCAAATGGCAGATTGCCTATCTATTCATATATACTTAATTTGCTTATCTACACTAGAGTACGATGCATAAAAACAACATGTTGAAAAATGTAGATATTGGTTTATCAAATGAAATCATCATTAAAAACTTTATCATTCAGACTTTCAAATAGAATCAGAGCACAATTCTTCTTCCAAATATAGATTACTAATTTTTACTAAAGAGATTTAATAAATGAAACAAGTAGGAAACAGTGAAACCTGGGATAATTCTATACGGAAACAAACAACCCAAGAAGATTGTTCCACCCAACCAATTCCTGAAGGCAATCAAGTACTTTCCTTAGGACCCCCGAGCCTGTTCACTGAACCACCAGGAGGAAGAAACTTAGGAATTTAGGATCTCTTCTTGCAGTAGCAAATAACTTGTCAAATCTTTAAGAGCTAGTAGTCCAAGGGACCTGCTCCAGCATCTCTAGTTCTCCTTAACAAATAGTTTGCAGACTTATGTTTGCACTCACAACTAGCTTCCCTATTCAAATCTCTCAGTGATCACCTGATGCACATGAGGAAATATTCCTGCAGAAATATTGTGTAAGAGCTTCTTGCTCAATTCAAATTTTCCTTATGTAGGCTGCCTAGGCCTTTTCAGTTGTTACTTGGTCGTCAAATGAGCTTCCTGCCCACTCCCACCACCTTGGGGATAATGCCACATTTTTAGGGGTAGTTGTTCCATAACCAACAGCTAGTGGTATGGTGCAATTGTTGCCATTTGTCCCATACCTTCCAACAGCTTCCATTCCTCCTAGTGGGTCAGTGAACACTCATTTAACAACCCCCTTGTGTGTTTGTCTCCTAATTAATTAATTTAAATAATAATAATCAGTAATTACATTCATCCTTGATCAAAATTGATCATAATTACAAAACTTTGTAATTAAATTTAACATAAAGTATTTTGCAATTAAATAATAATTTTCAGAAATTTGGGTAGGTGACATAAACCCCCCCTTAAGTCTCAACATCGTCCTCAATGTTGGTTAATCACTCCTTGAGTGTTCTTGAAACAGAGTTGGTTATGCTGCCTGCATACTACTCTCCAACTCCCAGGTTGCCTCTTCTGGGCTAAGGTGCTTCCATTGCACCTTCACTTTCCCAATGGTGCGATTCCGGAGAATAGTTTCCCTCCTTCCGAGTATACAGTCTGGTTCCACCTGAAAATATCCGTCTTGTCCCACCTGTACATCATTCCAGTTTACAACATGAGTAGCATCGTGTACATATTTCTGTAAAAATGATATATGAAAAACATTATGTATTTTTAATTTTGGTGGCAAAGCAAGTTGGTATGCCGCTGGTCCAACTTTGGACAATATTTCAAAAGGACCACAATACCTAGGTTCCAACTTGGCACAAATTCCCAATTTCAATGAACTCTTTTTCAGTCTTACCTTGAGGAATACATGTTCACCAACCTGGAACTCTTTATGAGTTCTTTTTAAATCTACTTGACTTTTCTGCCTATCTTGGGAGCTTTTAAATTTCCTTGTACCTGTTTCACAATTAGCTCTAACTCCTGCAATAATTCAAGTCTTAAAATTACTCTATTTACTGGGTCATTCCACGAAACAGGTGTATCACATTTCCTACCATAAATAATTTCAAAAGGACTAAGTCTGGCTGATGCATGATAATGATTATTATAAGCAAATTATGCTAAGTGCAAGTAGTCTTCCCACTTACCAGGTTGATCCTTAACATACATCCTTAATAAATCTTCTAAAACTTGATTTACTCTTTTTGTATGTCCATCCATTTGTGGATGAAATGTTGTGCTGAAATTTAAGGTTGTATTCAACCCCTTAAACAGTGATCTCCAAAAGTTTCTAGTAAACTTAGAGTCACGATCTGAAATTATTACTTTCGGTATCCCATGTAATCGAAAAATCTGCTTCATAAAAATTTCTGCAATGTCTGGAGCTTAATGAGTAGTCTTCAAAGGTATAAAATGTGTTGCTTTGCTGAGTTTGTCCACTACCACAATGGTAGAGTCATGTTGTTTCTGATTTTTAGTTAATCCAGTAATAAAGTCTATGCTGATCACTTCCCATTTCCAACTTGGTATCGGTAATGGTTGCAACAATCCAGCAGGATGTTGGTGTTCAACCTTCACTTTTTGACAATCCAAACATTTAGCTATGTACTCTGCTACTTCATCCTTCATTCTAGGCCAATAGTATTCTTTTCTTAGCATAGTAATGGTCTTTTGATAACCTGGATGACCATAATAATGACTTTTATGCATCTCATTTAATATCAGAAATTTTATTTCTGGTATGTCTGGTACATACAGTCTATTTTTATATAGTAATAACCCATTTTCCTTCATGTTGTAATCTGCCATAAAATTTTCAGAACTGTTGTTTGCTGTCTTTTCCTTCATTTTTTTGTATTCTTCATCTGTGTCACTCTTTTCAAGAATCTGATTTTCCAAATCAGTTGAATAAGTACTGATGGCTGAAATAAAATACATCTTTGCCTTATGACTCAAGGCATATGCAACTTTGTTCTCCTTTCCTTTAATATGCTGAATTTCGAAATCATACTCACTTAAGAAAGTCAACCATCTAGCTTGTCTAGCGTTCAAATTTGTCTGGTCTAATAAATATTTCAGACTGATATTATCTGTCAATAATGTGAATTTTCTGCCAATAAGGTGATGACGCCACATTTTTAAGGCATTAATTACTTCCAATAACTCTAAATCATAGGTAGAGTAGTTCTTTTCATGTACTTTCAGCTTTCTAGATTCATATGCCACCGCATGCCCTTCCTGTGTCAGGACTCCACCGAGTCCGTCATTGCATGCGTCTGTACAAACTACAAAATATTTGTTAGGGTATGCTATCCTTAAGATAGGTGCTATCATCAATAATTCCTTTAATTTCTTAAAACTGTCAAAACATTTCTAATCCCAAACAAATTTCGTCCCTTTCTTTTGCAAATAAGTTAAGGGGTTGGCAATCCTCGAAAAACCTTCTATAAACTTTATGTAATATCTAATAATGCCCATAAATGATCTTACATCTGACACATCCTTAGGGACCGGAAAGTCATTAATGGCCCTTATCTTGTCGGGGTCAACCGAGATTCCTTCTCTCGAAATTATGTGTCCTAGATACTGAATTTTGTCTTTGTGAAAGTCGCACTTACTAAATTTAGCGTATAGTTGATGATCTCTCAGAACTTGTAAGATAATCCCTAAATGTTCATAATGCTCTTCTTTACTTTTGGAATACACTAAAATGTCATCTATAAACACAATAGCAAACTTGTCTAAGTATTTGTGCAGAATATTATTCATCAAACACATAAATACAGCCGGGGTATTAGTCAAGCCAAATGGCATGACTACGAACTCATAATGTCCATATCGAGTTCTGAAAGCTGTCTTGAAAATATCTTCATCGTTAACCCATACTTGATGATATCCTGATCTTAGATCAATCTTTGAAAATATCGTTGCTCCACGCAGCTGATCAAATAGATCATTTATGTGGGGCAACGGATACCGATTCTTGATCGTCATCTTATTAAGTTGGCGATAATCTATGCACAGTCTTAAGGTTCCATCTTTCTTCTTAACAAATATGATAGGTTCTCCCCAAGGAGACACACTGGGTCTAATATACTTCTTATCAATAAGTTCCTTCAATTGTGATTTCAATTCGTTTAATTCCAGTATGTTCATTCTGTATTGAGCTTTTGAATTTGGTACTGCTCCCGGTATTAACTCGATGGTAAAATCTAAATCTCTTTTAGGAGGTAGTCCTGGAATCTCCACAGGAAATACATCCTTAAAATCCTTTAGGAGAGGTATGTCCTCTAATTTCAGTTTGTCCTCTTTACCAATAAACTCATCATTTACTATGTTTACTGCAAACAACTGGCATCCTTTCCTAACTGCCCTCTTAACTTGCATGGCTGAAATCTGTAGAAGGGTTACCTTCCTTAGGATACCTTCTACATCTATAGTTTTTCCTTCTTCATTTAAACATGTAAAACTTTTTTTGTAACAGCTCAAAATGACATGATGGGCTTCTAACCATTCCATCTCAACTATAATATCATAAGTTCTTAAAGGTAGAATATTCAACTTGATTTGTGTTTGTAATTGATTCATGGATAAGGTACAACTTTCTATAAAATCTGATACTTTCCTCTTTGTTCCAGTTGCTAGTCTAACTAACCAAGATTTACTAAACTTTTCTGTTTTCAATTTAAGACTTTCCACAATATCTGGTGATATATAACTTAAGCTAGAACCTGGGTCAATTAAAACAATAACAGGATGATTTTGTAGCATACCTAAAATTTCTACAATGGAGATTTGATGATCTGCTTGCCTATTGTCGAGTGTTGCATTAATTCTGGGCATCTCCCTTGCCACGTCTCTAACAGTAGGTTCAGTGTGAATAGAGTTGATGTTGTTAGCCTTTCGCTTCGTTAAGGGTCATTCTGATGCATAATGGGGACCTTGACATTGAAAACATTTGATAGGTTCCTTTTGCTCATTAGTCCTATTATTATTAGGAACATTTTTGGGTGCTGTAGAATTCTGCTATGAATTGTTTCTGGAATTGTTCCCTTGATAATTTCGATTCTGAAAATTCTTCCTTTGGAACCCAGAATTTCCACTGAATCTGAAAATTTTCTTTTTCTGCTCAAATTTGTTGGGCTTATGAATCTTCCTGTTTGACATTCCTTCTCTTTTTCGATTGGTTTCATAACAGAAAACTGCTTTTTCGCATAGCCTCTTCCAGGGTCTTTGGACTATCATACTCGATTCTGTCCTTAATGGTGAAAGGTAAACAACTCAAGTACCTTTGGATTTTTGCTTTTTCTTCTATGAGGTATGGCACATATCTTATTAAGTTCAGAAATTTACTATTCATTTCCTTCATGTTCATACCTCCCAACTTCAAATCGTAGAATTCCTTGGATTTTTCCTCATAGTACTGTTCAAATAAATACTTCTTTTTAAAATATCGTTTAAAAGTAGTCCAGCTTACATCTTTATCTTTGATGCCCTTTACTCTTTTGATGTCCTGCCACCAAATATCTGCTTTTCCGGTCAAGTTATACATAGCCATTTTTGCCTTCAATAATTCTGAATATTTATAGATCTGGAAGTATTTATTCATACCGGACAGCCAAGATTTAGTTGTCTCGCGCTTCTAAGTTTCTCCATTGAAAGTTGTAGGTCTAATCTTTTTGAACTCTCCAGAAATCTGCTCACACTCCTTGTGATTTTTCCTTCTGGGTTTGAAATATCCTTTGCTGCTATCACTGGTGTAGTTACGTTTCTTTTTACACACTTCAATAGCATCTCTTGATGAAGTTGAACTGTTTTTCACCTCATTGGTTTTCATTTTCTGTTTTTTATTTGTATGAGGCAGATCCTCAACTTTGGAGATATCTTCATTATCTTTCTCTTACTCCTCCGTTGGGCACTGTTCAAACAATACTTGGTTTAATTGTTCTTGTGCTTGCATAATTCTTTCATTGTCTTGTTTCACAGATCTGATTTCTGCCTTTGATTCATGAAAAATATGTAATAATTTTGACGAACTGTTATTTAGTTCACCGTGACTTTTTTCTGCATAGTGCTGTCCCGAACTGTGACTGTTTGGATGAAATATGTCGTCTATATGATCAGCTGAATTCTCCATACCTGTAGCTTAAAATAATTTCTGGATAACATCATAATTCAAATTCAAATTAGTAAAAAAAAATTCTGTTGTATAAAATTTTCTGCTACGTGTTCTTGGACCTCTTTCAGGGCTAGAGTTCGAACATGAGCTCTGATACCACATGTAACATCCCGAATTTTCATAAAAATTTAAAATTTTGAAACGATAATAAAGGATAAATATAATTGCGGAAAATAATAATTTATTTGATTGTGACAGCAATGATTAAAAAAATTCGTTAGTACTAAACATAATTTAATTTTCTGTATTAGTAACAATGTGATGGAGGCAACTTTAACACATAAATTTGACAAACAAGATTTTAGTAATAAATGTACTGACAGGTTAGAATTTGATGCGATACATTTATTTTGACAAGACACTGACAATTTACTTTTTGATGTCCAAGGGTGTCCTACGAGGGACCCCAGAATTTACTTAGCTGCAACACTAAAGCATTTCAACATATTACTATGTGCAGACGACAAGTAAGAAGTTTCATGACTGCAAAAATCAAAGTACGTGTATAGCTCAATTCAACGTTGTAAATAAATACAATCTATGAAATCTGATGCGACATGAAAAAGTTGCAGGTATGAAATATATGAATATGTTTATTGATTTCAAAAAATGTCTTATAACTCAACAATGATAAGAAACCATGTCGTCTAGGAAAATCATCAAGTTTCTAAGTTCAATGTTGCGACTATCGTCATTATGATAGCTGTCATCATCGTCGTCTTAAGATACTTAATATCTTCATGGTATATGATGTAGCGAAATGTACCACATAAACAATAATGTTTGCAATAAATGTTTATGTTCAGATCTGCATAGTATTCATATAGTTTCCATGCTAATAATCATCATTACATTCATTGATTTCCTAATACAAGGTCTATAATCCTTGATATTGCATTATAAAGAATTATTAAAACGTAAAAAAAATAGAATTTATAATGCTAACAATGTTATTCCTAAGCATTTGCTAACCTATATTAACATTGCCAATTTCTATCTATATATAGTGTGAAAATGAGTCTTATGGCATAAAATCATTGTAAAACATATATTTTAAAATAAAACATAACGAAATCATTCTAATTACAAACATAGTTTGGATACAATATAAACTATATATTAATCAAAATATAAAACAAATATTCTGAAATATGAAAACGAAAACTTTAGAACTATAATGATTGATATCGTAAGGAATATGACACTGACTTGTATTAAATGTGATACAATAGGTTTCTAACTCAGTGAGCTCGGCATGTGCCCCGAGCTGTTGTGGAGATAGTGTTTCAATCTGCAATTAATGGCCAACCTCTTCACAGTGCCAAGAGCTAACAATGCATCCACGTAATATAACACTTGTGCACATTGTAACTGGGATGAACGCTGGGTAATATTTTTACGTAAATATTCAACCGAGCTGGCTGTTGGATGTTCCAACGTGCAACAGGTTGGCATTACCATGCATGCGTGATGAATGAATCAATAAATGCTATCATTATTGTTCGTTCTAATGGTCCTTGTTGGAAATTTTGTGATCGTTGATTTTGTTGATTATGGAGTGTTGGATGTAACCCTAGCACAATCCAACGTCATGTTGATTGAAAGTGAGTTAATGGCATTCTTTGGTTTCTATTGTTTTGGGCAGCAGGCCGACAGGCTCTCGAGGGTTTCGCTGAGCTATGGAGAGGATTCGACCTTGTGATCTATGGATGTTTGAATCTTCAGTTGCAGATTTTGTTTAGAACTTTCTTGCTATGAGAATACCGTGCCTTCTGAGTTTGTTGAGAAGCTATCGAGTTGATAGCTTAGCAAAACCGTTTGGGGTTTTAGTGGAGAGAACACTTCTGTAGAAGGATTATTCCAGTTTTCAACCACCGTGGAGCTTGTTTTTGCTGGTAAAAAGGCGTGGACTCGGCCACTGTTGCAAGGTTAGCATTCGACTACAGTTTTTAAATTGCAAAAACAAATTAAAGTTTACAAATGTTGTTCACAACTAACTCCAAATGCTTATGTGGTAGGTCAAGGTTTCGAAGGTCGACTCGGGAAGGGGTTTGGATAAGTTTTATGAGCCTCCATACTTGGTAAAATCCGGGTCCAAAACCCTCGTAGGTGCCTAACGACATGGTTGATATTTTCAATGAAATGAGGAACGAAGTTCTATCACTCTTTTGGCGTTGTTAAACAGTAGAATCTTTGCAGAAATTTCTAGGTTTAAAGTGTAGAATGGTATAGGGGTAAACCATCGTCTGTTTATGTTACACGATTTAGTTTGTAGGTTTTTATCTTGTCAATGCTCAGGGTTTTTGAACTCGTTTTAAATGTTTGAGCAAGGGAATGAACCCTGTGCGTTTTCGTTTGGAGTTGTAATGTAATACTCGCTTCTGAGAATCGTTGATTTCTCTTTTTGAAAATGGAACTTGTAATGGTTAAAAACGTTGAAAAAAAAAGTTGTTGACTTATGTTATGTGAAGTAAGAAATGGATCCGAAGCTCGTCTAACTTGTGGATAAAACTTTTCTTCTCGGCAATGATAAAATGTTGTTTCTTTTTGGTGCTATTCAGTTTGGTTTTTGTGTATAAAATGATGTCTGTGAACTTGCTACTGTATGCAAAAATTCTGTGGTTGAGAGTCTGAGTAAACGTGGAAAACAATAGAGTAGGTTTTTTTTTTTTAATATGTAAAGGAAATGTAACGGGCTATGCCCAAACTGGAACTTCTCGTCATATGCAAGTAACGTTTTCACAATGCAGTTTTTAAACATGAAGAGTGAAGTCGGGTCTGTCTATCTGCTGAAAACGATGTGTGAGCTTGGGAAAAATAATACCTAGGGTTTTATGATTGATACAAATCTATACTTTGAAATATATGTACAGTTTGTAAAATAAAGAAATAAAGAAAATATAGTGATTCTAAATAGGGTTTATGTTACTTTTGTCGACAGTTCTGGAAAATACTAAAGTAATTTAAATATAAATATTCTAATAGGAAGAAATGTGAAGCAAACCTAGTATGTGCGTGATAAAGAAAACACTATGTAATTGTTGACATTTACAACTTATGGTAGATGACAGTGATACTGTTTATTTGAAGCTATGATATATAATATTTCAATTTACATTTATTTACTATGTAAACTAATAAAATAAACAAACCACTATGTAATATTACAGAGAAGAGACAATACTTGTTTATCATAATTTATGACATTTTATACTGTAAATTCTACTGCTAAAAAATATAGGGTAGAAAATGAAAACACAACTCATTCACTGCACTTATCTATCGAATCAAACGACAGATTGCCTATCTATTCATCTATACTTAATTTGCTTATCTACACTAGAGTACGATGCATAAAAATAACATGTGAAAAAATGTAGATATTGGTTTATCAAATCGAATCATCATTAAAAACTTTAAAATTCAGACTTTCAAACAGAATTAGAGCACAATTCTTCTTCCAAATAGAGATTACTAATTTTTACTAAACAGAGTTAATAAATTAAATAAGTAGGAAACAATGAAACCTGGAATAATTCTGTAGGGAAACAAACAGCCCAAGAAGACTGTTCCACCCAACCAATTCATGAAGGCAGTCAAGTAATTTCCTTAGGACCCTGAGCCTGTTCACTGAACCACTAGGAGGAAGAAACTTAGGAATTTAGGATCTATTCTTGCAGTAGCAAATAACTTGTCGAATCTTCAAGAGCTAGCAGTGCAAGGGACCTGCTCCAACACCTCTGGTTCTCCTTAACAAATAGTTTGTAGACTTATGTTTGCACTCACAACTAGCCTCCCTATTCGAATCTCTTAGTGATCACCTGATGCACATGAGGAAATATTCCTACAGAAATATTGTGTAAGAGCTTCCTGCTCAATTCAAATTTTCCTTATGTAGGCTTCCTAGGCCTTTTCAGTTGTTACTTGGTCATTAAATGAGATTCCTGCCCACTCCCACCACCTAGGGGATAATGCCACATTTTTAGGGGTAGTTGTCCCATAACCAAGAGCTATTGGTGTGGTGCAATTGCTGCCATCTGTCCCATACCTTCCAACAGCTTCCATTCCTCCTAGTGGGTTAGTGAACACTCATTTAACAATCCGCTTGGGTGTTTGTCTCCTAATTAATTAATTTAAATAATAATAATCAGTAATTACATTCATCCTTGATCAAAATTGATCATAATTACAAAACTTTGTAATTAACTTTAACATAAAGTATTTTTCAATTAAATAATAATTTTCAGAAATTTGGGTAGGTGATAGTGCCACATGTCACTGTTTCAACTTCGGCCTCTGAAACCCGGACCTGTGAAAGTACAATCTGTTCCCTAACTGGAAATATTTATAGAATTCCATTTGGATCCTCCTAGACAGAGATATGGCCTTTTTTCCTAGGTCACCTGTTTAGGACTGCATTCTAGAAGAGGCAGAAACCCTAACTTGTATGGATCATATCTCACAAAGTACAACGAATATGAGGTTGTGCTTTCGACATAAGGTACATGGACATTTCATCTTCATCTTGTAGAATTTTCATATCCTAAACCTTTTCCAGAATGGATTTATAGTGAAAGTGCCATGATGACTCGTTTTTGCTATACCAAGCCCTAGCTTGCAAGTGCACCAAGTGTCATAAATGCTATAGCATGCCTTCCTTCAGGCTAGCTTTGATACCATGTTATTTTTTCATCATTTAATTCAATATTATATAGGATCTTAACTTATAGAACAACATGTACAACATATCAAGCATAAGAGACAAGAGACAAGAGACACAAAACATTTCGACGGGGAAAACCAAGAAGGTGAAAAACCCCGCAACTTCCTCAGAGATAAAATATGCACCAATACAAATATCACAAATATCAAACCCAAGAGATAGATGACTGCAACAACTACTCCTCCTCCACTAGTGCACACTCTTCCTCTCTCTCAATAGTGCGAAGTGAGTGAATGAGAGAATGAGAGAGGCACATGTTAAGATTTAATATGCTAAGACAGAAATAGCAGCATTACATTCCATTTCTCAATAATAGCATATACAGGATCACTGAAGAAACAACAAGCACAGCATAAACACAAGAGACAGAAAATTTATCCTGGGAAACCCTCATGGGGTAGAAAACCCAGTAAAGCTTCCTCAATATAGATGACCAGCAATATACAAAGATGCAAACCAAAGACATGATCTCCTCCTCCACCATAGCAGACCTCTCCTCCACAAGTGCACCTCTCTCAAGTGAGTGAGTGTGTCAAATGAGGAACACACCTCCTCTATTTATACACTACACTGACACATATTTTACACAGGTACATGTAGGCTCGTATTTAACCATTAGGTTAAATACCCTATTATAACTGACTGGGCCGACCCCCACATGGTGGGTCTAATAACCCTAGTTACCACAACCAATCCGAGGAATAAACATCTCCAGATTCATAGTATAATCACATCGGAGGTATGGAACATCTCTGGAATAAATAATATACAAATATAATATTCTTAGAAGTTACAATATTCAACACTCCCCCTTAACGAGAAGGATATTATAACAACATCCGCAGGAGAAACGAGTCATACATCATACATGATACATCTATAAATCATTGGAAGCTTTCTCAACATCATCAGTAACTCAACCAGTTACTGGAACATCTTCAATACTGGAACATCAACATCTTCAGTACTGAGTCTTTATCTTCTGTAGCACTCAAATAGCTATAGCAACATCAATATCTGAATCCTCACGATCATCAGCATCATCATCACACGATCATCAGCATCGTCATCACACGATCATCAGCATCATCATCACACGATCATCAGCATCGTCATCATACGATCATTAGCATCGTCATCACACGATCAGCATTGTCATCATATGATCATCAGCATCGTCAAGCATCGTCATCATACGATCAACATCGTCATCACACGATCATCAGCATCGACATCACATGATCAACATCGTCATCACACGATCATCAGCATCGTCATCACATGATCATCAGCATCGATCATCAACATCGTCATCACACGATCATATTACAGGATGATCAATCCTGCTCTCTTTAGGACATAGGTCCATGGATGATACAATCCAGATCAAGTTCCAGGATGATCAATCCTTATCTCTTTAAGACAAGTCTCATGTCTAGGGATGATCTAATCCCAACCACAGTGCCAGTCCTTTTTCATACTGGATGTGACCTAGATCAGATCTAGGATTTACCACCACAGAGCCAGTCCTCTTTCATACTGGATGTGTCACATCTACAGAGCCAACCCTGTTTCATGCTGGATGTATCACATCTACAGAGCCAGCCCTGTTTCATGCTGGATGTATCACATCTACAGAGCCAACCCTGTTTCATGCTGGATGTATCACATCTACAGAGCCAGCCCTGTTTCATGCTGGATGTAACCTAGAGCAATTCTAGGATTTGTCACATACATTTTGAACCGAGGTCCAGGGATGATCCAGTCCTATCATGCGCCTTTTGAACCGAAGTCCGGGGATGATCCAGTCCTATCGTGTACCTTTTGAATCGAGGTCCAGGGACAATCCAGTCCTATCGTGTACCTTTTGAACCGAAGTCCAGGGACGATCCAATCCTATCGTGTACCTTTTGAATCGAGTTCCAGGGATGATCCAGTCCCATCGTGTACCTTTTGAACCAAAGTCCAGGGACGATCCAGTCCTATCATTCAATTCTTGGAGACCTCATGTCTACGGCTCAATTCAAAGGACCATAGTCCGAGGACAATCCAATCCTCTTACTTGTTCATTCAGGATTTAGTTCTCGGAGACATACGTCTACGGCTCTTCTTTAGGACTGAAGTCCAGAGATGATGCAATACCCTCACATGTTCACTAAGAACTTCATTCTCGAAGACACACGTCTACGGCTCTTCTTTAGGACTGAAGTCCAGGGATGATCCAATCCCCTCACATGTTCACCAAGAACTTCATTCTCGAATACATACATCTACGGCTCTTCTTTAGCACTGAAGTCCAGGGATGATCCAATCCCCTCACATGTTCACCAGGAACTTCATTCTCGAAGACATACGTCTACGGCTCTTCTTTAGGACTGAAGTCCAGGGATGATCCAATCCCCTCACATGTTCACCAATAACTTCATTCTCGAAGACATACGTCTACGGCTCTTCTTTAGGACTGAAGTCCAGGGATGATCCAATCCCCTCACAACATGTATAACAAAACATGTATCCTCATCATCAAAACATGTATAACCAAAACATGTATCATCATCATCAAAAGCATGTATACATCATCATCAAAACATGTATCACCAAACATGTATCATCATCATCAAAAGCATGTATACATCATCATCAAAACATGTATCACCAAACATGTATCATCATCATCAAAAGCATGTATACATCATCATCAAAACATGTATCACCAAACATGTATCATCATCATCAAAAGCATGTATACATCATCATCAAAACATGTATCACCAGACATGTATCATCATCATCAAAAGCATGTATACATCATCATCAAAACATGTATCACCAGACATGTATCATCATCATCAAAAGCATGTATACATCATCATCAAAACATGTATCACCAAACATGTATCATCATCATCAAAAGCATGTATACATCATCATCAAAACATGTATCACCAAACATGTATCATCATCATCAAAAGCATGTATATCTAACATCAAAGGCATGTATACATCTATCATCAAAAGAAAATATAAGAGTCCTAAATCTAAATAATTCTAAGTAACTAAGTGCAGTAAACAGGTAACCTCATCATTGATGAGATAGTCTTGTTGTCAGATGCTGTGCTACTCCCCCTTTCGAGGAGGGTCCTTTTGAACTACACCAAGCTTGTCTCGGAAGTGTTCAAACTTTACTTGAGACAGAGGTTTGGTCAATATATCAGCAATTTGATTCTCAGTGCTTATATGTTCGAGCTTGATAGCTCCTCTTTGCACCATATCTCGTATATAGAAGTATCGGATCTCTATTTGTTTTGACTTATCGTGGAACACAGGATTTTTAGTCATCTTAATGCAGCTTTGATTGTCACACATAATCACAGTGGGATCCATTTCTAAGTCAAACACTCCATATAAAAGCTTCTGAAGCTATACTGCTTCACAGCTGGCAGAGTAGACAGCCATATATTCTGCTTCAGCAGTACTGAGAGCCACACTAGATTGTTTCTTGCTGAACCATGAGATCATGGCAGATTCAAGACTATAACATCCACCTGATGTACTCTTTCTGTCTGAGACACTTCCTACCCAATCAGAATCTGAGTAACCATGTAAACGGAGTTCATGACCTCCAAGATAATATAGACCAAAAATCTAATGTACCTTTTAGGTACCTCACTACATGCTTTGTAACTATTAAGTGAACCTTTCTAGGTTCTACTAGATACTGACTTAGGGTATTTACAGCAAAGCATATATCTGGCCTAGTATTTGTTAAATACATCAATGACCCAATGATTTGTCTATATAGGGTTAGGTCCACTAAATACAATGAGTAATTAACTAATAACTTCAAGTTGGAGTCCATGGGAGTGGCCATGGCTTTATACTCCAACATATCAAATCTTTTTAGAAACTTCACAGCATACTTACCTTGATTTAAAAGATTCCTTTTGGATCTTGCCATACTTCTAGACATAAGAAGTAGTGCATTAATTCGAGATCTTTCATTTTCATTTCTGTAGCCATTTTCATGACCTGTTTCTCATTCATTGTCAGAAAGAGATCATCGTTATACAATAATGGTATAATAGGTTCATCATCCACAACCTTAAGGTAAAGGTTAGGAACAACTTTACTTTTGGTAAAGCCCAAGCTTTGTCATGAAGCTGTCAATTGTCCATTATTCACACTCTGCATTGAGTGATCTTCTGCATAACTATCTGTGCCATCTCTCGTCAGATGGGTCTACTAATATGAGCCTCAAAATCATTCGAACTCTGTGGTGAGTTCCTTCTTGCATCCATGTCATATGTGTATAGAAGCCATATTCAACCTTGTAGCAAAGGTTGAGATCCACATCACGCATGATGATCATTAAGCTCATCAATTGACTACCGATCCTGGGTACCCATACAGAGCCTGATTCACACTTCTTCTTTAATTACATCATTAAGAGAATGGTCTTATCTAGTCCGTTGGAGCAAAACATCTCATCATGATTCTCTTCCTCTTTCTAAGAGAATCTCTTAAGCACAAGCTTTCTATAGTGTGTTTGATTTGTAAATCTTTTGTTGAACATCCATTGCTTGTTCAGAGTTCATCATTCATCATGATCTTTCCTACAAATCAAAATTCAGTACATGATTAGTAATACTTCATAATCATCAAATCATATGATAACCTATTATGCATACAGATATCATTTACATAGTTATGCAACTATTTTGACCAATACTTTGACACAACACTTTCTCATATCCTGTATGCATACAGTAACTATATAGATGCCTTCCATCTCTACCAGAACATATTATCGAGTGTGTGCACAGCTCTCAGCATGTCAGCAAAGAGGTTTCATTCTAGACAAGCAACAATGGAATGTTTGTCCAACTTACCAATCATATGCATATTAGTAGTATACTGTTCAATGCTTTATGAATGTTTACACTCAGTATGATATATTCTAGGAATACAAATATGCATACAAGCAATATGATTTACTATTTCTAATAACAACTCAAATACTTATCTTTTATGTTTGTGTGGTTGCCTCCCGCTTGATCTTCTGTATGTCTCCTGAACTTCTATTCATTATGTACCACTGTGCATGCTCAAGTGTACACTAGTGTCATCCTCATGATCTCATACACAAACATACATTCATTAGTATATTCTCAATATTATCAAAACATTCTAATTCTAAATAATCTTGAATATGTACAGTCATGATCATTAGTATTCAGGGTTTCAAGGAAGTCTTCTTTTACTCATGGATATTCTTGTTTGATCTAGTTAGTTAAATCATCAACCAAGATAAGAAAAAATAATATGCATAAACCCTTGATTACTAACCAATCATACCAAGTATACTTAAATAAGGGATCCTAACACAAGGTAAGATTCTAACATGACATAGGAAAACATACCTGGATTAGTATTCCTGCTTAGTTATGTACAACATACCTAAACAATCTCTTCAATGATTTAGAGATCCTGAGCTAGAACCTGCATGTCTCATAGGTTAAACATAATATAACAAAGTCATACATACCTCATGCGTCTTTGTCTTCATGTTGTCATGGTCATGGAACTTGATTTATCTTTTGTGATGTACCTGTATCTTGTTAGCAGACAACATCAACCTCACACAACACCATAATGCATAAGTACAATCATATATCCCTAATCAATGAATGTCTTCGATCATTCTCATGCATTCATATTGTTACTAGGGTGATAAGATAATTAATAACATTAATCAAGATTGTACTAATAAATAACATGAAGACAAACACATTATGAACTTAATCAAGAATCAGATTTCAAGGCATACCTGAACCTCCTTAAGTCATACCTGTCGAGACTTTTTGTAGTCTTCTTATGTAAGGCCTTAGCCTCAACTCCCCCTGAAGCTTGATCTGGAGCTTGATTAGGGAAACCCTAAAAATTCAATATTTGACTTTCACTCTTCTGAATGGATGGAAGAATGTGTCTTGCTGAGCTGATCAAACTAGCATTCTTCAATTTTGAAATCTCCAAAATTTGACCCCTCAAAATTGCCTTCGAAACTTCTGGATCTTCTAGACAGGATCCCGAACTAGGGTTTGATGAATCCCACCCTTCTACTCAATCAAAAGGTTTGATCCAAGGCTCTAAACTCTTATTCTTTTGAGGAGCTTCCAGCCGTGGTTACAGACTTCAAAAATTCCAACTTTTGCTGAAGCCCTAATTCTTCATCTTTCCGATCAAAATCCCGAGCTAGGGTTTGATCAAGCCCGGTCTTCTACCCAACCAAAAATTCGATCTTGGTCTCTAAATTTTGATTTTCTTGAGTAGCATTTAGCCGTGGATTCCGATTCCAAAAATTCTAACTTTCTCCGAAACCCTAAATTCTGGAAGCCATGAATAAAGGTGCTCCAAAAATAATTCTGTTTTGACAGAAATATGTACCTGATTGTTTCTGCTATAACTCCGAAATTTTTGCTCCATAGGGTCTGAAAACGTTTTCTGCAGTATCCTGACCTATCATCTTTCCATCCTGACAGGTTTGACCTCAATTGGATTTTCTGAGAGAGAATTATGCCAAATGTCGCAACGTGACCTGTTTTGGGATAATACAGGAGAGCGAACTTGTACGGCATGCCACGTGTCACTGTTTGAACTTCGGCCTCTAAAAACTTTTCCTGAGATAGCTCGTCCTGTTATCTTTCCATCCTGATAGGTCTGACCTCAATTGGAATCTCTACGAGAGAGTTATGCCAAGTGTCGCAACGTGACCTGTTTATGGGATAAAATAGGAGATCGAACTTGTACAGCGTTCCACGTGTCACTGGTTCATCTTCGGCCTCTGAAAAAGGTTTCCTAAGATAGTAAAGTCTGTGTACTACCTATCACTTTTTACTAAATTTCATTTGGAGCTTCCTAGCCCAAGTTATGACCTTTTTTCCTAGGTCACCTGATTTTGACTGAGATCTGGAAGAGGCAGAAACCCTAACTTGTACTGATCATAACTTACAAAGTACAATGAATCTGAGGGTTCCCTTTGGACACAAGATACCTAGAGATTTTATCTACGACCTGTAAAGTTTTCAGATCCTGAACCTTTTCCAAAATGGATTTATAGTGAAAGTTCCACGATGACTGGTTTTTTCTATATAAAACCCTAACCTTCAAATTGTCGTAAGTAAAGTAAGTGTCGTAAGTGCCATACCTTGTCTTCCTTCAAGTTAGCTCTGATACCATGTTAAGATTTAATATGCTAAGACAAAAAATAGAAGCATTACATTCCATTTCTCAATAATAGCATATACAGGATCACTGAAGAAACAACAAGCACAGCATAAACACAAGAGACACAAAATTTATCCTGGGAAACCCTCATGGGGTAGAAAACCCAGTAAAGCTTCCTCAATATAGATGACCAGCAATATACAAAGATGCAAACCAAAGACATGATCTCCTCCTCCACCATAGCAGACCTCTCCTCCACAAGTGCGCCTCTCTCAAGTGAGTGAGTGTGTCAAATCAAGAACACACCTCCTCTATTTATACACTACACTGACACATATTTTACACAGATACATGTAGGCTCGTATTTAACCATTAGGTTAAATACCCTATTATAACTGACTGGGCCGACCCCCACATGGTGGGTCTAATAAACCTAGTTACCACAACCAATCCGGAGGAATAAACATCTCCAGATTCATAGTATAATCACATCGGAGGTATGGAACATCTCCGGAATAAATATTATACAAATATAATATTCTTAGAAGTTACAATATTCAACAGCACACCCTCTATTTATACATTGATTTGACCTGCCAATAATCCAATAGGGTTGACTGCCTAAGGAAGCCTAATAACCCAACCACATGACCTAACTAGGGCCTACCCCACACTGGTGATCTAATAACCCATCAATACAAAAGATGACACTTCCAATTAGAGGAATAATACATCTATGTTGGATATACAATAAAGTACAAATGTAATATACAAGTGAATATATTCCGAAGTTACAAATACATCAACAAGGACATGGTATGGCAGGATAGACAGCTTCCTGTCTAGTTTGGGCTTTACCAAGAGTAAATGGGATTCCAACCTTTACTACAAGGTTGAGGAAGGCAATCCAATGATACTCCTATTGTATGTGGATGACCTGTTTGAGACAGGTGAGGATAGATTGATTGCCGACACGAAGAGGAAGCTTCCTATTGAGTTTGAGATGAAGGAATTGGGTATGATGCATTACCTTCTAGGTATGGAGGTGTGGCAGAGTGCAGATGGAATCTTCCTTAGAAAATGGAAGTATGCACTAGATATCCTGAAGCGATTCACGACGATGGACTGCAAGGCCATGGTAACACCTATGGCATCGAACCTGAAGCTATCGAATGATGCTTCATCAAAGTCGGTTGATGTCACGGTGTATCATCAGATGATTTGGGTCCTTAATGTACCTGATGAACACGAGACCAGATATTTTTTTTGCGGTGAACACCTTGAGCCAATTTCTGACAGATCCTAGACATGTTCACCTGATTATTGTAAAGCATATTCTGAGGTACCTGAAGGGTATGATTGATTATGGGCTCAAGTATGATGCGAATCAAAAGTTTAACCTAGAGGGTTATGTTGATTCAGATTGGGCAGGAAGTGCTGTAGATAGGAAGAGCACTTCGGGTTGCTGCTTCAGTATGGGATCAGGTGTGATCTCTTGGTTTAGCAGGAAGAAATCCTACGTAGCACTAAGTACAACTAAAGCAGAGTATGTCGTAGCTTGTTCGGCTAGTTGTGAGGAAGTATGGCTAAGGAAGATACTGTCTGATTTATTTCATCTCCAGTTGGATGCTACCTATATCTATTGTGAAAACTAGAGTTGTGTGAATTTGTCAGAGAACCTGGTGTTCCATGTCAAGTCGAAGCACATCAAGATCAAATGTCACTATTGTTAGCACCCAAATCGTGCCCCAAGGTTGTGGAGAGGAAGACTCGGGGTAACAACAAAACCACTTTAGACTTGTACGACTGACCCAGCACAATCAGAGAGGGATCTCTCTTGATAAAGGACTGAAAATATTCAAAAATAAATTTAGAGCCTTAATGCTCAAAATGTTCATACACAGTTCATTCAGAAGGTCATATTTCTGGTGGAATGCTTGGTTTTTTAAAGTTGTTGCTTGAAAGCAGTGTGGATCTCTATTGGGTGATGGAGTCAAACTAAATAATACATGAATATCATTGAAAAATGCTTTGCAAATACATTCACACAGGGGCAAGGTAGCCACCAGCTTAGAGTCAAAAAGATTTTAGTTGGTTGATTTAGAAGAAAATGAACAGTCCACCAATATAAAACATGGAAACATGAATTCTATATTGATTTTAGCAGAAACATAATTGTGGAATACTTGGTATGATAAGAATAGAGCATAAATACCATGAATTCTATTCTAATGCTACACTAAACCAAGCATGAAAAAGCACTACAGAATGGATTAACAATGACAGGAAACACAAATCACATGGAAAAGTGAATAAACAGACTGCAAGACCGATCACACAATAATCCCTGAAAAAATGCCTACTCGACTCTGTCAACTTTATTAACAAAGTTCAAAATGCACAACACAGAGCAATATGCTATGCTCCAAAAGTTTTCAACCCTTCTACATTCAAATTACACATAATTTATAAATGTCCTGAGCTTCATGCTCGACCCATTTAGACTAGAAAACAATTATAATTTTGAGTGACACATAACCGGGTATATTCACCACCACCATTACAAGACAAAAAATGGGAGAAACAAGCTTAACTGCCTTTTTACATTTACCGAAACTTTTTACTAAATGACACTTGAGTCATGCAAAAAGACAAAAGAGTTTGGTAGCCGATCTTCCAACTGGATGCTTTCACTAACCGACTCTCTTCATAAGCCTATCTTTGGATCGAAGTCATAAAATATTACAAATTTCTTTAAAATATTTCTGAAGTCTTTCTCTTGAAATAACATTCAACAGCTAATTTGAAGTACGAAGTGTGTACTTCATTTTACCATATCTTTCCACGTTGGTCCATTGTTCGGTTGTTGGAAAATCGTAGCTCGCCATTTCTTTCACCCTCACTCTCATCTCGATGTGATCTGCAAAGGAAATTTTTGGAAGTATTTCACAAATAGAGACCAACTTGTTTAGCATCTCGAAGTCGTCTGCAATCTTTTCCATTAGAATTTTCCATGTAAGTAAAGAATTTAAATGTTGAAATTTCACATGATTCATTCTTATATCAAACAATAATTTATTATATTCATTCGGGGGGATCAACTCTTGATTTTCATCCTAGAGAGAGGGAAACCCTTTTCGATCAACTTCTCAAATAGCCCTTTGAACCCTTTTACTTGCATCCCCATTGCTTCGGCCCTAGCTTCTATGTTGTCGACCTGTGCATGTTTTCCTAGAACTCTTCTTGCTGTTGTAATTTCCGTAATCCTGTTCCTAATATTTAAGGCCTATAGATCTTCTTCCATTAAAATATTCAGAAAAGTGATGGCATTTTGCGCTATCTCCTTGGGATTCCTATTCAGATTTTCTCTTATCGCAGTACAACTGGTAAAGGCATCTTTAATTGTTTTTTCTTTTACTCTCATATAATCCAAGTATGGTCTAAGACTGTCAGCTTCTTTAATAACCAAGTCCCATACCATGTGCTTGCATCACTGCATAACTGCTTTCCCTATCACTTGGTGTGCCAGTTTTTTATTAGTTTCAATCAACTCCTTATACTTGTCTTGTAAGGATTTTGTTTCTTTGTCCTTTTTCTCTTTTTCTTCTTTCAAATTCTGGGTTTCTTCTCTTAATTCCTTTATTTCAACATCCTTTAAACTAATCTGGGACATAGCCTATGAAATACCATCAGTATCATTTCCCTCTCCACTCGAGCCTACACCAGTTTGTTGCCCACTCAAATTAGACAACTTATTTTTCAAATCTTCAATCTGACTTCTCAAGCTTATCCTCTCTCTTTCCCAGATAACTTCTTTTTCAGCAAATTTCAGCAGCTCTACTTTGCTATCATTTAATTCCTTGGACAAAGCCTCTTTTTCTTGCTCTAGCTTGGTTTCTTCCAGAGCTTGAATCAGCTGTATATTGGGGATCTTCATCTTTTTCTGTAGCTTTTGAATCAAATTATCTTTCTCTATTAACAATTGTTTTCTCGCCTTGCCTCCACCATCACTTGAGATTAAGTCAAATTGTAACTTCTTGACTTGCTATTGGTGGCCTTTATTCTCCATCCTTTCTTGCTTCAATTGATTGTCCATTTTTTTTACAAGATCTTCCAAATTGTCAACTCTCAAAACTGCTTGTACAAAATCTTCATAGATCACTTTCCCTATCTGTTTGTGCAAATGAATTTTTTTTGGCACAGTTATCTTTTTCAAATTGACTTTCATCTCAATCAATTTATCTAGAGTCGCTACTACCATATTCAAAGTGTTTTCTTTGATGTTCCTACTGGTCACCAAAGTGACATTTGACTTTGACAAGTCCCTAACTTTTGGTAACAAACTATAAACAAACTGAGCGGAAGTTTGTTTATTCTCTCCATAGTGTTTGTACAACTCAACCTTGGACGAAAATCTACTTGTGTCTCCACCATCATTGGCTTCCTGGAAATTATACTCTTTCAACTATACTTCTGGGATTGACATCCCCTCTTGTTCACCAGTTTCATCATTTGTCAAAACTGCCAACTCTTGCTGTGTCCCTACCAATTCTTGAGTCTCAGCCTTAGGCCTCTTTTCTCCTTCTCTCTCTTCATCATGCTCATCTATTATTTCCTACAGACCCCTATTTTCCCCAATTTCTACAACTTTTGGTAAAATATCAATCTCTATTGCTGATTCTATCAAAGCGATATCTTCCACCTATAAGTCTGACCTTGCTTCTTCTTCTGGTTCATATTGCAATAAATTTCTTCCCTTTAAAGACCCTTCTACTTCTTTGTGTTCAAAAGATTTAATGTTATTCAACTTCCTCCTTTCAGAAATAATATGAAGAGGATCATACTCAATTTCTATATCTTTCTTGAATTCCATATCCTCCAACAATATCTATACATCTAGAAGGGAATGCTTTCTGCCACAAATCCTTAAAACTTAAGGGTCAGCACTGATTCATACTCAACTCCGGGCACACTGACACTTATTCTGAACAACAGACTCAACTGTAACTCTGTTATTAACATATCAGTATCATGACATAAAAATTGGGCCATTAATGAAAGGACCAAATGAGTGTTGTCATTGAAGAAATTGACATCAAGAGGGTATGGGGTATCTATAATTTCTAAATCGGGTTTAAGACATGTACTCAAAAAAACTTTCCGACTTTCCAGAGAAATTTGACAGTATAAGGCGACAATTAACTCTTCGAAAAAAACTTCAGACTCAGTAGCTTGGGACGCGGGGATTTCGAAGGAATTATTTACAACAGAGGGGTTTACAGAGTAGACAATTTTGGTTTTTTCGGCATTCATGATAATTCACTGAGGTTCGGAGTAATTGGACATGCACCAGGATATGAATTTGGGAAAGGGCATAATTTGGTCTAGGAAAAACAGGATAAACGACGACTGGAATACCCTATGCACATCTAGGCCCTCTGAAAGTAGATTGTTCAATCTTCTCCTAGTTTGGGAGATAGGAAGTCTAATGTCTGTGTCAAAAATGTTGAAATCCCTATCTTCGAGAGAAATTTTAACCCTAACGATGCTTGAACTTGAATCTCCTTCCATATTTCTGATATAAATAGACTTGGATTACAAATGGCAGTGGTTATAAGGTGCTACCTGTCACCGAATTTATTTTGAGAATAACCCCTCCTGTCATCTTCTTCATCTTCCTCGCGTCCAGAAGCTTCTGAGTCCGACAGGTCCGAGTAACAAATGTCAACTTCGCATGCTGACTTCTATATATATAACCTTTTTCCTTTTAAACTTCAGTCTTCTTTTCTAGTTGTCTGCCTTCTACATTCATCGATCTCTCATGCCTTGATCTTGGTCGTCAGATCTGATCCCCTTTTTATTGATTTGACCTTCCTTCCATATTTTTCGTCAAATCCTCTTTTATGCATTGATCTCCACGGTCCGTTTATTCAGCACCAGATACCAAAAAAGTGGTCTCGCATCTCCCTAAACTGGTTTCCATTACTGCTCATCTTCCTTGCGATGAGTCTTCGTGCTGACACTTGTTAGGTGGTATACTTTGTCGCAACCACCTATGTATTCTAACTGTCTCGTATCTTCCTGATGCGACAATCCTCCAAGACCGTCGATCCTTTCCTGCTTTTCATCTACGGTGGAGATCTTCAACATAATTAGCTTTTCAATGCCTCCCGCTAGTGGGGTCCACACCATTATCCTACACGCACCTTTGACTTCCATCGTTGTTGATTTTGATTCTCTTTGCAACCTGAGCCATCGATCTTAACACCATGCCTTCTGCCAAAATGGCGTCACATGCTCTTGAGGTGGTTTTCATTACCGCTTATCCTCCTTGTGACGTGCTCTAAGCTCGATGCATGGTGGGCGTGTTTTCACATCGCAACCACCTATACCCTTATTCCTCCGTGTAACATGGTCATACGACAATCAATTCCAGTCGTTGATCTTCTTTCCACGTGCGATCACCATTGCCTCCTGCACAATGGTTAATCTCTATAATATTTCTTTCGGACTATTGCTTTTGGGTCATTTTTTACCATTTAGATTGCATTTTAACACTTTCTTTCAAAATTCCTTCAAGTTCTCTTATATTTAGCACTTCTAACCCAATTTTTTCTCATGCCTTAGCACCTAGCCATGAAGAATGAAGGGAATCTAAGCCTTTCTTCAAGAAGTTTCTCAATATCTCCATCTATTTCACCTTATTTCTTATGCTGGAAAACTAGGTGATAACAACTGTATCAGGGATATGGTGCAGAGAGGAGTAGTAAAGCTCCAGTATGTTGTGACAGATGAGCAGATTGCAGAATGTGTTGACCAAACCACTAGCCAGAGTGAAGTTCGGGTACTTCAGCGAGAGGCTTAGTGTACTTTAAATCGAGGTTCCTTCAAAGGGGAACTGATGAGTCTAGAAGACGTAAATGCACATGGGATTTTCTGACATGGTTGTAGATGTGTTCTCCCATGGTTGTGATGTAATTGCTGAGCCATTTTTCACATGCTGGTAGATGTGTTATCCCATGTCAGTGGTGTAAGTTGCTAAATTTTCTGAATTTACTTCAATATGATCTAGGATCTTAACTGAGAGAACAACATGTACAGCATATCTACAGCATATCAATCATGGAGACAATAATGCAAGCACACAAGAGACACAAAGATTTACTTGGGGAAAACCATAAAGGTGAAAAACCCCAATAACTTCCTCAGAGATAGATAGAGCAATGATACAACCAACCAAGAGAGATAGCCATAACCTAGCAGCAATCCTCCTCCTCCATAAGTGCGCCTCTCCTCCTTGAGAGCATGTGTGAGAAGTGAGTGAGTAAATAGAGTGCCTCCCGCACTCTATTTATACTTGAATTGAATTGCCTTTTTACCTAACTCATGTCGGCTCGAACTTAACCACATAACATAATGCTGAGTGGGCCGACCCCCAATAGAGTGGTCTAATAACCCTTTGACCCACATGGCCGACCCCCAATAGGGTGGTCTAATAACCCTTTGACCCACATGACTTATACAGGGCCGACCCCAAATAAGGTGGTCTAATAACCCATCAAGTATAAGTTACGACACTTACAATATAAATGACGACACTTCCTTATAGAGGAATAATACCATCTCTATAGGAATACAATATACATATATGTGAAATACATTCCGTAGTTACATATACATCAACATAAGTGCTCTATGATGTGCATCTAGGTTGTGCTTCATGGACGATGAGATGATCTGAAGAGGAGGATCATGTGCGATGAGCGTTAAGACGATGCTCCAGATGATATACATCAGGACAATTCTGTGACGATGATTAGGATGATCATGCGATGATGATATGCATCAGGACGATGCTGTGACGATGATCAGGATGATCATGCGATGATGATATGAAACAGGATGATGCTATGACGATGATCAGGATGATCATGCAATGATGATATGCATTAGGATGATGCTATGATGATGATCAGGATGATCATGTGATGATGATATGCATCGGGACGATGCTATGACGATGATTAGGATGATCATGCAATGATGATGTGCATCAGGATGATGTACTGTATGATGATGATCAATATGTTCATGAGCATGAATATGATGCTTTGTGCGAGGATGATCATGTTGATCTTGAGTATCAGGATGGTACTCTGTGGTCGTGGATAGGTTGTGCAAGGGTAGCATGTAATACGTCCTGGAGATCTGGACAGGTTGTGTTAGGAACGTAAAACTCCTCGTATGCTCTTTAGAGTTCTTGCTGGGAACGACACTCTTTTAAGGTTTTGCTAGACCACATGTAATACATCCTGGAGATTCAGACAGGTTGTGCTAGTCATGTAAAAGTCCTCGGATGCTCTTTAGAGTTCTTGCTGGGCAAGACACTCTTTTAAGGTTTTGTGGGGACCACATGTAATAAGTCATGGAGATCCGGACAAGTTGTGTTAGGCACGTAAAAGTCCCCAGATTCTCTTTAGAGTTCTTGTCGGTCGTTCTATGCACATAAACGTTCCTGGGACACTCTTTTAAGGTTTTGTGGTGGTGGTCACATGCAATCAATCCTGGAGATCTTGTCGGTCATGCTTAGACACATAAATGATCCTGGGATTCTCTTTAGAGTTCTTTCCGATCATGCTATGCACATAAACGTTCCTAGGACACTATTTTAAGGTTTTGTGATGGTCACATGTAATACCTCCCTGGGAGATATTGTCGGTCGTGCTTAGGCACATAAAGGATCTTGGGATACTCTTTCAAGGTTTTGCTGATGCACATAATTAGACCTGAGGATTCCATAGGATGGCCCGCTCATAGAGATGATGAAGACCTACAGGAGGCTAGGCCTACAACCAGCATAAAAAAGGGCTGGCTCTATAGAACTTCCTATGATGAGAAGAATTGATTGATAGCCTAGTGATCGAGATGATGAGTACAACAACAGTGACGATGATGCTATGTGATCCAGTGATGATGATATAGCTCCAGAATTGAAGACTTGTGCCTATATGTATTGATGACCTGTGTCAAGAGAATACCTTCCTAGTTAAGAGGGAATGTTGATGTATTTGTAACTTCGGAATATATTCACTTGTATCTTGTATTTGTACTTTATTGTATCCCCAATGGAGATGTATTATTCCTCTAATTCGAAGTGTTGTCAATTGTACTTGCAAGTGTCGCAAGTTATATTGTAAGTATCATAACTTATACTTGATGGGTTATTAGACCACCCTAGTTGGGTCAGCCTAGTCAACATTATGTTAAGTGGTTAAGTTGGGGCCGACCTAGTTGAGTAAAGGTTAAGTGAAAGTAAAAGTATAAATAGATATTTTGAGTCTCTCATTTGACACATTCACTCACTCACTCACTTCGCATTAGTGAGAGAGAGGAGGAGTGCGCACTAGTGGAGGAGGAGTAGCTGCTGCAGTCATCTATCTATTGGTTTTGATCTTTGTGATCTTTGTATTGGTGCTTATTCTATCTCTGAGGAAGTTGTGGGGTTTTGCACCTTCTTGGATTTCCTCGGTAAAATGTTTTGTGTCTCTTGTATCTTATGCTTGATATGTTGTACATGTTGTTCTTTTAGTTAAGATCCTAGATCTATTGAATTAAATGTTGAAAAACTAACACATACATCGTAGGACCAACAGGAATGCAAATATGCAAAACCAACCACTTAAAATACTCAGATCAAAATTAGATAAGATCATAAGATAAATATACACTAAAGCCTTACAATGCAACCTCTATTTATAGGATCAATGGCCATTACAAAATTGGTCTTCTTCGCAAAGTGGACATCTTAACCACTAAGTCTAACTAACTCTACTCCGCTTTCTCCACTTTCTCCGCTTCCTCCACTTTCTCTGCTTCCTCGACATTGTTGCGCTCCGTGATTGGTCCTTTACCCTCGTTGCTGTTTGTAGCAAACATTCTGCGAACTAGCTTCTTGTTTCACCTATTGTAAAGATTTCCCTACCCCGTGACATGTGATTGGAGAGAAACCATAGCTTCTTGGAGACCAAGGACATGTTACTTTGGACAACTTCAAGGGCCCCTATTATTTTCATTATTTTGAAGTAACTTTCAGTTTGTAAAACCCATTTTTATAATAAAATAAAAACATTATTTCTCTTACCCTGTTGTTTGACAAATAATACAAAAAAGAAATTTTAGATTAGATTTGATTTCCATTTTCTTCACGTAGTTTAGATTTTGTTTACTGTTATTACTATTATTTAATGAGTGCATGCATTCCCATTTTGAACTACTACCTAAACTTCCTTAAGTCTTATTAGGTGCTTTTTAACACAAGCTAGTGTGAAAAAACTAGCTATAGTTTTGGTGATTCCGACAGGGTCGATCTCCATCGATTTGTGGTTTGGTTAGACCACCTTTTCCAAGTTATTTATGTTTTATTCTTTTAGTTTATATTGCTCAGTTAGGTTGTTTTTGGAGCCACTTGACACCTTTTGTCAACTATGGCATAGGAAACTAGCCTGAACCCGCCAGTTCGGCCCCTGTCTATGCGGTTCTTTTTAAAAAAATTGCCTCTGCAAGATGAGTCGCACCTGTTGTCTTGCTTAGTGCAAGCCATTTGAGCAAATATGCTTGAAGAGCATGACCTAGTCACCTGCAGAGGCTTGATAAACATGACCTGCCTCCCTAGGCTACGTCACAACTGTCATTCTATTTAGTGCGACCCAATCAAGCCAATCCACTTGGACAATGCGACCCAGTCGGCTGTGGAGGCCCGATTAGTGCGACTTGTATACCTAGGCAAGGTGGCACCTTTCATCCCATTTACTATGACCTAGTCACACAAATTGGCATGGAGAGCACGACCGAGTCACCCCTGTGGCCCCATAAGCACAACCCAGTATTTTTTTGGGTCTTCCTAATCCACTCGTGTATGTTTTTTAGATTTGTGACTTTCAAGTCTCTTCTGTTCCTTTGAAAGGAACGACTTGTGAATTTTTCTGCATTTTTTCAAATTTTTTAGCCCCTTGAGCCCCCTATTCAGCCTTTTCCCCTTGCTTCCTGTTCTAGTTTTATATGGATTTGTGTTTGTAGCACTCTGCCTATTCTGCTTGCAGGTGTTGGTTGTGGATCCTGATCTTCCTGACTCGGAGATGTTGTTGTTTCAGCCATGTTTGTACCCCAGTTTTATATTTTGTGCAGGTGGACCGTACACTCATCCCAGCGGAGGGGTGTTGGGGGGCATCTCCCCCCACAGGGGTCTGGGGGAAGTGCCACCGAAAGAAATTTTCATTTTTTTGGTTGGCCAACATTTTACGGGCCCATGGTATTGGGTATCCTGTAGTATTTTTCCATGATAATTCCCCTTTAAAATGAAGACATTGTAATACGGTTGTATAATGTATTGTAGCATTGTAAATATATCTATGATTGTGTAAGAGAGCCTTTGAGAGAGTGAAGAGTAAATTGCAACATATGTGTTGTAGGTTGTATCCCTTGAACCTTCATTTTGTTGGATGGTATAATAATAAGGACTGGCAATTTCTGTGCGGACGTAGTCCATCTTAGGTGAAGCATGTTATATTGGTGTCTCTCTTGTATAGTTTTTATGTGATTTACATTTTCATCTTCTTTATTGTTATTGCTCTGCGATCCTATTTTTCTAACAATTGGTGTTAGAGCCAAAGGTATATTTGGCATATAAACTCGTAGGAAAGAAGGATTCCTGGTTGAAGTGGGAGAAATGGTGTAAGAAGGAAAGTTTAAGGTCTAGAAATGTAATGGCCAAAACTCCTAGTTATGGAAGATAAAAATGGAGGACTATCTATATCAGAAGAATATATTCCTAGCATTGGGAGGAAAAACAAAAAATATGGCGGCTATGAAGGACGAAAAATGGGATTTTCTTGATAGAAAGGAAATAGGAACAATACGGTTGTGCCTGGCTTCATTGGTGGCTTTCAATATCTCCAAAAAAAAAACAACGAAGGGTCTGATGAGTGCATTCGGTAAACTGTATGAAAAACCTTCAGCCTCCAAAAATGTATTTATAATGAAACGTTTATTTAATATGAAGATGTCAGAAGGTGGATTTGTTGCTGTTCATTTAAATGAATTTAATACAATTACAAATAAGCTAAGTTATGTAAATGTGAACTTTGATAATGAGGTTAGGGATCTTCTAATATTCTGTTCATTTCTATAAAGCTGGAATGACTTGGTCATGGTTGTAAGTAAATCTGTCTTTGGTTCAAACACTTTGAAATTTGATTTTTTTGTTGGTGTTATTCTTAGCGAGGAAATGTGAAGGAAAATCATAGGTGAGACATCAGGTAATGCGTTGACCATGGAGAGTAGGGGAAGACAAAGGGAGAGAGGAAAGAGCCCAGGTCTAGGAAGGGAAGATCCAAGTCCAGACTAGGAAAGATATAGTGTTGGAACTGTGGAAAGAAAGGACATATGAAAAAATACTATAGATCTCTAAAGAAGAAAGGAGATGGACAATAGGATACTACTTAGGAAGCAAATGTAGCAGTTCATGTGTTACAAGATGATTTGATTATTGCATTAGATAATACTAGTGATTACTGGGTAGTAGATTCATGGGCTTCATGTCATGTTACACCCATAAGAAATTTATTTATGATTATGTTCAAGGCAATTTTTGATGTGTTTTACTGGGTGATGATGAACCATGTAAAATTGTTGGAATGGGTAAGGTATGGATAAAGTTAAAGACTGGAGGTGAATGGTTGCTGAAAGATTTAAGGCATATTCCTACTATGAAAATAAATATGATCTCAACAGGGAAATTGGGAGATGCTGGATGTTTATCTACGTTTGGAGAAATGTGGTGGAAGATCACTAAAGGATCAATGGTGATAGAAAAATGAGACATGATAGGTACATTGTATTTATGTCCTCATAACATTGATTGTTCTATCTCTTTAGCTTCCAGAGGAACAAATATAGAACATGAACAAATACAGCATTGTGGCATCATAGGATTGGCCACATGAGTGAGATGGGGATGCAGATTCTCCACTCAAGAAAGTTACTTCCAGATCCGAAGTAAGTAAGTTTGGAATTATGTGAGAACCGTGTTTATGGAAAACAGAAGAGAGTCAAATTTCTCAGAGTTGGGAAACAGAAGAAGAGTGAAAAGTTAGAGCTTGTGCATATATATTTATGGAGATCAGCTTAGGTACAATCTCTTGGTGGATCTCGTTATTATGTTACTTTTATTGATGATGAAACTAGAAAAACTTGGGTTTATTTTATTAGACAAAAATATGATGTGTTTGCTACTTTTAAGAAATGGAAAGCTTTGGTTGAGAATGAGACAGGAAAAAGGTTGAAGTGTCTTAGATATGATAATGGAGGTGAATACTGCGGAATGGAGTTTGATAGTTACTATTCATACCATGGGATTCGGAGGGAGAAGACAGTCCCATGAACACTATAGGAAAATCGCGTGTTATAAAGGATGAACAGAACAATCATGGAGCATGCAATGTGCATGGGATAGCATGTAGGGTTTCCCTTACAGTTTTGGGAAGATGTTGTAGATATTGTTGTTTACTTAATAAACATAGGACCTTCAAGCACTTTGGATGGTGGTATTCTAGAGGAGGCATGGACAGGTAAAAAGGTAAAATACTCATTTCTGAGAACTTTTGGTTTTGAAGCATTTGTCCATATCGATAAAGAAAATTGAACAAAGCTTGAGGCTAAATGCAAGAAGTGTACCTTTATTGGATACGGGGTTGATGATTTTGGTTATCGCTTACAGGATTATGAAAATAACAAAATAATTAGGAGTAGATATTTGGTATTCACTGAAAAAGTAATGTATAAAGATCAGTTCTAGGGAAAGAAACAGGAAAATGAAAACACATAGTACACAGTGCTTGATGAAATTAAAGAAATGAAGTTCCAAAGATTCCGTAAAATCAAGAACAACAATAGGTACCTCGATCTCCTGCAAGCGTTAGAAGATATACCAGGTCAAGTAGACCCCCTGAATGATACTCTCGTTCAATGTATTATTTATTGATGACCGACTCTGGAGAACACAAATATTATGAATAAGCAATGCAGGTGGAAGCTAGAAATAAGTGGGAGCAAGGCATGAATGAGGAGATGGACTCATTGGTGAGAAACCAGACTTGGGATTTGGTTCAGTTTCCTACGGGGTAAAAGAGCATTGTATAATAAATGGGTTTATAGGTTGAAGGAAGAAGATAGAGGAAAGAAGCGGTACAAGGCCATACTTGATGTAAAGGGGTTTGAACATAACAAATGTATATATTTTGATGAAATATTTTCTCCTGTTGTTAAAATGACTTCAATTAGAACTATTTTAAGCCTAGTGGCAGTAGAAGATTTTCATCTTGAACATCTAGATGTAAAAAAATAATTCTCCATGGGGATTTGGAGGAAGAAATTTATATTCAATAGCCACAGGGATATACGGTCAAAGGGAAGGATAATTTGGTATGCAAGTTGAAGAAGAGATTGTATGGCCTAAAGCAAGCTCCAAGGCAATGGCATTTGAAATTTGACAGGTTTATGACAGAACAAGGTTATAGAAGATGTCATTATGACCACTATGTTTATTTCAAGAGGATAAATAATGGAATATATATTATCTTGTTATTGTAAGTGGATGACATGCTTGTTGCAGGGTCTAACATGCAAGATATAAATGTGCTCAAAATAAAATTAGCTAATTCATTTGCAATGAAGGATTTGGGTGCTACAAAGCAAATCCTTGGTATGAGAATAACAAGAGACAGGAAAAATCACAAATTGATATTGTCTTAGGGTGAGTACATAGAAAGGTGTTGGAGAGGTTTAAAATTCATAATGAAAAACCAGTTAGTACACCTTTGGCCATCCATTTCAATCTAAGTAAGGAGATGTGTCCCAAGACATAGGAAGAGATAGAATACATGTCCAGGGTTCCCTATTCATCAATAGTTGGCAACTTGATGTATGCCATGGTGTATACAAGACCAGATATTACACACGCTGTGGGAGTTGTGAGCAGGTATATGAACAATACAAGTAAAGAACATTGGAAGGTAGTATAGTGGATTCTCATGTATTTGATATGTACTACCACTCATGCATTATGTTTTGGAGGATTAGACAATATTCTGCAGCGATATGTTGATGCAGATATGGAAGGTAATAAAGATAGCAGGAGAAGCACCATAGGGAATGTCTTTATTGAAGGTGGAACAACAGTAAGTTGGATTTTGAAACTGCAAAGGTTTTTGCACTTTCAACAACAAAAGCATAGTATGTTGCTACTACAAAGGATAGTAAAGAGATTATTTCGTTACAGAGGGTCATGGAGGAATTGGGTAAGAATCATGAGAATAGTAGGTTGCACAGTGAGATACAGAGTGCCATTCATCTTGAAAATAACTCAACCTTCCATTATAAGACTAAACATATACATCTCAAGTACCATTTCATATGGTATGCTCTGGAAGATGAACTGTTGAAGATGGAAAAGATACACACTAGCCAAAATCCTACAGACATGTTGACAAAGGTAGTAACCAGAGAGAAACTAAGTTCTTGCCCAGTTTCAGTTAGCCTTCAATCATAAAGGTGAAGATGAGAAATTTTCTAGGTCCAATTTTCATAGAATAGTCCAGCAAGTGAAGCAGCGGTGGAGTTGTTGTGATTAGTCTCCAAGTGGGAGATTGTTGGTTGTGGAGCCTGATATTCCTGATTCAGAGATGATGTTGTTTCAACCATGTTTGTAACCCAGTTTTATATGCTGTGCAAGTGGAATGTACACTCATTTCAGTGGGGGGGTGTGGGGGGCATCGCCCCCCCACGGGGGTCTAGGGGAAGCACCCCCAAGAAAGGGGTTTGGGGTGAAGCCTCCGAAATAAAATTTTGGGTTGTTTGTTGGCCAACATTTTATGAACCCACGATATTGAGTAGCCATTGTAATATGGCTGTGTAATGTATTGTAGCATTGTAAATATGGTTGTCTCTTATCTTTTCCCATGATAATTCCCCTTTAAAAATAAGACATTGTAATATGGTTGTGTAATGTGTTGTAGCATTGAAAATATCGGTATGATTGTGTAAGAGAGACTATGAGAGAGTGAAGAGGAAGTTGCAGCGCACATGCTACAGGTTATATCCCTTCATTTTGTTGGATGGTATAATAATAAGGACTAGAAATTTCTTTGTGGACGTAGTCCATCTTGGGTGAACCACGTTATATTTTCATATTGTTTATTGTTATTGCTTTGCAATCCAGTTTTCTAACAATAGGGCCTTTTTGCTTGCTGTAGCCTTCTATGGATCTGCTTTTTATGACCATTTTGTAGCCAAAAGAATTATGTTTTAAAATATTTGTTGCATTTCATGAAAATCCATATAGATCCATTAAACTTGCATCTTTATTGTTTTAACAAGATCCATGTTTAAAAAATCATTGCTTTCTTTTCTTGGAAATTAGATCCATGTTTATAGTTGAAAAGAAATCAAAAGAAAATGTTTTTTCAATTCTGTATTTTTGTTTTACATTCAACATTTATTTTTTACTTACACACCACATGCACACACAAACCACACCTTAATATTAAGTGCTTGGTTCATGACCCCAAGCCCAGCGTAAAAATTAATCCTAATTCAACAAACATTAACCTCACTTGAGGAACAAAAAAGAAATTGGTAGTTAGGTAGGATATTGGGGGTAGGAATCCAAATAATTCCCCTTTGTCATTCACATCTGAGACTAGTCATTATCCAATTAGGGATCCAAAATCCTCTTGTATTTATTTGCAAGGTTGAGACCAATTTTTCGGGGGGGCTCTCCTTTAGGAGGGAAAGTGGCAAGGTCGATTCCAAAGGTCTGGGTGGCGTTCCACTCTCCACTCTATACTAAAGGAAACCTACTCATTGTTTATGAACTAAAGCCGTGAGTAACCTTTCTGAACATGCCTTGAACGAGATAGCATGGTTTCCATTCTTATAGGGTTCTTTTACCTGAGATACCCCTATGTAGGGGGACATACCTTGGCCATATTGGTCTTCCATTTCTATCATCTAATTACGGATTTCATCACCCTACCGAGGATACAGTTTGTGAGGTCTTCCAACTTTTAGTTAGGTGGCTGCTTGGTCCCATACCTCATAGGTTAGTGGATCTTTTTACTTTTTCTAGGTAGTACTGCTTGTTGGCTTAGTGGCCATTTTGTTGTAGCTCACCCGTTGTGACACGCAGTTGCAGTGGGATTTTCAATTTTTTTTGGCCCGAGCACCTCTTTGGTGTGAGCTCTCCTCTTGCATGCTCGGTTGCAATAGGATTTTTGAGCCCTTTTGCCTGAGTGCTCCTCTTCTTGAGAGATATCCTTTTGCACACTCAGTTGCATTGGGATTTTTGAGCCTTTTTTTTCAAACTATACCCATTTCAAATTCACACACCTGTCACTATTTCTCCCCTAAGATACTCTCATAGAATTCGGGGGTAGTAATCGCAGTATGGTTTTTTAGATCCCACATGTTGGACCCCCATCCGTCTCACTTCCCCGCCTACAGAATCTTTTCCTGAGACACCTGTTTTCACTTCTGACTCTTACTAGTCAAAGTCACCCACACACTCACCTACACATATCCCTATGCATTTAATCCTAGCCCATATTTTGGAGGGATCATCGGTAGTGGGTGTGGAAGTGGCCCTATAGTCACTTCAACAACCACTCTAGTTTTCGGTCACATGGGAACCATTATTCCCTCTAGAATCAGACCTAATTCCACCACCATAGTTCACATGGTTACTGGGTCTATACCCAAAGGTAGTGGTACCACCCCCATGTCGATAGTCCATCAAGTCACTGGATTTATTCCTGGGGGAAGTGGCCCCTCTGTCATAGTCACACCGACCCCTATCATCGATTCTATGGTCCCCATCATGAAAACCATTGTCGTTCATCCTACCATGTCACATCCTCTGGATAGCTTGCCTTTCATATCTAGTCTGAACCTACCTGTCTTGGCTTAATTAACCAATGACCCTTATCAACATTGTTGGAATATTCACACCATCATTTTTGTATTTTGCATTCTTGCATGCAAATCTGCATGCTTCATGCATTTGCATGTAACTGCATGCATCCAGTCATCATCATGGTCGTACACTCAACACCTAGAGATTGCTTCTAGCTCTCTAGAGTCTGTCTTTAGCCCTCATTTGGCCTCCTACCTACCTAATGTGCCCTCCTTGACTCATCTACTTGACAAGTGCGCCTTTCTCACCTACCATTGTCAGTTAGAGTGCTCTCACTCACCTACCATCAGTTATCACTCAGTTAGGGTGCCTTATCTCACCTACCGGGTGTTATCATTTAGTTAGTGCATTGATTGAGTAGTTCCTCCACTAATTACTCATGTTGATTGCTTATATCTCGTAGTTAGCTAGTTTTGGAGTTCCACTTGACTATTGGATCACCTCATGTGCCCCCCTTGGAGTCTCCATTCCCTTATTTATGCCTAGATGGTTCTCTTAGACTCAGTTATACACACTTGACTAACTATTACCATTTATGACTGATACTATTGACTAGATGATGTCTCTTTTGTTTACCAAGCTAGACTTTGAGTTATAAATCCTCATGCACTCCACTTAGAGCCTCCATTCCTTGATTTATGGGTAGTCAGTTCTATTAGACTTAGTTAGACACACATGATTGACTCTTACCACTCATGACTGATACTACTGACTAGTTGATGTCTCCATAGTTATTCATACTAGACTATTAGATCATTGATTCGAATACCCTACTTGGCTAATTCGAATCCTATATCATGATGCTTTGAATCCTATTGTAATACATTCTCTACATTCATTATTCATTGTATGATATTGACATTGTCCATTATTTCTATGTTTATGAGTGATTATTGAATGCATGCTTCTTCTTCTTTGCAAATAATCCCGAGAGTTAGATTGTGAGTTTTTTATAGTTGCTAGATCCCTGTAGATTATCACATGGTTTCAGAGTAGTAAGAAGCTATTCGAATTGCAACCATTGCAGCAGCAACAATTGCAACATTTCTTTGAGCAGCTATCTTTTCATTTGTGCACCATAAGCCTCTGAGTTTCCACAACAAATCCTGGTGCTATTACTTGAATTCATTGGAGAAATCCAGTGAGGTCTAGCCAGGTGTGAAGGACTTAGTCTATGTGCCAAGTGTTCTTAAGGTAGTGTTCATCCAAAGTGTAGCATTCTCCATCAGCAAAAATTCTCTTGTTTTGCAGGTTTATTCACCCATTCGGATTCTTCTTCAACTATTCGACTTTCTCTGTTTCAAATGGATCTAAAGCCCACATCTTCCAACTATGTTCAGTGGAAAGCCAAGCTGACTCTCTTCATGAGATCCAAAAGCTTCACCCAAATACTCAATGGAATGATGGTAGAACCTCTTAGTGCAGTTGGAAAGGCCAAGTACTTGGACAGGCTTGATGAAGCAGTTGGTCTCCTCCTTCTCTCAATTTATGATGATCTTCACTTCCATGTCATCGATCTTACATCTCCTAAAGAGATTTGGGACAAGCTTGAATCCCTTTCGGGATAGAAAGATGATATGTAAGGACACAAATTAGAGAATGAGCTCAGATGTTTGAGGCCTAACAATTTCGAATCTATCAACGCCTTCCTCACTAAGTTCAAAAGCTTGATATCACAGTTGAAAAGATATGAGATAGTGAAAGAGGACAAGTCGCTTATACTTGCCATTCTCTCAAAGTCGGGGGAAAATTTCTCAGTGTTTGTCTCTACTTTCTAGTCAGCTAGGTTGTCCATTCCAAGATGGAAGTTTCCCTCATTTAATGATTTCGTCCAATATCTTACTCAAGAGGAAGAGAAGTTGATCTCTATGGGAATGATCAAACCCAAATTAAATTCAGCCCTTATAGTTGCAGAGAGAGTGAATGGTAGAGGCAAGCAAAAGGTTTCTGACAAGAAATCAAATGATACAAAGCATACATATACTCCATATCAGTCAGATGGGGCTTCGAACTCTAGGAAGACCAAGCATTCTCGGAAGAAAAGACCCAAGTGCACCTACTGTCTTAAAGGTATCCATCCCGAGAGTGATTGTATGAAGAAAGCTATAGATATGATGGCTGAGATATTTAAGAAGAACAATCTTCCTATGCCTACATGTACAAAGAAGAAAGATCCTGATACTGAGCTTTCCATATATGAAGGAAAGGAAAGATGTCGTGCTCTCGTGGAAAATACATCAATAGATTCTACTTTCATCATAGATTCAGGAGCATCAAGACACATGTATTCCTCCAAATATCTCTTCTCCAGTTTCACAAGCTTAGTTGGCCCTTCCATCATATTGGGAAATGATTCAGAAATCTCCTCTCAAGGGAGTGGAAGAATCGATCTTGACTGAGGTTACTTTTCTAATGTGATTTATGTTCCTTCCCTTGCACCAAATTTACTTTCAGTGTACCAAATGACCCATGTTGGAGATCCCAAAAGAGTGATCTTTTCTCCAAATGAAGTCTAAGTACAATACATGGTTTCAGGGGAAATCATCTCAAATGGTGTTACAAATCAAGAGACAAAACTCTATGAGTTTTCCCACTTCTCACCTCTCTCAAAGGAGTCCGCTCTTCGCTCTCATATTCATGAAGAGAGTAAACTATCTCATCTCAATTACAAGGTAACTCAATATGTGGTTGAAGGTCTTACCAATCGCAAGATTGCTCATTGCACCTGCAAAGATTGTTCTAAGAATATTGAGAAAAAGAGCAATCTTGAAGAAGTGTGAATGCTAGATCCAGATCCACAAGAACCTAAAGATCTAGCACCTATTGGTTCAACATCCAATGTTACATCCACTGGGGATCTTGTTGAAGATTATATTTCTTTTGACCTCACCTATGATGAGTCAAGGGAGATATCATATATCTACATGCAGCTTCAGAAGCAGGTTCATGATGCTTCCACTTCATCAGATTCAGAGTTTAAAAGTGATGATGAGGTAGACTCACTTGCTTCTTCACATGAACTTCCAGATTCTGAGTTTGAGAGTGATGATGAGTTTCAAGAGAGCGAATTTCCATCATATGATAGTTCAAATTTGGAGTATGAGACATTAGTTTCACATGTTGCTCCTCATGAGATTTCAAATTCAGAGTTTGTATGTGATGATGAGCCAGTTCTACTTGCTTCTCCTCACGAGAGTTCAGATTCAGAGCCTAAACATGATGAGCTAGTTCTAGATACATCTCCACATGATATTTTAGATTTGGAGCTTGGAAGTGTTGACGACATCCAAAAGAGAAAACCATCATCACATGGCAGATCAGATTCAGAGTATGACAATGAATATTATGAAGAGCAAATGCTAGATCCAGATCCACAAGAACCCGAAGATCTGGCAAATCCTAATGAGGACATGGGAGATTTTGTCCCTTATGATCTCTCAACTGATTTTCCTCCTCTTCGAGGATGGGAAGCCACTACTCTCATTGATGATCCAGTTGATCAATGGAGAACCACATTAGGTTTTTAGGATGGAAGGTTTCATCCTTCTCACATTTCTGATCCTTTTCGGATTGATCAGCCCTACTTTTGAAAAGAAGGACACTTATTTCCTTCAGGGGTGAGCGATGACATGCTACTTTAGTATCCTTCAGTCTATTTTGAGGGAGGGATTTCTTCCCACTGGGTTTTCCCTCTTTCCTAACTTTGTTTATTTAGATTGATTGTACGGGGTGACCTTTGGTCTCAGTCACCAGGGCCCTATTTTTTATTTAAGTTAATTCCTCATAGTATATCTTGCGGGGGGTGTTTGAATATTCACACCATCATTTTTGTATTTTGCATGCTGCATGCATTTGCATGCATCTAGTCATCATCATGGTTGTCTTCCCAGCACTTAAAGCTTTATTCTAGCTCTCCAGAGCCTGTCTTTATCCCTCATTTGGCCTCCTACCTACCTAATGTGCCCTCCTTGACTCATTTTCTTGACAAGTGCACCTTTTCCACCTATCATTGTCAATTAGAGTGCTCTCACTCACCTACCATCAGTTATCACTTAGTTAGGGTGCCTTATCTCACCTATCGGGAGTTATCATTCAGTTAGTGCATTGATTGAGAAGTTCCTCCACTGACTACTCATGCTCACTACTTGTAGCTCTTAGTTACCTAGTTCTAAAGTTCCACTTGACTATTTGACAACTTCATGCGCTCCCCCTAGAGTCTCCATTCCCTGATTTATGCCTAGATGGTTCTGTTAGACTTAGTTAGACACACTTGACTAACTATTACCATTTATGACTAATACTATTGACTGGATGATGTTTCCTTTTCTATCCAAACTAGACCTTGAGTTAGACAACCTCATGCACTCCACTTAGAGCCTCCATTCCTTGATTTATGGGTAGTCAATTCTGTTAGACTCAGTTAGACACACATGACTGACTCTTACCACGCATGACTGATACTGCTGACTAGTTGATGTCTCCATAGTTATTCATACTAGACTCTTAGATCAGTGATTTGAATACCCTACTTTGCTAATTCGAATCCTATATCATGCTGCTTTGCAGCCTATTGTATTACATTCTCTACATTCATTATTCATTGTATGATATTGACATTGTCCATTATTTATGTGTTTGAGTGATTATTGAATGCATGCTTCTTCTTCTTTGCAAATAATCCTGAGAGTTAGATTATGAGTGTGTTAGAGTTGTTAGATCCCTGTAGATTATCAAAAACATGAACCCATGTGGCCCCCTATTCCTACCAAAATCTCCTCAGACATTCATAGGTTTGAAAGGAAGGTTGGGGAGGTCCCTTAGATCCATATCATGTCCTTCCATTTATGGTGCTTCTCCAACTCCGTAGTTGATGGTTCCATTAGAGTACGTTTGTTATAAATAAATTTCATTAGTGCTGCAGCTAGGTACATTGAACAACCCTGTGGGGCGCATCCCACCTTTGCATCCCTAGACTTCACATTCATGTATTTATTCTAGTTACCTATTCAATATGATTTGGTCATCGAGGTCCTCCTTTCCCGCAGACAGAATATCACCACACACATTATAGGCCACATCCATGAGTGGCATAGGTGACGAAGTTTTTGCAACATTAAACTTGACAGCCGGATCTTCTTGGATTGGTTCCTAAAGTCTCTTATCTTATCGATTTCCAATGATGTGGCACTAAAACGTCCTCAACCCGAAGAAGAGGATATCCTCAAATCCCATCAGTTTGACCTTATATACGCACACTCAGGATACCTATATACCATTCTCCCTTATTCCCCTCACATAGATTCCTCTCAGAAGGATCCCTCGAGGGCATCGCATGCCATAGATGGTGTTATTGGCACTATCAGATCCATCATTAGACCATATTGCCTTTATTGACAACGATTTCGACATACGAAAAAACCCCTTATACTATGCAACCATCAATGGGTGGTGGCTTTGATATTTCATGCGCATCATCTCATTCCAAAGAAACCCCCTCGTATGTGATTTTGGCCCCCACCTCACATGTCCATGGACCATCTTATCAAAGGCCTCCCTTTGGAAACACTCTTCAAGTTTATATTCCTCCTCCGACAACCAACCCTTTGTTGATGTATATGTAACTTTGGAATGTATGTCATATATGTATATTGTACTCCTATAGAGATTGTATTATTCCTCTATACGGAAGTGTTTGTATTGCTATAGAGATGTTATTATTCCTCTATACGGAAGTGTCTTCATTTATAATGTAAGTGTCATAACTTATACTTGATGGGTTATTAGACCACCTTGTTGGGGTCGGCCCTGTATAAGTCATGTGGGTCGAAGGGTTATTAGACCACCCTATTGGGGGTCGTCCATGTGGTTCAAAGGATTATTAGACCGCCCTATTGGGTTTCGGCCCAGTCAGCATTATGTTATGTGGTTAAGTTAAGGCTGACCTAGTAAAGGTTATTAGGCAAGTCAAGTTAAGTGTAAATAGAGTGCGAGAGGCACTCTATTTCATCATTCTATTCTCTCTCACACTCTCGGGAGAGTGGCGCACTTGTGGAGGAGGAGAAATTACTGCTAAGAGATGTCTATCTATTATGCTTGGGTTGTATCATTGCTCTATCTATCTCTGAGGAACTTATTGGAGTTTTTCACCTTTATGGTTTTCGCCAAGTAAACTTTGTGTCTCTTGTGTGCTTGCATTATTGTGTCCATGATTGATATGCTGTAGATATGCTGTACATGTTGTTATCTTAGTTAATATCCTAGATCAGATTGAAGTAAATTCTGACTAACCATAAGAGTCCTTGAATACTAATGCTTATTATTTCTGTTTGAAATGATCATGACTATACATGCTTAAGATTATTATGTTTTGATAGTATTGAAAATATACTAATAAATGTATGATTATGTATGAGATCTCGAGGATATCACAATAATGATACTTGTAAGCATGCATAGTGATCGAGGATGGATATAAGTTCAAGGACAGGTAATCCAGGAAGCAAAGATCAAGAGGGAGCACACTCCAGTAGTTTCTGCAAGGATGCAAATATTCAGAGGGAGTCGACCACTTGTCGCAATCCACATCAGAATGGAGTTGCAAAGATCAAGAGGGATTCCACCGAACAACCAAACAAAGATAAGTATTTGAATTGTCATTTCTTACATATTTGTTTGTTTAAATATTGTTGTTCAATGATGTATATGCTTATGTTCCTAGACTTAGGTTGTGTATTATGCATATTATAATAATTGCATTAATGAACAGTATACTACTAATATGCATGTGATGGGTAAGTGTACTATGGCACTGTACAACATTCCATTGCTACTTATCTAGAATGAAACCTCTTTGCTGACATGTTGGGAGTTGTGCACACTTTTAACAATGGTCTGGTAGAGATTGGAAGGCATCTAGAAAGTTACGGGATATGAATAAATGTTGTATTGAAGCATTGGCTAAGATAATTGCATGACTGTATGACATATTTATTTATGTGTAAGAATTTGTTCTGAAAACTATGAGATGTTTCTAATCATGCAATTTAACTTGTTTTGTAGGAAAGATCGTATGAGAGCACCTACAAAAGAAGGACTACAACATTTGTTTTAGCAACAAAGTTATCTATTGAAGATATTGAATATATTGAAGTTCCCAGGATTCGGGAAGAATGCCATGATCGAGGAGTACCAGTCGATCATGAAGAATGATGTTTGGGATGTAGTCCCAAGACCTAAAGGGAAGTCTGCTGTGACTTCCAAATGGATCTATAAGATAAAGCATGCTGCAGATGGTAGCATGGAGAAATATAAGCAAGATTTGTAGCTCGTGGCTTCTCCCAGAAAGAAGGGACTGATTATGGGCTCAAGTATGATGCGAATCAAAAGATTAACCTGCAGGGTTATGTTGATTCAGATTGGGAAGGTAGTGCTGCAGATAGGAAGAGCACATCTGGGTGCTTCTTCAGTATGGGATCAGGTGTGATCTCCTAGTTGAGTAGGAAGTAGTCCTGCATAGCACTAAGTATAGCCGAAATAGAGTATGTTTCCGCTTGTTTGGCTAGTTGCGAGGCAGTATGGATCCAAAATCTACTGTGTGAGTTATTTGATCTCCCGTTGGAGGCTACGGGTATTTTTTGTGACAACCAGAGTTGTGTGAAGATGTCAGAGAACCTGGTGTTCCACGACAGGTCGAAGCACATAGAGATAAAATATCACTATATCAAAAATATGGTGAAGAGAGGAGTAATGAAGCTCCTGTATGTTGCAACGGATGAGCAGGTTGCAGATGTGCTAACAAAGCCACTAGCCAGAGTGAAGTTGGAATACTTCAGAGAGAGGCATGGTGTTCTTCAGATTGACAACACTTCGAGGAAGAAGTGATGGATACATTTGCTGAAGCCATTCCAAGCATGGTGGAGGGAGGATCCTTCACATGGCTATGGATGTAAGCGTTGGATGATGAGCATCAGGACAATGCTCCAGTTACTGCTTTGTATATGCATCATGTTGGATGCTAGATATGATCACTTGGATCATTTATATGTATGTATGTATGTATGCATCATGTTAGATGTTGGATATGATTAGTTGGATCATTTATATGTATGTATGTATGCATCATGTTGGATGCTTTTTATGATCAGTTGGATCATGTATATGTATATGCATCATGTTGGATGCTTGGACCATGTATCTATATATGTATTGGGTGGATACATTGTATGATCAGGATGATCATGTATGTTGATATATATCAGGTGGATACATTGTATGATCAGGTGGATCATGTATCTGTGTATGTATCAGGTGGATACATTGTATGATCAGGTGGATCATGTATGATGATATGTATCGGGTAGATACTTGGTATGCATCAAGTGGATGCATTATATGATCAGTATGATCATGGATGACGAGCTTCAGGATGTTGCTCTAGATGACATGCATCAGGACGATGCAGTGATGATGATCAGGATGATCATATGTGATGACATGTATCAGGTGGATACATTGCATAATCAGTTGGATTATGTGTGATGAGTTATGAAGACACAGATGCACATGAGCTTTTTAGACATGGTTGTATATGTGTCCTCCCATGGTTGCGATGTAATTGTTGTGATTTTTCGACATGGTGGTAGATGTGTTCTCCCATGGTCGTGATGTAATTGATAGGGCCATTCGAGTATGGTTGTAGATGTGTTCTCCCATGGCTGTGATATAAGTGCTGGAGCCATTCGAGCATGGTTATAGATGTGTTCTCCCATGGATGTGATATAAGTGTTGGGGCCATTCGATCATGGTTGTAGATGTGTTCTCCCATGTATGCGATATAAGTGTTGGGCCATTTGAGCATGGTTGTAGATGTGTTCTCCCATTGTTGTAATATAAGTGTTGTGCCATTCTCGCATGGTTGTAGATGTGTACTCCCATGGCGTAGATGTAAGTGCTATGTGATGTGCATCTAGGTTGTGCTTCATGAACGATGATCATGAGTATCAGGATGATACTTTGTGGCCATGGACAGGTTGTGCAGATAAGAATATAATCTAGCCCTGGGAGGTTTCCAAATAGTCTTTCGAGGTTTTTCCTATGGCATGTAATGTGGCCCTAGGATATCTGGCAAACGCTCTTTTGAGGTTTTTCTTTGGGAGGACATATAATCCATCCCTGGGAGATCCGACAGGTAGAGCTGTGTGCTTGTAACAGCCTAGGATGCTCTTTCGATGTTTTTTCCTATGGCATGTAATGTGCTCATGGGAGATCCGACAAGTAGAGTCGAGTGCTCATAATATCCTAGGATGCTACAGTCAGGTTTTTCCATGACCACATGTAATATGCTCCTGGGAGATCCGACAGGTAGAGCCATGTGCTCATAACAACCTGGGATGCTACAGCCAGGTTTTGTGGTGAGATCACATGTAATGTGATCCTGGGAGATCTGACAGGTAAAGTTGAGTGCTCGTAATAACCTGGGATGCTTCAGCCAAGTTTTGTGATGCACGTAATAAGTCCTAAGGATTCCACAGTATGGCCAGTGATGATGAAGACCTGCAGGTGGTGGGCCTACATCTAGTATGAAAAAGGAATGGCTCTGTAGAACTTCCTATGACAAGTAGATTCAGAGATTGATTGAGATAGCAGCAGCAGTGACGATGACAATTATCCAGTGAGAATGATCCAGAGAAGAAGACTTGTGCTAGAAGACCTATGTCGAGAAATACCTTCCTAGTTAAGAGGAAGTGTTGATGTATATGTAACTTCAGAATGTATTCCATATATGTATATTGTGCTCCTATATAGATGGTATTATTTCTCTATACGGAAGTGTTTGTATTCCTATAGAGATGTTTTTATTCCTCTATACGGAAGTGTCGTCATTTATAATGTAAGTGTCATAACTTATACTTGATGGGTTATTAGACCACCTTGTTGGGGTCGGCCCCGTATAAGTCATGTGGATCAAAGGGTTATTAGAACACCCTATAGGGGGTCGGCCATATGGGTCAAAGGGTTATTAGACCACCCTATTGGGTGTCGGCCCAGTCAGCATTATGTTATGTGGTTAAGTTAAGGCTGACCTAGTAAAGGTTATTAGGCAAGTCAAGTCAAGTATAAATAGAGTGCGGGAGGCACTCTATTTCATCATTCTATTCTCTCTCACACTCTCGGGAGAGTGGCGCACTTGTGGAGGAGGAGAAGCTACTGCTAGGAGATATCTATCTCTTATGCTTGGGTTGTATCATTGCTCTATCTATCTCTGAGGAAGTTATTGGGGTTTTTCACCTTTATGGTTTTCCCCAAGTAAACTCAATGTCTCTTGTGTGCTTGCATTATTGTGTCCATGATTGATATGTTGTAGATATGTTGTACATGTTGTTATCTCAGTTAAGATCCTAGATCAGATTGAATTAAATTCTAAAAAATTAACACCCTTATTATCTTTTCTCTGACCGACCACCGATAGCTCCTGCACCATCCCCACCTCAAGCTCATCCCATTCTGCAAGGGGATGTTTATGCCTAGCAGAACCAGGCACAAGCCCAAAAAACCCCTTAAAATAAACAAGAGCAACCTAATCGGAGACAAAGAAGGAAATGTGGTAACAATCAATGCCATAGAGCGGGAGGACCACCTCCTAACCCCCTAGGAAATAACAGAGCCAATCCTTCTAACCAAGAACCCAACCAGCCACCCATGTAAGGAAAGAACCCATAGTTACGAACTAACCATCTGTGTTATTTTTGCAATGTCTATGGACATTACACACATCATTGCACCCATTTGGACAAAGATCGTCAGCTTTGAGATGAGGTGAATCCCTAAGATGCCACTATTTCCCCTAAGGTTCAAGCTAACCTGCCTCAATTGATTTAATAATCGATGGTGTTACAAAACCCTTTACCCCCTTAAGGGGTCATCACAACACAAACCATAGTTATGTATGTCGTGTCTTCAAGTCAACCACCTGATTCAGGAGTAAAACACCTTTTGATGTTGTCTTCTGAGGTAAACCTCCAAACTCACCAAAACCAATGCAGTTCGGATACCGATACGATCCCTATAGACAAGGCTGCCAACTTCACCCTGTTGGACCCGTCTCTGCACCTACCAAGACCACTGACTGATGGAACTCCCAAATTCCCAAAAATTCCTTTGTCTCATGTTGCGAACAATCCCAATGCTCGAGCCACTCTCAATGATAACATTGTGGATGATTTGGCTCAATCCCCTACCGCCATTTAAACGTTTGAAGTTCTCAAGAAATGCCTCATGCAACTTAAATCCTTATTGTCAGCCTTAGGTGCAATCGATCCATTTGATTCACATTTGATGATGTTCGACTTGGATCAATCTAATCCCTGCATGCCTTCGTCCATCAGATTCCAGATCCTTGTCTCAATCCAGAACTTAGTGATACATCGATGCATTTTTTATGAGGGAATCTCCACATGTGTCATGTCCACCTTTGCTTGGAAGAAATTTGGGTCCCCTAAGTTGCATCCTTCCATGACAGCACTACATTCTTATGATGGTCACACATCCCAAACCTAGGGCCTTCTACCGAATGTCCTTGTTGAGTTTTCCAGAAAAACTGTCCTAATCAACATTGAAGTTGTTAACTCCCAACTTGATTATAACCTCCTCCTTGGGAAAAACTACTTGTATGCAATGAAATTCATTGCGTCGTCATTATTCTGGCTCATGATGTTCCCTCATGAAGGGAATGTCATCAAAATTGACCATTTGACTTACTCTGACCCCAAAGGGCCTACTACTACCAAAAATGTCCTCCCCATGGTTTAAAACACTATCCCCATTGTTTCCATCCCATCTATTTATGGTGTAGGGTCAGGTATTTATTGCGATGATCCCATGACTACCACTTTTCAATCCCTACCCCCACACCCCTCAACCATAGACATATAAGATTTATGCACCATTTCTTCAAGCAAACCGAATCCTCAACCAAAACCTATGTCTCAGCCTCTGCCCCAGAGATAATCCCAACCACAACCAACATCAGTTCCCAGCCATGTGGGGGATTCCCCTATACACACAATCCCATTCTTGTTTCCACCATTAGGAGTTGTCAACATGCCTGTGATGGAAACACTTAACCTCCTGGGATTAAAATTAGGCCTTCCCATTTCGTACATACCTGTGACAAATCCCATCTCAACCCCACAAGTCATTTTGAATCATGTACAACCCATTGATATTTCCAATCATCCACCTCCTGGTGTGTCCATGTAAACACCCTAAAACCTTGTCCCTCCTATGTCTAAGAAAGATGGAGGAAATACTACAAAGGAAACCACCTCGAAAATAGTGAACAAAGCCATCAATCCTCCCCCTACTACCTCCGTTCCAACACCTTCGCCTTGCATTTTGAGCAATGTTTTAGTTCACAATGTTATCTTGCCACACAATTAACCTTCCAAATTAGTGGCACATGTTGAACTTGTGAACCTATCTAGCCAATGCTTTTGAAGTGATGAAGAGATGCTTGAAGCATTAACCGTACCTGATTTCCCTTAGAATGACATCCACCATCGTGACTATTTTATCCCTAAGGAATCTACTACACCTTCATCAAATCAGTTCTATGTTGAGTCAAAAGACTTCATTCCTCATGGAAGTGTTGATTGGTTCAAACATTCAATCCCATCCCCCGACGCCTTTAAAGAAGGGAACATGGCCAATATCTCATCGATTATTCAGGTGGATATTTTTGTTAAACCCAATGTTATAGAGAATATCACATTAGGAACCTCCTGCACCTCAAAAGAGGTTTCCACTTATAACTATCTCTTCCAAGATTTTCATGACATTTTCTCCTTGTCATACACTAAAATTACCAACGTTGATATTTCCATTGTCGAACATCGTATTGAAACTTGTTCTGATGTTTCCTTTTTCGATAAAAATAGAGACCCATTCATCTGTCCAAATCACCGATTGTCAAGGATGAGATTGAGAAGTTGCATCAAGTTGGTTTCATATACGCCATCTCTTACACCACCTGGGTTTCTAACCTCGTTCCCATAAATAAAAAGAAGGGAACCATACATGTCTATACCTGCTTTTGTGACCTGAATTTGGCATGCCCCAAAGATAATTTCCCAACCTTTTTTATCTACCAGCTTATTGAAGCTTGTGCGAGCCATGAAGTCCTTTCCTTCATGGATGGATTTTTCGGATACAACTAGATTCATATCCACAAGGAGGACTAATACAAAACTTATTTTACTACCCGTTGGGGAAAATTTGCTTACCGAGTCATGCCATTCAGTCTAAAGAAGGGTGGAGCCACCTTTTAGTAGGACATGACCTTTTGTTTCCATGACTTGGTCCACATCATCATTGTTTACTTGGATGAACTAACAACTCGATCCAAGAAAATTTCCCAACATTTGGAGGACCTCCAACAAGTCTTCCTTCGGTATCGTACAACATTCTGTTGAATACTCTCAAGTGTGTATTTTTCATTCCGATCAACCAATTGATAGGATTCATTGTTTCCCAAAAGGGCATCACAATTGATCCCTTGAAAGTTCAATATATTCTTGACCTTCCATCCCCTTTCACCTTATTCCAGCTATAGAGTCTCTAGGGAAAGGCCAAATTTCTACTACGATTTCTTATGGATTATGCCAAAAAGGTCCAGGGGTTCTTTTGCTCTCTCTGAACCAATATACCTTTCATTTGGAATGTGTAGGAACATGCCGCATTCGATGCATTAAAAAAAGAACTAAATGTTGCTCCCTCGATATCGCCACTCGACTTCACAAAATATTTTATCATTTACGTTTCAGCATCTGAACATGCCATCGTAGGAGTTTTAGTCCAAGAAGATGTTTCTCGCCAAGAAGATGTCATCTACTACGTGAGTAAGATCTTATCTATCCCACCATTGCATTATCCCCACGCGGATAAAATGGACTTGTCCATTTTATTTTCGATTCAGAAGCTATGCCATTACATCCTTATGATCCAAACCACACTTGTGGTAGATTCCAATCCTATGGTCGATATATCTCTTGAGTCGCCGCATCGTCCAAGGCCAGGTTTCCAAATGGATTGTAATCCTTTAAGAATATGACCTTGAATTTGTCACACCCAAAAGAAACAAGGCATTGGATTTGGAACAACTCATGATAGACTTACCCTCTTCATTTGTGTCATATGCGTTCACGGTCTCCATTCCATATGAACATTTATTTACTATTTCCTTAGATGATCCATGGTATAGAGACATGTTAGTTTACTTGTGCACCCAAAATTGTGTTGTATTGGAGAAAACTCACTATGGCTTGGGAATACCACAACAGACAGATAACTACCAGAAACCTACTCAATTCTCAAAGCAATGCTATTATAAATGACAATGTTAAGATAATGGAGAAATGTAACCAACCTCGATCCAAACATTTGATGTAGATCCCCGTTGGAGCTTTCAATCCGTGCACTTGAAATATGTAAATTAGTCTTGATAGCCAATATCCAACAAGTACATATAATATATAAATGGCATTAACATTATCAATAACAATGGTCCATACTATCATAAGAAAATGTAACCCAATGTATAATAAATGACATGCACACCATGAATGGATGAGAATATGAGTATTTCTATTAATGAACAAGAAGAAGTACAAAGTGATACGACCTCTTGCCGATAACCAATCTGAACCAAGATCTAGATCAATCCACTTGTGCCTCCACCACTTCAATCCTCCATGAATGGCAAACTCAAACTAGAAAGGACTTTGGAAGGTGAACATAAATGGTCCACAACTACAAGGATCAATTAGTGCAGACTCAAGATAAGGAAAAAATACACTACAATTCTCTTACGATTCTCTTCTTCCTCCCGTCCATAAGCCATATGTGCTCAATATATAGTCCTCTCAAAGGTAGGTGAAAGGACACATTAAGGCGTTACTCGGGCATATGGAGAGCCAAAGGTCACCCAATGACCGCTTTTTGCGAGTAAAAAGTAATTAATAGTGGTACGCAACCCGCTGGCTATAGGGATGCAAATCGCGAGTATGCTTGCTATAAAGATGCAACAGGTGGGTAGGAATAAAAATAGGGCAAACTGGTATCTCTGAAGGATATAAATGGATCTGAGTCATTGAAATGGATCCTACAGGCCAAACAATGCTAATGCTCATAGGGTGGAATATTTCTATGTAATAGATGCCCCCTAATGTGTGAGGTCAGAGATTGAAAGTGCTATGATGGCCGAAATACATTATAAAACTCAGAAGTGGAGTGATGGAGACACAAGTGGAAAGAACAGCTCACTCGTCATAATACAATAATATCTTTGAATACATGTCGGTATAGTACAACAATCTGTACAATGGACATGAATAGGTAGTATATAAAGGATACATGTCATAAGTGATCATAGCCATGATTCCTCTACAGTAAGATACGGTCTTCTGCTGAAAAGAAGACAACTGGTGCAAAATTGGAGGTACAAACTGCTAAAATCTGAGAGGTGATATCTTAGATGTAAAGTCAAAGTCATGTGTAGCATACTGAATGCCACAATCACCTGGGGTCTTCTACACAAGTCTTGTTGATGTATATGTAACTTCGAAATGTATTTCATCTATGTATTTCATATATATTTATTGTACCCTTATTAGAGATGTGTTATTCCTCTATAAGGAAGTGTTGTCATGTGGATTGACAAGTGTCGCAAGTTTGTGTACTTGCCGATGGGTTATTAGACCACCATGTGTGGGGTCGGATCTGAAATATATATTATATTGTGGATGTATCTAGATAGACAAGTCGGCCCCATAGTGTAACTGGGCAAACAGGTCAAGTATAAATAGAGATCGAGAGATCTCTATTTAGATCATTCGAAAAGTCATACTTCTCTTACTCAGAAAGTGGTGCACTAGTGAGGAGGAGGATCATCTGCTACTAGGAGACTATCTCAATGTATTTTGGTTGTACTTTGGTTGAGCCATTGCTCTCTCTATCTCTGAGGAAGTTGTGGGGTTTTTCACCTTAGGGTTTTCCCCATGGAAACTCTGTGTCTCTTGTCTCTCATGCTTTTGATTCTTGTGATGATTTTCATGCTTATTGTGATTGTTATGCATTGATATACTGTATATGTTATTCTTTCAGTGAAGATCCTAGAGTATTGTGAATTAATGCTCAAAATTTAACATGGTATCAGAGCTAACCTGAGAAGAAGACATTTTGCAATGATGGAAACTTGAGTTTCTTCTTTATTGGGTTTCTCTCCACAGTTTCTGGAAAAGAAGTATAGTAGATTGACTCTACTCATCAAGGAGAATCTATCTGTCCAATCAGAATTCAATTCTGAGCATTTTTAGATTTGGCCCTAAAAATTAGGGTTTCCACAAAAATAGGAATTTCTAGAATCTGAAGACATAGCTGGAAGCTCCTTGAAAAAATCAAAGTTTAGAGCTTTGGATCGAGATTTTTGGCTGGGTAGATCTCCGGGAAACACAAACCCTAATTCAGGGCTCTCCCTAGTGAACCTGGGAGGACAAAAAGACAAATCTGAAGGGTAAAGCTTTACTGATATCAAATTCTGAATGCACTAGGCTGATCAGCTCATCAAGGCACATCTTTCTATCCTTTAAGAAAGTTGAAATTCACATTTTGAATTTTTAGGGTTTTTTCGGCAAACCCTAATCTGGGACCAGATCCAGTTTTCAGCATTTCAAGTGGTAAGACCTAAATCTTTTCTATTTCCATTTGAAGTACTCTTTAAGATGTCTCACCACACAAAGCTTGAGGATAAGCTTGAAGGGGCTGATAACTTCCGAGCTTGGAAGTATAGGATTGGGTTAATTCTGGAAGAGAATGAGTTGGACTCATATATAAAAGAAGACATCCCTATCCCAGAGGATGAAGAGGCCAAGGTATTGCATAAGAAGAACTTGGTCAAGGCAAAGAGAATCATTGCTGATTCTATCAAAGACCATCTCATACCCCATGTGTCTTCTCTAAAGACACCCAAGGGGATGTTTGACTCTTTGACCAAGCTATTTGAAGGGAGGAACATAAATGGGAAGATGACTCTACGGAATCAATTGAAAGGGGTCAAGATGTTGAATGGAGAAACCTTTCAATATTACTTCTCCAAGGTCTCTCAGATCAAGGAGCATCTTGAAGTTGTGGATGAAGTAGTGGACAATGGTGAAGTTGTTATGACCTCCCTGAATGGCCTACCTAGGTCATGGGACTCCTTTATTCAAGGAATCTATGCAAAAAAGAAATTGATCTCTTTCAGTAAACTGTGGGAGGAATGCTCTCAAGAAGAAGCTATACTTGTAACTCATGAGGAAAAGATGGGAGCTAAAGATAAAGCTCTTGCAGCTCACACCAAAAGAAGCAAGCCCAAGAAGGAGCACTCTCGCTACAAGAGATCCTATCAAAAGAATAAGAAGGATCTAAGATGCTTCACATGCAATGAGAAGGGTCACTTTGCTTCAGATTCTCCCAAGAACAAAATGGATAATAACAACAACTCCAGCAAGAAGAAGAAGGGAAACAAAAGAAAGTTCCATGCTCATGCTGCTGAGGATGATGAACCTCCAAAGAAGAAGGCTAGGGCAGAAAGTGATGATAGTGATGATGAATCATCAAGTGAAGAAGAGTATGTTCTAATCTTTTCTCTCACAGGTACTATCTCCCATGGTTGTAATGATTGGTTGATTGACAGTGGGGCTTCCAAACACATGACTGGGTTTAAGGAATATTTTGTGAATCTATCTGAACATGAATCACCCCATAAGGTGAAACTTGGGGATGATTATCAATACCCAATCAAAGGAAGTGGCGAAGCCTCCTACAACCTATATTTTGGAAAATATTTGAAGATGAAAGAAGTCCTTTATGTACGTGGGCTCAAGAAGAACTTACTCTACATCTCTACATTGGATGCAAAAGGTATGAGGGTTTCATTTGTGGATGGCCAAGTCCTAATGTGGCCAAAGGGTAAAGCAATCGATGATGCAGTAGTGATTGGAGATCAAGAGGGAGGTTTGTATAAATTGAAGGGTCAACCTGAACATGCCATGGTACATGAATCCATGGATCCAACTGAACTTTGGCATAGAAGACTTGCTCATATGCATTATAGGTCACTTCCAATTGCAAGCAAGGCTGTAGAGGGTCTTCTTGAAATCAAGACAAAACATGAAGGTGTTTGCAAAGGATGTGCAAAAGGTAAAAACATTAAGAAGGCTTTCCCAAGCAGTGAAAGCAAGGCAAAAGATATCCTGGAAATCATCCACTCAGATGTATGTGGTCCTATGTCATCCAGTTCTCTGAGTGGGTATGTTTACTATGTCTCATTTATTGATGACTTCTCCAGGAAGACTTGGGTATACTTCTTGAAGAAAAAAGATGAGGTGTTTGATAAGTTCAAGGAATTCAAAACCTTGATGGAGAATCAAACTGACAAGAAGATCAAAACATTCAAATCCGACAATGGTGGTGAATTCACCTCAGGTGACTTCAAGAAGCTTTGCAGTGATTCAGGAATTAAGAGGGAGTTGACTGCTCCTTATAATCCTCAACATAATGGAGTTGCAGAAAGGAAGAACAGAACAATCATGGAAGCAACAAGGGCAATGTTGCATGACTGGGATCTACGTATGCACTTATGGGCAGAAGCAGCTAGAATAGCTGTGTATGTGCAGAATAGAACACCCCATAGGATATTGGACAACAAGACACCATAAGAGGTCTTTTCTGGTAAGAAACTTGAAGTCAGCCATCTCAGAATATTTGGTTGTCCAGTATACACTCATGTTTCAAAGGAAAAGAGGACCAAATTAGATCCTTCAGGAAAGAAGGGTATCTTTATGGGTTACAGTGAAAGATCAAAGGCTTACAGAATATACTTTCCAGGGTTCAAGAAGATTGATGTCAGTAGGGATGTAACATTTGATGAAAACTCAGCATTCATCAAATCAAGGAAGGCACCTATCGAAGTTTATGAAGAACCTAAGGAAACTAGATTTCAAGACACTACCATGACTGAAGCAATTCCAGAAGTTGTTCGTGAGTTTGAATATCCGCAAGAACCTGTAGATCCACCCCGTGAGGATAACTCTCATAAGATGAAACCTGCATGGGCTAGAGAGCCCATTCAAGATGCAGAAAGATTTGGCATTCCAGAAGAAGAACATAGAGCAAAGAAGAGAACCAGATCACATACCAGCTATGTTGCTTTTCTCTGTGACATCATGAACAAAGAACCTTCCAGTTATGAAGAAGCAACGGAAAAGAAAGAATGGAAGGATGCCATGGTTGAGGAATACCAAGAAATAATGAAGAATGATGTTTGGGATGTTGTCCCAAGACCTAAAGAGAAGTCCGTTGTGACTTCCAAATGGATCTACAAAATCAAGCATGTTGCAGATGGCAGTGTAGAGAAATACAAGGCAAGATTTGTAGCTCGTGGTTTCTCTTAGAAAGAGGGAATAGATTATGAAGAAAATTTTGCACCTGTAGCTAGGTATACTTCCATCAGAATATTACTTGCCCTGGCTGCAAAGATGAAATGGAAAATACACCAGATGGATGTCAAGATTGCTTTCTTGAATGGTGTAGTTGAAGAGGAAGTATATCTGGAGCAGCCACTCGGTTTTGAAATACGTGATAGGGAGTCATATGTGTGCAGATTGAAGAAAGTCTTGTATGGCTTGAAACAAGCTCCCAGAACTTGGTATGGTAGGATGGATAGTTTCCTATCTAGTTTGGGCTTTACCAAGAGTAAAGTGGATTCCAACCTTTACTACAAGGTTGAGGAAGGGAATCCTATGATTCTACTCCTTTATGTAGATGACTTATTTGTAACAGGAGATGACAGATTGATTGCAGATACTAAGAGTAAGCTTGCTTCCGAGTTCGATATGAAATATTTGGGAATGATGCATTATTTCCTAGGTATGGAGGTGTGGCAAAGTGCAGGTGGGATATTCCTTGATCAAGGGAAGTACACAATAGATATCCTGAAGAGATTCGAGATGATGGATTTCAAGGCCATGGCCACACCTATGGCATCGAATTTGAAGCTTCTATGTGATGCTTCATCTGAGCTCGTTGATGTCTCTATGTATCGTCAGATGATTGGGTCCTTGATGTACCTGACGAACACGAGACAAAATATTTGCTTTGCTGTGAACACATTGAGTAAGTTCCTGACAGATCCAAGGAGTATTCACTTGGTTGATGTAAAACATGTTGTAAGGTACCTGAAGGGTACAGTGGATTATGGGCTCAAATATGAAGCGAATGAAAAGTTTAACCTACAGGGTTATGTTGATTCAGATTGGGCTGGCGATGTTGTAGATAGGAAGAGCACATCTGGGTGCTTCTTTAGTACGGGATCAGGTGTGATCTCTTGGTTTATCAGGAAGCAGTCCTACGTAGCACTGAGTACAGCTAAGGCAGAATATGTTGCAACCTGTTCAACTAGTTGTGAGGCAGTATGGCTACAGAAGCTATTGTCTGAGTTATTTGATCTCCCGTTGGATGCTATTGGTATCTTCTGTGATAACCAAAGTTGTGTGAAGCTATCCGATAACCCAGTGTTTCATGATAGGTCGAAACACAAAGAGATCAAATATCACTATATCAGGGATATGGTGCAGAGAGGAGCTGTGGAGCTCCTGTATGTTGTGATGGACGAGCAGATTACAGATGTGCTAACGAAACCACTAGCAAGAGTGAAGTTCCAGTACTTCAGAGAGAGGCTTGGTGTTCTTCAGATTGATGACACTTCGAGGAAGAAGTGATGGACACATTTGCTGAATCCATTCCAAGCATGTTGGAAGGAGGATACTTCACATGGCTTTGGATGTAAGCGTTGGATGATGAGCATCAGGATGATGTTCTGGTTTCTGCTTTGTATGATCAGTTGGATCATTTATATATGTCTGTATGCATCATGTTGGATGCTAGATATGATCAGTTGGATCATTTATATGTATATGTATGTATGCATCATGTTGGATGCTAGATATGATTAGTTGGATCATTTATATGTATATGTATGTACGCATCATGTTGGATGTTGGATATGATCAGTTGGATCATTTATATGTATGTACGCATCATGTTAAATGTTGGATATGATCAGTAGGATCATTCGTATGTATTTTGTATATGCATCATGTTGGATGCTTGGACCATGTATCTGTATATGTATCAGGTGGATACATTGTATGATTAGGTGGAACATGTATGGTGATATGTATCATGTATTTGTATTTGTATCAGGTGGATACATTGTAAGATCAGGTGGATCATGTATGATGATATGTATCAGGTAGATGCATTGTATGATCAGGATGATCATGGATGAAGAGCTTCAGGATGTTGCTCTAGATGACATGCAACACGATGTTGCAGTGATGATGATCATGATGATCATGTGTACTTCAGGATGATGTATGGTTAGTATCAAGTTGATACACTATGGCCGTGGATTAGGTTGTGCAGATGAGCATATAATTTGGCCTTGGGAGATTTGCAGATGGTCTTTCGAGGTTTTGCCTATGGCATATAATTTGGCCCTAGGATATCTGGCAAATGCTCTTTCAAGGTTTTACTCTGGGAGGACATATAATTTTGCCCTGGGAGATCTACAGATAATCTTTTGAGGTTTTTCCTATGGCATATAATCTGGCCCTCGGATATCTGGTAGATGCTCTTTCGAGGTTTTGTCCTATGGCATGTAATTTGTCCCTGGGAGATCTGATAGGTTGGGCTATGTGCCCGTAATAAGTCCTGGGATGCTCTTGCGAGGTTTTGCCATGACCACATATAATATGTCCCTAGGAGATCCTATACGTAAAGTTGTGTGCTCATAACAACCTGGGATTCTCTTGCGAGGTTTTGTGGAGACCACATATAATCTATCCCTGGGAGATCCTATAGGCAGAGTTGTGTTCTTGTAATAGCCTGGTATGCTCTTGCGAGGTTTTGTGGTGAGGTGACATATAATGTGGCCCTAGGAGATCCTATAGGTAGAGTCGTGTGCTCGTAACAGCATGGGATGCTCTTTCAAGGTTTTGTGGTGCACATAATAAGTCCTGAGGATTCCATAGTATGGCCAGTGATGACGAAGAACTGCAGGTGGTGGGCCTACATCCAATATGAAAAAGGACTAGCTCTATAGAACTTCCTATGACGAGTAGAGTCAGAGATTGGTTGAGATAGCAGTAGCAGTGACGATGACAATGACGATGATCCCGAGAAGAAGACTTGTCTAGCAGATCTGTGTCGAGAAATACCTTCCTAGTTAAGAGGGAGTGTTGATGTATATGTAACTTCAGAATGTATTTCATCTATGTATTTCATATATATTTATTGTACCCTTATTAGAGATGTGTTATTCCTCTATAAGGAAGTGTCGTCATGTGGATTGACAAGTGTCGCAAGTGTGTGTACTTGCTGATGGGTTATTAGAGCACCATGTGTGGGGTCGGCCCTGAAATATATATTATATTGTGGATGTATCTAGATAGACAAGTCGGCCCCATAGCGTAACTGGCCAAATAGGTTAAGTATAAATAGAGATCAGGAGATCTCTATTTGGATCATTCAAAAATTCATACTTCTCTCACTTAGAAAGTGGCGCACTAGTGAGGAGGAGGATCATCTACTACTAGGAGACTATCTCAGTGTATTTTGGTTGTACTTTGGATGAGCCATTGCTCTCTCTATCTCTATGGAAGTTGTGGGGTTTTTCACCTTAGGGTTTTCCCCATGAAAACTCTGTGTCTCTTGTCTCTCATGCTTTTGATTCTGATGATGCTTGTCATGCTTATTGTGATTGTTATGCATTGATATACTATATATGTTATTCTCTTAGTGAATATCCTAGAGTATTGTGAATTAATGCTCAAAATTTAACAAATCTTCGACGATGCAAGTTCCATCAAGTGAATAAAGGAGTTGGGGTCGAACCTAATGAGAGATCATCTGATTATCGGTCAATGATGTATACCGTTAACAGACGTGACATGACCCACCAATAATATAAATGGGCATCAAGGCACAGAGCACAATCATCAGAGTGTGAATAAATGGGTTGAAGTCGAACACTACAATGAATCCATCGATCAAGGGACATCGATGTATTCCCAAAATTGTTGATGGGGAGAGAACCTACCACTAATGACTGTAAGCCTCAAGGTACTCAACTGACCTCTAAGCCTCAAGTCCCGAAATAAATGAGTTGAAGTCGACAGAACAAGACTCACTACAAGGAGGGCATTAAGGCATCCCCCATCAACCAACACGAGGTACTAGCAATGCTGAAATATTTGGAAAATATTAGGTGAAATGGACTGACTCAATAAGGATGGCCGACATGCAATAGTCAAGAGATCTAAGGAGTGGCCGACACTAGTTTCAGTACTTCCTTTGAACAAGAGTATGAGCAAATGGATAGACTCAGGCAGCATAGACTTGACATAAACTATGAAATGTAGAAGGCATTACAGAGGGCTCCATAATGACTGGAAGCTTAACCAATCGGTGGAGAAAACTGAGAAACAAGTACAGCTCCTAAGGCCCAACTATAGTCCCAACTCATAATATACGGAGTGAAATGAATGCTCTGTTCAAAGGCGACACGACAACTTCCCACAATAAATAGTGACCATAATCTCGTCCGGCTTTTTGAAATATTTGATTTTTTTGGTCTTTTTCATATTTGGGAAAAGCTTGAAAAAGAATAAAATTGCTTCTAGTACAATAGGTGAGGGAACGAGTGTCAAATAGCTAGCAGACTAGTCCCAAGCAGTGGAACATACCTATGCTCAATGCAAGGAAATGCATGCAGGATGTGGAAACTCGGGGGTGCGTTCCCTCGGGGTCAAAAGGTCATCAAATTGTGAAGGGAAAATATAAGCTCTGCAAGGCTCGACAGGGAAAATTGCTCAGGCACTAGGCTGACAATTGAGTACGCGAGAGCCAACACAAGGCTCAAGCAGCAAGCAGGATGATGCAATGCAATCACAACATGATATAACTGAGGGGATTCCTTAAGGGAGATGGCCAGCATAAGACAAAGTAGAGTATGAGTCTTTATCGCAATGTCATGGTGTGACAACAAAGGACTCCCAATCCTAAGGACAAACAATGGCATGGGCACCAGAATGCATAAAGGGATTCTAACTAGGGTACCCATGTTCATGGGCTAGAGAGATCATTCAAGATGCAGAAAGATATGGTATTCCAGAAGAAGAACACAAAGCGAAGAAGAGAACCAGATCACATACCAGCTATGTTGCTTTACTCCGTGACATCATGAACAAAAATCCTTCCAGTTATGATTAAGCAGCGGAAAAGAAAGAATGGAAGGATGCCATGATCGAATAATACCAATCAATAATGAAGAATAATGTTTGGGATGTTGTTCCAAGACCTGAAGGGAAGTCTGTTGTGACTTCCAAATGGATCTACAAGATCAAGCATGCTGCAGATGGAAACATAGAGGAACACAAGGCAAGATTCATAGCTCGTGGCTTCTCTCAGAAAGAGGAAATAGATGAGGAAGAAACCTTTGCTCCTGTAGCCAAGTACACTTCCATCAGATCAGTACTTTCCCTGGCTGCAGCGATGAAATGGAAGATACGCTAGATGGATGTCAAGACTGCCTTCTTGAATGGTGTAGTTGAAGAGGAAATGTATGTGGAGCAGCCACTCAGTTTTGAAACACATGGTAGGGAGTCATATGTGTGCAAATTGAAGAAAGCCTTGTATGGCTTAAAACAAGCTCCTAGAACTTGGTATGGTAGGATGGACAGTTTTCTATCTAGTTTGGGATTTACCAAGAGTAAAGCGGATTCCAACCTTTACTATAAGGTTGAGGAACGAAATCCTGTGATTCTACTCTCGTATGTAGATGACCTATTTGTAACAGGAGATGACAGATTGATTGCCGATACAAAGAGGAAGCTTGTTGCTGAGTTTGATATGAAGGACTTGGGAATGATGCACTATTTTCTAGGTATGGAGGTGTGGCAGAGTGCAGATGGGATCTTCCTTGGACAAGGGAAGTATACAGTAGATATCCTAAAGAGGTTTGGGATGATGGATTGCAAAGCCATGGCCACACCTATGGCATCAAATCTGAAGCTTCTATGTGATGCTTCATCTGAGACGGTTGATGTCTCTATGTATCGTCAGATGATTGGGTCCTTGATGTACCTGACAAATAGGAGACCAGATATTTGCTTTGCGGTGAACACATTAAGCCAGTTCCTGACGAATCCGAGGAGTGTTTACCTAGTTGTTGTAAAGCATATTCTGAGGTACCTGAAGGGTACAGTTGATTATGGGCTCAAGTATGAAGCAAATCAAAAGTTTAACCTGTAAGGTTATGTTGATTCAGATTGGGCAGGTAGTGCTCCAGATAGGAAGAGCACATCTGGGTGCTGCTTCAGTATGGGATCAGGTGTGATCTCTTGGTTTAGCAGGAAGCAATCCTGCGTAGCACTGAGTAAAGCCGAGGCAGAGTATGTTGCATCCCGTTTGGCTAGTTGTGAGGCAGTATGGCTTCGGAAGCTACTGTCTGAGTTACTGATCTCCTGTTGGATGCTACTGGTATCTTCTCTGATAACCAGAGTTGTGTGAAGCTGTCTGAGAACCCAGTGTTTCACGACAGGTCGAAACACATAGAGATCAAATATCACTATATCAGGGATATGGTGCAGAGAGGAGTAGTGAAGCTCCTGTATGTTGCGACAGACGAGCAGATTGCAGATGTGTTGACGAAACCACTAGCCAGAGTGAAGTTTGAGTACTTCAAAGAGAGGCTTGGTGTTCTTCAAATTGATGACACTTCGAGGAAGAAGTGATGGACACATTTCCAGAAGCCATTCCAAGCATGTTGGAAGGAGGATCCTTCACATGGCCGTGGATGTAAGCGCTGGATGATGAGCATCAGGACGATGCTCCAGTTACTGCTCTATATATGTATGTAGGCATCATGTTGGATGTTGGATATGATCAGTTGGATCATTTATATGTATATGTATGTACGCATCATGTTGGATGCTGGATATGATCAGTTGGATCATTTATATGTATATTTATGTATACATCATGTTGGATGCTGGATATGATCAGTTGGATCATTTATTTGTATATGTATGTACGCATCATGTTGGATGTTGGATATGATCAGTTGGATCATTTATATGTATTTGTATATGCATCATGTTGGACGCTTGGACCATGCATCTGTATATGTATTAGGTGGATACTGTGTATGGTCAGGTAGAGCATGTATGTTGATATATATCAGGTGGATTCATTGTGTGGATCATGTATGATGATATGTATCAGGTAGATACTTGGTATGCATCAGGTAGATGCATTGTATGATCAAGATGATCATGGATGACAAGCTTCAGGATGTTGTTCCAGATGACATGCATTAGGACGATGTATTGATGATGATCAGGATGATCGTGTGTACATCAGGATGATGTATGGTGAGTATCAGGTTGATACTCTATGGCCGTGGAATAGGTTGTGCAGATAAGCATATAATTTGGCCCTGGGAGATTTGCAGATAGTCTTTCGAGGTTTTTCCTATGGCATGTAATCTGGCCCTGGGATATCTGGCAAATGCTCTTTTGAGGTTTTTCTTTGGGAGGACATATAATTTGGCCTTGGGAGATCTGCAGATAGTATTTCAAGGTTTTTCCTATGTCATATAATTTGTCCCTGGGACATCTGGCAGATGCTCTTTCAAGGTTTTGTCCTACGGCATATAATATGTCCTTGAGAGATCCGATAGGTTGGGCTTTGTGCCCGAAATAAGTCCTAGGATTCTCTTGTGAGGTTTTTCCATGACCACATGTAATTTGGCCCTAAGAGATCCTATAGGTAGAGTTGTGTGCTCATAATAGCCTAGGATGCTCTTGTGAGGTTTTGTGGTGAGGTCACATATAATATGGCCCTGGGAGATCCTACCGGTAGAGCCGTGTGCTCGTAATAGCCTGGGATGCTCTTGAGAGGTTTTGTGACACATGTAATAAGTCCTGAGGATTCCATAGTATGGTTAGTGATGAAGATCTATAGATGGTGGGCCTACATCCACTATGAAAAAGGACTGGCTCTGTAGAACTTCCTATGACGAGTAGATTCAGAGATTGGTTGAGATAGCAGCAACAGTGACAATGACGATGATCCAAAGAAGAAGACTTGTGCTAGTAGATCTGTGTCACGAAATACCTTCCTAGTTAAGAGGGAGTGTTGATGTATATGTAACTTCAGAATGTATTTCAGTTATATATTTATTGTACCCTTATAGAGATGTGTTATTCCTCTATAAGGAAGTGTCGTCATTTGTATTGACAAGTGTCACAAGTGTGTTAACTTGCCAATGGGTTATTAGACCACCTTGTAAGGGGTCAGCCCATATTTATGTAATATGTGGTTATTGTACCTAGCTAGACAAGTCGGCCCCATAAGGTTATTGGGAAAACAGAACAAGTATAAATAGAGATTAGGAGATCTCTATTTGGATCACTCAGAAACTCATTCTTCCTTCACTCGAAAAGTGGCAGACTTGTGAGGAGGAGGATCAGCTACTAAGAGGAGTTTATCTCTTGTACTTTGGTTGAGCTATTGCTCTATCTATCTCTGAGGAAGTTGTGGGGTTTTTCACCTTGGGTTTTTCCCCACGGAAACTCTGTGTCTATTGTCTCTCATTATTTTGATTCTTGTGATGATTGACATGCTTGTTATGATTGATATGCATTGATATACTGTACATGTTGTTCTATCAGTAAAGATCCTAGAGTATATTGAATTAATGCTCAAAATTTAACACTGGGAACAATGTACTCCATCAGCATTATTGCTTTTTGTCGAAAGGCCAACTTGAAAGGTGTATGGCCAGTTAGTTTCTTGCAAGTAGTCCTATATTCCCATAGTACAGATGGGATGCATAGGTCCCAATCGTCCCGATTGACGTTACATATCTTTCTTAGTGCATTCTCCAACACTTTGTTAAATGCTTCAACAGTTCCATTCGCCTGTGGATGATAAGGCATGCTGCGCTAATGATGAATGTGGAACTCTTCGGTTAAAGCCTCAATGGTCTTATTCATAAAATGAGTGCCTTCATCACTCATCAATATCTTCGGGAATCCGAACCTTGTAAGAATATTATCATATATAAACTCTGCTACTGTAGCTGTGCTACAGTCTTTTACTAGCTTTGCTTCTTCCCATCTGGTGAGGTAATCAGCAACAGTAATGATATACCTCGCACTAGTTCTTTTACCTGGTGGGTTAATAGGACCCAAAAAATCAATGGCCCGCTTCTCAAAGGCCTACAATGTTAGCTATGGATTTAATGGCATTTCATCTCTGCATGAGGGATTCCCTATCCTCTGACAGACATTGCAATTCTGGCAGTGTTCCTTCGAATCTTTATGAATTGTAGGCCACCATAGCCCTATGCACAATATCTTTTGCACAGTAGCTCTTCCTGCATAATGGCCTCCTGTGACTCCTGAGTGCGCATCATCTAGTATAAACAGTTTATCATGCTCTAGCACACATCTGCGTAATAATTTATCCAGTCCCAGTTTGTATAGTTGACCTGTAATTATAGTGAAGTCTGCTGTGCGCACTACTAGTTGTTTCTTCTGCTGTGTAGTGAACTCTGTGAGTGTGAATCCAGTGGTAAAAAAATCTATGATGTCCTGGTATTACTCATATACAACTTGTATGGCGAACAACTGCGCATTAGACAGATTGTCCTCCAAATTCATAGGCTCTTCTCCTGAGTCGATTCTTGACAGATGATCAGGTCCCAAATTCAATCTGCTTGGCTTAACAACAATCTCAAAGTCGTACTCCTGAAATAGTAGTAACCATCTGCATATGCGCCCCCCTAACACTGGCTTATTAACAAGGTACTTCAAGGTAGAATGGTCCGTGAACATGGAGAAGTGCGCACCAAGCAGGTAGTGCCTGAACTTCTACAGTGCATATACCATTGCGAGTCCTTCTCTTTCAGTAGTAGTGTAGTTCTTCTCAGCAGATGATAACTTTCTACTGGAAAAGGCAATGGGATGATCAATGACTCCCTCTCCTGGTTGTGCAAGAACAATACCCAATGCTATGCATGATGCATCCACATGGATGTGAAAACGCTTCTCCCAGTCTGGGAAAACTAGGATCAGTGCAGTGACCATTTTCTCCTTCAATGTGTCGAATCCTTTCTCACAATCCTCATTCCAAATGAATGGTACATCTTTCTTCAGCAGTTTTTCCATAACTGCGGTTATCTGTGCATACCCTTTTATGACCTTCCTATAGTAACTGGTATGCAGGGTATTTTTTAAGCATTCTAATATTATACTTAAGTATAGAACTCTAGGCGATTACTTTGTATTGCAAAAAACATATATATAGATAGGTAGGCGAATATCAAATATGAAACATACAATTTACTATTGAAATTTATAAATTTTGGTGAAAATTATGATAAAAAAACATATTTGATGTATATATAGGCGATATTAGAGACTAAAAATGACCAAATAACGAATTTATTTTTTGAAAAAAAGTCCGACAAATAGCCAATTGGCGAAATTTCGCCCCTAAAAATTACCCTGCCGGTATGCCCCAGTGTAGTGCGCAATTGCTTAACTAAATTGGGAGTAGACAAGTTTACAATGACTGTGATCTTAGCAGGGTCTACCATCAAGCCCTGTTTGCATACAATGTGTCCCAACAAGACTCCATAGGGTACATAGAAGACACACTTCTTCAAGTTTAATGAAATTTGGTGTTGTCTGCATGTTTCCAGCATCATCCTGAGGTTTGCGGCATGGTTCTTTAATAGCCTAAAAATTGTCCAATAATCAAAGTAAACCTCTAGAAAATTATGTATAAAATCATTAAATGCTGCGACGACCACTCTAGAGAATATGGCGGGTGCATTCTTTAGACCAAAGGGCATCACTGTGTATTGGAACGACCCCCATTCTGTAGCAAAAGTCATCTTGTGCCTATCTGCGCAATCAATCCTAATCTGATGGTAGCCAGAAAATCCATCAGTAAAAGAATAGGCTCATTCCCTCCAACATTATCTAACACTTCATCTGTAAAAGGTGTAGGAAATGGGTCATGCATTAAAGCATCGTTGAGTTTTCTGAGATCCACACAAATTCTGATCTCGCCCTTTGTTTTCTTGTCCTGGATAACCATCGGGCTTATCCATTTAGATTCTTATACTGGCGCAATGATCCCTGCATCGAGCATCTTATCGAGTTCTGCCCTAACTCGTTCTTTATAGTGCGGGTTCAGTCTGTATGGTCTTTGTTTCACAGGTTTCGCACCAGGCTTAAGAGGAATTTTCATCACTCTTAAGTCTCCCAAGATACCTTTAATCTCTGTGAACTTGGTTGGGAATAGTTCTTGATATTCCTATAATATACCCACGACCTTTTCAACTATATCTTCGTCCCAATAATCTCCAATAGCTGTGAACCTTGGCGCTTCGCTGGTGCCAATGTTCACTTTCCTTGCTTTCACGGGTCCAATCATGTCTGGAATTTCTAGTGGAGGTCCTTCTACCTCGCATGATCCCTCTGACTTAGGTATCCATATGTTGCGTGGGTCCTCCTCATCACTATCTGCTGTATCCTTGGTTTCTCCATCGATGTGATAAAAATCAAGAGCATGTTCTCGCTGCTCTTCCCATTTAGGTTGTAGGCGCTCAGGTATGCAGTCTGTACAGAAGAATTCTTCTAGTGTCATGTTTCCTTGTGTACAATCTGGACTGAATGTTTTTTTCTTAATGACCCGCAACTCGTCATTGATACTTGGATGCTCATCTTCGAAGTTAAAATCCTGCTGGAAGGTCATAGTGAGGCCTGACTAGTCCACTATGCCTCTGCGCAACTCTAGGTCTAGGTACCATTTCTTCGGAATTGGTTCTTCTAACGTGTGGAAAAACATATGTACCCATTATGTCTATGGTATTTCCTTCCATGCTCTTGAATAGACCCGAATATGCTCTCTTGAATCCATCTGTCCATTATATTTCTCAAAGGATAGGGTAACCTTATCAACAAACCTAATTTGCATCTTAATTCTACACTAATCCCATGTTGTCAGTATCTTCTTATGCCCAGCCCACCATCTGGCAGGTATGCCGCGCAATGCCATGTCTAGAGCTGAGACACGATGTTCATCTAGAATTGCTGCAGTATATTCTTTGATAAAAAAATACACATTAGATCAACCATCAAAGGTAGGGTTTGGAGTTACCTATTTCCCAATCCAACGGAGTGACTTCGTGATCCGTGCACATTTCCTGGAAGATACTTCATGTAACCTACTTTGCCAGTTTTCTAGTCCTGCATCGGAATCTAAAATGCAAGAGCTATCATAGCGCCAACTGAGTGTTCCATCTGAAGTTGGATTAACATAGTCAGCAGTATTGGTTGTCATCTTGTAAATACGATCCAAATATTGAGCTATGGATTCCTCTTGAATTAGTTCAACATACTGCTCACCCTGCGAAGGGTCTAATGGCGCGATGACCCTGATATCATTACCTTCAAATATCATTTTCATAGTTTTTAAATCAATAATGGCAGAGTTTGTCATTTCCCAATCGATACCTAGCAATGCCGGATAAGGATGGCTGTCATCCATGATTTCGATTACTTCAAAATCGGCATAGCTATGCATTCCATCAATGTCAACAATGGTGTTGGGTAATCTTCCCAAAGGTATAACTATCCCTTGGTTAGCCATCCTCAACTATAAAGGTGACCACTGTAACTTGGGTTTACCCATCTGATGCTGTAACGTCCCCAGCTTAACCCCATTGCATTAATATTGTAAATGATGTAAATATTGTTATTTAGTCATGGTGAGGAGCTCAAGGCCAAGGCCCCGCCATTGATTAATCGTTCTATGTATCGGCAATTAGAATAGATGCATCAAGTTCTTGTGCTAGCGGTGCACAATGTAACATTGGAAATCATGTAAATATGCAATTTTAATGAAAAACCCACAACCAGCTACGCAATGCAACAAAAGAGATGGGGGCACGATCTTTACAAGGAATAGGGGGGGGGGGGAATAACCCAAACCCTTGAACCATGGTTTTAAGCCAATTCATTGAGGAAATCCATGAACTCTCAACTACCCATTTTGGGTGATGGACCAATTCATTTAATTCTCCCAAGAAATTGGTTAAGGCAGTTAATGCCTTGGAAATGAAGAAGTATGGGCAAGCCATTTTCGTGCATGGGCAAGCCATCGACCTGGAAATTCGTGTTTTTGCTTGTTGGGCAAGAAAACACCCACGAAATGGTGCCCAAAGCCATTCTGAAGGGGGATTATTCACTCATTCACGCAGCTGGAGTTAGCTGGGCCTTTCCCTGCACGTTTTTCATCCAAATCCTGCATTTCTCCATGCCTGGGAGTTCGTTTTTGCATATGCAGTAGCCCGGGAGAGGAGAGCCACGATTTGGGGACTGTATGGAGGTCGTTTTTGCCCCCGAATGTCCAAGGACGTTTTTCTAAAAACGGATTGGCCTCCCAGGGTTGTTTCCCATCTTCCCATTTCGTTTTTGTGTGATCCCACATTTTTCTGAGTGAGTAGAAACCCCATCTCATGCATCCCACGGTGGAAATCGTTTTCCTCATGCCCAGTAATTGTGGTTTTGTTGTTTAGTGCATCCCGTTTTAGATTTGAACCTGTGAGCAGGAGCTTCAAGAGTGAAAGAGGACAGATTTGGCTTGATGAGCCCAATGGTGTACCCATAGCTCCATGGTTGAGCCACTAGCCTAGTAACTCACCTCTGCCCACCTCTTAGCAGCCTGAGAAACCCAACTGCTAGTTGGCTTGGTTGATTCTGGCATATCTTTGGCTATGTGAGAGCCTGTTTCCCCTTTCCTTATGGAGATCGTGCCCAGCTCGGGGGTGGCAGTGGTGCTGAGAGATTAAGGAGCACACTGGCCTACGGTTGGGTGGAACGTTGCAGAAGCATAGCTGGTTGCTTGGGATTACTTCATTAAGATAAGTATTCTCTTGTGTTTGTAACTTTGCACTTGTTCCTTTTATGAATAGCTGGAATGGATTATGGATGTGCTAATGAATTTACTTCTGTTGTGATTTTATTAAAATCATACATTTCCATATGTCTCTGTTATATTCTGTGAATGCTTATGGTTGAAAGTTTCATGGGGCTAGACGCCCAGTTCAGCATCACGTCTGTTATGCACTTGTATATGTATATTCTTCATTTTAATTTGAATGCTTGTTTCAATAATTTATGGGGCTGGATGCCCGGTTTAACCTCACGATCCTCTCCATCTAGCTGGTGGAATGGGAGGGGACGTGACAGATGCCATGTCTGCTTGGTCAAGACATATACTTCGGATCCAAGATCGAGAATGATCTCATCCATCTCATAGTCCCCAATCTGTGCAGTGAGTCTCATTTCACTTCCTGTTCTCTTAGGACTCTGAATATGTGGACCGTGCCATTGGTAGCCCCCTTGTGACTGTTTGGCTCATACTGCCTTAGTAGCTTTTCAAATTTTGTAAAAGCATTTGCGCTCTTTAGTAATTTCATGCAGCTGTGTAAGAACTGCTCAACAGAGATCCCTGCATCTGTTGCGGCATTTGTCTGATCTTGCGTCGTTGGCATATTCTCTCTTTGTGGTACTTCACTGAGTAACTGTGTTCTGGGGGAGCTAGGTCGCAGTTCCCTGAACATGTCTCGTGCTTCCTCAAATGCTCCCCTATTTTTCTATAAATCTAGACCCGGTTCTTTCCTAGGAGCTTTCCTAATCCATACTGGCTCTCCAGGATTCTGTCTAGGGTCGCGCATTCCATAAGTTGAAGCTTATGCACCTCTATCCCATCCTGTATCAGCTCCACTGCGCATTACCACGTTTACACTTGGATCCATAGTTCTGCTCTCTGTTGCAATCAACTGAATATTGGGATTTGGTGGTCCTGTCCTTCTTCTCTTCTGCATTTATACCTCAAGTACAGGACAATCTTCAATAACATGCTCAAATTATTTACAGTAATAGCACGTAGTGCATGGGTTGGTACAATCTCTAGAAATGTGACCTGGCTAGCCACAGTTGTAACAAATTACCTGGCCCGGCCTCTTCCTTGCGTCGGGTCGGAATTTCTACCTCTTCTACAGTATCCACCACCATGGCCTCTATATCCCCCTTGATCATATTGGGTGTTTTCTTGTTTTTGCTGAGTTTCCTCTTGAACACGATACATCCCAACACCTCGCATTGCTTCCATATCGCGCTGTTTTTCATTCATGAGCTCATATGCGCGATAATTGGATTCATCATGTCCAACTAATTTACAGAAATTGCAATATAGGATTTTAGGTGTGTTTACATATTTATGTATTAGATAATAGTCTTCGGGCCTATGTCCTCTGGTTCTGTAGATTTCACACCATGGTGCCTTGTTGTGGTTCATATTGATTTGGCCTAATGCACCACTGGAAAGATAGTCTTGGAATAAAGGGCAATGTTCTCTGCTATGGCCTTCTCCTTTGCATCTGGTGCACCAAAATTCACGTCTGTGTTCATATCTTTGCTCTTTCCCATTTTCATACCTTGTAATTCTAACGTTAGCGTAGTTAGTTGGTTCTGAATTTGTGACATCCCAATGCTACTCTCAACAATTAGTGAAGCCTCTAACTACATTGCGATCTCTAAGGCCTCGGCCTGTGATGCAATCTTGTGCTGCATCAATCATTGTCTGATGTGAGGCAACAACGCAGTGATAAACCATTCCTTGTGCTATTGTAGAGCTATCACGAAACTAAATTGGTCTAACAATGTTTTAAATTTTTGGTCAAATTCCTAGACCGATTCAGTAGGCTTCAGTTTGATTTCCTTTAATTTCGTTATGCACTGCGATTCTGACTTTCGCTTCTTAAACTCTACGACTAGTGCAACCTAAATTTATGTTAGGGTTCTCGGCTGTGCCTGAGAATATTTCATAAACCAATGCAACACGTGGTCTCTGAAAGTAGTGACGAGTTGCACTCTCTTCACAGCATCATCCTGGATTTTCTTTAAACTCCATATAGCTTCACATAGAAACTAGTGCTGCTCAGGGTCTTCTAGATCCGTTCCTTTGAATATTGGCAGTTTTATATCAATATTTGCCATTCTCCTACCTGGTTTTGCACTGCCTTGAGTAGTGCTGACAATCTGTGTGGAGAAAACAAAGGGAATATTCAGAATACTGGGATTCTGCGGACTGGGCTACGAGACACTCGCAGCGGGTGGGTTCTGGTCTAAGGGTGGCGCAATTTCTGAAATCGATGGATTCTTAGGTGTGATAGGATGAATAGTTGCTGATAGTGGTGTGGTCTGATTGTTAAGATCACATGGGAGTTCGGTATCTACATGGAGTCTAGGTCCTCCAGGATTCTTTTCTTTATTAAACTTATATCTCTTTCCACTTCTCAGATTATGAGTTTCTTCATCAGAATCACTATAAATGCTATTGACCATGACATATGTAAAAATATTAATGCATCCTTAAAACTCCTTTCTCAACGAAAATCATTTTAATGTATAGACTGAGATTGTTCAAAAATTTACCTTTGAATCCTTCGAAAAAGTATGCTTCAGCTTTACTGTAGGACTTCAGCGTGTTGACAACAAACTCAATCACAAATATTTCAAGTATGCTATTGACCCAAAAGTTGACTGCTCATGGCAATGGGATGTCTATTGCTTTGAGTTGTGTTGTGAGCTCTGGAGTCCACTCTGTAGGTACTCCCCATTGAAAACAAGTCTTCTTGAGTCGCGATATCCATGTGTGTAGCTCATTTGGAAATGTATCCCAAAATATCTCATGAATATCTCTCCATAAATATCTGTTCAACCACTCTATGTCGGTGAGACACGGATGTCTGTTCTCTTTCTTCGCAAAATCTCTTTCAATCTTGTCAGACCAATCCCATATCTCTTTCTTTTCAGGATGCCAATTGTTTGATCCTAATGGGAAATGGTATTCTTCTTCACACATTACTTTCCAACCCTCTATCACATCACAGGTCTTAGCCAAGCAATGGAACCATTTGTTGGATGTCTAGACTGAGTTAGAGGTTTCCAATGTAGACCCAGTTATTTCATGGTTCAAGGAACCAACAAAACCCCAATTTACCGGCCCTTTCGGAAACAGGTTGCGTGTAGACTGAGGTCTCACCCGAGGTGAAGCTAGAGGGGGTGGTTACGGAATCAAGTTTCCACAACCTGGTGATGCAATGGGGGAAAAGCTAATAAGTAGCTCAACACCTTGTGGGTTGAGTGGATAGATAACTGCGCAAACCTTTTGTTCCGTGTCGGATACTTCAGCGCGCAACTGCACTTGCGCCCTTGCATCTCTAATGACTGCGAGATACAAGATACCTTTGCGTTATGACAGTAAGCTATCAACATCCTACCTCGTAGAAACCTTCACTAAATCGGCACATCAATGAGACTATGCGTCCTTGCCATGGTGTCCAATTCTAACCATTCTACTTAGTATTCTTTATCCCTTCATTTTGTTCAAGTTCTTATCAGTAAATTGTGGATTGTTTAATAACATACGTTACTGTGCACTCCAACGCTATGCCTAAACTCAGTGTTCGCTACTTGACCAATAGGTAGATTCATACATTCCAATCGACAGGTTCATACATGTTGAATACTTAACATTCCTCTGTGCATGCATAACTTAACATATTATTCCCATTCACTGTGGTGAAAACATATAAAAGAAATCACATACAGAAGTTTCTAGCATTAAACATTCATACCAAGCAATTAAACAATCATAAACACACATTTGTCACACAACACAGAATTTAACGTGGTTCACCCCCCGGATGGAGGCTACGTCCACAAGAACGGTTGTTAATATTGCTCTTAATGGGAAGGGTACAACCGCTCTTAGTCTACGCACTCAGCTGCAGACTCTCTTCTCTCTCAGATAGGTCTCTGCGCACTCAGCTGCAGAGCCTTTACAATGGCTGTCTAAGCTTAAGATTCTACAATAATCAACACTTAACCAACATGAAGAGTTCAACAACCCAACCAACAACCCTTTCCCATACAAAATCATGCCTATTTATAGGTTATGCCCGCAGGAATATCTTTACAATTCGTAATCAAAACACTTAGGTCTACAAAACCGGCGTGGCCAACTCCAACCCTAGCTATCGCTGTCAATAGCCTACTCTGCCTGCTCTAGCTGGGCCACTCATGGCTCACACGCTTCTTTGACAACTGCAGTCCTCCAAGCGGTTACAACTACATCATGGCCTGTCCCTTTCTGCTCCTTCACCTTCCTGTCACCATCGGTGTCATGGCCTATCTTCTCAAGTGCTTGCTTCCATACGTTCGAATAGGTCGCTTTCATCTGCCATCCACCTGTTCCTTACCAAAAATAGGTCATATCCTCGTCTGACCTTTACCCATGTTCTGCATAAAAATAACTTATGTGCTACCATGTGCATTGTCCTACTGCGCGACTGTCCCTTGGTCCTTGCCATCGCACGAAACGCGCAAAACCTCAACATTATTCATCGCCTACCGCCGCCCGCAATGCACTTTCACTAAAACTACTTTCTCTTCCTGCCGCAGCGCGCAATGCGCAATTATCAAAATTGCCTTTTCTTCCTGCTGCAATGCGCTACGCGTGATTTTCCATACTTATATATTTTTCCAACCCACTTGGGCCCCGCCCAACACAATAGAAATATGATTCATACATGCTAAATAAGTTCAATATGGATGAATTAAAGCCTACAAAGACTTCCTTCATTTCAGGAGTAAGACTTGAAGAAGCAGATTCTACATCATTGGTTGACAGCACCTTATATAGGCAGCTAGTTGGCAACTTGTTGTACTTGACTCATACTCCACCTGATATTGATTATTCTCTAGGTGTGGCCTCAAGATACAAGGATAAGCCACATGATATTCATTGTAAGTATGCGAAAAGAATCTTGCATTATGTGAAGGGAACCAATTCTGATGGGATTCACTATGTTGCATATTCTAGCTTAGATCTTCTTGGCTTTACTAACTCGGATTGGGATTATGATAGCCTAGATCAGAAGTCCACTTATAGATTTGTCTTCATGATTGGAGGAGGACCTGTTTGTTGGTAAATTAATAAATATAGTGCAACTACACTATCTTCAGCAAAGGCCGAATACAGAGGAGTAGTGAATGCTGCAGGGTATTCTTTTAGAGTTTGGGATTTCCTTTAGCACTCCCACAGTCATATTTGGCGACAATCAGAGTGTTATAAGGGTCTCAACTGATCCAGTACAAAGGAAAATAACCAATCATATAGAGATCCATATGCACTACATCAGGATTTTAGTGTACGATCACACCATTGATCTACAATATTTCCCATCAGCTGAGCAAATTGTAGACATCTTCACCAAAGCTTTTACTAAGAATAATTTCAGCCATCTGAGATCAATGCTTGGGATGGTTGAACATGTGGTGGAGTGAAGTATTGATCAATAATCTTTCAATTTTTTTCATGTCCATTAGTCATTTTTGATTAATTCCTAAGTGTTAGACTAGGTAGTTGGCCAAAATCATGCATTGTGTGTACCATAAGCCATCATGAGTCACATGGACGCATATTTTGATATTATAGATAAGATTTTCTAAGATATTCTGTTATTCTGATATATTTTATCTAATCTTAGAATATAAGGCCACTTACCTGCTTTTACTGATTTTTACTGCTTTTTGTGAAAAGGTGAAATCTTGTTGACTTCCCTTAACTATTTTTTGGGAAACTCATCCTCCATGATGTTTCCTATTCATCGATTCTATACTTAGGATAATTTTCCATCCTACATCACCATCCAATCAATAATTTACCAATTCATGAGCTTTAGAGGTGATTTGGAAAGCACTTTTTACAACTAGGGGGGTTTTTCATATATTTAGTAAGCCTGATTTTGTGAGGATTTCGAATGGCATCTTTAGCATTCAAATATATGATGTAATTATATATATGGATAGCCGTTACAGTTACCAATTTTGGACGATGTATAATTATTCAATAGAGTTATATTGTTTGCATCAAATTCATGACCGATTTTAGTGTTCTATGACTACTTTTTGCAAAGCAATTTGTGAGAGTTTGTGATTGATTGAGTAGATATTTGTTGACATAGTTTTGTTGATAGGGGTTCACTTCATACTGCTATCAAAAAATATCAACCAAGCACCCTTAAGCATCGGCCCATAAAGGTTTTACCCTTTCCAACAACACCCATAGAGTGAGTGAGGTCTCACCCAAGATGTCTAAGGGGGGCTACAGGAACCAAGTTCCCGCAGTTGGGAGAAGACATGCGATATTCCACTCTCAATCGGCATAAGCCATAGATTCGCATTCGCGTTAAAACATCATATTATCACCCTAGTAATCCTTAACTGCATTATCATCTCATATTTAACGAATGAAACAAATCAACAGAGCATGTTTGAGGAATATGCGGTACATAACATATATGCAAAAATATATAATGTGATCTCAAGAAAACATCATACTGTGATAAATAGAGGACAGGTATGCATATTAATCATAGTACATAACCAAAACCAGATAAATACTACATAGATCGATGCAACATACATAAATACAACAATTGTGAAGGAATCATCTCATATTTCAGAACTCAGAAAAAATTCCCTCAGGCTTACAATCGCATAAAAGGTTCCTCGCATCTGACTCCCCGATCGACTATCATATAAAGCTTACAATATTAATTCTATTTATAGGCATGCTTGGCTGTTACAAATAGTCCTAATGACCCATTTCTAACTAACTTAACTAAACACTTCTACATATCTCAGCATTGCGACCGGTCCTTTTCTCTTGTATTTGACCCTTTCGCCGCTTGTGGTTCCACACTTGTGCACTCCAACCCCTTGCCAACAGGCCCCCAACACAAAATTGTGGCTCACCAACGAGCCAACTCAGATTTAAATTATTGGTGCATCAACTTGCTTCTTGAAGTCATCATAAGCGGTTGTGACTTATCGATAGCTTCCTTTGTTGATGCCTTGAGAGATGCGCAATTTTCTACTTCCTAGTTTGTTGGATGCTCACCATTCATCTGCTGCATTTTCTGCAAATATTCTTTGATCTTGTGCATCCCATCCATTTCTTTAACTTCCAACTGTTCGGCCTTCATCTATAATTCGTCTAAGCACGGTTCTTCTTTGTTGTCTTGTGTGGTATTTGTTTACTTGATGCTGTAGTTCCTTCAACTCGGTTTCTTTTGACAACCTCAAAAGTAGGGGAATTTCATGAAGCGATCCCCTTAATGCCTCCAGTTGCAATTCTGCTGCTCTGAGCTACACGTTTAACTGCTGCAACTGCTCGTCCAATATCAAACTTCCCCAAAACTATGTGACATCTTCCACTATTGTCTACACTAATTTTTCCAGTGCTGGGATTTTTGTCACAACTTCTTTAATCACATTCTTCCTTTCTTCAGTTTGTTCGGGTGGTGTGTCGGGTAGTGTCCTAGATTGTAACTCCTCATTTTCTTTCTGCAGGTCTGCAATGGCCGCTCCTAACCTGATTAATTTTTCCTCTGCCTTTATGTCCTTTTCAACCTCTGGTGCTTCTTTGCATGCGATGGAGATGGAATGCTTCAATATCCTTCTATCTTTAATGGCCTTCACTGTGTCCTTCATGCTTATTTATTTTTCCTCTTGGAGGCACTGAATCTCCACCTCGGTGCTCCACACCTGTCATTTATACTCAACCATTTGATAATGCATTGTTACTTCGCGTTCGAGAATTTATTTACTTGTTGCGTGATGAGTTCTATGCAACATTACCATTGGTAGGATGTTGAAATCGATAGTTATTAGGTCATGATGTCGCAGTGTGGCATCCAGGTCCTGATCACCATTAGTGATAACATTAGGTACTATTTGGACTATGTTCAGCCTCGCACCGATTTCCACCTCAACTCTATGTATTAAAGCACTTAGTCGCGCTTCACCTTGTGGAAGCCTTGTCTCAGTCACTGCATTCGTCAATGTCTGTAATAGCTGTGATACCTGATGGAAAAACTCAGTCACATGCTGAGTGAATTTCCCCTGGTTTTCTTCTACCACTGTTGTTATTTTCTCCATGAGTTTGTTCATTTGTTCATCGGGAAGGCCAACACTTGTGCTCCCTTCGCCCCACTCCATCCTTTGTTGCGTTCTTATTTCTTCTCGTTGTGATTCTAATTCTTAGTCTGTGGGGGTTGACAATGAGGCCCCATCGTGACTTAATGTATGGGAATGTCCTTCCATAGGGTCTCCTTCTCCTGTATCCTCTTGTCCACTTTCTAAGTCCTTCTCTTCATCTGGTGGATTTGGTCCAATTTTCAACTTCCCATTCTCCGGGTCCGATAGTTGATCCTCCGCTGCTGGAATTTTCCATTCCTCTGGCCACCCTTCAATGATGGCATCTAGTTCCACGTCACTGAGTTTGTGTTGTGTTGGAAGCCACTGTTTCTGCGGATATTCCCATTCCGAAATGTATATTGTTTGAGACTCTATCGATATCCTTGAAATCCTTTGATACTTCTTTGTTTCCAGTTCAGTTATCCGTGGTAGCGCTTGTGCATCTATTCGCATCATATCTAAGAAATATAGAATTGAATATTGTTATTTTCTTGGCGTTCTTTTCCATTTATCACCCACAAGTTATGGTATCATGCTCCTTGGTGAATCTTGGCAGTTTCTATTTCCATTCCTTGGTAGTGTGACGGTTCTCTCCATCCTTCTAGTGTGATCAACATCAACAGCTATGAATACGTAAATGGCTCTCCTTTTCTTGTGTTGTGACGACGTCCTCCATCAAATAATTTAACAAGAAGAGTGACTAGTTCATTTTCACTCCTGTTGCGCATTGTTCCGTAGATGTAATGATTCCAAATGTGCATTGTTTCGATTTGTTCTTCCGCACTAAATTGATTTCCAATATCTTCACTCCAACCCTCTTGAATTTTTCTCCACTCCATACTTCGTTTTTAGCTTCGCAGCAAGATTTTTATTTTTATCCTTCCCCTGAAATAATTAGGAAGGATCTACCCCATCCTTGAGTAGTCCAGTGATCCTTGAAATCAAGTCGACTGTGACCAAGATTTTTTCCTGCAGCCACAAATACCCGCCATGGAAATAATCTAGTAACTGCTTTACACATGCATTTAGCTGCACCGATCTCCAAAAGTGCGGCATGTGGATGATGCCTAGTAGTCCTGATTGCTCCAATCCCAACTCCCACTTTGTTGGTTCTCTCATGACCGAGCCTCCTTCTCCATGCATGACCTCAATATGGGTGTGTTTTTTGCATTCTGGGTATGCCATGAGTTCAGGGTTGTTATACTATAGCTTTTGCAGGTGCTCCACAATATTTCCAGCGTTATGAATTCCTTTTGGTATCGCTGACATATTGATAGCATATCTTGCATTCTTTCCCAGCTGAATTGTTGGTGTCCCTTCCTTGTGTTATGGCACATACCTTGGTATGTCCTCTATTGTTGGTCCAAGGTTCCCTCCTCGCGATGCCCTTTCCCTATCAGCAACGTCCGATGTGCCTACTTCTCCTACTGTAATTCATGCTAAACTGCGCGTCTCTCCCTTTGGGTTTCGGCTGGTATCTGCAGGCTGATTAGCACTTCTCTTCCTTTTGAACAACTATCCTGATGCGATATCTAGTTGCTCATGCATAATCGGTGTTGACTTTGGTTGTTCTTGGGTACTTGTGCTAGAAATGAAATGTGCAATCCACTCTCTGTTCGGATCTATTATGTAACCTCTTGGCTAACCCGCTTAATGCACAGTGAGTCAAACTGCCCCCTTTCCTTGCATTTATAGTTTTTATTTCTCGCATCCTATCCATATTGCCGATTTTGAACAATTATTACTCAATCCTATGTCGATTTACCGAATCCTCCACATGCATTGGTCATTAAATGTATCGTTAGCCACTTGTGCCACCATCTGCCATGGCTTAACTGCTGCATTTATGATTGGATTTGACCCATTCGCGTCATGCCAAACATCAACAGGCACCAAAACCCACCACTTATTCTTTACTCTGCTATTGTTTCGTCGACATACCCAATGGTGTCAACATATTTCCAACCTTTAGGCATCATCATCATTTTTTTCCTCCACAATCTCTGTTTCAGTCCTTATGCGCCTAGCTATGGCGATAGGGCTTCAACCAACATCCATTCACTAGATTTTTCAACAATGTCCCATTTATCCTTTGTAACTGAGTGCTTTGCAAACTTACTATCATACATCAAGACCATATCTCCGCGTTGGAAGTGCTTTGCTTTGACATGGAGATCGTGTCAAGAATTATGTCGATCCTTTTATACCTGTTGATGGAATCCTATGATAAACCTATCCTCATCAAGTTGTACCAATTGCGCCAACCATTCTTCGATTGCTCCATCATCACTCATTCCTATTGCTGCTGTGATGCTTAGAATTGGGACAATATACTCCATTGGCATCACTGCTTCTTGTCTGTAAACTAACTTGAATGAATTTTGGCATGTCAATCATTTACAAGTTATTATGTATGCCCATAATATCGCTGGAATATTCAAATCCTAGTCATTGCGGTTTGTGTTACACATATTTATGAGCACATGCTCCAATACTTTGTTCAGTGCCTTCACCACACCATTCTCCTGTGGGTGATATGGGGTACTCCTTCGATGCTGAATTTGGAATTCTATTGTCATGCCTTTGATAGTTTGGTTGATGAAGTGAGTGACGTGATTGCTCATCAGTATCTTTGGGCACCCAAACTTGGTGACCACAATATCAAAGAGAAATCTTGCTGCTGTTGCAGGCTCGCAACCATGCAATCCTTTACTGGTGCAACTTTAGCCCATCGCGTCAAATAATCAGTCACAACAATTATATATCACGACCCTGTTCTTCTTCCTGGTGGGTTGATAGGTCCTACGAATTCAATTGCCCATTTTTTGAAATCCTGTAATGTTAGTTGAGGTACTAAAGGCATTTCATCCCTTCGCGATGGTTTCCATGTTATTTGGAATACATCGCATCTCTTTGTGTAATCTGCAACATCTCCATGCACCGTGGGCCACCATAGTCCAGCTCTAAGTATCTTTCTAGCAGTGGCACACCCTCCATAGTGTCCTCCTGCGATCCCATCGTGAGGTTCTGCTAATATTATTTATTTTTCATGTAGAAGGATGTATCGACGAAGGATTTCATTTGGACCCATTTCGTAGAGTTGACCTGCGATTAATTGAAAGTCAGAAGCCTTCACAACTAGATTCTTTTTTTGATTGGTGATGAAACTTCTGCTATACGTCCTATATTCAAGAACTGAATGATTTGCTTGTAATGGTCATCGACCATTCCAATTCTGAATAGTTTTGCATCTGGTAAGCCCTCATCAATGCTTCTTGGATCTTCACCTGACTCAATCCGGGATAGGTGGTCGGTTCCTGCATTCAAACACCCTGGTTTCACAATGATCTCAAAGTCAAATTCTTGGAACAACATCAACCAGTGACAAATTCCCCCCCCCCAACACAGGCTTATTGACCAAGTATTTCAATGCGGAGTGATTAGTAAACATTTTGAAATGTCTCCTAAGTAGGTAGTGCCAGAATTTTTGTAGCACATAGACCATTGCTAGCTTTTCCCTTTCTATCATCGTATAGTTTTTCTCTGCAGTGGACAATTTCCTACTTGTGAATGTGATTGGATGATCAATCGCTCCTTCTCCTGGCTGGGCCAATATCATTCCTAGTGTGACTGATGACATGTCCACATGAACATGGAATTATTTTGTCGAATTTGGGAAGACTAATATTGGTGCTACGACCATATTTTATTTTAGTATATCGAGGCTCTTCTGGAATTCGTCATTCCATTTGAACTTAGCATCCTTTTTTAACAGTTTTTTCCATTGGCACTATGATCGCTGCATATCCCCTGATAAACTTTCTGTAATACCCAGTATGTCCCAATGTTGCCCTTAGTTACTTCACTGTTGTTGGTAGTGGTAAGTTGACAATGATTGCAATATTCGAGGGGTCAACCAACATCCCTTACTTGCATACAATATGTCCTAACAGAATCCAAAATGGAGCACAGAACATGCACTTCTTCAAGTTTAATGAAATTTGATGTTGTCGACATCTCTCTAGTATTAGCCTTAGATTCGCAACATGGTCCTTAACTAGGACATATAAAGTCCAATCGTCCATATATACTACGAAGAATTTATGAATGAAATATTTGAATGCAGCAACAACTAATCTTGAAAATATTGTCGAGGCATTTCTAAGTCCAAACGGCATTACTGTGTATTGAAAACAACCCCATTCTATTACAAACATTGTATTATGTCGATCTTCCACTACTAAAGTTTTGGACTTTAGGGGGGGGTTTCCTCTGCCCCCAAAAGTGACCTACAGGGGGGGTTGGCTTTTGGGGCAATTTTGGAAAAACCTCCCCTAAAGGCACTGATGTTAAAACTTTTTCCCTTTAAGGGTGGATTTTGACGAGATTGAAACCGCCCCCAAAAGTCACTTTCGGGGATGGTTTGTGACCCCCCCTCGTAGACGTCTACGGAGGCAGTTTCAACCCCCCTCATAGACCTCTTCATAGGGACCTACAAGGGCGGTTATGAAACCCCCCGCATAAGCCCCCTCATACAAACCTACAGGGGCAGTTTGGAACCACCCTCGTAGAGGACTATAGGGGTGGTTTCAAACCCTCCTCGTAGAGTCCTATAGGGGTGGTTGTGAATCCCCCTTGTATAGTCCTATAGGGGCGGTTTGGAACCCCCCTCGTAGAGGCCTATAGTGGTAGTTTAGAACCCCCCTCGTAGAGGATTATAGGGGCGGTTTTGAACCCCTCTCGTAGAGCCTTATAGGGGTTGTTTGTAACCCCCCTCATAGATTCCTATAGGGGCAGTTTGGAACCCCCCTCGTAGAGGCCTACATAGACGGTTTCAAACCCCCCTTAAAATTTATCATTACAAACCTTTGGGTCAGTTACAAAACCCCCTCGTAGGTACCTATGAGGGCAGATCAAAACCCCCCTCGTAGGTACCTACGAGGGCGATTCTAAACCCCCCTCATTGTAACATACAAGGGAAATTTCAAACCCTCTTCGTAATTACATATGAAGGAAGTTTAGAACCCCCCTCATGGAGACATACAAAGACAGGTTGAAACCCCCTCTATAGCCATAATAAATCATAATAAAATACGTTTTATTAAAAATACCAATATTGCAATATCAATAGGGCACGGAGGAATCGAACCACCAACCTTCTTCTTGTAAGGTAGGTGCTCTTCCATTGAGCTATAACCCTTTCAGAATTGGGGAGAGGAGAATATGAACACCTAGATTGCATCATTTGTAATTCTAAGAAAAGACAATAATATCCAAAGACAACCATGCTTAAAATCCAATTTATTTTTCAAAACACATTGATAAGCACAAAAATCTATCATAATAAGCCTAGAGCTCCTTCTAACTTTTTGAACTGTTTGAAGAGACCCCAAAGAAGTATAACCACAAAAATCTACATAAGTAATCTCAGATAGGATCTATGTTGGTAAAGAAACTGGGATTTAAGTCCCTTGTTTACAGATAATTAACATTGATCATATACTAGATCCACAGGGTATAATTCAAAATGGTTAAACATCATAACCATAAAAGCATTGCAAGATTATATTAATCCAATGAAAATGAAAGGAAATGCAAGAAATCATAAAATTGTTAATGAACTCACCTTCATTCAGAAATTTAAAAAATTCCAAATACCGGTGTTAAAATTCACAGAAGAGCGGTATCTTGGGGTTTTTGAGGATGCTTAATCCATTTATGAATTCAGAATCTTGACTTGAAACAAATGAAATTTGAATTTAAAAAAAACATCGGATTCCGACAAAAACTCACTGAGAAGTCAAAATCGTCACTCGTTTAGCCTTAGCCAAAGAATTAAATGAGCTCTAATGTGCCAGATTGGGTTGAGATATTTAAACTTCCAGTACTTCTTTGGCTACCTTCTTAGGGTATTTTCTCTTGATATAGGAAGAGATCAAGTACTTCAAACCTATCATCCCAGCTTGACAATGATACTAGAGCTACAGGGCATTTGAAAAATATAGGAACACCACTTTCCTGTGCAGCTACACATCAATGCTTCTAGAGCTACAAGGAATTTGAAACTAATATGAACGCTGCTTTCCTGTGCAGTTGCACATCAATGCTACTAGAGCTACAGGGAATTTGAAAATGATACAAGCACTGCTTTCCTGTGCAGCTACACATCCAAGACATAATGGGCCCCTTAGGCCTCACTTCAATTTTCTTAGGATTGGATTTTTTTTACAAGGATGGATAGTGTTTTGTATTAACTAAAAAAGGTTGCGGCTGAACTGGACAACCTGAGAGTACATTCTGTTGATTATATCCAAATTTAACAACAAAATGCCAAGTTCAAAAATGGCATAAGCTATTCAAATGTTGAGTTAAAAAATGGCTTAAGCTACTAGATGCCGACTTCAAAAATGTCATAAGCTACTATCTTCTTGCTAATTCTATCTATTCTCTCTGGGTAGATTCTGTTATATTGATCTAAATATAGAATACATTTAAACTACATATCAAGTTTTATATTTGTTTAGTGCATGGTCCCTCAGGGAGCCTTCTTCTTTTCGCATCTATGAAAGGAAGAGATGAAGATTGTGGGTTGCATTTTCACCTGAACTTGCTCCATAGTTTTCTCATCCTCTGCCACTCATTGCTCACATCCAAAGGAACCAACTGAGCCCTCGGGGGTTGGTGGCTTCCTGTCTATTACAAATCTTGGGTAGTTTCCATCCCCTGCCACTCATTGCTCACATCCAAAGGAACCGACTGAGCCCTTCGAGGGCTGGTGACTTCCTATCTACTACAAATCCTGGGTACTAATCCTGTTGGATTTGTTTTGCTTCCTCCTCTATTTTATCTTTCAGACCTTCAATTTCTGTATCTGCCATAACCAATTTGTTCTTCAAACGATTCACATGGGTCTTGAGAAGTTCATTTTGTGTTCTAGTTATTGAAATATCCCTTGCATACTTCACTTCTCATTTTTTCGTCCACGTTTCAATTTGCTACAATGCGTTGGAAACTAATGCTTGTGATTCATACTGCAAGTGCTCAGCCCTTCGAATAGGTTGGTCTCATAGTGGGGGATTAATTTCCTTAGTATTGGATCTTATCCTTTGATGGTATCCATGAAAACGCTAACATCTTGGACCATTTTGGGGGTTAATTTTTTCTCATTAGAGGGGTTGGGGGATCAAGAAACTCCCCAGGGATCTAAAGGTATCCTTTCTTCATCGAAAATACTCTTCCAACATAAACAATCATTTTCTTCTCTTGGAATGATGAATATGTTTTTTATGGCTTGCTTAATTAAACTCATATTTTGCTCCAGCAGTGGAATCATGAACCAGTCTTCTAGGGGTCTCTGATGGGATTGAACACCTTGCTACAAAATTCCATAAATTCTTTTTATTGAGAGGTCTAACTCGCCAGTTCACAATAGTCATTAGGTGCTCTACTCTTACTTAAAAGACTCTTTCAACTTAAGGGTTCCAGCATAAGTGAAAATCAGTTTCTCGATTTGGAATGATGAATCTGTGTTTCACAGATTCCCTATTTAAATCCTTCACTTGATCTAACCAGTGAAACAACCAACGTTCAGGGGGGTTCCATCTCATATTTCAAGGATATTTGTTGACGGGATCTAGTACGGTACTAAATCCATCATTGTTTTTGCATTCAAGCTCTATCTCTTTCCAATTCACTAATAGTCATTAGGCACTTTGTTTCAACCCATATATTTTTCTAAAACCTTATTGTTCAACCATTATTACAGTCCCATAAATTATACCTATCTTTTAAGCCTTCCTTCTGTTCGTTGATATTTAAGATAGAGGATCATATGAGGATTTCCCTACATTTAGCCTCCCTATATATAAATATATATATATTCTTTAGGGACATGATCCATAATATCCCCCTTTCAAGTGGTTAGTGCACCAAAATAGATTTACAAAACTGAAGTGATTATAGTAAAACAATGTCTTTTTCCTTTTTAGCACTTTAAACATGAAAATATAACACACCAAGAAGAAAAATTCACCTTGGAAACCCGATAGCGAAACTAACAAAAAATGAAGGATACTTCCTTTCGTCATCTTATATCATGGAGATCACAATATTTTCCAAGCTTACTATGAAGCTAGAGGACATTGGTCTTCTGCAATGCTCCATGATATGCTCATCTCTTTTCTAATTTAGTATCTCCTTTACACCCTCTTCCCTCATTCTGCCATTTCTTGATAGCTAGAATTAGTGTTAGGTTTAGGGTTTTGAAACCATTTTGGAACCTCTGGAGGTTTCTAGTGGATTTCCACATGTTGCTAACCATCTATATTCGAATTATATTGAAATATGATGAGATGGTCATCAGTTGGACTTACAAGGATTATTTGGCCTGTTGCCTTGCGAGGGCCATAACTCTATCATACTAACTATATTTTGTGAAACCAAACCACTATTGGAAGGCTATTGACCCATAGAATGTGAAAAAATAGTTGATGGTCTATATCATTAGCATCTAGGGAAAAAAATATACTTTGACCTTAAAAAGGAAGGATTTCATGTTTTGGTTCATTTATGCATTTTTTAGTCCAAGAGCAATATACCTCTCCCTAAAGCATCAATGAAGTCATACTTTGTAGATCCATTTTGGATCATCCCTTTTCATTTTGGGAGGCTTATGGTCTCCAAAATATTTAGTTTTGAAAGAGATTAGTAAATAATTCCTTCTTATTGGAGTACCATTTGATCTTTGTTGTAGTCAATCCTTCAATTCAACTTGCCAAAGTTCTTATTGACCCTTTTTGGTGATTTGTAGCTTCCTCTGTAAACCTATGTTCCCTAGTAACTCTATTTGTGCCTCTAATGCTAAATCTTCTATGGAAGGTAAAAATTGACCATGTTCATCTTCATTGAATATTAATGGTTCATAGAGTTTAATGATATACTCACAAGTTTAAAATAAGTAGTTTATTCAAATAAGATTAGGCTTACAAGAAATTGAATTTTATTCAGATTTTAGGCAGTTAAAGAATGGTGCCAATGCCTTTTTATTTTTATTTTTCTAATGGGGTTTGATGAGGCTTCAAGGAAGTCGATCCTAAGGCAAGAGATTGATGGAAACAAGGCTGAAGCATACACTCAATGGTTCCTTCTTTTTGATGTCTTAAATCTCAGAAATCTACAGTGAGGGTTTGCTAGAGCAGTCAAACTCTATGGCTATGGAGTTCATGTTTCTTATTGATAAATTATTCATGCATAAAAATAAAAGTAGATAAGATAAGATAATTTTATCAATGGTCGGCAGTGCTATCAAGATCACTAATCTAGACACTTGTGAGGAATTGAAATTTGGTCCGAAAGGAACAAAGCTGGATTCACACACAGATATTAGGACTATTAAATTATTTTTTGACACTAATACTTTGTCTGGAAAATATTCAACTTATAAACTTCCCCAATTAGGTATGCATGTGGCAATCAGTAGTCCTCACAAACTGAATTTCAACCTAGCAATACTAGCAGGATCATTTGGCAACTCAATTAATTTACATCAGTAGCCAAATACATCACTTTTAGTGGAAGAGGTATTGTCATTAAGTGCTACTTCTACAAGGTCTGATCCTATACACACATCTTCAGGTCAAAATTTGTCAACCATGATCCTGAGACAATCTGGTGCAACATTGGATCTATCAAAACCTTCCACTCAGGATGACGAAAATAGCCTCATTTCAGTGGGATGTTCTACAAATAAATTTTGTTCAGCATCATCTACCACTCAGATAATTTATGGTTCGATTCCTTAAGTTGTTTATGTTGCTGTCATCGGAGACTTATTTTTTTTGGTTCACAATCCACCACTGTGATTGAACCATATTATTGGTTGTAGCAAACACTAAACCTGCACATGCTTATCCTGTCTACACCATTGTTTTACCCTATCTACATTAACCATCAATTCAAATTGCAAATGTAACATTGTTGGGAATAACACCATGCCCAAAGAGTTGTTCTTTATGGTGAAGCATTTGGGGCATAAATGGATCAAAAGCTACCATTCCATACTTAAGCAAAGTAGCCACCCAAACACACAAGTTGGAGGGATTCAAGCTGTCTGCCACAATATAACTGCATAGAGAATAAAATTGGGCAAGATCCACCCTGATGATGATATGTCAAGCTAAAAGGGTCATTCCAACATGTTGGCAGTGTTGATGTATATGTAACTTCGGAATGTATTTCACATATATGTATATTGTATTCCTATAGAGATGTTATTATTACTCTATATGGAAGTGTTTGTATTCCTATAGAGATGTTATTATTACTCTATACAAAAGTGTCATCATTTACATTGTAAGTGTCATAAATTATACTTGATCGATTATTAGACCACCTTGTTGGGGTCGGCTCTATATAAGTCATGTGGGTCAAAGGGTTATTAGACCACCCTATTGGGGGTCGGCCATGTGGGTCAAAGGGTTATTAAACCACCCTATTGGGTGTCGGCCTAGTCAACATTGTGTTATGTGGTTAAGTTGAGGCCGACCTAGTAAAGGTTATTAGGCAAGTCAAGTCAAGTATAAATAGAGTGCGGGAGGCACTCTATTTTATCATTCTATTCTCACACACACTCTTTGGAGAGTGGCGCACTTGTGGAGGAGGAGAAGCTGCTGCTAGGAGATGTCTATCTCTTATGCTTGGGTTGTATCATTGCTCTATCTATCTCTAAGGAAGTTATTGGGGTTTTTCACCTTTATGGTTTTCCCCAAGTAAACTCTGTGTCTCTTGTGTGCTTGCATTATTGTGTCCATGATTGATATGTTGTAGATATGCTATACATGCTGTTCTCTTAGTTAAGATCCTACATTAGATTGAAGTAAATTATGAAAAAACTAACATGGTGTCAGAGCTATCCTGAAAGAAGGCATGGTGTGGCATGTATGACACTTGTTGCACTTGCGATGCTAGGGCTTGATATATCAAAAACCAGTCATCGTAGCACTTTTGCTATAAATCCATTTTGGAACAGTTTTCGGATCTGAAACTTTTGAAGATCGAAGGTCAGATCCCCATGTACCTTGTGTCCAAAGGAAAACTTCTAATTCGTTGTACCTTGTGTTTTATGATCTGTACAATCTAGGGTTTCTGCTTCTTCCAGATCTGAGTCATAAACAGGTGACCTGGGAAAAAAGGTCATAACTTGGGCTAGGAAGCTCCAAATGAAATTTCATAAAATGTCACAGGAAGTGCATGAACTTCACTTTCTTTGGTAACTTTTATAGAGGCCGAAACAAAACCAGTGACATGTGGCATGCTGTACAAGTTCTCTCTCTTGTTTTATCCCATAAACAGGTCACATTGCGACACTTGGAATAACGCTCTCTCAGAGAATCCATTTGAGGTCAGACCTATGGTGTTGGAAAGATGATACGTCAGAATACCACAGGAAACATGTTTAGGCCCTGTGGATTGGAAATTTCAGAGTTACACTAGAAACAATCAGGTGCATATTTCTGTCAAAATAGAATTGGATTTTGAGCACCTTCATTCATGACTCAAAGAATTAGGGTTTCGGAGAAAGTTGGTATTTTTGTAATTGGAGACCATGGCTGAATGCTACTCATCAAAATTGAAATTTAGAGACCAAGATAAAAAAATTTGGTTGGGTAGAAGGTCAGGCCTGATTAAACCCTAGTTCGAGACTTTGATCGGAAAAGTGAAAATTAGGGCTTCTGCAAAAGTTGGAATTTTTTATGTCTCTGACCACGGCTGGAAGTTCCTCAGAAAAATCAAAGTTTAGAGCTTTGGATCGAACCTTTTGGTTTGGAAAAAGGGTGGGCTTTATCAAACCCTAGTTCGGGATCCTGTCTAGAAGATGTGGAAGTTTCAAAGGCAATTTTGAGGGGTGAAACTTTGCAGTTTTCAAATTCTGAGTATACCGGCTTGATCAGCTCATCAAGGTGCATCTTTCTATCCTTTCAGAAGTTTGAAATTCAAAGTTTGAATTTTTAGGGTTTCCCTGACAAACCTCAATCCAGCTCCAGATCGAGTTTCTGCAAATCAAGTGGATTGGGTTAATCCTAGAAGAAAATGGATTGGTCACCTACATAAGTGAAGAAGTTCCTATTTTAGAGGGAGATGAGGCTAAGGCCTTACATAAGAAGATTACAAGCAATCTCGACAGGTATGACTTACAGGTATATTTCGAACTCTGTTCATAATTAATTTTATGATATGTTTGTCTTCATATTATTACGGTTAGTACAATCTTGGTTATTTTTAGACTTGTCGTATCACCTTAATAAAATTATGAATGCATGATAGAAGATATTCATTTATTAGGGTTTTTGACACTTATGATTGTACTAATGCATTGTGATGTTGTATGAGGTTGATGTTGTATGAGGTTGATGTTGTATAAGGTTGATATTGTCCACTAACATGAAAGGTACATCAAGAAAGACAAACCATGTTCTAGTTCAAGAACATATGACCATGGTGACATGAAGACAAAGGTTCATCCATTGTCATGGATCACATAGAATATATACTTACGAGGTATGTATAACTTTGTTCTACAATGGTTAACTTATGAGACATGCAGGTTACTAGCACAAGTCATTGAATAGAACTAGAAGACATAATGCGGGTATGTTAGATATAACTAGCTAACATAGTAATCCAAGTATGTTTTTCCTATATCAAGTTAGAATATTACCTTGCATTAGGATCCCTTATATAAGTATACTTGGTATGATTGGTTATGTTTATTCATAAAGTTAGAAATGTAAGTAATCAAGGGTTTATGCATATTATGTATCTTATCTTGATTGATGATTTGACTAACCAGAAGAGTCCTATGATCAAATAAGAATATGCATGAGTAAAAGAACTCTTCCCTAAAATCTTGAATACTAATATTTATTATTTGTGTTTGAAATGATCATGACTATACATGTTTAAGATTATTGTGCTTTGATAGTATTAAGATTATACAAATGAATGTGTGATTATGTATGATGCCTCAAGGATAACACAATGATGATACTAATAAGCATGCATAGTGATTAAGGATGGATATAAGTTCAAGGACAGGTAATCCAGGAAGCAAAGATCAAGAGGGAGCACACTTCAATAGTTTCTACAAGGATGCAGATATTCAGAGGGAGTTGACCACTTCTCACAATCCACATCAGAATGGAGTTATAGAAAGGAAGCAAAGACTGAGAGGGAGTCAACCCTACAACCAAACAAAAATAAGTATTTTAATTTCTTGCATATTTGTTTGTTTAAATAATACTGTTCAATGATGTATATACTGATGTCCCTAGAATTAGGTTGCGTATTATGCATATTAGAATAGTTGCATTGATGAATAATATACTACTAATATGCATGTGATGGGTAAGTGGCCTATGGCACTGTACAACATTCCATTGCTACTTATTTAGAATGAAACCTCTTTGCTGACATGTTGGGAGTAGTGCAAACTCTTAACAATGTTCTGGTAGAGATTGGAAGGCATCTAGAAAGTTACAGAATATGGATGAATGTTGTATTGAAGCATTGGCTAAAATAATTGCATGACTGTATGACATATTTCTTTATGTGTAAGAATTTGTTCTGAAAACTATGAGATGTTTCTAATCATGCAATTTAACTTGTTTTGTAGGAAAGATCGTCTACCTTCACCTACAAAATAAGGACTACAACATTTGTTCCAGCAACAAAGATATCTATTGAAGTTCCTAGGATCTAGGATGAAGTAATGAAAGAATGCCATGATCAGTCGATCATGAAGAATGATGTTTGGGATGCAGTCCCAAGAACTAAAGGAAAGTCTGCTATGACTTCCAAATGGATCTATAAGATCAAGCATGCTACAGATGGTAGCATGGAGAAATACAAAACAAGGTTTGTAGCTCGTGGCTTCTCCTAGAAAAGGGGATTGAGTATAAAGAGAATTCTACACCTATAGCCAGACACACTTCCATCATATCAGTACTTTCTTTGGCTATAGTGATGAAATGGAAGATACACCAGATGGATGTCAAGACAACTTTCTTGAATGGTGTAGTCAAAGAGGAAATGTATGTGGAGCAACCACTTGGTTTTAAGACACATGACAGGAAGTCATATATGTGCAGAACTTGGTATGGTAGGATAGACAACTTTCTATCCAGTTTGGGCTTTACCAAGAGTAAAGCGGATTCCAAACTTTACTACAAGGTTGAGGAAGGAAATCCAGTGATACTATTTTTGTATGCAGATAACATGTTCGTTACAGGTGAGGATAGATTGATTGCCAACACGCAGCGGAACCTTGCTGTCGAGTTCGAGATGAAGAACTTGTGGATGATGCACTACTTTCTAGGCATGGAGGTGTGGTAGAGTGCAGATGGAATCTTCCTTGGACAAGGGAAGTTTGTAGTATAGATCCTAAAGAGGTTCGGGATGATGGACTGCAAGGACATGGCCACACCTATGGCATCGAACCTGAAGCTTCTGTGTGATGCTTCATCTGATCTGGTTGATGTCACTTTGTATCGTCAGATGATTGGGTCCTTGATGTACCTGCGAACACGAGACCAGATATTTGCTTTGCGGTGAACACATTGAGCCAGTTCCTGATGGATCCCAAAGGTGTTCACCTGGTTGTTGTAAAGCATATTCTGAGGTACCTGGAGGGTAAAATTGATTATGGGCTCAAGTATGATGTGAATCAAAAGTTTAACCTGCAGGGTTATGTTGATTCAGACTGGGCAGGCAGTGCTACAGATAGGAAGAGCACTTCTAGGTGCTTCTTCAGTATGGGATCAGGTGTGATCTCTTGGTTTAGCAGGAAGCAGTCCTGCATAGCACTGAGTGTAGCTGAAGCAGAGTATGTTGCAGCTTGTTCAACTAGTTGAGAGGCAGTATGGCTTTGGAAGCTACTGTCTAATTTATTTGATCTCCCGCTAGAGGCTACTGGTATCTTTTGTGACAACCAGAGTTGTGTGAAGTTGTCTGAGAACCCAGTGTTCCACGATAGGTCAAAACACATTGAGATAAAATATCACTATATCAGGGATATGGTGTAGAGAGGAGCAGTGAAGCTCCTGTATGTTGCGACAGATGAGCAGATTGCAGATGTGCTGACGAAGCCACTAGCCAGAGTGAATTTTGAGTACTTTAGAGAGAGGCTTAGTATCCTTCAGATCAATGACACTTTGAGGAAGAAGTGATGGAGACATTTGCTGAAGCCATTCCAAGCATGGTGAGAGGAGGATCCTTCCATGGTTGTGGATATAAGCATTGGATAATGAGCATCAGAACGATGCTCCAGTTACTGCTTTGTATGTGTATATATGCATCATGTTGGATGCTTGATATGATCAGTTGGATCATTTATATGTATATGTATGTACGCATCATGTTGGATGCTGTATATAATCAGTTGGATCATTTATATGTATATGTATGTATGCATCATGTTGGATGCTGGATATGATCAGTTGGATCATGTGTATGTATTTGTAGATGTATCAGTTGGACCATGTATTTGTATATGTATAAGGTGGATACATTGTATGATCAGGTAGATCATGTATGATGATATGTATCAGGCAGATACTATGTATGCATCAGGTGGATGCATTGTATGATCAGGATGATCATGGATGGTGAGCTTCAGGATGTTGCTCTAGATGACATGCATCAAGACGATGTAGTGATGATGATTAAGATGATCATGTGTACATCAGGATGATGTATGGTGAGTATCAGGTTGATACTTTGTGGCTGTGGAACAGGCTATGCAGATAAGCATATAATTTGTGCCTTGGGAGGTTTGTAGATAGTCTTTCGAGGTTTTTCCTATGGCATGTAATTTGGCCTTGGGATATTTGGAAAATGCTCTTTCAAGGTTTTTCTTTGGGAGGACATATAATTTTTCCCTAGGAGATCTGGATATAGTATTTCGAGGTTTGTGAATGGAATATAATTTGGCCCTGGGATATCCAACAGATGCTCTTTCGAGGTTTTGTCCTATGGCATATAATTCGGCCCTTGGAGATCCGATAGGTTCAGCTGTGTGCTCATAATCAGTCCTGTGATGCTCTTTCGAGGTTTTTCCATGACCACATGTAATAAGTCCTGGAGATCTGGACATGATGAAAAAGGCCTCAGATGCTCTTTAGGGTTCTTACCTGGCAAGACACTCTTTTAAGGTTTTGTGGTGGAGCTCACATGTAATAAGTCCTAGAGATCTGGATAGGATGAAAAAGGCCTTAGATGCTCTTTAGGGTTCTTGCTAGTCAAGAGACTCTTTTAAGGTTTTATGATAGTCACATATAATATGTCCCTGGGAGATTCGACAGGTAGAGCTGTGTGCTCGTAACAGCCTGTATGCTCTTGTGAGGTTTTGTGATGCACGTAATAAGTCTCGAGAACTCCACAATATGGCCAGTGATGATGATGACCTACAGGTGGTGGACCTACATCCAGTATGAAAAAGGACTGGCTCTGTAGAACTTCCTATGATGAGTATATTTAGAGATTGATTGAGATAGCAATAGCCGTGATGATGACGATGATTCAAGGATGATGATTTGCTGATGATGATCCAAAGAAGAAGACTTGTGCTAGAAGACCTGTGTCGAGAAATACCTTCCTAGTTAAGAGGGAGTGTTGATGTATATGTAACTTTGGAATGTATTTCACATATATGTATATTGTATTCCGATAGAGATGTTATTATTCCTCTATATAGAAGTGTTTGTATTCCTATAGAGATGTTATTATTCCTCTATACGGAAGTGTCATCATTTATATTGTAAGTGTCGTAACTTATACTTGATGGGTTATTAGACCACCTTGTTGGGGTCACCCTGTATAAGTCATGTGGTTCAAAGGGTTATTAGACCACCCTATTGGGGGTCAGCCATGTGGGTCAAAGGGTTATTAGACCACCGTATTGGGTGTCGGCCTAGTTATCATTGTGTTGTGTGGTTAAGTTGAGGCCGACCTAGTAAAGGTTATTAGGCAATTCAAGTCAAGTATAAATAGAGTGCGGGAGGCACTCTATTTTATCATTCTATTCTCACACACACTCTTTGGAGAGTGGCGCACTTGTGGAGGAGGAGAAGCTGCTGCTAGGAGATGTCTATCTCTTATGCTTGGGTTGTATCATTGCTCTATCTATCTTTGAGGAAGTTATTGGGTTTTTTCAACTTTATGGTTTTCCCCAAGTAAACTATGTGTCTCTTGTGTGCTTGCATTATTGTGTCCATGATTGATATGCTGTAGATATGTTGTACATGTTGTTCTCTCAGTTAAGATCCTAGATCAGATTGAAGTAAATTCTGAAAAAACTAACAGGCAGAGGAGGTGGAAGATGAGAATAACATAACCCAGAAATTAAAACTTTCTTACTTAAGCAACAAGAAGAAAAAGAGGATTTGGGACAAAAGCATGACCAGGTACTGTAGGATTTTCTAAATCAACAACTACAAAAGGTTTTTACTGTGAAAATTAGCAAGAATGGTTTGCTTTCATCTTCTAATGATACCTTCTCCAAGGTCACTCTCAATACTAGTGCAAGCAAAATTAAACCATTTCATGGTGTAGATGATGTGACCAATAAAGAGGACAGTGATGAAACATAAAAAAAAGCATCAACTGATGAAGTTGGCAATCTTACTTTGGCTATCGAGAAAGAAACAATGCAGGAAGCTCTGAACAAAGATATTGGTATTGAGACTGCAGTTAAAGAATCAACCTCTAGCTTAGCTCCCAGAGATGAGAAGAATATCAAGCATGCTACATACCCTCTTGATTAAAATGTTGTCACAAAGGAGATAGAGAATCCATATTCCTTGAAATGTAGTGGGCGTTCTGAACTTTCATGTTTAGCGGGCTCAACGTCAAAGATGGAAATAGGTTGTAATCAAGCCGATACATCTTCAGTGGACAAATGATTTGGGAAGAATGTGACAGGTGCACAATTCCAAATGTTGAATAATGTTTAAAAAAATCCCCATTCCAAATTATAGTAGTGTTTCTAATAGTGTTGACAGGCTTGGAAAACATAGTTCATTCATTATATTTTACAAGGATACATGATCCCTCAAGGATAAATCAACATCATCTAAGGGGGAAGTGAAATCCTTGGACATGGACACTAAAGGGGATCTATCAAGCAGTTCATACAAGTCAAAAAACAATGATAAAGTGCTTCATCAGCTGAAGAAGGAACACCTTCAGAAGTCTATTGCGGACCTTGGGGCCAAAAATTGTAGAAGGCTTGAAGAAATCTATAAGTGGTTATTTGATTTGTAATTCAGGAAATAAGCTCAATGATGGTATCTCTCAAGCTAGTCCTACTGGATCCAATGTTTCCACCACAAGGCAACAGGTTTCTTCTAAGACCACTAGAGTATGGTTTTCCTTAGTTCTTGATTATATTATTTATGGATGGAGTCACTTGTTGGTTGATATAAATGAATCTAGCCATCAGGATTGAACATGTGAATCTCAAATTACATATCAATCATAGAAAATCGGTGTTCCTATACTCATAGTTGAATATTTTTATTAGCAAGCAAATATTTTCAGGGGTTGCATTCCATCATAGAAAATGGACATGCATCAACTAATGTGTTTCTGTAGCTACTGCAAATCAAGTTCCCTCCCCAACATTTCCCATGGTGAGCTACCCTTATAAGTTAATTTCCTTTCCTTTTTTTTTCTTTCCCCATTCGATCACAGCAGAGCACAACTTGCTAAATTCATGGTGGAGCAGGTTTTAATTTTTCAAATACCCATTGTATTTGTTTCACTAGTTATCTTAGTTCCTCCATTGCTAACTTGGAGTAGTTATCAGCACAAAAGGATGTTGTAAAGGAGGATGATCCGTCAAAACCACAAGGTGTTAAGGAACACCTTCCTATGTGTGATGATAAAAGTGAATTGGATAATGAATCAGAGAAGCTTCAAGAAATTAAAAATTTGGAAGATATAGAGTTCAAGCATCAAAATGAAAACACAAAGCCTATGGATGGCGATTCATATTCGTTTTATGATGTATTTAATGTTTCTTTACTAGCATGTATGCATACCTAGAAAGTACACAAGCAATCAAGGTTTATTGGGTATTTAACTGTGTTCTTATTTAAATATTAGGTTTTTGTTTTTCCCTCCATGCGTCAACATCTACAAAGACCATTTGTTTAGTGGCCCATTTCTTACATTTTGACCCCATGTGTGTTGGAATGAGTGTTGGATGATTGCTTTCACTAGGTAGGCAAGTGCTAAAATCCCGTGCTAAACATGTTCAACAAAATTTTGTTGTATAAGCTTGTGCATCATATCAATCTGATAAGCATTATGAAAGTTTATACCTCACAAAAATTGATCTCCAAATGACTCTTTTGAAATTTAATCTCCATCTATTATGAGATTGAAGGGAGGTTTAGTTTCCTTTACTCAAGCTCAAGACACTCCCTTAGTACTTTTTTCCCTATAACCAGACGAAAGATTCCTACCATTTTGTATTGGGAATGTGTTAGGACACAAATATTAGAACTTATAAGAACATACTCAAACAAACTCTGTCAGACGTATCACTTTTTTCTTTCCTTCTGTTGGTGGAAACTAGAAACAAACAGTAGGAAGATTCACTTGATAAATCTGACACTAGATTAATGAGACCACAAATCTCCTCTTGCTCTTTGCATAGTAGACCTTCCCCTACAAGTTCCTTGAAGAGCCAATGTCTGATCTTTGCAGTGAGCACAAGGCTCATCTTAGTTCTCAGCATGGGCTACTTTCATCCCCCCCCACCCCCACCTAATCCAAGACATCAAATTTTCATCATTAGGTTCTTTCAGTGGCCTCACATGTCAAGGAGAGTCTTGATGGATCATTTTAGATTTATTTTGAATTTAAAGAAGATAGATACGGTAGAATTTGGTTGCATGACTCTCACGTTGTGGGTGTTCAATCCAGATTTTACAACCCTACAACTAAAAGATATATCGATTCATGATGAAGGGTCCAAACTGCTAAACATCAAAACATCTAGCTAGAGTAATACCGCCGAAGAAATGATATCTTTTTCCTATAGGAATAACTAATATAAACTGTTGGTTATATTTGTAGTGCCCCTCATCATGCTACCATAAGTTTGGGCTCTACCCTACATAACTCCTAGTCGACTAATGCAAAAGTATTAAGGAATTCCAAATAATCACGTCTCACCTTTTTTTTCTTTCAATTAAACCCCACACATTTTACTTCAACCAGTTTAAAGAATAATTAAAAAAATAGAATACTCACTGATAAAGTATAAGGATTAGAATTGCATAGTTCAAAACTGGAATCTAATCGACTTACTTGATGCTTAGCTTCTGAGCTCTAGTCTTTTTTCACTAATGACAACACCAAGACCAATTTACCTCCTGGACACATTGGAAATACCCGTCTTCTTCCGAGGTTTGAACGAGTCTTGCAGTGCACATGTGGGTGAGGAATGTTATCAGAACTGGACTATTAGATTTCCAAAACTAGAAACTGAATTAGAAAAAACCTATCTTAACAAAAATCCATAATATTTAAATTTTGATAAAAAAACATATAATCATGTACATCCATGGGAATCCAAACCATTAAAGTTTTAAACACAAATATGCAAATATTTCTCAGGTATATATCTAGTAAGGGTGCATACAACTAAAATGGCATCGATTTCAATCCATGTCTGAAATGAAATAGGTGAGATAGGTATTTACAGGGAATCGCTAAATTCTCTTGACAACTACACATTAGGTTTTCAAACTGTGCCCAACATTATATTTTCAAGCTCACTTGATTGCATTTTACAATTAATTTTTGTTAAAGACTTTTCATGGGAATCACTAAATTCTCTTCTTGGAATGGCCTGGAGCTGTATCAGCTCTAAGTACAAACAACAATCAACTGGGAAACATACCCTAAATAAATTTGTCCCTAAAATGGATCTAGGATGGGTATGTAGAATGAATATGTTTTGTGTCAAACCTTGTAATTTGTGAAGTATGATGCCTTTTGGTATCAGAAACCATCACTATAAAGTCTAATGCAAAATATAGGAAATGAATACCACTAAGCTCTAAACAAGAAAATAAATCGAATTTCAAAAAGAGCAATCAGTTGGATGAGCATTAAATTCTACAATAGCCATAACAATCTACGACTATTAGCACAGATAGAAGCCTCTATGCAAAGCAGAAAGGTGACTAAGGTATTATATCAAAATACACTTATTGTAACTGTCCAGGAAAAATATTTGTTTTGAAAGGAAACATCAATATTTTTAATAACCAGGCTTATACTGGATCTCAAAATCAATTTTTTTCTAACCACACAACCCATTTCAAAATTTGAGAGCTATGTCACGTCCCCATTTTTGACCCCCTTTTTCATTAAATTGTAAATGATGTAAATATTGTCATTTAGTCATGGTGAGGAGCTCAAGGCAAAGGCCCCGCCACTGATTTATCGTTTTATGTATCGGCAATTAGAATAGATGCATATGGTTCTTGTGCTAGCGGAGCACAATGTAAAATCGGACATCATGTAAACATGCAATTTTAATGAAAAACCCACAACCAGCTACGCAATGCAACAAAGAGATGGGGGCATGATCTTTACAGGGAATAGGGAGGGAAAATAACCACACCCTTGAGCCATGGTGTTAAGCCATTTCATTAAGGAAACCCATGAACTCTCAACTACCCATTTGGCCTCATGCACCCAATCATTTAATTCTTCCAATAATTGGTTGAGACAATTAATGCCTTGGGATGGGAGAGGTATGGATGTCAATTTTCGTGTATGGGCAAGACAACAACCTGGGAAATCGAGTTTTGGTTTGCTGGGCAAGAAAACCCCCACGAAATTGGCCCAAAGCCATTCTTCATCCATGGTATTCATCCTCTCACGCAGTCTAAGCTTATTGGGGTTTTTCCTTCATGTTTTTCACCATTTTCCTGCATCTTTCCATGCCTAGGAGTTCGTTTTTGCATATACAATAGCTTGGGAGAGAAGGGCCATGATTTGGGGGACTGTATGGAGGTCATTTTTGCTCCAAAATGCCCAAGGACGTTTTTCTAAAAACGGATTTGGCTTTCCCCCATCTTCCAGTTTCGTTTTTGGTTGCCCACGTTTTTCTGGAACTGGTAGAAACCCATTGTTGGGAACTTCACTATATAAGCGTTTTTCTCATGCCCAGCATTGACACTTTTGCTGTTATATGCATCCATCTCCTAGTAGCCTCAGAAACCCAACTGCGGGTTGGTATGGCTGATTCTGGTGTATCTATGGTTATGTGAGACCCTGTTGTTCCCTAGTTCCTTGTGGAGATCATGCCCAACTCAGGGGTGGCAGTGGTGCTGAGAGATTAAGGAGCACATTGGCCTACGGTTGGGTGGAACGTTGCAGAAGCGTAGCTGGTTGCTCAGGGATTACTTGGTTTAAGATAAGCATTCTCATTTGCTAATTTGATATTGTTTAGATTGATGAATGGCATGAATATACTGAATGTATAATGGATGTGTAATTGTTTATTTTCGTTGTGTTTTTCTTATAATTATACATCCCATATCTCTTTTAAATTATGTGAATGCTTGTTTAAAAGTTTATGGGGATAGATGCCCAGTTTTAGCCTCACAATCCTCTCCATTGCACTGGTATGATGGGTGGGGACGTGACAAGCTATCACTCTGTGAGTAGCTTCTCATTTTTCAACATTCCCGGCATAACTTTAATATTATATCTAATATTTTTTAGAATATAGCGCAACATCCTATCTCAACACCTTTATAGAAAAATTCACTAATGTGAGGATTACAAGGTCATCATCATCCAACTCTTCCAAATGTCAAAATCCCATGTAGTGATTTAACGATCTGGAAAAAGGAGGCTATCGGGCTCTTTAAAATATTCTAAGCAATAATATGCTTAAGAGTTCTACCATAAACATACGTGGTAGTATATATATATATATATCTTTTCGTTATAGTTATACCTAGTGGTTTGCTTGGCTAGACACATATTTATGATGCACTCTTTTTTAATTCTCTCTTGCTTTTCAGCATTATCTAGGAGTTGCTATGGAACTCACTCTTTGTAACTTACATTGGATGTCATTTTTAGTCCCATTGACATACCTTTGTTGTCATTTGTTGGGAATTAATAAAATTATCTTATATTATCTTATCTAAGACTATTCTTGGAATTGTTCTTATCTTATCCTATTGTTATCTTGCCTAATTTTAGAGGGATAAGAATCTATTTTAACACATGTACTAGGGTTTAGGGAGTTTTTTTTTATGAATCCCTTCTATAGGTAATCTATGAGAGAATAATTCCCTAGCTAAGTGAAGCACCCATACTATCTTTGAGACTTAGGACTGAGTTGGTGCCCATACCTCCCATGCTTATTATGTCTCCCTACTGGCTACCTATGAATTGGAGGAAATTTAGAGGTCTTTTCTTTGGGCCAAATATGGAGGGGAAAGGGGTTTACCAATTGTTCCTTGGCATTTTTGTATCCTTCCTAAGAATAAGGGTGGACTGAGTTTAATAGATGTAACATCTCAAAGAATAGTTCTTACAACAAAATGGATTGTCAAAGGTTTGAATGCTAATGCTTCGTGGATCTTTGGAAGGTTCTCTTGAGGCAAAGATCTTAGAGGCACAACCTTATGTCAAGGTGAGATGATCTTTTGGGATATGCGATACCAGAGCTTCTCCACTACGTTCAAATTTCAGGTTCCATTATTTTGAAAAGTATGGGGGGTGGTCACCAAGCACCTATGTTGGAAATTCTCTGGTAAAAGAGATAGGTGGGACCTAGCTAACAAGCTCATTTGGAGTTAGATATGAGGTGATCAATGTGTTGCTAAAACCCCTATATTTCAAGCTTTGAGATTTAGCAAAAAAGTTATCTTCTTTTGGAAATATTTGTTACCTGGAGTCTAGATCAAGGATAGAATTGAAGAAAACCCTTGTAATATATGAAGTATTTTCGCAAATAGAAAAAGGAACTATATACATTGTGTTTCAAATTCAATTATTGAAGCATCCTAATTTACTGAACATGTTTTGTTTCTTTAGTAGTAGTGTCCTTTTGGATCTATCCGAGATAATAACTGCAGTCTAAATTGATAACTCTAGTCGGAAGTGAGGTGCTTTAGAGTTAGTAGCATGCATTTTGTTGAAAGTACCGACCATTGGAATAAAAAATAGGGGATGTCAACCTTGCACCAAAACAATTTAGGAAAACATGGAAGAATAAAACTCACATTGAATATTTGTTAAAAGGACTTCAAGAACTGGACCACCCATGATAGAAGGACCAATCAAAGTCTGAATATATCTAGTGAAAGCATGCATAAAAGAGAGAAAGAAAATATTCAACCCAAAAATTACCGGCAAAAGATTAAAATAAGCAGATTATAGTTTTATTTATTTCTTAAATACTTGCATAAATGTTTCTATAGCCAACCCTCCAAAAGGATCTAGTGGGAATCTCACTAGAAATCTAAAATTGGTTTTGGACCAACAAGGCATTACAATTTTGAAGCAATTGGTGAAGAAGAATACATGCCCAAATATTTTTATATTGGTTTTGGGCACAAATACTTGCGTAATATGAGGTGAGAGCAATTTATATATGTCAAGTATTTAATAGTCATCATATCATGAAGCCAATAACCATGAGTTATAGTGCCCCACCTTTTCAGCACCTAATATACTTAGTCATTTTCCTTGTTTGACTAACTATTTTGGGTCTACCAAAAAATGTTATTATATGGTCATTTTTAGGCCTCTAGACAGTATGTGCGACTTATTGATGGGGTTATGGGTTGAATTAATTAAATATTGGAATTGGTATCATTTTCAACATTTCATGTGATTGACATACAAGCCTAGATATTGATTTTGTGACCTCACACAGAAGATCAAATTTGGGTACATTTTCAGAGAAAATAGACTTGACAGATTTCAGAAAATACACAAAACATGAAAATGTGGTGACTCCATTGCATATAAATTCCAACCCTAGACCTTGCAAATAAGAACCAATGACCTAGATATGATAGTCATTAAACAGTCAGTTGGACACCTAGAAAATAATTAAGGAATGACTAGGGGAGCATACATTGGTAAAGATCTTAGTCACATCTATATTATGCAAGTCTTAGTCTAGACTCTAGCATGCACATTGCATGAGTTGACTACTCACTGACTCAGTAATAGAATGGATTAATAGAAATTTCAATAAGCCTCATAATTTAATCGACTAAATACATTTAAAGCTTGGAAGATAAATAATAGTAATTAATAACCTAGCGAAAAAGTAAAAAGGTATAATATGGAATTAACACTAGTATCGGAGTGCCAAGGAACATGACCCTACAAAGGAATTCAATAAATCAAAGCTACCTCCAAAGGCCCATAATACAATAAGGGAGTGACAATAACGTCCATCAACAAAGTGAAAACGCTGCCTCAAATCTAAGATGGTCGACAAAAAGGAATTGTCCATAAATGGACAGGGATTTGAAATTCAAATGCAAGTGAGACATCCTTGTTTCATTCTGTGACATAATAGTAGGATAACCATGAATCTGCATGCATAGAATATTGTTAAATCAATCGGCAATCAATTGTACATGAGATCAAGTCTCAGATTAATCAACTTTAGAAGACAATTTGAATTTTCAAGGAGCAAAGCCAATATGTGGGTCATGCATTTTGTTAAAAATGTAGCATTTCATGCTCTAAGAAAAGGAAAGGATGAAATAAGACCATCATGGAGTTTTAAGGAAAATATGGTGTATTTATAAAATGAAGGAATCTGAAGACTTTCCTCCTAAGCAGGTATGCCCTATTGTTAACTTGGTAGAATTCTGGTGTTAATGCATTCTGGAAATAGTTGGACTCTCCCAACTCGAACAATAAGTTGACAAACTACTTCAAGTTCATACCATGCATAATGAGGCCAGATCTTGCGGAGTTGTCTCTTGATTCCTAAATGCAGTCTGTAGACTGTGACTATTGTCGTGCTTACATTTCATAAAGAATGTCACCATGTATAAAATCTACGTCTGACAAGATATGTTTGAAACATTAACGTGTTTGATAGGAACTTGATCTAGTGTTTGTGCTACTAAAATCGCACCAGAAATTCTATACAAATGGATAATAATTTATAGATATGCCTCAACTGAGTGCATCAGAAAAGATAAATGGATAAATACTCGAATAATTTATACCAATGTACAGAACAAAACCCTGATATTTATATTTCCAAATAATATTAAATCTCTTCAAAGTCTGATGGAATACCTTGAGAACCCCATCTTGTACAGTGAGTTTTACAGCTACTGATATAGCCCCTCGAGCTAAGAACCTAGAATGTTGGAATGTCCCCCTCAATTTCTGTACACACAACAACAAATTGACCATGTTAAAAAAACAACCTGTATGGAAAACCTTGATCCTCTCAGGTTTGCTTCAAAATAGAAAACTACACTTATAAATGGCATTAAAAAAAATCTAAAGAAGACATTATGTTGGAAATTAAAACGACATTACAGAATTGTTGATTAATCCAGTTGATGTTGAAATACCTTTCCAACATATATATTTTTTGATGTGCTCATCACAAATATCCAGTGTGATTCTCCATTCGCTTCGATAGTGGCAATCAACTGCTCACTTTGCTTGTATATAAGTTTACTGTTCTGAGGAATAACCTCATAATGCTCCCTCTCTTTCTGCAATACAAGTGATAATTAAATGAGTCTTAAATATATAAAATAAAATGAAAAATATGCAGGAATGTGTTTCTTTACAAATAAAATAAAATAAAAAATGTACAAAAAAGGTTTTTATTTACAAATAGTTGAGCGGGAATGAACTATCTATTCGAATAAGCATTTTTGTTCAAGTCAATATTCTTTTTTAATCTACTAATTCCTTCTTGGCAATGACATATCACTATAGGAGCAATTGTTCGGGAGTGTATGAGACCATCATCTTCTTCAACTACAAAACTATTACTCAACTTTGAATCATCTTCTTCCTGGATCATCTTCTTTCATTTGGTTAAAATGGATGGAATTTCTCATGGTAGAATGCTTTCATTGTTTCCTTTTTTTCATGTTGCATTTCCATAATGTCTTGCGTTATGCCATACACTGTGTGTGTTCACAAAGTTAGTAAATTTCCTTGGGGAGGTTCTCATTCCATCAGGAGGCTAGTTTGACCTTGATTTGTCTTTGTAAAACAATCTAGAGGGTTCTATCACTCTAAAAATGGCGATCAAAGGTTGGGAAAGGATCCAATAAAATGTGACCATCAAATTAGGTTGGGAAAGATCCAATGGTTGATATAGTTCTGGATTGGAAACAATTGAAAAATCTAGTGTAACATGAGTCATTTGATCATCCTTGAGATTCAATTATAGTAGATGACATTCAAGTGTAGTTTTACATGGCGAGCCCTTATATTCCGAAGACATAGTCACATGGAAACAAAAGATTATTTTCTATTTCTTTCAAGTTCCTAATATTTATGGTATTTCCCAAATTAAAATTGAGTATCAGAGGGTTTTTTATACAAGTCTCTTGCTGAGCAAGCAGGTTCCCATAAGGCATTTTGGGCATAATGAATATGAAAGGTTCATATAAAATACATATCCATATTATGGAGGCACAACACTTTCTATATCTTACAAGGTTCTCAATGATGGACAGACTAAACTCTGGTATTATTATTTTCATGAAAATCCTAAGCTCGAGAGTTTGATGTTACATTCAAAAAAATAAAATTGAAATTTTATTCAAAGTTGGCTAAGAATAACTCTTCAACGGAGAAATTTACAACATTTAGTCAAGTAATCTCAGACAAATTAAAACTTTCAAGTACACTCAACAAACAATACAAAACTATTACGCAAGTAGATGTTGAGTACCTATGCAAGTATTTTCTTGGGTAGATTGACTTCCTGGAAGAAGACCAAGGCTTAAGCACTACTGATTTTGCCATCATGGTCCATATTTTCCCTGTTAAAATATGTTGGGCCCAGGTTGAGACAAGGTCTTGATAACACCTTTTTTTGATAAGCAAGGAAAGCTGAGCTAAGCGCAGCTCAGAAATATGATTTTTCCTAAGTGTTGAGGGTGCTGCAGAGATGTGCACAGTATCCAAGTTTTGATCAGGCTAGGAAGCTATGCGCAGTATCTGAATTTTGGAAGCACCGCGAAGACTAGTGCTGCGAGGAAGCAATGCTGTGAAGCAGTCAGGACATGTGGAGCCAGCAAAGCAGAGTGCTGGACATGGATTAGGTGCAGATATCGGATGGACCGGTAATGGTCTATTTTTGGAAAGATGCTCCAGAAGTGCCAAGCGACGGGCATGAGCAAATTAGGCAGGCGGCCAATGCATGAGTTTGTTGAGGACAACGACGTCTTGGCACGCTTGGTGGGAGAAACCATTAGAGGTGAACGGTTTAGAGGAGGCGACTTGTTGTCACGCATGCGACAGGAAGGCTGATAGCGATGGATTGAAGACGTGGAAAACTGCCATGATGAAGCAAACGCTACCAGATGCCAGCAAGTTGGTTTAGGGAAACCGGTGCAGTTTTGTAAACCCTAAGGGTTGTGGGTTTAGGTCTTCGACTTTGTAAAGACATGACCTTCGGGCATGATCTATTTAAGAAGAAAATTTTGTATGGGATGGGGTTACGTTTTGGGGTTCTAGTGGTTGTTCTAAGTTTTTGTATTGAAAAATCTCTCTAACCTAAGAATATTGTAAAGGCTCTGTAGCTGTGTGCACAGAGACCTATCTAAGAAGGAGGAGAGTTTGCAGCTGAGTGCGCAGACTAAGAATGGTTGTCCCCATCCCTTTCTAAATAAATATATTACCAACCGTTCTTTTGGACGTAGCTTCCCACCCAGGGAAGTGAACCACATTAAATCTCTTGTTGTGTGATTATGCTTATGAATGAATGCTTACTTGTATTTTCTGTCAATGAATGTCTAGATGTTTCCTTGCAAACTATTATGAGAGAACTTTTATATGTATTTGCCATTAAGAGAAGTATGGAAATGATATGTTAAGTTTTGCATGAATAGTTGAATGGTGAACATTTATTCTTGTGTATGAAGGCAGTAAATCAATCAGTTCATTAAGTATTTTCGTACGTGTAGTAAAGGAATGTATAACAGTGGATTAGATCAATCGGCCATACTCGAATCATGATATTCTGAGTTAATGAATGAATGTTAGAAGGATAGAAGGTTAAGCATCTGAATGAATAGATGAGTGATATTCATTTCAGTACCTTAAGTAATTTCAAGATAATCCAAGTACAGAATAGAATGGATTGCTCGCAGCTTCAGTAGAAGTCTCGCAGTAGAAGAACTTAGTGGTGTGGACTGCAGCGTTGCCCATCGTTGCGCAGTCTCACCTCGCAGCACTTACCCTTTGTGGTGTTGCGCAATACATCCGTCCAAGTAGCTCATCACTTACTGTGGAAATCTGATTCCGCAGTACTCCATAGATACACCTTGGGTGAGACCTCAGCCTGCTTGCAGGTTGTTGCCGAAAGGGCTAGTGCGAAGGGGTTTTGTTGGTCAAAGGGGAACCGCAAAGAACCTGGGTCTTATAGAAAACCTCTGGGTTAGTTATAGCCAACAAAATAGGTATCGAAAATAGGGGCAACGAATTGGTCAAAAATAGGGGTGAAGCATTGGAGAGATCCTCCTTGATCCGCCGATCCCTCAATGCATCCAAATTCAACCCTAAAACACTAATTGATGGAGAATCACTGCAACATTTAATGTGAAATACCCCAAATCTACAACAAAGTTTCCATATATTAATCAATTCGATGAATGGGAATCAATCTAGAGATCCTATAGATCAATTTGAAGGCCTATACTTGTTTCCATAAACTCGCGAGGTAGATTGAAGGTCGATATTGGTGCAGTCCCGAGCCCAGCTTTCTTTTGGCCTTTCCCCTGGTCATTCAACATTCATTCGTACCTGATCCCTTGAAGAAAATGTTGATCACGTAACCAAAAACGCTCCTTCAAAGATTCTCATATCACCCAATGAATTATTGCATGGCATTGCTCTATAGTCCTAGTCGAAACCCTGATCGAATGACTGAAGCCGATGTGCCGTAGGGAGGCAATTTTGACAAAATTTGGTGCCCTCCTCTTTGAAAATGATGAAGGGGTAACTTTAACGAAATTTAACTTCTATCACTACCCTTTCATATGTATGAGATCCTAAATTTTGGGTTTTAAGAGGTCAAATATTGCATGGAAGTAAAGTGGATTGATGTGTGTACATATTTAAGTTCAAAGTTGATGACATATGAGAAGGACGATGATGATCACAAGGATAAATATGATAAGTATGATGACAATGGAGATCATCATGGGATCAATGGTGATGATTATGATGATGAATATGTTGAAGATAATGACAATGAACAGTGAAATAGAGAAGATAGAAGAACAGGCCATGAATCCTAAGAAGAGGAGAATATAGAGATGAAATAAAATGAGTAGAGGCCAAACACTTGAGAAGAAAAATAAGTCCTAGGAGTAAAACGTGTAGGCAATTGTAAATTTAGGTATCAATGTAAATTTTGTAGTTTGTAAAAGCCTAACTAAGAGTGACACTAGTAGGTATTAGGAGTTTAAATTTTGATTTTGGTAGCCTATAGAGGCTATTGTAAATTATTTATTTTTGATATTAATGAAGAATATTAACGAATAGCCTATTATATGAAAATGTATGAATGAATGAGTGTGTGTTTGATTTTATTTGTTACTGATTACTTGTGCACTTTGAGCTGTCAAATGCCTATTGAGTTGGAGAAGGGGTTAATATAGTAGCTCTATTGAGTAGAGAAACTAAGTTTTCTTCCTATGTGTGTGTTAAATTAATATGTAGTGGGACCATCCCCAACCCTCCCTTTATTAGGTGGTGTCAAGTAAAAACAATATCTATATAGAAGAACAACTCCAACAGTGTTTGGGTAGATTTTTTGGAGAGGTTGAAGCATGCCCACATAGAGGTTTAGTGGGTGAAATGATATAAGGATTAGAAAGAGGGCGAGAATCTTGCAAGTTAAGATAAGAAAGGTCCAGGGAGAGTATGAAAGAGATGAATACTATAGGAGGCTTCAGAAGAATCCTAGAGGAGGCTTAGTTGAGAAAATTCAACTTATTATATTTCCAAAGTAAAGGAGCTACAGATGAAGGTCGCTAGATATCGAGAGAGCTATAGATGAAGGAAAGCTAGAAAGATTCGTAACTTATCTGTAGAAGTTGGTTTTCCAATAAACTTGGACCGGAAATACAGTATAACGAGAGAGCGATGAAGGATAAGAAGTGCATATAGATGGGATTGATCCAATTTGTCCAAATTGCGTGAAATTGAACCAATTTATCCAAAAAGTTGCGGGATTGAACTAATTTGTCCAAAATTTCATACTAAAACTAGTGGCAGGAAAAAGGAAAGGTATGCAAAAAAGTATCTTTATGATATGACATGCCCAACCATGACATAGTCCCCTACTTGAAAAAAAAGTGCGGCGTGAAGGATCTTATGGCACATTGGCTGAGGTGTTAATACATATCTAAATCACATTTTTCTTGTAAACGCAAAGCTAGGGGTCCGATGTGCACTAACAAGGGTGCATTGTCAAGAATAGTTTGCATAACACAAGGGTGACATATGTTGCTTGTATTTTTTTCTGGTGAGAGGTTTGACCTATAGAATTGCTTTGGTCTAAGTCCTTTGGGAAGTGATAAATTATCGATTGGTTTCCACTTAGGGGGTCATATCTTTTAGTGGATTGATGATCCTCCTACTCCATTAGATACAGGCCAACTTGTCGAAAAAACCTATCTAGTATCATTAAATCATTTGCCAACAATTGGACTTTAACTTGAGATACGTCAGAGCCCCAACATACTATATAAGGGTGGCTATTCCAATCCACCTACAATTCTAAGCCCATTATTGTTTTGTACTCTATGTGCCAACAAAAGAAACAAATATGCATTTTTTTTTGGAGATCTCAAACCGCGAAAGTGTTCTAGACATGGTTTCACAATGAATGGTGAGAGGAGGAACACTAATGAGACCCATGCGATGGCATGAGGCCCTACTAATGGTCGGTGAACCTACATAAAGGAAAATGTTATTTCCTAATACTATGTCTTTGGACTTGCTAAATATTATAACGTAATCATTAAAAAGACAACCATATCCCACTCAAAGCTAGCCAAATATTCCCTATGGAGGGTTTAAGGGTTTAAGTGGTGTCATGGGATCTACTTCCATGAATAATAAAATAAAATGTGTTAATGCTTAATATCCAATATTTCATGCATAAAACATGAAATGGACCTAGAGAACCATATTTTCATTCACCGATGAATATTGAAATGGCGACCATATATCACTCATAGGTTTAAGGTTCTCTATTCTGGGCATGTGTGGTGGTTTAATACATCATGCATGGCCCATGAGTCCCTAAGGAAAATTTTATGGCATTAGACTATGATGTTTGACCCTAGATGATGAGAACATTCATTGGCATAGTTATTATTGAAATGGACATTATATCATATAGGGCATGTGTGATGTCCTTGGGCTTCAAGTGTGGACCATGAACCTTAGAGGATGATGTTATGTCTTAAGGAATGTTATGTATGCTTAGGGAATTCAATTTTCTAGTTGGGTGTTGATGGCCTATTTTTATCTAATAGAATTCAAGGTACATAGCCACATGACCTCTAGTATATGATTTTAATCCTGGATAGTATTACATTTTCTTCGTAGTTAGGATCCCCTGGTTTGAGAGCCGACCCCTATGGGATTCTTCAATGGCGCAAAAAATAAGGATCAAAGTGGAATCAGGATTTTGGTGAAAGACACGTCCACTCACTATTTTAAGGCACACATGGAAACTGATGAAACGAAACTAATGAAGTTGAATATAGAAGCCCTGACTAGTGCATTTAAATTTTGGTTAGCTTTAAAATTATACCTCCTCGTATTTTATTAGACTGGGTCCAAAGCTTTTTGTTAAAAACAACTATTTAGGAACAATACGTGTAAAGTTCGGAACCATGCCATTATCGGGCATGTTTAACCTAAAGTTCTTCCCTGACTATCTCCGATCATAGGCACCAATGACGATGGTGGTGAGCTCATTCTTCATGTAGTTTGAGACGGTGGTATGAACTAACATGTGTCTACAACAAGGTGGTATGTGTCTACAGCAAGGCGAAAGGTGGTGGCACATCTTAAATAATGCAGACGAGTCGTTGCTCTCATATATTGATGATACCCAAAACTTGAGTCCAAATTTGTAAAAACATTTTCCCATCTAAGTTAATAAAGAGGATCATCAATTTGGGTAGGAAATACTTGTTCTTAACTGTCACCTTATTTAACATTGAATAACCAATGCACATCCAAAAGGTTCCATCCTTCTTATTGACTACCAATATGTGTTCTATCCAAGGTGATGCACTTGGTCATATGAACCCCTTGTCTAATGATTATTGTAATTGCATCTTGAATTCACTCAACTCATTAGTTTGCAGTATATTCTAGGGCTTGGATACGGGCATGTGTGTGTTATGTTATGCTCTCTTGTTTCCATTTTTTTCCATTGGAATCTTCTTGAGTCATCCTTCACAAAAAGGGGAAAACAATGAGAAGAAAGGGTGATGGAATGAAAATTACTAACATGTTGAAATTTGCAAGAAAAAATTCATTTTTGGTGTTACAGATCTAAAAATTACCAACATATCCCACTTGTAGTTGAAATTAGATTCACTCTTTAGAGATTATGTGATGTCGCAAGGCCTTAATCATCACTCAAGAGAAACAAAGGGAATTGTTACATATAGGCTAGTGTTGAGGCCTCGGGTGTGCAAGGTAGGTGCACGGTGCTGGAATGGGTTCCAAGGCTCCCAATAGAGGGGGAAAACCTAGAGCCTGTTTAGTATAGTAATCTCACATGGATATTCGACCTCCACTGGCACTCTATGAGTTGGTGAGTTTTGATCCTAGGGATCAGTTTTCAAATAAATAAAAACAAGGGTGTGAAATTCTATAAAACAAATCTACCTAAGAAAGGAATCTAATATAAGTTAGATCTATTCTAAAAGATAGCTTGTTTATATACAGGTTACCTTGATGTAGAAGTAAATAGGTATTGTTCATCAACTTAACAGAAAGTTTAAAAGACTTATTACTTATCTGCCCAAATTACCATTAATCAATTAAAATTAATCAACAACAGATTGAGGGTTACATGCATTCAAGACTTAACCTGTAACTAATATGTTAATTGAAAAATCAACATCAATTATAATTTACTGAGATAACCATTTGCAAAAATCGATAATGTTTTAATTAAATAAATTATTTCAAAAAATCACGGACACACAGATCATTAGTAAAGATAAACCAAAACTATATATCACTGTGCTTAATAAATTGCAAAATACTTAAACAACATTTGATAAGCAATCTGGAGTAAAATCAACATTCATCAAATAAACTTGATCAATAGACAAAATAAAATCTAGGAATAACTTTATTGTATGAATGAAAGTCTGTAAGAAATTACAAGCTTTGTATCAAACAGGGTATCTCCAGTCTCTCTTGCAGATTTTCTCCTCCAAATTCCATCATTGTTTCTCAATAAGAAAACCACCCTTTAAATAAGAATTACAAAATCATACAATAAGAAATTCTCACAAAATAGGGATTACATAATTCGAATTGGACTAATGGTCAAGAAAATCTTGCCACTTGTCCCATATTCCTAACAACTCATCTACATTCGGATAGTTAGCTGAATCAATCCCCAGCTGGGAATTACATGTGAATGTTTCCATCTCATTCTTAGCTAACTTATGCCAAATACAGATGAAAATGTGGATTTTTCCTTCCATGGTGACCGGTTTCCTAATTCATTGTTCCACATCATCAATCTTAACCTCCGCAAGGCACTGAATTTTCTACTTGGCTTCCTCACATCTACGTTCGACCTGCTCAACCATCAACTTAGGCAGGAAAGCATCTTCAATGAGCTGCATGGCGGAGAAATGTATAATTTCCATGATATTATCCATTGCATACCATCGCCTGATACACATAGCCTGTGCTTTCTGAATAATGTCTTCAACTGACTCATTAAGATTAAGCCAAGTGTTTAATGCAACTCTAATTTTCTTCGACTGAAAACTGTTAAGAATGGGGATGTCCTCTGGTATGTTCTTGATATACCCCTGCCACTCAATAATGTTTTGACTTGCTTGAGAAGCTTGTAGCCTTTTGGATTTCTGCCCTTCAAGGAAACCAAACATCTTACCAAAATTTATATGAGTTCCCCTAATCTCATCTAGGGTGTAAAACAACTTCGCCAGTAGTTTATGATGTTCTTCATTGACCTGAATGGCCAAATCCCTAAATTCCTGACGTGAAAACTTAGAGAAACAAGAGGAAGTTGCACTTCTAGTTGCATCCTCACATTGATTTTCTAGCATAGCTATCCTCTGTGTATTTGCAGAATTCTCAACTTGTGCATTACAAAGTTGAGTCTGAAGAGAGGTGTTGCTTCGCTCTAAATCCTCTAACCTATCTCCCCATATCGTCCTTAGATTAGAAACATAAAACTCATGTTCTTATTTGGTCTTAACTAACTCTTCTTCAATCCTTTTCAATTCTTCCTTCTTTTGATTTACCTCCCTATTCAATACCTGAACTGAATCAAAATTTGCACCCGCAAATGCCCCTAAGGTTGTAGCTGTTTCAATTGCTTATGTTTGGGGATTATTTGTTTGTTGAGCCCATATTATTTGATTTGGAACAGGTGCCTCTAATCAACCTTGATCCTTGCTTCTCTTCTTACCCCTCTTTATCACTGTTTTATTTTCTTTACTATAAAAATAATTTTCAAGAGAGACTACAACATCATCTTCATATTGAGTCACCAGTTTTGTAGAAGTCGAAGTGAAACTCATTGTTGAGATTAAGGAAGGTGTTTGAGTGTCAGTAGGACTAGGTATAGACATGGTAACTTGAGGAGTAGTCAGAGGGGTAGAGACAATCTGAGCAACTGATGAGACATGGGTTGGAGAAGGGATTGAAGGGAAGGCTTCAAAAAGTGGAACATGATCATCCTTAGCAGGTGATGATCATGGGGGATTCACTCAATAAACCGCTATCATAGCACATTCATTTGTGGCATATGAAACAATACCCCTAATTTCACTAAATATTGGAAAATACCTTCCAAAATCATTTTTTTAACCCCCTCCCAATATGCCTTCCCAATTTAAAAAAACCCCTATTTTCACTAGATATTGTATGTATCAATTTTTTCATTAACACATTTTATACCCCTTTATATTTCTACCTATTATATTGATATGATACCCCTCTTATGATCTCACATGCATTCTACAATGCACCTTGCTTCTTTCGATGTATATTGTGGATGCACATTACTTCACCCACAATGCAATTACTCAACCACATATCATTATGATTTGAAACATCTAATGGTCTAATGAAGAGATAGGAGATGACTTCTTGTATGTCACTAGAGCCAATGCACATATCACAACATTTAGATTGCATGTTGCAGTTCCCCAATCTCTGACTAAGCTTGTTGTGGGATAGGTATCCAAGCCCCCAGTGCATGTAACAAGCTCTAGGAGGCTAATTAAACCTCCCAAGGCCTCTGGTAGGCACGAGTGGTTGGGTATTCAAGCCCCTAAGGCCTGTCAAAGGCCTATAACAGGCCCTGGAGGCTTAGAACCTCCCAAGGCTATTGGTAACAACTGGCTGAGTGATATTGGTAACAATTGGTTGTCAATGACCACTTTCTCTCGACTATGATCGACTGGAAACCCTCTTCATCACGAAACCCCTGGCCTCAAGCATTCCTCAAGATGCGATTTCCCTACATACTAGTAAGCCTAAGCCTTTACTAAACCTGATTTCTCATCTAGCCGTGATATCGCCATCTCCATTTGGCGGATATTTGTCAACCTGCCCATGTAAAAAAGACCGCAAAGTATTTTTGTATTGTTACATTAAATAAAAAAACATTTTTCCCCTTAATATATAAGCAATATAATTTATTGGTTTTCATGATATTTAATACCCCAATATGAATGAACGTGATATTATATTTCCTTCTAGTGAAGCCCCTGTGGTGATGATGAAGAAGGAACTGAGGGTGGCTCATCAATGGTTGGTGATAAAGAAGTAGATATGGGTGATTACTGAGGGATAGTCGAAGACTGGATCTTTGCAATAATAGATGAGGGAATGGTAAATGAGACTAGGATGTCTGAAAATGGAGTGGCTTTGGAAGTTAAATCATGGAAAAGTTGTGATATGGAAAATAGTGCCATCACCCCTGGAGACAAAGCAGAAAATATTGAATAGATGAAAGCAAAAGTGTTGAATTTGTAATGTTAGGAGTAGTAGTAACTTCCAATACCTATTCCTCAGAAAAAGAGTGATCCATCTCAATAGTGTCTAACAAATCTATGATTGCTTGTGAATCTTCAGTCACTTCTTCAGTCACAGATACTGGATGATCTGATTCAACATCAATATCACTGTCAATGATATCAAAAGTAGGAACCTATGAGGTAGGAATCAGGATTTTCTGTCTCTTAGCTGGGTCTGCATAAGCTATTATTAGATCATCACATACCTGTGCAGCTACAAAGGTCACTTGAGTATCCATAGTAAGCTTAGGAGGTTCAATTGTTTTAGTATCCAATACTGATGTCAATGGTGCTAACTCCTACTTCAAATGATCATAGGTTTGCAACAAGACTTTGACCTGTTCAGTTGTTTTTACCCGAGGAGGATTCTCCATGGGGGCTTTACCTTTAGTCCCATCTGGATATGTAAGCATTAGAGGGGCATTATCCTGCTAGATCTCCTTTTCTTTTCTATCCCTTCTCATTTGCTCAAGAAGATTCATTTCCATTGTTCTATAGCTCAAAACTTTATTTTTAACTTCTCTCTGATACTGCATAATCTGATGCTGCTCTTCTGTGCTCTTGGCCCTAGCCAGAACCTCAGAAAATGTATTCACTCCTTGGTAGATAGAATCATCTTGGACTTCTTCATGGACATAGTCCATCTTCATATGATATTGTTTAAAATGAGCATCAAGGAATTTCTTAGGATCATGCTTCCTTTTGAGAGAAAAACCCAACTTTAAAGGAGACACTTGGTCACAAAGTACTGCAGCCCAATTTGAGGTTGGGATGACTAATGGCCCAAGGTTTAAAGAAAATTTAGGCCAACCTTTCTTTTTGGGACCAGTGAGCTTCTTGTACACACCATTGGTAACAGTCTGATAAGAGACTTCTTGAATGACCAATCTGTCAGGCACTATTCTAGGAAGACGATGAACAGTGTCACTTCCGCAGACTCTGATATATGAATAGGACTCATAGACATACCAATCACCAATTGTATTGATGAAGTTCGAGGCATCATTTGAAAAGGAAGGTGCCTCTTGTTTGTGTTAATTTTCTGAATTTACTTCAATATGATCTAGGATCTTAACTGAGAGAACAACATGTACAACATATCTACAGCATATCAATCATGGAGACAATAATGCAAGCACACAAGAGACACAAAGATTTACTTGGGGAAAACCATAAAGGTGAAAAACCCCAATAACTTCCTCAGAGATAGATAGAGCAATGATACAACCAACCAAGAGAGATAGCCATAACCTAGCAGCAGATCCTCCTCCTCCATAAGTGCGCCACTCCTCCTTGAGTGCATGTGTGAGAAGTGAGTGAGTAAATAGAGTGCCTCCCGCACTCTATTTATACTTGACTTGACTTGCCTTTTTACCTAACTCATGTAGGCTCGAACTTTACCACATAACATAATGCTGAGTGGGCCGACCCCCAATAGGGTGGTCTAATAACCCTTTGACCCACATGGCTGACCCCCAATAGGGTGGTCTAATAACCCTTTGACCCACATGACTTATATAGGGCCGACCCCAAATAAGGTGGTCTGATAACCCATCAAGTATAAGTTACGACACTTACAATATAAATGACGACACTTCCTTATAGAGGAATATTACCATCTCTATAGGAATACAATATACATATATGTGAAATACATTCCGAAGTTACATATACATCAACACTCCCTCTTAACTAGGAAGGTATTTCTCAGCACAGTTCTTCTAGCACAAGTCATCTTCTCTGGATCATCGTCACTGGATAATCATCATCGAGTCATCATCATCATCGTCACTGCTGCTGCTATCTCAATCAATCTCTGAATCTACTCGTCATAGAAAGTTCTACAGAGCCAGTCCTTTTTCATACTGGATGTAGGCCCACCACCTGCAGGTCTTCATCATCACTGGCCATACTGTGGAATCCTCAGGACTTATTACGTGCGTCACAAAACCTGGCTGCAGCATCCCAAGCTATTACGAGCACACAGCTCTACCTGTAGGATCTCCCAGGAGCACATTACATGTGACCCATCAAAAAACCTGGCTGAAGCATCCCAGGCTGTTACGAGCACGCGGCTCTACCTGTCGGATCTCCCAGGAGCACATTACATGTGATCTCACCACAAAACCTGGCTGAAGCATCCCAGGCTGTTACGAGCACACAGCTCTACCTGTCGGATCTCCCAGGAGCACATTACATGTGGTCCACCACAAAACCTAGCTGAAGCATCTGAGGCCTTTTTCATCCTGTCCAGATCTCCCAGGAGCAAATTACATGTGGTCATGGTAAAACCTGGCTGAAGCATTTGAGGCCTTTTTCATCCTGTCCAGATCTCCCAGGAGCAAATTACATGCCATAGGACAAAACCTCGCAAGAGCATCTGCCAGATATCCCAGGGCACCGAATTACATGCCATAGGCAAAACCTCGAAGTACTATTTGCAGATCTCACAGGGCACAAATTACATGTCCTCCCAAGCAAAACCTCGCAAGAGCATTTGCCAGATGTCCCAGGGCACCGAATTACATGCCATAGGCAAAACCTCGAAAGACCATCTGCAAATCTCCCAGGGCACAAATTACATGCTTTCCTGCACAACCTGATCCACGGCCACAAAGTATCATCTGATACTCATCAAACATCATCCTGATGTACACATGATCAACCTGATCATCATCATTGCAACATCCTGCTGCATGTCATCTGGAGAAGCTCGTCATCCACGATCATCCAAGTATCTACCTGATACATACATAGATACATGATCCACACAATGTATCTATCAGCGTACATGATCCACCTGATCATACAAAGATACATGATCCACACAATGTATCCATCAGCATACATGATCTACCTGATCATACAAAGATACATGATCTACACAATGTATCCATCAGCATACATGATCTACCTGATCATACAAAGATACATGATCCACACAATGTATCCATCAACATACATGATCTATCTGATCATACAAAGATACATGATCCACACAATGTATCCATCAGCATACATGATCTACCTGATCATACAAATATACATGATCCACACAATGTATCCATCAGCATACATGATATACCTGATCATACAAAGATACATGATCCACACAATGTATCCATCAGCATCCAACATGATGCGTTCATACAAAATACATACACATGATCCAACCGATCATATCCAGCATCCAACATGATGCATTCATACATACATATAATGATCCAACTGATCATATCCAGCATCCAACATGATGCATACATAGAATACATATAATGATCCAACTGATCATATCCAAGCAGAAACCAGAACATCCTCCTGATGTTCATCATTCAACGCTTACATCCACAGCCATGTGAAGGATCCCCCTTCCAACATGCTTGGAATGGCTTCAGCAAATGTGTTCATCACTTCTTCCTCGAAGTGTCCTTGATCTGAAGCACGCCAAGCCTCTCTCTGAAGTACTCAATCTTCACCCTGGCTAGTGGCTTCGTCAGCACATCTGCAATCTGCTCGTCCGTCGCAACATACAGGAGCTTCACAGCTCCTCTCTGCACCATATCCCTGATATAGTGATATTTGATCTCTATGTGTTTCGACCTGTCATGAAACATTGGGTTCTCGGATAGCTTCACACAACTTTGGTTATCACAGAAGATACCAGTAGCATCCAGCGGGAGATCAAATAGCTCAGACAGTAGCTTTCGTAGCCATACTGCCTCACAACTAGCTGAACAGGATGCAACATACTCTGCCTCAGCTGTACTCAGTGCTACGCAGGACTGCTTCCTGTTGAACCAAGAGATCACACCTGATACCATACTGAAGGAACACCCAGATGTGCTCTTCCTATCTGCAGCATTGCCAGCCCAATCTGAATCAACATAACCCTGCAGGTTAAACTTTTGATTTGCCTCATACCTGAGCCCATAATCCACTGTACCCTTCAGGTACCTCAGAACATGCTTTACAGCAACCAGGTGAACACTCCTCGGATCCGTCAGGAACTGGCTCAAGTTGTTCACAGCAAAGCAAATGTCTGGTCTCATGTTCGTCAGGTACATCAAGGACCCAATCATCTGGCGATACATAGATACATCAATCGACTCAGATGAAGCATCACATAGAAGCTTCAGATTTGATGCCATAGGTGTGGCCATGGCATTGCAATCCATCATCCCGAACCTCTTTGGGATCTCTACTGCATGCTTCCCTTGTCCAAGGAAGATTCTATTTGCACTCTGCCACTCCTCCATGCCAAAAACAAATAGTGCATCATCCCCAAGTTCTTCATCTCGAACTCGGTAGTAAGCTTCCGCTGCGTGTCGGCAATCAATCTGTCTTCACCATACCAAGTTCTGCACATATATGATTTCCTATCATGTGTCTCAGAACCAAGTGGCTGCTCTACATACACTTCTTCTTCAACTACACCATTCAAGGAAGCTGTCTTGAATCCATCTGGTGTATCTTCTATTTCATCACTTTTATATTTCTCAATGCTGCCATCTGCAACATGCTTGATCTGATAGTTCTATTTGGAAGTCATAGCAAACTTCCCTTCATGTCTTGGGATTACATCCCAAACATCATTATTCATGATCGACGGATCATGGCATTTCATTTCTTCATCCCAGATCCTGGGAACTTCAATATCTTCAATATCTTCAATAGATATCTTTGTTGCTGGAACAAATGTTGTAGTTCTTCTTTTGTAGGAGATGGCATACGATCTTTCCTACACAACAAGTTAAATTGCATGATTAGAAAACATCTCATAGTTTTCAGAACAAATTCTTACACATAAAGAAATATGCCATACAGTCATGCAATTATCTTAGCCAATGCTTCAATACAACATTTATCCATATTCCGTAACTTTCTAGATGCCTTCCAATCTCTACCAGAACATTGTTAAGAGTGTGCACAACTCCCAACATGTCAGCAAAGAGGTTTCATTCTAGATAAGTAGCAATGGAATGTTGTACAGTGCCATAGGAAACTTACCCATGCATATTAGGAGTATACTGTTCATCAATGCAATTATTCTAATATGCATAATACACAACTTAATTCTAGGAACATCAGTATATACATTATTGAACAGTATTATTTAAGAAATGACAATTCAAATACTTATCTTTGTTTGTTCGTTGGGTGGACTCCCTCTGAGTCTTCGCTTCCCTGCTGGAGTCCTAATCTGAAGTAGCTTCTTCTACACCTTTCTGTTGTGGGATGTAGAGAGATGGTCAACTCCCTCTAAATATCTGCATCCTTGCATAAACCACTGGAGTGTACTCCCTCTTGATCTTTGCTTCCTGGATTACCTGTTCTTGAATCTCATATTCATCCTTGGTCCCTATGCATGCTTATTAGTATCATGAATGTGTTATCCTTGTGATCTCATATAAAATCATACATTCTTTAGTATACTATTAAAACACAATAATCTCAAGCATGTATAGTCATGATCATTTCAAACAGAAATAATAAGCATTAGCATTCAAGGTTTATGTAGGATTCTTATGGTTAGTCAAATCATAAGAAACATAACATGTCTAAACCTGTAATTACTCAAACCTATGACTCTTCAGATTAGTTGAATCATCAATCAAGATAAGAGATATAAAATGCATAAAACCTGTGATTATTCAAAGCTATACCTTCATGGTTCTTCTGGTTAGTCATATCATCAATTATGGTAAGAAACATAATATGCATACAATCATGATTATTCAAACCTATGACTTCATGAATAATCATTATCAACAACAGTATAAGATCCTAACACAAGGTAGGATTCTATCTTGATATAGGAAAAACATACCTGGATTAGCATGCTAGCTATTTATGTCTAACATACTCACATGATGTCTTCTTGTTCTTATTCAATGACTTGTGCTAGTAACCTGTATATCTCATAGGTTAACTATTACAAAACCAAGTTATACATACCTCGTAAATGGATCTTCTATGAGATCCATGACAATGGATGAATCTTTGTCCTCATGTTATCATGATCATATGTTCTTGAACCAGAACATGATTTGTCTTTCTTGGTGTACCTTTCATATTAGTAGACAACATAAACCTCATACAACACCATAATGCATTAGTACAATCATAAGTGTCAACACCCTAATCAATGAATATTTTCTATCATGCATTCATAATTTTGTTAAGGTGATACGACAAATCTAAAATCAAAATTGTACTAACCGTAATAACATGAAGACAAAAATACCCTAAACTTAATCATGGACAAATATCAAAACATACCTTGATGAGTCATACCTGTCGAGATCGCTTGTAATATTCTTATGTAAGGCCTTATCCTCATCTCCCTCTGAGACAAGAACTTCTTCACTTATGTAGGTGACCAATTCATCTTATTCTAGGATTAACCCAATCCACTTGATTTGCAAGAACTAGACCTGGAGTTGGATATGGGTTTGTCAGAGAAACCCCAAAAATTCAAACTTTGAATTTCAAACTTTCGAAAGGATAGAAATATGCGCCTTGATGAGCTGATCAAACTGGTATATTCAAAATTTGAAAACTGCAAAGTTTTACTCCTCAATTTTGCCTTTGAAACTTTCGGATTAACTGGACGTGACCCTGAACTGGGGTTTGATGAAGCCCACTCTTTTTCCCCATCAAAAGGTTAGATCCAAAGCTCTAAGCTTCTATTTTTCCGAGGAGCTTCCAGCCGTGGTCACAGATTTCAAAAATTCCCATTTTTACAGAAGCCCTAATTTTCCACTTTTCTGATCAAAGTCCCGAACTAGGGTCTAATCAAGCCCGGCCTTCTGCCCAACCAAAAATTCTGATCTTGGTCTCTAAATTTCTATTTTGATGAGTAGCATCCAGCCGTGGTCTCTGATTACAAAAATTCCAACTTTCTCCAAAGCCCTAAATTCCGGAAGCCATGAATGAAGGTACCAAAAAATAATTCTGTTTTGACAGAAATATGTACCTGATTGTTTCTGGTGTAACTCTGAAATTTTTTGATCCACAGGGTCTGAAAACGTTTCCTGAGATAGCTTGACCTGTTATCTTTCCATCCTGACAGGTCTGACCTCAATTGAATTCTCTGAGAGAGAGTTATGCCAAATGTCGCAACGTGACCTGTTTTGGGATAAAACAGGAGAGCGAACTTGTACGGCGTGCCACGTGTCACTGTTTTAACTTAGGCCTCTGAAAAAGGTTTCTGAGATATTACAGACTGTGTACTACCTGTCACTTTTTACGAAATTTCATTTGGAGCTTCCTAGCCCAAGATATGACCTTTTTCCCAAGGTCACCTGATTTTGACTCAGATCTGGAAGAGGCAGAAACCCTATATTGTACAGATCATAAATCACAAAGTACAACAAATTAGAGGTTTTTCTTTGGACACAAGGTACCTGGAGATCTTAGATTCAGCCTGTAACAATTTCAGATCCGAAACCTTCGCCAAAACGGATTTATAGCGAAAGTGCTACGATGACTGGTTTTTGCTATATCAAGCCCTAGCATCGTAAGTGCAACAAGTGTCATACATGCCATATCATGCCTTCTTTCAGGCTAGCTCTGATACCATGTTAATTTTCTGAATTTACTTCAATATGATCTAGGATCTTAACTGAAAGAACAACATGTACAGCATATCTACAGCATATCATTCATGGAGACAATAATGCAAGCACACAAGAGACACAAAGATTTACTTGGGGAAAACCATAAAGGTGAAAAACCCCAATAACTTCCTCAGAGATAGATAGAGCAATGATACAACCAACCAAGAGAGATAGCCATAACCTAGCAGCAGATCCTCCTCCTCCATAAGTGCGCCACTCCTCCTTGAGTGCATGTGTGAGAAGTGAGTGAGTAAATAGAGTGCCTCCCGCACTCTATTTATACTTGACTTGACTTGCCTTTTTACCTAACTCATGTAGGCTCGAACTTTACCACATAACATAATGCTGAGTGGGCCGACCCCCAATAGGGTGGTCTAATAACCCTTTGACCCACATGGCTGACCCCCAATAGGGTGGTCTAATAACCCTTTGACCCACATGACTTATATAGGGCCGACCCCAAATAAGGTGGTCTAATAACCCATCAAGTATAAGTTACGACACTTACAATATAAATGACGACACTTCCTTATAGAGGAATAATACCATCTCTATAGGAATACAATATACATATATGTGAAATACATTCCGAAGTTACATATACATCAACAGTTTGAGTATCTTGAAATAAATAGTACCTAGGAAATGGTCACAAATGTCATAGAGTAAGGGCACAAAATTGCTCTCCCATAGTGTTGAGTGATAGATATGGACTGGTGGATCTGAAGGGGTCCAATTCCATCCCATATTGGGATATTGGAACTCTAAGCAAAAGACATCAATAATGAAGGCTAAAAAAAAGAAGAAGTGTGGCTTCTTCAAAGCAAGTGCTTTCTGACACTCCTAGATGGTTGTTTTAAGCTCCAATGACAAGATGAATGTCCAAGGAAAAGACTCACCTATGGTTAGGATATGATGGGATATTGGAGCCCATTCAAAATTGAAGACTAAACAATTTGGAAGGACGTAGAGCCTGCAGAGCATGGCTGCAAGTAAAGAATAAGGATCTCTGAACCAGGAAATTGGATAGAGTTTATCAGCCTTACGTACAAAGCTGCTAGGTTTAATCATCCATGATTTCAACATTTCATCGAAATTGTACTTGGTTTTAGAAGATTGGATGAATTCAGGGCTAAGGAACTACATGGCTAGCTTAAGAGAAAACACTCTGGTAAAAACATCAGGGTGGAAAGTTGCCAATTGTGACCCCGTATTGTCATTGAATGACCGGTCTTTAGGGTTAGCATTGTCTACTATCCATCTAACTGCATCTGTGTAAGGAAGGATAGCGGGCCGGGCAGTAATGGCATGCAGTTGGGAAGTCGAAGCCCTAATCTTCTCATATGCAGGTCGGTCTTCCTTAATGTATAAAAGGTCGTCATTATCAAAGATTGAATAAATTTTGGACCAGTCCATTTGATAAGTTTGAGTAATTCTCTCACTGGTATCTTCAGAAGATACCAAAATTTGGGTCTTTGGTCAGCAAATCCCTGTGAATTGTCTTAGATGGAGTGTTCCGTGACATTTTTGCGAAGCTTGAAAATTCTAGTAAATAAATAAAAATAAAATTAGAACTAAACTAAACCATAAACAACAAAACCGTAAATAGTAAATGCGAAAATGACAAAAACCAACCTGAAAATAACTGAAAATTCGTGAGAATGACCCTTGGTAAGAAATTCACAGTAAAATCCATGTCGCAGAGTAAATTTCCGACAATGAAAATGATAAAGAAAAATAGAAAAAATATTATATTTATCAATTTTTCATCGGGTCAAATCTGGATCGTAGGATTAAAAGAAATGAACGACTGAGATTAACCCTTGCGGGATGCGGGATCGGGTCACAAGTCTTATTTTCAAATTTTAATCATAATTCCCACAATCCGTAATTGTGGGATTACAAATTTGCAAAATAATGGATGAAAGCATTTCCGCAATCCGCAATCCACAATTGCGGGTTGTGGGTTGTAGAAACGAAAACAAACTTTAAAACTAAAATAAATTTTTTCGCATTCCGCAATCCACAATTGCTTGTTGTGGGAACACACAACGCAATTTATTAAAATAAAAACTTTCCACAATCCACAATTGCGGGTTGCGGGACGGAAATTTCCCAGTAATTATTAACAAAGCCTTCCCGCAGCCCGCAATTGCGGGTTGTGGGATGACACAATTCTGAAAAGAAAGAACAATCAATTCCCGCAATCCGCAATTGCGGGATTGCGGGTTTTCGGGTTTGTGGATTTGCGGGAAGAGAATAACACTTTAAAATAATTCAAGGCTTTCGGAAAATCAAGTAAACAACCAAAACTTAGAAATTGTTCAAAGAAAAAAAAATGGTAATTACACAAACCAAAAGCAAAGGTATGAGATCATAACAAACAAGGTTTAAGAACCTTGTTATAATAAGAAACTTACCCAAATACCTTTGTATGTACAATTTTTTGGGCTCCCATGTTCAAATAAAGCATGGGATCTGTTATACCTACAAGAAATGGTAACTGTTTGGGAAGAACCAATTATCTCTGCAAACAAAACTTCAGTTAAAGAAAGTATGTTAGCCAACTGATTTTTCAACCTGGATGTCTTGGAAAATGTTTATAAAAGGATAGTCAATAAGCAGAATTAAACATAAGATTGATATAATTCCATCCATGGTCAATTTAAATATAATGCAAATCTTATAAGGAGATTTAAGAAACAACAAGAACCTTTTTCTAGTATGTAATCATAGGAAGACAACTTCTAGATGAACTTGGGGGTAAGCTTAAAACTACTCTGGATATCCAAATCATAAATCACCTTGACTTATTAATTGTTTTATTTACACAAAGATGCGTTGTTAACAATCTATTCATTTTCTTATTCTCCTTTTTTTTTGTAAACATAAAATATGTACATAAGACCTTGTTGACATAAGACCGTTGCCTTGACTTGGTGATCAAATTTTGGCAATGCCATTCACAAACTTGATCTAGAAACTTAACAAGCTAGCTCGGTAATGAGACTCCTTGTCTTCCAACTGTGGCACTGAAAGCAATTATCATGGCTTGGTGACCACATAATGATAATTTCAGTCCAAAATCAAACCCATGATCATGGCAGGGATGGCTTCTGATAAGACCCCCTGTCCTTATATGCAACATTGTCTTATAAAGAAAAAGTAAAACATAAATTTATTAGGGTGTGAATTATAAGACACCACCATGGCTTAGGGAAATATGATAGTGACATTACTCATTGATTCTTTGTAGATCATGAATGGACCGACTTGTGATAGGATCTTCCACCTTTCAGTAAAATGGAAGTCATCTTCCAAGTTTGGTGGCTTGGTGTGAAGATGTCATTCCACTCACATCTATGAACCTAATGGGTTGGCTTGTAATAAGACGCCCATTCTGTAATCCACAATTATTAAGTAATATCATTTTTCAAGGTGACTGTGATAGGATCCAGAGCAAATAAAGGTTGACCAAGATATTAATATATGTTGTACTACACTAATGAAGCATAGGGAAAGGAAACCAATCACTTTCCAAAACCTCAATTAAACAAATAAAGCATGCATAAGATAATGACCAAAGTGGAAAGGTATCAATCAAAGTTATGCAATTAATGACTGTCTATTCTTTGTAAAACAAATTCTGACATAGGTTGAGAAAATGCAAGATTGACAGAGCATTCCAAAACTTCAGTTCATATTATACTTGAGACAAGCTAACCATCAACCATTACCAAATGTATGGAGTTTATTAAAATAAAAACCAATAAAAGAAAACCAATCAAAACAAAGAAAATGCAAAACACATCAAATTTATGTACAAAGTGCATCAAATTGTTCAGTCAAAATACTTCTTGAGCAGAGAAACATTCACTGGATAAGTGTCAATGACCCCTTCCAATGTCTGTAATCGAACAGTACTAGGACCAATCTTTTCTGTAACAATGAAAGCTCCTAGCCAAAGGCATTGAAATTTGGTATAATCATTTTTATCCTTATTTTGCTTATCCCATCTCAATACCAAATCTCCTACTGAAAATTCTCTGGCAGAAGAGGATCTATCATCGAACCATCTGCTGACGTTGATATAATTTATTTTTAGCCATTTCCCTGTCTTCCTCCAACTTAAGAAAGGTATCAATTCTCTGGTTAAGAGGAGAGGAATCATCTTCTTGAATGGATTGGCTAGCTGTAATGATGGAATGGTAAGGTTAGATGGTAGGATGGCTTCCTTTCCATAAACCAGACAATAGGTAGAGTTTCCAATAGCTTCCTTTGGGGTAATTCGATCTGCCCAAAGAGCATTATAAATCTGGGTATGCCAATCTTTGTGATGAGAGGCTACTGTATTCTTCAAGATGTTTACCAATTTCTTGTTAGAATATTCAACAAGCCCATTACCCTGTGGATAAGAATTGGCAAAAAAATTTAGTTTGATCCCTTTTCCAAGGGCATACTATGTCTATTCAATTGAGGAAAAGTAGGTTGCATTGTCAAAGACAAGATACTCAAGAGCATCAAACCTTGTAACTATATGGATGTCGAGGAAAGAAATTACTTTGTTTGTATTACATTTCCTAAGGGGGACTGCCTCTACCCATATCATAAAGTAGTCAGTTGCAGTCAGGATATACCTATGTTGTAGGGAGGAAACATGATTAATTGGTCCAACAAAATCCAATCCCCATTGCTGAAATGGGAACTGAATTGTTACTGCCTACAGAGGAAAAGCAGATTTTTTGATTTTTCCTGTACACTTCTGGCATGGTTCACACCTTCTGACATAGGGATAGGAATCTTTAAACAAAATAGGCTAGTAATATCCAACTATGAGAATCTTGTGTGCTGTGGTTTCAACTAAAAAATGACCTCCAATGGGTCCTGCATGAAATTGTAAAAGAATGTCATTAGTCTCATTTTTCTCCAAACATCTAAGGAATACTCCATCGTAATTTTTTCTAAACAAAACTCCATTAATAAATTGATAAGGATCAGAATTTAATATTAGAGCTCTGCGCTTTCTGAAATCAAGTGTTTCAGTAGCAAAACCATGGTTTAGAAAAAACTTAATATGATCATACCATTCGGATGTTGGAGTATCTATGGCTTTAACAGAACCTGTAGGAACATTTTCCTCCTACTCCCATTCAATCTGCTGCTGAACAGGATCATTTGACTGAGCGATAAGCAGGCACAAACCTTGTCCTTTTACAATCTTCGTTGTCTTGATTTCCAGATCATATTCCTAGAAAGCTGTCATCGAATGGGGTCTTTTCTCGCCTAGTTATTTCTAGAGTAGCACATTTCTGATGGTTGTGTAAGGCACAATCACCTTCGTTCAAGATTTTAATAAGTACGACCTATAATTTTTCACAGACTTGTAAAATGCATAATCCTGCTTGTCAATTTGGGAGTAATTAAGTTTTGCTCCCTTAAATGTTGAGCTCATGAACGAAATTGGAATCTCAGCATCATTATCATGCTTCTGCGTCAAGATAGTTTCATAAGAACAATCAGTAACGAACATATATAGACTAAAATACTTATTGAAATCTAGGGACATCGTAGCAGGGGCTTCTGCAATGGCTCTTCGAATTTCAACGAATGCATCCTTTTGTTCCCGAGACCAGCTAAAATTTACATCTTTTTTAACTAACTGTTGTAATGGCTTAACAATTTGTGCAAAATTTGGAACAAACCTATGTACAAAATTGATCTTACCGAGGAATGATTGCATGGATTTACACAAACCAGAAAAACCAATCTTTGAAATGGCATCAGTCCATTCAAGATCAATAATCATACCTTCCTTGGAAACAATGAAACCCAGGAGCTTACCTTCTGTTACTGCAAATATGGACTTATTAGGGTTTAGTGAAATACCATACTTCCTACAGTGTTCAAAAACCTATTTGAGAGCAAACAGATGTTCATGTCATTTTTTTGAATAGATATTGATATCATCTAAGTATACTATGACAAAATTATGCATTAAACCTCTTAAAGCTATATCCATAGCTCTCTGGAATGTGGCTCCTGCATTAATCAGTCCGAAAGGAATTCGCTTGTAGGCGAAGGTACCTGAGGGTGGTTCTGAAAGTTGTTTTCAGTTGGTCATCAAGGGCAACCATGACTTGGTTGTATCCTGAGAAACCATCTAGGAGAGAGAACATCTATGACCCAGCTACCTTTTGTAGAATCTTCTCCATGGGAGGAATAGGGTAGTTATCCTTTTCGGAAGCTCTGTTCAAATTTCTAAAATCGACACAAAGTATGATTTCCCCATTCTTTTTCTAAATAGGTACTAAGTTTGCTATCCATTGTGTGTGTCTAACAGTGAATATGATTCGGGTTGTCAGTAACTTCTCAAGTTCTTTCTTTACAGAGGGTTCCAAACTAGGATGCATATTCCTTAGGTTTTGTTGGTAAGGTTTCACTTCTGGCTTCATCGGTATGTTATGATGCATAATTCTAGTATCAAAGGTCTTTAGTTCGTGATAGTTCCATGCAAAAACATCCTTGTATTCTTTACACAACCTAATGAAAGCTCTTCTTTCATCAATAGAGCATTCAACCCCAAGGTTGATGAATCGGGGATTATGTTCAGTACCAAGGTTGACTGGTTCATAGTTTAGAGATGAACTCTGTGTCTTACAGTTGGTCTTGTGTTCAAAATTATCTTGCAAGTCATAGAACTTTTCTAGGTTGATCACTGATTTTGGGATAATGTTGGAAGGATCAAATAGATATTTTTCACGCTCAGCTTCATCTATTTCCATGTCTTGAAAGGTATCTTGAGCTGAGAGAAAGTCTAGGATTTGTTGGTCATCATCAAACACTTTCCATCTTGTTAAATTATCAGGGATGGAAGGCCTATACATAAGTTCTATTGAAAAGGTTTGAGGTGACAAGCCTTCTGGTGGGATCAACCTAGATGCAGTATTTTCTAATAGGTCAGCATCAAAGTTCTGTGACCTAGGGACACACTTGATGTTGAATGCAGTGAAAGAGTTAGTGAGATCCCTAACCATTTTTTGATAATTAGTTAAATGTGGAGACAAGCAATGTATCTTATTTCTTACCTGTTTAACTATGATTTCAGAATCTCCAAAACATTCTATCACTTGTACACCCATATCAATAGCCTTTTTTAGTCCCTGCAATAGATCCTCATATTCAGCTACATTATTGGTACATTCAAATTCAAGTCTACAAGCAATCATGGTTTTAGTCCCTTTTGGATCAATAAGGACACAACCTGCACCAGCTCCATTCTTGGATCTGGATCCATCAAAGAATAAAGTCCATGCAATAGGATCAATCCTAAAATTTGTATTAACATTATACACATTATGTACAATAGTTACAAAGAATGGTACAAAAGTAACATTGGTAATCTGTGACTGATTTTGTACATTCTCATCTGGTGAAGAATCAACTGGCAAGTCCCCAAAGAAGGTATCAAATGTGAAATGCTCAATATGTGAACTGAAATAACAAGCAGGTTCACTTGAATCGTTAAGGTCAGTGACTATTTGCTTCATACATGGTTCCCTACTAATCTTAATTTTGTTTGGTTGTCCATTGTAGGGTAGCCATAGGAGAGACCAATCAATGGCAAAGTAGCCCTTGATATTCTCTGACCAATCTCTGCTCAACCACATTCCATAAGCTTTACAGATGTCAGTTACAACAATATCAATGGTCTGGTGAATCCAAGGATCAACAGATAATGTCAACAACATGTTTCTTAATCTCCCCACTATTACTTTAGATCTGTCAAGATGGAAAATCTGAGTAGGATAGGGTTCCCAAGTGGCATTAATTTCCTGCAGACAGACAGGGGCATCACATTGGAAGAAGCATCAGAGTCTGTCATGCAATTGTGTACATTTCCATTAAAGATTTCGAAGGTAAGAAAGAAAGGAGGTTTCCTCTTGCTTCCATATTTATGATCTTCTGGTTTGGTAAAAGAGTCTAAATTATTGTTTTATTATTCCCTTGGTTTTTTGATTATCATGCTTTTAGGTAGAGAATCCCTCATAGAAGGGATTTTTCAGAAGTTCAAACAAAGAAATATTTGCTTTATCACTTTTCAAATCTTCAGCCAAAGTGTACTCCATTTCAGGAATGACTGTATCCTTTTGAGGAACAGTTTTAGTTTTGTTTGGGGGTGCTGTTGAAGATGGAGGTTCCTGAGAGGGTTGTGCTATTCATCTAGTATTGTAAGGGTGTTGAACATTTAACACTATCTCAGGTTCTTCTTTTTATTCATTTATTGGGAGTTTAGAAAAATAGCTTACAGTAATCTATGGATCCTCTTCTTCTTCACCTAGTTCTAGTAACTGTGGATGTTGGTTTGTTTGATCTTCAAAAGGTTCAGGGACATTTTTTTATTCTGTGGCAAAAGCTTTGAAGATAGAATAAATTTCTTTAGATGTTATCCCTTCATTAGGATTAGGAGGTGGTGGATTTTGGGGAGGTTGATAAGGTATTCTGAAAGGTGGCCTTGCAAAACCTATGTTATTATTTTGATTCTCATTACTATTCTTTTTTAAATCAACCATCTCATTGGACATTTTCTGGAGAAACTTCTTAATATCAGTCATTTCAAAGGCATCTTTATTTTGAGTAGTGGGTTTGGGAGCATTATCAGTTTTCTTTCTAGATGTGGAAGGTTGTTCTTCTAAAGCATCAAGATTATCTTTTAGAAAATAGATATCATTTTCAACCTGAATGGCTTCAGCATAAGCCTCAAACAAGTTGTCTTTATGTGCTATTTTGACCCACAATGCAATAGGAACAGATAGACCATTTCATAATAGGCAACCAGCAGTTCTTCTGCAGGAAGAAGAGTGGCAGGGATCCTATTTTTTAGATAAGAAAATATCTGATTGTAATCTTTGACCTTTTCTTTACCTCTCATCTTCATAGAAAACAATTTTAAGACTAGATCTTGTGGAGTTTTATCATCCCCAAACTTCTGGATAAACAATTTTTCAAACTCATCCCAAGAAGTTATGGACCTGGATTCTAAGGTAAAGTACCATGTGGATTCCTTTCCTTCAAATGTATAAGGAAATAGTTTGGAAACCACATCTTCATGGGAAACAGTCCTAATTCTAATGGCTTGCATAAAGGTTTTGATGTGATCTAATGCAGGTGATTTATTGTCTGGATTGAACTTGGGAAGCCACTTCTCAGGATTTTTAGGAAATTTATGTTGATATCCAAGTATAAACACAGCATCTTGGTCAAGCCAAGGTCTATTCTGGCCTTCTTCACCCATTGGTTGTTCTTCCTCTTCTTCAGATGAAGAACTAGAAGAGTTTTCACTTACAGATGAGAAAGACGATGATGAAGGAGGAGAGGGTGGTGGTCCACCAATTGTAATGTTAGGTTGATCTTGTGGTACTTCTTGAAAGAGTGAATCAAGGTTGTACTAAGAGGACCTTGGATGATCAGGTGTATGTTGATTTTTAGTGTTATGTTGTGCTGTCTATTGATACTCTTGATTACTGGTCTACGGGATGGTGTTCTGTTGAATTGTTGCTAGTCCTCTACTTTGTAGATCAATAATTCTTTGTTGTACTCTAGAAACACTATCATTAGAACTTTTCAGTACTTTTTCAAGTGAAAGGGGCCCTCTAGTAGGTGATATGATAAGGATATCCCTTATGTTTTCCTGTTGAGCTGCAGGTGTTGCAGGAATTGTAGTTGGTTGTTCATATGTAGATGCCTGTGATTGGCTACGAGTGACAACCGATGATGTTCTTCCTGGAGGAGGTTTCTGAGTACTCTATTTAGGCATAGTTTACTACTAGCCCTCCTTCTTGTGCCATTTTTTGAGGCCTCGACTGTGTAGGGAAGGTGCAAGGAATTGGAATGGGTTCCAAGGCTCCCAACAGAGGGGGAAAACCCAGATTGAAAGGCTTCAAAAGATCCTACACAAGGACAGTTCTATCCCGAGCCTGTTTCGTATAGTAATCTCCCACGGATATTCGACCTCCACTGGCATTCTATGAGTTGGTGAGTTTTGATCCTAGGGATTAGTTTTCCAATACAAAAAACAAGGGTGTGAAATTCTATAAAAAAAAATATACCTAAGAAAGGAATCTAATCTAAGTTAGATCTATTCTAAAAGACAACTTGTTTATATATAGGTCAACTTGATGTAGAAGTAAATAAGTATTGTTCATCAACTTAACAAAAATGTTAAAAGACTTCTTACTTATCTTCCCAAATTACCATTAATCAGTTAAAATTAATCAACAACAGATTGAGGGTTACATTCATTCAAGACTTAACCTGTAACTGATATGTTAATTGAAAAATCAACATCAATTATAATTTACTTAGAAAACCATTTGCAGAAATCGATAATGTTTTAATTAAATAAATTCTTTCAAAACATCATGAACACATAGATCATTAGTAAAGATAAACCAAAACTATAGATCAATGTGCTTAGTAAATTGCAAAAGACTTAAAGAACATTTAATAACCAATCTGGAGTAAAATCAACCTTCATCAAATAAACTTGATTAATAGACAAAAGAAAATATGGGAATAACTTTACTGTATTAATGAAAGTTTCTATGAAATTACAAGCTTTGTATCAAACAGGGTATCTCCAGTCTCTCCTGCATATTTTCTCCTCCAAATTCCATCATCGTTTCTCAATGAGAAAACCACCCTTTAAATAAGAATTACAAAATGATACAACATGAAATTCCCACAAAATAGGGATTACATAATTCGAATTGGACTAATGATCAAGAAAATGTTGCCACTTGTCCCATATTCCTAACAACTCATCTACATTCAGATAGTTAGCTGACTTAAGCCCCAACTGGGCATTACATGTGAATGTTTCCATCTCATTCTTAGCTAACTTATGCCAAATATGGATGAAAATGTGGATTTTTCCTTCCATGGTGACCGGTTTCCCAATTAATTGATCCACATCATCAAGCTTGACCTCCTCAAGGCGCTGAATTTTCTACTTGGCTTCCTCACATCTGCATTCGAATTGATCAACCATCAACTTAGGCGGGAAAGCATCTTCAATGAGTTGCATGGTGGCGAACTATAGAATTTCAATGATATTATCTGTTGCATACCATCGCCTGCTACACATAGCCTGTGCTTTCTGAAGAATTCCTTCAACTGACTCATTAGGATCAAGCCAAGTGTTCAATGCAACTCTGATTTTCTTGAACTAAAAAACTGTTATGAATGGGGATGTCCTCTGGTATTTTCTTGATATACCCCTGCCACTCAACAATGTTTTGACTTGGCTGAGAAGCTTGCAGCCTTTTGGATTTCTGCCCTTCAAGGACTCCAGACATCTTACCAAAAGTCATGAGTTTCCCTAGTCTCATCTAGGGTGTAAAACAAATTCTCCAGTAATTTATGATGTTCTTCACTGACATGAAGGGCCAAATCCTTAAATTCCTGAGGTGAAAACTTAGAGAAATGAGAAGAGGCTGCACTTGCAGTTGCATCCTCACATTGCTTTTCCAGCATAGCTATCCTCTATGTATTTGCAGAATTCTCAAATTGTGCATTACAAAGTTGAGTCTGAAGAGAGGTGTTGCTTCACTCTGAATCCTCTAACCTATCTCCCCATATCTTCCTTAGATCAACAACATAAACCTCATGTTCTTCTTTGGTCTTAAATAACTATTCTTCAAGCCTTTTCAATTCTTCCTTCTTCTGATTAACCTCCCTATTCAGTCACTGAACTGAATCAAAATTTGCACCAGCAAATGCCCCTAAGGCTGCAGTTGTTTCAATTGCTTCTGTTTGGGGATCATTTGTTTGTTGAGCCCATATTATTTGATTTGGAACAGGTGCCTCTAATCCACCTTGATCCTTGCTTCTCTTCTTACCCCTCTTTATCACTGCTTTATTTTCTTTACTATAAAAATAATTTCCAAGGGGGACTAAAATATCATCTTCATATTCAGTCACAAGTTCTGTAGAAGGTGAAGTTAAACTCACTGTTGAGATTAAGGAAGGTGTTTGAGTGTCAATGGGACAAGGTATAGACATGGTAACTTGAGGAGTAGTTAGAGGGGTAGAGACAATCTGAGCAACTGATGAGACATGGGTTGGAGAAGGGATTGAAGTGAAGGATTCAGAAAGTGAAACATTATCATCATTAGTAGGTGATGATGAAGAAGGAACCGAGGGTGGCTCATGAATGGTTGGTGATAAAGAAGTAGATATCGGTGATTGCTGAGGGACAGTCCAAGACTGGATCTCTGCAATAATATATGAGGGAATGGTAAATGAGACTAGGATGTCTTAAAATGGAGTGGATCTGGAAGTTAAATCAAGGAAAAGTTGTGATATGGAAAATGGTGGCATCACCCCTAGAGACAAAGTAGAATGATCTTGAATAGATGAAAGTAAAAGTGTTGAAGTTGTAATGTCAGGAGTAGTAGTAACTTCCAATACCAGCTGATCGAAAAAAGAGTGATCCATATCAATAGTGTCTAACAAATATGTAACTGCTTGTGAATCTTCAGTCACAGATACTAGATGATGTGTTTCGTCATCAATATAACTGTCAATGATATCAAAAGTAGGAACCTGTTGGGTAGGAATCAGGATTTTTTGTCTCTTAGATGGGTTTGCATCAGGTATAATTAGATCATCACAAATCTGTGTAGCTACAGAGATCACTTGAATATCCATAGTAATCTTAGGAGGTTCAATTGTTTGAGTATCCAATACTGAAGTCAGCAGTGATAACTCCTACTTCAAATGATTAGAGGTTTGCAACAAGACTTTGACCTGTTCAGCTGTTTTTGCCTGAGGAGGATTCTCCATGGGGGATTACCTTTATTCCCATCTAGATATGTAAGCATTAGAAAGGCATTAGCCTATTGGATCTCCTTTTCTTTTCTATCCCTTTTCATTTTCTCAAGCAGATTCATTTCCATTGTTTTGTAGTTCAAAACTTTAGTTTTAACTTCTCTCTAATACTGCATAATCTGATCCTGCTCTTCTGTGATCTTGGCCCTCGGTAGGACCTCAGAAAAGGTATTCACTCCTTGGTAGATAGAATCATATGGGACTTCTTCATGGATATAGTCCATGCTCATATGATATTGTTTAAAATGTGCATCAAGGAATTTCTTAGGATCATGCTTCCTTTTTGGAGAAAAACCCAACTTTAAAGGAGACACCTGATCACCAAGCATTGCAACCCAATTTGAGGTTGGGATGACTAATGGCCCAAGGTTTAAAGAAAATGTAGGCCAACCTATTGTTTTGGGAGCAATTAGCTTCTTGTACACACCATTGGTAATAGTCTGATAAGAGACTTCTTGAATGACCAATCTGTTAGGCACTATTCTAGGCAGAAGATGAACAGTGTCACTTCCCCAGAATTTGACATATGAATAGGACTCATTAACATACCAATCACCAATTGTACTAATAAAGGTCCTCGCATCAGTTGAAAAGGCAGGTGCCTCCTGTTTGAATATCTTGAAATAAATAGTACCCAGAAAATGGTCACAAATGTCATAGAGTAAGGGCACAAAATTGCTTTCCCATAGTGTTGAGTGATAGATATGAACTGGTGGATCTGAAGGGGTCCAATTCCATCCCATATTGGGATATTAGAACTCTGAGCAAAAGACATTAATAATGAAGGCTGAAAAGAAGAATTGTGGCTTCTTCAAATCAGGTGCTTTCTGATACTCCTGGATGGTTGTTTTAAGCTCCAATGACAAGATTAACACCCAAGGAAAAGACTCAATTGTGGTTAGGACATGATGGGATATTAGAGCCCATTCAACCTTGTGATGAACCTGCAATAATTAATTAATGCCAATACACGAGATATCAGAAATAATAGAACTCAGAATCACTTTTATATTGTTCACGGGCCACTTCGATGGGGCAACCTCCTTTGAGCAAGCTCAATACAATTAACTTCACAGTTCCTTCATAGGCCTCAACACACACTTATATATTAAGTCTAGGCACCAATACCATGTGTCAATACTATGTGTCAATACAAACCATGGGCTAAGTCTAGGCGCCAATACTATGAGTCAAAACCATGGGACATATAATACTATGGGATGACTTACAAAGCATATGCGTCCAATACTATGGGTCAATACTATGAGCTAATATAAACTATGGATCAAAAAATACTACGGGATGACTTACAAAGCATATGAATCCAACAACAATATACTAAAAAAGTAAAGACATGGGTTCCTAACATCCCCTCTCCCTTAGAAAAAGCTTTGTCCTCAAAGCTTTAGATGTGGAAATTGATGCAGAATCTGAAGGAGTGGGTCCTCGGTAGCATCCTCGGTTGCATTTCAAGCCACTGACACCTTTGGAGTTTCAGGGAGGATTGCATGGAAGGCTGTAGACGAAGAAGAACCATATCAGTGATGTGAAAAGTGCGCTCAGAACGGTGTTGATCGGCTTTTTCTTTCAGTTGAATTCTTGCCATGTGAAAATTGTCCTGTAGAATGAAAATAAGCTGATCACGGTTTTGAACAATTGAGTCAATTGCCTGAACTGGGGAGCTGCTGAATGTGTATGGAAGAAGAACTGGTGGTGCATGTACAAATACTGCTTCATATGGTGTCCTTTGAGATGTGGTACTATACCACTAGAGCGCTTCTAGGAAATCCATAGAAATAGTTGTCCAAATCTGTGGAGAGATGGGTAAGGGTTCGAGCAGTCCTGAAAGGAGGGTCGTTTCACCCTTGTTGACCTGGAAAGTATCACTGTCAACCACCATCCATTGAATTGTCCTTTTGAGTCCCTGCCAAAAGAAGTTACATTGTTCTTGGTCATATGTTTTAAGGAACCCATAGTTCCCTACTGATGAAGAAGCATGGAGTTCATAGAAGAGACAGCCTCGTTGAACAGATTGCAACCAATTTGGAACAAGCAGAGAAATAGCTGTAAGAGAAACTAGGTCATCAAATGTGCGAGGAGGAGCATCTTCCACCATATTGTCCTTACCCTTCTGGTAAGTGGTCGCATAGTCATGACCCATGAGTTGGATAACCCATTTCAGGTGTGTTGGGGAGGAGACCTGTTGTTCCAGGAAAGTTTCCAGACTCTGGAGATCAGTCTTGATGCAGAAATAATTCTCTAATAGGGATGGCTGCCACTTCTGGACTATATGCAAAATAGTCATCATTTCCTGCTGAGAGGTAGATGCGGCTAAATTCTTACCGAAAAGGTCTCTTGAAGGAAACAAGCTCATTGGTTCAGCAAAGACACCTGCATATCTATCCAAGGAAGTAGTGGAGACTGTTGATGGGTGCATCTGAATGGAATGGAGCTGAGCGATGACACCATGTGAATTCTTCTTAAGTATTTTTTCCAGGCGATGTGAACTGATGAGGCAGAGAAACCCTGGTTGTAAGCCCATAAATTTGTGTTGTGCCCCATTGACTGAAAACTGCATCCAAAGTTCAGCAAAATCCCATAAGATGGGGCCAAGTGTGCGTAACCATTGAACTCCCAAAACCACATCACATCCGCCTAAGGACAAGGAAAACATGTGAGAGCGTAGGTTATAATCTTCCATAGAGATACGCACATTGTGACACTTCCCCTTGCAAGGTAAGGTGCCCCCATTAGAAACCATGACTTCAAAGTTGAAGCAAGGATGGACAAAACAATCCACCTGTTTGGCAATCTGAGGATCAATGAAGTTATGAGTGCTACCAAAATCAATGAGTATGGTAAGAGGGAGCTTCTTGAAGTATCCCCTGACTTGCATTGTTTGTGGGGTGGTGACGCCGGTTACAGCATGGAGAGAGATCTCGAGTGGGTCGTCCTAAGATGGGGTGTCAACAGGCGGGTGTTGAATGTCGAACTAATCATCTACTGTATCTGGAGCTTCTTCATCAAGTTTTGAGGCAGGCGAAGAACCCACATCTAAGAGATAGAGCTTTTGTTGAACACATCTATGTCCCCAAGTGAATTTCTCATCACAATTATAACAAAGCCCTTTTTCTCGGCGTGCCTGCATCTCTGTTTCAGACAATTTCTTGATAGGAGTTGGTTGAGGAGCAGGCGTGATGGGAGGTCACTGGGAACCCATATTTATGAAGGGAACAAAGGTGGGTTTGGAGCGTTGTTGAGCTGTGATCTTGTCCTCAGCCAGCTTAGCCAACCCTAGGACTTCCATCATTGTGTTGGGACAAAACATTTTGACCTCTAAGCGGATTTCATCCTTGAGACCACTGATAAAACAACTCCTATAGAATTCATCGGACAATCCTTCTGTGTGATTGGCTAGTTTCTCAAATTCTGTCTGATACTCTCTCATTGTGCCAGTTTGGTGAAGTTTAGTGAGTGCTACTGTGAAGTCGTCAAAAGAACTAGGACCAAATCATGACAAAAGGAGTTGGCAAAAATCTATCCAGTTTGGCTCGGGATGAGCTTTGATGTACCAACGGTACCATTGAAGGGCTTCCTGTTCCAAATGAAAGGATGCAAGTGGAACTTTCTGAACATAAAAAGTATTATGCAGACTGAAATATTGTTCTGCTCGGTATATCCATCCAGTTGGATCAGTACCATCGAAGCGAGGAAAATCAAGCTTCGGCCCACAAAAATTGCTGGAAGAAAAGAACCTGGTGGCTACAAAAGATTCTGGCTGTTGGTTATTGTTCATGGCTGAATGCTGAAGATGGAGGCTGAGAAATTTTTCATCCAGATCTTGGAGTTTGGTTTGGATGGCTGCAAGTGCTTCCTCCATGGTGTTTTCTCCCGTTAGAGTGACAACCATAACTAGTAATTTTTTTATTTTTTATTTTGTGGGGGGGGGGATGGATAGAAAAACACAAACACAAGCTTATTTAGTAAGGGGAAATTTGGATTTGGGAAAAAATCGAAGGGGTAATTGGGGTTTGACTAGGTTTTCGACCCTTTCTGAGGGACAAGGAAGCAAAAAATGGGTATTTCAGAAGCGGGAACTCTATGGTAAAATTTGAAGGCAATCGGGTGAAAATTGAAGAAGTTATGGCAAACCCTAAAAATAGATAAATGTGGGATTTCTGGTCTTGGGAAGTGGAATTTGGGATAGGGTCTTCAGGAATGAAATATGCAGAATGGGATTGCAGGGATGTTAGTGAAGTTTCAGGGAAAACAGAGTTGAAATAAGGGAGATATGGCCAAAAAATAGAATTTTATTTTCAGAAATGGATCGGCAACAGCGGCGCGGAAGGGATCCGCAACAGATGGATCTGCAACGGCGTGGAAGGGATAAAAAAAGGATGGATCTGGAACGACTTTTAGAATAGATCTGAAATGGTTGTATCTGGAGCGGAAGTGATTGGCAACAGTTCAACTGAAAATAGATATGGACCCCAGGTATGTACGACTTCCTAACAGTTCAGGTGTTTCACTCAGCCACCAATGTTGTCTGACGACTTGTGTATTGGTGCAGTACCCCTCACTCCACGGCTTAGGTAAAACTGATAACCGCTTTGCCACAAACGACAGCTCTTGGTTTACCTCACGGGTGGGAACTAGTCAATCAGGTAGGGGTCATTGCCCTTTTCGCTGGCAGGTCCTCTCAATGGGCCAACTACTTTGTGGTTCCTGTGGTACTCCTCACAATGATTTTTAGGGCTTATTCCCAAGTACTTCCCATAGTTAAGTGGATATGGATTATTCCCAAATCCGAAGCTGCAACAGATGCGAAAAAAATTTTGGCAGAAATTCCACCCAACGAGCCCAAGAAAGTGCTCTGATACCAGATGTGGTGAACCTGCAATAATTAATTAATGCCAATACATGAGATATCAGAAATAATAGAACTCATAATCACTTTTATATTGATCATGGGCCACTTCGAGGGGGCAACCTCCTTTGAGCAAGCTCAATACAATTAACTTCACGGTGCCTTCATAGGCCTCAATACACACTTATATACTAAGTCTAGGCACCAATACCATGGGTCAATACTATGTGTCAATACAAACCATGGGCTAAGTCTAGGCGCCAATACTATGAGTCAAAACCATGGGACATATAATACTATGCGACAACTTACAAAGCATATGCGTCCAATACTATGGGTCAATACTATGGGCTAATATAAACTATGGATCAACAAATACTACGGGACGACTTACAAAGCATATGCATCCAACAACAATATACTAACAAAGTAAAGACATGGGTTCCTAACAAAACTTAAATACTGAACAATTTGGAAGGCCATAGAGCCTGGAGAGCATGGATGCCAATAAATAAGAAGGCTCTCTGAACCAAGAAATCAGATAAAGGTTATCAGCCTTAGGTATGAATCTACTAGGTTTAATCATCCACGATTTCAACATTTCATCAAAATTGTACCTAGTTTTAGACGATTGGATGAATTCAGGGCTAAGGATCTATATGGCTGGCTTAAGAGAAAACGCTCTGGTAAAAACTTTAGGGTGGAAAGTTGTTAGTTGTAACCTCGTACTATCATGGAATGACCGGTCTTTAGGGTTAGCATTGTCTAGTATCCATTTAATTGCATATGTGTAAGGAAGGATAGCAGGTTGGGCAGCAATGGCATGGAGTTGAAAAGCCCTAATCTTCTCATATGTAGGTCGGTCTTCCTTAATGTCTGAAAGGTCGTCATGATCAAAGATTGAATAAAATTTGGACCAGTCCATTTGATAAGTTTCAGTAACCCTCTCACTGGTATCTGAGAAGATACCGAAATTTGGGTTTTTGGTCAGCAGATCCCTATGAATTGTCTTAGACTGAGTGTTCCGTGACATTTTTGCTAAGCTTGGAATTTCTGGTAAATAAATCCAAACTAAATCAAAACTAAACCATAAACAACAAAACCGTAAATAGCAAGTGCGAAAATGACAAAAACCAACCTGAAAATAACTGAAAATTCATGAGAATGACCCCTGGTAAGAAATTCAAAGTACAATCCACGTAGCAGAGTAAATTTTCGACAATGAAAATGATAAAGAAAAATAGAATAAATCTTATATTTATCATTTTTTCGTCGGGTCAAATGTGGATCATAGGATTAAAAGAAATGAATGGTTGAGATTAACCCCTGCGGGATGCGAGATCAAGTCACGAGTCTTATTTTCAAATTTTAATCATAATTCCCACAATCTGCAATCCGCAATTGCAGGATGTGGGTTGTGGGATTACAAATTTGCAAAATAATGGATGAAAGTGTTACCACAATCTACAATTGAGGGTTACGGGCTGCAGAAATGAAAACAAACTTTAAAACTTAAATAACTTTTTTCTGCATTCCGCAATCCGCAATTGTGGATTGCAGAAACACACAATGCAATTTATTAAAATAACAACTTTCCACAATCCGCAATCCACAATTGCAGGTTGCGGGGCGGAAATTTCCCAGTAATTATTAACAAGGCCTTCCCACAGCCCGCAATTGCGGGTTGTGGGATGACACAATTCTGAAAAGAAAGAACAATCAATTGCTGATTTTCGGGTTTGCGGATTTGCGGGAAGAGAATAACACTTTAAAAGAATTCAAGGCTTTCGGAAAATCAAGTAAACAACCAAAACTTAGAAATTTTTCAAAGAAAAAAAAATGGTAATTATACAAACCAAAAGCAAAGGTATGAGATCATAACAAACACGGTTTAAGAACCTCGTTATAATAAGAAACTTACCAAAATACCTTTTTATTTACAACTTTTTGGGCTCCCATGTTCAAATGAAGCATGGGATCTATTGTACCTACAACAAGTAGATATTCCATATGTAGTTCATATGTAGTAGTCGAGGTTAACATGCATGGACCATCAACCCCATAGCAAATTAATATGGTATTAGGACCTAAAATTAGTTTATAGGCCATGGTATAGGCCACAAGAATCATCGTCAATGTTACAAATATTGAAATGGGCACAATATATCGCTTGTAAGGTAAAGTAATTATGTGTAGGGCCCTACACATGGACCATGAATCATATAGTAAATTAATTAACCATGGACCATTATTTAGGTTATGAGAACAACTATTGGTTTACATAAACTAAAAATATTAAACCATGGTTGGTTTATTGGTTTACATAACCATGGAAAACCTAACAACAACAATGACATCGAAAATGGTGACAATGATGATCATGACGATCTCACATGTAGGCTAGAGATTCTTATGTGGTAATCTAGGTTAACATGCATGGACCATCAACCCCATGGAAAATTAATATGACATTAGACCCTGAATTTAGTTCACATGCCATAGTCCAGGAAATGAGAACCATCCTTTGTGTTACAAATATTGAAATGGCCACCATAAATAATGCCACTAATTAGACACTGACCTAACAAGTTATGAGAATTGGGCTTTTAGGGGGGGTTTCAAACAATCGCTTCCAAAAGTTCAATTCTGATGACTTTTAAGGGGGGTTCCAAACAAACCACCTCCCAAAGTTCAATTCTCATGACTTTTAGGGGGGGATTTGACAAACTGCCCCCAAAAGTTATGAGAATTAGGCTTTTAGGGGGGGGGGGGTTCGAACAACCGCCTCCAAAAGTTCAATTCTCATGATTTTTAAAGGGGGTTCCAAACAAACCGCCTCTCAAAGTTCAATTCTCATGACTTTTAAGGGGGGTTCCAAACAAACCGCCTCCCAATGTTCAATTCTCATGACTTTTAGCGGGGGGTTTGACAAACCGCCCCCAAAAGTTATGAGAATTGGGATTTTAGGGGGTTTTTCAAACAACCGCCTCCAAAAGTTCCATTCTCATGACTTTTAAGGGGCATTAAAAAACAACCGCCTCCAAAAGTTCAATTCTCATGACTTTTAGGGGGGGGGGGTTGACAAAGCGGCCCCAAAAGTTATGAGAATTGGGATTTTAGGGGGGGGGTTTCCAAAAACCAACCCCAAAAGTCAAATTTTAGGACTTTTGGGAGTGGATTTAAAAAAACCGCACCCAAAAGTCCAATTTCCATGACTTTTAGGGGTAGTTTTAAAAGATCGCCTCCAAAGGTCTGAATTATTTTTTAAGGGGGGGGTTTACCAAGACCCGCGAAAGCCAAAACCGCCCCTAAAGTGCTATTTTGTTGTAGTGTTCCTTTGTGATCTTTATTTGGTGGTATCCTAAGAATCTGTCTATAAATTAATATATATCCTAACCTCCGACACCTTCTAGTACTTCGTCAGTGAATGGTGTAGGGAATGGATTTTAAATACATGCATCATTCAGTTTCCTTCGGTCGACGCAAATGTTGATCCATTCGGATTCCTCCACAGGCTCTATGATTCCTACATCCAACATTCGCTCTATCTCAACTTTCACTCGCTCCTTATAACTGGGATTCAATCTATAGGGTTGTTGTTTTACCGGCTTCGCATCAAGTTTTAGTGGAATCTTCATTTCTCCCAGGTCTCTTGAAATGCCTTTCATTTCCAAAAATTTCGTTGGGAACAAATCTTGAAACTCATGTAGTAGATCAATAACTTTTGCAATTGTCACATCATCCCAGTAATATCCAATACTTGTGAATTGGGGGTTTTCCTCTGACCCAATATTAATCTTCTTGATTTGCAGTGGCTGTTAGAATTTGTCGAAGGAAATATTTGTTGCTTCGATATTCTGGCTTCCTTTCGACTCTGTTACATAAACAACTTGTGGATCATCCTCTTCATCAGGTCCTCCCTTCACATTGTAGCACTCCAGGAACATTTCTAGTGTCGCATTCCACTGTAATCCCATTGGTTTTTTCGTCAGGACTGCTTCAAGTACCTTCTCCCGAATATCCTGTAGTTCTCTATGGATGAAGGGGTTTTCATCCGAGAAGCTGAAAGTTCGGCTAAAGCTAATAGTTATCTATTACCATGTAATTGTTCCCCATCGCAGTTTTGCTGCGATATACCAGCTTCACGGTATGTCATCCTATTTATGGATGGACGCATCGAACCATTCCTATTTTGGTCTCACTCCCCATGCGCTTTGACACTCTTCCAAGTGATCCCTTGGGTCACTCGTTCCTTTGTATTTTCTCCCGTAGTACCCTTCATTTTTGTTGAATCTGACTACCATTAGCTGTCGACATAGTGGCCAGTTTGTTATTGTCGACTTGTGCGCTTCCCACGACCATGTTGGTGTAGCCTTCAGTGCTTCCTCCAAGGCTAGTTGTTGTGCAGGAAAAATACCTTATAGTGAGGAGAAGACAGTACCAACATGGGTTGGGTGACAGGTAAATACATTCATTGTATTGCATTTAGTTACCACAAATGGAAAGAGATCGAGGCATTGAAATAAGTACCTTTTTATCGATGGTTGGTCCTAGATTTTGCTTGATCTTCCGCTATGATGAACCTGCAACATAAAGTAAACCTTCCTCGGTGTATCTTGACTGTAATAAATATGATGAAATTGAAACCAATTAAACATCAAATACAATCATATATTGAACCAAATTAACATTCAATCCAATAGACATTCGATTTGGGACACGAAGGGTTTTTCCACCTTTTTATTGTCAAAGAAACATAAATCAATACAAATATACCTGATCGGTCAAGATGCTTCTGCAACCGAGTCCTGGGCTCCTGCTCTTCACAATGACTTGGGAATTCCTCCAGCGTAACAACAGTTAAAGCATTCCTTCTATCCCCCTCTCTCATGGATCCTCCTTGTATTTATGGGACAAGGTAGGTAGTTGGAATCGAGAGGTGGTTGAATTGGGAGGTTGGGGAAGTTGCAGAACCAACTTTAACTAATCCCAATTCATAATCTTAATATATTTTTTGACTTCATCTTAAGATGTGTGCGGGTTTCATACAACCAGAGTAGCACACAAGTGTTTGCAACTTTTTAAATGTGTGCATCAGTTGTTCTTGAGCAAAGTAGCATTTAGAACGCTGGTTTACTGTGCAAAGAGTAGTGCACATGTCATGAAATCAGTAGAAACAGTAATATTTTCAGCTGAAGAGTGTAGTTCCAACAGTAAATCATCCAGGTCAACCTAGCTCTTCAATCCATGGTGTCCTTTTGTGTGATCAATAGAGCAATGTGATCACGGACGGAGAAGTGCATATTTGACCTATAACAGATGCCCCCTAATGTGTGAGGTCAGAGGGAAATGATGGCCGAAAAACATTATAATTCCAAGTCAGAGGAGGAACAAGAAACCACAGAACCAAGTCACAAAAGTACCTAAAATAATGATCAAGGTCAGTAAACAATTACAATATTGATATCATATAGATGTGTAGCATGATACAACATGATCTCCGATACATAACTAGGATATGTATATATAGCATGGACACTGAAATACAAATGTGGATCCATGTTAAATTGACAGATCATAGCCATAACAACAAACTGGATCTATGTCTCATGAAGAGCCAAAATGAGTGAGGCTCAGTCTTGCACAGCTTGGGTGATAACATAAATATGGTGATGCTATCAAAATCCCAAGGTCTTCATCCAAACAACCCAAGGTACAAACCCTAACCATGTAAATAAATGAGCTAAAGTCGAACATGGGGGGTATCGTTTGATTACCAATCATTGATGTATACTGTTAGCAAATGCGAGGACTTACATCAATAATGATAATGGGGTCCAAGGTACCTAGTATGTTCCAACAAGTGTGAATAAATGGACTTGAATTCGAACACTTGATGAGACTATCGAATAAGAGACATTGATGTATTCCCATTATTCAACAGTGAGGGAAACTGCCATTGATGACTACAATCCCCAAGGTACTAACCAAAACTCTAAACTTCGTTCCTAGAGCATAATGAGCTGAAGTTGATGGGAAGAAGTCCACTGGAAGGGAGGACTTAATGAATCCTCCATCATCCAACACGAGGAACACTCAAAAGGTATGAGCTGATGTTTAGTAGGACAAGTAACAAGATGAAACAAACTGACACCAGGATGACTGACAAATGAAGTCAAGGTAAACTATAGAATGGCCGACACATGCTGTATCCTTGAACAGTGAGCACGACATAAAGTGACTTAGGCAGTTTTCAACATGAAGGGGAAGTGATATAAACCTACAATGTAGGAGACATTAACAGACCCTCCATATGGTTGGAAGAATAACCAACTGTGGGAGAAAAACTTGGATATCAGGTGCACCCTAAGGTCAAAAACTAAAACCCAACTGACATGAAAGACTCAAGTAGGTGCTATGTTCAAGGACATGACTGAATTAACTGCCTTTGAAACTGAAAAGATGTGATATACCCTTCTCACCCCTTATTCTTTTTGGTAAAAGAATGTCCTTCTTCTTGTTTTAATGAGTCCAAGAAAGAAAAATCAATAAGTCCAACCATGTCAAAGTTTAATGAGCCCATGGGAGGAAGACTCAGGACCTTATTCATTGTTTATAGAGTTCGAAGAAGAGATAAAAGAATACTCTATAATACTGATCTCTGGATTTTAATATCGAGCCAAGATCTGTTCTTGCTTGCCGGTGTTTTCAATTTTAAGGACGCTGAAAAACTTAAACAATAACTCCATACACCTACCCGTGTATTTTAATATCTAGCCTAGGTTGGTATATGCTCGCTGGTGTTTTCGTATTGATAGATTCTGAAAAACTTAAACAATCCTCTATATACCCTCTCGTGGATGTCACATCGAGCCCGAGTAGGTGAGTGCTCGCTTGGTGTTTTAATGTTTCAAGAGTCTGAAAACCCTAAAGAGGGCTCCAAAAGTCCTTTTTCGTATAGTTAGTCTCCTCCCCCGAAAAAGTCTAAAATGGTGAGAGAAGAACTCTTCTAGCCACGAATGACTAGAGTATTCCTTTTCCGTAAGTAATCTGTAAAAGTCCGGAAAAAGGTTAAACTTATACCTAAGCGGATGTACCTTCAATTCCTTTAACAAGATTGAAGAGAACAAGCATGCTCGGCAATCTTGTTTAGTTTTTAAATAGTTAAAACAAGAGCTTAAAACGACTTAAAAGACAGCTTCTAGGATCGTAAGTTCATGACCTTCCAAAGAATAGGATCTCAACAATCGAGTTAGTAATTATCAACAAAATTTTCTCAATGACATAATAATGACAATATGGTACCTATATTGGTCTATCAATAAAGAAAACAAGTCATTTCCGGTTTAATACTTTGAACTTCTAGTGAAAATTTGAAATACATAGGTTAATTTTAACTCACCAAAATTTGTAGGTATTCGTGATTAAATAGAATTATTTAGGGACAACTTGAAACTATACACTTTTGAAAAAAGTGGGTAAAAAACAAAGTTCATTTTATATAAATAATTTCAAATTGAAAAATCAAATATCACAATTGAAGTTTTTAGGGAAAATTGGAGCAAAACCTTGATCTCCCTCTATTCGTTGCGATCAAACCGGGCCACCAATCGATCTTCTACTTCCACCAAGTAAGTTATTTCCTCCCATACTTGCAATTTCATGCATTTTTTTTGTCAATTTTCATGGTCAAAATCAATTTCTAGCCATGTTCAAAATGCGTTTCTGCATGTGCACTACTATGTGTGAGAAAAAGTAGCCCATACTAGCCAAGTGCATTGGTTTAGTTCAAGCAAAGCATTGTTCAAGCGTGACTGTGTAGTGCACACAATAGCGTACACCCCTGAAAGTAGGGTAAAAAGTGAAAAAGACTAATCCTTGACTTATTGCTTGGCAAGATGGTTCTTGTATGGCATGAAAGGGAGCATGAGGATATGGATCGAATAGAATTACAAGATCCAGTGACTCTCCATGCACTTTGAAGATGTGGATTGTTGAAATTTGATAGAACGGTCAACATGTGGGCACAAATCTGCTTGCTTGAGAGGCTTATCCAATACTAGGATGCTGAGGCATTGGTGTTTGATATCCAAGGTGAAATACTGGAACTCACCGTAGAAGACATCTATTTTATCACATGTCTCTCTCGGAGGGGAGACTTTGTGAACTTGAAAGGGTCCTCCCGCAATGTGGGTACCTTGTATGTGCAAGAGTATGTCAATGCCTACTGTCTACCCGAAACTGAGAAGTCCGGTAGTCATATTATTATCTCGACTATTGCAAGCTTCCCCCTCAAATTCATCATGAGTATTGTTAACCGGATGGGAGGGAGTGCTACGCAACATCTTGCTTCGAGACATTACATGCATATAGGTACTGAATGCATGCACAACAAATTTTATGAATGGTGTTCAAGTCTTTTGGTGAACATGAAGCTTCAACTCTTGGAGTGTAAGACCGAGAGGATGAAGAATTTCAGGTACGGAAGCATACTTTGCACCCTTTTCTTTGAAAGGGTTCCTGCTATTAGTTTGGGCATGCCTTTTCCCCCAGTCAACCCTCGTGAGCCAATGTTTTCTCGTTGGGGTGATATCTTCCTCCGACAGGGTGGTCGCGAGAGCAACTTCTATTACCATGAGGATGATTTCTGGGGTTGGTGGGAATGGCAAGTGCCAGCTCTCAAGCAGTTTCCATATGTGGGTGTAGACTTCCGCCATGATCCTGAGCTGATACTTCCTCCAGGAGCAGCCTGGGGAGATATAAGTATGTTTATGCTTTTGAAAAATTATTTAATTTTTATATTTTATATATATGATTTTTATGATGAGTTTGAGGTACTGAAACAAAGTGTCATATGCGGATGTTGGACCACTACGTCCCGAGGGACACCACCATACTTTCGTGAGACTAGTGATAGTGGGTGCAGCTGATGCCATGCTGGGAAGCATAGAGAGGAAGATGATTCGATTGACTCATGACATTTCGACTTACAGGATCGAGTATATGTTGCTCAACATGAAAGAGGATTTGGTTGGTGTGCCCCCAGCCTGGATTAGGCTACTGCAGAAAGTAGCTAGGCTGGTCTTTTGCTATCGAGAGGCAGTAGAGGCAGATGAGGTCCCACCTTCTCCATAGGAGAAGGATATTCTATGTATATTTTTGAGGCCATCGAGCCCAATTTTGTATCTTATGACATGACTTTGTGACAGACTTATGATCCAAACTCATACTATTTTTTGATACGGATATATGTATATACAGTATCGGTTATTTACATGTGTGTTATTATGTTGGAGAAAACTCACTATGGCTTGGGGTATATCACAACAGATAGATGACTACCAGAAATCAACTCAATTCTCAGAACTATGCTATATAAATGACAATGCTAAGATAATGAAGAAGATAACCAACCTCGATCCAAACGTTTGATGTAAATCCCTGTGGGATCTTTTTAATCCATGCACTTGAATCTGCAAATTAGTCTTGACAGCCAATATTCAACAAGTACATATAATATATAAACGGCATTAACATCATCAATAGCAATGGCCCATGATATAACAAGTAAATGCAACCCAATGTAAGATAAACAACATTTACAACATTAATGGACAAGAATATGAGTATTTCTATTAATGAACAAGAATAAGTACAAAGTGATACGACCTCTTGCGGAAACCAATCTGAACCAAGATCTGGATCAATCCACTTGTGCCTCCACCACTTCAATCCTCCATGAATGGAAAACTCAAACTAGATAGGAGTTTGGAAGGTGAACATAAAGGGTTCACAACTACAAGGATCAATGAGTGTAGACTCAAGATAGGGAAAAAAATCCACTAGAGTTCTCTTGCTCTTCTTTCTCTTCCCGTACATAAGCCATATGTGTTCAATATATAGTCCTCTCAAAGGTAAGTGAAAGGACAATCGAGACATTACTTGGGCAGATGGAGAGCCAAAGGTCACCCAATGACCACTTTTTGGGAGTAAAAAGTAATAAACTAGTGATTTTTACCATTTTACTTGATACCCATGGGCTATAGTGATGCAACTTGTGGGTACGCATGCTATAGTGATGCAAATTGCGGGTCAGAGGAAAAATGAGGAAAAATATGTCTGAAGGATATAAAGTGAATCTGAGTCAGTTAAATGGATCCTACAGGCCAAAGAATGCTGATGCTTATAAGGTGAAAGATTACGATGTAATAGATGCCCTCTAATGTGTGAGGTCAGAGACTGATGCTACGATGGCCGAAATACATTATAAAACTCAGAAGTGGAGTGATGGAGACACAAGTGGAAAGAGCAGCTCACTCATCATAATATAAGAGTATCCCTGAATACATGTAATAGTACAACAATCTGATACAATGGCCATGAATAGGTAGTACATAATGAATACATGTCATAAGTGATCATAGCCATGATCCCTCTACAGTAAGATATGGTCTCCTACTGAAAAGCAAACAACTGGTGCAAACTGGAGGTAAAAACTTATGATATCTGAGAGGTGATATCTCAGATGTAAAGTCAAAGTCATAAGTAGCGTACTAAATGCCACTATCACCTGGGGTCTTCTACACAAGGCTTCGATGGTGCAAGTCCCATCAAGTGAATAAAGGAGTTGGCGTCGAACCTGATGTGACATTGTCTGATTACTGGTCAATGATGTATATCGTTAACAGACGTGAGATAACCCACCAATAATGAAAATGGGCATCAAGGAACAGAGTACAATCATCGGAGTGTGAATAAATGAGTTGAAGTCGAACACTAGGATGAATCCATCGATCAGGGGACATTGATGTATTCCCAAAATTGTCGATGGCGAGAGAACCTGCCACTAATGACTGCAAGCCTCAAGTTACTCAACCGAACTCTAAGCCTCAAGTCCCAGAATAAATGGGTTGAAGTCGACAAAACGAGACTCGCTGGAAGGAGGGCATTAAGGCATCCCCCATCAACCAGTACGAGGTACCATCTACGCTGAAATATTTGGAAGAACTCAGGTGGAACGGACTGACTCAATAAGGATGGCCGACATGCAATAGTCAAGATATTTGAGGAGTGGCCGACACTGGTTTTAGGAATTCCTTTGAACAAGAGAATGAGCAGATGGATAGACTCAGGCAACATAGACTTGACATAAACTATGCAATGCAGGAGGCATTACAGAGGGCTCCATAATGACTGGAAGCTTAACCAATCGGTGGAGAAAACTGAGAAACAAGTATAGCTCCTAAGGTCCAACTATAGTCCCGACTCATAATGTACAGAGTGGAATGAATGGTCTTCTCAAAGGCGACACAATAGCTACCAACAAGAAGTAGTAACCATAATCCCATCCGGCCTTTTGGAATATTTTTTTTTTTTTTGGTCTTTTTCATATTTGGGAAAAGCTTGAAAAAGAATAAAATTGCTTATAGTACAACAATTGAGGGAACGAGTGTCAAATAGTGAGCAAACTAGTTCCAAGCAGTGGAACATACCTATGATCAATGAAAGGAAGTGCATGCAGGATGTGGACACTCGGGGGGGTTCCCTCAGGGTCAAAAGGTAATCAAATTGTGAAGGGAAAATATAAGCTCTGCAAGGCTTGACAGGGAAAAGTGCTCAGGCACCAGGCTAACAACTGAGCAAGCGAGAGCCGACACAAGGCTCAAGTGGCAAGCAGGATGATGCAATGTAATCACATCATGATATAACTGAGGGGAGTCCTTAAGGGAGATGGCCATCATAAGACAAAGTAGAGTATGAGTCTTTATCGCAATGTCATGGTGTAACTACGAAGGACTCCCAAACCTAGAAACAAACAATGGCATGGGAACCAAAATGCACAAAGGGGTTCTAACTAGGTTACCCATGTTCGGAAAAGCCCTACCACTACATAACGCCACTTCTATAGCAGTGTGAAGGTTCCATGTCAGTTACGAAGCGGGGTTGCACCTAGGGTTCATGAAAATGGTCAATAGGTCAAATGCATAATGCACATGGAAATGGCATCTAACCTATATGCCAGGTGTGAAATGTACCTGCCGTAGGTGTGAAATGGTCCAGAACAACTTTCACTGAAGAAATCTGATTAAAAAATACTACTCCAAGACATTATATTAGTCCATAATGGCAAAAAATGGTAAAAACTATAGAAAATTGGGTCCTAAAAATTATAAATAGTAATAAAAAATTACAATTCACAATTCATTTTTACTATTCACCCATTTGGAGCTTTTGGTTAGTTTTCACCTGAAAGTTTAGTTGCCAATTCTGGTAGCTAGGAGCGACCGTTCATCGAACCATCTGGAGCAGGTTGGTAGTCTCATCCATACCTTTCATTTCAATGCTTTCATTTTGATTTTCAGCAGTGGGATTTTTTGTTTGGCCAAGCCCTAAATGGCTTCGGCGCTACCCGCAGGCTGTACCTATGCGGGTTGCAGGTAGGGCATAAAATGCGCAGTCAACGCAAAGGTTGACCGCGGGTACCCACACCTATATACAAATTAGCCCACAGATACAGCTGTGTAGTTGGTTTTTTAAAATAATTTGACTAAAATGCTTGTTTTTCTTCACTCCAGGATGGGTCTAGAGTCGAGGGAGAGGGAGCATGACCAAGTTGATGAGGCCGTGTGCAACGATGTGCAAGCACAGCAGGCACTGCATGCATATGGGTTGTACAAATTCTGGAGTATAGGGGTTTGAGGGCCCAAAACCTATTACTCTGGTGCTTGATCGACTATTGGGATGTTGATGCACAAATCTTCAATCTCAATGGGAAAATCCTCACACTGGAAGTGGACAACATCTACTTCATTACCGGTTTGTCTCATCGAGGTGAGGAGGCTAGTCATCGGTCTCGTACTGTGGGTGGTGGGATCACCGTCCTTAACTACATAGTGCGGTATTGTCCCGCAAACACCCTCACGGTGGGAATTCAGGTGCCCATCAATGCCATAGTGAATCTGAGCATGAAGATCATTATGGCTACCTTAGTGCGGATCACGGGATCCAAAGCTCTGCACCAGGCATCCAGGCCATTAACGTTTTATGCATCACAATGCATGCAGCCTATAGTGTTTGACTGGTGTACCACAGTTCTAGGGTCTATGAAGACCCAACTAAAAGAATGCAAAGAAGGGAAGGATAAAAAATTCGGGTATGGGAGCATCCTATGCAGCTTCTTCTTTGAAAGGATTTCGAGGCTTAGTCTGAGGGTGGATGTCCCTCCTCATAGTCTCCAGGATCCATCCTTGACCCGGTGGTCTGAGATCTTGACATGACAGGGTGGTGGCTATCTGGAATCACCATATACTGAGGAGTTCTTCCGCTGATGGGATCGGCAAGTCATTGCCATGGAGGACTACCCCTATGTAGGGATAGACTTCCGCTAGGATAGGGACATGCCACTCCCACCAGACGCCGCATTCAGAGACATTGGTGAGTACTCTTTTTTTTGTGTATTAAATTTTTATGGGTTTTTGATTATAGATGCAAATGCAAAAATATTTTTGGTGGTAGTATCATGTGCTAATGGTTGACTGTTTGCTCGTAGACAAAGGCCCAGTGAGACCTGATGGCTTCTTGAGACATGGTCGTCGGGACAGGGGTGAGGGGACAGGTGATGCTGTAGCAGGATGCACACTACAGACCTTGCGGCGCAACCTCACACGGATGGTTGTGAGAGTTCCACAAATAGAGGTGGCAAGACTACCTGAGGCCACGTAGCGCCAAGTAGTGGGGGTTCCGGGTGACCGGGTGCGGCTACTGCAGTGAGTAGCCAATGCAGTACAGTATTTCTACGAGACACATCCTGTCAGGGCGGCAGCTAGGCCTCCTCATAGAGATTAGATATCTCAGGATCTCACTTTTGTATCGATATGTATATTTTTGAGGGCTACGGGCTCCAGTTTTGTATGACACTACCATTTTGGACATATTTATATATCTAAAACTTTGGTTCTCTGGTTCTACTATATGTGTGTATGTACAAATGTATGAATGTCTTCTTATATTTGTGTGCTTCATGATGAATGTGACAAATGCCAATCTAATACATAGTTAGCGTATGCATCAGATATATGATTAACACTTCCCGGAACATGTATGTATGTAATTGAAACAAAATATCATTCCAAGAGTCTTACCCTTAGGAATTTCCGTAATAGCGTAGCATCTCGCACACGGTACTTCCCATTCAGCTGAGACACAACTAGTTGTGAATCCAGGTGGACTTCTAAAGACTGGACACCATGGGAAATGGCATCCCGAAGTAGGTCAATGATGGCACTATACTCAGCCACATTGTTAATGTAGGACCAAGACAAGCACCTCCTGAGGACACAACTAGGTGGTCAAGTGAGAAAATAACCCAGGCAGCGGAAGCAAGCTGCAGTGTATGACGTCTAGCACCATCTACGAATCCTAAGAACGTAGGAAACTCTGTTGACATCTGTCAATCAAACATAAGCTAATCAGCAGACCCAAAAACTAAAAAAAATCTAAACTATGTATAGAAGCAACTATACAATAATATACAAAAGTATCAACCTGAACGAGAGGTTCAAGCATAATACCGCTTGAGGTAGAGCCCATTTCTAGGCTCTTTCAAGACAGCCCCCTCATAGTCTTCTAATTCATAGGCTCCTTTTTCCAGGACACGCCTCACGATGTAAGGACCGTGCCACATGGGGTTGAACTTTCCTGCCCACAAGGGTTCTTTAGCTTGGTCATATAAGAGGACCAAGTCACCTTCAGCATATTGCCGGGGATGGATAGAACTATCATATTGAACCTTAACATGACGTTTGTTGGAATCTATGGCCATAGCAGCATCTCAACGCTGCTCGTCAAGTTGCTCAATGTGGATTAAACATTGCTCAAGACCCGTCGTATTAGGGAGGAGGTCTATGGCTATTTTAAGTGAAGGGATCTCGGATTCAATCAGTAAAAGTGACTCCACACCGTGAACTAGCTGAAATGGTGAAAACCCGGTGGCAATCTTGACTGCGGTTTGATACACCCACAAAGCAGGATATAACATGATGTGCCAATCGGTCTTGATTTGTTGGATGGTACGTTGGAGAATGGTCTTCAAAGACTTATTGACTGCTTCTACTTGACCATTCGCTTTGGGATAATAAGAAGATGAGTGTTCTTGATGAAACCCAAGCTTGAGGGATAAATCCTCCATCATCTTGTTTTGAAAGTGACTGCCATGGTTAGTGACAATCTCTTTCGGAATACCAAACCAAGTTATAATTTGATTGAAAACAAAGTGGGCTACTCTTGACCATCGGCTTTAACGATAGGCATGGCCTCAGCCCATTTGGAAAAATAGTCCACGGCCACTATGATATGGTGATGCCCCCCAGCTGAAGCTGGTTTTTAATCCATGAAATCCACCCCGTACTTGGTGAAGGGACCGATGGTGATGACCGGATCAAGGGGCGCTGGATGAGAGTGTATGTTCCGAGAAAACACCTGGCAAGGGTGGCATCTCTTCACAGCATTAACACAATCCTTAAAGATGGAAGGCCAGAAATAACCAACTCACATAATACGTTGGGTTGTAGCAAGCCCGTATAAGTGACTGCCACACACCCCAGCATGGCAATCATTAAGCACCTGCTCCGCTTCTTCGTGAGTTAAGCAACGATGGAGGATAGAATCCTTTCCTCGGCGATACAAAGTGTCACCGATGATAGTATAATCTTTAGCATGATGTTTCACATGTCATCACTCATCTCGTGAATAGTGCGGAGGAAAATTCAACGTTTGGAGATATACAATGACATCCCCATACCAAGGGTCCTCTGACAAGATAAGAAATAAGTGCTCATCCACAAAGGAATCTTCATGAATGACATCCTCATCAAGTCTTGGAAGGTCTGACATAACCTCAGCAAATACCAATGATTTCACCGACTTTGCTAAAGCAAAATCGAGATCAAATTCTTGAAGGATAACAATCCATTTATTATACTTCCCCCCGATAAGGCGTTGTGATAGCACGAACTGAAATGGATTGATATGCGCAACAACTATGGTGGTTCTAAGAAAAATGTAATGGCGTAACCACTGGATTGAATGAACAGTCGCAAGTGCCAGCTTTTCCACATTAGTATATCTTAGCTCAGCATCTACTACATTTCGACTAAGGTAATAGATTACATGCTCGACAAGCACATCATACACCTGAATGAAGACCATGCCAATTGTCTCTTGAGACGCGGCCACATAAAGGATAAAATCTTGTGCGAAGTCTGGTGGACTAAGCATAGGGGCTGATGCGAAAGATTTCTTAAGGGCGTCGAAAGACTGTTGGGCTCGCTCATCCAAGATAAAAGGTGTGTCCTTCTTCAATAAGCGCGAGAAACCTTTGGTAATATTAGCATAATTGACTACAAAATGGCATAGAAAAGTGGCTCTCCCTTGGAGGCTCTGAAGTTGTAACAAATTACGCGGAGGAGGGAACTGAAGTATTGCCTCAACTTTTAGAGGATCGACTCTAATACCCTCTTTCGAAACTATGAAGCCTAGAAGGCGACCCATCCTGATAGCAAATATGCATTTGTTAGGATTCAATCGAATCTTGTATCATATACATCGTTCGAGAATCATGCGAAGGTGCTTGGGGTGGTCCATTCTCTTGCGAGAATGGCCGGCAAGATCATCCAAGAAAACCTCCATAATCTTTTTAAAATCGTGAAAGGCATAGGTCATGGCGCGCTGAATCATAGCTCCGACGTTTTTAAGGCCAAAGGGAATTTTACGATATGCAAATGTTCCCCAAGGACAAATAAAAGCTGTCTTATGTTGATCCTCGGGTTTGATTTGAATCTGGTTATATCCAGAAAATCTATCCACGAAGGAAAAAATATCACTTCCGGCGCAAGCATCCAAGATTTCATCTATGAATGGTGTGGGGAAGTTGTCTTTCGGACTTCATATCTCTAAAGTTGGTGCATACACAGATCGTTCCCTGCTTCTTATCCACATGAATGGAGTTTGACACCCATTCGGTAAGGGGAACGGGGTAGATGAAACCAGCTTTGAGCAGTTTCCTCCACCTCTGCCTTGATAGCGGCTTCTTTTCTAGGGTTCACAGCACGTAAGCATTGTCAAACCGGTTTAGCATTGGGATATGTTCTAATCTCATGTTCAACAATGTGGGGGTCTATTCCTGGAATCTCCTCATATGACCAGGTGAAAGCTTCCCGGATTTCTTTAAACAATTATGTGTAAATAGCAATCTCCTCAGGAGTGCAATCGTCACCGATGTAGACATTCTCAACTAGTCTGGGAGTACGAGAGATATTGATCGATGTAGTTGGGGAAATATTAGCCATATTTCCTTCCGCAAACACATCATGTGACTACTGAAGAGCCACAGGGTGACCAACCATCTCTGCTAGAGTCGTCCTAAACTCTTCTCGTTTGGAGAGCTCGAGTTTTGGAAGAAAATAAGAGCGATGGTGCATATCTTCCCAAGTTCTCTCACTACCACACATGTCCTGCATAATAGCTTCATCGGAAGGCAAAGTATCATCGAGGAAATAATTGGAACAAGATGAGTTTGCTACGCAAACCGGCAGCGTAACGGGATCTTCCTCAACTGTCTAGGAAGAAGAGAGATCCGGTTCTGCAGTGGCTCGTTGAATATGCTAGTAAGCAAGCTCAGCTATAGATAGTGGCATAGACATCCCGACATGCGAAATGTTTCCAGATGTGGAACTCATGGACGGTAAAGTCCATGGATCATCAAAATAAGAAGTCCGGGATGACATATTTTGCGAAGGAGGAGACGCATCGTCGGTAATGGTTCCAATAAAATTCACAGGTGCGAAAAAATCATAAGTTCCCATCAATCAAAGGTACATGCCAACACACATGTTCCTAGTTGTCAGCTGAGAATGAGTAACCTACGGGACTATGGATCCCATGGATGCTGTGGAAGAGGAGTTAACATAATCTAGCTGATCGATGGTCACAATCTTGCCTTCGTGAAGAAAGCAAATAACTCTGAATTCAGTGGACGTGACAGCTTTCATGGCATACATCCAATTTCGACCCAGTAAAAGGTTGTAGTCGATGGGTGCATCAACCACCTCGACTTCAAAAGGTACAGACTTACCTCCCAAGGAGACAACAAGGGAAGGGATAATTCCATGCAGCTTAAATGAACGACCATCGAATGCAGTGAGCATGGTTCTAGATGCGAGTAGGGGAGGAGAGCCAAGAGATTTCCAACAAGCTAACAACATGACTGACGCAAAAGTACCTTCGTCAACCATAGTACGTTTGACAAAAATCTGAAGGCACACCACCTAGATTTGAAAAGCCACGTGGTAGGGTAAGCGAGGTTGAAAATTAATAGTATCGAACTTGATAACAGTGGGGCCTCCCCCATCCTGAACTCCTAATGCACTCAAAAGAGCATGCTTCTGAGAAGGACAGGTTTGCAAAACATCAAGAGCCAACATGGCCCATGGAGTTTTGCCCAAATATTCTACGATGGAGTAGTTGTGGGCAGCTCGAGCATTAGGAATATGTGTAGAGCGCTTAAGAACACCTTTCGGTATCTGATTCATAATAGAGGGCTTCTTGATATGCAAGGAATTGTCAGGGGGAGGGGGAGGCTCACTCCCAAAATTGGGTTGTGGTGTATCATAATCACGTTGACGAGTGGAAACACTAACCTCTGACTGAACCATGTTCACACATCCATAACCACTAGTATTGGAAGAAGACGTTTCCATCTCAGTAGGTGTTACAATGTAATCATCCACCCTATGAGCATCAGCATTCTTTGGATTGTAGGATCCATTTCACTGACTCAGATTCACTTTATATCCTTCATCCCTATTCTTTCCTATTTTTATTCCTACCGACATGTTGCATCATTATAGCATGCGTACCTACGAGTTGCATCACTATAGCCTGCGGGTATCAAGTAAAATGGTAAAAATCACTAGTTTATTACTTTTTACTCCCAGAAAGCGGTCATTGGATGACCTTTGGCTCTCCATCTTCCAAGGTAACACCTCGATGTGTCCTTTCACCTACCTTTGAAAGGACTATATATTGAGCACATATGGCTTGTGGATGGGGGGAGAAAGAAGAGCAAGAGAACTCTAGTGTATTTTTTCCCTATCTTGAGTCTACACTCATTGATCCTTGTAGTTGTCAACCCTTTATGTTCACCTTCCAAACTCCTATCTAGTTTGAGTTTGCCATTCATGGAGGATTGAAGTGGTGGAGGCACAGGTGGATTGATCTAGATCTTGGTTCAGATTGGTTGCCGGAAAGAGGTCGTATCACTTTGTACTTCTTCTTGTTTATTAATAGAAATACTCATATTCTCGTCCATTAATGTTGTAAATGTTGTTTATCTTACCTTGGGTTGCATTTACTTGTTATATCATGGACCTTTGCTATTGATGATGTTAATGTTGTTTATATATTATATGTACTTGTTGTATATTGGCTGTCAAGACTAATTTGCAAATTCAAGTGCATGGATTGAAAAGCTCCAATAGGGATCTACATCAAACGTTTGGATCGAGGTTGGTTATCTTCTTTCTTATCTTAGCATTGTCATTTATATAGCATAGTTCTGGGAATTGAGTTGATTTCTGGTAGTCATGTATCTGTTGTGGTACACCCCAAGCCATAGTGATTTTTCTCCAACACAGAAATGGCAACTCCAATGGGGAAAACATCCATCTTGGGTATTTTTTGAGCATTAGTCCATAATTAGAGTTGCTGTTTGTCGAAGCTTTGTGTCACTTATCTGTCGTTGAGATACACTATAGAAAACTTGCTTTTTCTGAGCCATTGGACTCTCTATTTTCCATTTTATTTTTCCTCACCCGTGGGCTAGTTTAGCTCTGCCCACGTACACCCGCCTCTGTTTACTCTACTGCTTACGGGTACCCACAGGTATTCCTTCAACAGTAGCGTACAACTCCGGCTTTTGTTGGTTTATTACCTTTGATTGTTGTTGGGTTGGTTTTGGTTGATCCTGAGTCTTTGTTGGCCTGTTTCTTGACTGTTCCATGCCTTGGTTGTGACCAGAACTCTTCGTTTCTCTTGGTTGAGCCTTGTTGGTTTTCTACCCATCTTTGGATTTAGCCTTGTTGGTTTTTTCCTTTTGAGCTCATTTCTTTGGTTGAGTCTTACTGTTTGGTATATGCCTGGTTGTCTTAGTGATCTCCTTGGCATCTCAGTGACTAGGTAGTAGGATTTTGCTTGCATTTTTCATTTCCATATATTGAAAAATACAAAAAGTATATATACATAGTTTTTTCATTTTCCTTTCGTTTATAAGAGAAAATACAAAAAAATAAAATTGCTTTTATGTATTGCATCTTGCGTTGAGTGCTTTCTACATTCATTTAGATTTTGAATGTGCATTGAAAGACATATAAAAGGATTGCATATTTATTTTGAAATCGTTGGTTTAATTGTGCATATTAGGGGCATCGTTTTCATTGGATAGATGAGTCTAGAATTTGACGATTTTGCATACCATTGAGTCTTACACATCACTAGTTTCACGATCATATCCCTTGAGTAATCACAGCCATTAAAATTAACGCTTAATCTTAAAATTGATTACACTGATTTTATTTATAGGGTACACCAACTAGCATATGTTTAGAGTCTTGGAATAGATCATTGTGAGTTAACAATCCAAGACTACTAGACGAAACATTAGGTGTCTGATTAGGGAGTGGAGGAATCCATGGTATAGATCGGTGTTCTCAGGAATCTCTAACCAAGCCCGAGTTAAGCACGAGGTCATGGGAGGTTGGTTGAAGGGATATCCCTCTGATACCGACTGAACGTGGGAGATATTTCCAGGATTTGTTCGTATCTGGGGGTACCGGAGGTTCATCCTCTTGTGCTTCGAGCTTAGATACCTTACCCATACGATGGATCCCACCTGTGACTGTCCCCCTGAGCATTGGTTATATTGTGGTGAACATAGTTGCTTTACCTAGGTATCGCATAGGGTACTTGCAGTGGTTATACTGTTTGTGTCCTGAGTCAGATAGGGATTGGACAACACAGTTGTGTTTGTGCAGTGGACTTGACCCTGTACATGTAGTGAAGCATGGGTGTCTCTATAACTGATTCTGTTACATCCGGTTATAGTTTGGGAGTCTCAATCCTCTCCTAGGCGAGACATACCGGCTCTAGTGTCGAGATATCATTTAGCCACTCTGTTTGTCTACTCTTGGCTGTAGTTTCTCTAGTTGTGTGCTTTTGATTTATTGTTTTTGATCGATAGTTGGCCTTTACAGGACGTTTCGATTATATATTATCTCCGAAGATATCATGGCACGGAGCCCTACTCTTTGTCGGTCCCGTCGGTTGGCTAGTTTAAAGCCGACCGAGCTTTCACTCCATGTTGTTAGAGGACGCCGGAGGGCTCCCTATGAGTCTTCGGATTCTTACAAGACTTACGTCCAGGACATCATGACTGCTACACATTCCGATACTGAGGAAAAACCTTCAACTCCATTGGGTAGAGTTGGCCATACTTCTAATCCACATACTCCTCGTGAGGAGTGGGGAGGTGATCCACCTGAGACTCAACCTGGTTCTATTTGGCCTAATCCACTTGAATGAGATCAGTTCGATCCTTCGAATCTAGAAAATTTAACTTATGGAATGCCAACCTTACCCGAGGACGAAGAACAGGATGACACGTTCATTCCTTCGTTTCCACACAGTTATAGACACGGGATGCTAGAGTTACATGATGACACTAGCCCTACAATCAACCCGATAGAACTCTCTTTTGGTATGCCTATTCATAGTACCATTGAACCTTCCACTACGTTTGGTGGTCACACTGGCACTAGTCATAGTGTTAGCCATACTATACCCACTAGAGGTAGTACCCTCGCTGGGGGAACTACGTTGTCTACCCACACACATAGTATGGGGACTGGTCATGTTCCGCCTAACCATGCTAATGTTGGAAGACGACCACCTCCTAGGATGTTATGTGGAATTCTGCCCTACGGATAAGTCAAAATTCCCTTAGACTAAAGCAGACTTTAGCTAACTCTAGAATAAGAAAAAAACAAAACAAATGCTACCTTGAATCCCTAGATCTAACAAACATTTCAGGATTAAAATGCTGAAGAGAGTAGAAGGAGTTTAACTGACCTTATATCCGAACGCTTGTTTTTGGTATTTGCTCCAAGCTCCAAGTCCTCACAAGTGAACCTGTTAAAATGGAACCAAAACACAAGTATGCACTATTCTCTAGCAACCTGAAACATGAGTTAGGATCTAAATCTATGAACGATATAAATCATATCATTAAAACAAGATTAACACAAATGATTTGGGAAAACAAGACAAGTTATTCCATTACAACTTGAAGAGTACTTACAAAGGGTGCTTGATGTCCAAGCCAATCTTCCAACTCCAAGTGTCTTCTCCTCTAGCTATCTCCACAATGCTGTAAGACCATAAGTTTGGTGCTCTCAAGAGTCCTCCTCTTTTCCAATGGCATACCTCTCTTTTATAGTGAATGGTGAGGTTAACCAACAAGAGAGATGGGTGGATCTAAGGAGATATAAGTGGATCAGGGTTTCTAATCGAAGAAAATGAGTTGAGATCGAATCAAGGAACCCAATCTTCCATTATCTTCGAAAATCCAAAATCCCACGAGCCAAGGGAAAAAAGCTATTAAAAGAGTACCGCGCTTTGCAAATACTGCAGAACGAGGCACTGCCGTGCTTTGGGGAAAAAGCAGAACGCGGTAGTGTCTAGTACCGCGTTTTGGGAAAATAGCAAGGCGCGGTAGTGTGTGAAAATAAAGTCCAAGGTGGGTCAAAACTTGGCAGGGTGGATTCACCTTCAAGGTTGACTCATCATCTGTCTCTTCTGGATGGTTTAAAACAGTAGGGGAAGTGTCGTCAACTTGTTTTGTGACGGGGATGCGACACTGTGAAACATTGAGGTATAACAGATGCCCCCTAAAGTGTGAGGTCAGAAGGGAGTGATGGCCGAAAGACTTTACGAATATAATGTGCAGAGATAGCATCGAGGAGAGCGACACGGAGCTGAAATAAAACAAAGTGTTAGATATACCACCGAGGCGGGCATTCCCATGCTCGGAAACAGATGACTCAAAGCATGGCTGCCGACCAATACATTGCAGATCCATGAGTACTGAGATAATGTAAATTGTGGACAGATCATGGCTACTATGAACAATCGTAGATCCATGAGACAATAATGACACAGCTACGACCAATACAATAAGTGGATCTGTGTGACAATACAAGAGACATCTCCATCGCAGCCTGGACGCAGTCGAGACACAGTGATGCGTCCAGGGTCTTCTATCCGATCGCATAAAGATACGAATCTAACCATGTGATTACAAGGTGTTGAAGTCGAACATGGAAGAAACCATTTGATTACCGGTCAATGACGTGGACCGTTAACAAATGCGAGGGAGATCATCAATAATGACAATGATTCCCAAGGTATCAATAGTACATCTCAACGAAATGCGAATGAATGAGTTGATGTCGAGCATCCGAGAGATCGCTTGATCACAGGTCAATGATGTGAACCTACTGTCAAACGCGAGGAAACCTGCCATTGAGGCATGCAGGTACCAAGGTACTAATGGTTGATCTCTAAGTCTAATTCCCGGATAGTGATTTGGTGTCGACAGGAATAGACTCGTCGAAGGTGGGCCATGATGATCCCCACATCATCGACATGAAATCGGCACATATGATAGGATGACGAAGTAATGGAGTATGTACTGACACAACGGAGGCCTGACACAATGAATGACTTGATACAATGCAACCCTTTGAACATATAACGGCATGTAACAAGAGTCGGCAGCAGGGATTATTGAAAAATAGAGGATAGACACCGGATGAGCGGACTCGTGGCCAGGGAGACGACCCATGATGATGACTATAACTCAACGAAAGACGGATACCCAAATATAGACAAGAGATGGACACATGCCATGTTCAAAGGTAACAACTGACAGGCTGCCATAGATAAACTTGACTTGTTCCCCCATATTTCCCCGACATGATGGACGAGTACCTCTTTCTTGTTTTACGAGCTCGAAGAGGATAACAGATGCTCGGTGCAGCTCATCTTGTGGATGAGTCCAATCTCACATGTTTTACGAACCTGAGAAAGGAGGGGTTCGCCCCAAAGTGGGTCCTTCGATGTTAATATTTTAACGAGTCCAAGGAAGGAAAACTCGGTAGTTTTTCATATTTAGAGAGCCTAAAAAACTTAAAGGAAGCTCCATAATGTACTTTTTCGTAAAATTTAGTCCCTCGATCCCGAAAAAGTGTAAAACAATTCCCGAGAGAACTCTCCCAGCCAAGATTGACTGAGGTATACCTTTCTCGTAAATAGTCTAGACGGGCCGAAAAAGGGGTAACCTATCACCGAATAGACGACCTTTCAAATACTTTTACAAGTGTGAAAGAGTCAAGATGACTTGGCAATCTTTTCAATTTTAAGGAGTCTGAAAAGAGCTTAACTATGGACTCCTATGGTCTTTTTCGTAAATTTTAAATTATTCTGGTCCGAAAAAAGAATAAAATACAACCAGGATAATACTTTCCTCATCATTTAACGAGCATGAGTAAAGCTGACCATACTCGACACCGTTTACTTGAGTTTGACAAGCACGACACAGGTGTGAAAGCGCTTGGAATCTTTTTCAAGTTTTAAATCCAGAGCACGAAAAAGATAAAGTGGGCTCAAAATGAAGGTCAAATTATGAATAAACACCGGTCTGAATGCATCCCATTCCTACCGCGGATCCTGTCAATAAATGCTCAACAACTGGACATTCGCAATGTGAACAAGGGTTTATTTATTTGAAATAGTAATTAATTAATTAAAAAATATGAAAAAATGCTATATAAGGCATGGTAAAAATAGAAATTACTATTCATTTGTGTTTTTTACCCAAAGGAGACATTTTTACCCATTTTGGAGCAAAATTTCAAGGATCGATACCGGGAGTTCTGGGACACCATTTCGACCACCGTCTGCGTCAGGTAAGAGTGCTTGAGCCCTTCTTTCATTTCATGTAAGAAATTTTTGCTTTCACCAGGGAGAAATTAATTTTTTGGCAAGCCCTTTTGGGCAAGAATCGCTCACCGTACTACCGCGCGGGGGGCCCTATCGAAAGGCGCGGTACTGTTGAACAGTGCCGCGCTGTAACCCCAAAACGAGGCGCGGCACTGTGGACTGCCGCGCGGTAGGGTGTCCTCCAGGCGCGGCACGTGCGAAATTTAAGTTCAAAAAATTAAATTTTCCTCAATTTTTTGCTGAAAGTAAGTTGTTAAATAGTTACTAATTACTTTGTTTGCCCTTTTGCAGGGATTTGCAACTTATTTGGAGCAAAATGGTGAGTTGGAAAGAGAGAGAGCACGAAGCGGATGACTTTGCAGCCGAAAATGACTTACCAACCGTGACCGCATTGCGAGAATGTGGTTTGCTAAAGTTTTTCAAGACCAAAGGGATCCGCCAACAACCTAAGCTCCTTACTCACCTTGTCCAATTGTGGGACCCTGACATCCAAGCTTTCCGAGTGGGAGAGCATGTGCTTGAAATCCAACTCGAGGATATTTACTTCCTCACGGGCCTCTCGAAGAGAGGGGCCCGGCCGAACTTTACCGGGTACACAGCTTCAGAATCAAGCACAGATGATTTGATTGCTCGATATTGCCAGGCAGGTTCGAGTAAGAAAAGTGGGAAGGTGGCCATAAAAGAGGTCACAAATCTTCCTTTCAAAACCTTGCTATTCACTATCACGCGTGCAGTGGGAAGCGTGAGTCCACATCAGGCATCCCGCACGCAGGTGAATCTCGCAGCAGAGTGCATGGGAGGAACAGTTTTCAACTGGTGTGATGCAGTGTTGTCCAATATGAAGGAACAGGTGCACAAATGTAGGACTGGGAAAAATACCCAGTTTGGCTATGGGAGCATCCTGGTCACTTTCTTCTTGGCTAGGGTGCCATTACTGCGTCCACAGATATCTATGCATCCTCGTCCACCTACTGAGCCATGGATGGCTCGATGGAGCGACTACGCTGGACGCCTTGGGGGACCTCAGCGGCTAGTCCTTTGGAGAGGACTTTTTCTCTTGGCTAGAGGAGCAGATAGTCATGATTGACGACTATCCCTATTCAGGGGTAGATTTTCGTGAGGATATCGACTTGGCTTTGCCGGAAGATGATGACTGGGACAACTCTGGTATGACCTTCATGGATATGTATTTTTTTCTTTTTGAATATTTAATTTTTATTGCTTTTTTAGAATGTGAAAAAGACTTCTAATGTATATTCGCATGCATGTTGCAGACCGCGGACCACAGAGGCCAGCTGGATACTCTCCACTACGTCGTGGTGGTGTGGATAGTCAAGCTGATCCTGTCGAAGAGGAAGATGAAGACGAGGCAGGAGGCGTCCGGGACATTGAGAGGAACCTACAGGGATTGACTCATGGTATCCCTGCTATGCAGATGGATGATGTCCCCTACCCCCTCCAGCGGCATACTGTGGGTGTACCTGGACGTATTAGTCGACTTCTTCGCAAGGTGGTTCGAGCTGTGATGTGTTACCACCAGCAGCGGGAGGAGTCCGATGAGGGACATGATAGGTCTCCTAGATCTCCATAGATGATCTTTCGATCGTTTTGCGGCATGTACACGATATGTAGTCTTTGAGGGCCAATTTTGTATATGGGATTTGATCCCCAATTTTGTCTTTGACACAAACTTTATGTATTTTGGAAAAAACACTTTTATATACAGTGATATGGACCTATTTATGATCTAAATATTTACAATGACTTGTGCATTTTATTTGATGTGTTTATGTATGGGCAAGATGCCAATCCAAAATGTAATTAGCCAATGAATCGGCAATACAATTGAATTCTCTCGGTATGTGTTGATATGTGATAAAATCAAATGACCGTTCCAAGAGGTGTACTCTTCGAAATAAACGAAGTAATGTAGGATCGCGAACTGTGTAAACACGATTTAGATGAGAAACCACGAGCTGAGAGTCTAAAAAGACCGATAAGGAGTCAATCCCGAGTGAAGCAACCTCTGTCAAGAGACCAATGACTGCATGGTACTCTGCGATATTGTTGGTTGCAGGACCTAAACAACTGGCTCCTGAAGAAATCAACTCGCCAGTGGGGGAATAAATCACCCATGCTGCGGAAGCGAGGTTCCGGGTATGTCGGCTTGCACCGTCGGCGAATCCAAAGTAGGTAGACATCTGCGCATAAAGGAACGAGTCAAAGTAAGAGTAGAAACATGAGGTCTACGCGCACACTAAAAAGAAAGCAAAAAGCAAACTAAGTACATTATGTACAAGAAGTAACCCGCGTAGGGTAATCTCAGGCGTAGAAACACTTGAGGTATAGCCCGTTGCGGGGCCGTGCCAATGGCGTACCATCACAATCGATTAGTTCATAGGCTCCTTTTTCTAAGACACGTTTTACAATGAAGGGGCCGTACCACATAGATTCAAGTTTACCTTTTCCAAGCTTATCATGCATCTGATCATATGTAAGTACGAGGTCACCCTCATTGAAGATCCGAGGTTGAACGGATTTGTCGTATTGAGCTTTGACACGTTTTTTGTGAGCTTCATTAGCCAAAGCGGCGTCGCGGCGGGTTTCATCTAGCTTAGCTAGGTATAAAAACCGTTCCTCTTCGGAAGTAGTGTGTGGAAGTAGCTCTATGGCTATCTTGAGTGATGGAATTTCACATTCAATCGGGAGAATGGCTTCCAGGCCGTACACCAATTGAAATGGTGTAAACCCAGTAGCACTTTTCACTGAGGTTCGGTATGCCCACAGTGCTGAGAACAGAGCTGAGTGCCAATTGGATTTTTGGGTACCCACAATGCGCTGAATCATTCGTTTCAGGACCTTATTGATGGCTTCAACTTGGCCATTAGCTTGTGGGTAATACGGAGTTGAGTTTTCGTGGCGAAAACCCAGCTTGGCACTGAGTTCTTCGATCATATGGTTCCTAAAATGGGAACCATGATCGGTCACAATAGACTGTGGGACACCGAATCTAGCTATGATATGATTGAATATGAACTGCGCTGCTGTTTTGCCGTCTTCAGCATATGTAGGCATCGCTTCAGCCCATTTTGTAAAATAGTCGACAGCTACTATGACATAGCTATGCCCCCCGGCTGAAGTGGGATTACAGTGCATAAAATCGATGCCCCATTTGGAGAAGGGGCCGACGGCAATGACAGGATGGAGTGGAGCAGGATGCGAGCGCGTTTTGCTATGAAAGAATTGACATGGCGGACACTTCTTGACTGTTTCAGTGCAGTCTTTGAAAATTGAGGGCCAGAAGTATCCCGCTCGCAGTATTTTCTGGGCTGTAGCCATCCCAGAGAGATGACCACCACATGCTCCAGCGTGGCAGTCATTGAGAACGCGTTCCGCCTCATCTAAGGTCAAACAGCGTCGAAGGACAGTGTCGACACCACGTTGATACAAAGTATCGTTCACGATAAGGTAATATTTTGCGTGATGTCTGATACGTCGTCGTTCATCGCGGGTGAGATCGGGACGGAAGCGTTGGGTTTGGAGATATAAGAGAATATCCCCATACCACGGATCAGACGTGCTGATGAGGAACAATGATTCGTCGGGAAGAGAATCAATGGGCTCGGATTGCTCGGTAGCACGGGGCAGGTGACAAATTAACTCAGCAAAGACCAGAGATTTCTTAGACTTGGCTTTGACAAATTCCAAGTCAAACTCTTGAAGGATGACAATCCAACGGGATTACTTGCCCCCAAGCACTTGTCGTGTGAGGATATAGTACATTGGATTGAAATCGGCGATGACGGTGGTCCGGCGGAGTAAGATGTAGTGACGGAATCTCTGGACAGCAAATACTGTTGGCAGAGCCAGCTTTTCAACATGTGAGTAGCGAGTTTCAGAGTCGAGAAGACTCTTGCTGAGATAGTACACCACATGTTCTATGCCGTTGTGGTCTTCCTGGACTAACACCATACCAATGGTGGAAATCGAGGCTGCGAGATAAAGAATGTAGTCCTGTGTGTAATTGGGGGGTTGAATCACAGGATCTTTGGTTAAGGCTGCTTTTAAATTGTCAAAGGAGCGTTGGGCTTCATCATCCCATATGAAGGGAACATTCTTCTTGAGAAGCCGCATGTAGCCTTTTGTTATCTCGGACAGATTGCAGATAAAACGGCGTAGAAAGTTTGCATGCCCTTGCAAACATTGAAGTTCTGGAATATTGGTAGGTGAAGGCAGGGCTATGATAGCTGCTACCTTTGCGGGATCTAGACGTATCCCGTTTTTGGAGACTATGAAGCCCAACAGTTTTCCGGCTTCTACACAGAAGACGCACTTATGCAGGTTCAAACGTATATTGTAGCGCCGACACCTTTCGAAAATGGCAGTTAAGTGGTCTGGATGTTCTTCCCGAGTTCGAGAATGAGCGGGAAGGTCATCAAGATATGGCTCTACGATATGTTTGATGTCATGAAATGCGTAAGACATCGCCCATTGGAAATTTTCCCCGGCATTTTTGAGGCCAAAAGGTAACTTCCGATATGCAAAGATCCCCCAAGGGCAGATAAAGGCCGTTTTGTGCTGGTCGGCTGGGAGGATATCGATCTGATTATAGCCAGAGAAGCCATCCATAAATGAAAAGATAACACTTCCGGCACAGTTATCGATGATCTGGTCGATAAACGGAGTTGGGTAGTTGTCCTTGGGACAAGCCTTGTTCAAATCACGGTAATCAACACAGACTCTAATCGTTCCCTGTTTCTTGGCTACGGGAACGATGTTGGATACCCATTCTGTCAATGGGACAGGATAGATAAAACCAGCACGCAAAAGTTTTTCTACTTCTGCTTTAATGGCGGCTGCCTTACGAGGATGAATGGGTCGAAGCTTTTGCCGAACAGGTCGGGCGCCAGGGAAAGTTGGGATTTCGTGGACCACGATCGAGGGGTCTATCCCTGGCATTTCTTCATAACTCCAAGCGAAAACATCGCGGAAAGTTTTAAAGTGGGCATTATAGAACTCCGTTTCGAGGGGAGTACATGTTTTGCCGATGTGTACGTTTTCCACGATACCAGGCTTCACTGAAATATCGATGGGAGTGGTTGCCATAAGATTGGCCAAGTTTCCTTCTGAAAATACTTCGTCGAGGGAAGTGGGGAACCTGGTTTGCACCATCCCAAGTGAAGGACTGGATTTGGTATCAGGATCAATTGACTGAATGGTGGGGAATGAAGATCGATGATGAAAATCTCCCCAAGGTGGCTCATCACCACACATAACCTCTATGATTGATTCGTCAGTGGGAAAAATCAAGTTGAGAGGATCAAAAAATGGTGGGTGAGTTTCAGTCGAGAGCTGTGCCACTGTGTGATCAGTAGAACAGTCGACCCAATCTGTGGCTGATTGGATCGCGTCATATGCTGCAAGGTTTCTGTTCAAAGGCATGGAATTGCCATAGCCTTGGATCTGAGTAGGACTCGGAATCACCCATGAATCATCGGAAGGGGTGACATGTGATGAAATCATGTTGACTGGTTGAAGATGGGTTCCCAGCTCTGGAAAAACTGCAATGAGGGACGAATCCTTCATGAGACCAACACCTATGTCTTGGAACCGGTACCGAGGTTGATCCAATAACGGGACGGTATTGGTGGAGTTCGGATGGGAGTCTGGGATACAGTAATCCAGTTGATCAATAGTGACAATTTTCCCTTCATGAGGAAATTGTACAATCCGGAAGACTGTAGATGCTATGGCGGTCATGGCGTAGAACCAGTTCCGACCAAGTAGGAGATTGTAATCCAAAGGTGCATCTACGACTTCGATGTGTACGGATACTGTTTTTCCCCCCAGTTCAACACCGATTGAGGGAATGAGTCCATATGGTTGAAAACCATGTCCATCAAACGCCCTAAGAGTAGTGGGAGAATTTGTGACCTCGGGTGAGCCTAAGGCTCTCCAGCAGTTCAAAGACATAATCGACGTGGAAGCACCCTCATCTAACACAATGCGGTGGATGACATTTCCACGGATTTTTGTATGCACCTGGAAGGCTAACTGGTGAGAAAGCCTAGGTTTAGCGTGCTCCAAGTTAAACATGATGGAGTTTGAAGTATCTGGGTCCAGTGCCCCCAGTGCTGAAAGTAGGGTTCTACGCTGCGTGGGGCAGTGTTGGAGAACCTCGAGAGTCGACATAGCGCAAGGTGCTTGAGCCAAATCCTCAACAATGTTGTAGTTTTGGGCAGCTCGCGCATTCGGATTGAATGTCGCCTTTCGTATGGTGCCCTTGGGTGGGCGTAGCACTGTATCCATCAGTGGTCTCTCGATATGGAGATGACCGTTAGGAGGGGGAATAGGAATCGGATCTTCAACAGGAGATTTGCCTTTGGCTATCTCCGATTGTTTGTTTGAACTTGGAGGATTGTCATACGTCTTTGAACGAGTGGTGATATTAATCTCCTCATTACTTGTCATTAGGATTTCGCGGTTTGTGGACGTCTCTCCACGGGAAGGATTGGTCGGGTTGCCCCCTTGTGGGGATTCTTGGGCAACCATTTGTTGTTGCTGTTGGGGGAAAGGGTCAGTTAGCACTGCCGGGCGAGAGGATCCTTTAACGAACTTGTGGACCTCGTCCTTGTAGGGACAGTCACGCGTATAATGATCATCTTGACAAATCAGGAAGGGAAACTTAGCTTTCCGACGTGGTTTCTGGTCATTCTGGGTAGGTTGTGGCTTGGGGTTCTCCTGCTGGTTCTTCTTGGGTTTGCCACGATTGTTTTTCTTCTTTCCTCCGGATGGTTGTGAAGTAGATTGGACTGCATTCACTTCAGAGGAGACAGCAGGAGAAGTGGAAGCTTTTGAAGCAGCCTGGGTAAAAGCGGGAGAAGCAGAAGCTTGTTGTCCCGTCGAGTTGGAAGTAGGCTGAGTCTTGACTGAACCAACAATACCGTCAATGGGTGGTTCAGTGGTAGGCTTTGTAGGATCAGTGTGAACGCGGGAGGCATGTGGCAGAAGTTCATGTAAAGTACCGGATTGAGTATATACTAAATCCATGTATTGTGCTGCCGAGATGGCTTGTTCTTCTGTAACCGGTCTGCACATAGCGATATCTCTGGCTATGGGAGGCAAAAAGGATTTTGTAAACCAATCAGCAAGTAGCTGATCCGGAATAGGTGCCTTTATCAGCCTACGGCGTCTTCGCCACTCGTGGATGTGATCCGAGATGTGTGTGGAAGTGGTTTGACGCAGTGAAGTTAGCAGTTCTGTTCCAGTCTCATACCGGATGGGAAGCTGGAAATGTGTCAGAAACTGCATAGCCAAAGTATTGAAATCATGAAAAGAGTGCTGAGGCAGCTCGATGTACCATTTTGCTGCCGTTCCGGTAAGTGTACGTTGGAAGAGCCGAAGTCGGATGGAATCATCCATCAAGGAGTTGGATGAACACCAAAGATGGAAGGTCATCACGTGGTTCTTGGGGTCTTCCCCGGGCTTCGCATCGAACTTGGGAATGTCCAATGGTAGTTTGGCTGGAATAGGTGGCCAATGAGGTTCATGCCATATAGGATCGTTGATAAGCCTCGACAAATCTGGTAAGTCAAGTGTGGCCAAGAAGGGAAGTTGACGGTTGGTCTGCGGGTATGAGTAATAACCATGTGGTGCAGAGAACCCTGGAGGGCCCTGCATAGCATGCTGCTGTGTGTTATACGCATATGTGTTTCCCGCAGGATACTGCTGGAAGTTCTGCGGATAGTAAGCCATCTGGTTAACCGGTTGATTGTAAGCAGCCGGTTGGTAAGTGTTCTGCTGAGTGCGTATGGTACCCTGAGGTTGTTGATACCCAGGAATGGTTGCTGTTCCTTGTTGGGGAAAAGTTCCTTGGAATTGTTGTGTTCCAGGGATGTTACCACTATATTGTGTAAGTGGCAGATTTCCCATAGCAGGGTTGGTGGGTGGCTGCGACGGTGGTGTCCATGGAAGACTCGTTCCTGCTTGAGGGACGAGTGGAAATTGAAGTGATGGGTTCCATGGAGTTGTAGCAGCTGAAGGGTAAGGGAAGCCAGAATTCAGGTTGGGGGAAATCTGAGATTGCCCCCCAGCTTGGTTCCAGTTTCCAAAAAGTGAGTACCCCCCACTCTGTGGGATTTGATGATCCCAGGAAGGAAGCATGCCTGACGGGGGATGTTGAGAGTGAGGCCCGGTTGGAACACCGGAATAAGGTTGCCCACTGCCAGGTGGATTGTACATACCAAACTGAGTAGACACTGCTGGTTGGGAGGCTTGTTGGATTGAGCCAATAGGTTGTCCGCCAGCAGTTAGGTTGGATGGCCCTATATGAGGAGGGTGTAGACTGGGAACTGGGTTCCCAGCAAAAGGTTGTCCTCCGACTGGTTGGGTTGATGGTCCACCAGTTGGAGGTTGTTGACTAACAATGGGGTTCCTAACAAAAGGCTGTCCCCCAGCTGGTTGGGTTGATGGCCCACCAGGGAGGGTTTGTATGTTGGAGTTAGGGACCATTGCAGTCGGTTGTCCACCTCCTGAAATAGTATAAATGGTGCCTGAAGGTGATCCTCCGGTTGAAACGGAAGATCCAGCAGTATGACTAGGTGTTCTTCCACCGCTAGCCAAATATGATAGCATGGATTGGCCAACGGCGCCGAAAGTACCAATTTGCGGAGGGGGTCGTCCATATTGGACAGGTGAGGACGGAGAAAAAACTGGGTTATCCCTCATAGAATGTGCACCAAACATTGGTGATGACAGCAAATGTGGGGAATTTAGCCCAGGGGTATCGGCGTCGTCCATAACGTGTTCAATGATAAGAGGACCAACGAGTACTAGGTCCGAGTTCACATCCTGAAAGAGATTTTGGGGATCCGGCAGGAACCTAGGTATAGTAAAGTCGGAAGGTCCTGAGCCGTCTACAAAGGAATGATGAAATTCTGTGTTAGACGGGATGTTGGGATCCCTATAGTCAGAAGGTCGAGAAACGGGGGGTATCTAGACGCTGTCGAAAGCATTTGCTCTGTGCTGCGTCTAAATTGTGCCGATGCTAACGGGGAGTTCGCTAGGCTAACCATACTAGACTGGATGGAAGCCATGATTTCATGTCCCGGTGGGAGGTTGGATAAATGTAAAGTACGAGGTATGTTGCTAGAAGAACCTGTCTCCTGAGGGTGAACACTGGGTGACGTAGTAATAACAGGCGGAAGTTCCGCCTGGGAAGTAATGAAGCCGTAATCAGGTTCAAAAGGTGTGTCAGGTAGACGAGTATCTTCAACGATTTCAACATATCCGCCTGGGACTAAAATTAGGCCAGGTATGTCCTGGTCGGACCCTTCTGTGGTGCCAATAGATCCGTCTATATCATCGTGAAAAGTGTCTGATGGACGGGAAGTGTTGGCATCCGGTAGAAGGATGAACTCTGGTCTAGTACTCTGGGTTGTGCTAGGTTCAGCTGTTGTAACTGTGTCCACTGTAACAGATAAATCTGGAATGACAGTGGAAGTCTCAGACATGCTAGTGGTTGCAGAAGCTGGAATAGATTCTGAGACTGTGCTGTGTGTGGCAGTTACGGGCGTAACTGAAGATGTTGTATGTATCGGCGGTGGAATGTTGCCTCGACCAGCACCGCGGCCAGGAGGAGCAGGAATGCGTGATGCAGGCGGACCAGAAGTCCGTGGCGCTGGTGGTGGTGGAGGGCTTAGGCCCTGTTGTCTTCGTGATCTTCGTTGTTGATCTGACATGATGATGGGAAAATGAAAATCGGGGGCAGTACCGTGAACAAAGAACTCAAAAACTCTAATGCAGCCGAGTGTGCAAAAGAGGAGCTAGAAAAAATCAAGGCTCACAGGCCAAAAAAGCAAGCTCTAAAATCTATACTGAGACCGGTGTCTCAATAAGCGAGCTGATCAACAAAAATGGCCAGAATGCCAACAAGAAGTCCGTACAAAAAAAAAATGACCCTCTACAAAGATGAGACGCCAAGCAAACTCCTAACTAAGAGCTGGAGACCTCAACAGGCTGTATCCTTCGCAAGGTGATGAAATCCAAGTCGAACAATACAACATGAGAGACCGATATAAGAAGGATATCCCTCTACCGAAAGGGATCCTGGGTAAAAGAGCCCTAGTAGAATAGATACTAAGCTACCTCGTTCATGACACGTCGGAAAAGTTTTTGGGCACTTCAGCCTTCCGAAGAAGACAGCGATCGATGTTGCCTTAGGGCTAAGTGGAGTGCGGTATTCCACAGAGTCCGTCCGGTTCTCAATCTCGCGGCCGTTTAACCCCTGAAAGTTGGAAACAGTCAGGAGGCCCCTCCACAAACTAGTTGTGACCGTGTCAATAAGTACTAGAGGATTTTAGTTCCCTAAAGACAACGACTATGTCTCAGATGAAAATGACAAGGGGGAATTATCTTGATGCCTATCCCCGGTGTCCTACCTAACTACCAATTTCTTTTGATTTCCTCAAGTGAGGTTAAAGTTGGTTGAATTAGGGTGATTAATTTTAGTGGCTGTCTTACTCAATCAGGTAGTGGACGTGAAACTTGATGGTGTTATGACGACTCAAACCATGCAAATGAGAATGAATAAAAAATGAGCCTTTGTCTTCGATGAAATCTAGCTAAGGTAAAGATAGAGGTTCTTCGATCAGATATGCATAACAATTTTCACAAGCAATCAAAGTAAAAGATTTTTCTTTTCTTTTCGATTTATAAACAAAGCCAAACTGAAGTAAACACTCTTTTCAATGCACTGATTTTACAATCTACAATGCTTCTATAATGAGAATTTCTATGGCAAAATTAATGGTTCATTTCCCTATGCAAAATACCACTAGACTTTTTCAATTTAAACAACAAAAATTGCTCTCAACCAATGATCTTTTTAATTTACTGAAAATGATAATGACAATATGACTGTAAAAACTACAGTATTCAGTAACAAAAGACAGTGGTGTTGAGTTGGTTGTGGGGAAAAAATCAAGTCAATGCAATCAGATTGAAAAATGACCAATATATCAAAAATGCCACTTAATTCAATAAATCAATCAAGCTCACAAACTAGGTAATAAGCACACCATACAGACTGGAAATTAACCAGGATGCTAACAGGAAACAGTTTAGACTATCTGAGGCAGAGAGAAACTCAGGGAACCAAGCAAAAATAAAAAAAAATTAAACACTTGCAGACACTACCGCGGGCTATAGTCTGGCTGAAACGCGGCACTGTGACAGTACCGCTCTGGTACTAAGTCCTGGGATGCGGTACTACCGCGCTGGAATCAGCTATGAGGGCGCGGTACTGTGACAAGGGAAAGAAAAAGCGCAACTTGAGAAGAAAAGATAAAAATTTCAGGGTTGTTGCTAACCCAGGGGACTCAGTAATTAAACAGGGAGATAAATACTGCGAGGAGGGGTGAATAAGGGTCAAAAAGGACCAAGATTCAAACTAGTTTGAAGTGCAACAAAAACTCACAATTCAAAGATAAATGACTGTGAATTGAATCAATCAAGTAGTAATCAAAACCAGCGGAGTCGCCATTCTTGTTATGTGGAATTCTGCCCTACGGATAAGTCAAAATTCCCTTAGACTAAAGCAGACTTTAGCTAACTCTAGACTAAGAACAAAACAAAACAAATGCTACCTTGAATCCCTAGATCTAACAAACATTTCAGGATTAAAATGCTGAAGAGAGTAGAAGGAGTTTAACTGACCTTATATCCGAACGCTTGTTTTTGGTATTTGCTCCAAGCTCCAAGTCCTCACAAGTGAACCTGTTAAAATGGAACCAAAACACAAGTATGCACTATTCTCTAGCAATCTGAAACATGAGTTAGGATCTAAATCTATGAACGATACAAATCATATCATTAAAACAAGATTAACACAAATGATTTGGGAAAACAAGACAAGTTATTCCATTACAACTTGAAGAGTACTTACAAAGGGTGCTTGATGTCCAAGCCAATCTTCCAACTCCAAGTGTCTTCTCCTCTAGCTATCTCCACAATGCTGTAAGACCATAAGTTTGGTGCTCTCAAGAGTCCTCCTCTTTTCCAATGGCATACCTCTCTTTTATAGTGAATGGTGAGGTTAACCAACAAGAGAGATGGGTGGATCTAAGGAGAGATAAGTGGATCAGGGTTTCTAATCGAAGAAAATGAGTTGAGATCGAATCAAGGAACCCAATCTTCCATTATCTTCGAAAATCCAAAATCCCACGAGCCAAGGGAAAAAAGCTATTAAAAGAGTACCGCGCTTTGCAAATACTGCAGAACGCGGCACTGCCGCGCTTTGGGGAAAAAGCAGAACGCGGTAGTGTCTAGTACCGCATTTTGGGAAAATAGCAAGGCGCGGTAGTGTGTGAAAATAAAGTCCAAGGTGGGTCAAAACTTGGCAGGGTGGATTCACCTTCAAGGTTGACTCATCATCTGTCTCTTCTGGATGGTTTAAAACAGTAGGGGAAGTGTCGTCAACTTGTTTTGTGACGGGGATGCGACACTGTGAAACATTGAGGTATAACATAGGATTTTCCATTCAATGCAAACGAGTGCCATGTTCAAGAACGACTATATACTGCCACTAAGGTATTTAACACAAGCACTTTCCTTTTTCCCCATCATGAATGATGAGTGCCTCATGTGTTTTTTAACGAGCTTGATCAGGGTAACCAGATGCTCGGTATAGCTCATCTCATAGATGAGTCCAATCCCAAATATTTTCCGAACATAGGATAGGAGGGGTTTGTCGCATGATGGGCCCTTCAATGTGAAAATTTAACGAGTCCATAGAAGGAAAACTTGGTTTTCATTTCATATTTAGAGAGTCTGAAAAGAACTAAAGAAGACTCCAACGGTCCTTTTTCGTAATTTTAGGTTCATCACTCGAAAAAGGGTAAAACAACGCGGGAGAGGACTCTTCCAGTCATGATTGGCTAGAGTATTCCTTTTTTGTAATTAATGCCTCCTAGTCCGAAAAAGGGGTAAACTATCGCTAGGAAGACGACCATTCAAATACTTTAACAAGTGTGAAGACGACAAGTTTGCTTGGCAATCTTTTCAATTTTAGGGAGTCTGAAAAGAGTTGAACTATGGACTCTAGGGGGTGTCCTTTTCCGTGGAAGTTTAATGAGCCCGAAAAAGTGATAAACCATAACTCGGTACTTGTTCTCATGATTTGGTGAGTACGAGAACAAACGAAGTGTAAACTCATCCTCATGCAATTAATGCGACTAAACAAAAATAATAATGACAAAACATTCAAAGGGATGTACATACTTATAATTACCGTTGGTGATGCGAGACACATTATAAAAGACCATTTTTACGACTCCTGTACACTAGAAAAAGTGTCAAATAGCCCAAATATAACGACAAATGGTCGAAACTATAGTAAATGGCCCAAAAGAATCAAAATATTTGAAAATGAATATTCCATTTCATTCTATAAATAGAAATATAGGCCAAAAATAGAAATATTATTCAAATTGCCAATTTGGGTGGAGAAGTACCAATTTGGAGCCAAAACTTCCATCGTCGATTTCGAGAGCTACAATCTGCCGTTTCACCAGCCGTCCGAACCAGGTAGGCCTAAATCTTAGCCAACAACTTTGTAGTGGTTTAGTTTTTGCATTTTTATGCATTTTTTGAGTTTTTTGATGGTTTGGGGAGGGGCCAATGCACCCTCGGCTCATCGCAAGTGGCCCTTTTGGGACTTGCGATGAGCCTAGGTCGTTACAAGTCTCGAAAATGGGGCCTGCGATGACGTCGCACTGTATTTGATGGTATCCTGTGATGACAGAAACTCCAATTCCAAGCATCAAATATATCCCAAAAAATAAGTTGTTTCCAGTTGGAGAAAGTCCTAACATGATTTAAATGCTCCTTTTGGCAGGTTCCTAGCAAGAAGAGATGGTTTTAGAGTGGACAGAAAGAGAACACAAGTTGGAAGATGAGCAAGCCGTAAATGATCCACAATGTGTGGCTGCTTTGCGAAACTGTGGGCCATTCGAAGTGCTTAAAAGAATAGGACCAGTTGCATATAGACTTGCATTGCCTGCTAGCACTAAAGCTCATAATGTTTTTCATGTCTCTTTGCTAAAGAAATATGTACATGATCCTAACCATGTGATTAATTGGGATGTGATCCAGGTGGAACCCGAGGGAGAATTCCAAACCGATCCATTGTGCATCCTAGACAAGAAGGTAACATTGCTCCGGAACCGAGCCATCGGACAGGTAAAGGTGCAATGGAAGCACTACGGTCTCGATGAGGCTACATGGGAGCTGGAGGATGCCATGAGGGTGGCATATCCATTTTTGTTTAGTTTTGATGAGCACTGAGGACAGTGCTAATGTAAGGGGAGGGGTATGTCACGTCCCCATTTTGACCCCCTTCGCATTAAATCGTAAATGATATAAATATTGTTACTTAATCATGGTGAGGAGCTCAAGGCCAAGGCCCCACCATTGATTTAGCATTTTATGTATCGGCAATTAAAGAAATAGATGCCTATGGTTCTTGTGCTAGATGGGCACGATGTAAATAAGACACCATGTAAAATCGAATTTTAATGAAAAATACCCACAACTAGCTATGCAATGCAACAAAAGAGATGGGGCATGATTCTACAAGGGAAAGGGAAGGAAATTATTTAAACCCTTGAGCCAATGGTGTTAATCCATATGTCAATGGGGAAACCCATAAATCACCAACTACCCATTTTGTCTCATGCACCCAATCATTTAATTCTTCCAAGAAATTGGTTAAGGCAGTTAATGCCTTGGAAATGAAGAAGTATGGCAGCCAATTTCATGCATGGGCAAGCCATCAACTTGGAAATTCGTGTTTTTGCTTGTTGTGCAAGGGAACACCCACGAAATGGTGCCCAAATCCATGGGGAACAGGCAGTCTTCACTCATTCACGTAGTTGGAGCTAGCTGGGCCTTTCCCTACACGTTTTTCATCCAAATCCTTCATTTTTCCATGCCTGGGAGTTCGTTTTTGCATATACAGTATCTTGGGAGAGAAGGGGCACGATTTGGGGACTGTATGGAGGTCGTTTTTGCCCCCGAATGTCCTAGGACGTTTTTCTGAAAACGGATTTGGCTTCCCTGGGTTGTTCCCCAACTTCCCATTTCGTTTTTGTGGGTTCCCACGTTTTTCTGAGTTAGCTGAAACCCCACCTCTTGCATCTCACTGTAAAAACGTTTTATCTTGCCCCATAATTGTGTTCTGCTGTTGTGTGCATCCTCGTTTTTGGTTTGATCCTGTGAATTGAATTCTTGGAGTGGTAGTGGACAGAAGTGGCTTGATAAACCTAGTGGGGGAGACAACCTCTCAAGAAGATCAAGAGGGCTTTGGTTACTCTTCTATGCATACCCTAAGAGAACTAAATAGGGAAGGTATGGCTTGAGGGACTGTATAGCAGTGAAAAGAATACTTCCTTGTGCTGGGTGTGTAGGTATTGTGGGTGCCAAGCTAGATAGATCTTGCAAGGTTATCCCTGGCTCTGTGCTAGAGCTCACTAGCTTAGCAACTCTTCCTTCCCATCTCCTAGCAGCCTGATAAACCCAATTGTAGATTGGCTTGGCTCATCTTGGGGTATGCTTGGCTATGTGTGAGTCTGTTGTTCCCTGGTTCCTTGTAGAGGTCATGCCCAACTCGGAGGTGGTAGTGGTGCTGAGAGATTGAGGAGCACACTGGCCTACGGTTGGGTGGAACGTTGCAGTTGCATAGCTAGTTGCTTGGGGCTACTCTTATAAGATAAGTATTCTCCTGTATATTCTTGCAATTATTTAATTGATGGATATCTGAATGTATGATGGATGTGCAATTCTTAATATTCCGCTATGATTTTCTTAAAATCATTCATTTCCATATGTCTATGTTATATTATGTGAATGCTTATGGTTAAAAGTTTCATGGGGCTAGACGCCCAGTTCAGCATCACGTCTGTTATGCACTTTCATATATATATATTTTCAATTAAATTTGAATGTTTCTTTTTAATGTATGGGGCTGGATTCCCGGTTTAACCTCACGATCCTCTCCATCTGGCTGAATAGAATGGGAGGGGACGTGACAACCTACCAAGGTCCATGCAGAGATTTGGGGTTGGAGCATCTGTGTGCTTCAACGCCTTGCTCTGCAAGGTGGCTCGTACTGTGGACTTCTTCCCTACACAGCGACAGAGAGCTGTGCGAGTCATGGGTGTGCGGATCAGGCATGGTGACTGAGACACTTTTATATTTGTACTTGAGAGCTTTAGAAGCCTCATATTTTGTAGTTACTGAAATCTTATGATGCTTCATATTTTTGTAGAGACTCACTGAAAGTCAGCGTGCTTCAGATTTTGTACCAGCACTACTTTTGAGCAATTTATATATATTATTGGCGATTTATACATTATGTGTCTTTGAAATGATTAGTGATGTGATCTTGTTTACATGTTTGCTTCTGTACATTATACTTACATGTTATGAAATGCTTTTACATATCATGACTGTTATGTGTGTGCAATGTACCAATCCATGATGAAATTGGCCATCGAGTCAGCAACTGTGTTCAATTCTTGTGGAATGTGTAGGTATTGAATGGATTCAAATGACCTTTCCAAAAGACATACTCATCTAAAGAGATGGAGTAGGGTAGGATCACGGATAACGTAAATCCAGTTGAGATGAGAAACCACTAGTTGAGAATCCCTATGGATGACAATGTGGTCCATACCCAAGGAAATGGCGTCGATCAGGGTTCCGATTACAGCCTGATATTCTGAGGCATTGTTGGTCGCAAACCCTAGACAATTTCCTCCTGAGCTAATGAGCTCGCCTGTAGGGGAATAAAGTACCCAGGCTGCTAAAGCAAGGTTACGGGTATGCCGGCTGGCGCCATCCGCGAATCCATAACACGTCGCCATCTGCACATGCAGACAGAACATGGTGTAAGGAGCAGAAAACAAGATCTAAGAGATTTGAAAAATAAAATGTGTCACACCACACAAAAACACAAAAACACGCCATGCACAGTATATACAAGTCAGTCTATGCATGAGAAATCAAGCATAGTATCTCTTTAGGTAAAGCCCATTGTGGGGTTCACCAAAAGAGATGCCGTTGTAATCTTTGAGCTCGTAGGCTCCTTTTTCCAACATACGTTTAATGACGTAAGGTCCATGCCACATGGACTCGAACTTCCCAGCTCCTAGCTTATCATGTTTCTGGTCATAAGTAAGGACCAGGTCGCGCTTGTTGAAGATACGAGGTTCGACTGACTTATTGTACTGGGCCTTGATGCGTTTCTTATGTGCTTCATTAGCAAGAGCAACATCGTGGTGGGACTCGTCAAGCTTAGCTAAGTACAAGAGTCGTTCTTCCTCAGCAGTAGTGTCAGAAAGAAGTTCTACAGCGAGTTGAAGAGATAGAATTTCGCACTCTATTGGTAAAACAGCCTCCAATCCATATACCAATTGGAAAGGAGTGAAGCTTGTGGCAGTTTTAATGGTAGTTCGGTAGGCCCATAATGCTGAGAAGAGCATATTGTGCCAGTTGGAATTTTGTGTCCCTACCATCCTTTGGATCATAGTTTTCAAGACCTTGTTAATGGCCTCGACTTATCGATTGGATTGCAGGTAGTAGGGAGTTGAGTTTTCATGGCGAAAACCCAACCTGTGGCTCAATTCATCAACCATATGGTACTGAAAGTGAGAAACATGATCGGTGACTATAGCCCGAGGAACTCCAAACCGTGCTATTAAATGGTTGAACATGAAGAGTGTGCCGGTTTTGCCGTCGTTTTGGTATGTACACATAGCCTCGGCCCACTTCATAAAGTAATCCATAGCTACGATGATGTAACTATGCCCCCCTGCCGAGGTAGGCTTAAAATGCATAAAATATATGCCCCATTTTGCGAATGGGCCAATGGAAATAACCGAAAATAACTGGATGTAATAGGGCAGGATGCGTGTGCTTCTTCATATGGAAGTGTTGGCAAGGGGGACAGTTCTTAACAGCCTCAATACAATCTTTAAAGATAGTAGGCCAGTAGTATCCTGCATGCAAAATCTTCTGGGTAGTAGCAATCCTAGAGAGGTGACCGCCACACGCCCCAGCATGACAGTCATTTAGAATGCGTTCGGCTTCCTCGTGCATTAGGCAATGTCGAAGAATGAAATCGATGCCGCGACGATACACAGTATCAGTTATGATCAAGCAATACTTTTCGTGGTGGCATATCTTATGATGATCATTGCGAGATAGTTGAGGATCGAAGCATTGGGTCTTAAGATATAACATGATATCTCCATACCGTGGGTTAGACATACTGATGAGAAATAATGTTTCATCGGGAAATGAATCATTGTGCTCTACTTCTACAACAGAACGGGGGAGGTCATAGATGAGCTCAGCAAACACCAAAGACTTCTTAGACTTATCCTTTTTGAAAAGAAGATGAAATTCTTACAGTATCACAATCCAGCATGAATACTTGCCCCCAAGTACTTGATGTGTCAGTACGTGGTACATGGGGTTCGAATCAACGATGATGGTGGTGGTGCAAACCAGGATGTAATGACGGAACTTCTGGACAGCAATGACTGCCATGAAAGCTATTTTTTCAACATGTGAGTATCTAGTTTTGTTGTTAGTGAGACACTTACTCGCACAGTATATCACATGTTCCTAAGTATTTTGATCTTCCTGTACCAAAACCATGGTGATAGTGGTAGCAGAAGTGGTGAGATACAAAATGTAATCGCGATAATAATTAGGCGGTTGAAGCACGGGGGCATGCGTGATAGTATGTTTGATACAGTCAAAATATTTTTGAACTTGGTTGTCCCAAATGAACAGGACAACCTTCTTAAGCAATTTCATGTATCCCTGAGTCTTCTCCATGAATTTACAGATAAAACGTCGTAGATAAGTCGCCTTCCCTTGGAGACTTTGAAGTTCTGTAACATCAATAGGAGGTGGTAGGTTGATGATGGCCTCCACCTTCAAGGAATCAATGTGGATCCCATATTTAGAGACAATGAATCCTAAGAGGTACCCAGACTCAATGCAAACGATGGTTGCCAGATTTGTTAACGGACAATCCACTCGACCAGAGGCGACTTGGATCTCCCTAGCCCAATGCGAGTCTAAAACAAATAAAATAGACTACAAATTTGTTTCCTAGATCTACTTAAGGATCAAGTGCTAGATGTATTACCTCTTTGATTCGCTATCCTTTCTCCTGCTATGTTGCTCTACGTCCCACGACCATCAGATCCAAGCTGCAAGACCTGTCAAGACACATAAAAGAGAAACGAGTAAAGAGCATCTATACAATAAGAGATCTATGTAAACAGTTAAGCAGGTAAACAACACAACATCATCATACATACGAAACAATATTGGTGGAAATCATTTGTATTAGTGCAAATAGAGGAGTACATGATAGAGATATAGAACTACAACCAATGACTTAAAGTAGTAGCCCTTCTCCACACAAAACAATTGTCAGGCCCTTCCAAGGAAGCATGAGAGTCTCCAATAGGTGAGGGAAAGTGTCCAAGAGAGATTTCACCAGCATGTAGATACCATAGTATTCCTCCCTTTGGTATGGGAGTGAGCCTCACATATATAGGACTAAGTGGATGAGGTTATGGATAGGATAGGATGAGAGATGGTAGGAGAGAGATAGGGGATCTTCCCAATAGGTTAGGGTTCGAGTGCCAGCTCCCCGAGAGATCAGGGATAAGCCCCCACATAGGCAAGTTTCGAGAAGGATCTCGAAATGGCTATTTTTTCCCATTAACAGACCTCGTCGCACCTTGCTAAAGAGAAACCTGTGACGTCGCATGTTGCTAGTGTGCAACCTGCAACGACCTCTCAAAAGGTTGTGCAAAATGAGCACCAATCCTCCCAAATGATCAATCAGTCCAAGTGAATTTTGGGATGTACACACTAAATCAAGATGATGGGTAGATTTTAGGTGTAACAGAATGCCCCCCAAAGCATGAAGTTGTTAAGGATGTACAAGTGAAGTGCTTTCATAGAAATATTGGAAAAAGACTTGTCGGATGAAGGACACTATTGTAGTACAACTGACTCTGAACTGACAATCTCATATGTAGTACAACATGGCTTCCGACCAATGCATTGCAGATCCATGGTAGTAATGACTGACTGAACATAATCATGGCTACTAGACACAAGCGTAGATCCATGATAAGATGATAACACAGCCACAACCAATAGAAAAGTGGATCCGTGTAATATGACTCAATACAAACTCCATCGCAACTTGGGTAAAAACATGACTCCCCAGGGTCTTCAAGCTGAACCCGCAATGATACTAATCTATCCATGTGATTACAAATGTCTTGACCTCGAACATGGTAGAAACCACTTGATTACCGTTCATTGATGTAAACCATTAACAAGTGCGAGGGAGATCATCATTAATGTCAATGATTCCCAAGGTATCACAGTACATATCTTCAAGCATGAATAAATGAGTTGAAGTCGAATGCAAGATGAAATATTTCAATCAAGAGTCAATGATGTAAACTCATGATGAAAGCGAGGTAATCTACCATTGAGGCATATAGGGCCAAGGTACTTGGTTGGTTTCTAGATTCAATCCTCGGATGGTGTGTTGAAGTCAACAAGGATGAATCCGTCGAAGGAGGGCAATAATGAATCCCCCATCAAACGACACGAAACACGACAAAAGATGTGTAGAGTGGATCAGATGGTACAATAACATGTGAGACTGATGCAAAGTAACAACGGCATGATGACGTGTGTACTGACTGCAAAATGATGAGTGATGAATGTGTTCTTGAACATGGGCATGGCATGACTTGGCAGTATTGACATGAGAATGATGCAAACTTCTAATGCAACTGATGATGGAAGCTTTCTCCGAACGACTCAGAGGAGTAACAAAACTCAGAAAGTAAGCGAGGACTCATAGACAAACAGATGACCCAAGTACTGTATGCAATGCAAACGAGTGCCATGTTCAAGAATGACTATATACTTCCACTAAGGTATGTAACACAAACACTTTCCTTTTTCCCCATCGTGAATGATGAGTGCCTCATGTGTTTTTTAATCATCTTGATGAGGGTAACCAGATGCTCAGTATAGCTCATCTCATAGATGAGTCCAATCCCAAATATTTTCCAAACCTAGGATAGGAGGGGTTCGTCGCATGACGAGCCCTTCAATGTGAAAATTTAACGAGTCCATAGAAGGAAAACTCGCTCGTCATTTCATATTTAGAGAGTATGAAAAGAACTAAAGAAGACTCCAACAATTCTTTTTCGTAAAGTTAGCCTCATCGCCTGAAAAAAGGGTAAAACAACGCGGGAGAGGACTCTTCCAGTCATGATTGGTTGGAGTATTCCTTTTTCGTAATTAGTGCCTCCTGGTCCGAAAAAGGGGTAAACTATCACCAGGAAGATGGCCATTCAAATACTTTAACAAGCGTGAATGTGACAAGTTCACTTGGCAAGCTTTTCAATTTTAGGGAGTCTGAAAAGAGCTTAACTATGGACTCCGAGGGGTGTCCTTTTTCGTGGAATTTTAACGAACCCGAAAAAGTGATAAATCATAACTCGGTACTTGTTCTCATGATTTGGTGAGTACGAGAACAAACGAAGAGTAAAATCATCCTCATGTAATTAATGCGACTAACCAAAAATAATAATGACAAAACATTCAAAGGGATGTTCATACCTGTAATTACCATTGGTGATGCGAGAAACGTTATGAAAGACTATTTTTATGACTCTTGTACACTAGAAAAAGTGTCGAATAGCCCAAATATAATGACAAACGGTCGAAACTATAGTAAATGGCCCAAAAGCATCGAAATATTTGAAAAAGATTATTCCATTTCATTGTATAAATAGAAATATAGGCCAAAAATAGAAATATTATTCAAATTGCCAATTTGGGTGGAGAAGTACCAATTTGGATCCAAAACTTCCATCGTCGATTCTGGGAGCTACTGTTATACCTCAATATTACACATTATGTATTGGTGTTGCATCCTTGCACTAGTGACCTAAACGACAGTTTCCCTTAAAGATCATCTGAACATTTAGAGTGAAAAACACTGACTGAACACTGAAAGCAAAACCTTTTTCTGCCATCTGCCAACCCAACTTAGCCCTATTTGTGAGCACTACCGTTCCCTGCACATCTACAGGGGTGCGGTAGTCAGCACTACCACGCATTGCTCCTTCTCTGGGGCGCGGTACTACCACGTCATGCTCAGTTATAGGGGCGTGGTAGTCTGAAATTAGCCTTTTTTCCTTGGATTTTGGGATTTCGACCTTCAAGGAGATTTTGTTGGGATTACCATCTTTGGTTCGATCCTAACTCATTCTTTGTTTAGCTGGCCTGATCCACTAAACCCTCCATAGATCCACACTTCTCTCTTGTTCGTTAACCTTCCCACATACTATAAGAGAGAGGCCTTCCTTGAGCCAAAGGGAGGACTTTTGGGGCATCAAACCTATGATCTTCAGACTTCTGCAGATATAGCTAGAGGAAGCACTTGGAGTTGGAGGATTGGCTTGGATATCAAACAACCTTTGTAAGCACTCTTCAAGTTTGTAATAAAAAATAACTTGTCTTTTTTTTCCCATTTCATGTGTATTGTATGGATCTTTGATATGAAATGTATCTAGTTTAGATTTGAACTTAATCTTTGCTTCAAGGTATTTGGAAGCTTGCATGATTTTCCTTTGTTCGATTTCAGCAGGTTCTACATTGGAGCTTCGGGATCAAGAGATATAAGCGGGACAAACGTCGAATTGGAAGGTGAGTTATGTCTTTCATCTCTTCTGAATGCATTTAATCTTGTTGTGAAGATTAGTTCAGGAACTCAAGGTAGCATTTGTTTCTTTTTTGTCTTATTTTAGGGTCAGTTAAAGTCTACCTTAACCTAAGAGAGTTTCTACCTATCTGTAGGGAGAAATTTCTACAAAAAAAACTGGCGAATCCACTGGGGAGTTGAATCCATTTTCTTTGCTTGTGAAGTTTTATTTCAATTTCACTCTTTGATTGTAAGAATTGGGTTCTTTCACCCTCATTCACTTCCCTATTCTCTGCATTAGACTTCTGTTACAGATCAGTAAGTCCTTTGGGTTGGCAAACCCTTGAAAAGTCAAGATCTTTTCTCAAAATTCCGCCTCTTTCCTCCTATTCACACACTACCGCGCTCTCGTAACTGCCTACAGAGTGGTAGTACCGTACCTTAACCACTGTCTAGAGCACGGTAGTCTATCAGTACCGCTCCTTGGTTGCCTGCAAGCCCTCGATAGTTCCTGGAAAGTGTTTTTCTTTGGTTTGTTTGGTTATTTTTGGGTCTTTTTGAGATTTGGATCCATGTTTGCCCTTTGAGTAAACACTAGTGTTTTGCTTGCATTTTTAAGCGAAATGGGTTCTATTTTTGAAAAAAAAATTTCCCCTCATGGCCGAGGGGGGCCATGAATCGTGCATCCTACAGTCGTTTTGACCCATATTAAGGTTTTGAGATCATTTTTTGGTTTGGTGTGTTTGGATTGCTTGGCATCTTATTTCCTTTACATCCTATGTAATGATTGTTTGAAAAAATTGATTCCTTGCCTCCGCTTTAGTTCAAAGAGAAGCTTGATTTTGTCGTTCTTTTACCGTATTCATGAAATTGAAACACATAGGTATTCTTCTTGCTTTAATTTAATCATTTGACATTCTTGGTATTACATTCATGAGAAGAAGAAATACTTGTTTCATATTTATGTGCATTTGAGTTAGACGATATTATTAGGTTCTTCTCTTTGTCTTGCATTTGATTGGAAGCATTTGTAGAATCTTTCTTTCCGTAGCTTGGATGTGTCTTTTTCAAGTGTGAAAAGATAGGAAATGGATTAGAATCGTTACATTTGGTGTTCATATGAAGAACTTTTTCATTTCTTTGGGTTAGTTTTGGGTACATATTTTACTTCTTTCTATCATTTTGAAAAGGAATAAAATTGCATGTGCATTGGGTTCTACATATTGGGAACGAAAAGAATTCTTCCTTACTTTAGATAGTGTTCATCGAAGAGAAAGGCTCATTTCGATTCATCTTCATTTGCATGGTTTGAGTCGTCACAACACCATCAAGTTGCACTTCCATAACCCGATTGTGTAAGACAACCTCTAAAATTAATCTCCCTAACTAAACCAACATTAACCTCACTTGAGGAAATCAAAAGAATTTGGTAGTTAGGTAGGACACCGGGGATAGGCATCAAAATAATCCCCCCTTGTCATTTTTCATCTGAGACATAGTCATTGTCTTCAGGGAACTAAAATCCTCTAGTATTTGTTGACACGGTCATACACCAATTTGTGGAGGGGCCTCCTGACTGTTTTAAACTTTTAGGGGTTAAACCGCTGCGAGATTGAGAACCAGATGGACTCTGTGGAATGCCGCACTCTGCTTAGCCCTAAGGCAACATCGATCATTGTCTTCCTTGTATTCATAGTAATACAAGAGTGATAAGGAAGAAGCCCCGAAAACCTTTTCCAACGTTTCATGAACGAGGTAGCTTAGTGACTTTTCTTCTAGGGATCTTTACCCAGGATCCCTTTCGGTAGAGAGATATCCTTCCATTATTGGTCTCTCATTTTGTATTGTTTGACTTGGATTTCATCACCTTGCGAATGATACAATTTTTTGAGGTCTCCATCTTTTAGTTAGGAGGTTTTGCTTGCTATATTGTAGAGGGTCTTTTTCTTTGTAGGGAGGTTTGTTGGCATTCTAGCCGTTTTGTTGTACAGCTCGCTTACTGTGGCATCGGCCTCGGTATAGCTTTTTTAGCTTTCTCTTTTGGCCTCTGAGCCTTGTCTTTTCCTAGCTTCCCTTTCGCACGCTTGGTTTCCTGAGGGTTTTTGAGTTCTGTTTAACAGGACTTCGTCCACATCACTTAGTTTTTTTTTATGGAGAATCTACCTCCATGCACCCATGCTCCTTCTGGGACTACTGATCCGGAGACCCCTTTTCAAGGGGTACCTTTTACTTTTCCTCCAGTTGGAGATATTGGTCCTCCCTTTATTGCCATGTTAAATCTTCCTGGACTAACCATAGGGTTACCGGTATGGTTTTTCAATCCGGTAATTCCGATTGCACCCAATGTTTCGAATGTTAATTCTCCACCATGAGAGAGTCAATCCAAAACTAATCCTTCCCCTTCTTCATCGTATGAATCTTCTTCCGTTCCTTCTTCCTCGCCTGATCAAAGCAATAGTGTTAGTAATCGGGAGGATAATAAGAAGAAGAAAAGGAAAGTTAAGAAGAAGAAGGACAAGGAAGAGACCAAGCATAAACCAGTTGCCTCTAATGGAACTCATTCTACGAAAACACCTCATAAGCCCAAGTTCCCTTGCAAACTATACAAGGGTGATCACTTTCTCAAGGATTTCCCCGGCCTTTCCTGTGTATCAGATGTGTGGTCTAAAAACCCAAAACCACTTGTATCATCAACCTCTAACCATCATGTCGATGACACTCCCTCAACTAGTGACCCCTTGGTGAACGGTAGGAAGGGTAAAGTCCTATATCCCTGTTTGATATGCAAGGGTATGCACCGTACTTTCCTTTGTCCAAGCATGGATGAAGCCTCGCGGTGGTTGGAAGATATTACTAGTTCTCAACTGGTGCCTCCAATAAAACATAGTAAACTGTCCCTTGACCCCCTGCTGGTTGGCCAAGTGATCAATTCAGTTTCATTTGAAATTGATCCCACTCTCCCTTGTGAGAGTGAAGTGATCGAGTCACTGTCATCTCCACTCGATCCCACTCTTTCATTGAAGAAAGTCCAGACTGAAGCAGTCATCTTGACACAATCTTCGTCTCATTCTTATTTTCGAAGCGAGAGTGAATTGGAAACCGCTGATGTTTTCCTTATCGGTTTAGAATGTCCTCGGCAAGGGGAAACCCTATCCATTTATGTGAGACCCCCTCCAAGTACTGAGGTCATTTCCTTTGATTGGAATGGTCTAACAGAATCTCGTCTTCCTTCGAGTGTTCTTTTTCAAATATCTGTAGGAGTTTTCGATAAAGAAATTTTTCATACAATAGTTGATTAAGGAGCTTCTGTTAGTATTCTATCCTCAACTGCTTGGAAAGCCTTAGGTTCTCCTCGGCTTGTGCCCGTCACTGACCAGATACTGGCTTTCAATAGAAGGCCTACTGGACCTTTAGGGTCCCTCCCTTAGTTACCTATCACTTTGGGAGGGAAAACTGTCTGTATTGATGTCATGGTCGTCCAAGGTCCCTTAGATTTTAATCTACTCCTTGGACGTGATTACGTCTATGCAATGAAGGCTATAGTGTCCTTACTCTTTTGAGTGATGTATTTTCCCCATCATGGGAATGTTGTGACCGTCGATCAACTTTCCTTTGTGACGCCCATTCATCGCATGACTCCTAGTCACCAGAATTCCCTAAATGGCCCACATGTTTTAGTGGTTTCTTCCCCCTAGGGGGGGACGCTTGGAGGAAAGTTCTATTCCAGTGTCAAGCTCGTTAAAAAATGAAACCATTTTCTCAAGCATAGTTTACTTTTGGTTTTAAGCTTGTGTAAAAATAAAACCAACCATCATTTCAAGCATATCTTACTTTTGGTTTTAAGCTTGTGTAAAAATGAAACCAACCATCATCCCAAGCATAGTTTACTTTTGGTTTTAAGCTTGTGTAAAAATGAAACCAACCATCATTATGAGCATAGTTCCCTTTCTATGTCAAGCTCGTTAAAAAATGAAATAGGTTCCCACGAGCATAGTTTATTCTTTGTTTCAAGCTTGTTAAAAAATGAAATCGACCCTCAAGCACAGTTTACCATTGGTTTCGAGCTTGTGTAAAAATGAAATCAATCCCAAGCATAGTTTACTTTCAGTTTCAAGCTCGCATAAAAATGAAACTACTTTCGAGCATAATTTCTTTCTGTTTTAAGCTCGTTAAAAAATAAAAAGGACTCTTTCAAGCATTGTTATTATCTATTTTCAAGCTTGTGTAAAAATGAAATAGATCTCCCTTCCATTTGTTCGAGTCTCTTGCTAGAGTTAGGATTTGAACCTTCATTTCATCTGCCTGGGTCACTTGGTCCTAGTTCTCGCTACCCCCCCTGGTGAACACATTCGGATTAGTAACCAGGATTTTTGGGTAAGGAAGAAGAGTAGTCAAACGAAATGAAGCTTGGGGAGCATGTTTAGCCATTAGTAATCATGCTGGGGGCATTTACCAACCTCTGGTCATCATGTTGGGAAGGAAACCATCAATGGGACTTAACCGTGAGCAGAGTTTACCATTGGTTTCAAGCTCATTAAAAAATGAAACCAGTAGTCTGAGCAAAGTTATACTCCTGTGTCAAGCTTGTTAAAAAATGAAACATATGCTTTCCCTTTGAGTCGAGTCTCCTCGTAGACTTAGTACCTGAACCTTCTTTTCACTCGCCTATACCTTAGACGAATGAAATGAAGCTTGGGGGCATATCTTCAACCTCTGGAAGTCACGTTGAAGTCAACTCGATTGCCTCTCCACACCATGTTGGAGCTAAGTCACTTACTTCTAGCAATCATGCTGGGGGGCATGTACCAACCTTTGGATTTCATGATGGGAAGAAGTTCATCATTGGGAACATTTTCGAGCATGATTTCCTTTTTAGGTTTCGAGCTCATTAAACCATGAAAATTATCCTGAGCATAGTTCATTTTCTGTTACAATCTCATTAAAAAATGAAGTAGACATCATGAGCATTCTTCCAACCTATCTTCGAGCTCGTTAAAAACAGTAAGATGTCGTTTGAGCTTACTTTTCACTTTTTCGTGCTCTGGTTAAAAACATGAAAAGTGGTTTGAGGTTACTTTCTCCTTTTTCGTGCTCTCGATCCAAACATGAAAAAGATTCCGAGTGCTTTTGATACCATTGTCGTGCTCGTTAAAAATTTGAGTAAAAAGGTGTGTCTAATGAGTATAGGTTTATCGCTTTATCTGGCCTCACTAGACTATTTACGGAAAATGAACTATGCCAAGTTTACTTTTTCTTTGTCGTACTCAGTCATCACCCATGACAAAGTTGTACATGGAGTCCTCTTTAAGCTCTTTTCAGACTCCTAAAATAGGAAAAGATGGTCAAGTGAAATTGATTCATTCACGCTTGTAAAAGGATTTGAATGATCGTCTCCCTAGTGATAGTTTACCTCTTTTTCGGACTAGGGGGCACTACTTATGAAAAAGGAATACTCCAGCCAATCATGACTGGAAGAGTCCTCTCCCGCGTTGTTTTACGCTTTTTCGGGCAATGAGGCTAACTTTACGAATAAGGACCGTTGGAGTCCTCTTTAGTTATTTTCAAACTCTCTAAACATGAAATGACAACTGAGTTTTCCTTCCTTGGACTCGTTAAAATTCAACATTGAAGGGCCCACTTTGGGATGAAACCCTCCTTTCTCAGGTTCGAAAAACATGTGAGATTGGACTCATCTATGAGATGAGCTATACCGAGCATCTGTTATCCTCCTCAAGCTCGTAAAACAACAAAGAGGTACTCATCCATCATGTCGGGGGAAAATGGAAAATTGAGTCAAGTTTACCTTGTTGGCAGCTTGTGAGTCGTCACCTTTGAACATGGCATGCATCCTCACCTTGTCTATTTTGGGTAGTCAGTCTTGCTGATAGTGTCATCATTATGATCATGCATCCTCATTATTGCTATGAGTTCACACTTCATGTGGTTCTGTCTGTTCAAGTAGTCCCTGCTGCCAAGCTCCGTTTCATGCCGTTATATGTTCAAAGGGTTATTACCTTGAGTCCACCTCCACTTCATGTCAAACCTTCCCTTTGTGTTAGTACATATTCTATTGTTTCATCGGTCCATACTATCCTTCGTTCCGATTTCGTGTCGATGATGTGGGAATCATTATGGCCCATCTTCGACGAGTCTATTCCTGTGGACACCAAATCACTATCCAGAAATTAGGCTTAGAAGTCAACCACTAGTACCTTGGTACTTGCATGCCTCAATGGCAGGTTTCCTCATGCTTGACATTAGGTTTTCATCATTGACCTCTGATTGAATGATCTCTCAGATTCTCAACATCAACTCCTTTATTCGCATTTCGTTGAGATGTAATATAGATACCTTGGGAATCATTGTCATTACTGGTGATTTCCCTCGCATTTCTTAACGGTTCACATCATTGACCGGTAATCAAATGGTTTCTACCATGTTCGACTTCAACACCTTGTAATCACATGGCTAGATTCGTATCATTTGTGATCGGGTAGAAGACCCTGGACGCCCTTTTGTATTTTTATTACTGTGAGTATTTTGATCACAGAAGATCGAGGAGCTATGGAGAACCTCACAAAATCGAATTAATTTGCAATTACAGTGGAAAAATTTGAAAAAGATGATAAATTTACACACAATGTATGCTCAAATCTTTGATTAACTGACTGTCTAACATGTGAAAATGTTAGTAACAGGTTTTTATTACATCCATGAGAAAATCGAGAGCATTAGGTGGCTCAAGCTGAGTGTACAAGTCATCAATGCCAAATTGGCCTCAATCCCCCCTAGGTGGGTCCAACTCAATCCCAATCATCCCAAACAGCTACGAATTCTGGTGTGGAGGTGGCTGAAGCATGTTGAGTCATAAATGAGCTCAAGGCAGGCATGGGTGAGGAAGTAGAGGAGGTTTGGGGGCCCAAGAGAGCATTAAATGCTCCAAATCTAGCCAAAAGTGGGCAAAAATCCACCCTAGCGCCCTTGGTCAACTAAAATTCCCCAAAACAAGGAGAGAGGGCGCACCAGCAATTAATGAGGGCACACTTGTGGACAAAACTGGAGGCTGGGTGAACTGGTTTGCTCAGAAGTGGGTGTGAACACTCTCAAAGTGGGTTTTTGACCAACTATAGTCACTTAATCCAAACCATGGTTTAATTAAGACATGGGCAATTAAAAATTTATGGATTATGGTACTAAGTGTGGTTACTGTCCTAACACCCCCCCTTAACCATAACTTTGTACATCTCATGAAAGATAAGTGGGAGGCCTTGGCAACAAAGGCTCAAGTCACCTCAATACAAACAGAAAATTTTATTTGTCCATATGAACCGAGGAAAAGAAGTAAAACCTCATGGGATAAAAACTTCCCTCAAAAATGGACATGGGGCTGAACCTGCAATTAAATTGCAGCAATCACCATCCATCACTCACTCCAAGCAAATCTCTCAGGTGAGTGAAGGTCTTCTCTGTAAAGCACTTGGTGAAAATATCAGCAGTTTGCTCGGTGGATGGGCAATACTGCAGTGAAATCACCCTGTCATGCACCAAGCCCCGAATGTAATGCATGTGGATCTCAATGTGCTTTGTTCTTTGCCTCTGTACTGGATCAATATATATCTTGATGGCACTTTGATTATCCACCCAAATATTGGTTGGAGAATCAATAGCAACACCAAACTCCCGAAGAATGCCTTGCAACCAAACACACTGTGTGGCTGCGTTCACTGCTGCCCTGTACTCGGCCTCTGCTGATGAAAGAGAAATTGTATGCTGTTTCTTACTTGACCAGCAAATAGGACCTTCAGCAAACATAAACACAAAACCTGAAGTGGACTTTCTATCGATGGGATCTCCCGCCCAATCGGAATCAGAAAATCCAGCTAGTTGAAGTGAAGAACCAGTTGCATAGTGTACCCCGAAGCTCTTTGTTCCTTGGACATAATGAAGGATTCTTTTGGCTGCCTTCCAATGGATCTCATGTGGCTGCTGCATATACCTTGCTACAGCACTTATAGCATAAGACAAATCAGGTCTTGTATGTGTAAGGTATAGCAAACTTCCAACTAGCTGCCTATAGAGAGTGCAATCCACCACCGGAGAGTCTTCAAATTCACCTAATTTTATGCCTGAAAGGAATGGGCACTTGGCTGCCTTACATTCAGCCATTTTGAACTTGAATAACAGGTCTGAAGCATACTTAGATTGACTCAGCAAAATACCTCTCTCAGATTGCTCAATTTCCAAACCCAAAAATTGCCTTAGCAATCCTAGGTCGCTCATGGCAAATTCACTGTGCAAGGAAGCTTTAATTGAGCCAATTTGTTTGGTGCAGCTCCCTGTAATTAAGAGATCATCAAAATACAGTACAATGACCTGCAAATTACCATCACAATGCTGCAAATAAACATTTGGATCAGACTTGCATCGATAGAAACCAATTGAGAGCAAAAAAGCATCCATTTTGGCATACCAAGCCCTTGGGGCTTGCTTGAGTCCATAGAGTGACTTCTTCAACCTGCATACAAGTGTGGGATCCTCTTGGAATCCTTCAGGCTGCTGCATATATATCTCTTCTTGTAGCTCACCATGCAAGAATGCACTTTTGACATCCATGTGGTGAACTTCCCAACCTTTACTAGCTGCCATGGCTAGAGCTAGTCTAATTGAGTCCATCTTTGCAACCGGTGCAAAGGTCTCTGTATAATCCACACCATGGATTTGTGAGTAGCCCTTAGCCACTAACCTAGCCTTATACTTCAGATCAGAACCATCAGCAACAGGTTTGGTTCGAAAAATCCACTTACATTGCACTAGTTTCCTCTTGGGAGGAAGAGGCACCAAATCCCATGTTTTGTTCTCTTGGAGAGATTGGAATTCTTCTTGCATTGCTTCCCTCCACCTTGGATCATGATGAGCTTCCTGATATGATGTTGGATCAGATCCAATCATCATATAACAGTGATCAGCAAGCTCACTCTCATTTGCAAAGGAAGCATTGATTGTTTGGGATCTAGTCTTCCTAGGCTCTTGGGGATTGCCTGCCAATTCACCTGCAGCTTCTATGATTTTTTCAGCCCACTTGGGCCTTGATGGTGACTCATGTACAGCAATGTCATATTCAGCCATGTCATCTTCATCAATATCAGAAAAATCAGAGGTGGAATCATCACTAATCTCATTAAGGTGTGGAGGAGAGGAGCTTTCCCCCGGTGCAAGCTCAAAATCTGGAATTGGTTCTTCTTCGAATTGCACACTTCTCTCAATGAAATTTTTAAGTGTGGATGTGTCAAAGAGCTTGTAGCCCTTTGTGTCCTCACCATATCCAACCATGATACATTCCCTACTCTGTGGCTCCAAAGCCTTCCTCTTTTCTGATGGAATTCGAGCCCATGCTCTAGACCCAAAAATCCTGAAATTTGACACATTTGGTTTTTGGCCAAACCATGCCTCATAGGGGGTTTTTCCTTTGACTGATTTGTGAAAGGCTCTGTTCTGAATATGAGCAGCACAATTGATGGCTTCAGCCCATAGCTTAGGGCTTAGATCCCTAGCTTCAATCATGCAAGTAGCCATCTCCTTGAGAGATCTATTTTTCCTCTCTGCCACACCATTTTGCTGAGGTGTGTAGGGGATTGAATGTTGCATTTGGATGCCACATTCCTCACAAAGGTGCTGAATGTTATTATTCACATATTCCTTTCCATTATCAGTCCTAAGTATCTTTATCTTATGACCACTATGGTTCTCCACTAGGGATTTCCAAATCTTCAATTTCTCAAACACTTCTGACTTCAATTTAAGGAAGTAAACCCAGCAGAATCGAGAGTAGTCATCTATGAATGTAAGTACATACCTTGATCCACCATATGATGGAGTGGGAAGAGGACCAATGAGGTCTGAATGTACCAATCCAATTGGTTGAGTGGCTCTTCTTGCCATTCCCTTCTCATAGCTGCGCTCAGGATGCTTTCCAACTACACACCCAATGCATGCACCATTTGATGATCTGATTTCTGGAAGCCCTTCCACCATCTCGTCCCTGTGCAATTGCTGGAGATATTTGTAGTTCATGTGGCCAAATATTTCATGCCACAACTTGGAGGTCTCGTTGGCATGAGAGACAAGAGCATGGTCACTAGAATTTGGAATGAAATTTGAGAATTTGTACATTCTCTCATCATGATCTGCATACCCTACTGCCACAACTTGATTTGAGGAAATTTCTGAGATTTCTACCAAATCTGGAGTGAATGTCACTCTCTTGGCTTCTCCTGTATGAGTCATTTGATAGACTGATAGCAAATTTGCAGCCAATGAAGTTACATAGAGCACATCACTGAAATAGCCATGCTCCATGTCAATCCTACCAATCACCTTGGTTTGGAGTTCTGAATCATCTCCCATTCGAACTGTTGGGTCACCATTCGAATGCAAGGAGGAGAAGAGCTCTCTGGATGAAACCATATGTATGGAAGCTCCTGAATCAATGATGAAGGAAGAGGGATTCGAAGTACCTGCTACCAAAGCATGACACTTCTCCTTATTGTCAGGGTTTGAAGTGCTCTCTTTCTTCCTTGCGCCCTCAGGGACTGGGATGTTGTTCTTCTCCAGCAGCTGCGCCATTGAGTCAATGGTTTTCTTCATACATGAGCTCTCTGGATGCCATCCCCTATGACAATAGGTGCATTTGGTATTTTCCTTTCCCTTCTTGTCCTTCTCCTTTGACAGATTCGAACCCCCATCTGCAGACTTGGTCTTTTCAAACTTCCTCTTCTCTTGCTGCTTCGAATTCTTGGCTTTTTGCTTTCCTTTGCTTGCATTTGAAACACCCATTGCCAATGCTTGGTCCTTTGATTTTATGGTGCCCATCTGAACTAGTTTGTCCTGCTCCTGAGTGAGACACTCCATGAAGGTAGCTAGTGATGGCATTTGCCAATTTCGAAGGGTCATTTTGGCTGAGTGAAATGTGCTAACAAATACTGAAAACTCTGGGCCTAGCTTCGAAAGGATGGACAGAATCAGTTGTTCCTCCTTCTTAACAATTCCACATTGTTGCAGTTGAAGCACCAGTGACTTGAATTTCGTGAAGAACTCCTGGATGGTTTCAAAATGCGCTGGGCTCAAGCTAATGAGCTCGTTTTCAAGCTGGTGGCCTCTCAGTTCATCAGTTTTCCCAAAGAGTGATTCTAGCTTCACCCATACTTCATTGGGAGTTGTCAAACTGTCTGTATGAAACAAGAGTTCCCTTGAAATGCTCAGGCATAGCAATCCATAAGCTTCATCAAGTCGATTGTAGTACTTTGCTTTCTCCACAGCAGAATTTGGCTCCACTTCTGTGCCCATGGTCACTCTATAGAGACCCTTAGATCTCAGCTTGATGACCATCTCAGCCTTCCAATCGAAAAAATTGAAGGGTGTGAGCAACATTTGGTTTGCTTCCATGACTGCTGCGTTAATGGTGAGAAAAATACTGAAACACCTGCAAAAAACACTCAATTTTTATCTGGAAATCCTCTCTAGAATGCAGTTCAACGCTCAATGTTGGCCTGCAACTCACTAACTCCACGATGGCTCTGATACCATGTGAGTATTTTGATCACAGAAGATCGAGGAGCTATGGAGAACCTCACAAAATCGAATTAATTTGCAATTACAGTGGAAAAATTTGAAAAAGATGATAAATTTACACACAATGTATGCTCAAATCTTTGATTAACTGACTGTCTAACATGTGAAAATGTTAGTAACAGGTTTTTATTACATCCATGAGAAAATCGAGAGCATTAGGTGGCTCAAGCTGAGTGTACAAGTCATCAATGCCAAATTGGCCTCAATCCCCCCTAGGTGGGTCCAACTCAATCCCAATCATCCCAAACAGCTACGAATTCTGGTGTGGAGGTGGCTGAAGCATGCTGAGTCATAAATGAGCTCAAGGCAGGCGTGGGTGAGGAAGTAGAGGAGGTTTGGGGGCCCAAGAGAGCATTAAATGCTCCAAATCTAGCCAAAAGTGGGCAAAAATCCACCCTAGCGCCCTTGGTCAACTAAAATTCCCCAAAACAAGGAGAGAGGGCGCACCAGCAATTAATGAGGGTGCACTTGTGGACAAAACTGGAGGCTGGGTGAACTGGTTTGCTCAGAAGTGGGTGTGAACACTCTCAAAGTGGGTTTTTGACCAACTATAGTCACTTAATCCAAACCATGGTTTAATTAAGCACATGGGCAATTAAAAATTTATGGATTATGGTACTAAGTGTGGTTACTGTCCTAACAATTACGTCCAGGTTGCAATGGAGATTTCCTCCATATTGTCACACAGATCCACTTTTGTATTGGTCGTGGCTGTGCCATTATTGGCTCATGGATCTACGCTCGTTTATAGTAGCCATGATTTGTCTACAGTCTATATCATCTCAGTACTCATGGATCTGCAATGCATTGGTCGGCATCCATGCTTTGAGTCATTTGTTTTCGAGCATGGGAATGCCCACCTCGGTAGTATATCTGACATTTTGTTTCTGTTTCAGCTCCTTGTTGCTCCCCTCGATGCTATCTCCGAACCATATTTGTAAAGTATTTCAGCCATCAGTCTCTTCTAACCTCACACTTTAGGGGGCATCTGTTATACCTCAATATTACACATTATGTATTGGTGTCGCATCCTTGCACTAGCGACCTAAACGACAGTTTCCCTTAAAGATCATCTGAACATTGAGAGTGAAAAGAACTGACTGAACACTGAAAGCAAAACCTTTTTCGGCCATCTGACAACCCAACTTAGCCCTGTTTGTGAGAACTACCGCTCCCTGCACATCTACAGGGGCGTGGTAGTAAGCACTACCGTGCATTGCTCCTTCTCCGGGGCGCGGTACTACCGCGTCATGCTCAGTTATAGGGGTGCGGTAGTCTGAAATTAGCCTTTTTGCCTTCGATTTTGGGATTTTGACCTTCGAGGAGATTTTGTTGGGATTACCATCTTTGGTTCGATCCTAACTCCTTCTTTGTTTAGCTGGCCTGATCCACTTAACCCTCCATAGATCCACACTTCTCTCTTGTTGGTTAACCTTCCCACATGCTATAAGAGAGAGGCCTTCCATGAGCCAAAGGGAGGACTTTTGGGGTATCAAACCTATGATCTTCAGACTTTTGCAGAGATAGCTAGAGGAAGCACTTGGAGCTGGAGGATTGGCTTGGATATCAAGCAACATTTGTAAGCACTCTTCAAGTTTGTAATAAAAGATAACTTGTCTTGTTTTTCCCATTTCATGTGTATTGTATGGATCTTTGATATGAAATGTATATAGTTTAGATTTGAACTTAATCTTTGCTTCAAGGTATTTGGAAGCTTGCATGCTTGCCCTTTGTTTGATTTCAACAAGTTCTACATTGGAGCTTCGGGATCAAGAGCTAGAAGCGGGGCAAACGTTGAATTGGAAGGTGAGTTTTTTCTTTCATCTCTTCTGAATGCATTTAATCTTGTTGTGAAGATTAGTTCAGGAACTCAAGATAGAATTTGTTTCTTTTTTGTCTTAGTTTAGGGTCAGTTAAAGTCTACCTTAACCTAAGAGAGTTTTTACCTATCCATAGGGAGAAATTTCTACAACAGCTATGATCCGCCATTTCACCAACCGCCCGAACCAGGTAGGCCTAAATCTCAACCAACAACTTTGTAGTGGTTTAGTTTTTCCATTTCTATGCATTTTTGGAGTTGTTTGATGGCTCGGGGAGGGGCCAATGTGCCCTCGGCTCGTCCCAAGTGGCCCTTTCGGGACTCACGACGAGCCTAGGTCATCGCAAGTCTCAAAAATGGGGCCTGCGACGATGTCGCGCTGTATTTGATGGTAGCCTGCGACAGCGAAAACTCCAATTCCAAACATCAAATATATCCCAAAAAATAAGTTGTTTCCAGTTGGAGAAAGTCCTAACATGATTTAAATGCTCCTTTTGGCAGGTTCCCAACAAGCAGAGATGGTTTTAGAGTGGAGAGAAAGAGAACACAAGTTGGAATATGAGCAAGCCGCAAATGATCCGCAATGTGTGGTTGCTTTGTGAAACTGTGGGTTGCTCAAATTCTTTCAGGTACAGGGGATGAGAGCCCAAGTGCCATTCTTGACACACATGCTTCAGAGTTGGGATGCAGCCCAACAATACTTCATCATAGGTGAGCACATCCTCAACATTGACATTGAGGACATATACTTTCTGACTGATTTGTCCCGAAGAGGGGACGTGGTACAACTCACTGGGACACGAGCCAATGACTGTATTATCGAGGACATGGTGTCACAACACTGTGTTGCTACTTCTCGCACCTCCAGTGGGAAGATACTCATTCGAGATGTGGTGAGTCATCCACTAAGGACTGTACTGCTTATTATTACTAGGGTGGTGGGTAGCCAAGCTCCACATACAGCTACTCAGACCCAGATGCTATATGCAAAAGACTGTATGTCCCCCATGGTCTTGAACTGGTGCGAGGGTCTCCTCGTAAACATCCGAGCTCAGCTGAACAAGTGTCAGCGAGGGGAGCTCAAGTAGTTCGGGTATGGTTCTATCATACTGTCGTTCCTCTTGGAACGGGTTCCTCTCCTGCGCCCGCAGGTGATAGTGGATGACAAGGATCTGAGAGATCCACATATGTTTAGGTGGGTAGAGCTAATGACCCGCCATGGTGGGGGTCCCATCATCACTTTTGGTCCTGAGTTTTTCAGCTGGCTAGAGGGCTAGATGCTCATGGTGGAGGACTTTCCTTACAGTGGCACAGACTTTCGGGAGGATCCCGACTTGGCACTGCCAAAGGGTGCAGCATGGGGTGATATCGGTAAGAACAAAAACCCTTGTATTTTTAAGTTTTGTGAATTATATTTTTTTTTGATGTAGTGCTGACAAGTATATTGTGTGTGCAGATGTTGTCCCTATATGACTGGTGGGTCTCTCCCTTATGGCGAGGAGAGACAGAGGCAGGGAAGTAGTGATTCCTCTTGGTGCACATGCCGCCATCGAGGAGATAGAGGAGGTGTACCGGAACTTGTTAGAGCTGACTGTGGCGGTTCCAGAGCCTGCTATTGATGACCTTCCGAGGTGCATGCACAGATTTGGAGTTGGACGATCTGTGTGCTTCAACGCCTTGCTCCACAAGGTGGCTCGTACTGTGGACTTCTTCCTTACATAGCGACAGAGAGTTGTGCGAGTTAGGGGTGTGCAGATCACGCGTGGTGCCTGAGACACTTTTATACTTGTACTTGAGAGCTTTAGAAGCCTCAGATTTTGTAGTTATTGAAAGCTTATGATGCTTTAGATTTTTGTAGAGACTCACTGAAAGCCAACGTGCTTCAGATTTTGTACGAGCACTACTTTTGAGCGACTTATATATATTATCAATGATTTATGCATTATGTGTCTTTGAAATGATTACTGATGTGATCTTGTTTACATGTTTGCTTCTGTACATTATACTTACATGTTATGAAATGCTTTTACATATTATGATTGTTATGTGTGTGCAATGTACCAATCCATAATGAACTTGGCCATCAAGTCAACAATTGTGTTCAATTCACGTGCAATGTGCAGGTATTGAATGGATTCAAATGACCTTTGTAAGAGACGTACTCGTCTAAAGAGACGGAGTAGGGTAGGATCACGGATAGCATAAATCCGGTTGAGATGAGAAACCTCTAGTTGAGAATCCATATGGATGACAATGTGGTCCATACCCAAGGAAATGGTGTCGGTCAGGGTTTCGATTACAACCTGATATTCTGCAACATTGTTGGTCACAAACCCTAAACAATTTCCTCCTGATATAATGAGCTTGCTTGTAGGGGAAGAAAGTACCCAGGCTGCCGAAGCAAGGTTACGGGTATGCCGGTTGGTGCCATCTGCGAATCCATAACACATTGCCATCTGCACCTGCAGACAGAACATGGTGTAAGGAGCGGAAAACAAGATCTAAGACACTCAAAAAATAAAATGTGTCACACCACACAAAAACACACCATGTACAGAATATACAAGTCAATCTATGCATGAGAAATCAAGCATAGTATCTCATTAGCTAAAGCCCATTTTGGTGTTCATCCAAACAGATGTCGTTGTAACCTTTGAGCTCGTAGGATCCTTTTTACAACACACGTTTAATGATGTAAGGTCCATGCCACATGGACTCGAACTTCCCAGCTCCTAGCTTATCGTGCTTCTGGTCATAAGCGAGGACCAGGTCACCCTCGTTGAAGATACGAGGTTTGAATGACTTATCATACTGGGCCTTGATGCATTTCTTATGTTCTTTGTTAGCAAGAGCAGCATCGTGGTGGGACTTGTCAAGCTTAGCTAAGTACAAGAGTCATTCTTCCTCAGCAGTAGTGTCAGGAAGAAGTTCTACAATGAGTTGAAGAGATGGAATTTCGCACTCTATTGGTAAAATAGCCTCCAATCCATATACCAATTGGAAAGGAGTGAAGACTGTGGTGGTTTTAACGGCAGTTTGGTAGGCCCATAATGCTGATAAGAGCATATTGTGCCAGTTGGAATTTTGTGTCCCTACCATCCTTTGGATCATAGTTTTCAAGACCTTGTTAATGGCCTCAACTTGTCGATTGGATTGCAGGTAGTAGGGAGTCGAGGTTTCATGGAAAAAACCCAACCTGTCTCTCAATTAAGCAACCATATGGTTCTTAAAGTGAGAACCATGATTGGTGACTATAGCTCGAGGAACTCCAAACCGTGCTATTACGTGGTTGAACATGAAGAGTGCGGTAGTTTTGCCGTCGTTTTGGTATGTAGGCATAGCCTCGGCCCACTTCGTAAAGTAATCCACAGCTACGATGATGTAACTATTCCCCCTAACCGAGGTAGGATTACAATGCATAAAATCTATGCCCCATTTTGTGAATGGGCCAACGGAAATAATCAGATGTAACGGGGTGGGATGCGTGCACTTCTTCGTATGGAAGTGTTGGCAAGGGGGACAATTCTTAACAGCCTTAATACAATCTTTAAAGATAGTAGGCCAGTAGTATCCCACACGCAAAATATTATACGTAGTAGCCATCCCAAAGAGGTGACTGCCACACGCCCCAGCGTGAAAGTCATTTAGAATGCGTTCGGCTTCCTTGTGCGTTAGGCAGCGTCAAAGAATGGAATCGATGCCACGACGATACAAAGTATTAGTTATGATCAAGTAATACTTTGCGTGGTGGCGTATCTTATGACGATCATCGCAAGACAGTTGAGGATCGAAGCGTTGGGTTTGAAGATATAACAGGATATCTCCATACCATGGGTCACACGTACTGATGAGAAACAATGTTTCATCAGGAAACGAATCATTGTGCTCTACTTCTACAACAGAATGGGGGAGGTTGCAGATGAGCTCAGCAAACACCAAAGACTTCTTAGACTTAGCCTTTTCAAAAAGAAGATGAAACTCTTGCAGTATCACAATCCAGCGTGAATAATTTCCCCCAAGTACTTGACGTGTCAGTACGTGGTACATGGGGTTCAAATCATCGATGATGGTGGTGGTGTAGAGCAGGATGTAAAGACGGAACTTCTGGACGACAATGACTGCTGTGAAAGCTAGTTTTTCGACATGGGAGTATCTAGTTTCGGTGTCAGTGAGACCCTTACTCGCATAGTATATCACATGTTCCTGAGCATTTTGATCTTCCTGTACCAAAACCATGGCGATAGTGGTAGCAGAAGCAGTGAGATACAAAATGTAATCGCGATAATAATTAGGCGGTTGAAGCATGGGGGCATGCATGATAGCATGTTTGATGGAGTCAAAATATTTTTGAGCTTGGTTGTCCCAAATGAACGGGATGTCCTTCTTAAGTAGTTTCATGTATCCCTAAGTCTTCTCCGAGAAATTACAGACGAAACGTCATAGATAAGTCGCCTTCCCTTTGAGACTTTGAATTTTTATAACATCAGTAGGAGGTGGTAGGTTGATGATGGCCTCCACCGTCAAGGGATCAATGCGGATACCATATTTCGAGACAATGAATCCTAAGAGGCGCATAGACTCGATGCAAAAGATGGTCACGATATTTGTTAACGGACAATCCACTCGACCGGAGGTGAGCTGGATCTCCCTAGCTCAATGCGAGTCTAGAACAAATAAAACAGACTACAAATGTGTTTCCTAGATCTACTTAAGGATCAAGTGCTAGATGTCTTACCTCTTTGATTCGCTATCCTTTCTCCCGCTATGTTTCTCCACGTCCCACGGTCATCAGATCCAAGCTGCAAGACTTGTCAAGACATAGAAAAGAGAAATGAGTAAAGAGCATCTATATAATAGGAGATCAATGTAAACAGTTAAGCAGGTAAACAACACAACATCATCATACATAAGAGACAATATTGGTCGAAATCATTTGTATTACTGCAAATAGAGGAGTACATGATAGAGATATAGAACTACAACCAATGACTTAACGTAGCAGCCCTTCTCCACACAAGCCAATTGCCAAGCCCTTCCAAGAAAGCATGAGAGTCTCCAAGAGGTGAGGGAAAGTGTTCAAGAGAGATTTCACTAGCATGTAGATACCATAGTCTTCCTCCCTTTGGTATGGGACTGAGCCTCACATATATAGGACTAAGTGGATGAGTTTATGGATAGGATAGGATGAGAGATGGTAGGAGAGAGATAGGGGATCTTCCCAATAGGTTAGGGGTGGAGTACCAGCTTCCCAAGAGATCAGGGATAAGCCCCCACATAGGAAAGTTTCGAGAAGGATTTCGAAATGGCTATTTTTTCCCATTAATAGACCTCGTCGCACCTTGCTAAAGAGCATCCTGGGACGCTGCATGTTTCTAGTGTGCAACCTACGACAACCTCTCAAAAGGTTGTGCAAATTGAGCACCAATCCTCCCAAATGATCAATCAGTCACCAGGATGATCATGGATGACGAGCTTCAGGATGTTGCTCCAGATGATATGTATCAGGTGGATACATTATATGATCAGGATGATCATGGATGATGAGCTTTAGGATGTTTCTCCAGATGATATGCATCAGGACGATGTAGTGACAATGATTAGGATGATCATATGTGATGAGTATTAGGACGATGCTCTGGATGACATGCATCAAGACGATGCTATGATGATGATCAGGATGATCATGTACATCAGGATGATGCATGGTGAGTATCAAGTTGATACTTTGTGGCCATGGACAGGTTGTGCATATGAGCATGTAAGTAGACCTAGGAGATCCGATAGGTAGGGCTACGTGCCCGTAATCAATCCTGGGATTCTCTTTCGAGCCATTTCTATGGGAGGACATGTAATATTTTTCTGGGAGATCTCATAGGTTGGGCTATGTGCTCGTAATAAGTCCTGGGATGCTCTTTCAAGGTTTTTTCCTATGGCATGTAATGTAGTCGTGGGAGATCTGATACATTGGGCTGTGTGCCCATAATAAGTCCTGGGATGCTCTTTCAAGGTTTTTCCATGACCACATGTAATGTAGCCCTGGGAGATCTGATAGGTTGGGTTCATTAACACCCAAAAAGTGCTCACTACCTCATCTCCCTCATTACATGACTCATTTGTCCATATTTCCTACCATATTAGCCTCCAAAAGGCCCAAAACCCCCTTTTTTCCCCAAAATAAGTTAAATTCCTCCAAAAATAACAAAAACCCTCTAAAAAGGGAATAAAAAATTACAAAACAGAGGAAAAAGAGGGAAAAAAGGAAGCAAAAACCCTATACAGCCGACCTAAACCATATGGTGCCCAAAACCATGGGCCAGCACTCCACCACTAAAAACCTATAAATAGGTGATGTAGGCCCCTCATTTCATATCCACAATCAACTACACCCTTACTCTGCCAAAATCACTCCTGAAACCCTAGCTCACCCTTGAGTTACTTTCACATTTGAGTGCCCCTTTGGCCCATTTCCAAAACCCTTTGGAGAAAGAGAAAGGAACAACAGTGGAGCTTGGAAGCAACCCTCTTGGACTGCTGCAAAGGCTTCATCAACCTTCACATTGGAGGTATAATCAATAACAAAAACATTTTATTATCTTGTCTTTTCTGTTTATGCACATGCTTAGAGTAGTTTACTGTTTTATTTACTGTATTTTCTAAACTACTACTAAGGAGTCCCTTCTCCTTAGCAGGTGCTCATTTGCACAAGCTAGAGTGAAAACCATAGCTACATTTTTGGCGACTCCCCTTGTGTTTTTTTGAATTTCTGGTTATAGTTTTAAAGTTTTAAATGTTTTTAATTTTCTGCAATATTTTTTCTGTTTTTTCCTTTCGGATGTTTCTTTCGGCTGCCGTAAACCACGTCTTTTGCTTTCCGCAGTTGCATTCCAACCACGTCTTTCAAAATTTTACCTGTGATCCGACCGCAGCTCTCAGACTGTTTCTGGCGATCTACCGACAGTTTCCAGTCTGTTACCTGCGATCTGACCGCGGCTATTAGCCTGTTTCATGCGGTCCGACTGTGGCTGTTAACCCATTTTCTCACGAGCTACCTGCAGCTTGCAACCCTTTTTCTGGTACCCTCCTGCGTATTTTGGCCTTTTTCCCGCATCCTGCCAGTGGCTTTCAGCCATTTTTCTGCTACCCGCCTTGGTATTTCGACCTTTTTCCCGCATCCCGCCTACAGCTTTCAGCCATTTTCCTGCAACCCGTTTGCGTCTTTCGGCCTTTTTCCCGCGTCCCGCCTGCATCTTTCAGCCATTTTCCTCCCACCAGCCTGCGTATTTCGGCCTTTTTCCCGCATCCCGTCTATGGCTTTCAGCCATTTTCCTGCAATCCACCTGCGTCTTTCGGCCTTTTTCCCGCGTCCTGTCTGCATCTTTAGCCATTTTCCTGCAAACCACCAACGTCTTTTGGCCTTTTTCCCGCATCCCGCCTGCGGCTTTCATCCATTTACCTACTATTTGCATGTGACTTTCGACCCTTTTCCCGCAGTCCACTTGCGTCTTTCGGCCAATTTCCCACAACTCGTCTGTGACTATAGACCTTTTTCCCGCGGTCCGACCACTTAGCTTTGCCACAGACCCACGGTCTATTTTCTGCACTTTTTTCACTGTTTTGAACCTAGCACTTTGCTGCAATATTTTCTACACCTGCACAGCCATCTGTCCTATCTGCAGCCATACTTCCCTACAACCTTTTTTCTGCAGTATTATTTATGTTCCATTTACAGAACATTTTTTAAATTTCAGCATTTTAATTGAAAAGAGAAAATTTTGTATTTTAAAGTTTAATTTCTGCATTGATATTTTTAGTTAGAAAGTTGCCCACCCCGTGGCACTTTTACTTGGGTTCATCATCTCACATGCACACACTTTGTCACCTAATTCAAGTGAGCCCTAAAATACTACTTAACACAACCAACATTCTAACCCCACTTGGGGAACACATAAGAATCTTGTATTTAGGTAGGATCGGGGGGATAGGAATCCAAATAACACCCCTCAGTTGCTTACACTTGAGACATAGCTGTTGTCCATTAGGGAACCGAAATCCCCTAGTATTTTTTGACATGTTTTAAAACCAATTTATCGGGAAGGCCTCTCCCCTAGGAGGGCTTAAGTCGCCAGACTCGTTCCGGGAGCCTTAGTGGAATACCGCAATCCATTCAGTAACCGAAGGATACCTTTCACAGTTCTTGGTGTATCACTCGTATGGGGATACAATGGCGATAGAACCAAACGGTAGATTCACCCAACCGAATGTGTCATGAACGGGGTATCTTAGTTGCTTTTCTTCTAGGATTGACTACCCGGTGTCACTCTTGGTAGGGGGATATCTTTAGCCACTTGGCTCTACTATCCATATTGTCTGACTTGGATTTCATCACCTTGTAGAGGATATGTCTAGTTGAGTCATAATACTATTTAGCTAGGTGTTTGCATGCTCCCTTACCTCCTTTTGGTCTAGCGAGTCCACTATTTTTATTTTCTAGGAAACCTGTTGCTTGCTGGTATTCTGACCATTTATGTTGATACTCCACTTATTGTGGCACAGCTGTTACAGTAAGTGTTTTGAGTTGGTTGTTGGCCTGAGTGCCATCTTTTTTGTGCTCTCCTTCTGCACACTCAGTTGCATTAGGGTTTTTGAGTTATTTTTCACTCAACACAAACACCAGATACTTGACACCATCGGTCACCATTGAGTGCCTGTGACATTCTCGACGCTTCCGGGGCGAGCCCCCACAGCACGGCTCACTTGACATCACCCATCATAGACGTAGATATTCATCACTTGATACCACTCATCATAGATCTCGAGCTTTGTCACTTGACTCCACTCGTCAATGACATAGAATTCTGTCACCTGATCTAGACGCCCCTTATTTTACCTCTGATTCTAAGGTAGAGTCCGAGAACCCCACTTATGCTGCACCAACCAGCCCCATGGCTTCCATGACTTCCACCCCTTTCTTTGTAGGGACTATTGGTGGAGCATCCACCACCACACCAGCTACCACACATGCTTTGGGTATGCCCTTGATGGGGCCCACATCTACCATTCCGATCATTGTACCCATTCCAGTAGCTAGCATACCTATCCCCACTCCATTAGTGACTCACACTACCCTTGGCGGTGCGGGACTGTCCCATGCCACTTTCATTCCTCCACTTGGGGGAAACATCCCAAACCCAACCCCTCCACTTGGGGGCAACATCCCAAACCCAGCCCCTCCACTTGGGGGCATTGGCCGCAACATGGTCACAACCACTAGTATGTCACATCCTTCTACTAGTTTTCCATTCATGGCTAGTCTCAACCTTCCTGACCTAGCTAGACTGACTAAAAATCGCATTAGACATGACCCTGTGTGGCCTCACATGCCCACCAAGCTCCCCTCCGACATCCCTAAGTTTGAGGTCAAGGCAGGTGGAGACCCCCAGAACCATATGATGTCCTTCCATCTATGGTGTTCCTCCAACTCCATAGTGGACGACTCTGTCCACCTCTGTTTGTTACAGCACACCCTCACTGGCTCTGTAGCTAAGTGGTACATCGAGCAGCCCCATGGGACCCATGCCACATTTACTTCCCTTGCCTTGACTTTCCAGCAGTTCTTTCAGTTACCTGTCTGCTATGACACTGGAGTTGATATTTTACTGTATTGCAGAGAGAACATGACTACCCACATCACTGACCACATTCATGAGTGGCGTCGATGCCGCAGCCTCTGCAAAATCAAGTTAGACGACCGTATCTTCTTAGATTGGTTTCTAAAATCCCTCCTTCCTATCATTTCCAAGGATGTGGTATCCGAACGACCCCAGTTCGAAGAAGAGTCCATCCTCAAAGCCCAGCAATTTGACCTTATTTATGCCCAGTCGAGTTATCTGTATTCCATCATACCTAATGCCCCTCGCGGTGATTCCTCCCAACACGATGCATCGGGGGCATCCCATGTCGCAGATTGCATCATTGGCCATATAGCCTCACATAACCAAACCTTTTCCATAGCACGTCCTAGCCATGGCCCCGACCTTTCGCGGGCTACATCTCAGTCCGGAGCAACCAATTCGTATGCTCCCATGGCACATCACCATCATTCCCATGGACCCTCGTGTCCACCTCAGTGCTTTGGCCATGCCGCCCCCACTTACGCCCCACCAGTCGCACCTTTGCCATATTACCACCCACAGGCTGCACCAGCTCCTATGTCCTCTCAAGCCTAACCTACTTATTACTCACCACAGGCAGCCCCTGCAGCAAACCCACAACCCGTTCTGTAGACGTATCAGCAACCCCCACAAGGTTTAGCACTTGCGCCACCTCCACCTACTTATTATCCACCGTAGCCTGCTCCTGCACCTGCACAACCCCAGAACCCACCTGCTGCCCAAGGGAAAGTGTACACCCAATATAATCCGCAGCAGAACCAAAATAACCAACACCAACAGGGCCAGCAAAACCATGGAAAAGGTCGTAACCATGGGAACAACCCCCATCCAGACTAAGGTGATCAACCTCCCAATCCCCCAAACAACAATAATGCAGCACCTGCCAACCAGAACCCTGATCGGCCGCCCAAACAAGCCAAAAATCCTAATTTGTGAACAAACCATCCTTGTTCTATTTACGGGGTCTATGGCCACTACACACATGCTTTCCCACATTTGGAGTGAGCTTGGCAACTCTGGACTGATGATGCCCATCGCCAAGGGCACGCGGCTCCTCAGGCACCGCCCAACCCCCCACCACCTTAACATCAACCCTTGGTGTTACAAAACCCTTTACCGACCCAAGGCGTAGTGAAGAACTTAGCCGTTGGTTCCTCCTCAAGGAAATGCGCCACCATAACAGTAGATCACTTATGCTGCTCCTGATTAACCCATCTTAGACTCAGGTACCCACCACTTGTTAATGATGTCATCCACCAATTTCAACCTCCAAACCCGTCGAAACCAATATGGCTCCACCCATGAATGCCCTCCTGCTGACAAAAGCACCAACACTCATCCCACTAATCAGACGTAACGTATACCGCCGACTCCACTAGATGGCACCTCAAAAGCACCTTGCTTCCCACTTCGTCAATCAACAATGACCCCAATGCTCGCGCTGCGTCTAATTACAACATTGTAGATTACTTAGCCCAATCTCCCACAGCCATGTCTACGTTAGAAGTATTAAAAAACTATCCTTCACAGTGCAAGACTTTGCTCTCCGCCATTGGTGCTATTGACCCAAATGATTCACGATTGATGGCCTTCGATTTGGACCAATCCGAACCATGTCTGCCTTCCACTTTAGCATTCCAAGTTTCTGTTTCCGTTCGGAATCTTGTCATCCATCGGTGCATTATCGATGAAGGTGCCTCCACATGCATTATGTCCACATTCATTTGGAAGAAGTTGGGATCCCCTACTCTCCAGCAGTCCACCACTGTGTTGCAAGCCTACGATGGTCGTTCGACTCAACCCCAAGGTCTCTTAGCTAATGTCCCCATCCATTGGCTGGAAAAACCGTGCTCATTGACATAGAGGTCATCAATGCCCAACTTGATTATAACCTCTTACTTGGCTGCAGCTACATGTATGCCATGCGAGCGGTTGCCTCATCTATTTTTCATACCATGATGTTCCCCCATGACGGACGCATGGTCAAGGTTGATCAACTCACCTATTACAATCCCAATGCCCCCACTGCACCCGAAAATGTTCTCCCCATGGTTGAACAACCTGTTTGTGGTGCATCTACCTCATTGGTTTCCTCCGTGGGCCACAGAGTTTACTCAGATACGTCGATGACCTCAACATTCCAATCCATTCCACCCCCATCACCAGGGACCAAAATATCTGACCTATGTACCCTTTCCCACAATACACAAACACGAAACAATCAACAACCCTTGTTACCCAAACCACCATTGGTACCTAGTCATATTGGTGTTACACCCATCCACAGAATCCCCTTCATATTCCCTCCCTTGGGAGTAGTAAGCGCCCCGGTTATGGCTACCCTCAGCCTCCTAGGGTTAACCTTAGGATTACCTGTGTGGTATATTTCACCTCCCGTTCCCTTGCCGACACCAAATGTTGTCCTACAATCAGTGCAACCCATTTCCACTACTAGTCAACCACCTCCCGGTGTCACTACCCCTTCGTCATCTACAAATCCCCCCCTCTTATCAAGCACACTGGGGTCAAAGGCCCACAACCATACACTGCTATACCCCCGCCCAAAACAGTTAAACCCCCCCGTGTTTCGTGCTCCTCCCAAATGCTCATCGTGTGATGAGTTAGGCCATCCGACTCATCAATGTCCACAATTACCTTCATTATAGGAACACATGCAAATGCTTGACAAAGACCCCAACATCCCAGTTGTCCAACTCGATCTAACCCCTAAGCCTCGTGATAAATCATTGCATACTAACCACCCTTGTGCAATATGCGGTATTTATGGCCATTACTCACATCACTGTCTTGATCTCCCATATTACAAAGCAGCTCTCTACAAAATGAATAGTTTGGACCTTGAGACAACACCCCCCACAATTGAGGAGATCCACCCCCCAGTATCACCCTCATCCAGAGAGATTAACACCATCTATATGATCTCTTCGACTACCACTCCCTCGTCAACCGATTTGACAACTCAAAGTTTCTGCAATGATGAAGAGATTCTAGAGGCTCTCACTGCCCTAGATTATCCCTAGGAAGACATGCACCATCGTTCCTATTTCATCCTAGAAGAGTCCTCCTCCACCACAGCCACCCAATTTGCGGTTGAGTCTAAATATTTCCTTCCCACCAAAATCGACTGGTTTAAGGATCGCATTCCCGCTCCTGATGCCTTTGAGGAAGGTAACATGGCCAACATCTCACCCACAATCCAAATTGATATCGCTACCCCAGGAGGTGCCCCTGAGCTCATCACTTTAGGAGCCTCCTGCAGTGAATATGAGATCGGAGGGTACAAAAAACTTTTCCAAGAGTTCCGTGATGTCTTTTCCTAGTCCTATACCAAAATGCATGGTCTCGACCCCGCTATTATAGAATACCACATTGACAGATGGCCAGATGTACCTCCTGTTCGCCAGAAATAGCACCCCATTCATCCCTCAAAGCTCCTCGCTGTTAAAGCAGAGATTGAGAAACTTCGTAAAGCATGACTCATTTATCCTATTGCATATACCACTTGAGTTTCTAACCCCGTCCCTATTAACAAGAAACAAGGCACCATGAGAGTATGTACTAACTTCCGTGATTTAAACTGAGCCTATCCCAAAGACAACTTCCCCATGCCATTTATTGACCAACTCATCGATGCGTGTGCGGGGCATGAAGTCCTATATTTCATGGACGGTTTTTCCAGATACAACCAGATTCAGATCTGCAAGGAGGAATAGTACAAGACTGCTTCTACCACCCCCTGGGGCACCTTTGCCTATCACGTCATGCCTTTCGGCCTCAAAAATGCTGGTGCCACCTTCCGGTGAGCCGTGACCTACTGTTTTCACGACTTGGTCCATATCCTGCTAGTCTATCTTGATGATCTTGCAGCTCGTTCCCGGAAACGATCAGACCACCTTAACGACCTTCGGTAAGTCTTTCTACATTGTTACAAATATCAAATCTGCTTGAACCCACACAAGTGTGTCTTTTGTGTTCCGGCAGGCCAGTTGTTAGGTTTTATTATTTCCCAGAAAGGAATTGCTGTTGATCCCCTGAAAGTCCAAGCCATCATAGACCTTCCCTCTCCTCGCATGCTCTGGCAGCTCCAGAGTCTGCAGAGGTGATCTAATTTCTTTCATCACTTCGTTCTTGATTATGCCACCACCATTCATGGTTTATTACACCTGCTTCGTACCCACATACCCTTTGTTTGGGATGAGCAAGCAGAAGCTGCATTCGAAGCCCTTAAGAAAGCTCTCACACAAGCCCCTTTGATCTCCCCTCCAGATTTCTCTTAGGACTTCATCCTTTACGTCTCACCATCCAATTATGCCGTGTTTGGAGTCCTTGTTCAAGAAGACACCGCTCGCCAGGAGCATGTCATTTATTACGTCAGCTAGACCTTTTCTGGACCACCCCTACGTTATCGATATGAGGAAAGACTGGCCCTTGCTGTGGTCTTTTCTGTCCAAAAATTGTGACATTACATTTTACTCAGTCATACCACAGTTGTCGCCGACTCCAACCCCATGGTCTATCTCTTGAACCAGCGCATCCTGCAAGGTCACGTTGCTAAATGGGTAATTATCCTCCAAGAATATGATCTCACATTCACAAACCCTAATAGCACTAAAGCCCTCGTGCTTGCCCAGCTCATCACCGATCTCCCATCCCTTTTGTTGTCCCCACAAATCTCCGATGAGTTACCCGATAATCACTTGTTCACCATCTCATCTGATGACCCATGGTACGGTGATATTTTGTTATACCTTCGCACACAGAAGTTTTGACCCAACATAAATCATGATGGACGTTGTCGTATCCCTCACTAGGCCTCTTGATATCTCCTCTTGGGCGATGTCCTTTACCGACGAGGGGTTGACACGATTCTCCGTCATTGTCTTACTCATGAGGAAGCCGAACAAGTCCTCAATGACTATCATAGCGGTTCCTGCGGTGGAAATTTCTCTGGAATGACCACCACCCAAAAGGTCATCCACACTGGATACTTCTGGCCCACACTCTTTACGGACTGCATCACAACGGTCAAACATTGTCATAATTGCCAACTTTTTACCTCTAAGGCTCGGACACCACCCGCTCTGTTACACCCAGTCGTCACCGTTGGCCCTTTTTGTAAGTGGGAAATCGACTTCATGGAATGTAAACCCTCATCCGCCAATGGCCATAAGTACATCATTGTCGCCATCGACTACTTCACCAAATGGGATGAAGCCATGCCCACCTTCAATTGTAAAGCTGACACCGCTGCCCGTTTGTTTTTTAACCATGTTATCACATGATTTGGGGTCCCCAAACAGCTGGTCTCACACCATGGTTCACACTTCAAAGATTCCATTTGGCGCGAGTTATCCACCCTACTAAAGTTCGAACATCAGTATTCCTCTGCTTACTACCCCCAAGGGAACGGCCAAGTAGAGGCCATTAACAAAATTTTAAAAACCATCCTCCAACACACTGTTGACCGGCATAAGTCCAATTGGCATCACATGCTCTTCCTTGCATTATGGGCTTACCGTACAGCCACCAAGACCGCCACCGGTTTTACCCTGTTTCATTTAGTTCACGGTGTAGAGTCTGTCCTCCCCATCAAGTGTCAGATACCTGCCTTACACATCGTCGTCGAGCTTCTCCCAGATACCTCCCTACTCGAGCAACGTCTGTTATCACTAGAACAAGTTGATAAAGACCGTCGTGCCACCCTACAGACCATTGAAGCCACCAAGAATCGCTCCAAAGCTGGTTACGACAAACATGTCCACCCTCAAAATTTTCGTGAAGGGGACCTCGTCCTCGCCTATGACCAAGCCCATGACAAGACTGGTAAAGGAAAGTTTGAATCCATGTGGCAAGGCCCTTACATCATGCAGACCTGCCTCAGAAATGGGACATACATTTTAACTAACTTCTAAGGTCACCCTTTGCGCAACCCCCATAATGGGTTGTATCTTAAACGCTTTTATCTCTAAATAAACCCGCGACCCCATTGGTCCATATTGTACAGTTTGCTTTCTTTTTTTTTCATCTTTTTTACCGCAACCTTACATTCATCATTTTTTGCGTGATCATAAATGGACCATCTTCCACCTCATTACATTGGCTTCGCTGATGGAGCAAGCTGCTGGTCTCCAAACCTAGCTTCTACAGCATGGGTCTTATATTCCCCTTCACATGAATTGATTCACCTTGATGGAATATGTATAGGAGCTGCTACCAATAACCAGGTGGAGTATGATGTTGTGACCGGTCTCCTGACCGCTGCCCTTCAGATGGGCATATGTCACCTTCATGTGTTCCTTGACTCCCAGCTACTTGTCTCCCAGATCAACAACTGCTACCAGGTGCATGATCCCTGCCTCTTTAGAAAATTCCCGCGCAGAAAACAACTTAGCCCACAATTTGAATCCATAACATTCACCCATGTCCCAAGAGCTCATAATAGTGTCGCATATCAAATGGCTAACAACATCCTAGATTGGCATATCAATCACACCATGTAAAACCTCCATCATGCATCATCATCCCATATCATCTCATAAAAAATATATAAAAATCCAAAAATATTGCAAGGGGCATCCACGTGCCCATCATCCTACACTACTTGCATCCACATGCAGTACAAATATATAACAAACCATAAGCGCATCCACGTGCGTACACTAAATCATCATCGCAAAAAGGTGCATCCATGTGCATATATATATATATCAAAAAATAAACATCAATGTGCTACACATGTCGTGAGTACCCCCGTACTCAGCTATACAACAAAATATCTATACATCAATCAACCTCATAGAATACATGCCGTAGCTACAAAATCGGAGAGGAGTCCCCTGCACTCCCTACTGAGAGTCATACCCTCCATCACTACCTGCATCAGCTGCCTCCGAGTCCTTACCCTGCTCCTCCTCCAGCAGCTCCTCATCCCCTGCAAGCTCCTATGCCTGACCCTTATCCGCCAAAATGGTCACTTGGATCGCAATTGATCGGAACTCCTGTGGTGCCCTTGGACAGTCCTGAATCATTTCCGGATCCATGTCCTGCCACCCATCATCAATCACTCCAACCAGCAAACAATAGAGAAGCGTCCGTACAGACTCCAGAGTCCCCTCAACATCCCGTCGATGCACCTCCCCTTGGCCCGGCAGGGCTGGTATCGCCACATGCCCCCTGCGAGCTACATGTCCTGGTGGTGGTCTCGGGCCAACATCTGTAGATCATATATTAGTCAGTAACAGCATATCAACATCTCAAACCTATCATACACAAAACCTGACATCAACCAACAATCAAGCAAATCAATACATACCATCTGGTCTTCACGCCTGCCCTGGCAGCCATGGTGCCTCTGGATCCTCGGTGTAGTGCATATCTCTGTATGGATAACCATCCAGTTTCAGCGCCATCTGCAACCATCGTAGGTAGAGCTCCTAGGTGAAGTACCTGCCAACCTCACCGCCACCCCATCGGTGCATCATCTCTCCCCACCGCACCATGTGTGGCTCCATAGGCTCTGCTGCCCTGATCTGCACCCGCGGCCGCAGTGTAGGCACCCTCTCCATGAAGAAGGCACAAAGAAATGATCCATAACAAAATCCCTTGCCAGATTCCTTCACCAAGGTCAGCTGCCGCTGAACACAAGTGAGGAACATCTGGCCCCAAGCCTAGTATACACCATCCAACAACCACTCCACCAGCTGCATCTGGCCCCCTGACACCTTCTCGGGTGACTGGGACCCCAAAACCTGAACCACGCACACCGCGATCGCTTGTGCTACTGGCTCCCATAGGTCCACCACCCGAAGTGCATTCCTTTGCACCCTAGACTCCGGACTGCAGTACCACTCCAACATATCCTTGATATCCACATCTACGGATACTCGTGGCTGCGTTTCAACCACCCTACCCAGACAAGGCAACCCCATCAAGAAGTATACATCTACGAGGGTGAGATCCACCCTCTCTCCCTGCACCCTAAATGCATGAATGTCAGGCTCCCAAAAGCTCACTAACTGGTTCAGCAGCAATGATGTTGAATGCATCATAGGCACCTGTGTGAACTTCAGCATCCCGCACAACCCCAATGTAAACCACACATGTCGATCCCTCCGGATGACATCCACTATGTCATCCGGGACATCCCGCTCTTGCCAAAGCACCAACAGCATCCTGTCAATCACACAAGGCAAAATCATCAGACTTATGTCAAAGCAGTAACCCTTCCCCCCGGGGGAAACCCTAAATGCTCGATCCCAATCGCGGCTTTAGGACCCCTTTGCCACGGTTTTCGATTGCGGCTATCAGGGCCATAGTCGCGGTTCGGGACCGCACCTTTCAGAACCAAACTCACGGTCCTGAACCGTGATTCTAGCCTTGGAACTTGCGGTACAGGACCCCCCGTATTTCGAACAAGAAATCATGGTCCCCGTCCGCGAGATCAGCCTTGGAACCCACGGTCCCCTACAGCAGTTCCACCCCACAAGCCTGCGGTCCACCCCATGTGGATCATACAAAAAATCCCCTGGGACCAACTACCCTCCCCCACCCCCCCCCCGAACCTAATGAAAATGCAGGTATGAGTTTGTTGGAATACCTGTAACTCTCGGATCTGAAAACGGCCGGTCGGATCGTCCAGAAACACCAACTCAGCTCTGGTCCACTCTGATCACTAGTCAAAGTCAACAAGTCCGAATGACACTTGTCATGTTGGCCCCACTTACTATTTATAGTCCGTTGACGTTTTCTTGTTTTGGCCATTCTGAACGCGTACGGAGTCCATTTTTTGAACCGTTTCCACAACTGGAATCAGCACGACGAGACCGTCATGATGGTCGACTCGTCTTCTTATTTTTTCCACATCGTTTTTTGAGCATTTTTTCTAGACACCAGTAGTCGCCTCGATTTGCATGCCACTTCGGCTGCTCTCCATTTTTGATATATTTTATATCATCGGATTCATTTTTCTGAGCCCGTGATGATGCTTGAAATCATTTCTCGCTCTCACCCCCAGATTTTTTGGGTATTTTCTCCAAAATGCCCCCCATCACCTTGGTTTGCGTGCCACATCGGCCGTTATCTATTTTTGACACATTTTATATCGCTGGATTCATTTTTTCAAGCTCGTGATGATGCTTGAGATCACTTCTCTCTCTCACTAGGTACAGTTTCAACATTGTGTCCCGACACCTTGCTTCCTCGATTTGCGTGCCACATTGGCCACCATCGGATTGTTCCACATTTTCACATGAGCCATTCACTCCTTTCATACTGCCATTATTTGATTTTTTTGCCACCATTCATCATCCCGCAAGGAGGCCCACCGTGTTCCCCCCTTCCCTCGTTCTTGGTCATCATCAATGTTCCTTGATTGAGCACTTCCTCCTTTGCTGGCCATTCCTTTTGTTCGGTATAATTTTATCCCTTTTTTGGGCCGGAAAAGTCCTTTATGAAAAGGGCACTTAGGGATTTTTTGTTTAGCTCTTTTCTGACTCCTAAAACAATGAAAAGATCACTGAGCAATCTTGCTTCCTTTCATGCTCATTAAAGTACTTGAAAGGGCGTTTATCTGGTATAAGTTTACCCCTTTTCCGGACCCAGTAGACTAATTAGGAAAATGGAATACTCTAGTCACACCGGCCAGAAGAGTTCTTCATTGCATCCTGTTATGCTTCTTCGGGCCTTGGAGACTAACACACAAAAGAGAAACCCCCTGGAGTCTTCTTATCCCTTTCAGACTCTCTAAAATTGAAAGAAACCACGAGCTTGAACTATCCTGGGATCGTACAAATCCACACGATAGTACCATTCCATTATTTTAGAGTCTTCTTATCGCTTTCAGACTCCTTAAAATTGAAAGCAATCACGAGCATGAATTGTCCTGGGCTCGTATAAATTTACACGACAATACCAATTTGAACACACTTCTTCTCGTTCCTTAACCCGTGAAGAAATCCCCCCGTGCCTCATGGCACTATGATCGATCATCTCGGCAGCACCCCCAATCAGGTCGCCTTTGTTCAGAGTATTCTGCAGTCTCCTGCTGTTTTACACCAACTTGAGTATCACTCACCCTAGTCACTATCCTTGATCCATTACAGCTATGATCCCTTTCCCACCAGTTAGTTTCATATGCTGCCCGATCATCCCCGCCATCATACTCTGAACAAAGGAAGTTTGATCCCACCCACTTTACTTTCCCAGTTATCCCCCACAATATGGCAGTCCTACCATCAGTACTCTCACACTTCGGTTCTCCAACTCGCACTCCTATCAAGGAAACATCATTGCCTTGCTAGTTGCAGGTCTCCCTCTGTCGATGAAAACCCCTCTATTCCATAGGATAGACCCAAATGTACCTATGCCTTGGACCCATCACCATCTGTGGTGAGTGCCTACAGACCACTTTGAGAAGAGTCATCATGGCCTCTCTGAGTGGTTGTTTCTCACATGCTCGACTTCAACACCTTGATCGCATCATTGAGAATCGCGCATGGTTTATATCCCTTCAGTTATTGGTTGAAGACCTCGGATTTCCCTCGACTCTAGTGCATTGGTGAGTCACTTCGGAATGCCCAGTTATATGTTCCCGTGGATGTCCGGGTTGCATTGACGATTGTATTCAGAAGCTATCTAGTTATATGCTTCCTTGAGTACCTAGTTCAGTTCCAGTTCAATGTACCATTGAGGGTATGACTCCCCGTCACTATGATCCAGCAGCTCATCAGTTCCTTTGGTACCACACTCAGCAGCACTGTTGTTATTCCAATGTATCAGTTCTTTAGCTCAGACATGGTCATCCCAGCAGTATGTCCCAGATTTGTGTCCCCTCTAGACCCTTATGAAGTACACAATGGTTCTCTATGTATCTTACAGGTCCCCCTTTTCGGGCCTCAGTTATTTTTTATGTCTCTTGATACGAGCATGGGTATGCCCACCTCGTCCATATATTGAGACTCTTCCTCATTCATTATTTGAGGCCATGTATATTTTAGGGCCCCATTTTTTTGGACCCCCTTGTTATTGTTCTATATCTTGATACGAGCATGGGAATGCCCGCCTTGTCCATATGTTTAGATTATTCCTCATTCATTATGGAGGTCATGTACTTTCAGTTTTTGCAGTTTGTTCGAGACCATTGTTTTGGGATCTAGTTCGTTTCTTCTCCTCTCCACACCCTAGGAAAACCATAAAAGACTTATGATGTCCATTGGCCATATGATGATCTCCTGCCCTCACACATCAGGGGGCAATCTGTTAACACCCAAAAAGTGCTCACTACCTCATCTCCCTCATTACATGACTCATTTGTCAATATTTCCTACCATATTAGCCTCCAAAAGGCCCAAAAACCCCTTTTTCCCCCAAAATAAGTTAAATTCCTAGCAAAAACCCTCTAAAAAAGGAATAAAAAATACAAAAAAGAGGAAAAATAGGGAAAAAAGGAAGCAAAAACCCTGCACAGCTGACCTAAACCATATGGTGCCCAAAACCATGGGCCAACACTCCACCACTAAAAGCCTATAAATAGGTGATGGAGGCCCCTCATTTCATATCTATAGTCAACTACACCCTTACTCTGCCAAAATCACTCCTGAAACCCTAGCTCACCCTTGAGCTACTTTCACATTTGAGTGCCCCTTTGGCCCATTTCCAAAACCCTTCTGAGAAAGAGAAAGGAACAACACTGGAGCTTGGAAGCAACCCTCTTGGACTGCTGCAAAGGCTTCATCAACGTTCACATTGGAGGTATAATCAATACAAAAAACATTTTATTATCTTGTCTTTTCTGTTTATGCACATGCTTAGAGTAGTTTACTGTTTTATTTACTGTCTTTTATTTACTGTATTTTCTGAACGGCTACTAAGGAGTCCCTTCTCCTTACTAGGTGCTCATTTTGCACAAGCTAGGGTGAAAACCCTAGCTACAGGGTTGTGTGCCCGTAATAAGTCTTGGGATGCTCTTTCAAGGTTGTATGGTGGAAAATCCTAGATTTGTTCTAGGTCCCATCTAGTATGAAAGATGACTGGCTCTGTGGCAGAAATCCTAGATTTTTTCTACGTCCCATCCAATATGAAAAAGGAATGGCTCTGTGATGATAAATCCTATATTTGTTCTAGGTCCAATCTAGTATGAAAAAGGACTGGCTCTATGGTAGAAATCCTAGATTTGTTCTAGGTCCCATCCAGTATGAAAAAGGATTGGCTCTATGGCGGAAATCCTAGATTTGTTCTAGGTCCCATACAGTATGAAAAAGGACTGGCTCTGTGGTGTAAATACTATATTTGTTCTAGGCCCCATCTAGTATGAAAAAGGACTAGCTCTGTGGCGGAAATCCTAGATTTGTTCTAGGTCCCATCCAGTATGAAAAAGGACCGGTTCTATGGTGGAGATCCTAGATTTGTTCTAGGTCACATCTAGCATGAAAAAGGGCTGGCTCTGTGATACATTCAGCATGAAAAAGGGTTGGCTCTGTAGATGATGAAGACCTGCAGGTGGCAGGCCTACATCCAGTATGAAAAAGGACTGGCTCTGTAGAACTTCCTATGACGAGTATATCGGAGATTGATTGAGATAGCAGCAGCAGTGACGATGACGATGATCTAGTGATGATGATTCAGAGAAGAAGACTTGTGCTAGCATATATGTGTCAAGAAATGCCTTCCTAGTTAAGAGAGAGTGTTGAGGTAATTGTGACTTCGGAATGTATTTCACATATATGTATATTCTATTCCTATAGAGATGTTATTATTCCTCTATACAGAAGTGTCGTCATTTATATTGTAACTGTCGTAACTTATACTTGATGGGTTATTAGACCACCTTGATGGGGTCGTCCCTGTAGAAGTCATGTGGTTTAAAGGGTTATTAGACCACCCTATTGGGGGTCGGCCTTGTCAGCATTATGTTATGTGGTTAAGTTAAGGACGACCTAGTAAAGGTTATTAGGCAAGTCAAGTCAAGTACAAATAGAGTGCGGGAGGCACTCTATTTCATCATTCACTTCTCACTCACATACTCATTGGAGAGTAGCGCACTAGTGGAGGAGGAGAAGCTGCTGCTAGGAGTATATCTCTTATGCTTGGGTTGTATCATTGCTCTATCTATCTCTGAAGAAGTTGTGGGGTTTTTCACCTTTATGGTTTTCCCCAATGAAACTCTGTGTGTCTATTGTCTCTTATGTGCTTGCATTATTATGTCCATGATTGATATGCTATAGATATGATGTAGATGTTATTCTCTCAGTTAAGATCCTAGATGAGATTGAAATTCTGAAAAACTAATAGGTTGGTTGGCCTTTTCGGCGACAAAACCTTTAATGAAGTTGAGGTCATGAAAAAGGCTTGTCAGCATGTGAAGGTTGTCCGAGACCAATATAGGACACACCTTGAAACAATCCCTAAGTATGAGCGTCCTCCAATGATTTCACCAATGGAGTGGATATCTCTGGTGGAGGATGGAAGGTAGAGGGCTCAGAGAAGAGAAGAGAAGATAACACCAGGCACAGGGAGGTATGTAATACTTTCCGCAATGTAATTCAAAACCTTATAATTATTGAATATTTCTATATCAAACTTGGAACATCTAGTGTATTTCAACACTTGCATAGGCTGCCAAACACATCAAAGGCCACAAAGGCAAGACTTGAAAAAATAGGCCAGCACAAGCTTGGTCCTAGTGGTTATTCCAATTTGGCTGCACGATTTGTAAGTTTCTAAAAACCAATAATGCATGCAAATTATTTTTCATTTTATTGCACCGGAAAATGTTAATTAACGACGTTATGCAAATATGTAGGCCGAACGATTCAATGAATAGGCCATTGAGGAAGACATGAAGCTTGGATTCAAGGAAGGCTTCGGAGCAGTTGTTGAACGACAAAAAAGCTTGTTTGGCCAAACACAGTCTTTTGGTACCAATCCATCAGGTGCACAGGTAAATAGAATCGATATACTTTATTGAAGATTAACTGCTTGTGCAATCTATTCGTTATAAATACTTGAAAAACAATATTGACTCTATTTTGAGCAGGAAAGCAATGATCCCCCTAATGTTGAGGAGGGAGAAAAACAAATCAAAGATCATACTTCTAATCCTAGTAATGAATTTATTCATATTCTAATATTTTATGTATAGCATTGCAAATGGTGAACATTAATTGTAGTTCACCATATTTCAACTGCAGAGCACGTATAGGGTGAAACTGTATAGGTTGAGCCTGGACAAGAACATGAACTACATGATGTGGACACACCAGGTAAAAAAACACCTTTGTAATGTTTTTTTAAATGAAATATTTGTCATTATAATATCAAAATACAATGATGTAACATCTTCACATTGTTGCAGCAAATCCGAACCCCTTGCCGTAGACATCACCACAAGCACCTGATGAAGAACCAAGAACTGGAAGAGAAATTCCAGGGGTATATGCTCCTCTTAGAGATTATTTACCATTTATAAAGAGAAGAAAAACTGCTAGTAAAAAGAATTGACATGAAAAATGTACTCGTCTAGTTATTTTGGATAACAATATATCGTCCATGATTTTTGGCCTAATGAATGAATGAATGGTTTAATGGTTTAATGATTCAGTGTAGTAAACTGTTACCTTTATTGAATGTCAGTTTTTATTGAATGAATGAATGGTTTATTGAATGTTATCTTTTATTGTATGAATGTATTGACTAAATGAAACAATGGTTTAATGAATGTTAGCCTGTATTGAATGAATGGTAGATGAAAGTTCATGATGAAATATGGATGAATTTGCACGTATTTGTTTTTTTCAAGTACATGCATTGGGTATGAGGAATTGAGAGTGATGTGAGGGGGGGGAGGGGCCATAAGAGCTTCCACCTTCACGTGGTTGTCCCTGTTCAGTAGAGAATATTAAATTATTCTCGAAATAGAGAGGAGCTCAATGAATGGCTACGATGCTAACTTTCTACAACCCACTCATGTGTCATCTAAATTTTGACAATTTCTTGGAGCTTGTTGTGATGTTTGGTTGCTCATCATAACCAATTTCAAGTTTCCACAACTTCAAAGGCTGAGTAAATGATGCACTGGAATCAATATCCTTAACCTTCTCTTTAATTTCATTGGAATCAATATCCTTAACCTCATATTAAACCCTTCCAAAATGGTTTATTTACCATTGAAGCCTGGCTTCTAAAGCATGATATTTGCAACTAATATAGCATACACCAACAACAATTAGAAACATGTTGCATGTTGTCAATGTTTATCATTTTTTATGGCTACAAATTAACTGAGTAGATTCGAACTTGCGACCTATGTCTAGTCCCAAGGCTAAGACCTTCAAGCTTGAAGTGCAACTAACAATGGGAGACCACCTTCAAGCAGCTTGACTCATTCTTCATGCATTTCATAGTGTGAGATGACGGGCTACCACCTTGCTTGATTCATTATGCATGCATTTCACTATGCAACAGTCTCAAATCCCCTCTACGCTTTCCCTAAATTAGTTTCTCGATTCAGCATGACCCACGCCTGCCGTCCAAGGAGGGTTTCCAGTGGTCTAGAGTTTCATCCTAGAAATGGTGACGATTCATGGTATTATGTTTCCCTTTGGCTGCAATATGACAAACTCAAAGCTCTGATACGAAGTTTTGTCTGACAAATGTGATGGTTTCGGTTTCTCGATTCAGCATGACCCAAACAGTCACATTTGTCAGACAAACCTTCGTAGTGGACTATGAGTTTTCCATATTGTAGCTGAAGGGAAACATAATACCATGAATCATCACCATTGCTAGGATGAAACTCAAGACCGTTGCAAACACTCCTTGGACAGCGGGTGTGGATCATATTGAATTGAGACACTAATTCAGGAAAAACGTAGTGAATCTAAGACCGCTGCATAGTGAAATGCATGCAGAATGAATGAAGAGTACTGGGTGTCAAGATAAATTGTTGTGGGACTTCGTATGAGAGGAAATGGTGATGGGAATTTATTGAAAAGGTCATGCTTGAAGGTGGTATCCTTGGGAGTAGACATAGGTCGCAGGTTTGAATCTCCTCAATTTCGTTCGTACTCGGTTATTCTTTCGATGCAAATTATAGATTTTATTTATTTTCCTTTATCAAATTTACGTATCCCTTTATGTATTTTCTTTATTTTCCTTTTTTAACATTATGTATCCCCTTGTGATAATCGGAATTGTTAATATCGAGTCACTCAAGAATGAACGTAAAGAGGATTTCCGCGGAAATCTGTTCCATCCAAACCTATCAAGTGTACTTTTAGGTCAAAAATATTCTTGTAACAAAGCAATGAAAGGTCTTAGAAGCAAATGTAACAAAGCCCTGAAAGAATTTCGCGTAACATAGTGGTTTGTGTTTGCAGGAATCCTTTAATTTACAGGGTGAAAATCATGGCCATAGAGCTGCCACAGTTCAGAGACGTCAAAATTGCTGACCTAAAATTGCACTTGATAGGTTTGGAATATGGAATATATTACCATTGAAATCCTCTTTATGTTCATTCTAGAGTTTTGAGAAAACCTGTTATACCTCCATATTCCACAGTGTCGCATCTCCACCACAAAACGAGTTGACGACACTCCCCCTACTGCTTTAAACCACTCAGAAGAGAAAAATGATGAGTGAACCTTGAAGGAAAAATTACCCTGACAAGTTTTCACCCAGTTGAGACTTCATTTAACCTAAGTATTGCATTTTGCTCTATCTTAGAAGCGCGGTAGTCCACACTACCGCGCTATACTTTGTCCCTGACACGCGGTACTACCGCGTTATGCTCAGATTGCTGGGAGCGGTACTCTTTTTATAGCCCTTTTCCATGGATTGTGGGATTTTGGAATTTCGAGAGATATTGGAGGATTGGGATCCCTGATTCGATCCTAACTCATTTTCTGTGATTAGAAACCCCGATCCACTAAGTTCTCCCAAGATCCACCTATCTCTCTTGTTGGTTAACCCTACCATACACTATAAAAGGAGGCATTCCATGGGGAAAAGGGGAGGACTCTTAGAATTACCAAACTTATGATCTTGCAGCCTTGTGGAGATAGCTAGAGGAGGAAGCACTTGGTGCTGGAGGATTGGCTTGGACATCAAGCAACCTTTGTAAGCATTCTTCAAGTTTGTAATAAGATAACTTGTCTTTTTTTTCCCATTTCATGTGTATGGCATAAGTTCTTGACATAGAATGTATCTAGTCTAGATTTGAATCTAATCTTTACTTCAAGGTATTTGGAAGCTTGTATGTTTGTTCTTTGTTTGGTTTCAACAGGTTCTACAGTGGAGCTTTTGGATCAAGAGCTAGAAGCGGGACAAACGTCAGACTGAAAGGTGAGTCATATCTTTCATTGTTTCTAAATGCATATAATCTTGTTTTGAAAGTTAGTTCAGGAATTTCAAGGTAACATTTGTTTTGTTTTGTTCTTACCTTAGAGTTAGTTAGGAATCTGCTTTAAGTTAAGAGAATTTTGAATTATCCGTAGGGAAAAATTCTACCGACAAGAATGGCAACTCTGCTGGTTTGATTTCTGTTTGATTGATTCAGTTCACTGTCATCCATCTTTTGATTGTGGTTTGTTTTATTACACTTCAAACCAGTTTTGAATCTTGGTCATTTTTGACCTTTATTCACCCCTCCTCTCTGTATTTTTTCTCCCTGTGTGATCATTGAGTCCCCTGGGTTCGCAGCAACCCTGAAAATTTTATCTTCCTTTTCAAAAGTTGCACCTTTTCACACCTTGCAACAGTACCGCGCCCTTAGAATTCTCTACAGCACGGTAGTACCACGTTCTCTGCATTAGTACCAGAGCGGTACTGTAACAGTACCGCACTATAGCCTGACCCTGACACGCGGTAGTGTCTGCATTTTTAAAAAAATTTCTCCTTGCTTGGTTTTTGATCTTTCTCTGCCTTAGGTAGTGTTTGTTGTTGCCTGTTATCATCCTGGTCATTTTACAGTCTGTGTGGTGTGTTTATTTCCTTGTTGTGAGCTTGATTATTGTTTGAATTAGTGGCATTTTTGGCATATTGGATCACTTTTCCAGTTTGATTGCATTGGCTTGATTTTTTCACCACAACCAACCCAACACTGCTGTTCTCTTTTACTGAACCCTGTAACTTTTATAGTCACATTGTGTTCATCATTTTCAGTAATTAAAAAACTATCATTTGAGAGCAATTCTGTTGTTTGAATTGAAAAAGTCTAGTAGCATTATTGTGCATTAGGAAATGAACCATTGAATTTGCCACAGAAATTCCCATATTTGAAGCATCTTAGTTCTAGGATCAGTGAATTAAAAAGAGTGTTTATTTCAGTTTGGCTCTATTTACAAAAAGAAAACAAAAAATTTCTTGTTTTGGTTTTTATTGCTTGTGAAAAATTTCATGCATTTTTGATCGAAGAACTCTCTCTTTTCCATAGCTAGATTTCATCGAAGACAAAGGCTTATTTTTTATTCATTCTCATTTGCATGGTTTGAGTCGTCATAACACCATCAAGTTTCATGTCCATTACCTGATTGAGTAAGACAACCACTAAAATTAATCTCCCTAATTAAACCAACATTAACCTCACTTGAGGAAATCAAAAGAATTTGGTAGTTAGGTAGGACACCGGGGATAGGCATCAAAATAATTCCCCCTTGTCATTTTCATCTGAAACATAGTTGTTGTCTTCTAGGGAACTAAAATCCTCTAGTATTTATTAACACGGTCACAACCAGTTTGTGGAGGGGCCTCCTGACTGTTTTTAACTTTCAGGGGTTAAACGGCCGCGAGATTGAGAACCAGACGGACTCTGTGGAATGCCGCACTCCACTTAGCCCTAAGGCAACATCGATCATTGTCTTCCTCGGAAGGTTGAAGTGCCCAAAACCTTTTCCAATGTGTCATGAACGAGGTAGCTTAGTGACTATTCTACTAGGGCTCTTTTACCCAGGATCCCTTTCGGTAGAGGGATATCCTTCTCATATCGGTCTCTCATGTTGTATTGTTCGACTTGGATTTCATCACCTTGTGAAGGATACAACTTGTTGATGTCTCTAGCTCTTAGTTAGGATTTTGCTTGTTATCTCATCTTTGTAGAGGGTCATTTTTCTTTTTGGGGACTGCTTGTTGGCATTCTGGCCATTCTTTTTATCAGCTCACTTATTAAGACACCAGTCTCAGTATAGATTTTAGAGATTGCTTTTTTTTGGCCTGCGAGCCTTGCTTTTTCTAGCTCCTCTTCTGCACACTCAGCTGCATTAGAGTTTTTGAGTTCTTTGTTACGAAACTGCCCCCGATTTTCATTTTCCTGTCATCATGTCAGAGCCACCACGAAGATCATGATGAGTACAGGGCAAAATCCCTCCACCACCGCCACCGCCACGGACCTCTGGTCCACCTGCATCATGCATTCCCGCTCGTCCTGGCTGCGGTGCTGGTCAAGGGAACATTCCACCGCTGATACATACTACATCATCAGTTCTGCCTGTAATTGTTATTTACAGCACAGTCTCAGAATCTATCACAACTTCTGCAACCACTAGCATATCTAAGATTTCCACTGTCACTTCACCCACTGTTATTCCATATATATCTGCCACAATGGACAATATTACAGTGGCTGAATCTAGTACAACCCTAATTACTAGACCGGAGGTCATCCTCCTACCTGATGTCAACACTTCCCTTCCATCAGACACTTTTCATGATGACACAGAAGGATCTGTTGGCACCACCAAAGGATCTGACCAGGATATACCTGGCTTGATTTCAGTCCCAGGTGGGTACGTCAAAATTATTGAAGATACTCGACTTCGTGACACACCTTTTGAACCTGATTATAGCTTCATCACTTCCCAGGCGAAGCTTCCTCCTGTTATCACTACGTCACCCAGCGTTCATCCGCAGGAAACCAATTCTTCTAGTAACGTACCTCATACTATATCTCTGCCCAACCTCCCTCCGGGACATGAAATCATGGCTTCCATCCAGTCTAGTATGGCTAGTCTAGCGAATTCCCCGTTAGTATCGGCACGGTTTAAACACAATACATATCAAATGCTCTCGACAGCTTCTAGATATCCCCCCGTTACTCGTCCTTCTGACTATCGGGATCCTAACATTCCGTCTAGCACAGAGTTTCGTCACTCCTATGCAGACGGCTCCAGACCTTCGGACGTTACTATACCTAGATTCCCACCGGATCCCAAAAACCCTTTCTAGGATATGAACTCAGACCCAGTTTTCGATGGTCCTCCTATCATTGAACACGCTATGGACAACGCCGATACCCCTGTGTTAAAATCCCCACATTTGCTGCCATCACCCATTTTTGGCACACATTCTATGAGAGATAACCCAGTTTTTTCCCCGTCCTCGCCTGTCAGATATGGAAGACCCCCTCCGCAAATCGGTACTTTTGGCGCCATTGGCCAATCCACACTATCATATTTGGCCAGCGGCAAAAGAACACCTAGTCATACTGCTGGATCTTCCGGTTGGACCGGAGGATCACCTTCAACCACTATTTATACTATCTCAGGAGGTGGACAACCGACTGCAGTGGTCCCCAACTCTAACAACCAAACTCCTCCTACAGGGCCATCAACCCAACTAGTTGGAGGACAACCTTTTGGTGGGAATCCCATTCCTATTCAACAACCTCCTCCTATAGGGTCATCAACACAACTAGTTGGAGGACAATCTTTTGTTGGGAACCCCGTTCCTAGTCAACAACCTCCTCCTATAGGGCCATCCAACCCATCTGTTGGTGGAAAACCTTTTGGCTCCATCCAACAACCCTCCCAACCAGCAGCATCTGCTCAGTATGGTATGTACAAAACACCTGGAAGTGGGAAACCTTATTCCAGTGTTCCAACCGGGCCTCACTCTCAACCTCCCCCGTCAGGTATGCTTCCTTCTTGGGAATCTCAAATCCCACAGAGTGGGGGGTACTCACTTTTTGGAAACTGGAACCAAGCTGGGGGGCAATCTCAGATTCCCCCCAACTTGAATTCTGGCTACCCGTACCCTTCAACTGCTACAACTCCATGGAACCCATCACTTCAATTTCCACTCGCTCCCCAAGGAGGAACGAGCCTTCCATGGACACCACAGTTGCAGCCACCCCCCAATCCTGCTATGGGAAACCCTCCACTTACTCAATACGGTGGTAACATTCCTGGAACACAATAATTCCAAGGAACTTTTCCCCAACAAGGAGCAGCAACCATCCCTGGGTTTCAGCAACCCCAGGGTACCATACCCACTCAGCAGAACATCCACCAACCAGTTACCTACACTCAACCGGTTAACCAGATGGCTTACCATCCTCAGAGTTTCCAGTAGTACCCCCCGGGAAACACATATGGGTATAACACGCAGCAATATGCTATGCAGGGCCCTCCAGGTTTCTCTGCACCACATGGTTATTACTCATACCCGCAGACTAACCATCAACTTCCCTTTTTGGCCACACTTGACTTACCTGATTTGTCGAGGCTTATTAACGATCCTATATGGCATGAACCTCACTGGCCACCTATTCCATCCAAACTACCATTCATTCCTAAGTTCGATGCTAAGCCTGGGGAAGACCCCAAGAACCATGTGATGACCTTCCATCTTTGGTGTTCATCCAATTCCTTGATGGATGATTCCATTCGACTTCGGCTCTTCCAACGTACGCTTACCGGCATGGTAGAAAAATGGTATATCGAGCTGCCACAACACTCTTTCTGTGATTTCAACACCTTGGCTATGCATTTTTTGACTCATTTCCAGCTCCCCATCTGGTATGAGACTGGAACAGAACTGTTAACCTCATTGCGTCAAACCACTTCTACACACATTTCGGATCACATCCATGAGTGGCGACGACGCCGTAGGCTAATTAAGGCACCCATTCCGGATCAGCTACTCGCTGATTGGTTCATGAAATCCTTTTTGCCTCCCATAGCCAGAGATATCGCTATGCGCAGGCCGATTACAAAAGAACAAGCCATCTCTGCAGCCCAATACATGGATCTGGTATACACTCAATCCGGTACTTTACATGAACTTCTTCCACATGCCGCCCACGTTAACACTGATCCAACGAAGCCTACCACTGAACCCCCCATTGATGGTATTACCGGTTCAGTCAAGGCCCAGCCTACTACAAACTCGACGGGACAACAAGCTAGCGCTTCCCCCGCTTTACCTCAGGTTGCTTCAAAAACCACTACTTCTCCTGCTATTTCCTCCGAAGTGAACGCAGTTCAATCTACGTCACAACCATCCGGGGGAAAGAAGAAAAACAATCATGGTAAACCCAAGAAAAACCAGCAGGAGAATCCCAAGCCACAACCCACCCACAATGACCAAAAACCACGTTGGAGAGCTAAGTTTCCTTGCCTAATTTGTCAAGACGATCACTACACACGTGGTTGTCCCTACAAGGACGAATTCAACAAATTTGTTAAAGGATCCTCTCGCCCGGCAGTGTTAACTGACCCTTTCCCTCAACAGCAACAGCAGATGGTTGCCTAAGAAACCCCACAAGGAGGCAACCCGACCAACCCTACCCGCGGAGAGACGTCCACAAACTGTGAAATGCTGATGACAAGTACTGAGGAGATTCATATAACCACCCGTTCAAAGACGTATGACAATCCTCCAAGTTCAAACAAAAAATTGGAGATAGCCAAAGGCAAGTCTCCTGTTGAAGATCTGATTCCTATTCCCCCCCCTACCGGCCATCTCCATATCGAGAGACCACTTACGGACACAATGCTACGCCCACCCAAGGGCACCATATGAAAGGCGACATTTAATCCTAATGCGCTAGCTACCCAAAATTACAACATTGTTGAGGATTTAGCTCAAGCACCTTGCGCCATGTCGACCCTCGAGGTTCTCCAACACTGCCCCACGCAGTGTAGAACCTTACTTTCAGCACTGGGGGCAATGGACCCAGATACTTCAAACTCTATTATGTTTAACTTGGAGCACGCCAAACCTCGGCTTTCTCACCAGTTAGCCTTCCAGGTTCACACAAAAATCCGTGGAAATATCATCCATCGCACTGTGTTAGATGAAGGTGCTTGCACGTCGATCATGTCTTTGAATTGCTGGAGAGCCTTAGGCTCACCCGAAATCATGACTTCTCCCACTACTCTCAGGGCGTTTGATGGACATGGTTTTAAACCTTATGGACTCATTCCCTCAATTGGTATTGAACTGGGGGGCAAAACAGTATCCGTACACATTGAAGTCGTAGATGCACCATTGGATTACAATCTCCTACTTGGCCGGAACTGGTTTTACGCCATGACCTCCATAGCATCTACAGTCTTCTGGATTGTGCAATTTCCTCATGAAGGGAAAATTGTCACTATTGATCAACTGGATTACTGTATCCCAGACTCCCATCCAAACTCCGCCAACATCGTCCCGTTATTGGATCAACCTCGGTACCGGTTCCAAGACATTGGTGTTGGTCTCATGAAGGATTCATCCCTTATCGGAGTTTTTCCAGAGTTGGCAACCCATGTTCAACCAGTCAACATGATTTCATCAAATGTCACCTCTTCCAATGATTCATGGGTGATTCCGAGTCCCGCTCAGATTGGAAACTACGGAAACTCTATGCCTCTCAACAGAAACCTTGCAGCTTATGAAGCGATCCAATCAGCCACCGATTGGGTCGACGCTTCTACCCATCACACCGTGGCACAGCTCTCGGCTGAGACTCATCCATACCCACAACTTATCGATTCTCTCAATTTGATTTTTCCCACTGACGAATCAATTATGGAGGTTATGTGCGGTGATGAGCCACCATGGGGATATTTTCATCATCGATCTTCATTCCCCACCATTCAGCCACTTGAGCCTGATACAAAACCCAATAATTCACTTGGGATGGTTCAAACCAAGTTCCCCACTTCCCTCGACGAGGTATTTTCCGAAGGAAACTTGGCTAACCTTATGGCAACCACTCCAATTGATATTTCAGTGAAGCCTGGTATTGTGGAAAATATACATATTGGAAAAACATGTACTCCCCTCGAAATGGAGTTCTATAGTGCCTACTTCAAAAACTTCCGCGATGTTTTTGCTTGGAGTTATGAAGAAATGCCAGGAATAGACCCCTCTATTTTGGTCCACGAAATTCCAACTTTTCTTGGCACCCGACCTGTTCGGCAAAAGCTTCGACCCGTCCATCCTCGTAAGGCAGCCGCTATTAAAGTAGAAGTTGAAAAACGTTTGCGTGCTGGTTTTATCTATCCTATCCCATTGACAGAATGGGTATCCAACATCGTTCCCGTAGCTAAGAAACAGGGAACGATTAGAGTTTGTGTCGATTACCGTGATTTGAACAAATCTTGTCCAAAAGACAACTACCCAACTCCGTTCATCGACCAGATCATCGATAACTGTGCCGGGAGTGTCATATTTTCATTTATGGATGGCTTCTTGTTGGGTACAATTATCACTAGTTAATTTACCTTCAATTAATTGTCAACCAGGGTACGTATACTTTGAGCTGCTACACTATATGTGCAGGCAAGGTAGTTTTAATGCTCGAGCTGACAGAAATGCTAGTCTACTTCAAAGAAAGCAATGAAATGGATGAAACTATTGCTATCCTGGATGATCTATACTAAGGACTCATTGTTCTAAAACTAAAGGAAATCAATTTACTGACTATCAAACTCAGCATAGCCTACAACAATCTACAACAATATGAAACTATAGTAATTTCCAAAACAATACTAATCTGCCAGAGAAACACTAATCTACAGCAATATTCCAAAGTAATCTAAAATCTCTACAGCAATCTTATGCTAAAGTAACTATGGCTTACTTTTCAAAACAAACAACCTGCTAAGAAAAGAGTTCGCCTATCAAATGAGTATGCTCAGTCAGCTCCTATCTAATCAATAACAAACAGCACAACTTCAGCTCCTATCTAATCATCCACTCCAAAAGACTTATTTAACAAACCCTAGGTGCTCTATGAACTAAAGTCTTAAATCCTTTGCTAGCTTTACAAATACTACAAATGCTGTTCACAACATAATAAAAGCACCCTACAGCTTTGCAAATTCGATGAACAAAAGGAGTTATAAACCAATCTTGTAACCATTCAATGATCTCTATAATGCTGGCAGTGAAGACAATGTGAAAGCTCAGTCTATTTATAATTCTTCAAAAAGTAAAGCTTGAATCGAACCATCACACGATTTATAAATACAATAACTCCAAACAATAATCATAGCCATTAATACACAATCCACGCTGAAAACCAGAAAGGGGTGTTAAATAAAAACTGTTCCTGAATCTATTCAGCAAGCTAAATCAATTGCAAATGACTAAGAATCTGCAGACATGCATATGAGTAAAACCATCAACATCTATAGAACAGTATCAAAGGAAGAAAAACGTTATCCTCTATTGCAAAATACACAATGCAAAATACCAAAGGTTGGTGTTGAAGGGGGCCCTCCCTCAACGCCTTCCAGTTCTAAGTCAAAACCTTAAAAGAGATAAACGCTGGTTGTATTAATGAAATGAAGTATTACAATCTTCTCCTCCCCCGAGTATCCATCCTAAGGATTATTTATAGATGGATAGATGAACAAGATCCATCCCAGAATGCAGAGATTTGAGAAACTACCCAGAAAACGGCCAACACCAAATCTGGCAAAACCATGTCTGTTCCGGAAACGATTTCTCCACATTCATTGAGAAATTCTGAAAACTGCCCGCAATTAGGGGTAAATGGGGCCATTTTTGAAGTGGGTTTCGAACCGTTTTGAAAAATTCCCAACTGTTTGTTCAGAAATTGAGCCCGAAATCAGGGTCCTGATCAAGGACGGAAATGACATTGCCAGATTGCTTGAGATCCATACACTGCTAAAAATGGAGGATAACAGTTCCTTGATCAAATATCATCCCCAAAACAGCACCTGGAAAATCTGCATAGATATCTAGAAGACAATGGAAGTTCAAAAGACACCCCAAATGTGGATCGAAGCCCCCGAATCGCTGGTGCAGCTAGCATGAACCTGCCCTGGAGCGCCGAAACCCCTGCACAAAGGAAACAACGACCCATCAGTTGACCGGATATTTATATGGAGATTTAGAAACCCAATTTATGCATAAAACAATGTAAAGTAAGAGATAAATAACCAAAAATTACTTACCAAACCTTTGTCCACGTTGGTCTCCACAAAAGCATGACCATACAAATAAACACTAATAAAACTAACTTATCATGTGGTTTCATAAGTTTTATGCTAGAAAATGATGTATTGGACAGCCAATAATAGGAGACCAACATCTCCCCCAACCCAAAGATCTTGCAGGTCCCTATGCAAGAAAGTCTCATACAACAAGATTTGAAACTCAAAGTAAAGTCTGATAGAATTAAAGTCTGATCTTGCAGACTTTACTCATCATTCCCGCATTTAGCAGGTTAGACATGCTAATGAACATCTGTGGTGATCAACAATCAAGTTTTCCAGGAGCAAAACTTGTTAACAGAAGGACTTGATCCAATACAAATCATGAGAAAAACACATAAAGCTGATGGCACAAAGTTGAGAAACTCAGCATCTAAAATAGAACAAAGTAGCCCTCATTAATGGCCTTGCCATCCAAAAACTCAATGAAGTAACCATGGCCCAAATCCAAATTCAGGGCCTTTTTAGAAAGTCCAGCTGCTAGAGAATTATGCTCCCGGAAAACGTGCTTGAAGATCACCTAAGGAGCCATGTGGATCAAATATCTCATATCTTTGCACCAAGGCATCAGAAAAGAACATCAAATGCCAACAATCGATTGAGCCATGAAATAACTATCAAGGAGTCTCCATAAATTAGCTGAATTGGGACAGCTAACCTCATAACACTTAAACTCCAATTGCAATAAAACAAGGTTATGATTTTTATTAAAGGTTGCCAATCAATAATAAAGGATGAAATATTGTCCAAATCAACATAAAAGGAAAACTGTGGTGTATCAATTAGATGAATGCCAAAGCTATCATAGTAGGTTATAGCTCATCAATTTGTGTAGTAATGGCAAAAGCATTTAATTATAACCATAGACCTCAATATATAGCAATTAAGACTTACCCAATCATGCCATGTGCATTACCTTTATCAGCGTTTCTTACCTTTGCCATGTCAATTTGCAAAAATTTTCTATTCCGGTACTTCATCCAGCATTCAATCCAATACTTCAGCCAATGTAAAATACAGCAGTGCTTTCAAGTTAATAAAAATGAATAAAAATTACCAGCATAGTAGTAATTACCACCATCCTTATATCAAATAAATGCACTCACACAGTGATATTAAACCATTAACTTTCCCAATATGCACCACTCAAATGAGTTAATAAACAAGTAAACTGGATTAAAATTTGTTTGACCCCCAACAGTTCATGGCATAATGACCTCATTTCCAGCTTGCTGCTGTACAAGAAACCAAACTGTGTCATAAAATCAATGTACATTAATAATACAAAACAAACAATCAGAATGCAAACTTCAATCAATCACCCTTACTCCTATGTGACTATAATTCTCAACAATCATAAATGCAGACTTCATCAATCACCCTTACTTCTATGTAACTATAATTCTCAACAATCATAAATGCAGACTTCATTCTTGTCATTCATACATAACGTTTTCCACCAAGACATAGGCCACAAGACAAAAGGAATGCTAACAGAAGCTAATGGGATAGTGGTCCTCTTTGACCCAGCTTCACACAGGATAGTTTGAGTAGTGCCAAAAACTGTACTGAAATCCTCAGCTATGTTCAGGACTTAGAAAATATCAGGCATAAACCTTCTTTTTTACAAGAACCAGGTAACCAAAAATGCAGAACAACTAGAGATGATTATCAACTGGCTATCAATTGACTTTTTCAAGGAGTTTATTTAAATTTTAATTAACCACCCTTATGACCTCTCTTTTACCTTTACATAGGTACATTGTTCATACAGACAAGTATAGATGAGGCTGTTAAAGAAGATATTAGAGTCAAAACCCACTGCCAGCGAGCCCGTTCAGTACTCTGGTGGGGTAACTGTAACATCTAAGAAGCTTCTTCCCCAGGCAGATGCCCCATTGACAACAAGCCTGTTCAGTACCCTGATGGGTTTGCCTGTTTATACCACAGGTCGGTAGCCGCTGCCAGCGGACCTGTTCAGTATCCCGGCGGGTTAACCTCTTGCACCCATTTTCTATCAGAGGCCCTTGTCCCAATTTCATCTTAAAGATAAATTTTATGATTTGCTCAAGCATAGATGAGTGGGGGAGCTGCTCTGAAAACCATCTAGGATTGGGATGGTACCCGAATTGGAAGAGTATTCTTTGTACATGCCTGTAAAAATTTGCCCAGATGAACAACTAACCTTTGCAATAGTAGAAAGTGAAAGTCATAAAGTGGTTGCGCTGTATATATATGTATTTGATATTTATTGAAGCCAATAGATAATAACCCCCAAACTGCCCAGTCCTGGATACCTTTTTCCAAAATGATGCCTGACTTAAAAATAACTTAATTCCCATAGCTGTCACTAAAAACAATTCCCTCGCCCCATCTAGTGTGAAACCAGATCAAATGGTCCTAGCAACCCATAAGTTCATAAGCAAAAAAAACTTTGGAAGCTTAAAGCACTGATGTAGGCAATGCCTGGTAGATAAGTACTCATATGAATAACAAGAACAGTTCTGAAAAACCTAACAGCACACATATATTTACCTGATACAGACATTCTAATTACCAGTATAGCTCAGAAATTACCAAATTAACACAGTCCTTTGCAAGAACAATCAATGGCTTAAAAATAGAAATAATAACAAAAGACTTCCCGGTTGTTTTCAAAACAGCCTGAACCTGAAAAGAATATCTGCATCCTTCAAAAGAAACCTAATAAAAAAAAACAACTTCTTGTACATATATACAAAAACAATTTTATTGAATGTTATTATGAGGAAGTGGGAGATGAAGAAGTCATTCCTTCACCTACCAGCTCTAGTTCCAATTGTTGATTCATGTTATGAAGGAACTCTTGCTTAAAAAGAGGTTTGTGATATATCTTTAACCAATATCCATTACCACAAATGCAACCTGTTCACCAATTGGTCTTATGTTTACAGAACCATTATTAAAAACAACAGTCACAATTTCATATTACCTTCTGGCATTTTTTCCTTTGCTATGGGCTGCTGTTATAATAAATTTTCTGAAAGTATGGACTGGAGAGAAGGTCTAAATTCTGATTAAAGATCTTATCATTTTATTGAAAAGAAAGAAAAACAACGAAGTTGCATTAATTTCTAAACTGAACATGCAACTTTTTTTATTTATATACATATTTTCCTATTCTACTTAAGAAGAAAGAAAACATTTCTATTCAAGTATAGGAATTTTTCCAATGTAACCAAGTGCGAAATAAAATTAAAAATACACCTTTATCCACATTTGCAATGATTACCTGGATATGGAGAACCAACTGACTTACTTGCTTCTGCAACAAAAGGTGTTGAAGGAGGAAATGGTGTTGTAGTCTGGTTGTCTCTTGGAACCAACTTTCGAAGTAGTTATGGTACTCACCTTCCTTCATCATATCATATAGATCCCCTTCTCCTGATTGATTGATTTCGGAAGTACATAGAGCATTTGCTGATACCTCCTCAATTTTCAGCTGCTTTCCATCCAATGTAACACCCAAGTTGTCAATTTCCTCTGCAATTTGGCAAGGAATGTCTTTTTGTGGCTCTTGGGACTTTGGTTCATTTGTTATGTCAGGAGAGGTAGATAAACTCTTAACTGCTGTTAGTATGTGTTCTACCTGATAAGAAGAACTCCCAATTGTAGCTAGGATTTGAGAAAGTTTTCCCAAATTGATGGTTACTTCTGTATCCATTTCTGTCAGTTGTTTTGTTCATGTTTCGCACAAGGATCAATGTCTGGGGCTCTTACAGCACCCAAGTTTTTATTTTTATTTGATTTTGATGTGTTTTAAATGATTCTAATCAAGACTACACACTGCTCTTACATAAAATGAAACACTCTTGAAATTAAATTGCAGAAAGTAAACACACCCAAACTTGCAAAAAGAAAAACACACTTGCATGAAATTAAATTGCAGGAAAGTAAACATGCCTTACAGGAAAGGTAAACACACTTTTGCAGCAAAATAAATCAAACATACAAAAAACAAACACGCTTGCAAGAAGGAAACAACAAGGGTTTGGGGCAACCCACTAAAGTGGATGCGACAGGCTGTTACACCATGGGAATCCCATCGTGAATTCGTCTTTGCGTCTTAATGTTTCCCCTCCACCTTGTTGTATGCTGTAAAAGGATCTTATCTACCTGAACTTCTCAATCAAATTCAAAAAATGAGCAAAATACCAACTTACCTTGAAGCAACTCCCCGGCAATGGCGCCAAAATGTTGGGTACAATTATCACTAGTTAATTTACCTTCAATTAATTGTCAACCAGGGTACATATACTTTGAGCTGCTACACTATATGTGCAGGCAAGGCAGTTTTAATGCTCGAGCTGATAGAAATGCTAGTCTACTTCAAACAAAGCAATGAAATGGATGAAACTATTGCTATCTCGGATGATCTATACTAAGGACTCATTGTTCTAAAACAAAAGGAAATCAATTTACTGACTATCAAACTCAGCATAGCCTACAACAATCTACAACAATATGAAACTATAGTAATTTCCAAAACAATACTAATCTGCCAGAGAAACACTAATCTACAGCAATATTCCAAAGTAATCTAAAATCTCTACAGCAATCTTATGCTAAAGTAACTATGGCTTACTTTTCAAAACAAACAACCTGCTAAGAAAAGAGTTCGCCTATCAAATGAGTATGCTCAGTCAGCTCCTATCTAATCAATAACAAATAGCACAACTTCAGCTCCTATCTAATCATCCACTCCAAAAGACTTATTCAACAAACCCTAGGTGCTCTATGAACTAAAGTCTTAAATCCTCTGCTAGCTTTACAAATACTACAAATGCTGTTCACAACATAATAAAAGCACCCTACAGCTTTGCAAATTCGATGAACAAAAGGAGTTATAAACCAATCCTGTAACCATTCAATGATCTCTATAATGCTGGCAGTGAAGACAATGTGAAAGCTCAGTCTATTTATAATTATTCAAAAAGTAAAGCTTGAATCGAACCATCACACGATTTATAAATACAATAACTCCAAACAATAATCATAGCCATTAATACACAATCCACGCTGAAAACCAGAAAGGGGTGTTAAATAAAAACTGTTCCTGAATCTATTCAGCAAGCTAAATCAATTGCAAATGACTAAGAATCTGTAGACATGCATATGAGTAAAACCATCAACATCTATAGAACAGTATCAAAGGAAGAAAAACGTTATCCTCTATTGCGAAATACACAATGCAAAATACCAGAGGTTGGTGTTGAAGGGGGCCCTCCCTCAACGCCTTCCAGTTCTAAGTCAAAACCTTAAAAGAGATAAACGCTGGTTGTATTAATGAAATGAAGTATTACAATCTTCTCCTCCCCCGAGTATCCATCCTAAGGATTATTTATAGATGGATAGATGAACAAGATCCATCCCAGAATGCAGAGATTTGAGCAACTACCCAGAAAACGGCCAACACCAAATCTGGCAAAACCATGTCTGTTCCGGAAACGATTTCTCCACATTCATTGAGAAATTCTGAAAACTGCCCGCCATTAGGGGTAAATGGGGCCATTTGTGAAGTGGGTTTCGAACCGTTTTGAAAAATTCCCAACTGTTTGTTCAGAAATTGAGCCCGAAATCAGGGTCCTGATCAAGGACGGAAATGACATTGCCAGATTGCTTGAGATCCATACACTGCTAAAAATGGAGGATAACAGTTCCTTGATCAAATATCATCCCCAAAACAGCACCTGGAAAATCTGCATAGATATCTAGAAGACAATGGAAGTTCAAAAGACACCCCAAATGTGGATCGAAGCCCCCGAATCGCTGGTGCAGCTAGCATGAACCTGCCCTGGAGCGTCGAAACCCCTGCACAAAGGAAACAACGACCCATCAGTTGACCGGATATTTATATGGAGATTTAGAAACCCAATTTATGCATAAAACAATGTAAAGTAAGAGATAAATAACCAAAAATTACTTACCAAACCTTTGTCCACGTTGGTCTCCACAAAAGCATGACCATACAAATAAACACTAATAAAACTAACTTATCATGTGGTTTCATAAGTTTTATGCTAGAAAATGATGTATTGGACAGCCAATAATAGGAGACCAACACTGCTCTGGCTATAATCAGATCAATATCCTCCCAGCCGACCAGCACAAAATGACCTTTATCTGCCCTTGGGGGATTTTCGCATATCAAAAGTTACCTTTTGGCCTTAAAAATGTCGGGGCAACTTTCCAATGGGCGATGTCATACGCATTTCACGACATCAAACATATTGTGGAACCATATCTTGATGATCTTCCCGCTCACTCTCAGACCCGGGAAGACCATCCAGACCACTTAAGTGCCATTTTCGAAAGGTGTCGTCACTACAATATATGTTTGAATCCGCACAAGTGCATCTTTTGTGTAGAAGCCAAAAAACTGTTAGGCTTCATAATCTCCAAGAGTGGGATACATTTAGATCCTGCAAAGGTAGAAGCTATCTTAGCCCTGCCTTCCCCCACCAATATTCCAAAACTTCAATGTTTGCAAGGGCATGCAAACTTTCTATGCCATTTCATCTGCAACCTTTCCGAGATAACAAAAGGATATATGAGGCTTCTCAAGAAGAACGTTCCCTTTATCTGGGATGACAAATCCCAACGCTCATTTGACAATCTAAAGGCAGCCTTAACCAAAGATCCTGTGATCCAACCCGCCGATTACACACGAGATTATATTCTTTATCTCGCAGCTTCGACTTCCACCATCGGTATGGTGCTAGTCCAGGAAGACCACAACGGCATAGAACATGTGGTAAACTATCTCAGTAAGAGTCTTCTCGACTCCGAAACTCGCTATTCCCATGTTGAAAAACTGGCTCTAGCAATAGTATTTGTTGTCCAGAGATTCCGTCATTACATCTTACTCCGCCGGACCACTGTGATAGCCGACTTCAATCCAATGTATTATATCCTCACGTGTCAAGTGCTTGGGGGAAAATATTCTCGTTGGATCGTCATCCTTCAAGAGTTCGACTTGGAATTTGTCAAATCCAAATCCAAGAAGTCTTTGGTCTTTGCAGAGTTAATTTGTAACTTGCCCCGTGCTACTGAGCAATCTGAGCCCATTGATTCTCTTCCTGACGAATCGTTGTTCCTCATTAGCACGTCTGATCCGTGGTATGGGGATATTCTATTATATCTCCACACCCAACGCTTCCGCCCCAACCTCACACACGATGAACGTCGACGCATCCGACATCACGCAAAATACTACCTCATAGTCAACAATACTCTTTATCGACGTGGTGTCGACACCGTTCTTCGGTGTTGTTTGACCTTAGATGAGGCAGAACGCATTATTAATGACTGCCACACTGGAGCATGTGGTGGTCATCTCTCTGGGATGGCTACGGCCCAGAAAATACTGCGAGCAGGATACTTCTGGCCCTCAATTTTCAAAGACTGCATTGAAACAGTCAAGAAGTGTCTGCCATGTCAATATTTTCATAGTAAAGCACGCTCGCACCCTGCTCCACTCCATCTTGTTATTGCCATCGGCCCTTTTTCCAAATGGGGCATAGATTTCATGCACTGTAAGCCCACTTCAGCTGGGGGGCATAGCTATGTCATAGTAGCTGTCGACTATTTCACAAAATGGGCTGAAGCGATGCCTACGTATGCTGAGGATGGAAAAATAGCAGCGCAATTCATATTCAATCATATTATAGCTAGATTTGGTGTCCCACAATCCATTGTGACCGATCATGGCTCCCATTTTAGGAACCATATGATCGAAGAACTAAGTGCCAAGATGGGTTTTCGCCATGAAAACTCAACCCCGTATTACCCACAAGCTAATGGCCAAGTTGAATCCATTAACAAAGTCCTGAAACGAATGATTCAGCGCATTGTGGGTACCCATAAATCCAACTGGCACTCAGCTCTATTCTCAGCACTATGGGCATACCAAACCTCAATGAAAAGTGCTACTGGGTTTACACCATTTCAACTGGTGTATGGCCTAGAAGCCCTTTTGCCGATTGAATGTGAAATTCCATCACTTAAGATAGCCATAGAACTACTTCCCCACACTACTTCCGAAGAGGAACAGTTTCTATACCTAGCCAAGCTAGATGAAACCCGCCGCGACGCTGCTTTAGCTAATGAAGCTCATAAAAAATGCGTCAAAGCTCAATATGACAAATCCGTTCAACCTCGGATATTCAATGAAGGCGACCTCATACTTACATATGATCAAATGCATGATAAGCTCGAAAAAGGAAAACTAGAATCTATGTGGTACAACCCCTTTGTTATAAAACGTGTCTTGGAAAAAGGAGCCTATGAACTAATTGATTGTGATGGTACGCCATTGGCACGGCCCCGCAATGGGCTATACCTCAAACGCTTCTACGCATAAGGTTTCCCTACGCGGGTTACTTGTTGTACATAATGTACTTAGTTTACTTTTACTCATTTTTTGGTGTGCGCGTAGACCTCATGTATCCACTCTTACTTTGACTCGTGATTTTCTGCGCAGATGTCTGGCTACTTCGGATTCGCCGACGGTGCAAGCCGACATACCTGGAATCTCACTTCCGCGACATGGGTAATCTATTCTCCCACTGGCGAGTTGATTTCTTCAAGAGCCAATTGTTTAGGTCCTGCAACCAACAATATCGCGGAGTACCATGTAGTTATTGGTCTCTTGACAGAGGTTGCTTCACTCAGAATTGACTCCCTATCAGTCTTTTTAGACTCCTAGCTCGTGGTTTCTCATCTGAACCGTGTTTACACAGTTCGCGATCCTATACTACTTCATTTATTTCAGAGAGTATGCCTCTTGGAACGATCATTTAATTTCATTTCATATCAACACGTACCGAGAGAATTCAATTGTATAGCTGATTCATTAGCTAATTATATTTTGGATTGGCATCTCGCCCATACATAAACACAACATAAAAAATAAAATACACAAGTCATTGTAAATAAATAGATCATGAAAATAGGTCCATATCACTATATATAAAACTGTTTTTCCAAAATACATAGAGTTTGTGTCAAAGACAAAATTTGGGACCAAATCCCATACAAAAATTTGCTCTCAAATCCTACATATCGTGTACATGTTGCAAAAGACAAAAGACAATCTAGGTAGATCTAGGAGATCTATCATGTCCCTCGTCAGAATCCTCACGCTGCTAGTGATAACACACTACAGCTCGAGCCACCCTACGAAGGAGTCGGCCGATACGCCCAGGCACACCTACGGTATGCCGCTGGAGATGCAAAGGGATGTCATCCATCCTCATAGCAGGGATACCATGAGTTAAGCCCTGTAAGTTCCTCTCTATGTCCTGGACGCCTCCTGCTTCGTCTTCATTCTCCTCCTCATCTGGAATGGCTTGGAAATCAACACCACCGCGACGTAATGGCGAGTACCCAGCCGGTCTTTGTGGTCCACGATCTGCGACATGCACACGAACATACATTAGAAGCCTTTTACACATTCTAAAAAATCAATAAAAATCATATATTCAAAAAAGAAAAAACATAATCCATGAATTTCATACCTGAGTTGTCCCAATCTTCATCCTCTGGCAGTGCCAAGTCGATGTCCTTGCGGAAGTCCACCCCTGTATAGGGGTAGTCATCAATCATCACTATCTGCTCCTCGAGCCAGGAAAAGAAATCCTCACCAAACGCCAAGCGCTGAGGTCCCCCAAGAGGCCCTGCGTAATCACTCCATCGATCCATCCATGGCTCGGTAGGTGGACGGCGGGGCATAGCTATCTGTGGACGAAGTAATGGCACCCTCACCAAAAAGAAGGTGACTAGGATACTCCCATAACCAAATTGGGAATTCTCTCCAACTCGACACTTGTGCACTTGTTCTTTGAGATTGGTCAACACCGCCTCACACCAATTAAATATTGTTCCAGCCATACAATCCACTGCTAGGTTCATCTGTGTACGGGACGCCTGATGCAGACCTACACTCCCTGCTGCACATATGATGGTGAACAAAAAAGTTTTTAAAGGAAGTTCTGTAACATCTTTTATGACCACTTTGCCACTTTTCTTACTCGAACCCTGACGGCAGTACCGAGCAATCAGAGCATCTGTGCTCGTCTCTGAGGCTGTGTATCCAGTAAAGTTCACCCAGGCCCCTCTTTTCGAGAGGCTCATGAGGAAGTAAATATCCTCAAGTTGAATTTCAAGAACATGCTATCCCACTTGGAAAGCTTGAATGTCAGAGTCCCACAATTGGATAAGATGGGTAAGAAGTTTGGCTTGCTGACGAATGCCTTTGGTCTTAAAGAATTTCAACAAACTGCACTCCCGTAATGCAGTCATGGTAGGAAGGTCATTTTCGGTCGCCAAATCATCTACTTCATGCTCTCTTTCTTTCCAACTGACCATTTTGACCCAAACAAATTGCAAACTCTTGCAAAAGGTCAGGGGAAACATTTAGTAACTATTTAACAACTTGGTTTCAGCAAAAAATTTAAGAAAAAACATTTTTTTCATCTTAATTGTTGCCTTCATCACACCTGGGGCAGATCTCACCGCGCGGTACTGCACATTACTGCGTTCTAGTTTAAATACACAGTGCGGTACTGTCAAACAGTACCACGTTTCTCGATAGAGCCCCCACGTGGTACTGTGAAGAGTGATTTTTGCCCAATAGGGCTTGCCCAAAAAATCAATTTTTCTTACTGAGAGAAAATTGTTCATACATCAAATGAAAGAGAAGCTCGAGATCTCTTACCTGGCACAGACGGTTGTTGAAACGGTGTCCTGAAACTCCCGATATGGATCCTTGAAGTTTTTGCTCCTCAAATGGGTAAAATCTCCTCTTTGGGTAAAAACACAAATGAAATGGTAATTTTCTATTTTTAACCATCCTTTTATAGCTTTTTCACCTATTTTTTACCTATTATTTTATATGGTTAAAATGAAACCCATTTCACATTACTAATATCTGGTTTTGTGAGCACTTTATTGACAGGATCTACTTTAAAAAGCGATATATTCACTAGCGTTTATTCATCGTTTGACCTTCATTTCGAGCCTACTTTATATTTTTCGTGCTTTGGATTAAAACTTGAAAAAGATTCCAAGTGCTTTTACACCCGTGTCGTGCTTGTCAGGCTCAAGTAAATGGTGTCGAGTTTGGTCAGCTTTACTCATACTCGTTAAAACGATGAGGAAAGTATTATCCTGGTTGTATTTTATTCTTTTTTCGGACCAGAATAATTAAAAAATTACGAAAAAGACCATAGGAGTCCATAGTTAAGCTCTTTTCAGACTCCTTAAAATTGAAAAGATTGCCAAGTGAACTTGACTCTTTCACACTTGTAAAAGTATTTGAAAGGTCGTCTATTCGGTGATAGGTTACCCCTTTTTCGGCCCGTCTAGACTATTTATGAGAAAGGTATACCTCAGTCAATTTCGGCTGGGAGAGTTCTCTCGGGAATTGTTTTACACTTTTTCGGGATCTAGGGACTAAATTTATGAAAAAGTACATTGCGGAGCTTCCTTTAAGTTTTTCAGGCTCTCTAAATGTGAAAAACTACCAAGCTTTCCTTCCTTGGGCTCGTTAAAATTTAACATCGAAGGACCCACTTTGGGACAAACCCCTCCTTTCTCAGGTTCGTAAAACATGTGAGATTGGACTCATCTATGAGATGAGCTACACCGAGCATCTGTTATCCTCTTCAAGCTCGAAAAACAACAAAGAGGTACTCGTCTATCATGTCGGGGGAATATGGGGAACAAGTCAAGTTTGTTATGGCTGCTTGTCAGTCGTTACCTTTGAACATGGCATGTGTCCGTCTCTTGTCTATATTGGGTATCTATTTTTCACTGAGTTATGGTCATCATCCTGAGTCGTCTCCCTGGCCACGAGCCGACTCATCCAGTGTCTATCCTCTGCTATCAATAATCTCTGCTGCCAAGTCCTATTACATGCCGTTATATGTTCAAAGGGTTGCATTGTTCAGAGTCATTCATTGTGTCAGACCTCCGCTATGTCAGTACATACTCCATTGTCTCATCATCTTATACCATCTTTCGTTCCGATTTTGTGTCGATGATGTGGGAATCATTATGGCCCACCTTCGACAAGTCTATTCCCATCGACTCCAAATCACTATCCGGGAATTATACTTAGAGATCAACCATTAGTACCTTGGTACCTGCATGCCTCAATGGCAGTTTTCCTTGTGTTCGACAGTAGGTTTACATCAATGACCTCTGATCAAACAATCTCTCGAATGCTCGACATCAACGCATCTATTCGCATTTCGTTGAGATGTACTTCAGATACCTTGGGGATCATCGTCATCATTGGTGATTTCCCTCGCATTTCTTAACGGTTCACATCATTCACTGGTAATCAAATGGTTTCTACCATGTTCGACTTCAACACTTTGTAATCACATGGCTAGATTCGTATCATTTGCGATCGGGTAGAAGACCCTGAGCGTACCTCAGTATCTTGATTGCGTCCAGGTTGCGATGGAGATATCTTTTGTATTGTCACACAGATCCACTTATTGTATTGGTCGTGGCTGTGTCATTATTGTCTCATGGATCTACGCTTGTTCATAGTAGCCATGATCTGTCCACGGTCTATATCATCTCAGTACTCATGGATCTGCAATGTATTGGTCAGCAGCCATGCCTTGAGTCATTTGTTTCCGAGCATGGGGATGCCCGCCTCGGTGGTATATCTAACACCTTGTTTCTGTTTCAGCTCCTTGTCGCTCTCCTCGATGCTATCTCTGCACACTATATTTGTAAAGTCTTTCGGCCATCAGTCCCTTCTGAACTCACACTTTAGGGGGCATCTGTTATACCTCCATATTCCACAGTGTCGCATCTCCACCACAAAACGAGTTGACGACACTCCCCCTATTGCTTTAAACCACTCAGAAGAGAAAAATGATGAGTGAAACTTGAAGGAAAACTTACCCTGACAAGTTTTCACCCAGCTGAGACTTTATTTACCCTAAGTACCGCATTTTGCTCTGTCTTAGAAGCATGGTAGTCCACACTACCGTGCTATGCTTTGTCCCTAACACGCGGTACTACCGCGTTATGCTAAGATTGCTGGGCGCGGTACTCTTTTTATAGCCCTCTTTCCATGGCTTGTGGGATTTTAGATTTTTGAGAGATATTGGAGGATTGGGATCCCTGATTCGATCCTAACTCATTTTCTGTGATTAGAAACCCTGATCCACTAAGTTCTCCCAAGATCCACCTATCTCTCTGTTGGTTAACCCTACCATACAATATAAAAGAGAGGCATTCCATGGGGAAAAGGGGAGGACTCTTAGAAGTACCAAACTTATGATCTTGCATCCTTGTGGAGATAGCTAGAGGAGGAAGCACTTGGAGCTGGAGGATTGGCTTGGACATCAAGCAACCTTTGTAAGCATTCTTCAAGTTTGTAATAAGATAACTTGTCTTGTTTTTCCCATTTCATGTGTATGGCATAAGTTCTTGACATGGAATGTATCTAGTCTAGATTTGAATCTAATCTTTACTTCAAGGTATTTGGAATCTTGTATGTTTGTTCTTTGTTTGGTTTCAACGGGTTCTACATTGGAGCTTTTGGATCAAGAGCTAGAAGCGGGACAAACGTCAGACCGAAAGGTGAGTCATACCTTTCATTGTTTCTAAACGCATATAATCTTGTTGTGAAAGTTAGTTCAGGAATTTCAAGGTAGCATTTGTTTTGTTTTGTTCTTACCTTAGAGTCAGTTAGGAATCTGCTTTAAGTTAAGAGAATTTTGACTTATCCGTAGGGAAAAATTCTACCAACAAGACCAGAGATATATGAAACGATGCATTATGACAGTCCGACTTTATAGTCGCCTCTTGAAACCAAGGTAAGACTGGTTAGATACGGCGGGCCAAGTTCATATGATAGGGGGGGTAGTTTGAGCAAATGAAGTAAAAGTTCATTTGCCTCGACTACTCTGGCTATTGACTGATCTTGATATTGTGTCTTGTAAATTATCCTTGTACCTTGCCATCTTCATCAACATTTTGTTGTTGGTTTTTTCATGCTAAAATGCTCCCCCTTATGCTACTTCAAACTTCAACAAGGTTCTGTCAATTAAATTCATAAAATGTAAGCATGCATCATCATTCCATACTCCCTCAAATCTCTCTCTCTCTGTCATTTTTTTTTTAATCATGCTTACTGTGTCTCCATCCTCCCTCTTCTACAACATTACCATTTTCAAGCAACAAACTCCATAAATGCTTGGACTTCTTAATCATCTCCTCATTTCGATTTTTTTTTAATGCAAGAACTCCTCTATTTCAATCATATTCAACACAATGTTGCTCTACTTCATCTCTACTCTTTTCCATAAACTCTTATGATACAACTGCTCTATAGTGATACAACTGCTATATTTTTACTTTGGTTTTATCCACTCTGTTTTCTTTTGTTGCACTTTCAAATTCATCTGCAATGATATCAACACACTACACATTATGAGAATAAGACATTCACATTTGCATCTTCCACTACTACATCTAATTAAATATCATCTCCTTGCAAATCCACCATTGTAACACCACTCTCTTCTATAGTGTCATCTTCTACAACCACACCACTCACTACCACAACATATATCCATTACAACTTTTCCATTGTTTATTGAGTTTCTTGTACAAGCTCGACCTTTACCCCCAATCTTTTCCTTATTGTATTTTGCTACAATCAATTCTTCTACACCCTTACTTGGAATTATAGCAACATACACTTCCAAACAATATTGTTTTTTTTTCAAATTTCCCAAAGGTGTTGGATAACTGACGACTTTGCCATAGATCCGACGACAAATGACGTCGATGCTCAGCCATTTTCAAGTGGGATGGGCATCGGTTTTTTGACCTCCATAGTGCACAAAACCGACGACATTGCCATAGATCTGACGGAAAATGACGTCAGTGCTCAGCCATTTTCAAGTGGGATGGCCGTCGGTTTTTCGACCTCCATAGTGCACATAACCAACGACCTTGCCATAGATCCAACGTAAAAATACGTCGGTGCACCACCATTATTAGTTTTGAGTGGAGTCAGTTATATGATGGTAGTAGTGAATAAAACTGACAAGTATGCCATCGATCTGACAACAAAAAGAGGTAATATCCAAGACATTTTTAGTTGTGACTGGAGTCGGTTGTCCGACATCCAATGGGGTCGAATAACTGATGACGTCCGAGATGTCAGTTTTAATCCGAAATTGGATCGACGTTAAAAAAATACTAAGAATGTCAGATAGTCGACCACAAGATGTAGAAAATATGAGTTTCTAGCCATCGGGTTTTGGGTCCAAAAAACCTAGTGACACCAAGGTAATGAACTCAAGATGAAGTATAGCGACATTCAAGAAGAAAAGGGAGATATAGCAGAACAGACCCAAATGCTATAAGATGAAAAGGATGCACTATATGTGCAACTAGTGATCATAGAAGGCGAGAAGAAAGATTCAGAAACTAGCATAAAATAGTTGGAAAAAAATGAGGCCGACAGTAGGCAGCAGCTTGGATACTTTAAGCCTCAAATCGAAAGGCTGATAAAGGAAAAGGAGTCTCTGTTGGAGCAACTAAAGTTTGTAGATGAGAATAACCAAGACTTAACTCCCTTCTAGGAACATGCATGTGACATTCAGAAGAAAATTCACCAGTCACAAGAAATCATTACAGTAGAAGTGAGCAAGATGAAGGCGATGATTTCAAGAATGAAAGAAATCGATGCCGAAGCCCTGAAGCTCAGGAGGAAGTGCATGCACATCATGGAAGATATTAGAAAAAAACCTGAATGGAGGGAAGGGAAATTAGTTTTACTTGGAAATCTACCTCTCAAGTCCTTCATCGATTTTCAGCTAGATTCAGGGCTCATTGAAGTCTGCAGAAGATGGGGTGTTAAAGTAAATGTGGGAATTCAGAAAAACATCGAATGGTGTACCGAATGCTACCAAAAGGTTCATGAAGCCCAAGATAAGTGCTATATGGTTACACCTCAGACCATAGAAGAGTTCCCTGTCAAATACCAGCATCTGTTAGAGCTACAAAGTGAGATGAGCACAGAGTTAGACTACATACGAAAGATAGATTTCCTAATAGAAGAAGATCTTCATCGGTTCATTGGGAAATCTTCCATCCATGCCTACTTTCTATAAGACATTTCCCAAGCTACAACAGTAGGGTAAAAGTTATTGAAGCAGAGTTGCCTAAGCATGAATGTTATACCTCAATATTACACACTAAACCCTAGTGTCGCATCCTTACACCAAGTGACCTAAACGACACTTCCCCTTAATGATCATTTGGAGTGAATTCTACTTCCTGAACACTGAAGACAACATCTTGTCTACCACATGTCACCCAAATTGACCCAATCTGCAGGAATTTACGTGCTTTTCACATCTATTGGGGCATGATAATTAGGGTTACCGCGCTATGCTCCTACCCTAGGGAGTGAAAATACCACATTATGCTTAGACCTGGGGGCGTGATAATCCTGTTTTAGCCTTTTTTCCATGGATCTTGGGATCTTACCTTTCAAGAGATCTTCCTAGCATTACCAGCTTTGATTCGATTCCAACCCCTCTCTCTATTTAGTAGGCCTAATCTAGTAAAAACTCTTTAGATCCATTTTACTCTCCTTTTGGTTAACCCTTCCAAACACTATAAAGGAGAGGCCTTCCATGGGCCAAAGGGAGGACTTTTGGGGCATCTGACCTATGATCATAAGCCTTTTGCAGAGATAGCTAGAGGAAGGACTTGGATCTAGAGTTGGCTTGGACATCAAGAAACCTTTGTAAGAATATTCAAGTTGTAATAAAGTTAACTTGCATTGTTTCCCAACTCATGTGTGATGATTGTATTTCAATTTCATGATTTGTATCTATATGGATTTGGATTCTAACTTGTGATTCATATATATTAGAGAATTGTATATGCTTGTGTATTGTTTGATCTCAACAAGTTCATTGTGAGGACTTTAGGATCAGAACGACGAGTGGGACAAAACATCAAGAGTGAAAATGAGTTACTTTCTCCCATTCTCTTCAATACAAGAACTCTAAAATACTTGTTTAATCTAGGGAACAAGATCACATTTGTTTCATTTTTGTCTTAGTATAGAGTTAGTCTTTATTTATTTATACTAAGAGAGATTCTTCTTATCCGTAGGAATAATTATCTACAACAATGAAATATCTCTAAAGATGATGACTCCTGTTCGCAACAATATTATTGTAAGAGAAACGAGCATGTGCACCAGTTACATAGCTGAGGTGGAAAAGAAAGCTGAAAGCTAATTTTGACATTTTATAAATATTAAATATTAAAGACAACTGGAAGCTGATTTATTATATAAACATTAAATAATAGTTGGAAACTAATTTTGTTTTATGTGAGCACTAGAAGACAAAATTTCATGTTTCCCTAGGGTTAGGGTTGGAGAAAAGACAATTTTTGTGAAGTTATAAATAGAGGAATAAAATAGAAGGAAAAATGTTTTGGCAGATGAAAGGACTAGACTGTTTTGTACGTGAACTAATTTGTTGCATTAATAAAGAAAGATCCATTTTCATGGGAAAATCTTGCACTTCGTTTTAGCTTAGGAATATGTTGAATGTCTGCTGAATTATTTTTGCACCATTCGTGCATATACTGTGAGATCGTTCCTAACCATCTTGAATTATTTCTTGGTTATGAATTCCCTTATTTCCTGTGCAAATATCCATGTGTTTAATGAGTAATGGAATGCTTTAATTACATCAGAGCTATCTCTGTTATATTTTATATTTTGCTGTAAATGTGCTTATAATATCATAACAACTATCTGTGAGATTCTTAGGTACATTTCCAGTATATTACTCATATTTCAGATTTGCTCTCTGCAGGGATAGATTAATTACTTCAGATAGTTTTAAATTAGATTTGTTTTAATTACATGCATTTAGATAGGTCACTTGCATATCATCATTAAATAAAAAATGCATAAATGGTGGATCGGGCCACAACCGGTGAAAACAAATCTTTAAATCACATACGGTAGCCAGGCCGTTAACCGAACGGATTCCCCACACCAAACAATGAGCGATCTAATTGGGATTGCTTACCACGGAGAATCCATGACTGTCAGTACTGCAATTTTGGGGGCATATACATTTTTTGGCGCTAGAAGGAGGGCCACCAGTGCATGGCTGGAAGAGGATATCCATTCGTTGGAAGAAATCCAACTGAAGACCCACTTGAAACAACTATCCTAGATAATTTCATTCTGGAATCACAAGATCAAGAAGATCCCAATCCTGAAGGTGAACATCAAGAACCATTATACGTTGTCCCTTTTGAAGAAGTAGATCATTTCAGAATACATACTCGTTCTTATGTTAGGATACTTGGAGGGTTAAACGTAATTCCCTTATTACTCAAAAAAACAGCTCCCAGGAGACAAATGCAGTTCACTAGGAATTTGATACTTGTAGGAAATTTGGAAGAATTGTTATATCTGTCTTTGCAAGAAATCAATGAACCTTTCAACCAGTTGAGATTGGAGTCTCCCTCGACTCAGTAAATTCCTCATACCCCACTGCATTCTCCAACACACTCTCCACCGCATTCACCACCACATTCTCCACCGATAATTATGGCTATACCTACATGGAGAGCCAGAGGGGAGCTTAATTTAGTTTCACCTTTACATGATCTACCCAAACATCTGGAAAATGTGTTACCTAAATATGATCCTGGAAAAGGAATTTTCGTTGAAGATCACCTTAAGAGTTTTTATTTGGCTTTAAATCTCCTTAATGTAGAACATGAAGACATAGTTTGCAGACTTTTTCCCTACACCTTTTAACCTAAAGTATCTTCTTGGTACTTTAGTTTGCAAGCTAATTCAATAGCAAATTGGGAAGATTTGGAGAAGTATTTTCTAAGTAACTTCGGAAATCAAAAGCCTGTTGCTACATTGATGAAAGAATTGCTATTTATGAGGATGGAAAAGAAAGAAAAAGTACATGAACTTAATCAGAGATTTACTACCTTATTAAATAATTTTAGTGCTGCAACAAGAATCGCTGAGGAATCCTTGGTAGAATATTATACCACAGCACTTGATCCACCCATATCTATATTTGTTAAAAGAGCGAAGCTGCTTACCTTGGTAGAAAAATTCGAAGAAGCTAAGAAAGTAGAAGTTGCAGCAGATAGTATTGCGAAACATTCCCTTGATTTGGAAACAAAACCAACAACCAGCAAGAAGCCTTTGCTGTTATCTAGACCCAAGGAAGAATCATCTAATGAGTTAGAAAATGTGGTCAAGATGATGCAGAAACTCTCCAATAAAATTGTAGATATGGAAAATGATAAGACATCGAGTACGTCCACAAAAACTTTCAAACCTTTTTACAAGAAAAGTGAAGAAGGTCGACAATCTCTTCCACCTACAAACAATTCTGTTGTTTACAGGTGGAAGTGATTGTCCTAAATTTGAACAAAGTAGGCATGGATCATTTCTGCACCTTTCACCAAGAACAACACTCTAAAAAGAGTTGTCCACAGTGGATAAAATTGATGATTTTGGTTATGAATCAACTGCTAGATGACCAACTAATAGACCAATAAGACCCTCAAGAGGAGCAGATTTTTGAACAAGAAGAACCCACTCTCGATACCACGATGGTCTTATGGGATTGGGCACCCACACATCAATTAACAGATGAAGCTCATGTTGATGAATTTCAAATCTTATCAATCAATATCACTACTAGGAGTAAGGGCCCGGTTGTTGATCAAACCCCAGATGTCCCCAAACGTAAGGTTGCAAGAGAAATTCCAAAACAAAACATAACTGTCATTCCACCACAACCTAAGGTGGATTCAACGTTGGTAAAAGAATCAAACCCAAAAGTTAATAAACAACCAAAGGTTATGTTGGGTAAAATAGGAAATAATGGGAAAATCTCAAAGGATTATAACATGGGATACGACATCATTGAAGATACCAAGAAAACGAAAGAAAATATTTATATATTTGAATTGTGTAATATCCCCCAACAAAGGAATAAATTGTTATAAGCCTTCGAGCCATAATCTAGCGCTGCAGTAGAAAACACTTAGCAAGATACTGAGATAAACGAAGCTAGCATTGGCGAAAAATCAAGATCTCAAACTTCGCCTTTCCAATTAACTTTCGAAATATTTAATCATAATGCGCACAATTTTTTGGTACATTATGGGGCTTCCTCGAATGTTATGCCGCTATCGATTTGAAAGAAAATTAATGGAAAACCAATCCCATCACCTTATCATATCATACAATTAGATAGGACTGTTGTTAAAGTAATTGGAGAGATGAAATATGTACTCATTAGATTGTTTGCAAACCCAAGGGTGTGTCAATTGATTGATATCATGGTGGTAGATATACCAGAGGCTTATGGTTCAATACTGAGCAGGGACTGGTCTACGAAACTGAATGGTTATTTTGCAACAGATTGATCTCACTTATGGTTGCCATACCAAAACAGACAAAATCATATCAAAACATTGAGAGAGCCCCACATGAAAGAAAATGTAACTGAGTTGGAAGAAAAGAATTAGGCTGTAAATTTTTCATCTTCAGTATTGGGAAATTATTTTTTAGAGATTGAACCTGGGAATTATTAATCAATGGAAGTTAGCCATGACTCAGATGAACAGTCTGATCTCCTTTATTTTTCTCAGACTGATGATATTGATTGTAACATGGTAGAATTAGTCACTAACTTAGATGGTAGCAACACTAACTTAATTAAAAAAGAAAACATATTTTGGGTTCTATACTTCGACGATTTTAAAACCCAAGAAGGATCTGGAGCCAGATCTGTTTTGATTGACCCTGAAACAAGCAAACATTTTTTATCTTGTAGACTAGAGTTTGAATGCACAAATAACACAGGTGAATATGAAGCTCTAGTTCAAGGATTAAAGAAGGCTATTAGTTTGAATGTCAAATAGTTAAAAGTCTTTGGTGACTCAAAGATAGTTGTCAGACAGGTAAGAGATACAATTCACTGTCTTTCACCACATTTAAGAGGTTATCAATCTGAAATATGGAATTTGATCTCACATTTCGATGCTTTCAATATAAATTCTATTCCTAGATTACAGAATGTCATTGTTGATTTGTTAGCTACTTCTGCTTCCAAATTAGTGCCTACAAATAACAGATGCTCTATTGAATTGATTTTTAGGCCATTTGTACCCGATAACATTACAAATCTTAGAGTGTTTGATGATGATGATCATATTATCAGCTTCTTAAGAAATGAAGATGCCTTCCAAGAATCTATCATCGATGAAGAGAAGCACGATTTGGATTTACAAAACAAAGATGCGGCTAAAGGAAACTTCATGCCAAAAGGAGTAAGGACTCTTGAAGGATTGTTTGATATGCAAAACAAGTTCAGGAGGATAGTGAATGTTAAAACTAATAGCTCCTCCATGTAGCATGAATTGGTAAACATATATATAGAAATTGGGCCAAAATTTGTCAATCTTGGTAGATGTTGCTCTCCAAGCGAAAGAGATAAGTTCATCAGAATGTTTCAACAAGATAAGAATGTTTTTGCGTGTACTTATGAAGATCTGAAAACATATGATACTCGCATCATACAACACATAATACTAATGAATCCAGTGGTGAATCCATTTTAGCAACAATTGAGAAGAATGCACCTGACGCTTGAACCATTAATTCAGAAAGAGTTGAAGAAATTGTTGGATGCTAAGATCATCTTTAAAGTACGACACTCTGAATGGGTCTCTAATCTAGTCCCCGTGTAGAAGAAGTCAGGAGAGATAATATTGTGTGTGGATTTTCAGAACTTGAACAAAGCTTCCGATTAAGACAACTACCATGTGCCACCAATGGAGCAAATTTTATAGATGGTGTCAGGATCAGAACTTTTCTCCTTACTAAACGGTTTCTCTAGATATAATCAAGTACTAGTAGCAGAAGAAGACCGACTCAAGACAACTTTTCGTACAAAGTGGGGAACCTTTGCATATCGCAGAATGCCATTCGGCTTGATAAACGCATGAGATACATTTCAGAGAGCCATGGAGATTTCATTTCGAGGGTTGATTGGCCATTGCATGGTAATTTATCTAGATGGTGTGACAGTCTTTTCAAAGAAAAGTGAAGAACATGTTTTCCACTTAAAACAAATTTTTGACCGCTGCAAAAATATGGTATATCTCTAAATCTGAAGAAGAGTGTCTTCATTGTTCTTGAGGGTAAGCTTCTAGGTCATATCATCTCAAAGAAGGGAATATCGATAGAGCAAGAGAGAGTGAAAGCTATAAGCAAGATTCTCATGCCCCATAACAAAAAAGATATGCAATCTTTTATGGGCACGATCACCTTTGTTCGAAGGTTTGTACCATATTTGGCTCAAATTGTGAAACCTTTGCAGCAAATGGTAAAGCAGAGTGTGCAATTTAAATGGAATGACATGGAGAAGATAGCATTCAAAGACATCAAAACTGCCATAGCTAAATTTCCTTCTTTAAGGAGTCCATATTTTGAAAGGAATTTCATCACGTACACTTTCGCTTCAGATAACTCTCTCGCAGTAGTGCTCACTCAGAAGGGAGAATCAGGAGATGAGTATCCAATATCTTTTATGAGCACTGGTTTGTAGGGTTTTGAACTGAATTACCCCGCCATGGACAAGCAAGCATATCCAGTATTTAAAGCGGTAAAACAGTTTAGGCCGTATATCCTAAAGAACATAACCAAAGTCATAGTACCTCACCCCACTGTTAGATCTCTATTTGTGCATAAGGAATTGGGTGAAATGAGAGGAAACTGGGTCACTGCTCTTCAAGAGTATGATTTGGAGTTCAAACCACCCACCATTATTAAAGGTCAAGGGTTGTGTAAATGACTCACTGAAAATCCAGTTGATGAAGAGATGGAGTGGGAAAGTGAAGCCGAATTGAATCTAATCGAGGTATGTCCTATTTTCACCACTCATGAATCTTGGTATAGGGACCTAGTGCATTATTTGTAGCAAGCATATTTGTCGGAGCACTGGAGTTCTAAGAAGAGTAGGGCACTCTGTCTATTGGCTATCTTTTCTATCACAAGGTGAGCTGTAAAAACGGATTCAAAATTTTTTCCATTATCTTGGATGATGTTGACTAGAGGGTAGCAATGTTTGTGATCCTCATTGAGGTGGCTATTAAGGATGTCATTGAAGCTGAACAGAAGGATGTTGAAGTGGCTGATAAGATGATGCTCCAACAGCTGCTTGTAATACCACCGTCCTTATGTGTTTCCTAAGAGACAAAAATATTGTAATATTCTTCCAATCCTTATGCATGGGGTAATAGAAAATTTTCATCTCCCTCAAAGCAATATCTCACTTAGTATAATGGGTATAAGTGGCCTTGGGGAGCACCTGGAAGATATTTTGAATACTAGTTAGTAATGCAAAGTATTCATGCAACTTTTCAAAGATAGTATGCTCACTTAAGTATCCTTTTGTATCAGAAAAACTAAAATAAAATTTAAGGGAGCATATGAGAAGTGAATCATAATGTCCCTTGGGATATAAATCTATCTTTCCATCCCATGGAGAGGGAAGACCGGCCTGCTTGATGATATTTCCAAAAACATATTTAAAAGAGATGACAACTTTTGGATAGCTAAGAGGATAATTCATGTACATTATGATCCAATATATTATTATTTATCAACTTGTTGGACTCCATGACAATTTTGGTCATGTTTCTAATGGCCACAACCTGAATCTCATCATACAACTTCTCATTTAGAATATCTATAACTTCTTGTGTAGTTTCTAGCTTCTTCTCAATGTGACCAAGTATATTCCTGGAATCCTGAGAGGTTATCATGGCTAATTCCCATTCATCTTGGGGAATGCAAAAATATTTAAAGTACTTGGTCATTTGAATTGATATTTGGTCCTAGACCAAATTCTTAGATTCCCTTAATAATGATTTACCTTCAAGCTTCCTAGATAAATTCTCAATATCCTTCTGCAACTTGTTCTTAGTTTGTTGCAAGCCTATGATAACGACATTGCTTTTGACTACTACCTCATTCAGTAATTTCACTTCATCTTATTTCTTCTTAAAATCTTCTCTGATTTTTTTTTTTAGCATCCTTGATGCTCATCTCAACCATAGTCTTATCTAGCTGATCTATAGGATCCACCACATATGTAGCTTGCAAGACTGTACTTTTGGTAATTAACAAGTCAGGTTTTTTTTGCTTTATCTCAGTAATCTCTTTCTCTAGATACTCAATATTTTCTTTATGCCTATGATTTTCAATCATCAATGTCTCCTTCCCTTCTTGGACTACTAATAATTCAACTATTTGTACATGTTCAGTTATTAGAATTTTCAACTTTTTCTTCAAAGCTATGTTTTTTTATCTTTCTCCTTCAGCATACCATGAAAAGGATTAGCTTGGTCGGATCCACTCCCAACTTTTCTATTTGTTTCTTTATTTTTCCAATCTTCAATTTCTTGGCTTTAGTTGTCGTCTTCTCATTTCTAAGAAGGTGCTCTAGTTTATTGATTGTATTTTGCAAATTATTAGCACTCATTGTGTACTTGAGGACACCGCGGTAAAATTCTTCCCCAATAAGTGTGACTTTGGATGCATTCAATCACTTGGATTGAATGCATCCAAATTAAGTGTGACTTGAGTGTTCTTTTCCCTCCACCCACATCAAGCTCTAAAATTGCCATTTTTAGGGTACCTTGCTTAAAGTCAAGACCCAACATGTAATGTCCCCCTCACCCAATCCGACCATCAGGAGGGGAAATTAACCAAATTCAAGCTCTCAAATTTTGCCCCAAATCCATAATACGAATTTCAACATATACAATGTGTGCACAACGTAAATAAACATACGCAGCGGAATTAAAATATATCCACACACATCTAGCATGCAAATACAAGTATAAACATTACATGCATTGAATAAAAACATTTCATATTCAAATACATGCGAATACTTATTTTTATCCAACACAGATCCAAGCAACCAGCTATGTAAGAGCAATTTTCCACCCAACCATAGGAACCTAGTCCATTATATACTCTTTTTGTTGAGAGGCCACCCCCAAGCTGGGCTATGAGGTTACCAGGGTGAAGGAAACACCTACAAGTTTCTCACTCTCATCCCACAACCCATTCTGCTCTCTATGCTTATACAAATGCTCATACAAAGCCCTACATGGGTCTCACCTAACCCTCACAGCCCTGGCTTCCACAACACTTTCCCCACATAGCACCCTTCTTTTCTCAGGAATCCCCTTCATCGATCCACAGTTCCCTTGGATGATCCATCTTTCCTGGTGCCTCTAGTGTGTGCATAGAAGAAGTCCAATCTGATATGTGCTTCTATGGAACCACTTGTAGCCTCAATTCGTGGCTTCTCAAGCACCTACGAACCATAGAATTCGATGGGTAAGGGTTCCTAGCTTTCCCAACCTCTATGCTCACCTACAAACATCAATTTTTCCTTCCAAATCTGTGGAATTCTTTCCAAATTCGAATTTCTATATTAGAAATAGTTTGGTATGTTCACGGACAACAAAGGAGTGCTTTGCCTAGTGTAGATCAACATGAAAGAATGAATGAGAGAATGAGGGTTGAATCCAAGGAATATGAGAAAATGGTGAAAAGACATTTGACATAACTTCTAATAGTAGATGAAAGGACTCTTAGAAGATACAGACTGACTTCTGTCATGACATAGCTGTCACAAAAGTGTATTCAGCCCCATGTTTCAATAACTGCATGAGGTGACTTTTCCCACCAACCTCACACATGCACTTAGTGATTGGAGAATAGTAAAAAATGAGATAATTGGCTTATTCACATCACATGAAAAAATTTGGGTGATTTCTAAGGTTGACACTTGGCATCAAGGATTTAGTCTCCCATAGAGCCACTTTCCTCTTTCTCTTTGGTGGAATCATAGCCCCTTTGGTTCTCTTTACAAAACCATTCTTGGACCATTTTATTATTTATGCAAATAATATTTACATATATTTTAAATTAGCATAACAAGCCAATGACATGGTCCAAAAAAAATATATACATCATACATGCCTAGCCATTCACTAGTCAGGCCTTGGCCTTGAGCTTTGCACTAGGAATTCACACTAGCATATTTAAATCATTTACATAATTAACCACATATAATAGGAAATGAGAACTCAACACAGTTCTTGTTTTTCTCTATCCTAATTTTAGTAGCTATTTTTACCTCCATTTAAAAAAGGGTTGATACCAGTATCACACATTTTCATTTCGAGGCATTTTTTCGGGCCTTTGAATTATCTTTGTTGTAAAATATTTTTAATTTCTATTTTCAAGTGTGTTTTTAGAAATTTAACACAATAACATACATTTATAAGAAATTTATAATGAAAAACATGAACATTTTGCAATTTTTTTTCTATAAAATAAAACATTTTTATTCACAAAATTGTAAAAAATTCCAGAAAATAAAGACATTTAAAACCATTTTCGATGCGTTTTCAGATATTTTTTGTATAAAAATGATACTATTTCATATTATGTTCAGAAAAGTGACAATTCACATAAATTCAGGAAAAACTATACCATATATTTCTAAAAAACATATTAAAAACATTATATATAGAAATTTTATTTCTAAAATAAAGTCTGAAAGTCAAAACATTACTAATATATATTATCAAAATATTGCCAAATTTAACATTTTCTTCAAGACATGAAACTAATCAAGAATATCATGCAGGCCAAATTCTTCATCGAAATTAGAATTTTTTGGATCTTGGTTTTCCTCAGGGACATCAATGTCCTCTTCCATTGGGTCTTCTATGTTTGCAAGATTCCCAAAGTGCCCCTACCCCCTAAAACCCCCACACATATTTAATAATTAATTTAAAAAGATATGTAAGCTTGCCCTCTAACCTCCCTAAACTATATAATAAAAAAATTTACAAAATATTAAAACCTAAATCCCCCCCTAAACTATATAATAAAAAATTAAAAACTAACCCCACCTAAGCTATATAATACAAAATTAAAAAAAATTAAAAAATGTAAAGCCCCCCTAAACTATATAATAAAGAAATTAAAAAAATTAAAATTAAAATCCAAACCCCCCCTAAACTATATAATAAACAAATTTAAAAATAAAAATAAAAATAAAATATTAAAATCTAAAACCCCCCCTCTATGGGTAAGGGTTCCTAACTTTCCCAACCTCTATGCTCACCTACAAACATCAATTTTCCCTTCCAAATCTGTGGAATTCTTTCCAAATTCAAATTTCTATGTTAGAAATAGTTTGGTATGTTCACGGACAACAAAGGAGTGCTTTGCCTAGTGTAGATCAACATGAAAGAATGAATGAGAGAATGAGGGTTGAATCCAAGGAATATGAGAAAATGGTGAAAAGACAATTGACATAACTTCTAATAGTAGAAAAAAGGACTCTTAGAAGATACAGACTGACTTCTGTCATGACATAGCTGTCACAAAAGTGTATTCAGCCCCATGTTTCAATAACTGCATGAGGTGACTTTTCCCACCAACCTCACACATGCACTTAGTGATTGGAGAATAGTAAAAAATGAGATAATTGGCTTATTCACATCACATGAAAAAATTTGGGTGATTTCTAAGGTTGACACTTGGCATCAAGGATTTAGTCTCCCATAGAGCCACTTTCCTCTTTCTCTTTGGTGGAATCATAGCCCCTTTGGTTCTCTTTACAAAACCATTCTTGGACCATTTTATTATTTATGCACATAATATTTACATATATTTTAAATTAGCATAACAAGCCAATGACATGGTCCAAATAAAATATATACATCATACATGCCTAGCCATTCACTAGTCAGGCCTTGGCCTTGAGCTTTGCACTAGGAATTCACACTAGCATATTTAAATCATTTACATAATTAACCACATATAATAGGAAATGAGAACTCAACACAGTTCTTGTTTTTCTCTATCCTAATTTTAGTAGCTATTTTTATCTCCATTTAAAAAAGGGTTGATACCAGTATCACACATTTTCATTTCGAGGCATTTTTTCGGGCCTTTGAATTATCTTTGTTGTAAAATATTTTTAATTTCTATTTTCAAGTGTGTTTTTAGAAATTTAACACAATAACATACATTTATAAGAAATTTATAGTGAAAAACATGAACATTTTGCAATTTTTTTTCTATAAAATAAAACATTTTTATTCACAAAATTGTAAAAAATTCCAGAAAATAAAGACATTTAAAACCATTTTCGATGCGTTTTCAGATATTTTTTGTATAAAAATGATACTATTTCATATTATGTTCAGAAAAGTGACGATTCACATAAATTCAGGAAAAACTATACCATATATTTCTAAAAAACATATTAAAAACATTATATATAGAAATTTTATTTCTAAAATAAAGTCTGAAAGTCAAAACATTACTAATATATATTATCAAAATATTTCCAAATTTAACATTTTCTTCAAGACATGAAACTAATCAAGAATATCATGCAGGCCAAATTCTTCATCGAAATTAGAATTTTTTGGATCTTGGTTTTCCTCAGGGACATCAATGTCCTCTTCCATTGGGTCTTCTATGTTTGCAAGATTCCCAAAGTGCCCCTACCCCCTAAAACCCCCACACATATTTAATAATTAATTTAAAAAGATATGTAAGCTTGCCCTCTAACCTCCCTAAACTATATAATAAAAAATTTTACAAAATATTAAAACCTAAATCCCCCCCTAAACTATATAATAAAAAATTAAAAACTAACCCCACCTAAGCTATATAATACAAAATTAAAAAAAATTAAAAAATCTAAAGCCCCCCTAAACTATATAATAAAGAAATTAAAAAAAAAAATTAAAAATTAAAATCTAAACCCCCCCTAAACTATATAATAAACAAATTTAAAAATAAAAATAAAAAAAATATTAAAATCTAAAACCCCCCCTCGCTTCCCCCTCCTCCCTCCTCGCACCCCCTTCCCTAGCGGCCCCCTTCCCCCTCCTCCCCGTGCCCCTCCTCCCACCACCCTCTCCCCCTCCTCCCTCCATCATGTGCCCGCCCACTTCCCCTTCCTCCCTGTGCCCCTCCTCCTGCCACACCCTTTCCCCTCTTCCCTCCTCCCCGTGCCCCCACACTTCCCCCTCCTCCCTCCTCGTCCCCCCTTCCCCCACAACCCCATTCCCCCATCTAAACCTTCAAATTCAAGCTAGATCTTATGCATCCTAATTTAATATTCAAATTCAAACATGGAGGAAAACATTTGAACAAGAATTGGGAGGAACAATGAATTGATTCATATTGGAACAATGGAGAAATACTTACAAAACCATGGATGTGATTTCCTCTTCCTTTTCCTTTGATCCTTTCCTTCACCTCTAAGCCTTTGATCACCAATTTCCTTCTGAAGTAAGGATATCCTTTCCTTCAATCCTTCAACATGACTTTTATCTTTCTCATGTTGGTCTTGATTCACCCTGAATGCCTGCTTTTATAGCATTGGGAATTGGGAAATCAAAAACCAAACTTGAATGTGGGATAATACATTTTTCCCAAATTTTGATTATTCTTATAAAAAATCCTACTTTCTATAGTATTTCAAGGATTTTTTGTCACAAATCCATAATTTCAGGAACAATTAATGCATATGCCATGAATTTCTTCCCACTGTTGACTGGTGGAAACAGGATCTGGGCTTTCAAGTGGGTAGTTAAATCACTAAACCTTGCCTCTTTAGGCTACCTATGTCTTCACTTAATCCTTCCAATTGTGGAAGTAGTGGTAATATAAGAGAGTATTGTTCTCTTATGGACTTGTCTTATATCTTCATGTTGTGCGTGATTAGTAAATTGTGCATCTAACCTTCACATGTTAAGGGTGTTAATTTGATTGTTAACAAATCCATTTCCCTTTCGGTAATAACTTGCCGAGTATTTCATCTTAACTCCATTATCCAATGCAAATTCGATAAGATTAATAGAAGAAAAATATGATGCATTATCAAAGACTAAGCACTCAGGACCACCAAACCTAGTTATATTATTGGATTGAAGGAACAAGACCACCTAATTTCTGCTCATTACCCCATGCCCCCACCCTTCCCTCTCCTCCCCCTGCCCCCACCCTTCCCCCTCCTCCCCTTTCCCTCCCTTCCAACTCCTCCTACCACCCACTTCCCCCTCATCCCCCTCCTCCTCCTCCATTCTCTCTCCATGGCCCTTTGGCCACTCGCTTGGGTGCCAAACGACCACAAAGGGAGAAGGTAGGAGGAGGATGAGGATGAGGGTGAAGGGGGCAGTGAGAGGAGGATGAATGGAGGGCGCGGGGAGGAGGGGGACAGGGGAGGCATAGGGGGAAGGGAAATGGAAGGTGCAGGGGAAGGGAGGGGGCATGAGGGGGAGGGAGAAGGGGGAAATGGAGGGGGAAGGTGTTATCACTCCAGGAGTCCTTCTAGGCTGTAACTCGAAGAAGCCTGGTAACTTAATCAATATCTCAAAAATATAAAAAGGTGGATCAAGTTGAATATCTAGATTACTGCATAATCTAATCAAGACAGTCTTGAATACACTCAAACAATGCAAGGCTCTCAAGGACTATTATCAGATAGGTAAAAACAATAAAGGCAACTGATCAATTAACCAGAACATATATAAAACCATTACATATGATGGGACAATTAACCTACAACGAATGTTAATCATCCTAGCTTGATAATCAATAGTAATATGATAGTTACTTAGATTACAAACATAGACAAAGAATACCCTTCAACTCAATAGCACATCATAGAAAATAAGAAACAAGGTCTGATAATAATGAGTGAAAGAAGCTTGCAGGCTGATCATATTAAAGAAAGAGGTCTCTTTACAAAATACAGTTAAGTAGCACCCTCCAAATTCCCACCATTGTTCTACATGATTTATGGGCTTTATAGCCTCTACAACCTCTCTCTAGATCCTAAGAAGCTGGGTCGAATTTACCCTAGATGGAAAATCCCAAAACCGTTTTTCAACAAACCAGAAAAAAAAAAAAAATCATTTTTAATTGGCCAGACTGCTGACAAATGGGGCTCAGATATGCATTTGATTCTCCCAATATGTGAAACCTGTAGGAAAAATAAGAGAGGTTATTTTTCTCTGACGTGTTAGGAAGAAAAAACTTCGAGCGTTTTGTAGAATGGTTCTCTAGTCACTCAGAATCATCATTTGAAAATGATGACTCTACATAGTAAAAAAGCCACTTTTGCTGAAACTACTGAAAAAGAGGCTTAGAGATGGGTTCAGTTCTCCAACTATGTGACACTTGTGTATAAAATGAAAGAGGTTATTGTGCATTGATCTGTTGTGAGAAAAAATCTCTCTCAAATATTTGAAATGTATTTTGGTTTGCCCGAAATCTGCATTTCAAAAACAAGTGTGAAACAGGTAGGTTCTGGGATCCAAAAATTGGGGCTCAGTGACGGATTCGATTCTCTCAATCTACAACACCTGTAGGAAAACGGGGAGAGGTTATTGTTATATGAAATGTTATGAACAAAAAACTCTGAGAAGTTTAAAAAAATATTCTCCAGACGCTCAGAATCGTCATTTTAAAATGATGAATCGGGACGGTAAAAAAATGCCACATTTCTTCATTATTTCCATCCTGCTAGCACCTTCAAAACTGGAACAGCACATTGAAACAGATCCTATTAATTAAAACATTCAATTAAAAATCATCCTCTTTCCATTTGGAAGCAAAAACCGTGATCTGGGAAAAAAATAATGCTTCTCTGCCCTGTTTTGCACTTTCGGTGGCTAAAGAGCCAAAATTCGAACCTGTAAATCACCGAAAGCTCTACTTTGGGTGGCTAAGAATAGCTGTGAAAGCCTACTTAAGCCACCGAAAGCTCTATTTTGAAACTAATCTTCCAAAATAAAAAAAATGTATTTTGTCTCAGCTTCTTGATGACAAGTGAAGTTCTTTTGCTCTTTCGGTAGCTAGAATGAATTTGCATTTGAACACGAGCGCTGCCGAAAAAGTTGTGAAAATGCCTCTCCTTTTGGTAGCTTATAATCCGTCGTTGACACCGTATGCCACCGGAACATGATCTTAACCAATGCTCTTTGCTTTCGGTGGCTGTAAGCGACCCAAACTTTAGATGGTAAGCTACGAAAAATATTTACCTTTCGGTGGCTAATGAACATGATCGTGTTCGCCCAAGCCACTGAAAACTACCCCACAACTCATGCTGTAATTTTGCCCTTTTGGTATCTAGGAGTGCCTCGAAAATTTCATTTAAGCTACCGAAAGCAGATCTTTTGGTAGCTTAAGGGCCGTTTTGAATAAGCACTTAGCTACCGAAACCTGTTTTTTATGTTTTTTGAAATAAAAACTTGTCTCGAAAGTTTCTTGACGTATTATGAGTTAGAACTCATTAAAATGAGCCTAAACACAAACTTTAATAATGTGTTTTCATTTTCAAAGGACCTCCTATCACATCACATAATAAAACTTTAAAAAAATATATATATTTGAGGAGATAACATCTGGATCCTACTCAGGGATGAAAGCCTCCCTGTGAAGTTTCAAGAACCTGGTAGTTCTAGTCGCCTTTACCATTGGGCTATGGAGTCATTTAAACTGTCACCAAATTTTTGCAATCTATCCACAAATGTTAAACTGTAAACCTGCTGGCAACGCCTTGCATCCATTGGGCTATGGAGTCATATGGCCTTTAGAATTGATCCCCTGCAAAACCTGTAACCTACATGTAGCCTGCCTGTTTATTGAAGAAAACTGAAAACAACTGAAAGAATCTACTTGCTCATAGGATGAGCTTATTCTCTCTACCTACTCCTACTCTAACTAGTAGAGTCAGATTGATCAGGTAAAACTGAATTTCCAATGCAGCCAAGAAAGTAATTGACTTCCCACTTTATGCAAAGTCAGAGACATCCAGACTGTAGCATGTGAAACATAATATTTAAAATCATGCTTACAACCCAAAAATACGACTTTAAAGATGGCAACAACTGAGATTTTCTCACTACGAAGCATCTCCATGTAATTGGAAATAGGATCTTGAAATTCATATAGGGTTGTCTGCTCAACATCTGACAGAGAAATATGCATCATAAAATGCTGATATAAACCTTTCTTCCCCCTTTCACCAGATCTTTCTGACTCAGATTTACTACTTTCTCTTGCTGATGTATACATTTGTTCTTTAACATCAATACATTCAAAATAAGAATGTTGATCTTCATCAATAGCTAAAACAATAGACACATCTTATCTGATGCCAGATATTTCTATGTCATTACTATCATTCAACACCTCTTGATCTTCATGGAAAATGTCATCTTCAATAATAGAAGCTTTATCACAAATCTGATTTTTGTGACAAGAAAAATCTTTGTGATACGAAGAAAACTATTCACAACATCCTTCAAAAAGCAATTTAACTGGAAAATAATCTTTACAAGAGGAGTTGAAGGCTGAATGAAAATCTGCTAAAGAGCTAACACTTGCATTTGGAAGAGACTGGCACCAATCAAGAGCAATCCCTTCTAATGAATACCTGAAAAGCTTGATTTGGACATCTTCATGTACAATTTCAAGCCGATAAATAAAGTCATGAAAATCCAGCAAGTGTTCGGCTGGAACTTCCCATTATTCTCTTCGAAATCTGGGAAGACTATTTTCCCATTCATCTCTACTAGGCAGTGGGTTAGGGTAACCAGTAAAACTTGAGAAATTGCAAAATGCATACCTCTTTGCTAAGATCTTGTTCATTTCATACCAATGGAGTCACCAACAGATTTCTGAGCAATGGAGTCGCCATTGAATCTGTCCTTCATGGAGTCACCAGATAGATGATTACAACCAAGAAAATGTTCAGGCTTTGTCTATCATCAAAGATGGATCTATGTAATTCTCCCAAGGAAGTTGAGCTTCAATCTCCTCTCCCCGGCAACGGTGCCAATTTGTTATCACTCCAGGAGTCCTTCTAGGCTGTAACTCGAAGACTCCTGGTAACTTAATCAATATCTCAAAAATATAAAAAGGTGGATCAAGTTGAATATCTAGATTACTGCATAATCTACTCAAGACAATCTCGAATACACTCAAACAATGCAAGGCTCCCAAGGACTATTATCAGATAGGTAAAAGGGATAAAGGAAACTGATCAATTAACTAGAACATATATAAAACCATTACATATGATGGGCCAATTAACCTACAAAAAATGCTAATGATACTAGCTTCATATTCAATAGTAAGATGATAGTTACTCAGATTACAAACATAGATAAAGAATACCCTTCAACTCAATATCACATCACATAAAATAAGAAACAAGGTCTGATAAGAATGAGTGAAAGAAGCTTGCAGGCTGATCATATTAAAGAAAGAGGTCTCTTTACAAAATACAGTTAAGTAGAACCCTCCAAAATCCCACCATTTTTCTACATGAATTATGGGATTTATAGCCTTTACAACCTCTCTCCAGATCCTAAGAAGCTGGGTTGAATTTACCCCAGATGGAAAATCCCAAAACAGTTTTTCAACAAACCAGAAAAAAAAAAAAAAAAAAAAAAAAAAAAAAAAAAAAAAAAAAAAAAAAAAAAAAAAAAAAAAAAAAAAAAAAAAAAAAAAAATCATTTTTAATTGGCCAGACTAATGAAAAATGGGGTCAGAGATGCATTCGATTCTCCCAATATGTGGCACTTGTAGGAAAAATGAGAGAATTTATTGTTCTCTGACATGTCAGGAAGAAAACCCTCTGAGCGTTTTGCATAATGATTCTCCAGTCGCTCAGAATTATCATTTGAAAATGATGACTCTGCATAGTAAAAACGCCACTTTTGCTAAAACTACTGAAAAAGAGGCTCAAGGATGGGTTCAGTTCCCTAGCTATGTGACACTTGTGTATAAAATGAAAGAGTTTATTGTGTATTGATCTATTGTGAGAAAAAACCTCTCTCAGATCTTTCAAACTCAATTTTTTTTTCCCGAGATATGCATTTCAAAAACAAGTGTCAAACAGGGAGGTTCTGGGATCCGAAAATTGGGGCTCAGTGATGGATTCAATTCTCTCAATCTGCAACACCTGTAGAAAAACAGGGAGAGATTATTGTTCTATGACATGCTTGTTGATGTATATGTAACTTCGGAATGTATTTCACATATATGTATATTGTATTCCTATAGAGATGGTATTATTCCTTAATAAGGAAGTGTCGTCATTTATATTGTAAGTGTCGTAACTTATACTTGATGGGTTATTAGACCACCTTGTTTGGGGTCGGCCCTGTATAAGTCATGTGGGTCAAAGGGTTATTAGACCACCCTATTGGGGGTCGGCCATGTGGGTCAAAGGGTTACTAGACCACCCTATTGGGGGTCGGCCCACTCAGCATTATGTTATGTGGTTAAGTTCGAGCCTACATGAGTTAGGTAAAAAGGCAAGTCAAGTCAAGTATAAATAGAGTGCGGGAGGCACTCTATTTACTCACTCACTTCTCACACATGCTCTCAAGGAGGAGAGGCGCACTTATGGAGGAGGAGGATTGCTGCTAGGTTATGGCTATCTCTATTGGTTGGTTGTATCATTGCTCTATCTATCTCTGAGGAAGTTATTGGGGTTTTTCACCTTTATGGTTTTCCCCAAGTAAATCTTTGTGTCTCTTGTGTGCTTGCATTATTGTCTCCATGATTGATATGCTGTAGATATGCTGTACATGTTGTTCTCTCAGTTAAGATCCTAGATCAGATTGAAGTAAATTCTGAAAATTTAACAATGCTAGGAACAAAAACGTCCGAGCGGTTTGCAAAAAGATTCTCCAGATGATCCGAATCGTCATTTGAAAATGATGACTCAGGACAGTAAAAAAATGCCACATTTCTTCATTATTTCCATCCTGCTGACACCTTCAAAACTTGAACAGCACATTGAAACAGATCCTATTAATTAAAACCTTCACTTAAAAACCATCCTCTTTCCATTTGGAAGCAAAAACCGTGATCTGGGCAAAAAATAATGCCTCTCTGCCCTGTTTTGCACTTTCGGTGGCTAAAGAGCCAAAATTCGAAATTGTAAACCACCGAAAGCTCTGCTTTCAGTGGGTAAGAACAACTGTGAAAGCCTGCCTAAGCCACCAAAAGCTCTGTTTTGAAACTAATCTTCCAAAATGGCAAAAATGTATTTTGTCTCAGCTTCTTGATGACAAGTGAAGTTCTTTTGCTCTTTCGGTAGCTAGAATGAATTTGCATTTGAACACGAGCGCTGCTGAAAAAGTGGTGAAAATGCCTCTCCTTTTGGTAGCTTATAATCCGCCGTTGACACTGTATGCCACCGAAAAATGGTCTTAACCAGTGCTCTTTGCTTTCGGTGGCTATAAGCGACCCAACCTTTAGATGGTAAGCTACGAAAAATATTTACCTTTCAGTGGCTAATGAACACCATCGTGTTCGCCCAAGCCATCGAAAACTGCCCCACAACTCACGCTGTAATTTTGCCCTTTCGGTAGCTAGGAGTGCCTCAAAAATTTCATTTAAGCTGCTGAAAGCTCTACTTTCGGCAGCTTAGGGGCCGTTTTGAATAAGCACTTAGCTACCAAAACTTGTTTTTTAAGTTTTTTGAAGTAAAAACTTGTCTCGAAAGTTTCTTGACGTATTATGAGTTAGAACTCATTAAAATGAGCCTAAACACAAACTTTAATAATGTGTTTTCATTTTCAAATGACCTCCTGTCACCTCACATAATAATACTTAAAAAAAAAAAAAATATTTGAGGAGATAATAGAAGGGATGGGGAAGAAGTAGGGGGTTCGAGTGGGATGCTCTCTTTGGCGCCAAAGCACCGCCCCTCATGGGCGACGTGATGCTGGCATTGTGTCACCTGTCAGGGGCGGCCCTTTGGTGCCCAAGCAAGCGGATCCAATTTCTTGGGTGCCAAAGGGCCACACCTCATGAGAGACGCGATGCCCAACATCGCACCTCGTGTGATGGGTGGCCCTTTGGTTCCCAATCGAGCAGCCAGCTCGTGCCCCCTACTCCTTCCGCCCCCTCCCTTCCACCTCTGATCCACTTGCTTGGGTGACAAAGGGCCACACCTCATGAGTGGCGCGATGCCCAACATCGTGCCACCTATGAGAGGTTTCCCTTTAGTGCCCAATCGAGCGACCATCTCATGCCCCCTACTCCTTCTGCCCACTCCCTTCCCCCTCTGCTTCCCCCTTTTCCATCCCCCTCGCACCCCCTCCCTTCCCTCGCTCCCTCTCTTCCCTTATCCCCTCCGCCTCAGCTATTCCCCTCCTCCCCGAACCCTCCCTTCCTCCTCCTCCGACTGACCTCTTGCCCCTCCTACCCCTCCTCCTCCTCCCTTCTCCCTCCGTGACCCTTTGGCTCCCAAGCGAGTAGCCAAAGGTCAGTGGAGGTAGAATGGAGGGGGAGGAGGGGGAGGAGGGGGAAGTGGGCGGTGGGAGGATGTGGATTAGAGGTCGGGGAGAGGAGGGGGAAGGTTTGGGGTATAGGGAGGAGGGAGGATAGGGAAGGGGGTGGTAGGAGGAGGTTGAAAGGGAGGAGGGGGAAGGGGGCGCGAGGAGGGAGGAGGAGGAAGGGGGAGGGCGCGAGGAGGAAGAAGGAGGGGGAATGGGGTGGCGGGAGGAGTGGGAAGGGGACGAGGAGGAAAGGGGGGGTTTAGATTTTAATATTTTTTAATTTTATTTTTTTTAATTTGTTTATTATATAGTTTGGGGGGGGGTTAGATTTTATTTTATTTTATTTTGTATTATGAATTTGAATAATTTCACAAGAAGCATTTTAGATGTTTTTAATTAGTATGATGTTTGTAATTGAAATTCTAAAGGAATTTTTGAATATTTATATGAATCATTTGCTCTTGTATGCTCTAATATATTATTTTATTATGAATCACCTCATAATTTCTTTGTTTTTATATGGTTAGAGTGGTGAAATTATTTATGAATTTTTTTTGTTTATTTAATATGCAAGCTTAAAAAAAGTTGTAATTTATCTCTTGAAGAAAAAAAACATTTTCCAATTTAGGGGTTGATTTTACAGTTTTTGCAAACAATAGTATGGGATGTTTAGGCCATGGCTCTATTTTTTACCCTAGAAAAAAAAACGTGTATACTGGTATCAACACTTTTCTAATTGGGGGGTGTTTTTTGTTGTTTTTTTTCGCAAAAATCATCATTTTTATGGCTAGATTTATGATTCATAGTATAAAGTTCTCGTTTCATAGTACAAGTGGTTAATTTTGGTTAAATACATTCCCAGTCAAAATTGGGGGTATTAAAATCCCCTCCCCTTGGAATAACATTATCCTCAGTTTTGGATCAAAATTAGAACAAAAATGGATATGCCTCTCTCATGGAATCCTCCAACTCCCAGATAGCCTCATCGGGACAAAAGTGCTTCCATTGCACCTTTACCTGTTCGATGTCCTGGTTATGGAGAAATGTTACCTTCCTTTCTAAGATACATATTAGCTCGGTTTGGAACTCTCCCTCAGGTTCCAACTGGATCACATTCCAATCGATCACATGGTTAGGATCATGTGCATATTTCTTAAGTAAAGAAACATGAAAAACATTATGAGCTCTAGTGTTAGCAGGAAATGCAATTCTATATGCAATTGGTCCTATTCTCTCAAGTACTTCAAATGGCCCACAATACCTTGGTGATAGCTTGGAACAACTCTCAAACTTCAAGGAAATCTTCCTTGGCCTCACTCTGAGGTAAACATGATCCCCAACATGAAATTCCCTATGCACTCTATTCTTATATGCATAGCTTTTCTGTCTATCTAGGGCTTCCTTTAAATTTTGCGTAATCTTTGCAACCTTTGTTCCATTTCCTTAAGCAATTCTGGCCCAAGTACAATTATGTTCACTATATTATCCCAAGTAACTAGTGTTATGCACCTCCTACCATACAAAGCTTCAAATGGAATCATGCCCAATGATGCTTGATGTTCATTTTTATATGCAAATTCTACTAGGTGTAGATAATCTTCCCACTAGGATGGTTTGTCCATCACTTACATGCGTAGCATGTCTTCAAGCACCCGATTTACTCTTTTTTTCCCATCTGTTTGTGGATGATAGGCATTACTAAAGTTTAACTACATACCCAAATCAACAAAAAGAGTTTTCCATAAATTTGAAGTAAATTTGGTATCCCTGTCTAAAATGATCACTTTAGGAAAACCATGGAACCTGAAAATTTCCTTCATAAAAATATTTGCAATGGAGTCCATTTTATATGTTGATTTAATTGGTATAAAGTGTTCTTCCTTTGATAATTTATCCACCACAACCATGATGGAATCATGTTTTCTAACTGTCATTGGAAAACCTGTAATGAAATCCATGGAAATAACTTCTCATTTCCATTCCAAAATCAACAAAGGCTGCATAAACTTGTTGGGTGTTGATTCTCAACCTTCACTTACCGACATTTCATGCACTTAGAAATATACTCAACACTATCCTTTTTTCATTCTCGGCCAAAAATATTGCTTTCTCGCCACCGCAAATGTTTTCTAGTATCCTGGGTGACCAGAATATGGCATTTTATGGATTTCATCCATAAACATTCTCCTCAAATATGCCACATTAGGGATATAAATTCTGTTTTTATAACTAAGAAGTCCATCACCTTCCAAATTTTAACCTTCAAGACTCTTTCCCAAATTTTTCTATTGTAATTTTCCTTTTATGTGCACAAACAGTTCATCTTTAGCAATACAGTTAACAAACTTCTACCTTAAATCTGATTGATAGGTACTAATGGCTACCACATGCATCTCATATACTTTCCTGCTAAGTGCATCATCCACCTTATTTTCTTTACCTTTTATGTGTTTGATTTCAATATCAAACTCACATGAAAATTCTAGCCATCTAGCTTGCCTTGCATTTAATGTTAACTTCTCAAACAAATATTTAAGACCACAGTGGTATGTCCTTAGCTCAAATTTCATGCCCATTAAATAATGCATCCATTTTTCAAAGAGTGCATTATGGATGCAAGCTCTAAATCGTGGGTAAAATAGTTATTCTCATGCTCTTTTAACTTCCTTGACTCATAGTATACCACATGGTTACCTTGCATAATAACTCCTCCAAGTCCATCTTTACATGCATCTATGCATACCAGAAAAATATTTTTTAGGGTTTGCAATTTTTAGAATTGGAGCACTTGTGAGAAGATTTTTCAAAAGTTGGAATCTTTCTTCACACTTTGCTGTCCACTGAAAATTTATCCCCTTCTTTTGAAAAGAAGTGATTGGGTGTGCAACCTTGGAGAATCCTTCAATAAACCTTTTGTAGTAACCAACAAGACCCATAAAAAATCTACATCAGTCACATTTCTTGGAATTGGCCAATTCATGATGGCTTCAATCTTCTTAGGGTCCACTGATATTCATTCCTTTGAGATAATGTGACCCAAATAATGAATTTTATTTTTATAAAATTCACATTTTCTTAGATTTTCATACAACTTATGCTCCCTTAGCAATTGCAAATCCATTCTCAAATGATCTTCATGCTCTTATTCATTCTTTAGAGTAAATAAGAATGTCATCTAGAAATACAAGAATGAACTTGTCCATTGATGAGGCCAAATGGAACCACCATAAACTCATAGTTCCCATACTTTGTTCTAAAGGTTGTCTTGTGAATATCTTCTTCCTTGATTCTCACTTTATAGTAACCATACCTCAATTCAATCTTTGAGAACACCTTTGCCTCTCTCATTTGATCAAAAAGATCATCAATTCAAGGCAAGGGGTACTTGTTCTTCACTATAACCTTGTTAAGATGCATGTGATCAATACATAACCTTAGCAATCCATATTTCTTCTTCATAAAAAGTATGGGTGATCCTCATGGAGACACACTTGAAAAAATGTACTTTTTTCCAACAATTCTTGTAATTGCATTTTAATCTCTAATAATTCCAGTGAACTCATCTTGTAAGGTTCCTTGGACACTAGTGCAGCTCCTGGAACAAGATCAATTGTAAAATAAATGTCCCTCTTTGGAGGAAGTCCTGGAAGTTCATCGGGAAACACATCCTTGAATTCTTGCAAAACATAATGGTCTTCCATCTTGGGAATTTCATTTTCTGTTTTCTCCAAAATATGGGATGCATACAATTGGAAACCTTTCCTACATAATTTCTTCAACTGCATGGCTTAAATATGCCTAACATAAACTACCTTTGGAATCCCCTTTACAACCCTTGGGTTTCCTTCATCATCAATACATTCAAAAGTCTTGTTGTAGAAATCAAGTTTAACTATATGGCATTCCAACCAATCCATTCCAATGAGAATATCATAGGAACCAAGTGAAAAAATATTCAAATTTGCAAAAGTGGATAGTCCACCCATTTCCAATAGACATTTCTACACCATTTCACTAACTTTCCTCTTGGATCTAGTGGCTAGTTGGACTAACCATGATTTACTATGCTTTGATTTCTTAAAAGCACAAATATCAAAATTTTTAGGACCGATATAACTGTGAGTAGATCCAGGGTCAATCAAAATAGAAATAGATTTCTTAGCAATCTTAAACTTCAACCGCAGTTGACTAATTTTCTGCTTGGCGGTCCTCTAGTGCTACATAAATTCTAGGGACTATCCTTGCCACTTGACCAACTGTTTCAGTTCCTTGGATTTTTTGAACTTGCATTGCATTTCCATTTCGATGTGGACAGTTCCTAAGCATATGGTCCTCTCCACATCCTCGACATTGAAGTGGCTCTCTTGGCTTGTCTCCCATCATTCTAGATGGTTTAGTCACACCCTGTGGTGGCTTCCTTGGTTGATTTCTAAATTGAGGAGGCTTGAACCCCTTCTTCCTTTCGTCAAAATTTTCATTTTTCTTATCCTTCCATGCCTTATGGAAGTTTCGTTTTCTTTTGTTTTGGTCATAACAATAATTGGCCTTTCTTATGACCTTATCTAGAGTTTGAGGCTCATCAAAATCAATTTTGTCTTTATATGACCAGGGAAGAACACTTAGGAAACATTGAATTTTCACCTTACCATCCCTGATATATTTGACATACCTTACTAGCTCTAAGAATCTATTTTCATACTCTTCCATAATCATTTGTCCCAATTTTAGCTCATGGAACTCTTTGATTTTTCCATCATAGTACGTATCGGAAAGGTACTTTTCCTTGAAGTACTTCTTGAATTGCTTCCACACAATCGTCCTTTCATTGATCATTTTTACTTTCCTAAGGTGATTCCACCATATAGATGCTCTCCAATTCATATTGAACATGGCCACTCTTGCCTTCATATTTCCCGAATAGTCTTGGACTTGGAGATACTTTCTCATCCCAAGAATCCAAGCCTTTGCTTCTTGACCATATTTTACCTCACCATGAAATGTAGGAGGTTTGGCCTTCTTAAATTTTACATGAGAGTTGTTCTTGGGAGGTCTCTTTATCTTGTTTCTATGAGATGAATAACTTGAACCTTCAATGGAATCCTTAGAGTCATATCACCCACTAGAAGATATTTCTGGAGTATATTTCGTATCTCTATAAATCCTTCTTAAACTATGGGACCTCTTGTGGGAATGCCTCCTTGAGCTACTCCCACTCTTTTCCTAACTTTTTGAATTCTTCCCATGGTTAATATTCTTTTGAACGTCTTTCAATATTTGATGCATAGCTACATTTAACTATTTTTTTTCTTCTTGGGCTCTAATTATCCTGTCATTATCTTCTCTACAACTCTGCAGTTCCACCCTTAGGCTCCTCATGGTTTCTGCAATGTCTGTGGGAGTTGCTTGGTTTCTTCTTCCATTCGATTTCATCTCTACATTCTCAACCTATATATTCTCCCCCTTTGCATATGCCTCCACTTCATAGGGATCATGTGCATATTCCATGATGATACTCTTCTTCTTGGTCCAATCGAGATCAAAATTTCTCAACTGCACTAGACTGGAATGATGACCCATAATTGTCACTGATATGATTTTGAATCTGAAAAAGTGTTTATAAACACATTTGTTAGATTTATCACAGTCTTAGAAAATTATAACATTAAGTTTCATGCATTTTGGGAACAATCCATATTGACAATTTATGTTCACAGAAACATCTGAATCGGCTCCCCCCCTCAAACTCTAATTGTTCATAGCCGTAGTTGAATTCAAGAACCAACTTTGTAGATTTAAAAAAAAAATGGGGGTCAAGGGGGCTTTCCCCCATGGAGGTCAAGGGAAGTGCCCTTGTTTTTTTTTGTAAATCCTTCGATTTTGTGCAATTTGGCACGTAAGATCGACTGCATTTTTTGGTATTGGGCACCCAAAAAATTGGCTATGGAAACCCTGATTTTTCTGTGATCTGCACCCTTCAGATTCCCCCTACATTGACTTACCCATTTTCTATCATAAGCGGTTTCAGGCTCCAGGAAACGTTGATTCCTAAAACTAGTTTTATGATCCTAAATGCATGAGAGGACGACACGTCGTTAGGTGGTTTACCCCTTGAGGCTCATTTGATTTAGTTATCTTTCATGTAGGTTTGTGGGGTTGAATCAATCCTGGTCATCGATCAGATTTGCACGATCCACCAACACTGACATGATCGTCTTGGGTCCCATAACCCACATCACATCACCGCATGTGTACGTCAAAAGTGGTTTCAGGCTCAAGGGAAAGTGGTTCCCTGAACCCACTTTTGTGATCCTGAACACAGGTGAGGGTGACACGTCATAGAGGGTCATGTGGTTTACTGCTTGAGGGTCGTACTGATTTATTATCCCTCATGCATATTCAAGGGCCTAAAACACTATGATTTGTCGATCTAATTTGTATGAGTCTCCTAGGTTGACATGAATTTCATGGGTTCCATATTTCTTGACATTATCGCACATCACATCTCCCCACATCACATCACTTCGTGTTGGGCCTAAAGGGGGTTTCATGCTCCTAAGAAAGTGGTTTCTAGAGACCGCTTTTGCGAGCCTGAACACACGAGAGGATGACACATGGATGGGGCAGTCTTCTTTTAGGGTAAAGAGAATGAGTTAACTCTCACACACCTTCACGAAGTTGAATCACTATCGATCGTCGATCTGCACCACTACTCAACACTCATATCTTCTCTGCCTTCACACTCCATCACTTATGGTTTCCTATGCATTTATATTTGATGTGGCCGGTCCACATCACACCTTGTTCCCACCTGGGTCCTCCACATCATACCTATTTCCCACATGAATCCTCCACGTCATGCTGCTACCTGACACTAGTGGGGCCCAATTTTTCAAAATTTCAAAATTGCATAGAATTTTAATTTGGCAATAACGAGGATTAATTAGAAATTATTTTTGTCCACTTATCTTCCACTTAATAGAAACTTATTTCTACAACACCATTTCTTATTATTTTTCCTGTAAATCTATATTTCTGGCCCATATAGCTCTGGTATTACAACCAGAAGCTATGATACCACTTTGTAACATCGCCCTCACTCATTTTGACCATCATGAGGGGACATTAACCAAATTTAGGCACTCAATTTCTGCCCCAAATCCATAATACGAATTTCAACATATACAATGTGTGAAAAACATAAATAAACATACACAACGGAATTAAAATCTATCCACACACATGTAGAATGCAAATACAAGCATAAAAATTAAAGGCATCAAATAAAAAAAAATTCAGATTTGAATACATGAGAATACTTATCTTTATCCAATGCAGATCCAAGCAACTGGCTGTGTAAGAGAGATTTTACACCCAACCATAGGCACTCATTCCAACATATACTCTTCTACTGAGAGGCCACACCCAAGCTGGGCTATAAGGCCACCAGGGCGAAGGAAACACCTACAAGCTTCTCTCTCTCATCCCACAACCCATTCTGCTCTCTATGCGTATCCAAATGCTCATACATAGCTCTACAAGGGTCTCACTCAGCCCTCATAGGCTTGGCTTCCACAATACCTACCCCACAGAACACCCTTCTTGGATCAGGCATCCCCTTCACCAATCCACGGTTCTCTTGGGTGATCCATATTTCCTGGTGCTTCAAGTGTGTGCATAGAAGAAGTCCAATCTAATATGTGGTACTATGGAACTACATGTAGCCTCAATTCGTGGCTTCTCAAGCACCTAAGAGCTACAAAATTTGATGGGTAAGGGTTCCTAGCTTTCCCAACCTCTATGCTCACCTACAACCATCAATTTTACCTTCCAAATATGTGGAACTCTCTCCAAATTCGAATTTATGGGTTAGAAACAGTCTAGTATGTTCATGGACAACAATGGAGTGCTCTTCCTAGTGTAGATCAACATAAAATAATGAATGAGATAATGAGGGTTGACTCCAAGTCATATGAGAAAATCATGAAAATACAATTGAAATAACTTCTAACAGTAGAAGAAAGGACTCCTAGTAGCTACAAACTAAATTCTATCATGACAGAACTGTCACAAAAGTGCAGTTAGCCCCATGTTTCAATAACTACATGAGGTGACTTTTCCCACCAACCTAACACATGCACTCAATGATTGGAGAATAGTAAAAAATGAGATAATTGGCTTATTCACATCACATGACATAATTTGGGTGAGTTCTAAGATTGACACTTGGCAGCAAGGTTTTAGTCTCCCATAGACCCCCTTTCCTCTTCGCCTCTGGTGGAAGGATAGCCCCTTCGGTGCTCTTTACAAAACCATTCTTGGATCATTTTATTATTTACGCACATAATATTTACATATATTCTAAATTATCATAACAAGTCAACGACACAGTCCAAATAAAATATATACATCATACATTCCTACCCATTCACTCGTTGGGCCTTGGCCTTGAGCTCCACACTAGGAGTTCGCACTAGCATATTTACATCGTTTACATAATTTTGGTTAAATACATTCCAAGTCAAAATTGGGGGTATTACACAACAACAATCTTTCTTTTTCTCTAGTGGAAACTTACTTTTTTGGATATAAGTCTTTCTCTGAATCAACATTGTCCGCTTTTATCTGATCATAGACACCAAATAGTCCAGCCTTGAAATGAGAATTCTAGGTTTTTTCCAATGCATCATGTTGAGAGGATGAACCATGCTCTTGTGGTCATATGGATAATGGAAAATCATCGAGTATGGCTGGAGCTAGTGAAGTTGGAGTAGACATATAATGGATTACAAGATCTGACTGCATCCCAGTCTTAGCCTTTTTAGATTTAAGATCGAGGCTTCCTGAATCTTCCATTTATGAATTAGAAGTTAACTTTGTTATAGATATCTTCCCCCCTGCATTAGTCTTGTGTGGGGTCGGAATAACTTGTGACACTGTTTGATAATCTGGATATAATACTTTTCTTACTTCCTCCCAACTTTCAAGGTTAGCCATATTTTCTAGCTCTTTATGTGGCAGGTGCTTATACTCCTAGAGTTTGACCAACTTCCTTTTTCTTGATAGGATGAATTTTGGATCATATTTCCAACCGAACCCTACAACAAGATTTAGATTAGCCAACATTTGGACTATGAATTCTTGGTTTTAAATATAAACATGTCGACTTCCTTTGGCAATTTGAAAGTTATAGTACTATTATGCTTTACAAAGTGCAAAGTATCAAAATCAAACCTTTTCTGGATCTATTCTAGGGAAAAAAATTTAGGGGTTGGAAAGACATGGAGATGGTATGGAGGAAAATTTGACCCATAAATCCTAATCTCAGGGAGATCTTCATAACAAAACCAATCCACTATAGTAGCTTCTAGAATTAATTGCAATAGAATTTTACACTCTAGAAAAATTCTAAGAGGAGGAGCATCAAACAATAAAGTATATATTTTGGACATGACAATATTAGAGAATTCAAGGAATCCTTCATTTTTGGGACAAGTTATGGACTTTTTCAAGTTAGTCTGGTAAAAAACATCCTTGTTGTGATAGAGAATCATGTACAAAAGATAGGATTGATACCTAAAAAACTTCATAGAGGAATTGTTTTTAATTGATCATGCATCATTTTCACAAGAAAGGAAACGAAGACTAGCTTAACGGAGGACTCTTGACAATAAATTTTAATAATCAATAACATACCCAAAAAAGTTTCATCTACTATTAGGTCACAATTGTAACCCAACACTTGGCATGCCATGGAGACTGTAATTTGAGCTTGTTCTGAGAAAATATCCCACCTATAAGGAAATGGTCCTAGCGATATCTCAACATTTGGAGTTAGCAACGATATGAAGAAGAGTTATCTACTTTAGGCAGAAAATTGTATGAATTTTTGCATTCAAGGCCTCTTCATCGAAGTTGAGTTGAGTTAGGTCTTCCTCAATTTCTAGCATATATTTTAGGAATTATTTGGTCATTAGGAAAATTATAAATCCAATTTTGGAAACGACGACTCTTTTCTCTAGAGCATACATATCCACACACCATTTGACAAGTTTTGGGAAAGGTCAAGATCTAGGCAGAATCACCTTGGCCAACCCAAAACTCCAGAGGCTCAATAATTCATCTCCTCCACTGGCATGTGTTTCCACCTCTCTTGAGGCCTGGTGGAGGTCTGCAACTAATAAAATTGGGTTATAAATATCAAAATGATTGTTATCCAAGTGCTCCTCTTTGGATGGATGTGTTATCGGACAATGGAGAAGGTGTAATTAGAGAATCAAAATTGATGGAGGTGATGTGAAGTCCTTTGGATCCTAAGAAAGAATAGGAGAATGGGGGAATTGTGCAGGTAGAAGGCTGAGACTGAAGAGGTTCAATATAGATTGCAAAACAATACTTGAAAGTTTGAATATTGGACTTCTTATAGTGGAGGATTTGAATTTGGGTGCATTCAATAGGAGGGACACATGGTAGGATGTTATTTATCAATAAAACAAGGCACATAGGAAATGTATTAAACAAATACGTTGTAGGTATAATGATGATGATCAAATACATTGGGACCATGTGGGGTGGGTCCCATTTATGCCCGCTAGGATGTAGTATGGTGGTTTTAGGCTCTAGGAGGAAGGGTTTATGAATACCTCTTTTGTGATCTTGAAGGAATTTCATACTGGTACGTGGCATGACAATTTTAGGTTTAGGATCATGGGGTGAGTTAAACTTTGAGCACCTTGAGAGACCTAAAGTGATCTCAACTATCGATTGTCTAACCAAAACTTATCATATATCTACTTACTGTGTAACTATGTATTAGTGGGACCTAATATCCTGCCCCATCACTTTGACATGTGTTAAAGTATGTAGGTTGGCACAAGATCCAAAATGAGACTTCAAGCTTGAGGAAAGGTTCACTACTACATTTTTGGCCTTTAGGGGGGGTTGTCTTCTTCCCCCAAAAGTGACCTACTGGGGGGGTTTTTGGCTTTCGGGGCGGTTTTGGCAAAACCGCCCCTAAAGGAACCGATGTTACAAGTTTTTCCCTTTAAGGGAGGTTTTTGACAAGATTGGAACCGCCCCCAAAAGTGACTTTTGGGGGCGGTTTGTGACCCCCCTCATAAAGGTCTAGGGAGGCGGTTTTAAACCCCTCTCATCGAACCCTTCATAGAGACCTATGAGGGAAGTTTTGAACCCCCTTCATAGAGACCTACGAGGGTGGTTGTGAACCCCCCTCATAAGCCCCCTCATACAAACCTACAGGGGCGGTTTGGAACCCCCCTCGTAGATGACTATAGGGGTGGTTGCAAACCCCCCTCGTAGAGTCCTATAGGGCCAGTTGTGAACCCCCCTCATATAGTCCTCTAGGGGTGGTTTGAAACCCCCCTTGTAGAGCCTATAGGGGCATTTTAGAACCCCCCTCGTAGAGGCCTATAGGGGCATTTTTGAACCCCCCTCGTAGAGGCCTATAGAGGAAGTTTGAAACCCCCCTCATAGAGCCCTATAGGGGTAGTTTGGAACCCCCCTCGTAGATGCCTATAGGGGTGGTTGTAACCCCCCTCATAGATTCCTATATGGGCGGTTTGGAACACCCCTTGTACCTACAAGGGTGGTTCTAAACCCCCCTCATAGTGACATATGAAGGCGGTTTAGAACCCCCCTCGTAGAAACATACAAAGACGGTTTGAAACCCCCTCTATAGCCATAATAGATCATAATAAAATATATTTTATTAAAAATATCAATATTGCAATATCAATAGGGCATGGAGGAATCGAACCACCAACCTCCTGGTTGTAAGGAAGGCGCTCTTCCATTGAGCTAGAACCCTTTCAGAATTGTGGAGAGGAGAATATGAACACCCAGATTGCATCATTTGTAATTCTAAGAAAAGACAATAATATCCAAAGACAACCATGCTTAAAATCCAATTTATTTTTTAAAACACATTTATAAGCACAAAAATATACCATAATAAGCCTAGAGATCCTTCTAACTTTTGGAACTGTTTGAAGAGACCCCAAAGATGTCTAACCATAAAAATCTACATAAGTAATTTCACATAGGATTTATGTTGGTAAAGAAACTAGGATTTAAGTCCCTCGTTTACAGATAATTAACATTTATCATATACTAGATCCACAGGGTATACTTCAAAATTGCTAAACACCATAACCATAAAATCATTACAAGATTATACTAATCCAATGAAAATGAAACGAAATGCAAGAAATCATAAAATTGTTAAGAGATATGGGTCTATTCTATAATAGACCTAATTCATTACTACTACATCTTCCTGCTCCTGGATCCTTTACTCTTGTACATATCCACCCCTATGCGGTATCCCATTCTTGAGATTGAGGGTTCCTCATGTTTTCCATGACCTAGCATAGATTTCATGCTCTGGTCTACTTTACTTTCCTTTCTTGTCTTCTGCTTTTTATAGGAGGTCGTTTGGTACTCCCGCTTTGTAATAACATCTTTTGTACTCGGCAGTCCCATTGACCTATTTGTGGTCATTAGTTGGACATTAATAAAATTATCTTATCTTATCTTACTTATCTATCATCCTCAAGCAATGATAGTATCTTGCTTACATGGAGACATCACCACAAGTATTGCTCCCTTGATTATTAATGCTAGAATTGCTCATGGAAAAATTGACTTAAAATGGTTCTAGTAGGCAATTACAATATTAAGTCCCAATATAGGATCTCAAAAGATAGATATTTTTCTGGTTTCAACATGGCCATTTACCATTGTAGTCAATGATGCCTTATATGTCTACAACCAACTAGATTCAGAAGCTTTTTTTTAAGGAAATGTTTGAATCTATTGTTCATGCCTTCATGCAGCAGGCCATGTATCCTAAGTGGCCACCCACTAAATTTTTTTTTTTAGGAAATGATATTATATCGTCAGCCTGGCTGGAATTAAGAGTGCAATTATAGCACTGAATGGTTCAAGAATCAAGACTAAGCATGTTTACACTAAAAACTATATTCATCTTGACTGCTTGTACTTGCTAACCTTACTACCTGATATGTTCCGAGATGAAGAAAGAAGAAGACTGAACAGACTTCTAAGTGATTAAAAGGTACCTACCTGCCAAGAAGGAAAAAAGTTTATATTCTCCAAAATTCTGAATGTGGACTTCTAAATTTGGGACGTTTTGAATTCTGTTCATTTTCGGGCTCTTGATGACCTTAGCCTGTAGGGATTCTTGGTAGCAATTTTGACTTAAGTGTTTTTGAGGATTAATTCCCTCAAAAGGGCATATTTAATTAGCCCTTATGCAGCCTTCAAACCTCTGAATTGTTATTGCAGTAGTGAAGAAGTAGATGGCACCCAAAAAAGACAAGGTTTGCTATGAAGGCCTACCACAACATCATGCCTCTTTATTTGATGTATTTCCTTTATTTGACTGATATGTTTAACACATAAAATTATTATACTTACAAAAATTAAATGTTAGTAGGATCTATAAGAAATCCCTAGTAGGTTATTTCATAGGTAGACTCCCTCTCAAGATCATAATCATAGAGTGGATTAAAAAAAACTGGGAGTTTCATGGTTGGGAAGTTGTAGGTATTAAGAACCTTACCAAAGACTTTTCTTATTTCAACTTGTGGAGGGAGCACACTAAGATGGATTTTTTTGACCCGGACTAGAACTAGAAAAAAATCAGACCAAATTCTTACCTTTTCTGGTTTGAAACGCCAAAGTAGACTGATATGGCCCTGAAACTGGTCAGACTGGCTAGTTTTGCTAGATTCGGTACAGTTCTGATAACACTGCTCAGATGCAGCCACTTGCTATGACACAGAACCTTTTCTTTCCCACAATGGGATGATCCAATCTTAGCTAATGAATAGGCTTAAATCTGCTGCCCTGAAACGGTTGAATTTCCAGGTCTCCCTCTGGCATCATGGCAATTCCTGGACAATTAGCAGCCCCGCTAAGAAATTGATCAGCTATGTGCAAAGATACTTTAAACGTTTAAATTTTAAACCTCAACCCACCAAGCATGTTGGCATTGAGAAGGATCCTTCTTCTAACATAAAAGAAACTATTGACATATTAGTTGGTAAGAGTAAGTTCACCCAAATGGTGATCTATATAAATCTGGCCTGGTTGTTGTTTCCAATGTCAAAGCATAGACAATAAAACTAAAAATCTCTTATGGATCCAAAAGCATAAGAGGCTGTAAAACTACATTCCTCAATGAAGGAATGTACAAAAGAAAAATTTGGACCAAAGTGGTCCACATAAAATATATTGGCTCCTCTACTTATTTGATTGTAAAGTGATTAAGATCTTATTCTCTTGCTTTAACTTTTGATAAATTAGAATTTGTAAAAATAAAAATAGTACCATTTACGCTTATGATGGTACAAGGTAAACTACAAAGGTACCAATTCACAACTTGTCTAACTAGTTAAAGCTTTGGAACTAAGTTGCACGAAGCTTGGAAAGAGGTATGGGTTTTGGAAATGGGAAAACCTGGAAATGTGACCCCCCTGAAAATAGATACATCTAGGAAACACGATATATATATATATATATCACGATATATTCATATATATATATATATATATATATATCACGATATATTCATATATATATATATATATATATTCATATATATATATATATATATATATATTCTTGCAAGATAACATGATGCATTTCTAGAAATCGAAACTTTCTAGTCTTTCATGATAGAGTTTTGTAAGCAACTCACGCAGACCTCCTAATCCACCATGGACTTTTGTTTGAACCCCAAGCTTCACCAGATCAAAAAATCATATAATATTCTAATATAACTCCCAAATACTTGAAAGAGGGAACTAAATCAACTGGTTCTTGATTAGCAATTGCCAAATGACTCATAACTTTCAAATGGAACAGTACATATACTCCAAATACATAGGCAAACATACCCACTCTACCAAATCTTTCTTGACTCAAGAAGATGGTTTACCATGGCTGCTAACTATTTTTGTGAACAGAATCCAACCAAACTGAATGCTTGCAAAGAAGGAGAGTACAAAGCAAAAGGTGCATACCATTCTCGAACCAGAGTAATGAGTGGAAATGTACTGGTGCAGGTCATTCCTGGATATAGTCCTTATATTTTCTGCTAGCCCCAAAATAGTTCTCCCAAGTGAGCAATGTCGGAATGCTGTTGAGTGCAAATGATAAAAATTCACCTCTTATGTCTGACTCTCCACCTGTCACATTCACCACAAAAAAATCCCACTCACCCAGCTATTCATGCAACACTAAGCTAACATATTTCCTAGTATTATACACCAATTTTGTTTCAATGGACAATAATAAATATCAAATGAATGACACATAAAGGTTTGCATTACTTATTAAAAAAAAATCACCCATTGCATTCCAGCTAGCAAGGCTTTGAAAGGTCCCATTCTAAGTCAACTCTTCATCTAATTAGAAACTATTATAGTTAACAAAGCTAAACGATAAATCAAGTTCAGAAAGTCCTTACAATGCCTTACTGTAACAAAGTATTTCCTCAACATCTAATTACCTTTCAGCAACAAAGCATTTCCTCAACATTTAATTACCTTTCAGCAGCAAAGCATTTCCGCAACATCCAATTACCTTTGATCAGCTAAGGAGATAATAAGGAGAGATGGTTTACTGATTAGATCAACAGTGCATTAAATCTATTACCAGAGTTTAATTCTTGTTTTTCTCTGCCCCATCCGAATTCCACGAGTGTAAATACTTTATCTAATAGATAAATAATTACCAAATACCCACCAAAAATCAGGAACACACATTCAAGGTGGAAGGGCTGCAATTCTACACTTGAATTAATCATTTCTTAAATAAAATGTCTAGAAATCAAAAGAAAAAATTCTTTTAGTTTATCATTGCTCTGTTATTATGCCTTCAACAAAGGAGTTTACTTCATTACTACATGTCCTCCAACCAGAGAGGTCCAACTCTTACTTGAGGTGCTGAACTAGGTAACTCTGTTCCAGTTTACAATGACAAAGTAAAAGAATAAGTCTAGACTCTAGTTATACTTTATATTGTAAAGAAATAATTCCAGAATGATGGTAAAGTCTGGAGAATGCTACAAATGCAATCTGATCAGCCTAAAATGCAATTCAAATTTGGTTGGCATTTCCAGCCAAAAGCAAACAGAACTTGGGTTTTCCCAAGCCTTCAATCAGCCAATGATTACAAGTAAATGTTAAATGTTCTGAGTAAGCAAACACCATAAGAGACATCATAAACATTGATAGTTGTAAAAGACAACACAAGGCAATCATTGAGAAAAAACAGTGTATAAAAAATATCTAACAAGTATAAAACAATTTCCAAAACAAGTAGAGTGCCATAGTGCAACACACCATGACAAAGAGAACTTCTGAGAGAAATTTAACATATAACAAATGTAAAACCAGTTCTAAGACCAAAACCTTAACCAAGTAGAGCACCATTAAGTTACATAAAAAGTTGAAAAGCTCTAAAGCTGGTAAAGCTTGACATACAAAATGAACATTAGTTTTGACTAACCACCTTCTATAAAGATAATCGCCTATTTAACTGGTCAAAATAAAATTCACTGAGTATCGCCTATTCGTTGATATGTGCACTTAACTTTAGACGTATTCTATTCCTGTGCAGTAAGGCAATATACAATACTTTTACAATAAAAATCTAAATCTAATGTACAACTCTTGTTGGCTGCTTTTGGGGCAGACCCGGGTTTTAATGAAGCGCAACAACAAAACCCCTTGGCGCACTGGCCCTCTCGGCAACGAGCTGCGCAGTAGCTTGAAGTCTCACCCGAAGTGGCTATGGGGGGGCTAAGGAATCAGATTTCCTTAACCTAGGCGACGCGGAGACTTCTCTCTTTCTTCTCTTGCGACTCCTCAAAGCAGACTGTTGGTCTTTTCCGCAGGCCCTCCTTCGCAACTGCGCGGAATTCTCACTAGCAGCCTAGCGGCGCGGCATCTCCGTTCCAGCGCACGGGGCGACTTTACCCCCTACGTCAGCGCTCTATGTATCTCTTCTTTCCACGCGCCCAGTGCAGTAATGCAATCCTTGATCGCTACGGCGACAACGTTCTACAACTCCTTCAACACTTAATGATTATAGCTATCAAGGAAGCTTCGAGAACGTACTCAACATATTCATAAAGATCATACAACATTCATATAAACGCAGATAACACTCAGGCATGCATTCATGCGATTATTCCATAACAATAAGACGTAAAGAATTCACCTCCACGGGAAACCACGTCCACGGGAGTGTTTCATATATTAACTCAAGGGAAACTTATACAATAATGCTGCGCACACAGCTGCAGCCTTAGATCTTTCCAGGAAACTCCACGCACACAGCTGGGAGCCCTTCTCTCGATCTAGTCTCTTCCTCTACAGAGATTACAATAGTTCAGACGTCGACTTGGACTGTCTGCAACTCAGGGATTAACTCCACGGCTATCCCGACTCTAACTCTTTCTTCTTACAACACAATAGAAGACTGAATGGCTAGCTTACTAGCTGACTGACTGGAAACCACTAACTAGCTAGCTTACTAACTAACCTTTTCCCTTATCAATTATACATATATATAGGTGGCCATGATGGTCACACCTTTACAAAACTGTGGGCCTTTCCCAACAGTAATCCCCAAAAACCCTAACCACGCACATGGCTAGGTGTACTGTAGGCGCCGCTTGCAGTCACGTCGCCGCTTCCTGCAGGTTCTGTGACTTTCGGCGCAGATTGCGGGTATGGGCGCCTTGTCCTTCGCCTTCAATGCTCTGGTCCGTTGCTCCTCCTTGATCCGAGCAACCATAACTTCGGTACTTAGCCTTAATGAGGGTATCTGAGCCCTCTACTCCGTCGCTTCATTCATTGTGGTAGCTGAGCTTTCTATTCAGCCACATTCATTCCTCTATGATGTGTGTGCGCGAGCTCCGCTAGTTCCAGTCCGTAATCTGCGTTAAGCTCGTCCATCTGGCACCGTACTGCGCACCATCTGCTTCTACCCAAAAATTGGTGCTTGTTCAAAATTATCACTTTCCTTCCATACTTGTGCTTTTTTTTCAAAATTCGCAGCTTTTACCATAGCTGCGTCCTAGGCTCCAACAGGCCCCTAACACTTACTTGTGGCTCGCCCTCGAGCCACTCGCACTTGCGTGTGGTCGCTTTACTTGTGCATCTGCTTTCGCTTGGGTCTCCGTGAATGTTTTCTTCCACTGCGCAATAGCGGAGTCCATTTCATCAACACATTCCACAACTGCCTGCACCGTTTCTGCGGTGGCTTCTTCTTTAGTTGTGCCATCAATCACCTGTTGCGATTCTGCAATGTCTTTGATCTTTGCCTCGATCTGGGCAGCAAGGTCAGCGTATTCATCCATAAATGGCTGAATGCTGTTGGTGAGTTTAGCATCTTCATTTCTGAGCTTGTGCAGTTGCTGTTGGATTCTGCGCACTTCACTCATTTTCCTCATTTTTGCTAAGCCTTCTAAGGCCTTAGCTTCTTCAATCAGAACAGTTAGGGACTGTTCTGCGGCTTGTACCTGTTCAAAAAGACCGACTTTGAAAGGGAGCGTCTCAAGCTCCGTCCAAGCCTCCATAGATTGGTTCATCAGGTTCTCGGCTTCACCTGCTCTGCTCTTCAGTTGTGTAGAAGTTTTGCGCAGCGCTTCAAATTGTTCCTGGCTATCATCTGCTAAATGCGCTGCAACGCAAGCTTCTAATTCTGCGATCTACGTTCTATGGTCTTTAGCCATAGCAACTATTTCGTGTTCCAGGGTTTTCACCCTTCCTCCAATAATTTGAACTTTCTCAACCAGAGGAAGGTCTGGTTGAATCTCGCAGGCTGGCAACTCCTGGGCAATTTCATCAATTACATTTCTTATACCCATGTCTTGTGCCTCATAAAGTGCGAGCTTCTCGGATATATTCTGATGGCTTGCCTTCAACTCTAGTTCCTGCGATTGCAGTCTTTGGTTTGTCTGGAAGGTAGAGAGCTCTCGAGCTCTCAGCTCAACAGACACTTTCTCATGCACTAGCTGTAGAGTCTCTATAGGAATTAAAGACAAGTTTATTTCAACGGGCCCAACTGCGCTTACCTGTAGTGCAGCTAGCGGATCCGGAAGTGTCATGCTTGTAGGCGGAATGTGCACGACAGTATGCCTTTCTGCAAGTACTTCAACTCGCTCAGTACTTGTAGCTACTTGTGGCGCCTGCGAAGTAGATGCTGGCGCATGGGTCTGCGCAACTCTTCCTGCGAGACCTTTTAGTTCCACAACATGTAGGTCTAGAGCACTTCTGAGGTGAGCGTGCGCGGTCCGCAGCTCATGAAATTGCTCTTTCAAATACTGGTCGATCCCCGAGGGAATAGCCTCAGAGGGATGCGACACTTTTTGTTTCTTGGTTGCTGGTTCTGTCGAACCTTCATCACTTCCTTGCTCGTGGGCTTCCTTGCCCTTATTCTTCTCTTGCGCAGCAGCGGGTGGCATCGCAGATGCGATTTTGGCAACCTCCCTCCATTCATCCGACCATGACTTGATAGTTTCTTCAACATCCTCGGTGGTCATCCTGTAAAGGCCTACGGCCCATTCCTCTTGAATGCCGCAAGGGCGGAGGTAAAGTTGGTGCAAGTAACTTCTTTCGGTATACACTTTGTAAGAAGTCTGCCTGCAAGCAGACTGCCTGTAAATCTAAGTGCTTCGTCTTCTACTATAGTGAGGTCATAAGCTCGACCTCCCCTTGTCAAATTATATTTATGCACCAGCCGTGCAGCCAATTTTCTATCCTTCTCCTTTCCAACAAAATGAATATTGGGATCCTTACCAACCTTCGATAGGCCGGTAATACGGTGAATCAAATCGACATTTAAATCGATTGGCCTCCCCAGCCAAAGGTAACCTCCATGAACGCAGGATAGCAGTGTCTTAACAACTGCGTTCACTTCATTGTTACGCCCGAAATGTGGTAGCTTTAACAGGTTCAGGAGTCCAGGCCGCTCAAGATTTGCTGCGAAATCTTTTGGAACGAATTCATCAACCTTCCTATCAGTATTATAGACTACCGTCAGATAGCGATCTGGCGCAAACTGAGGATATGTTCTGTAGTCGCCCAAGTTGAAATCAGAGAACTTGACCAGTGGAAGGTGTCCAAGCAGGGACCCTTCTTGTCGCACGCCAGCTGGTAGTGGAGGTAACGGAATTGGATACTTTGCATTCTTCAGGATATGCACTTCTGGTGCATCATTTGGACGCGGCGGGATATAATTCACCATAGTTGCTAATGGCGCTGGAACGGGCTCGTCCGGCTGCTGCTGCTGAGATTCCCTCGTTCCAGGAGATTGTCTGGGATCATTATAACCAGGGTGTACATAAGTCGAGGCTGTCACCGGAGTATTCATGCCGAAATCTAAGCCTCGGCGCAGGAATTGACGAACAACTTCTTCAGTTGACAGGTTCTCCATCGTGAACCGGTATAGGCAACAAGAATTTGGACAGAAATGGCGGAACAGCGTAGGATATGGACGCTGAAAACAAAGGAAACACTCTGCACAACTCGGCTCTGAAAACAATAACTTAGATTCTCAAACAAGACTATGCAACTTCGAGAAAAGTAACCCAAAAATATACAAGTGTGGGGTATTTATAGCCAAAGGTGATAGTAAGTGTGGGCAAGTGGGGTTACTAGCTGTAGGCGCCTATGCATGAGTTGACAAGCCCCTTATCCGCGCGCTTCCATGGTGCATTAACGGTGATGGACGGGTTCTGACAGGATTTCGGGAGAAGCTAAAGCTTTCGGCGCCGGAGTTAAATGCAAATCTTACGGATTTCTAGCCGAATCTGTCAGAGCGGCTATAATTAAATGGCGGGCTTATCCTGCATTAATACTCAAACACGGCTACATAACTGCTGTAATTCAAATTTTTTGGCAGGTCATTTCAGCTTAGGTAACTGTGCATATAGAGGGGTCCACAACGAGAACTCCTCAAGCGGAAAATTGATACTAGGAACTTCGCAAGAGCGATAGTTCGACAACCAGGGGAACAACTTCGCAAGAGCGCAACCAAGGGTTGCTCGGAACAGATTTTATTTGACATGCACGGATGTTTCAAAGAACTGCGGGGAAGCCGGAGACTGAAAGTGTCTCGCAACTTCTGTGTAGACTGTGACAATGCGATGTCTCTTTCAACTACACTGGACATCTGCACCTCTTTCAAATATATTAAGTCGACAGGGCGGAGTGGCCGTCGCGATAAAGCTTGAGCCGACTCCCGTTGATCATTGTGGGTAGCAGTTCTCCATTAAGCTTCGCAAGCTGAACTGCTCCTCCTTCTGTTATCTTTGTCACCTGAAAAGGGCCTAACCAATGTACACGAAACTTGCCCGGAAACTTGATGAATTTACTATCATAGAGGAGTACCAAGTCTCCTTCTTCAAAGTGTTTATTCTTAATGTGCCTGTCATGCCAAGCTTTCTGTCTTGCCTTCTGTACCTGTTGATGAAATCCGGCTAAAAGTCTGTCTTCCTGTAAGGCAAGCAATTGCGAAAGTCTTTCACTCATGGTATCAGTATCTGCCATGTCTGTAATTTGCGCAATTCTGAGACTGGGAACAATGTATTCCATGGGCATAACTGCCTCTTGTCCATACACCAAACTGAAAGGTGTGTGACCTGTTAGTTTCTTGCATGTGGTTCTGTAAGCCCATAATACAGCTGTGACTCTAAGGTCCCAATCATCTCTTTGTTGATTACAGATCTTCGTCAGGGAATTCTCAAGGATCTTATTGAATGCCTCCACCATACCATTAGCTTGAGGGTGGTAGGGTGTGCTCTTATGGTGACTAATTTGGAATTCTTCAGTAAGGGCCTCTATAGTCTCATTAAGAAAATGTGTACCCTGATCACTCATGAGAATCACTGGACATCCAAACCTAGTGATAATGTCCTCGAAAAGGAACTACGCAGCAGTGGCAGCGTCGCAGTTCTTAACTGGCTTCACCTCAGCCCATCTGGTGAGGTATTCAGTAGCTGTGATGATGTATCTTGCGCCGGTTCTTTTTCCTGGAGGGTTGATAGGTCCTACAAAATCAATGGCCCATTTATCAAAAGCACGCAGTGTTATCTGGGGTCTTAGCGGCATTTCATCTCTCCTTGAGGGTTTTCCTGTTCACTGGCACACATCGCAACATTTACAGAATTCCTTAGTATCCTTGTGCAATGTCGGCCACCAAAGACCTGCGGCTAAGATCTTCTGCGCAGTCAGCTTTCCTGCGAAATGGCCTCCTGCGGTACCTGAGTGCGCTTCTGCGATGATAGAGATTTTTTCATGCGGTAAGATACATCTGCGCAAGACTTCGTCAGGGCCCAACTTATAAAGCTGGCCTGCTATCAAAGTGAAGTCTGCGGCTTTGACAACAAGTTGCTTCTTCTGCTGGATTGTAAACTCAGCCGGCGCTTGCCCGGTAGTGAGAAACTCAAGAATATCGGAATAATATTCATCTGCTGCTTGAATAAAAAACAACTGCGCATCAGGCAGATTGTCCTCCAGATTTGTAGGTTCCTCTCCTGACTCTATCCTGGATAAATGGTCAGGTCCTGCATTCAATCTGCCTGGCTTTACAATAACCTCAAAATCATACTCTTGGAAGAGCAGTAGCCATCTGCAAATTCTTCCCCCTAACACTGGCTTATTGACCAAGTATTTCAAAGCAGAATGGTCAGTATACATTTTAAAATGTGCGCCCAATAGGTAGTTCCTGAATTTCTGTAGGGCATACACCATAGCTAGTCCTTCTCTTTCTGTAGTGGTGTAGTTCTTCTCGGCTGTGGATAGCTTTCTGCTGGAGTAAGCAATCGGGTGGTCAATACCTCCTTCTCCCGGTTGTGTAAGCACGACCCCCAATGCTATGGAAGAAGCATCGACATGAACATGAAAGGGTTTTCCCCAGTCTGGGAAAACTAGAATTGGCGCAGTGATCATCTTTTCTTTAAGTGTATCCAAGCTCTGTTGGCATTCTTGTGTCCATTGGAACTTCGAATCCTTTTTCAGCAATCTTTCCATAGGTGCTGTAATCTTTGCATATCCTTTGATAAATTTTCTGTAGTATCCTGTATGTCCCAATGTAGTGCGCAATTGTTTGACTGAGTTGGGCGCAGGTAAATTAGCAATGATGGAAACCTTCGCAGGATCCATCAGGAGTCCTTGTCTGCATACAATATGACCCAACAAAATACCAAAAGGGGCACAGAATATACATTTTTTCAAGTTAAGGGAAATCTGATGCTGTCTACATTTTTCTAACATCATGCGCAGATTCCCTACATGATTCTTTAATAAACCAAATACAGTCCAGTCATCGAAATAGACTTCTAAAAACTTGTGAATGAATTCTTTAAAAACAACAACAATGACTCTAGAGAAGATAGCAGGTGCGTTTTTAAGACCAAAGGGCATTACCGTGTACTGGAATGAGCCCCATTCAGTCGCAAAAGTAGTCTTATGGCGGTCGTCTGGATGGATTCTGATCTGGTGATATCCGGAAAAGCCATCAGTGAAGGAGTAAGCCTCTTGTCCTCCAACATTATCAAGCACTTCGTCTGTAAAAGGAGTAGGAAATGGATCATGCGCTGATGCATCATTGAGTTTGCGCAAGTCCACGCAGATTCTTATTTCACCTTTTGTCTTTTTCTCTTGTACCACCATAGGACTAATCCAATCGCTTTCTTCTACTGGCTCAATAATACCTGCTGCGAGCATCTTATCAATTTCTTCTTTAACCTTTTCTTTATATCGCGGATTCAATCTGTACGGGCGCTGTTTTACTGGCTTGGCGTCTGCTTTCAGAGGTATGCACATCACTCCTAAGTCTCCTAGGATGCCTTTCATTTCTGTGAACTTGGTAGGAAAGATATCCTGGTAGTCACGTAATAAGTCTGAAATATGCCCAACAGTTTCATCATCCCAATAATCTCCGATAGAAGCAAACTTGGGTTTGGCTTCTGTACCAATGTTAATCTTTTTGAGCTTGATGTGTTCTGTAATGGCAGGGATATCAAGCTGAGGACCTTCAACTTTGCGCGTCCCTTCTGATTCTGGAATATTGATGTTGCGAGGATCATCGTCCTCTTCTCTAGTAGTGACATTATAGCATTCTAGGGCATGTTCTATCTGGACAGCCCAATCTGGTTGGGAATATTCTGGTAATGGACATTGTTCAAATACGTTCTTTTTAATACATTTTAAAGCATGGTCAATGCTTGGATGTTCTGATTCAAAACTGAAGGTGAGCTGAAAACTTTCTATCATAAGAGGCCAACTGATAGTGCCTCTGCGCAATTCTGTTTCAGTGTACCAGTTCCTTGGAACTGTATCCAATGTGTGGATGAATAGGTGAACCCACTCATCTTTTGGAATACCTGACCATTGCTGGTGACATGCTTCGACATGTGACCTGGGGTCACTCTGTCCATCATATTTGTGTGACACTTCTGCAGTGGTGTCCTGAAATTTGCGCAGTATCAATCTGCGACAGTCTTGCCATGTGTGAATATTCCCTTTATGCGCACCCCACCATCTTGCGGGTGTAGCGCGCAGTGCTACATCCAGTGCCTGTATGCGCTGCTGTTCTGGAAGATTTTGTTCATATGCATGTATGAATTTGATTACGTCAGTTAAACCATCAAAAATTGGAATATCAGCCAATTCTGTGCCAATCCATCGAATGGATTTAGTCATCATGGCACAACGTCTTGCAGAAACCTCATGTAAATGATTCTGCCAGTTTTCCAATCCTGCATCTGAGTCTGATGTGCACGAGCTATCGCATCGCCAGCTGATATGGCCGTCTGCTGTGGGATTGACATAGTCACTCTGACTAGTAGTCATCTGATACAAACTTTCCATGTGGCGCGCTTCTTCTTCTGCCCGAATGGGTTCTATATACCTTGGTCCTTGAATAGGATCAAGCGGTGCAATGACCCTAATCTGGTCATCCTCAAAGGTCATCTGTCTTTTCTTCAAATTAATGACAGCCAAATTATCAAATGCCCATTCTATGCCTAGCAATGCTGGGTAAGGTCTACTATCATCCAGAATTTTGATTACTTCAAAGTCTGCAGAGCTTCTTACTCCCTCGATATCAATAGGTACATTGGGTAATCTTCCCAATGGAGAGACTCGCTACTGATTTGCGAGTCTTAGCTGGATAGGAGATCTTGTAAGCTGAGGGCTTCCCATCTGTTCCCATGTCTGCATAGTGAGAACATTAACTTCTGAGCCCACATCTAAAATGACTTCATCCATTTCAAATGCGCCAATCTGCGCTGTGAGCCTCATCTCTTTTCCAGTTCTAGTGTGGCTCCCAATCAGGTGAACAGCACGCTGCAGTGTGTTCGTCGAAGCAGATTGTTGACATTTATCCAGCAGGTGTTGAAGTTCCATCGTTGCTTTTTCATTGCGCAACAACTTTAAGCAATTCCTCAGAAAAGTATGGACACTACCTAGGGCATCCTCTTCATCAAGTCTTCCGGATGTAGTGGCCTGTTCTTGTACCAGGTTGTCCTGTCTTAGCATTTGGGATCTAATATCATTATGCGGATTTGCGACAGAACTTGAAGCTCTCAGATCTGAGAAATAATCTTGGGCTTGCTTGAATGCTTCTTTTTGCTTTTGCAGGTTAAGTGGGGCTGGTTTTATATTAGCGCGGTGCACCCATTGCGTCGCTTGCTTTCCAGTTCCCATCTCTGGCGTACCAGTGGTTGCTCCACTGCGCGTCACTATATTAACTGTAGAGGCTGGTTCTCTTTTTTCTGCTCCAATCAATTGAATATTCTGATTGACCTGTGGCGTCTTTGTTTGCATCTTAGCCATCAACTGAGGGCATTCTTCAATGACATGATCATAAGATTTACAGTATCTGCAGATGGTTGTAGGATTTTGGCAATCCCTTGCAAAATGAACTTGCGCTCCACAATTATAACAAGTGATCTGTCCACTTCCGCGACCAAAATTTGTTGTGCGTCCGCGTCCCCTATAATTCCCTGCTCGGCCATCGCGAGTTTGGTCATACTGTGGACCTGCTGTGGGTCCTTGTGTCTCTGATTGTACTCTATAAACATCATGCTTTCTTTCTATCATAAGATCATATGCTCTACAATTGTTCTCATCATGGCCGACTGATTTATAGAAATTACAATATAGATTCTTTGGAGTTTGTACATATTTCTGAAGTAAGTGACATTCTTGTGGTCTATGACCTCTAGTTCTACATATTTCACACCAAGGCCCCTGTGCCTATGGTAAAGGATTAGGTGCTCCAGTTGCAATATACTCTATGAAAACGGGACAATGGTCCTTTGAATGACCTTGCGCCTTACATTTTGTACACCAAATTTCTTCTTTAACATCCTTGCCTTTCTTAATATCATGCACTTGCAAGGTTAAGTTTGCTAATTGGTTCTGCAACTGCGCAACATTGTTGCTTGTTCCAGCAATTGGTGAAGCTTCTAGTTTCATAGCCATCTCTAGAGCTTGTTCCTGAGTATTGAGATTCTGTTGCATAAGAGGAAGTCTAATATGTGGGAGCAGCGCAGCAATGAACCATTCCTTATGCTGCTGTGGTGCAAACTCAAAGCTTACTTGATCTATCAGGGCTTTGAACTTCTGGTCAAAGTCCCATACTGACTCTGTAGGTAATTGTTTGATGTCTTTGAGCTCTGTTATACACTGTGATTCGGATTTAGGTTTCTTGAATTCTCTAATCATAGCATTTCTTACATCAGCAAGCGTCCTATTCTGTGCTGCTGAGTATTTCATGAACCAAGTCAAGGCTCTTTCTCTTAGTGTGGTTGCTAACTGAACCAGTTTAATAGCATCATCATTAATTTGCTTAATTGTCCAAATGGCTTCACACAGGAACCAATGCTGCTTAGGGTCTTCTATCCCTGTTCCTCTAAAAGTTGGTAGCTTCATGTCATCACCCATCCTTCTTGTGCTAGGTTTAGGTGGAGGTGTTGTAGCAGTGCTTCTGGACTGGTTAAATAAAGGTGGTGCTGAGGTACTAGAAGTACCGTGTGGGCTACTAGAAGGTGTTACTGCGGGGTTATACTGAGCTCCGTCTGGCTTTTGCGGTGTAAAGGGGTGATACGGGATACGAGCACTCCCTTGTCTTTCTAGATGGATTGCTCTAGGAACTTGGCTATCTTCTGGGCTAGACTCAAAAGAATGCTGGTCAAGGCCTACTTTATACCTTTTTCCGCTACGAGTTCAACCAATAAGTTCAGGATCACTATCAGAACCTGCGGACATTACTTGTTTATACTATTCATCGGAAGCTATGCATAGTTTTGCTTTTTCATACAGAAGCATTTTAATCCATAAGTTCAGAGAGTTTAAGAACTTACCTCTGTGTGCTTGGAAGAAACTCCTCTCAGCTTCACTGAAACTCTTTCTTGTTTCTACTGCAAACTCAGTGATGAAACCTTCCAGTAGACTATTCAACCAAAAGTCTACTGCGCGGGACACAGAATTGTCTATCTGCTTCAAAATACTGACTAGCTCAGGCGTCCAAGCGACGAGTCGATCAACATGCACAGTGGGTCTAGTATCTGCTAACTTGGCTATCCAAGGATGCAATTCAAGTGTAAACGTGACAAAGAAAATTTCGTGAAGGTCAGTATAGATATACTTCTGCAACCAGTCTTCTGTCTGAAGTCTAGAGCTTCTATTTTCTTGTTCAGCGAACTCTTTAGCCTTTAAATCAAACCAGTCTTCAATTTCTTTAGCTGTAGGATTCCAGTAACACATTTGTTAGCTGAGCAAGTCTCAGGGTAACAGAACCATTTGTTGGCTCAACTAATCATAAGGCAACAACCTTGTGTTGTCGGAGTAACAAGTCTAAGTCGCAAGGCACCGGAACCATTTGTTGGCTCCTTCTGTCTCTAGGTTTCGCCTCAATCTCGCGTGTCGCCAAAATAACAAGTCTCACAGTAACAAGTCGCAAGGCAACGGAACCATTTGTTCGCTGCTTTTGGGGCAGACCCGGGTTTTAATGAAGCGCAGCAACAAAACCCCTTGGCGCACTAGCCCTCTCGGCAACAAGCTGCGCAGCAGCTCGAAGTCTCACCCGAAGTGGCAATGGGGGGGCTAAGGAATCAGATTTCCTTAACCTAGGCGACGCGGAGACTGCTCTCTTTCTTCTCTTGCGACTCCTCAAAGCAGACTGTTGGTCTTTTCCGTAGGCCCTCCTTCGCAACTGCGCAGAATTCTCACTAGCATCCTAGCGGTGCGGCATCTCCGTTCCAGCGCACGGGGCGACTTTCCCCCCTGCGTCAGCGCTCCATGTATCTCTTCCTTCCACACGCCCAGCGCAGTAATGCAATCCTCGATCGCTACAGCGACAGCGTTCTACAACTCCTTCAAAACTTAACGATTATAGCTATCAAGGAAGCTTCGAGAACGTACTCAACATATTCATAAAGATCATACAACATTCATATAAACGCAGATAACACTCAGACATGCATTCATGCGATTATTCCATAACAATAAGACGTAAAGAATTCACCTCCACGGGAAACCACGTCCACGGGAGTGTTTCATTTATTAACTCAAGGGAAACTTATACAATAATACTGCGCACACAGCTGCAGCCTTAGATCTTTCTAGGAAACTCCACGCACACAGCTGGGAGCCCTTCTCTCGATCTAGTCTCTTCCTCTACAGAGATTACAATAGTTCAGACGTCGACTCGGACTGTCTGCAACTCAGGGATTAACTCCATGGCTATCTCGACTCTAACTCTTTCTTCTTACAACACAATAGAAGACTGAATGGCTAGCTTACTAGCTGACTGACTGGAAACCACTAACTAGCTAGCTTACTAACTAACCTTTTCCCTTATCAATTATACATATATATAGGTGGCCATGACGGTCACACCTTTACAAAACTGTGGGCCTTTCCCAACAGTAATCCCCAAAAACCCTAACCACGCACATGGCTAGGTGTACTGTAGGCACCGCTTGCAGTCACGTCGCCGCTTCCTGCAGGTTCCGTGACTTCCGGCGCAGATTGCGGGTATGGGCGCCTTGTCCTTCGCCTTCAATTCTCTGGTCCGTTGCTCCTCCTTGATCCAAGCAACCATAACTTCTGTACTTAGCCTTAATGACGGTAGCTGAGCCCTCTACTCCGTCGCTTCATTCATTGTGGTAGCTAAGCTTTCTATTCAGCCACATTCATTCCTCTATGACGTGTGCACGCGAGCTCCGCGAGTTCCAGTCCGTAATCTGCGTTAAGCTCGTCCATCTGGCACCGTACTGCACACCGTCTGCTTCTACCCAAAAATTGGTGCTTTTTGAAAATCATCACTTTCCTTCCATACTTGTGCTTTTTCCTCAAAATTCGTAGCTTTTACCATAGCTGCGTCCTAGGCTCCAACAACTCTATTTGTATCAAAAATGCAGTTATCAATATTTTATAGCCATCAAGTAATTTTATAGCCTAATAAGTAATTTTGCTTGAGTAAAGGGTACACTTTTACTAAGGTCATGACAAAGGAGTTAAACAATCATCACCACCAACATCGAGGTACATAGAGGGGCTGATGCACTTTAATAAATGCCAATCCCCTTCCGCCATGCATCACAGAATCCCGTGGAAACATTGCAATCCTAAAACCATGAACCTTGCTAAGTCTCTTGAATTCCGAATGCAATCTAAAATTATACTTTTTGCATATGAAGTCCGATGAGGTCGGAACCACTCTCAAACATCCTAAAAAAGTTAATGGTATTGTTAAAAATTTAAGTAACCTGGTTTTGGATACCATTAAGTTTCAACATGTGATTTTGGTGAGACATTTCAAAGAGCAATAAACTATTACTAAAAATAAAAAAGATATATATTTTATGGCTATTGGGAAAATACGATCAAGAGTAGAGAAAAGGCAAGCTACTCTTCATACGAAAATGAAATTGAACCATAAGGACTGAAAGTTACAACACCACAAAGGGTTAGGGATATCTAAGACAATATGCTCATCAATAGTTAACGTCATGGTAATTTTGAAGGAATATACCTATTGTACGATCTGAAACTAAATCTGGTAAACTGAAGTTGTTAGCACCAAAATTCACATATCATGTTTATTGTTTACCTTTCGCCAAGATTGCACCAACTTTTCTAGCTTGTCCTCACCTTAAATCTTTTTGCAATAAATATCGTCATTTTTCCATAATACCAATTTTCCAATCTGATGAAATTCACAACATATGTTTATTCTTTATTGAGTCATTGTACATCTCACTGATTTCTTATCCTCGCTTTTCTTTTGGTTTTTCCATAACCTTAATATTTTACAAAAATATTAATTTGAAATCATTGTATTAAAAAGTTATTTTATTTTAATATTTTTATTAAAAAGAGGATAAGACTTTGACAAAGCCCTTACCCCACGGTTTTATATCCAAGTCTCATTTTTTAAGCGTAAGTACTCAATGTTTTTTATGAGCCAAATTAATAGTTTAAAAACTTTGGAAAAATAGGGCTTTGCATCCAAGCCCGTGTTCTAACTTAAGTGCTTCACTTAGCATCAATGCAAGTAGCTAAGCACAATGCAATATTAGACAACTCTTGGAAGAAGATTTTAAATTACTTTCAGACAGGGAAAAATGAAGTGCAAAACTAATTAAGGAAATAGATAGTTTGAGAGATATGGAAGGTAACACTTCTACTTCTCAGAGTTTTGCTGACACAGTCAAAAGCTATATGAACCAAGGAAATATTAGTCTGATCTAAATAGAGTGTCAATACCAGCTACTATGCCCATCTTAAACAATCAGAATTCTAGTAGGAGACAGAGGTATCCAAAATTATTTTATGGCAATTGTTATTCATGTCATAACTTCGGTCACAAAGCAGCGGACTATAAGGCACTGTTGGGAAGGACTTTTGCAAGATCAACCAATGCAAATCTGAATTTGCAAAGGAGCCACAATAGGTATGACTATTCAAACAAGAATCCATTTTCAGTTCTTAATGAATACAATGTTGAATGCACAAAATGCAATAACTATGGACATCTAGCCCAAGATTGTCTATTGAAGGAAACAACTCATGAAGAAGAAAAAAGAAGTCATGACAATTGTGGCATAGCCTTGTATGCTCAAAAGGAGGATGATCAATGGTATATTGAGAGTGGATGTACTAGGCATATGACTGGTGACAAAAGGAAGTTCATCTTCTTAACTAAAGAAAAAGGTGGAGAGGTGTCCTCTGGTGATGATGGAACAACAAGAATTGCAGGCAAGGGACAGTTGCTTTAAAAGGAAATGCTAAAGCTCAAAATGTCTTATATGTTGAAAGATTGAAGCATGATCTGCTAAGTGTTGGAAGATGTGTGATACTGATTACAATGTTCTATTCTATGCTCATGGATGTGAGATTCAATGAATGGATACAGTAAGGTTGTTGGTAGAGGATTCAAGACTCTGAAATAATGGGAATGTGTACATTCTAAAGGAAATCCAAGGAGAAAAGAATTACATTGGCCGTGTTGATGAGAATTGGTTACGGCACAAAAGGCTAGGTCATCTAAACTTTGATAACCTTTTTAAAATTAGCAGAACTGAAGCAGTTAAAAGATTACCTAAGTTATCCAAACCAACACAAAATATTTGTTACTCCTGTCAACATGGAAAACAAACAAGGGCAAACTTCAAAAGAAAATAACATCTCTCTACCTCAAAACCTTTGAAACTTGTCCATACAGACCTATGTGGACCAGCCCGAGTTCAATCTTTGCAAGGGGAAAGATACTTCATGCTATTCATAGATGACTTCACAAGGATGGTGTGGGTAACCTTTCACAAGGAAAAATAAGAAGCTTTCAAAGCTTTGGTTGAAAATGAAAGTGGTTGCAAAATCAGGTGTTTAAGGTCTAATAATGGGGGAGAGTTCACATCTAAAGAATTCAATCAATTCTAGGAAAACCATGGCATTAAAAGGTAGTTTTGTGTAGCAAGGACATCTTAGCAAAATGGGGTATCAAAAGGAAGAATAGGACCGTATAGGAAGTGGCCAGAAGTTATAACTATGCTTCTTGAGGCTGATATTGCTGAGACCTTTTGGAAAGAAGTAGTAGCCACATTAGGGTACATTATAAACCATGCCCAACTGAATGTGAACAGTGATAAAACACCTTATGAATTATGGAAAGGCAAGGCAAGGCTACTTCAAGGTTTTTGGAAGTAAGTGTTACATTAAAGTCAACGATGATAGTCTAGAAAAATTCAACTCTAGATTTAATGAAGGAATATTCCTTGGGTACTCTACTAGCAAGAAGGCATACAAGTGATACAACAAAAGATTAAGAAAAAATGTTGAAAGCATTGATGTAAAGGTAGATGAGGTTCTACCAAAACACTCTAAGGATCAAATTAAAACAGAAGCAGATTTCATTACCTGTCAAGAGGAAGAATTTGGAAAAAATGAAGAAACAGAGCAAGAAGAAGACCAAGAAACAAAAGTGGTAGAATCTGTACCCATAACAACAGACACAAGGAAAGGATCTAAGAAACTCTCAGTCAAATCTATAAAGTGAGATCATCTAGAAGACTTCATCATTGACGATATTCAAGATGGAATCCAACTCTGGAAAGCACCAAAAAGAAGAGATCTAGCTTTACTTTCAACCATAGAGCCCAAGAACATCACTGAAGCACATGAAGACGAATTTTGGGTCAAGGAAATGAGTGATGAACTCAATCAAATCGAGAAAAGTGTAACCTGAGAATTGGTTCCGAGACCAAGGGACAAGAACATGGTTGGTACCAAGTGGGTGTCCAAAAATAAATTGAATGAAGAAGGAAAGATAGTCAGAAACAAAGCCATGTTAGTATGTAAGGGTTATGCTCAGGTTGAAGGAGTAGATTTTGATAAAACCTTTACACCAATTGCACATATGGAAGCTTTAAAAATGTTCCTGCCTTACTCTTGCTTCAAAAAATTTAAATTCTACCAAATGGATGCCAAATCTACATTCCTTAATGGATCCCTGAATGAAGAATTTTACACTGAGCAACTAGAAGGATTGAAGACACCTGGTAAGGAAGATTTTGTTTGGAAACTGAATAAAGCATTGTATGGACTAAAACAAGCACCTCGGGCTTGGTATGCAAAACTTGACATGTAGCTAACAGATCAAGGGTTTAAAAGAGGGAGTGAAAACATTAATATCTATTTTAAGATTGAAAAGGATGGGTTACTGATCACAGTGGTTTATGTTGATGACATTATCTTCGGATGCAAAATGATGATTTCAGTCACAAATTTGTAGAATGTATGGCTAAAGAATTTGAAATGTCTATGATTGGAGAGTTATCCCTTTTCCTTGGTCTTCAGACAACTCAGCCACAACGAGGAACATTTATCACTCAGTCCAAATATTTGAAGGAAATATTAAAGAAGTTCAGCATGACTGATAGTGCCCCAGTTAGTACTCCAATGGAAGCCTCTTGCAAACTCAGCAAGGATGATGAATCTCCTCCCGTGGATCCAACCTTATATAGATCCATGATAGGAAGTCTGCTATACTTGACAACCACCAGACCGGATATTATGCATGCAGTAGGAAAGGTAGGAAGATTCTAATCACTTCCAAAAGAATCACATGTAATGGCTATTAAAAGGATTTTTAGATATCTCAAAGGGACACTAGATTTTGGATTATGGTATCCAAAAACTAATTTTTTTTATCTTACTGCTTACACTGATGCTGATTGGGCTGGAAGTATGGATGACAAAAAGAGTACTAGTGGAAATGCATTCTTCTTGGGTGAAAGTTTAGTGGACAAGTTGGAAACAATCAGCCATATCTCTGTCTACAGCAGAGGCAAAGTACATAGTAGCAGCAGACTGTTTCACTCAGGTCTTGTGGATGAAGCAGCTGTTGAAAGAAATGGAAGTGAGGTATGATCATCCAATTCCAATTTATTGTGGCAATACAAGTGCTATAAGAATGGCAAAAATTCCAGTCTAGTATCAGTTTTTGAAAGAGCAAGTCAATGATCAACAGGTTAAGCTGGAATATGTTAACACCAAAGAACAAATCGTTGATATCTTCACCAAACCTTTGCCCAAAGATTCCTTTGAATACCTTCGACAAAGGCTAGGAGTTATATCCCTACCCTACTAAATATCACACTCTCATTTGTTGAAGGTGGGTGATGAGAGCCTTAGACACCCAAAGCATCTATAGAGGGCAGCTACAGGTTTGGTTGCAAAAGAAGGCAGACCCACATGGGGAGAAGAAACAAGTCTAAAGTTAGTCAACAATAAATGAGTACATGAGCAGCTACAAGAATAGGAATACACACCCACAGGACCAGATCAACAAATAGTCATGCAATTAATGATTGTATGCTTCACTTGTCAATCAGTTTATGATCCACAAGGGGAGTAGCAGCATGCCATGATAGAGGAAGCATTGGCTTCATCTTTGCTTCATCAATCAGCAGCATCCTTGTCATTGATGTCATAGAATGGATACCATATTGTTAGAGTTGAAATGAGGATAAGACTTTGACAAAGTCCTTACCCCATGGTTTTATATCCAAGTCTCATTTTTTAAGCCTAAGTACTCGATTGCTTTTATGAGCCAAATTAATAGTTTAAAAGTTTGGCAAAATAGGGATTTGCATCCAAGCCCATGTTCTAACTCAAGTGCTTCACTTAGCATCAATGCAAGTAGCCAAGCACAACGCAAGCATCCAATCACAAGTGTCGAGGAGAGAGCACACGAAGGCACATGGTATATGCACTATGCGTCAATCACAAGTCAAACTAATAATATATATTAAAACATTGTATGCATCTGGGATATCACTCACTGTGAAACAAGAGAATTTGTCCAAATACTCGAACATGGATAGCGCACACAAACTACGCTCAAAGACCATCCAAATGTCGACACCAAGCAAGCACTTGAGCCATGTGTTGATAAAACAAGTGAGCACATTCAATTTTGATCTTATTTAGGGGTGATGTATGCGTGGTTTTAGTGATCAATGTTTAGATATATATACGTGTTGAAATATTATATTTATTTCTCCTTGTTTGGTGAAAATGCCAACAAACAAGCCTAAGTGTTATATGTCCATGTTTAAAGTGCAACCGAAAGTACCAAATACTATAGTTAGCATATGAATGCCCAAGCTGGATTTTAGAGTCAAGATGAACATCTTCTGAGAGTGTCGGCATTTAAGCCTAAGTACTAAATGGCAAAGAGCACCAAAGGGGAAGCTCAAGAGAAACATTACAAACCCAGTCTCCAAAATAATCATCTAGTAAGAATACCATCACTGCTGCATGAAGGCTACATATATGAATGCACAGTGTTACCCCCACATCTGTATGGGTGTACCCTAATGCAAAGATGGGAAAATTCTGGGAGTTGTTCTAGCCATGAACAACTCTACTTGATAGTCAAACTAGGTTGCAACAACAATCTTATAAATAGGTTGAGCTCATTATGTGCATTTCAATTGGACTTCTTAGGAAGGAGAGATGCTAGGTCCTTCTGTTTTGGGACAAAAGCTAAATTCCCATCTACCCCTGTTTCCATGATGCCCCCAACATGCAATCTACCCGAACTCTGACCCACTTACTCAATTCAAACCTTGAGGGTTAGTTTAAAATACAATATTAGGCAACCTCATCATATCGATTCCCCCACAAGCCAAAACCGCCCCTAAAAGGCTATTTTGTTGTAGTGAAGCCAAGAACCTGGTATTTTGATTCTAATGCATCAAAACATGTGACTAGCAGGTTTTATTGGTTTGTTGAGTTTGTTAAGGACAAACCCAGATCATATTGTCATTCTAAATGATGATACAACTTGTTATCAAGCAGGCAGAAGCAATATTCAAACTGAATCAAAAGGTAAATCTTTCATATTTAAGATTGTCATTTTCATTTCAAATTTGAAAAAGTATCTTCTTTCAATGAGTGAAATGACCAACCAAAGTCCACATTTGGACGTAATCTTCAAGGGAGGAGATCACTGTTTTCTGATTGGAAATAAAACAGGAAAAATACTTGTGCCGAGTATAAATAAAAATGGCCTTGGTTTGTGGCAGGTGATGTAACAAAGTGTCAAAGTCACATGCCTTGGTGAAAAGCACTGAATGCCAGCTTGTATTCTGGAATTTCAGTCTAACTCACATCCAAAACTATTGATTTGGCTACTTGGATGCTGAAAAGTCGGCCAAACTTCTAGGTATACAAATACAAGATGTGCAAGAGGGGTAATCATCATGGGTAGATGTGCAATTTAGACAGCAGAATTGAAAACAAAGGCCAAACTGGTACTCAGAATTTTGGAAGATGTAAGGTTGGAGGATCTTCCTCAACTAAGAGAGGCAAGGCCATGCAAAAGAGTAAAAAGGGAAGGTAAGTAGTAGGAGTAGGTGTGTTTTCTTTTTTTTGTGTGTGTTTGTTACAGTAGACTCATCAGTGCCTTGTGTTACTAAAACTGATGTGTGGGAGAAAACCTCCCAAGAGCTTAGCTTCATTGTTGTAATTCCAAAATATATGTAAAGATTGGACAAGTTGGGCTCTTTGAAAGTCGTGGTAGGAGCAGGATTGGTTTTTCAACAATCATATATTGTGCTACTGAGATGTAGAAAAGGTGCATCTATTGGAGGACAAATCAAACTCTACATTGATAGTAGGTGGGCTGAATTTTTCAGCATACATCGACTGCCATCTAGTTAAAGAGTTAGTGGTTGATGAGTTGGCTGGTGAGGTGAATTCCTCTGCAACATGCTATGTAGTTACCATTACTTCCTTTTTTGAAATAGCTTCAAAATATAAGCTTTGGAGTGCATTTGTAAGGGGCATGTGTTGTATGCAAAAGGCATCAAGGTGTGAGATTGTGGGTAGCAAGTTAAAGGACTTCCAACATGTAGACTTCCATCACCATGATTTCAAGTTATTGATCTAGTGTTTCTTAGAAGTAGTATTTCCGATGGAAAGGAATTTGTATGATACCATTCCCTGAACGTTCTTTCAAACATACAACACTCCCATTGGGGTCCAAAATCATAATTGCAACAATTTATAGCTTGCTTCAAGCATTTTCCTAGGGATGTGTATTTGCTATCATGTGTCCATAGAATTAGGTCAAAATTAACTCAAATTACATCATGTTATATGACACAGGAGCATATTCTCCCTAAAATAATTACATTGTTGATCAATCCTAGGGGTCTTGACATTTTCCCAAAGGAAGGAGATTCTTTGTAAAATTATTGTAAATGTCTATAGTTTGCAATTACAAGTTCTAGAAGAGTCTAGAATGTCAATTAAGGTACTCAGTCATGTAACCGAATTAAGGTGCTTAGTAATGTAGCTGAGTCTAGAATTCATGACTGAGAGTTGTGAGTCATTAAAAGATAGGGTCGAACTTCTATATTTGGAAGACAGTTGGAAAAGATAGGAATTTGTTTTTATTGAGCTGGAAGCTTTAACATCCAGATATAAAAATGTAAGCTATGGGCATAGAGAAAGGGAGGCTAGGGGGTAGAGATGTGCCCAAACTTATGTAATCAGGACAAGAATGTTGGAATTGATTTTATGAAGCTTGTGTATTTATGCCTCAAGCGTTGTGTATGAAGATATTCTATGCTAATCTCTGACTTAATGCAGAGTAGAATGGTGATTGCGAGAATTTATTCTTTGTGTGTATTGATCTCTGAATACCATAATCCTGGATAAGATTGTATGTTTACGAAAGGACAAGCCTTTGAAGAAAGAGGCATCTCAAAGTCTGACTTTGGGAGAACTAGATCAAAAAGTGAGAAAACACAGTTCCTATAAACTTCGTCAACTAGCATATATCAGAGGAATTCGATGGAGAATGGGCTTGGGGAAGAGTTGAACCCAAATCGAAATTGGGTATATTGATTACACTCAAATTTGGGTTTGGAATAACTGCTAAGATTTGCAACAGCTTCATTAAATCAGGAATGAAACATTGATAAAATCTAATAAAATGACTTCATTACATAGAACAAGAATGCTGCAAGCATTAATTACAGAATTGAATAGAGAGAAACTTGGTAGACCAAGTGCTCAAGTTTTTATTATTGATCAAGATCTTTGGCGATTATAAGAAAAATTGAGATTCAACCATAGGGGATCCAACCCCTACACCATCTTCCCATCATCATTATATAGATGTTTATATTCCCTAAAGTTGTGCCCTAATGCACTCAGATCTAAAACATATGAATACTCATGCCAGAGAACATATGCAGTATACATGTTGTCCAACTCCTATGTGTCGCTACACCAATGGCTATTCTATTATGCCATACTAATGATAGATGAGTCAATTTTCCTAACTACTATGTGGACAAGTTAGTGTTGAAGTGAATTATGAGAGTATGAACACTGACTCAAAATTAGACATGAACTGAGCATCTTCCCATCATCCTTATATACATCACCATATAAGGATGGATTCTACACTTAATATTTTCTTAAGTCGACGATAAAATGTAATATAACCAAGGCGATAGAGACAATAAATTAAAAAAAAAGTAACATACATTTACATGAAGGATAAATAACCCTAATTACAAGTTGATGTAACATAAATGGTGAAGCCATGAAAGAATGACAACATCTTGTTTTACATGTTCAAGTAAAAACATATTCTTACAGGACATATTTCATCTGCAACATGGGAGCTGAATGACATACCTAAAAAAAGCAATTAGTTGAATACAGAGCTTTTCATTCTATGATGTCTGGAAACACACTTTGATCTCAAGGGATACATTATCGTGGACGATGATGGGTATTGAATACTATCACATAACTCATATTTGAAAATGTACAGTGATTGCAGCTCCAACGGCCTGCAATCTCTCCAGTCTTGCTTGAATGAATTTTTGAACTGCGAACCTTTAAAAATCCACATTTTCCCTTGTTGTTATTAGAAACTTTTGAGTCACTAGTTGTGCTTCTAGATGCTTGTGAATTGTTCATAGCTGACAAACAATTCTCCAAAGCTCGAATAAGGTTCTCAAAGTAACTGTGTGTCACACTTTATCATAGTCAAAAGAAACATAATCAATGTACGTAAAAAGGCAAGATTACATGATAATACAACATTTGGGATACAAGAAAAATTCTCTCATTTGGGCCTCATTCAAATAATAATACAATTGGAGGTCTTGCACAAATGAAATCTTCATATAGGATTATGAATAAGAAACAAATAGAAAATTAACTCTACCATTGGGAGACAGATACAATGGAAATTCCGACAAATTGAGCACAAATTCACTTAAAATCATCCATATGATATCATCAGTTTGGCCTACAACGATTCACCCATTCATGATGTGATTAATATCCCTAAAGTCGACGAAAGACCAGTTCACCAAATTTCAGTGGCCTTTGCTTTTCTCCATGGTGCTAGACACAAGCCCTGTTCTAAAACAAATAATTTGATAGAAATAATATCAGAAGAAATAGGTGTAACCAGATAGACATTTGATCTAAAATATGGCCTCAGAATTCTAGCTTTGGATTCCACGGGCATGGACATAATTACCTTGTTTCAAATATTCCATGCTACTGCAAGTGCTACAAACACTTGCAATGGTCTATGGATTAGACCTCACACCTTACTTTGTATTCGATAGAAGAGCAATATGACCTCCTCAAAATTTCCATGTTGAACAAGCCCTGCGATCACTATAGTCCATGAGACCATGTTTGTGTTAGGCATTTTATGAAATGATTGGTGTGCATCTACCAATTTGTTGCATGCACTGTTACAGGGGTATTTCTACCAATCCGGCATAAGCAACTATGGCATTGGCTAACTTAAACTCGTTTGACTTCATCCTAGCATTACCATTTGACAAAATAATCCCAAGGCTTCTACCCCATGGCCATGCTGCTCATATCTTGCAATCATAGAAGTCCAAAAGACGAGACTTCATTTAGGCATTTTTTCAAACATTTTGTGTGCATTCGTAGATTTTCTACATTTCGTATGCATATTGATAAGATGGTTCCAAATGAAAATACCAGGTTCAAATCCCATTTTTATCATATGGGCCTGTACCAATTTACCTTTTGCAAACACCCTGAATTTGGAAAAATATTGCAGAACAATCCCATATACTGCCAAACTTCCTCTACCTCAGTCATATATAATTTCCAGCACTTTCTTCAGTTGTGCCTATTTCTTGAGTGTGTGAACATTATCGACATTGATGGTGCCAAGGGAATGATGGAAGAAAACAATGAAATGATTTTGGAAGCGACAAGTGAAGTGTTATGAATGTAATAGGAATCCTGGGTTTTGACGTTCGTAAAGCAATTCCAATAAAGATCTCCAGCAATGGTGTATCAATCTATGTGCACATGTGATGGTGGGAAGCAAAAAATGAGGGTTTGTATGTTCTGTTAGTGCATTTCAAGTTCATAAGAGGGAAGGTGACCTCTTGGTTGGTGAACATGAATAGAGTCAATAGACTGGCGAGCTAGCTGAAAATTGAATAGAAATTTCGGTAGTGGAATTTGGGCGGGAAAAAGATAAATATTTAATATATTTTGTCCAATCCCACTTCAACTAAAAAGTCATTAAACATTAACTTAACATACATTTTTATTCCCCTTTATCCTACCAAATTTTGAATTTCTGTTAAATTATATAGTAATAACTTATGTCCATTTAACTACAAATCTCAAAAAAATCATTTTAATTATAACATAATGTTATCAACTATTTTCAATAATTATAAATTCACTAAACTATGGAAACTAATAATCCAAATATTAGAATTGAAAACCTTGTTTATGATAACAGTTATAAAAGATCCATTACACCAATGTTTATGAAAAAACGATATTCAAATCTTCACATTTTATAATTTTTTCTTCTTCCAGTGTGGTTAATCTTTAACGTAAAACTACTATCTTGTTATTATTATTTATATGATGTTACATGGTTCAAGAAAATTCCCTTTGAGTTTGATCCGACTACATTCCTGTTACCTGGCGCTGAATCTCTAGATTGGAACAAAGGTATCCATATCAATGTTGTCAAACCTGAATGGAAAGAGGTCATTGGCACTGTGCAGAGTTACATCACCTGCGAAGGGAGGTTTGCTATAGTAGAAACTTGAAATCCTATTGTAGGAAGCTAGTCACCAAGGATATAAGAATAAATAAGGAGTGCTCAAGCATTTAATCAAATAAAAAATCTATTGCCCACTAAAGTCCTTCAACTCCAAGATGTCCTCCTATGCTAAGAACCTTGTTGTGGAGTATTTATGGCATCATTGTTCATCTAGTCTAGCTTTTGGGTTACTCTAAAAGTGCTTGCACCATGATAGAGGGTGCTTCATGAGTTTTGGGGTATATAGTGTATGTTCAGCCCCAATATTGTTTGAGATGGATTGGTGCATGGAAGTTGGTCTGTGATGGATTTCCACAGTGGAGACAGCTTTCTCAGTGGTTGTTTGACCTTAGATGGGTGTTTGCTTGGAATTATTGCCTAGGGCATTGGAGTTCTCTTGTTTGTCGTTGATGTATATGTAACTTCAGAATGTATTTCACATATATGTATATTATATTCCTATAGAGATGTTATTATTCCTCTATACGGAAGTGGTTGTATTCCTATAGAGATGTTATTATTCCTCTATACGGAAGTGTCGTCATTTATATTGTAAGTATCGTAACTTGTACTTGATGGGTTATTAGACCACCCTAGTGGGTGTCGGCCCAGTCAGCATTATGTTAAGTGGTTAAGTTGAGGCCAACCTAGTTGAGTAAAGGTCAAGTCAAGTTAGTGTATAAATAGAGAGTGTGTCTCTCTCATTTTACACATTCTATTCTCTCACTCACACTTGGGAGAGTGGCGCACTTGTGGAGGAGGAGGCTCTACTGCTAGGAGAAGACTATATCTTGTATTCTGGTTGTATCATTGCTTTATCTATCTTTGAGGAAGTTATTGGGGCTTTTCACCTTTATGGTTTTCTCCAAGTAAAATCTGTGTCTCTTGTGTGCTTGTATTATTGTGTCCATGATTGATATGTTGTACATGTTGTTCTCTCAGTTAAGATCCTAGATCAGATTGAAGTAAATTCTGAAAATGTAACATGGTATCAGAGCTAGCCTGAAAGAAGGCATGATATGTCATGTATGACACTTGTTGAACTTACGATGCTAGGGCTTGATATAGAAAAAACCAGTCATCATAGAACTTTTCCTATAAATCCATTTTTGAGAATTTTTCAGATCTGAAACTTTTATAGTTCGAAGATCAAATCCCCATGTATCTTGTGTCCAAAGGAAAACCTCTAATTCATTGTACTTTGTGATTTATGATCTGTATAATATAGGGTTTCTGCCTCTTTCAGATCTGAGTCAAAATCAGGTGACCTTGGGAAAAAGGTCATAACTTGGGATAGGAAGATCCAAATGAAATTTCGTAAATAGTTACAGGTAGTACATAGACTATACTATCTCAGAACAATTTGTCAGAGGCCGAAGTTGAACTAGTGACACATGGCATGTCGTACAAGTTCTCTCTCCTGTATTATCCCATAAACAGGTCACGTTGCGACACTTGGCATAACTCTCTCTCAGAGAATCCAATTGTAGTCAGACCTATCAGGATGGAAATATAACAGGTTGGGCTATCTCAATAAAAAATTTCAGAGGCCGAATATGAACCAATGACACGTGGAACGCCGTACAAGTTCGCTCTCCTGTATTATCCCTTAAAATAGGTCATGTTGCGACACTTGGCATAACTCTCTCTCAGAGAATCCAATTTAGGTCAGACATATCGGGATGGAAAGATAACAAGTCGGGCTATCTCAAGAAAAAATTTCAGACCTATGGATCGAAAAGTTCGTAGTTACACTAGAAACAATCAGGTACATATTTCTGTCAAAACAGAATTATTTTTGAGCACCTTCATTCATGGCTTCCAGAATTTAGAGCTTCGAAGAAAGTTGGAATTTTTGTAATCGGAGACCACAACTGGATGCTACTCATCAAAATCAAAATTTAGAGACCAAGATCAGATTTTTTGGTTGGGCAGAAGGTCGGGCTTGATCAAACCCCAATTCGGGACTTTGGAAAATTAGGGCTTCTGTAAAACTTGGAATTTTGGAAATCTGTGACCACGGCTGGAAGCTCCTCAGAAAAATCGAAGCTTAGAGCTTTAAATCAAATCTTTTGGTTGGGTGAAGCTCCGGGAACTCAAACCCTAATTCAGGATCCTCCCTTGTGAATCTAGAAATCTAAAAGGCAATTTCGAGGGGTGAAACTTTGCAGTTTTCAAATTCTGAATATACCAACTTGATCAGCTCATCAAGGCGCATATTTCTATCCTTTCGGAAGTTTAAAATTCAAAGTTTGAATTTTTGGGGTTTCTCTGACAAATGCTATTACAACTCCAGATCCAGTTCCTGCAAATCAAGTGGATTGGGTTAATCCTAGAAGAGGATGGATTGGTCACCTGCATAAGTGAAGAAGTTCCTGTTTCAAAGGGAGATGAGGGTAAGGCCTTCCATAAGAAGATTATAAGCAATCTTGACAGGTATGGCTTACAGGTATGTTTCATGGTTAAGTTTATCATATGTTTGTCTTCATATCATTACAATACAATCTTGATTAATTACTAGACTTGTCGTATCACCTTAATAGAAGATATTCATTGATTAAGGTTTTGAAACTTATGAATGTACTAATGCATTGTGATGTTGTATGAGGTTTATGTTGTTCGCTAACATAAAAGGTACACCAAGAAAGACAAATCATGTTCTACTTCAAGAACATATGAGCATGGTGACATGAAGACAAAGATTCATCCATTGTCATGGATCACATAGAAGATCTACTTTTGAGGTATGTATAACTTGGTCCTACAATGGTTAACCTATGAGACATGCAGGTTACTAGCACAAGTCACTGAAGAGAACCATAAGACATTATGCGAGTATGTTAGACATAACTAGCTAGCATGCTAATACAGGTATGTTTTTCCTATATCAAGCTAGAATCCTACCTTGTGTTAGGATCTTATACTATTGTGTTGTTGATAATGATTATTCATGAAGTCATAGGTTTGAATAGTCATGGTTGTATGCATATTATGTTTCTTACCATAATTGATGATATGACTAACCAGAAGAATCATGAAGGTATAGGTTTGAGTAATCATGGGTTTATGCATTGATGATTTAACTAATCAGAAGAGTCCTATGATCAAATAAGAATATGCATGAGTAAAAGAAGACTTCCCTGAAACCTTGAATACTAATGTTTATTATCTGTGAATGATCATGACTATACATGTTTAAGATTCTTGTGTTTTGATAGTATTAAGATTATACTAATAAATGTGTGATTATGTATGAGACCTCAAGGATAACGCAATGATGATACTAATAAGCATGCATAGTGATTAAGGATGGATGTAAGTTCAAGGACAAGTAATCCAGGAAGAAAAGATCAAGAGGGAGCACACTCCAGTTGTTCCTGTAAGAAAGCAAAGGAGCACACTTCAGTAGTTTCTACAAGGATGCAAATATTCAGAGGGAGTTGACCATCGTTCTACATTCCACAACAGAAAGGTGTAGAAGAAGCTACTTCAGCAGCTCCTGCAAGGAAGCAAAGACTCAGAGGGAGTCCACCCAGCAACCAAACAAAGATAAGTATTTTTAATTATCATTTCTTGTATATTTGTTTGTTTAAATAAAATTGTTCAATAATGTATATGCTCATGTTCCTAGACTTAGGATATGTATTGTGCATATTAGAATGATTGCATTAATGAACAGTATACTACTAATATGCATGTGATGGGTAAGTGGCCTATGGCACTGTACAACATTCCAGTGCTACTTATCTAGAATGAAACCTCTTTGCTGACATGTTGGGAGTAGTGCAAACTCTTAACAATGTTCTTGTAGAGACTGGAAGGCATCTAGAAAGTTGTGGAACATGGATAAATGTTGTATTGAAGCATTGGATAAGATAACTGCATGAATGTATGACATATTTCTTTATGTGTAAGAATTTGTCTGAAAATTATGAGATGTTTCTAATCATGCAATTTAACTTGTTTTGTAGAAAATACCATATACCTTCACCTACAAAAGAAGGACTACAACATTTGTTCAAGCAAGAAAGTTATCTATTGAAGATATTGAAGTTCCCAAAATACGGGAAGAATGCCATGATCCGTTGATCATGAAGAATGATGTTTGGGATATGGTCCCAAGAGCTGAAGGGAAGTTTGTTGTGACTTCCAAATGGAACTATCAGATCAAGCATGCTGCAGATGGCAGCATAGAGAGATATAAAAGTGATGAAATAGAAGATACACTAGCTGGATTTCAAGACAATCTTCTTTAATGGTGTAGGCATATATGGGTGCAGAACTTGGTAGGATAGACAGCTTTCTATCTAGTTTGGGCTTTACCAAGAATGAAGCAAATTCCAACCTTTAATACAAGGTTGAAGAAGGGAATCCTGTGATTCCACTCCTATATGTGGATGACCTGTTTGTAACAGGAGATGACAGATTGATTGCAGATATTAAGAGGAAGCTTGTTGTCGAGTTCGATATGAAAGATTTGGGAATGATGCATTATTTCCTAGGTATGGAGGTGTGGCAGAATGCAGGTGGGATCTTACTTGGTCAAGGGAAGTACACAATAGATATCCTGAAGAGATTCGGGATGATGGATTGCAAGGCCATGGCCACACCTATGGCATCGAATCTGAAGCTTCTATGTGATGCTTCATCTAAGCCAGTGGATGTCTCTATGTATCGTCAGATGATTGAGTCCTTGATGTACCTGACGAACATGAGACTAGATATTTGCTTTGCGGTGAACACATTAATCCAGTTCCTGACGGATCCGAGGAGTGTTCACCTGGTTGCTATAAAGCATGTTCTGAGGTACCTGAAGGGTACAGTAGATTATGGACTTAAGTATGAAGCGAATCAAAAGTTTAACCTGTAGGGTTATGTTGATTCAAATTAGGCTAGCAGTGTTGTAGATAGGAAGAGCACATCTGGGTGCTGCTTCAGTATGGGATCAGGTGTGATCTCTTGGTTTAGCAGGAAGCAGTCCCGCGTAGCACTGAGTACAGCTGAGGCAGATTATGTTGTAGCTTGTTCATCTAGTTGTGATGACTATCTGAGTTATTTGATCTCCCGTTGGATGCTACTGGTATCTTTTGTGATAAGCAGAGTTGTGTGAAGCTGTCTGATAACCCAGTGTTTCATGACAGGTCGAAACACATAGAGATCAAATATCACTATATCAGGGATATGGTGCAAAGAGGAGTTGTGAAGCTCATGTACGTTGCGACGGACGAGCAGATTGCAGATGTGCTGACAAAGCCACTAGCCAGGGTGAAGTTCGAGTACTTCAGGGAGAAGCTTGGTGTTCTTCAGATTGATGACACTTCGAGGAAGAAGTGATGGACACATTTGCTGAAGCCATTCCAAGCATGTTGGAAGGAGGATCCTTCACATGGCTGTAGATGTAAGCGCTGGATGATGAGCATCAGGATGATGTTCTGGTTTCTGTTAAAATTTAATATGCTAAGACAGAAAATAGCAGCATTACATTCCATTTCACAATAATAGCATATACAAGATCACTGAAGAAACAACAAGCACAACATAAACACAAGAGACACAAATTTATCCTGGGAAACCCTCATGGGGTAGAAAAACCAGTAAAGCTTCCTCAATATAGATGACCAGCAATATACAAAGATGCAAACCAAAGACATGATCTCCTCCTCCATCATAGCATACCTCTCCTCCACAAGTGCACCACTCTCAAGTGAGTGAGTGTGTCAAATGAGGAATACACCTCCTCTATTTATACACTACTTACACAAGACACATAGGCTCGTATTTGACCATTGGGTTAAATACCCCACTACAACTGACTGGGCCGACCCCTCTAGGGTGGTCTAATAACCCTTTGACCCACATAACACATACAGGGCCGACCTCCACTAGGGAAGTCTAATAACCCGAGTTACCACATTCCGACGGAGGAATAAACATCTCCGGATATACAATAAGATCTTTACGGAGGAATGAAACATCTCCGGAATAATAAAGTACAATTATAATATTCTTTGAAGTTACAATATCTCAACAGTTTCTGCTTTGTATGATCAGTTGGATCATTTATATATGTATGTATGCATCATGTTGGATGTTGGATATGATCAGTTGGATCATCTATATGTATGTGTATGTACGCATCATATTGGATGCTAGATATGATCGGTTGGATCATGTGTATGTATTTTGTATATGCATCATGTTGGATGATTGGACCATGTATCTGTATATGTATCAGGTGGATACATTGTATGATCAGGTAGATCATGTATGATGATATGTATCATGTATTTATATTTGTATCAGGTGGATACACTGTATGATCAGGTGGATCATGTATGATGATATAAATCAGGTAGATACTTGGTATGCATCAGGTAGATGCATTATATGATCAGGATGATCATGGATGACGAGCTTCAGGGTGTTGCTCCAGATGATATGTATCAAGGTGATACAGTGATGATGATAAATGTGATCATGAGCATCAGGATGATGCTTTGTGCGATGATGATTCGTTGGATTATGAGTATCAGGTTGATACTTAGAGGTCAGAGATGATATGTGGCAGGTTGTGTAAATAGCATGTAATCAATCCTGTGAGATCTTGTCGATCGTGCTGCGGCACATAAATGTTCCTGGGATACTCTTTCCGGTATTGCTATGTAGTGTGTAATCAGTCCTCAGATATCTGATAGGTTGAGCTGTGTGCTCGTAATCAGTCCTGGGATGAGGTATTACTACGGAGACATGTAATCAGTCCTGGAGATCCGAGAGGTTGAGCTATGTGCTCGTAATTAGTCCTGGGATGCTCTTTAGAGATCTTGCTGGTTGTGTTGCGGCACATAAATGTTCTTGGGATGCTCTTTAAAGGTTTTGTCTATCCACATGTAATCAGTCCTGGAGATCCAAGAGGTTGAGCTGTGTGCTCGTAATAAGTCCTGGGATGCTCTTTAGAGATCTTGCCGGTCGTGCTACGGCACATAAATGTTCCTGGGATGATCTTTAAAGGTATTGTGGAGGATATGCATGTAATCAGTCCTGGGAGATCTTGCCGGTCGTGCTTCGGCACATAAATGTTCCTGGGATACTCTTTCCGGTATTGCATCCACACATAAAATTAGTCCTGAGAGGCCACCTCTATCAGACCGTTCGCACAGATGATGAATGTTGAATATTGTAACTTCTAAGAATATTATATTTGTACATTATTTATTCCGGAGATGTTCCATCCCTCCGAGGTGATTCTATTATGTATCCGGAGATGTTTATTCCTCCGAGGAGTTGTGGCAACTAGGGTTATTAGACCCACCATGTGGGGGTCGGCCCAGTCAGTTATAATAGGGTATTTAACCTAATGGTTAAATACGAGCCTACATGTACTTGTGTAAAATATATGTCAAAGTAGTGTATAAATAGATGAGGTGTGTTCCTCATTTGATACACTCACACACTTGAAAAGAGGAGCACTTGTCTGGGAGATTTGCTAAGGAGGATTAGAAGGAGGGAGCACGTCTTGTATTTTGGTTTATCATCTTATTGAGGAAAGCTTTGCTGGGTTTTCTACCCCATGAGGGTTTCCCAGGATAAATCTGTGTCTCTTGTGTTTATGCTATGCTTGTTGTTTCTTCAGTGATCCTGTATATGCTATTATTGTGAAATGGAATGTAATGCTGCTATTTTCTATCTTAGCATATTGAATTGTAACAATGAAGACTTGTAGGTGGTGGGCCTACATCCAATATGAAAAAGGACTGGCTCTGTAGAGCTTCCTATGACGAGTAGATTCAGAGATTGATTGACATAGCAGCAGCAATGACGATCATGATGACTCGATGACGATTATCCAGTGATGATGATCCATAGAAGATGACTTGTGCTAAGAGACCTGTGTCGATAAATACCTTCCTAGTTAAGAGGGAGTGTTGATGTATATGTATCTTCGAAATGTATTTCACATATATGTATATTGTATTCCTATAGAGATGTTATTATTCCTCTATACGGAAGTGGTTGTATTCCTATAAAGATGTTATTATTCCTCTATACGGAAGTGTCATCATTTATATTTTAAGTATCATAACTTGTACTTGATGGGTTATTAGACCACCTTGTTGGGGTCGGCCCTGTATAAGTCATGTGGGTCAAAGGATTATTAGATAACCCTATTGGGGGTCGGCCATGTGGGTCAAAGGGTTATTAGACCACCCTATTGGGGGTCGGCCCAGTCAGCATTATGTTAAGTGGTTAAGTTGAGGCCAACCTAGTTGAGTAAAGGTAAAGTCAAGTTAGTGTATAAATAGAGAGTGTGTCTCTCTCATTTTACACATTCTATTCTCTCACTCACACTTGGGAGAGTGGTGCACTTGTGGAGGAGGAGGCTCTGCTGCTAGGAGAAGACTATCTCTTGTATTCTGGTTGTATCATTGCTCTATCTATTTCTGAGGAATTTATTGGGTTTTTTCACCTTTATGGTTTTCCCCAAGTAAAATCTATGTCTCTTGTGTGCTTGTATTATTGTGTCCATGATTGATATCCTGTACATGTTGTTCTCTCAGTTAAAATCCTAGATCAGATTGAAGTAAATTCTGAAAATTTAACATTTGCTTGGTGAAGATTCCTTAGTGTAACCAAATGGAGAGGTTCACTTGCTTCGAGAACCCCCAACGTAGGAGGGTTGAAATATGCAAATCTTTATAAATATATAACACATAGACATTTAAATTATTGGATACCAGGAACTAGGAACTATTTATTAGCAATTTTTAAGTAAATTTTAGTTGTGTTACTTTTTATTTAATCCTAACAAATTTTAAACTCAAACCAAATTTTAAACAAATCCAAGAAGGATTTAGGTATGGAAACAATTCAAAGATCCATGGAGAAGATCTTGTTGGGGTTGCAATCTGTAATGCCAATTTTCCATTAATAAGGCAAGAACCTCTTGGCTCATGGGAAACAAATGTAACTACAACATCTCCTAGAGACTCAATTGTACCTCCATTGAAAAAGATTCCAGAATCTGTATATTTCTCAAGAAGTTGCCAAAATTGATCCAAAACCTTTAAAAGCCCAAGCATTGCCATTGTTGTGGGTGTGATTGTTATTATGTGTGGAGGAATCATGGCAAGTGTTTTCACATTCTCATGGTTTTGAAGACAAAATAGAAGATTAATAGTGCTTATGAGACAATAGGCTAAGTATTGATAATTCAAAGGATTTTGTAAGAAACCTATCACTCCACTAATTAGTACAGAGTACTCAAATGGTTGGAATCCTTTAGCAGAGATGATTGATTTCATGTGTATGATTTTTCATCCAACGACAATCTATTGCAGTTTTTGGATGCAAAAGATGGAAGGGTACTTGACTGGCCTTCCAGATTAAGGATTGCACATGGTGTTGCAAAAGGTAAGTATTGAACCCTTCTCCCCAGTGACAACAAGTGAAAAAAATTAGTTTGAGGAAGAAAGAAGAAAATTTGTGCCATCAATTTATGTCATAGAAAACAATGAGCAATCACTAACAAGATAGACTAGGACACTAGAACGACATGGGAAAGCCAAAAAATAAGAGAATGACACGATCTCAAGAAAAACTTGGCAATTACTTAGGAAAAACTCTTGGGAAAAACACAGGTTAAGGAAAACTCATATCCAACTTGGTAATCTTTTCAATAGTAACCATTACTCACTAGTTTCATAAGAACTTGCCAAGTATTAGAGTGTTTGCTCGGGTTTTTGATCGATGAGTCAAATGGGCAAGTTTGTGCCTAAACCAAATCAACTCCATGAGATATATAGTTGCTACCTAAGTCATGTAACTAACTATTAAAAAAAAAATGCTAGATATGTTGTTGAAACAACTCCAATAAAATTAAATGAAATACATGTCATAAGAGTAGTACAAACCTCCTTAGCTTGAATGCGAACATTAATTGCTAGAATTTGTCCCATTGGTGCTAAACGTGGTTATTGGAGCATAACTAAGAAAAAAAGAAATATAACCAGATTCACCAAATGACATATACATAATTTACTTCATAAGTTAGATATGCAATAGTACAAAATTACAAATACACCACAAAATCCCAACAACATATTGAACCAAAGCATCACATATGGCATCAATTGTTCAACCTTGGGCATGAGGAAACATATATCGCTTCCCTTTCTTTCCTGCATCCAAACAAACGCAATCATGGCCAATGACTGCTCCAAATGCCATTGTGTGGATCTGTCCATTGAATATAATGAGTAGAGAAGTTTAAGTTTACAATACTTGGACCGAGCGATGAAATCCTGGGACGGGATACCATGGATTCTTTCTTACCACACCACCACTCTGTGCTTGATTGGAAATACTAATTCAACACTTCTATAATAAACTTCATCACATGCTCTAATTTCATGGAGAGAGGAATCACCCTACTTAATTTAGTTATTTTGACAACTAGCTCTTTTGCGAGATCTCAGAATTGCCTTAGGAAATACAGAATACTCCCTGAAGAAATAGACAACCCCCTTAATGTTAAACATGTGCAAGTGGAGAAGAATGGAAATAGGAATTGTGATGGTTGAGTAGTATTTTAGAGGAAAGGGAAGGTAGTGCCACTAAGAAACCCAAACCAAGTCCCTTGCTTCATTAAACTCACTCATGAGGTGAATAACCATGAGAAGATGGAGAAGGAGGGATACAAATCTCAAGGAATAAATAAAGAAGACAATCAAGATCATAATGAAACTAAAGATAAATTAATAATGAAGGATACAATACACACTAATCAAACAATAGATCAAAATCATATCCAAGGAGGGGAGGAGGAAGAAAAAATAACTAGGAGACCAAATAAGAGGCTATATACATGAAACTAAATGAATTTAAGATAGAAACCACACCAAAGAAATGGAATCAACAAAGGATAAGGAATGCGATTGTGGAAATGGTAAAATAGTAATATTGCAAATGACCTTGATACTAAAAAGGGAAAAGAGAGCATAAAGAAGATATATAAATTAGAATTGAATGCAAGAGGAGGTGGAGGATGTGGAAGAAGTGGACATGGAGTTATTATCCTTGCATTATAATAAAACATTTATAATTTCCCTTCAAGTTAGCAACTGGTAAATATACACTAGCACATGATAAATGGAAATGGGAGGACAGAAATGTTGAAGGATTGTCAAGTTCCCAGAAGAAATGATCATGAATAGACACAAATCCCACAAAGTTGACAAAATCTAAGTTGGGACGAGGCGAGAAACTTGTCAATGATAACTTGAAGGAGAAAAGGGAGCAATTAATTAACCCAAGACAAACAACCTCACTTAAGGAGACATTTCTTCAAACGCCTAGGCCTTCTAAATGAAAATTCTCTTGTGGAACATACGGGGTAATAATGCACCTAAGAAACAAATAATTTTGAAAAACAAAATAAGAGTAGAAAAAACTAGACTTAGTGTTTATTCAATAAACAAAATGCAAAATGTATAACATGTATTAATTCACCAAAATGATATGGGGAGGATGTGATTGCTCGAGTAGAGGATTGAGATGATTCTCAAGAGTTATGGAAATGATGTAGGATCCCATAAACATGGATCTAGAAAACAAACTTACCACCTATTGATAGCTGACGACCGATTTATACTTTAGACTCAAGGGTAAAGGGCAATATAACTAATGTATATGGGTTCATTGATCCCTGACAAATTCTAGATTAATGTTTGGAAATCTTAAGTACGATTAAGGTCCTCCCCAATTAGGAACATTGAATCATTAGAGAATACGGCCTAACCACAACAAATTCCCTCTTTGAAAAGAAAGGATAAGTGTAAAGGTTGGATGAGGCAAGCTAGATTCTCCGGGACCTTTTAGAGCATTGATAATTTGTGGATGTATTTCCAAAGAATACCATCTTCACTTAGAACAATTGGTGTGGAGGGTTGATTATAATATGCTCATCACGTGGCTTATAGAATGTCTCAATGAGACACCATTTTGTGGACTATAATGCTTATGAAATATGCCCATAATGGTAGGATGGACAAAGCTCAACAATGTTTAATAACATGGTTGAGAATAATGTTGTCTCGTGGAATGTTGTGATTTGGGATTTCCTATAAAATGGGAAAAACAAGGAGGCTCACAAATTGTTTAGAAGAATGCTACAATGGAGATATGCATTGTTTCAAGCATGGAGAGATGTTCTTACATTGGTTTTGTTGTTTCTTTATGTGGACCTAATAGATACTTGGAGTGGATTTGACATACCAATTACAATTACCAACAAAAATTGCCAAACGGTGAGGGAATTCCATCATGGTACCTTTTAAGATTATCATCATAGTTTGGACATTGACCTTCATTTGTCAAAGACATGACTAGTGAGGAATTCAAGGGAGTAAAAGAATGTAATATGTGATTAATGTGTTAAGGAAAAGGGACAAATATAAGGAAAAATTTGGCCATTCATAAGGTGGGAGGACACATTAATTAAACTCAAAACCTCACACATCCAAATATGCCATGTAAGTAAGGATAATGCTTCTGCAGCAACCTTACCTTGGGCCATTTTGTCTCTAGGGATCATGTGACATTAATATGCCTATGTCCACCATACAAGCCCTATAAAGGGAATCTTTATCATGTAAGTGGAATATAGTGTTCATTTCAGGTTTGGCACAATAAGGATGGCTCTCATGGCCTAGTCCATGTTCTAGTGTAAACATATCAAGTCTTAGGCCATAACATTTTCCTCAAGGGATCGGGGCCCACAAATGGGGCCCTAGTACATAACACTATCTCTACATGGGAAATATTTGGCTTACAAGCAAGAAATGGCCATTTCAAGCTCTATGTGACCAAGAATGGTTATCATTGATTGGGCCATATTATCAACTCAAAACATAACATCTAAGGGTAAGGGGCTCATGGGTCATGTAGGGTACAAGGCCATATGAATTACCTTGGGGATCATGGCCCATGAATGGAGGCCTAGATTATAACACAAGGCCTACATGGGGAATCTTAGCCTATATGCGAGATATGTTCACCATTTTGACGAAGGGAACGCCAAGGATGATTTTCAATGCCCATGTTATGATATAAGGTTCAATAGGGGTCTTAGGTCATAACATTTTTCTCTAAGCTCATGGTCCATTTTCAAGCCCTCAAACCACCACACATACCCTCCATAGGGAATCATTAGCCTACAAATGAGATGTGATAGATATTTTTCTCTTTCTAATACTAGACATGGTTCTCAATGCATATGTCATGGTTCAATGCTAAAATCCCTAGGCATACTCATGAGTTCAATGCCAAAAAACCACCTCCAAAAGTTCAATTCTCATGAGTTTTAAGGGGGGTTCGAAAAAACTACCTCCAAAAGTTCAATTCTCATGACTTTTAGTGGGGGTTTTGACAAACTCCCCCCACAAGTTATGAGAATTAGGCTTTTAGGGGGGCATTTCAAACAACCGCCTCCAAAAGTTCAATTCTCATGACTTTTAAGGGGGGTCCAAACAAAGCGCATCCAAATGTTCAATTCTCATGAATTTTAGGGGGGGGGTTAACAAACCGCCCCCAAAAGTTATAAGAATTGGGATTTTAGGGGGAGTTTTCAAACAATTGCCTCCAAAAGTTCAATTCTCATGACTTTTAAGGGGGGTTCCAAACAAACCACCTCCCAAAGTTCACTTCTCATGACTTTTAGGGGGGGGTTTGACAAACAACCCCCAAAAGTGATGAGAATTGGGCTTTTAGGGGGGGGGTTCAAACAACCACCTAGAAAAGTTCAATTCACATGACTTTTAAAGGGGGTTCCAAAAAAACCACCTCCAAAAGTTCAATTCTCATGACTTTTAGGGGGGGGTTCTGACAAACCGCCCCCAAAAGTTATGAGAATTGGACTTTTAGGGAGGTTTTCCAAAAACCGCCCCCAAAAGTCAAATTTCAGGACTTTGGGGGGGGGCGTTTCCAAAAACCACCCCCAAAAGTCCAATTTCCATGACTTTTAGGGGCGGTTTTAAAAGACCGCCTCCAAAGGTCTAAAAACACTTTTAGGGGGGGTTTTACCAAGACCCCCGCAAGCCAAAACCGCCCCTAAAGGGCTATTTTGTTGTAGTGGTTGTATGTCACACCCGCTTTAGCGAGCCTGAATCATGCTGGTGTCAACACGCGTCCATGGTATTTTGGCTTCAGGATCATGTATTTTAATTAATTCCCAATCACTTTATGTATCCTAAGCATGTCCTAACCATTGATAACAACCTCTTCTTGATATGTGTCAATGATTATTTATTGTTTTAACAATCGCTTCTAGCATGTTGTTCCATGGACTATTATTTTGATCATAAAATTTGGTCATTAGTGTTTTCCTCCTACATGACTTCAACTTACATGTTGTCACGTCCCCTCCCATCATACCAGCTAGATGGAGAGGATCGTGATGTTAAACCGGGCATCCAGCCCCATACATTGTAAACAAGCATTCAAATTAAAATGAAAATATACATATACAAGTGCATAACAGACGTGATGCTAAACTGGGCGTCTAGCCCCATGAAACTTTTAACCATAGGCATTCACATAATATGACAGAGACATATGGAAATGTATGGTTTTTAAGAAAATCACAATGGAATATTAAGAATTGCACATCCATCATACATTTAATATGTTCATCAAATAAGAAATTGTAAGCTAATACAGGAGAATACTTATCTCAATAAGGCAGTCCCAAGCAACTGGAGATGCAACTGCAACATTCCACCCAACCATAGGCCAGTTGTGCTTATCAACCTCTTGATGTAATTGCCACCCCCAAGATGGGCATGATTACTACAAGGAACCAGGGAACATCAGACTCACACATAGCCAAGCATACACCAAGATGAGCCAATCCAATCTGCAATTGGGTTTATCAGGCTGCTAGGAAATGGCAAGGAAGAATTGCTAAGCTAGTGAGCTCAACCACAGAGCTATGGGTACCCCTCCCAGATCTATTCAGATTGGCACTCACAATGCCTACACACCCAACACCAGGAAGTATTCTCTTCACTACCACACAGTCCCTCAAGCCATACCTTCCTTTCTAGTGCTCTCAGGGTGTGCATAGAAAAGTAGCCAGCCCTCTTGATCTTCTTGAGAGTTTACTCCCCACACTAGGTTTATCAAGCTAATTCTGTCCACTACCACTCCAGTTTATTGCTTACATGTTCAAATCAAACAAAGATGCTCATAACAGCAAAACTACACTTGCTGAGCAATGAGAAAAACATTTCAACAGTGGAATGCATGAGGTGGGGTTTCCTGAGCTTCAGAAAAAAACGTGGGTAGACTCAAAACGAATTGGAAACTAGGAAAATTCGACTAGGAGAGCAACCCATTCCAGAAAAATGCCCCAAGGGCAAAAACGACCTCTCCTCCAGTCCAAAATCGCGTCCTCCCTTCCCCAGCTACTGCAAAATACCAAAAACGAGTTCCTGGGCATGGAAAAACATAGGGTTATGGTGAAAAACGTGAGGATAACTTCTAGTGAGCTCAGTCTGCATGAGAGGAAGGACGTAATCCATGAGGAATTGCCTTAGGAAGCATTTCGTGAGGCTTTTCTTGCCCAGCGAGCCAAAAATATGATTTGCAGATTGATGGCTTGCCCATGCATGAAAATCTGGCTGCCATACTTCTCCAATCCCAAGACAATAACTGCCCCAACCAATCTTTGGAAGAATTAAACGATTGGGTGCATGAGACAAAATGGGTAGTTGGTGGTTTATGGGTTTCCCCATTGACACATGGATTAACACAATTGGCTCAAGGGTTTGAATAATTTCCCTCCCTATTCCTTGTAGAATCATGCCCCATCTCTTTGTTGCATTGCATAGCTAGTTGTGGGTATTTTTTCATTAAAATTCGTATTTACATGATGTCTCATTTACATTGTGCCCATCTAGCACAAGAGTCATAAGCATCTAGTTTAATTGTCGATACATAAACGCTAAATCAATGGTGGGGCCTTGGCCTTGAGCTCCTCACCATGATTAAATATCAGTATTTACATCATTTACGATTTAATACAAAGGGGGCCAAAATCGGGACGTGACACATGTACCTTCAATACTATGAATATAAGGTTCTTTGGTCACGACCCTTTGATCCAACAGTTAGTTATTCACACAGAATTGAGGTTTGATCATCGTCAGAGTCATTTCACACTAGGATTTTTCTTCAGACTATTTTCATATGACTATCATCTTCTATTGTTTTTCAAGGTCAATATTTGTACCAACAATTATGAAAAAAATATCTATTTGACCCACTTGAGAATGGAGAAAAATATGATAGTCAAGAAATAAACCCCCCTAGTTGCAAAAGGAATGCCCAAAAGAAATAAAAGCAACCTAGTTTTGACCACTCCTTGGGAACCATTGTATGCTATGGTATTTTCATTATTTAGTTCCATATTAAGTTATGTTGCGGGTATAATCATATTATTAGCATTTGCAGTGTTGAAATTGGATCAGTAATATGAGGAATTAGTAGTGATCCTACTTAAAGTTTAGTGACTAGTAATCAGAGTAGCATTAGTAGTTGATTTATGGTCATGTATTTGAATCTAGTTTTGCAACTAGGACCTAGAGGGTTTATTTTGGTATCATAATCATTGATAATTATGGATGGGTTTCATGGTTTTTTTCCTATGTGGTACCCATATTTTTGGGGTAAATGAGTTGAGAAATATGTGAAACAACATCAGTTCATGTGTGAAGATATTTGGAGATCAAAGGGATTTCAAGATGCCTCCAATCTGGTGTAATTCCAAACCACTTTGAGAGGTTGGTCTTTTCATGGTATATGAATTTGGTGGAACATCCTACTAATTTTTTGTCTCTTACCTTGCAAGAGGTCAAGAAATATTTTTTCTCAGAATTTGTGTTACTTAAATTAAAGCAACAAGGAATAGCAGAACTAAAGGAGATTTGACAATATGAAGGAAATTTTGAATGGGAATATGCACACAGGTTCAAGGATGTGATGATGAATATCTCATTTCTTGTCCATGATACTCATCACAAGGAATGGTTCATTCAAGGATTACCACTATTCACTGGAATTTCATTGACTCAACAAACCATTGATACACCTAGAAATGCAATGGAGCAAGATATGAATATTGATGCCATGGATAAGTATCCAAGTAAAAATAGAGCTAAAACATATGCATCAAGCCATGATTTATCACAAATTTAGAATTATATTTATGCCCTACAGAAAATAGTTAGATTTAATCATAAAAAATTAGGTCAAGAGAAAGTATGGTGCAGAAGATGTATGACAGAAGGGTACCATTCTTCTAAATGTCCATGATCAAGAGTGAGGCCTACAAATAACCCCTTAGTAGGACCATTTCTGGAAATACATTATGTGGGAGTTTCAAAAGTAGCCACCTCTAGTCCATTCCATGGATTATGTAGTATCATGCTTTCCTAAATGTGAAAAACTCACAACCCAAAGAATTATAGGAAATATACAAAACATATGGACACCCTCCTAGTCACTATCCTATTCTACATAAGTAATCTTCTATCCCTAATATGGTATACTATGAATTCTATGGTATCTCCACAAAAAGCATGGACAGTTGCAGGGCATTATATTTTGCTCTAGAAGATAGACTGGATTAGTCTACATTTATGGTATCTAACAAATCACAACCTCAAGGAGGAGGAGGTTGTTGAAGAGAAGAAGATTATAGGGGAAGGATAATTAGCAGAAGAGGTGGATCTATGCATTGTTGCAATTGAAACGAGGTTTATAGGCCCATGGTTTTGTGTAACCCATGATATTTCATGTGAGAGATCCTACTTAAAGGCTTGAATAACTCCATTGTAGATTTCCTGAAGTGGTCAGTGATGGCTAGATTGGCCATCTCTTGGATGAATTGGTAAAGGGTAATAGATATATTTTTTCTAGTTTTCTTGGTTTGGGTTTCTAGATTAAATATTCTTCTTCACTGTGTGTGTGCTTGCTTATTATGTATTTTGATTCCTAACAATAGGTATTAAAGTGAGGCTGTAGTTAAATCTAAATATATTTGAAGCTATGGTTGATTGCATTAAACCCATGCTACACATACATTGGTACATGGAAAACTAAATGAATGTGTTAATGATCACAAACTAAAGTGACGGTTCATGGGTATGTGAACCATGGTAAATGAAAATAGAAAAGTAGCCTAGAAAGGATTGATATGGATCATTGGAGGAAGCATAAGGAAGTGAAGGATGAAAAAGTGAAATCAATTTTGTAGAGTTTGTTTGCATCAAGAGGAGTGAGGTGCTCTACATCCTAGTATGGGGGAGATGTTGTCACGTAAGGTAACGTAATGTAACATAACACAAGATAAATTAAAAAAATTCATGTCGGATAGTAAAATAAAAAACTATGAAAAGTATTTATAAACTCCATGTCGACTACTAAAATACAAATTTATGAAAAGTAATTAAAAAATTGATGCCCGTCTATAAAATAAAAACTTAAAACTTAAACATGGATCTATCAACTAAGAGAGATATAAAATTTCTCGAGTTCAAATTTTTAAAAAAATTTACACTTCAAGAAATTGGATCCCTCTTGGTGCTTGATAGATCCGGGTTTAAGATGGATCTATGCTGGTTTAATCACAGTGAAAATGGGCATATGGTTGTAAAACCTAGTTAGGCATGCATACACCCGGTTTATTCACTAGTGTAAAGCTACACATAGACATAGGTGATAGGGGCCATGTTGTATTCCTATATATTTGTCTAAAAAACATTGAGGGGGTTAGTATTTATCCCAGTTTAAGTTTAAAGGGGGGATGTTAGGTTAATATTGACTCAATTAAAGAGTCAAAGATGGGTTTATCCTTGGTGGTTTACAGGCCCATGGTTTTGGGTGTCCCATGGTATTTTCCCGTGGTATTGCATGTGAGTATGCCTAGTTAAGGGCTTGAGTAAATCTATTGTGGGTTGCTTGAGAGTGGTCGGTGATGGTCAAATTAACCATGCCTTAGTTGAAGTGGTCAAGGGTAATATATCTATTGTTGTTGGTTTTCCCAATTTGGGTTTTTAGGGTAAATATTCTTCTTCATTTTGTGTGTTTTCTTACTCATTATATTTATTATGTGTTTTATTTCCTAACATCCCTTTCCTTGATGACCATGGTGTTCTTATCGCAAGGTGAAAATCCATATCACTGAAGATTGTACATAATTGATTTTGAAATGGGAATACAAGGTAAGGAACAAACTGCTAAAATTAATCAATTCAAAACCTAGTGTTAGAAAATTATAATAAATAAAATAAAACAACAACAACAATATAATATAAGATTTGTGCGGAAACCCTGTTGTGTGGAGATAAAACCACAAGGCAATGTCATATTTGATCTTTTATTATTACTTGGTAAAAAAAACTTATAATGCTTTATTCTCCTGTAATACAATGCCATGGGTCACCCCCCTTTTATACAATACATATGAGGGTTCTAGAAGGAAGCAAAATATACTAGAAGGGTCCAGAAATTTTGACCTCAGGACTCCGTGTAAGGGTATCATTCCCTACTCTAAAATTTCCTATCCAATTCATATATCATAAAATGAAAGCATGTACAATATCATTATGTTTTATTTTTAATATAACTATGCATATTCATATCTATATATTGTTCAAGAAATTCAACACATTATAGAATTACCACTCTATAGTAAATTAATCCAACATAGCCAACAATAGAAAAATATTAATGTATTTATATTCTTTTAAAACAAGTACAAGTGTAAGGAATTATCTCTTATAATGCTTTTTGGGCCCTAAGTTACCCCATGTATAAAATCTGGCTAGGTTCACACACATGTATTACCATAAGAAGTATCTCACTTATCACAAGCACCTTTATTCCCAATTTCCTTTCATTCTCCCAAGCCACAATCCAAATTCCAATTAAAATAGAAGATGAAGGGTTCATTACCAAAAGTAATGACCCTTTATGTTTTACATCGTAACTCTTTGTTATTACACAACCATAAAGTAACTAATTACTTTTAACTTTTTACATTTTATTTTTATTTTCAAGAACTCTTATTTTATTTATTACATGGGGGAATTGGTACGTGACATTATCCCCTTCTTGAATTAACGATGTCCTCATCAACCTTGACCCCATTGGTGTCAAAAATTCAGTATGAGATGTCCTTTTTAAAAAAAATTAAATATCATGTAAACTATTCAAACCTCTATTTTTTTCTTAAATGTTAAAATATCATAATGAAATCCAAATAGATCAACAAACATCAATAAATTAGTAGTTGATTTAACAAAATCCAATAATAACATATTGTTAATAAATTATATTAAAAAATAAATGTGTCATATTAGTCACTATATGTCTCTAATATTAGCAAGTTGAATATCTCCAACTTTGAAAGTAAAATATATTACTTCAATATAATTCACCTTTATGATTTTGTAAGTTATGTACCTTACATTCTTGGTAAGTGTACATTTCACACAAATTTAATATCATAACTTACCACAATAAGATTATCCCACAGGGTGTAGGATATACGCTAAATGGGTGTATTGTTAAGGAACTCCTTGTTTAAGGTCATCAATTTGAAGATCCATAGGTACTATCTTACAAAACAAACTTACCACAACTTACTTCACTATATGTACCTTGTTCATATCACACACCATGTATTAAGAAAATAATACAAACCTTGTGAATTTCATAAGTCATACCACTTAAATAATTTATTGTTAATTCTTTGTATAATATATAGAACAATCTCATATATTGTATCATTGTAAATCTAAAAAATATATAAAATAATCATACCACCATATACCATAATAAGGTATTACCCTTATTACATTACCATTTGGTATAGTATGACTAATATTCTATCATCTATCTAGATCTATTTCCTTTTAGGATCAAACATAATCACAACAAATATGTTTCTCAAGTGGACTTTGTTAAATTTTTAGTATTAATTCACAATACTATAGGATCTTTGCTGAGAGAATAACATCTACAGTATATCAATGCATGAAAATCATAATATGACAAGCATCACAAGCATCACAAGAATCAAAAGCATAGAGACAAGAGACACAGAGTTTCCGTGGGGAAAACCCTAAGGTGAAAAACCCCACAACTTCCTCAGAGATAGAGAGAGCAATGGCTCAACCAAAATACAACCAAATAATACTGAGATAGTCTCCTAGCAGATGATCCTCCTCCTCCTCACTAGTGCGCCACTTTTCAGAGAGAGAGATAGTTACTTTTCCGAGTGAGTAAAATAGAGATCTCCTATCTCTATTTATACTCACCTTTTTGCCCAGTGACCTACTGGGTCCGACTTGTCTACTTAGATACATCCACATTATATTATATATAATTCCGGGCCGACCCCAAATGGTGGTCTAATAACCCATCGGCAAGTACACACACTTGCGACACTTGTCAATCCACATGACAACACTTCCTTATAGAGGAATAACACATCTATTATAAGGGTACAATAAATATATATAAAATATACAAATGAAATACATTCCGAAGTTACATATACATCAACACTCCCTCTTAACTAGGAAGGTATTTCTCGACACAGATCTGCTAGACAAGTCTTCTTCTCTGGATCATCGTCATCATCATTGTCACTGCTGCTGCTATCTCAACCAATCTCTGACTCTACTCATCATAGGAAGTTCTACAGAGCCAGTCCTTTTTCATATTGGATGTAGGCCCACCACCTGCAGTTCTTCATCATCACTAGCCATACTGTGGAATCCTCAGGACTTATTACGTGCGTCACAAAACCTCGAAAGAGCATCCCAGGCTGTTACGAGCACACGTCTCTACCTATAGGATCTCCCAGGGAACATATTACATGTGACCTCACCACAAAACCTCGAAAGAGAATCCCAGGACTGATTACGAGCACAAGGCTCAACCTATCGGATCTCCCAGGGCACAAATTACATGTGGTCACCAAAAAACCTCGAAAGAGAATCCCAGGACTGATTACGAGCACACAGCTCAACCTATCGGATCTCCCAGGGCACAAATTACATGTGGTCATGGCAAAACCTCGAAAGAGAATTTCAGGATGTTACGGGTACACAACTCCGACCTGAAATCTCCCAAGGCACAAATTACATGCCATAGGACAAAACCTTGAAAGAGCATCTGCCAGATATCCCAGGGCACAAATTACATGCCATAGGAAAAACCTCGAAAGACTATCTGCAGATCTCCCAGGGCACAAATTATATGTCCTCCCAAGCAAAACCTCGAAAGAGCATTTTCCAGATGTCCCAAGGCACCGAATTACATGCCATATGCAAAACCTTGAAAGACCATCTGCAAATCTCCCAGGGCACAAATTACATGCTTATCTGCACAACCTGATCCACGGCCACAGAGTATCAAACTGATACTCACCATACATCATCCTGATGTATCCATGATCATCCTGATCATCATCACTGCAACGTCCTGCTGCATGTCATCTGGAGCAACATCCTGAAGTTTGTCATCTATGATCATCCTGATCATCACTGCAACGTCCTACTGCATGTCATGATACCTGATCCACCTGATCATCAATGCATCTACCTGATGCATACCAAGTATCTACCTGATACATATCATCATACATGATCCTCCTGATCATCAATGTATCCACCTGATACAAATACAAATACATGATACATATCATCATACATGATCCACCTAATCATACAATGTATCCACCTGATACATATACAGATACATGGTCCAAGCATCCAACATGATGCATATACAAAATACATACACATGATCCAACTGATCATATCCAGCATCAACATGATGCGTACATACATACATAAAAATGATCCATCTGATCATATCCAGCATCCAACATGATGGGTACATACATACATAAAATGATCCAACTAATCATATCCAGCATCCAACATGATGCGTACATACATACATAAAATGATCCAACTGATCATATTCAGCATCCAACATGATGCATACATACATACATAAAATGATCCAACTGATCATATCCAAGCAAAAACCAGAACATCATCCTGATGCTCATCATCCAGCGCTTACATCCACAGCCATGTGAAGGATCCTCCTTCCAACATGCTTGGAATGGCTTCAGCAAATGTGTCCATCACTTCTTCCTTGAAGTGTCCTCGATCCGAAGAACGCCAAGCCTCTCTCTAAAGTACTCGAACTTCACCCTGGCTAGTGGCTTCGTCAGCACATCTGCAATCTGCTCATCTGTCGCAACATATAGGAGCTTCACAGCTCCTCTCTGCACCATATACCTGATATAGTGATATTTGATATCTATGTGTTTCGACCTGTCATGAAACACTGGGTTCTCGGGCAGCTTCACACAACTCTGGTTATCACAGAAGATACCAGTAGCCTCCAACGGGAGATCAAATAGCTCAGACAGTAGCTTTCGTAGCCATACTGCCTCACAACTAGCTGAACAGGCTGCAACATACTCTGCCTCAGCTGTACTCAGTGCTACACAGGATTGCTTCCTGCTAAACCAAGAGATCACACCTGATCCCATACTGAAGCAACACCCAGATGTGCTCTTCCTGTCTGCAGCACTGCCAGCCCAATCTGAATCAACATAACCCTGCAGGTTAAACTTTTGATTTGCCTCATACCTGAGCCCATAATCCACTGTACCCTTCAGGTACCTCAGAACATGCTTTACAGCAACCAGGTGAACACTCCTTGGATCCGTCAGGAACTGGCTCAATGTGTTCACAGCAAAGCAAATGTCTGGTCTCGTGTTCGTCAGGTACATCAAGGACCCAATCATCTGACGATACATAGAGACATCAATTGGCTCAGATGAAGCATCACATAGAAGCTTCAGATTCGATGCCATCGGTGTGGCCATGGCCTTGCAATCCATCATCCCGAATCTTTTCAGGATATCTACTGTGTACTTCCCTTGACCAAGGAAGATCCCACCTGCATTCTGCCACACCTCCATACCTAGGAAATAGTGCATCATTCCCAAATCTTTCATATCGAATTCAGCTGCAAGCTTCCTCTTAGTATCTGCAATCAGTCTGTCATCTCCTATCACAAATAGGTCATCCACATACAGGAGTAGAATCACTGGATTCCCTTTCTCAACCTTGTAGTAAAGGTTGGAATCTGCTTTACTCTTGGTAAAGCCCAAGCTAGATAGAAAACTGTCCATCCTTCCATACCAAGTTCTGGGAGCTTGTTTCAAGCCATACAAGGCTTTCTTCAATCTGCACACATATGACTCCCTGTCATGTATTTCAAAACCGAGTGGCTGTTCCACATATACTTCCTCTTCTACTACACCATTCAGGAAAGCAGTCTTGACATCCATCTGGTGTATTTTCCATTTCATTGCTGCAGCCAGGGCAAGTACTTTTCTGATGGAAGTATACCTGGCTACAGGTGCAAAGGTTTCTTCATAATCTATTCCTTCTTTCTGAGAGAAACCACGAGCTACGAATCTTGCTTTGTATTTTTCTACACTGCCATCTGCAGCGTGCTTGATTTTGTAGATCCACTTGGAAGTCACAATAGACTTCTCTTTAGGTCTTGGGACAACATCCCAAACATCATTCTTCATCATTGATTGGTATTCCTTAACCATAGCATCCTTCCATTCTTTCTTTTCTGCTGCCTCTTCATAACTGGAAGGCTCTTTGTTCATAATGTCACAGAGTAAAGCAACATAACTGGTGTGTGATCTGGTTCTCTTCTTTGCTCTGTGTTCTTCTTCTGGAATGCCAAATATTTCTGCATCATGAATGAGCTCTCTAGCCCATACAGCTTTCCTCTTGTGAGAGTTATCCTCATGGGGTGGATCTACAGGTTCTTGTGGATCTTCAAACTCACGAATAGTTTCTGGAACTGCTTCAGTCATGATAGTGTCCTGAAATCTTGTTTCCTTAGGTTCTTCATAAACTTCGGTAGGTGCCTTTCTTGATTTGATGAATGCTGAGTTTTCATCAAATGTTACATCCTTACTGACATCAATTTTCTTGAACCCTGGAAAGTATATTCTGTAAGCCTTCGAGCTTTCACTATAACCCACAAAGATGCCCTTCTTTCCTGAAGGATCTAGTTTAGTCCTCTTCTCTTTTGGGACATGAGTATATACTGGACAACCGAATATTCTGAGATGGCTGACTTCAGGTTTCTTACCAGAAAAGACCTCTTCTGGTGTCTTGTTGTCCAATATCTTGTGGGGTGTTCTGTTCTGCACATATACAGCTGTTCTAGCTGCTTCTGCCCATAGATGCATAGGAAGATCCTGGTCATGCAACATTGCCCTTGCTGCTTCCATGATAGTTATGTTCTTCCTTTCTGCAACTCCATTCTGTTGAGGATTATAAGGAGCAGTCAACTCCCTCTTAATCCCTGAATCACTGCAAAGCTTCTTGAAGTCACTTGAGGTGAATTCTCCACCATTGTCAGATCTGAATGTCTTTATTTTCTTGTCAGTTTGATTCTCCATCAAGGTTTTGAATTCCTTGAATTTATCAAGCACCTCATCTTTTCCCTTCAAGAAGTATACCCAAGTCTTCCTGGAGAAGTCATCAATAAATGATACATAGTAAACATACCCACTCAGGGAACTGGATGACATAGGGCCACATACATCTGAGTGGATGATTTCCAGAATGTCTTTTGCCTTGCTTTCACTGCTTGGGAAAGCCTTCTTAATGTTCTTACCTTTTGCACATCCTTTGCAAACACCTTCATGTTTAGTCTTGATTTCAGGAAGACCCTCTACTGCCTTGCTTGCAAATGGAAGTGCCCTATAGTGCATATGAGCAAGTCTTCTATGCCAAAGTTCACTTGGCTCCATGGATTCATGCATCATGGCATGTTCAGGTTGTCCCTTCAATTTATACAGTCCTCCCTCTTGCTCTCCAATCACTACTGCGTCATCTATGGTCTTTCCCTTTGGCCACATTAGGACTTGGCCATCAACAAATGCAACCCTCATACCTTTTGCATCTAAAGCAGAGATGGAGAGTAAGTTCTTCTTGAGCCCAGGTACATAGAGGACTTCCTTCATCTTCAGAGATTTTCCATAATCTAGGTTGTAGGAGGCTTCACCACTTCCTTTGATTGGGTATTGATAATCATCCCCAAGTTTCACCTTATGGGGTGATTCATGTTCAGAAAGGTTCACAAAAGATTCCTTGAACCCAGTCATGTGTTTGGAAGCCCCACTATCAATCAACCAATCATTACAACCATGGGAGATGGTACCTGTGAGTGCAGAGATCAGAACATACTCTTCTTCACTTGATGAGTCATCATCACTACTACTTTCTGCCCTAGCCTTCTTCTTTGGAGGTTCATCATCTTCGGAAGCATGAGCATGATATCTTCTTTTGTTATTCTTTTTCTTTTTGTTGAAGTTGTTGTTGTTGTCTTTCTTCTTCTTGGGACAATCTGAAGCAAAGTGTCCCTTCTCATTGCAACTGAAGCATCTGAGATCTTTCTTATCTTTATGATAATGGTGGTGAGAGGATCTTCTATTATGAGATGATTCCTTCTTGGATTTACCTCTTTTGGTGTGAGCTGCAAGAGCTTGATCTTCACCTCCCATCTTTTCTTCACGAGCTATAAGTCTAGCTTCTTCTTGAGAGCATTCTTCCCGAAGTCTACTGAAGGAGATCAACTTCTTTCTTGCACAAATTCCTTGAATAAAGGAATCCCATGACCTGGGTAGGCCATTCAGAGTGGTCATCACCACTTCACCATTCTCCACCATTTCATCCACTGCTTCTAGTTGTTCCTTGATCTGGGAGACCCTTGAAAAATAAGATTGAATGGTTTCTCCATTCTGAAACTTTACTGCTTTCAATTGGTTCCGCAGGGTCATCTTCCGATTTATGTTCTTTCCTTCAAATAGCTTGGTCAAGGATTCAAACATCTCCTTGGGTGTCTTGAGAGAAGACACATGGGGTATGAGATGGTCTTTGATAGAATCAGCAATGATTCTCTTTACCTTGACCAAGTTCTTCTTGTGCAATGCCTTGGCCTCTTCATCCTCTGGGATAGGGATGTCTTCTTTCACATATGACTCCAACTCATTCTCTTCCAGGATTAGCCCAATCCTATACTTCCAGGATCGGAAGTTATCAGCCCCTTCAAGCTTATCCTCAATCTTGGTGTGGAGAGACATCTTTAAGAGTACTTCAAATGGAAATAGAAAAGATTTAGGACTTACCACTTGAAGTGCTGAAAACTGGATCTGGTCCCGGATTAGGGTTTGTCAGAGAAACCCTAAAAATTCAAAATGTGAATTTCAAAATTCTGAAAGGATCGAAAGATGCGCCTTGGAGAGCTGATCAGCCTAGTACATTCAGAATTTGAGATCAGCAAAGTCTTACCTTCAAAATTGCCTTTTTGTCCTCCCGGGTTCACTCGGGAGAGCCCTGAATTAGGGTTTGAGTTTCCCGGAGATCTACCCAGCCAAAAATCTCGATCCAAAGCTCTAACCTTCGATTTTTGCAAGGAGCTTCCAGCTGTGCCTTCAGTTTCCAGAAATTCCTATTTTTGTGGAAACCCTAATTTTTAGTGCCAAATCTGAAAATGCTTGGAACTGAATTCCGATTGGACAGATATATGCGCCTTGATGAGTAGATCCAATCTACTATACTGAATTTCAAAAATCTGTGGAGAGAAACCCAATAAACAAGGAATACAAGCTTCTATCACTGCAAAATGTCTTCTTCTCAGTTAAGCTCTGATACCATGTTAAATTTTTAGTATTAATTCACAATACTATAGGATCTTTGCTGAGAGAATAACATCTACAGTATATAAATGCATGACAATCATAATATGACAAGCATCACAAGCATCACAAGAATCAAAAGCATAGAGACAAGATGCACAGAGTTTCCGTGGGGAAAACCCTAAGGTGAAAAACCCCACAACTTCCTCAGAGATAGAGAGAGCAATGGCTCAACCAAAATACAACCAAATAATACTGAGATAGTCTCCTAGCAGATGATCCTCCTCCTCCTCACTAGTGCGCCACTTTTCAGAGAGAGAGATAGTTACTTTTCCGAGTGAGTAAAATAGAGATCTCCTATCTCTATTTATACTCACCTTTTTGCCCAGTGACCTACTGGGGCCGACTTGTCTACTTAGATACATCCACATTATATTATATATAATTCCGGGCCGACCCCAAATGGTGGTCTAATAACCCATCGGCAAGTACACACACTTGCGACACTTGTCAATCCACATGACGACACTTCCTTATAGAGGAATAACACATCTCTTATAAGGGTACAATAAATATATATAAAATATACAAATGAAATACATTCCGAAGTTACATATACATCAACAGACTTGAAAATTAATAACAACATAATAGTGTTATTAATGCCTTGATTTAAATGGATCTATCATCACCAAATTATTTCAATGAAATGCATAAAACGATAGATAAAAAGAATTGATAATTATTGCAAGACAAATATCCACATAAGAATTAAATAATTAGTACCAAGAGAAAAACTTTTTTTAACATCCAATCACATTTAAATTTTATAATACCAGATTACAAGTTGATATGATAAACCATCACATCATGCAAACTATCACTCAGTACCACAACACTATAGATATCAACCAACATGAAACAACCACTTTTATCTTTAATATCTCCATCACTCATCTCAATGTTTTAACTCATTTCCTTTAACTATTATCGAAATGAAGATAAATCATGCCTTTTTTCTATTACACTCCATTGAGGAATTCTTTTCTAGTCATAACATGCAAGATCATGGATATGGTATGATTAGCAAACTATTGAGTAGTGGTGATTTTTTTGGGGATTTTCTCAACTAAGGACATCTCTTAGAAAGTATAGTAATGTGTGGCTCTCCAATAGTACAAATTAATTTGGATTACAGGCTCATATAGAAATATATTTCATACACCATCACAATCATAATAGTATCACTAACATATCTAGGGTATCATTTATCGTGGTGCATAATCTCAACATACTTCTCATAGCTTATAAACACCTCCACTTTTTGGATTATGATTTGTTAGAGAGTATGCCCTAGATATATTTTTTCTTATGATTTAAAAAATACATAACTACTCAACACATTACCATAGACATTGATCTTACACATATAGAATGCTTTGCATACATGATATTATATCATACTTTTCTTACATAAAGTATATATTGTCTATTTTTTATTTAAAAATAGATTGATACATCCCTTCCTCTTTTTATTAGTTGTTTCTCTATTATATCTCTTAATAGATTTTTAAGTGAATCATTACTTGATATCTACAAATGTGATAAATTCATGGTGGAAATAAATTATGATAAGAAAATAAAATATATGACAAGTATTTTTCTAATATATTATCCAAGTTAACATTTATGAAAAACACTAAAATATATGTATAATCTTAGATCATAAATACTCACTATGTAACATGAATATATATATATCCATAATAATTATCTTAGGTTAAAATGATATAATAAAAGTGCCTATTACTATAAATGTAGTAATAAGTATTCCTATTTAAATGGTCTTAACCAAATACTTTACTTTTACTTTTATTATAAAGTACTATTAGATTCATTGATGATAATGATGATGGTTAACATCCACTGACCAAAATAAAATTTTCAAGACCAAAATAAGCTTTCCACCCCTCATAAATCATTTTCTCAATTCTATATTTCTAGTTGAGCTTAAGATGGTTATCAATTTTGAAATATTTGTATGAAGTCACTTCCTCCAAGTTGTTATTGTCATACACAAAATTAGTGTAAGTGAACTTCTTGGATTTGATAATCATATGTTTTGTTTTGTCGATGTTAACAATCATTCCCATATTAGAGCATAAATCCTTGAGAATTCTTAATTTATTAAGAATATCAAAGGGACACCCTGCCATAATAACAATATCATCAACATATAGAAGAAGTATGATGACAATTGTTGCTAATATCATGCTAGTGCAACCTACTTCTTCTAAACAAGCTTCTAGCTTATCGATGTATATGCTAAAAAGGGTAGGGGAGAGGGGGAAAGATTGCTTAAATCCAATATTACAATTAATATCTTTCAACCAACCCCCAGTGTTCTTAAACTTGGAAATGACATTCTCATATAACCTTATCATGACAGCTCTCAATTTTAAAGGAACCTTTAGCTCTTATAGTTTATTCCATATGTTATTTCTAGGCACTATATAAAAATATTTTCTAAAGTCCACAAAGCAATAAAAGAGATAAAACTTAATAGACCTTAAATTTAAACCCATTAATATTTATAAATCAATCACATAACTCCATATCCATAACAAATTTATTTTAATATGATCTCAAATTGGAATTTATCTGTAACTTTAAGATAGTCTAGAAGTTGGAAAGTAAATTCATATTTATGCGATTCAAGATTATTCTTAGTAGGATTAATACTTTCAAATTTACATGCACTGTCCCACATTTGAAATTTTCTCCATCCTTAGAGAAACGCTAAGCTCTCCACTTTTTTTTTATGTGTTTAAAGACATAAGTTACATTTTTTTAGATTCTTCTAAGATATACAATATATTTTAGAGTAGTTTGTGAAAACCCACCTAATTATTTTTAATAATTTCATTTTCTAAATAACCAATAAGGAAACCTATAGAAAATTTCAATGCAAACTAAGGAATTATTATCCCCACAATCTCTTGGTTCCTAATATATACACTATTAAAAGGTGATACATCTATTTCTATGTTCAACACTTCGACTAATTAAAATATATTCATAAGAATAAGATTACCTTCACTCCAACCATATAGTAAACACCTTATATATATATATGCCTCTCTCTTATTTCCCTCACAACCTAAAAATTCATGTCACCAATCACAAAACCCTCTAACTATCACATTTTGATAGAGTATCTCAATGTTTTCAAATTTAGATTTAAATTTTATTAAAATGTTATTTTACTTCAGATTTTTACATTTTCATTTTATAAGTTCCATACTTTTCCTATAATTCTACATACATAGTAGAGTAATATTTAATAACTTACCAAACTCTTTACAACTCTCTTAATGTTCTTGGTGTGAGAAAATACTAATAATGCACAAAAAAAGCACATAAGAGGAACACATATTTTTTTTAAATAAGCATCATCGTAGGAAAATACTATGGAAAAAAACCATGGGTTACCCAAAACCAAGGGCCCGTAAAACACTAACACTAAACCCATTATTGATCAAATCAAGGTTATCTTTAATCAATTTATAACTAAGTCAATATTAACATAACACATTGCAAACACAATGTTAAAGGTAGTTGTGAAATTCTACTCATAACTCATCTCTCTTTGTTTAATCATCCACTTCAATTATCAAATTAATTTAATGTAACAATCATATAATACAAATATGTTCCGTTAAATATTCACATATTATTGGTGGTGTTCCATCCCTATAAATAAAACATGTATGGTTTTACTACTCCACTAAATATTCTCCAATCCTAAATTTATCCTTAAAATGATATCTAATTGAATGAGGCAAATAATATTATCTTCATGATCTTCAAATATTCATTAATCAGGTATATTATCTCCATCGCATACCTATACTTTTCATCTTTGTCAACTGCATATATATAATTATTTTTGGTGTATGACCCTAAAATTTTCTAATTCCTTCTTTCAAACCTCGGGTATTTTACATAATCACAAATACCAATTCCATGAAAACGCACATGAGCATAATCACTACAACAAATCAAATATAAACATAGTAAACATGTTACTTCATTGTAAATTCCATACAGAGTGACTTCTCCACATGTTAAACTACACATTATTTTTATTTTAACATATTGATTGGCAATACTATATATCATGGCTATAAAATGGAGAGTTCTACTTGTTTTTATAATATATACTTAATCCTTCACATCATTGGGATCATCAATTTTAGGTTGAGAAATTTTGAAATACTTGTGTTCAATAGTTAATTGCCATCTTATTTTTTTATTCATCGGTTGATATAACAACATGTTGATGGGCATAATGGTTCCACTCGTCAACGCAAATCATAGAGATCCAATACAAGAGTGTAGAAAACCCTATGCAAGAGTCTCCCTGGTTCCCAGTTATTTGGTATGATTGATTCCAACGGATATCAAGGCCCTGTTAAACACAAGTTGAGTTTTTACACCAAGAAGGAGACTTAGTGGTTTTTCTTAAGCCTAAATCCTAATTAATGAGTCCTATTTTAGATAAGGGCAATGTTGGATATGATAAGGAAAACCTAAAACAACATCAGTTAATAGGAAAACTTGTCAACTTGAGCTAATCTAAAAGGGACCACAAAAATCAATCATCCTTGATAACAAATAATACTACAAATGGTTAAGAATAATTCCTTAAACAATTACACAGTGCATTACTTGTGCATTCCCAATAAAACAATATTGAAGAAAACATAAGTTTGAGATAACCGAGATATGAGATAATCAAATAAAAATTGACCTAAGAGATATCTTAAATAAAATAGACAAGTTAATTAATATCCTATAACTAACAGTGGCATGTCATAAACAAAATTTGTGATAAACATTCATCATATTCTATTCATAACACAATTGATCAATGAATGAATTCAAAACTAAATTATAGACATTGTAATACAAAATGAGTTTACAAAATTCAACTAATAAATTTTAACCAATTGAGAAAAACTAACTCAAAGAGACTTTAAAGTTGGAGAAAATTCAAACTTACTCCACTCGAAACCAACATGCAAAATTTCCTCCATTCTCCATTAACTTGCTTGCAAAATAATACAAAATCAATCAAGGAAGACAGAGAACTCTAAAATGTTCGATGACAAAAATATCATCAGTAGTCCAACAAGACCCCCCTTTGCTTCCAAATAAAGATATATAAATACAAATTGGTGGATAAAGAAGATCCACAAAATAAGAATGAGACCTCCTAGAACCTAGGAATTTCTTAACTAAATTGACAAGGATTGGTCACAGAGTCTCTCCATTTATCGTAGACCTATAACATTTGCACTACATCAAGATAGTTGGCATGTTCTAATTGGGGTTGAATGATGCACAAATATGACTGAATCTCCTTGATTCTAACTTTATCTCATTTTTCCAGGAAGTTTTTTAAAACGAGCTTCTAATAAGAAGGACCTACAATAAATGACTGGAGCGGGGAAAAATCAAATTGAATAGTGGCTCAAATAAATTATTCCTATTCATCCCTTTGTTGATACACTTTGGCGATCCAAAAATTCAAAGGAACAACATCATCCAACTTAACGAATATCGACATCCATAGGAGTTCCATCAATTTGTCTGTTAAATCCCAATATCCTCTACAGAATCAGACTAGAGACATGTTCACAAACCATATCCCATGATTTTAAGGATAACCAAACTAACTTAAATTTAAGTGAGTACATCTAAGGAATGGCTTCCAGGACATTTTTCAGATGAGTCTGCCACTCACAGAGTTGCAGATAAGTTTCAACTCCCTTTTTCTTCTTGTCAACATCTTCTTCTAACTAGTATGACAAATGATCAAATAGGTTAAAATCATCTTGGATTTCATTTAAACTTCAAAGAACACCTTCTGAACTATCCTGAAACTCTCATTAACATACACGGATTCATCTCTAAACTCTTGAGTAGTAATTTTGAAAAATGAGGAAGTAGCAGACTAACCTTTAAATTGTTTGAGTTCTTCCCTAACATCCCTGAGCTCAACTGCATGACTCATGGAATTCTCTTCACTCACCCTCTTCTTATAAACAAGTTCCTGTAGTTTTTTTTGAATATTTTGCATCTCCAATTGGTGCCTAGTTCTGAGTTCATTGAGCTTCTTATAAAAATATGCATGTAGGTTAGCCTTCTTTACTTCCCAGGAAACAGACTTAATCTTTTCTTCCTCCAACATATTGTTCAAAGTGGAAACATAATCAAAGTTTGCACCAACAAATTCCCCCATGGTAGCTGTTGTTTCTATAGATTCCCTTTTGGGTTCATCAGTGGCTTGTCTCCAGATAACATGATTCTCAACTGGATTTGCAACTAGTTCACCTTCCCTGGTCTCTTTTCACCTTTTCTTGCCACTTCCTTTTTTCTTTTGCTAAAACAATAATATCCAAACGATACTATTGCATCTTCCCCGAAAGCAGTTGTGCTTTCTGATGAAGATACTGACAAATCTATAGAGTTGGCTACAAGCATAGGTATAACTAAGGGCACAAATTAGATTTGAGTATGATATCGGGAAACTCTAGAGTTTGTAGGGATGAGTATGGATTGAGATAGATGGAACTTCTACTTGTGATGGAGTAGGATTTCGAATAGGATAGATACCATCAGGCTTAGTAGGTAAGGTGGTGTCAATAGTAGGTCATCCTGAAGACTGAGTTTGAAGTAAGGACAAACGATTTTGGTGTGCATCAAATGAAGGGTCTATGTATGAGGAAACACATGAAGTTTCTGGTTCTGATACATGTTTCAAATACTAAGTGGGAAGTGTTGAAGAATAATGTGAATCATGAGTGATATCAGAAATAGGCTCAAGAACATTGGGAGTAGTAGATACATTCACATCGAGAGGCATTTTAGGGTTAGAACTCGATAGGGTATTGAAAAAAGGAACCAAGGCATCAGATGGAGGTAATTGTGCATACTCATGTACATTTAGATTTGAATGAAATGCTTCTTATATTTTGTTCTCATTTAATTCAATAATTTTAACGGTAGGATTAGGTATTTTAGGCTTGGGGGTAGTAGTAAGAGTGACCTTATCTCCTCCAATCACCAAATTAGAAACTACTTCATAGGAAGTGCTAAAAATAGTAGGTTGAGACATTGTACCTTGCAACTATTCTACTTGTTGCATTAAGCTGACCAAATTTTGTATAGGGTTCTAGGACTTAATGGCTACCACTGGTTTCTTTATCTATTGTTTATCCATTTTTTCTCCTCTAAGGTATTGGGATGAACTGTGATAATCGCCAACGCTTTACTATTTTCCTCTAGTTCCTCTTTCTTAGCTTACTCTTGGGTAGGAAATGGCCTTTCCCTTTCTCCAAGGACTAATGTCCTTTGATGTTTTTTTTATCCATGAACTAGGGTCCTGTGTGTTGGGTCAGATATTTTACCCAATACTTCTTCAAAGCTCAAAAATCCCTGATAGATAGAATCATTAGGTTTTGTTTCATGAGTATAAGTACTCTTCAACTGTGCTAGGAAGAAATGCTTCTCGATGAAATTTTTGGGACCATGCATCCTTTTAACTCCCAAACCCAACTTTAAATATTTAAATTGAGCTCCTAAAACCTGAGCATGGGAGGCATTTTGAATAACCAAATGACCGGTGTATAAAGGGAATTTGGCTGAAGATCTCCTCTTCAAGTCAGAACATCGGGCATGTGATCCATCAAATGCAGTTTGGAAGGCCACCTCTTCCAAGACCATCCTATCGGGGATAGATTTAGGAAGAATATGAACTGATTTGTGACCCCAAATTATTAAATAGGTGAAAAATTCACCAAAATACCAGTCACCCATAGGGGATACCATATTCTTGGCATCCTCAGAAATCCTAGGTGCATTAGTTTTAAATATAATCAAATAAACTACACTTAGAAAGTTGTCACATATACATACACATGAGGTTTGAATTTTTCTTCCCATAGAATAGCACAATAAATAAGAACTAGAAGGTTTTGTGTCATCTAGTTCCACTCCATCGGTGGAAATGCAAAATAAGAACACATTACATCTACTAAGTAAGAATACATGAGAAACCTAGGTTTCCTAACATATGTTTTTTTCTTTCAATTGAGCGATTACATCTTTGACAGTGATAGAAAAAATATGCACCCAATTGAATACTTTCCTAGTAGAAACAATGTGATGGACCAAAGGGGTCCATTCCATCTTGAAGTATACACAGTTTTCCAACCCATAAAATCAGTAGAGCATGGAAGTGAGGATTTTGTAGGGTTTTCTCACATATCGAATAGGATACAATCTATTAGCCGGTTGGATAACAAAGCTATCAGGGTCAAACCACCATCTCTTAACCAATGCTTTCGCTTCATATTTTTGTTCAAAATCCCTCATGAAGTCTTGTGTGAGAAATTTTGGGGGGGTGCTTCAGAGAATACATCCTCACGAAAGTATTAGGCTTGAAAGAAGCATATACATCCTGATTTGAATCCCAGAAGGTAGAAGTTGGGATGTTCACTTAGTCTGCCACCCATTTGACGAGGTTCATGTATGGCATAATGGTTGGCCTGGATCCAATAGCATGAAGGTGGGATTTAGTAATATTATGATAAACCTAGGCATCTTATCCAAACGAAGAAAATTCATAATTGTTGAATATACTATAAATAGTGTCCTAGTCCATGCATTCTCTATCGTTGTTCCACCTGTCATTGTCTGAATATATGCCAAAATTTAGGTCCTTCAACTGAGTTCTTCTGACATTGTTTTCAACCTAGTCCTGCAATCCATGGCATTCACAATATAGTCTACAAAAATATTAGATCATAATCTATCTTGAAATTTATATAATGAATGTGATGAAAGAAATTTGTGGTTGTGAAATACCTCAAATGAATCACAACATTTACTATGCAGTGTAGAGAAAATTCTTTATGTGAATGGAGATCGTTTGCGGTTCATATCCACATATAAAAAATAGAGTAAAATGATGAATCTATCTAAAAATTTGGCTAAGTATGAACCACCTTACGAGTAAATCAAATTACAATCAACTTTAAATGCACCATACAAAAATGGTGGTTAATTATGATTACAAATTAATTTCTTGATTTGATTGGCTCTTCAGGTTGGCTAGTCCGCACGTGTGTTAGGGAAAACGTTTTTGATGTTAGTAAGTGGTTCCGATGTGGGGCCATGTAAAATTTTTGGGTCTTGGATCTCAGATCATTTTTGAGTGATTTGTCAATAGGTTTTTGACTTCTGACATCCGATAGAACAAAATATCGGTGTCAGAGTGTTGGGAGTAGAATGATCTGTGTGAAGCAATTATACTTTATATTTCTGACATTTGGGGTTCATTATTGAATTTAAAATGTCCATTTCAGAACATCGAGAATAAAACTTTAAGTTTAAAATATTTTCCGACTTTCGAGATCTGAGAATTACAAAATACATCGGATTCAGAATGTCAAAGATAAAAAATTGGAAGCTTGAGGGTTCTGATATCCGAAATATAACATACATACAAAAGTTTAAAATATAGGTATCAAGTACGTCAGAAAGGAACAGTTTTGAAGGAAATTGTTTTGGCATTTATTATAAAAATATAAATGATGAAAAAACTTTAAAATTTAACGAAAAATGGATCAAAACAACTTATTTTGAAAAGAAAAGAAAAATTTAAAGGGTCTCCCATCATTTTTCAAAAGGAAGAATGGCGGGATCTGTTGTGGCTACAACAAATGGAGTTTCACTGGGAAGAACTGATTATTCCTTGTTAGTTAATAGATTCATAAATTTTCTGAAAAATAGAGACCAAATACTTATCATGCAGTTGGTTCATCCCTTTTAGCTAAAAATATCCATACACCCCTTCTTAAAAATTTTCGAGTTTTAAAATAAGTGGCCAACTTTATCAGAAAGTAAAAACCATTATCTTGAGATTTAAGGCTAAAGCACAAAATAAGAATTGAAGCATTAGAGAATTAACTTTGCTAGGATTAGTCATGATAATAGAGCATGAGCACAAATACTTAACCAACAAATATAATATCAAACTCCAATATTCAGGCATTGCCACTATTTCCAGTAGGCATCCATAGCCTTGATAGGGTTTCCTTTGAGCCTAGTTTCACTTGCTTTATCCCCATATGATGGTTATATATATACAACTTCTTGACTTAAGAAATTGGTAATTTTTATAGCAGTCGACCAAGGGGCACTACCCTGGCTTGGTAACCAGCTAATGGAAACATCCTTCATAGAGACCTATAGAAAGCAAAGAGGTCAGCTCATGATGAGACCTCTTGTCCCTTGTCTCATGACTGAGATCCATTACCTTGGCTTGGTGACTAGAAGCGGTAATTTTATGACATAAGAAACTATGACCATGATAGGTCGGCTCGTGATGAGACCTCCTATCCCTTAATCCACCTTTCAGGTCTTTTCCTTTCTATTATCAAGAGCATGTTTGTAGTTATTGTTAACATCTCTAGATATTATTCAACAAATGGAGGAGCAAACTAGAAATCCTTAAGAGTAATGGATTATGTAAAGAGTTAACAAGAGTATCGATTGTCATCAATTTTACGCATTCCATATCAAAAGCACTCCTTTAAAATAAAGTTCAATCATTATGCTTAATTCAAAGATTAGGATATCCAAAAACCATTAGATAATGGCCAAAACCTTCTTTCAGCCAAAAAATGATGAATCGCTAAAAATATTTCTGGGAGAGATGTTCAAATTAGTTGTGTGATGAGCCAAATGACTTGCATTTGCCTCACCTTATTTTTTAAAATATTTACTAAACAATATACTAATAAGAAGCAAGGCTATAATCCCAATCAAAATCAATAATATTCATCTTATTGAAACTCAAAACAAAACAATTTAAGATTATAAAAATCATAATTGGTTAATACAAACAAAATCAACAAAAGGAATAGAAAAGATAACCAAGCAGACTATGTACAATCTCAACCAAAGAATTGACTAATAAAAATATTTCTTAAGAATCTGTGCATTCACTGGAAACATTTCAAGTTGCCCTTCCAGTGTTTGTAGACAAAAAGTGCTAGGACCAAGTTTTTTTTTTAATAGTAAATGGTCCTCACCACAAGTGTTGGAATTTTGTATGTTCACCCTTGTCTTTGTGTGGCTTATCCCATATAAGGACTAAATATCCTACTTGAAAATTCATTTCGGAAGAGGATGTTTAATCAAACCACCGCTTGACAAGTTGTTGGTGCTAATAAAATTTATATTTTGAATTCTCCCTATATTCTTACAACTTAAGAAAGGTATTTATCATATGATTTAAGGCAGGGAAATCATCAAGGAAAATTTTAGGGGAGAAATTTAGCCCATGGGCTATTTTTCCATGTTTTTTTCCAAAAAACGATTCGCCAATTTGCATTTTGTGAAGCCCTATTTCTCCCAACTTTGATGGGGTAAAAATTTTTCACTCTAAAAATCACCAAATTATTATAGAAACTATATAAAATCCTTAAGAATTGAAATTTTTTTAGAAAAATATCTCCAAATATTTTATAGTTGACATTTTAAGAATTGGTAAGACTCGCCAAGATTAATACACTTTTAAATACATATGGATCCTTAAAATGTTCCTTGGAAATCATCCTCCTGGACTGATTGAGATAATTGTAAAGACTAAAAGGATATATTTGGAGGAAGGATCACCTCTTTTCCATATTTTAGACAAAAGAGTGAATTACCAATTGCATCCTTAGGTGTTACCCTATCCTCCCACAAAGCATTAAAAATATGAGTGTGCCAATTTTTCTGGTGACTTTCCAATGTCGTCTTCAATATTTTAATCATATTTTTGTTATTTGATTCAACTAAGCTTGTTAACAATTAAATTAAAACCCTTAGAGGTGAAGGAGTGGATCAAAGGAAAAGGAGGAGGAAAGCACATCCAAGATTTTGTAAGTATTTCTCCATTGTTCTGATATGAATCAATTCAATGTTCCTCCCAATTATTGTTCAAATTTTTCCCTCCATGTTTAAATTTGAATATTGAATTAGGATGCATAAGATCTAGCTTGAATTTCAAGGTTTAGTAGAAGGGTTGGAAGGGGGGGAAATAAATCTTGAATCCTTGAAGGTTGGTGAAGCTCCTTAGTAGTTGATCTTTGTAATTCCTTTAGATCCTCTCCATTCTTGTAAATCAAACCACAAATCCTTCCTACACTCCTACTAAACCTTGAAATTCAAGATAGATCTTATGTATCCTAATTCAATATTCAAATTCAAACATGGAGGGAAAAATTTGAACAAGAATTGGGAGGAACATTGAATTGATTCATATTAGAACAATGGAGAAATACTTACAAAACCTTGGATGTGATTTCCTCCTCCTTTTCCTTTGATCCTCTCCTTCACCGCTAAGCCTTTGATCACCAATTTCCTTTTGAAGTAAGGATATCCTTTCCTTCAATCCTTCAACATGACTTTTTTCTTTCTCATGTTGGTCTTAATTCACCCTGAATGCCTGCTTTTATAGCACTGGGAATTGGGAAATCAAAAACCAAAATTGAATGTGGGATAATACCTTTTTCCCAAATTTTGATTATTCTTATCAAAAATCCTACTTTCTATAGTATTTACAGGCTTTTTTGTCACAAATCCATAATTTCAGGCACAATTAATGCATATGCCATGCATTTCTTCCCACTGTTGACTGGTGGAGACAGGATCTGGGCTTTCAAGTGGGTAGTTAAATCACTAAACCTTGCCTCTTTAAGCTACCTATGTCTTCACTTAATCCTTCCAATTGTGGAAGTAGTGGTAATATAAGACAGTATTGTTCTCTTATGGACTTGTCTTATGTCTTCGTGTTGTGGGTGATTAGTAAATTCTACATCTAACCTTCACTTGTTAAGGGTGCTAATTTGATTGTTAACAAATCCATTTCCCTTTTTGGTAATAACTTGCCAAGTATTTCATCTTAATTCCATTATCCAATGCAAATTCGATAAGATTAATAGAAGAAAAATATGATGCATTATCAAAGACTAAGCACTTAGGACCACCAAACCTGATTATATTATTGGACTGAAGGAACAAGATCACCTAATTTGTGTTCATTACCCGAAGTGGAACTACTTCCACCCACCTTGTGAAGTATTCTGTAGTAGTAAGAATATACTTATGCTGCATAAAGGGAGGATTAACTAGTCCGAATACATCCAAACCCCACTACTAAAAAGGGGTATCAATAGTGACTTGTTGAAAAGGTTATGTATCCCATTTTCCTTGCCATAGGCCTTCTAACAGACTTCACATTTGTGGGTAAAGGAATAAGCATCCTTAAACAACATTGGCCAATAGTAATCAACCCCTAAGATATTGTGGGTTGTGGTCTCTCCTCTGAAATGTCCACCACCGGGTCTTGCATGCAATTCCATCAATATCTTGTGAGCATTTTCCTTTTCAACACATCTCCGAATAAATCCATCATAATTTCTCCTAAAAATAACATTATTAATTAATTGATAAGGAGAAGGTTTAGCCTGAACGTTGTCCTCTTCTTGGGTTCCAAATGTTTAGGAGCATACATGTGTGTGAGAAAGAATTTAATATCAATATACCATTAATTAGGAACTACATTAATATAATAAATCTGGTCTTCAAAATAGCATTCCTCTTCTTCCCATTATGTTATTGTCTCAATTTTTTTAACAAACCATGTTTTCAATTTGCACAACCCTTGTCCCATCACAATCTTCGCTGGTATGATTTCTAAATCATACTCTAGTAGCATTGTCATCCAATGGGAACGTTTTTCACCAATTTATTTATGTATCAACAGGTTTCAAACAACGAAATAAAAAACGATTACCTTGGTTTTGGACTTAAGGAGATACAGTCTGAAGTGTTTGACACCTTTATAGCCAGCATAGGCCTACTTATCTACTTCAGGATAATCGAGTTCAATGATTTAATTATAGATCTCATAAAGGATATTGGTATTTCATCTCCTTCAACATTTTGTTGTGTCAACATTGTAGCAAAATAAATATCATAAACAAAGGTATATAAAATAAAATCTTTCAAAAAATTGAGGAACATTAATGCAGGGGCTTCTGCAATGGCCTCACGAATTTTCTCAAAATAATCCTTCTGAGTTTTATTCCATTTAAAAATTGCATATTTCTTTATCATGTCTTGTAAGGGTTTGAAAATTTGAGAGAATCTAGGAATAAATCTTCTAACAAAATTATTTTTTCATATAAAGGATTGCATAGAATTCTTTGAATTAGGAAGGTTAATTATTGACATCGCTTGAGTCCTATCTAGGTCAATCATCATTCCATGTTTGGTGTTATAAAATTATTACAACTAGGACTAGTCTCATGTTAATGTGGTGATTATTTGGTCCAAAACATGGTTAATGATTTTAATCCAAGGTTGTTAAAAGTTAGTTGGGGCATTTATGACACATTCCACCACCTTAGGGCCCAATTTTGGCCAAATTAGCTGTTAGGAACCCTCATTTATGGCCACCTCCCTCATATATTGCCACTAGCTGAGTGAGGTGTGCCCTTATCCATTGAATTGTGGATCTGGCTTTGACCTGAGGCTCCCATGCATTGAATGTGGTCATCTCCCCCCCTCCTTGGTAGTTTTTTCCTATCTTGAGCCACCTACACTCCATCAAACCCTCTGCCAATCATGTGCCACCATAATTAATGCCTTCCCATGCCATCCCAATGTTCATATTGACAATTCGTGACTTTTTGAGGTGATTTAGGATTCTATTGGTCAACCTAGGGGGATTGAGATCCAATGTAAGATATCCACATGTAGCTCATTCTAATGCCTCCAAAGGCTCACAATTTTTCCAAAACATTATATAATGATGATCACAACTCATTTATGGGTTGGACAATTAATAATAAACTTGCTATTTGATCATTTGTGTCTAGTTTTTGATCATTTGTGTGTTCAGAGTGCTTCTTTTACACTATTTTCTGCATACTTAGCCAAATTGCTTAATTGTGAAGATATCCTTAGCTAGTAGATCCTACTGTGAGTTAAAATTCACATTTGGAAACCACAAACGCAAGTAACCTACCCTTAATTACAAAAAAAATATTTTTTTGGGGTTTAATGATATGCCATACTTCCCGCAACATTCAAAAAGTTTCCTCAAATGAAAAATATGATCATTCCTTTTCTTTGAAAAAATGGTAACATCATCCAGGTACACTACAACACAATTATGGATCAAACCTCAGAATGCAATGTCCATTGCTTGTTGGAATGTAGATCCAACATTGATTAATCCAAAGGGCATATTTATATAGGCATAAGTTCCATAAGAAATTCTAAAAGAAGGTTTTAGTTTATCTAAGTGTGAAACTAGAACCTGGCTATACCCAAAAAAACCATCTAGTAATGAAAACATCTCTAATCCTAACACCTTCTAGAGAATTTGTTTCATAGGTGGCACAAGATAATTACCTTTTTTCTAACACCTTGTTCAGATTTCGGAAATCGACATAGAGACAAATATCTTCGTTATTTTTATGGAATGGGATCCAATTGGCTATCCAGTGGGTATGGAACATAGGAAAATTGATCCGTGCATCCAAAGGATTTTATAATTCCTTTTTGACTGATGGCTCATGGCTCGGATGCATATTCTTGAGCTCTTGCTGGTAGGATTTTTCCTTGGGTCTCATGGGGATGTTATGCTGCATAATGTTTGTTTTGAATGTTTTAATATTTTCATATATCTAGGAAAACAAATACTTTTATTCCATAAACAATTTTATGAAGCTCGTTTTCTCAGTCGGTGTACATCATGTTCCCATATTGATGTTTTGTGGGTTTTTATTAGTGGCTAAGTTGATGACCTAATAATTCATGCAGGAAATTTTAACCTTACAAGTAGTGACTTTCTTAAATTTGTCTTGTAGTTCATCAAAATTTTCAAGTCTAAAAACTAATTTTGGAATGAGAGTAGTAGGGTCATGAGGATTCGATGAGGGAGTAATGAGAATTTCCAAATTAGGGAGAGATTCATCATGGGAAATCTCATCAATAGCGAGATCCTTAAAGGTATCTTGTGCAGTGAGGAATTCTAGAATCTATTGGTCATTTTTGAAGACCTTCCAATTGGTGACATTATCAGGGATTGAAGGAATATACATTAATTCAATAGAAAATGTTTCAGGTTCAAAACCACGAGGGGGGAATTAGTTTCAATGCAACATTAGCAGGCAAATTAATGTCAAAATTTTAAGATCGGGGTACATAGTTTATGTTGAACGCTTGTAATTTATTGTTTAAACTCCATACGTATTTCTAGTAATTCTTCAAATAGTTGGAAGTACAGTGAATGGATTTCCTAACATGTCTGACAATTATTTCAGAGTCACCATAAACTTCAAGCACTTTAATTTCTATATCGATAGAATTTTTAAGGCCCTGTATAAACCCCTCACATTTAGCTAGGTTGTTTGTACACTCAAATTCTATCCTACAAGCTATCATAAATTTATTTCCAGCTGGATTGGGTAAAAAAAACCTAGATCCATCCCCTTCTATGGACTTGGATCCATCAAAGAAGAATGTCCAACATGTGTTATCTAACCTAAAGTTTGTATTTACACTATGTACATTGTGCAAAATAGAGTCCAATGAAACTATCCGAGAAAATTGCATGATTTCAAATTGGTTATCTGTTTCAATGAAGGGTCAAATATCTCCATGAAAGTTCCCCCAAAACGTATCTACACCATAATTTCCTACACGAGGATTCCTAAAAAGAGTAGGTTCACTAGGGTCGTCAAGATCAATAACAGTCTATTTCAAATACAGTCCCCTATTAACTCTAATCTTATTCTACTTCCCGTTGTATGGTAGCCATAGGTGTGACCAATTGGTAGCAAAGTATCCCTTCAATTTTTGAGACCAATATCAACTGAACCAAATACCGTAGGCTTCTGGGACATCATCTACTACAATATCAATACTTTGAAGAATACAAGGATTATAACTTAAGTCTTACAAGAATATTTCTCAATTCCTTTGCAACTTTAACCCTGGATATGTCCAACTGAACTATTTTCCTAGGAGGGGGTTTCTGTAATACCCCAATTTTGACCCTTATGAAATATTGGCTTTTAATGTAAATATTGTATACATGCAATGTATGTTTCCCTAGCATGGAGCTCAAGGCCAAGGTCCTGCTAGTATATGTTCATATTTTATTTAAAATGGACAAGCATTTGGGATATTGTTACCCATGTGCTATTAAGCAATGGAATATTGTAATTTGATGTAAATATTTGATATTGCAATAAAATACCAAAACTGGCTATGGAAGCAATGAATGAGAAGGGGCCATGTGTATCCACTAGAGAGTGGTGAGGGGGTTGTGGGGATGAACCATATGCTGCAAAATGTCATTATGAGAACCCACTTGACCTTCCTTGATGACATTTATTTATGATGTAAGGAAGTTGTTGAAGAATTCAGTCCATGGCTTCAATGGAGCATGGGCATCCCAGAAATTCGTATGGCAGAGTATGGGCTCTGTTTTCTTGTACCACAAGTCACTCTACCTCAAGGGAATTGCTCCTTCCTCATTCCCATTCCATGGTTGAACATCTCAGCATCATTTTCCATCCAAAAAATGAATTCCCAGCAGTGAGAAAAACCAGAAATCTCAACTTTGCAAGAACCCATGTTTTGAAGAGCCATAAACACCCAGAATTTGGTATTGACAGTGAAAGCCAATGGGGGATTCATAGATATGAAACTTGGGGAGAATTTGAGAGTATTAGATACCCTGAAATCCATAGAAAAACCTAGTTTCTATAGCCCAGAAGTCCAATGACAGGATTGAGTTATTGAATGACAAATTTGTGAGAAATCCAAGTGTGAATGACTGAGTAGGGTTGGTTTTGCCTGATAAAACCAGTGAAGGCTCAAATATCAAGGAATTTAGCAGCTAGACCTTTCTATTCCCACCCTGAAGAGAACTGGAGGGAAGGGATTCCTAAGGGACTATGCAGCAAAGAAGGGAACCTTCCTTGTGTTGGGTGTGGTAGGTATTGTGGGTGCCTTGACTGTTGAATTATCTTGAGATGCCTGTAGTTCTGTGGATGAGCTCACTGGCTTAGCATCCTCCTCTTTGGTCTTTTCTATGCTTGATAAACCCAACTGTGTGTTGTCTTAGCATAGCTGTTCAGTAAAACCATGGCTGTGAGTAAGCCCGTCTAGTTCCTCCTTAGTGGATACACAACCCAGCTCAGGGGTGAACTCTCAACTGAAAGAATATAGGCTGGATAGAGATCTATGGTTGGGTGGAAATTTTCTCTCACATATCCAGTTGTTTGGACGGCTTCAGCTCAAAGATATGTGTTCTCTGTGTTTAAATTATATGCATTCTGTGTTTTACAATGTATTAATTCTGAATGATAATTATTCATGTTAATGGAATTGATATGAAGTCTGTGCATAACATGAAAATGGGATGGATTCTTTGCCTGTTGATTCATCATTTGCTTGAGATAAATATGCTGATGCATTTCAGTTTGTGTGTGTTAATGTGAGTTTTAATCCTGCTGTGTTTATTTGAAGTATGAGCCTGCACACACAAGTTTTTTTTTATTATGAATTTGTGAGTAATGTATGGGGGCGAAATTACCAATTAAGCCCTGGTATGTTAGTCATGTTTCCTTCCTTTCATTTATTTGATGGAAGGGGATGTGACAGTTTCATATCAACATTCATCTTCCCACATACATAAAGGGCTATGACATTGGAGGATGTGCCATAATAAACCATGCAATTGTGCACATTTGTGTTGAATATTTCAAAATAAATAAGGAACAGTGGTGTATTGATTTTCTTACGAGTAGGAGGTAAAGAAGTAGACAGGTCATCATTCTTTCTGGTGGGGGTTTCCAAGTTATTATTTTCAACAAAGTTCACTTTATTAGTAGCCAAATTTTTAAGAAATTTCTCTTGAATTATCGAGAACTTCATTAGCTCAAACAAAGAGATATTCGCCTTTTCCCTCTTCAAATATTCTATTGAATCATATTCCAACTTAGGCATGGATATTTCATTTTGAGTATTATATCTAGTATTTGGAGGAACATTCCTATTAGAATTTGATGTAGCAGGTGTATCCTATGGTAATTGTCCCTTTACACGTGTATTATAGGGATGTTGTATAAAATACATCAATTCAAGGTTTTCCTCTTCATAAATTCCAAGCAATTCTAAAAAATGATTAACAATATGAGTAAGTTGCTCTTCTTCAATTTTCAGGTGGGTATGTATCTTCATCTAGGTACTGGTTAAAATTTGCTTCATTCCTATTAGGAGGATGTTGAGGACTAGCTATCAAATCTCTAAGAACATTTGCAAGATCATCTACATTCATGCCCTCCAAAGGAGGCATCTATTGATTGGGAGGAGGTTGATATGGCTTTCTAAATAGAGTTCTATAATAGCCCCAATTAGATGGGCCTTCCCCTAAATTTTTCCTCATATCAACTAATTGGTTAGAAACCTTTTCAAGGATATTCTACAGACTTTCTAGAACAAGTGCTCCTTGATCCTTCTTAGCCACAACAGTTTTTGGGAGAGTATTTGGTTTTCTCCAAGAAGTATAGGGATGATCATTATCGATATCAGGATTATATTTTATGCTAAATATATATGTTTCTATTAGCAAAACTTCATAAAATAATTCTTGGAGAGTGGATTTACGACCTCTTAACCCACATGGCTATTGTCAAATTTAAATCTTTCGCATAATAGGATGTGATAAGGTTTTCAATAGGAATATAGGTGGCAATAATTTTGGTTTTTAAAGTCAAAAACCTTTGGTTGAAGTCCTTAATCCGTTCCTTACCTCCATATTCATTTAGAACAGCTCCATGACAATAAACTTTTGGGTTTTGTCATCGCAAAAGTTTTCAAGAAAAGTAGTCTCGAACAGATCCCAATACAGAATCATCTGTGATTGTTGAGATAAATACCATGTGGAGTATTTTCCCTCAAAGGTATAGGGAAATATCCTAGAAACCACATCTTCAAGTTCTACATTTATGAACCTGATTGTTAACATAAACATCTTTATATGATCGTTAACTGGTTGTTTAGTGCCCAGATAATATTTTGGCAAGAATTTTTTAGGGTTCTTAGGTAATGGATGTTGCATACCAAGAACAATGACTACATCTTGATCCAACCATTGTCTATTTTGATTATTGACCATATGTCGAGATCTCTGAGGCCTAGAGTACGATCAGTTAGAATTATTATTAAAAGATTAGTTGTCGGACGAACTCCCACGCGGTGAATTTGGGGGATATTCAGGTGGTGAAGGTGGATGATTTGATCCACTAGATCCTATGATAGGTTGATGTTTATTTGACAAAGAAGGTTCGCCAAAGCGTAACTCAGATCAAAATAAATGGTTAGATTGTAAATTTCCAGGGTTGGGATTGGATTGACAAGTCAAGATGCCATGCATAGAGTAATTGGGACTTTCGACGAATGGAGTTTCTTGAAGGGGTGAGTCTATTGGCAATGCTTGACCTGGTTGCAGAATAATTTCAATATGTTGCTCAAAATTTGGAATGAATTTCTCCTGTAATGCCTCATTTCTATCCAACCTAGTCTGAGTCCTATCAAGGACTTCCTGATAATGCTAGATTAATTGTTTGTATTAAAGATCTTCCAATAAAGGTGTAGAGACTGCAAGTTTAACTCTAGGGTAGGAAGAATGTGGAAGTGGTGTAGAAATCAGGTTGAATTTGAAGTGGTAGTAGCATTTGATGTGGTGGGAGTGTTAGAACTAATGTGAATTAAAATATGGGAGTGAGTGCTAAAAGGTTTTCTATTTTTTTTTAGCCATTAATTCGTATATGGCCCTCCTTCTAGTGCAATTTGTTGAGAGGCGTGATGGTTCCACTCATCAACGTAAAGGATAAAAATCTGATCCAGGATTGTTAGAAAACCCTACACAAGAGACTTCCTTGTTCACAGTCGTTTGGTATGATTTCTTCCTATGGATATCAGGGCCTTGTTATCCACAAGTTGTGTTTTTTCTTCTGGAAGGAGACTTATTGGTTTTTCTTAAGCCTAAATCCTAATTAATCAATCTTGTTTTACATCAAGGCAATGTTGGATTTGATAAGGAAAACCTAAAAAACCATCGGCTAACCATAATACATGTCAACCTAAGCCAATCTAAAAGGAATAAGAAAAATGGGTAATCTCTAATAATAAATAATATTGCAAACAGTTAAGAATAAATCCTTAAAGAATTACACAGTGCATTACTTGTGTAGTCCCAATAACACAATATTAAAGAAAACATATGTTTGAGATAACATAGATCTTAGCTAATCAAATAAAAACTTAAATAAGAGATATCTTAAATAAAAATGACAAGTTAATCAATATCCTAAAACTAACAATGTCATGTCATACACATAATTTGTGAGAAACATTCATCATATTCTATTCATAACACAATTGATCAATGAACGATTTCAAAGACAAATTATAGCCATTGTAATGCATAATGAGTTTATAAAATTCAACTAATAAATTTTAACTAATTGAGAATAAATAACTTAAAGAGACTTTAAAGTTGGAGAAAATTCAAATTTTACTCCAGTCAAAACCAACATACAGAATATCCTCCATTCTCCATTAACTTGCTTGCAGAATATTACAGAATCAATCAAGGAAGACAAAGAATTATACTATGTTCGATGACAAAAATATCATCATTAGTCGAACTGACCCGCCCATTGGTTTCAAATAAATATATATAAATACAAATTGTTGGATAACGCATCTCCACAAAATCAGAATGAGACCTCCTAGAACCTACGAATTTCCTAACTAACTTGACCAGGATTGGTCACATAGTCTCTCCATTTATTGTAGACCTCCAAAATTTGCACTACATCAGGATAGTTGGAATGTTCTAACTGGATTCAGATTCTACATAGATATGACTAGATCTCCTTGCTTCTAACTTTAGCCCAATGTTCAAAGTATCCAAAACAACCTTCTGATAAGCAAGACCTGCAGTAAATGAACGGAGTAGGGATAAATAAACTTGAATAGTGGCTCAGAGAAATTATGTCGATTCATCCCTTTGTGATCCACAAATTTGAAGGAACAACATCAACCAACTCATCAATTATTTGTATCCTTAAGAATTCCATCAAGTTGTACATTAAATCCCAATATATTTCACAAATTTTCCATCCTTTCAGAATCTAATTAGAGACATTTGCACAAACCACACTCCATGATTTTAACTATGCCCATACTCACTTTAATTTAAGTGATTCCATCAAAGGAATGGCTTCTAGGAAATTTTTAAGATGATTCTTCCACTCACAAAATTGCAGATAAGATTTATCTCCATTTTTATTCCTGTCAACATGTTCTGCTAACCTGTTTGAAAAATACTCAAAGAGGTTAAAATCATCTTGGATTTGATTTAAACCTTCAAAGAACACCTTATGAACTTTCTTGAAACACTCATTAACATGCATGGATTCATCTCTAAACCCTTGAGTAGTAATTTTGAAAAATGAGGAAGTAGAAGACTAAAATTTAAACTATTTATGTTCTTCCCTAAGACCCCTGAGCTCAACTACTTGACTCATGACATTCTCGCATGCCACCCTATTCTTGTCAAAAAGTTCTTGTATATATTTTTGAACAGTGTGCATCTCCACTTAGTGTTGAGCTTTGAGTTCATCCAACTTCTTATCAAAATCTACCTATAAGGTAGCCTTCGTTGCTTCCAAGGTAGTGGAATTAATCTTTTCTTCCTCCAACATATTGTTTAAAGTGGAAACAAATTCAAAGTTTGCACTAGAAAATTCCCCCATGGTAGCTATTATTTCTATAGCTTCCCTTCTAGGGTCATCAGTGGGTTGTCTCTAGATAACCTAATTCTCAACTAGCCATGCAACTAGTTTACCTTCCCTCGTCCTCTTTGTACCTTTTTCTATAACTGTCTTTTATATTTTGCTAAAACAATAATCTACTAAGGCTATTACTGCATCTTCCCCAAAATCAACTATGTTTTTTGATGAAGATACTACCAAATCTATAAAGGTGGCTAAAGGAATAGCTATAGCTAATAACACAGGTGATATTTGAGTATGATATTGCGAAACCTTAGATTTTGTAGGGACGAGAGTATGGATTGGGACAGATGGAAATTCTACTTGTGGTGGAGTAGGATTTTGAATAGGAGGGGTACCATCAGGCTCAAGAGGTGTAAGTTTTATCATGACACCAAAACTTGTAGATGTTTATGAACATTTGAAACCAAGCACGACTTCCTATTACTAAGGGTGGTGGTTAGTCCACATTTTTTATATTCCCAGAGATGCAGTGGTTATACCATGCAGTTGTACCGATCCTCCAACACCCCCTCTCCAACATAGCTAAGGTAAATTGAACCCGAGGCCTCAACTCTAATACCATGCAAGGTTTTCCATTACACCAAAACATGTTGATGTTGATGAACATTTGAAACCAAGCACAATGTCATTGTTAGTCCCCAGAGGAAAATCGGGTGGAAATGATATACACCCGGGCATTATAGAAGCTCATTTATTTAAAGATACAAGAGATATATATTTATACAAAGTGTTTTGGAGTGTTCTTTTGAAATTTCTTAACTAGATTAGGTCATGCACAACATTTACAGATGTAAAGGTATTTTGCAGAGGAAATTCACAAGGAATGAAAGTAATGCAGTCAAATTTAACACGCACAATACAAGTAGAAAAATCCTTACAAATTTTGAATCAAACATAAAATATTTAAAAGACATAACAGAGGAATACATTTATGAATATCTAACAGATATTTTATCTCTAAACATCATGAACATAAATGAGATCATAATGGAACAAAACACTGCATCATATTTCTATTATTCTCATGGATCTCTACACAGAAAACAGAGTGGAGTAATAGTGGACATCATTGAATAGAGGAAAAATATCTCTCTGAAACATGGACATGTCTTTAATCTCTTACAAAATCAAAATTACATGGATAAAATTTTCCCCGATTTTACAAAACTTAGACAGTGAAACTCTCTACTAAAAATTCCATCCCTTAAGAGAAATTACAATCCACTTTATATAGAGTTTGTAAGTAACCAAATTCGGTTCCTTACAGTCTATCAAAAAAGTAAAATAGGACTCGATTTACTTTACGTAAATTGCTAAAAATTAGCATATTTAATTCTTTTTTCTGGTAAATTTCTTCTTGCCCCTCATGTAAACGTTTTGCTGGAAAGGAGGTTGTCCTATTGGCCTCACCTGAGGAATGCCAACCTGGTTCATTTGGTGCATCAACTGGATATTAACTAAAATTGCAAGTGGCATGAATGAGAGTGGTGGTTTTGTATTTTCAAATGAGCTTGGAATTTGAGCTGATGGATGAGATGATTGCTGATCGGACTGTGAACCTGAAGATTGCCCTGATGACTGACCTGAAGTTTGTGCAAATGAGGTTCTGGGTGGAAGCACATGCTTATGATATGGAATGACCATTTTCCATTCCTTCCTCGAAGGATGTTTGTGGTATTTCAAGGATTCTAATGAGATCTCAGCATTAATATACTTCTGATATGAAATTGGACTCAATTACTTGGTAGTATATTTCAATCCCGTCCATATTTCAAAGGAGATTTGTATTCTTTCTATTGCTTGATGTACTTTTATTTCTCTTTCCAATAGTTATGGAGGGAAATATTCCTTCTTCTGATCAAGATGCTCTTTGTTTGTATCCTTGGGGTAAGCATCTCCATTTCCATCCCATGGAGAGGGCACTTCTAAGATTAGCACATCTTTGAATAAGGCTTTAAAAGCACTTATTGAATCAGTCAAATGTTTGACATTATCTTTCATTCTATAAACATAAGTTTGCTTCATGATCATTGACCTAGCAATTTTGATAATATGACTTCTAATGTCAATTCCTTTCTCAACCAATTGATTTTTTTTCTACAGTTCAGATATTCAATTACCTTAGAGGCCTGCTTTGGAATATTCCCTAATTTCTTTTCAAGTAACATTATCTCTACATTGGCCTGAGTATCTATATCCAACTCATCTTGTATAACTTCAAAGTAGTCCCATTTTTGCATGAACCACTCTTCAATCCCTTCCCAAACCTACCTTGTTATTCTTCTTAGTAGTTGTTCCCCTTGAATATTTATTTGTAAGGAGTTTATCTGACTCTTTAGATCCCCTACTTCTCTTTATAGCTCTATAATGTCATCTTCTTTTTCGCTAACTTCAGTTTCCAATTCAAGGATTGTATTATCCTTTGTCTCTATTTCTTTTTGGGCCTCATCAATTTTAGCACCTAGGTCATTTTATTCCTCAATAGGTTGAGGGATTGACCTCATTAGCATTATCTTCTTCCTTGACATCCACATCAATGGTTCCTAGAGTAACAATTTGTTGTTCCTCTGTAGCTTCAGCCATGTCTGTTGTTTCCAACCAACCTCCTGTTGTCTCTGTTGTACCTGCTGCTTTTGTTGTACCTGTTGTAGGGTGACTCTCCATTGGGACTGTAGGGGTTGATAATGTGGGTTGAGTCCCTATTTTGATTGTAGGAGTTGATGATGTAGTACACTCTACAGTGGAAATTTTGGCTACTTCCAATTTCAAGTTGAGATTTTTCCAGTGCAAATCATCAATTTTTCTTCTTCTCTCTTTAGACAATTGTTGGAATTATATCATGATGGAATAAATCTTTTCCTTTTCCTCATGTACCTGCTTGAGATCTTCAGTCTGCACTGGGTCTGTGGTAGGCGTTTTTAACTTCTTCTTCATTTGGGCTATCTCATTGTCCTTTTTTGATATGAGTGACTTAAGATGAGATCCATAAGAAGGATCAGTTGTAATGCCACCAATTTTGTGTAATATCCCTTAGCTGATCTCAAGGAATATTATATCAATTTGAAAATTTAAAACATAAAAGAATACAGCCTAAAGCTAGTTATCAGAACTAGTATTATTCACTAGTGAGCCCACCCATAACTAAAGATATGAACTCTGTTGGATCTATAAAATGTATTGGGGAATGTGCAGCAGAAATAATATCGGATTAAGGGATAGATTCTGAGTCCTATGCACAAGGTACTGGGGCCATTTACATTTCAACAATAGTTGTTGTTGAGGTCTACTTCGAGGCTTCCTGGGCACACTAGCATATGCATGCTAAACTCATTTTCTTACACCTGAAAGTAACAAATGGTAGATATCATAAATTAAACCCCTAATTAGATGATGGATAAGAGTTTATGAGAATTTGGGAGGTTCTAGTTGAGTTTGGAGGAAAAGGAAGGAAGGGCGCTAGATTGGACTACTCAGCGAGTTGTTTTCCAGGCTCTCCCAAACAGGATGAGAGGCATACAAATTCTCAGGAAAATGGTTGTATAGGATTTAGAAGGGTCTCAGGATTCACTAATGACCATTAGAACAAAAAAATGGTTCATAGATAAATTTTAATTGCAAAAATTGTAAAACTAGTCAAGAAAAAGAGCTTAAAGAGCTAGTATTTAAATCTTTGATTCAAAAAGCCTCTAAGGATTTCGAATTTCCCTTAAGAAGTACATTATGTCTCATAAATTAGATTAATAAAAACATAAAACTGAGATTAAAGGATCTTAGCAGAAATCAGAAGTTTTTTAATTTTCAGATCTTTAGGGAGTCTCTAATACAAGAGAAATCTTACAAAACTGAGAGTATAAGTCTGATAGGAAGAGAAGGAAGAGAAGTTCTTCACTAGATTTGAAAGTATGATGAAATCATATCTATTAGATGATTATGGAAGGTGTACTAATCTTCATGGTCTGCTCATGGGTGCATTCACTGGATTGGATCTCCTCCTCTGGATGTAACTTTCTCAAGAACTCTCTCCAAATGCACTATAATTGATGATCTCTCTCTAGATGACTTAGATTCTTTAATGGTGGACTGATACCAGCCTGTAGATCAATATTCCATAGCTCTGTATCTAATCGTGTAAAAAATCGAACATCAACTCAATTGGGGCTCATCTCCCAACCTTGGTTGAGGCGCATCACTCAACCTCTGAAAAGAAAAAGCTCTCAAGACAATAAAAAAATTACGAAAAGATGTGAATGGTGCACACTAGCATCATTTTATAATATTGGATAACTTCCTTGTGAAGCAACTGGCACGTGTGAGAGGTGAGGGTGCCTTCCTTAGGAGAATTAGCAACCTTTCTTTCCTTGTGCAACTTGCTTGATTTGTGTTTTCATCTAGTTTTAGCAACTGCGCCCTCCTTATCTTTTATAGATCTTACCTTCTTTTTAAATTGGATGATTTTCTACACTTTCCTTCTTTTTCACTTTCCTGCTTTGTGCTTTTTCCTATTTTTTATTGCTTTTGTCAGTTATCATCTTTTTTTGAAGCCACCTTTCTTTTAGCTGACTCCTTGTTGTTTCTATCTTTTTCAATTGGGTTGGTGAGGACCACCTTGTCCTCATGAGCCCTCCTAGCCATGTGAACATCACCACTTTCCAAAATTTAATTAATAATTATAATGAAATAATTAGAGAATACTTCAAACGTAAAATTATTAAATTTTTAATCACTATAGGCCTTATACCAAAATTTGACCCAATTAATTAATTATTCTCCAACTTAATTCTTCTACCTATACCCTTAGGGATTGGAGGGTCCAAGAATTGACCAAGTGACCACTAAGGAAGGACAATGACAATAATCCCTCCCAAAAACTGCTTGTCCTCAAGAAGGTGCAATCCTATATGTTACAGAATCTATTTATTTTCCCAAGATGCATCTTCACTAGGGAACCCCTTCCACTACACTAGATTTTATTTAATAGTTATGTTCCTCAAATTCCTTTCTCTAACTTGCAAATTTTTTTTTGGATCTAGGACCAGGTGTCCTTCGTCATCAAGAGGAGGAAATTCTTCTAAAACTGTTACTTGTTGGCCTACTTATTTCTTCAAGTATGACACATGAAAAACATTGTGTATCTTGCTTCCTAGAGGTAGATCTAGTTCATAGGCAACTTCACCAATTTTCGTGATGATCTTGTATGGTCCATAAAATCTTGGCTGCAATTTTTTAGCCCATTTTGATTTCAGAGAATATTGCCTATATGGATGCAACCTTAGATATACTAAGTCACCCTCTTAGAAGATTTGATATAATCTGTGTTTATCTGCATTTACCTTATGTTGGTTCTGCGCAACCTATAGGTTTTCCTTGAGTGACTTGAGTATTCTTGGATTTACTGGAGCCAATATTTTTCTTTTTGGGCTCTGCAATCCCCAAAAATCAGATCTACAAATGTGGGGGATTCATACCCCTACATGGATTTAAATGTTTTCATCCCAATGGAGAGATGGAATGTAGTGTTATAGCAGAATTCCCCCAATTGTAGCCAAGTGACCCATGGTTTTTGTTGCCCAGTAACATAATTTCTGAGATAAGCTTCTAGCCATTGGTTTACCCTCTTATTTTTTACATCATTCGTAGGGTGATAGCTCATGCTAAGTTTCAAACTAGTTCCAACTAGTTCAAACAATGTTTGTCAGAAAGCACTAGTGAATTTGCTGTCTCGGTCACTTATTATTTTCTTGGGAAGACCATGCAATATGAACACTTCTTTAAAGAACCATGCAACAACTTGAATGGTTTTAATAGTTGATTTGATAGAAAAAAAGTGAGAAAAATTAGTCAAAATATCAACCACTAAAAAAAAAACTATCCTTACCCTGGACTTTGGACAACCCGATGATGAAATCCATGGACACACTTTCCCACTTTTGTTCTGGAATTGGAAGGGGTTGAAGGAGGCTAGCAGGATGAGTGTGCTCAAATTTATTATTTTGGAATGTAGTACACTCCCTTACATTCCTTAACACATCATTTTTTAGGCCCTTCCAAGTGAACCTCTCTCTCACCTTCTAGTAAGTTTTCAGAAACCCAAGGTGGCCTACCACTGGTGCATTGTGAGCAACCTCCAAAATATTTTCTTTTAAGTTCAATATGGGAACTAAATTTTTTTTGTCCTTGTAATATATGACATCATTATGGACTTTGTAAGCATCACCATGAATCATCCCATCCAACACCTCATAAGAAAATTGGTTCTTAGAATATTTAATATCTAGTTGTACCTTCCAATCAGTTGGGATTTGCAACAAAGAAAAATCAGGATTCCTAGAGAGGGCATTAGCTGCCACATTCATCTTACCATTTTTATATTCTATGTCAAATTCATAGGACTGAACCTTACTTACCCATATTTTTTGTCTATCATTCAACTCTTTTTCGGCTAGAAAGTGTCTCAAACTGTTGTGATCAATCCTCACTGTGAACTTCCCCCAACTACTTACTGATGGAATTTGGCCAAGGAATGCATAATGGAAAACATCTCTTTATCATAAATGTAATAATTCCTCTCATGTGGCTACAAATTTTTTCTCTCATAGGAAATGGGATGCATATTCTGCATCAAAAATGCTCCAATGCCTTCCCCCGAGGCATCACATTCTAGTATGAATGTTTGAGTGAAATTGGGAAGTGCAAGTATTAGGAAGCTACTCATTACTTCCTTAATTATGTTTAAATATTCTTCAGCCACCTCTGACCAGAAAAAGGCTCCCTTCTTGGTGATATCTGTCAAAGGGGATGGTAGTTTAGAAAACCCTTTCACAAATTTCTGGTAGTAGGTGCACAAACCAATGAATCCCCTTAAATCAGTGACGTTCTTTGCGATTGGCCATTCAAGTATGGCCTTGATATTATCCATATTCACCTTGAATCCTTCTTTCCCAATTATATGACCAAGATAGAGGATCTCAGTCACTCCAAACTCACACTTAGACAGTTTGGCATAAAAGGACTGTCCCGCCAAAGTTGTCAGAACATTGTCCAAGTAGTACAGATGTTCCTCCCATGTCCTACTGTAAATAATAATATCATCAAAGGATACAAGGACATACTTAAGCAAATACTTATTGAAAAATATGTTCATGCAGGATTGGAAGGTCGTTGGTGCATTGGTTAATCAAAAATGCATGACAAGAAACTCAAAATGCCCATAATGGCACCAAAAACTGGTTTTTTGGATGTCTTCTTCCCTCATCCTAATTTGATGGTATCCTAAGCGAAGGGATATCTTTGAAAAATACCTTTCTCCATGCAACTCATCGATCAATTCATCAATCCTTGGGATATGATATATGTTTTCTATTGTCTTCTTGTTCAGGGCCCTATAGTCAATGCACATGTGCATTGTTCTATCTTTCTTCTTAACTAGGACCACTGATGATGCAAAGGGACCTGAGCTTGGTATTATGAATCCCAACTCAAGAATATCCTTGATGGTATTCTCAATATCATCCTTGAATATTTTGGGGTTCTTGTAAGGATGTATCTCGATATGAAGTGTGCTAACTTCCAGCTCAATCATATGTTTAGTGCCTCTGTCAGGAGGTCTTCCATGTGGAAGATCTTCAAATACTTTCTTATGCTTGTGTAGTAGAATTTTGATGTCCTCTAGATGATGTGAGACATATATGGAAGTTCATTTACTGGTGATGAAACATTCAGAATCCCACTCTGTAATGCCTTTATTGGCATTATAAATTTTAATGTAATTAAACATAGATTTTGTGACTAAACAACAAATAATCAAAGTGTAACCCTAACAACATATAAGCAAAATATAAGCATTTTGCAATAGCATCAAATAACTTAGATTTTTTTTTAAAACTTCACTGGTGATTCACACAACATAAATTAACATCATAAATCATGTAGCAATAGCATCATATGATAATTTTACAACAACATATAAACAATTTAAAATCACAAGAAAAATACCTCGTTATAAGAATGGTGACGGAGTCCAAACTGAGCAAGCTTCCCTCTTCTTCTCCTCTAGTTGCTTCCATCTTTATTGCCCAAAACGGTACCACGGTTTTACGTCCCAGCCAACTAGGGGCCTAGCCGGCTCCCTAGCCCCAGGAAACCATTGAACAGTCCCAACCAAATGGCCACCTGGCCCTTCGTTCCTGAGACCCCCAAAGAATAGAACAGTGATGCACCAGTAGGCTATGTATCAAATCTTCCAAGAGTTCTCAAACTCTTCCAACTCTTCAAAACTTCTCATACCCCAAAATACCCAAAATTCTCCATCCTAGAATACTCTCACCAAAATAATCTTCAAGAGAAAAAGAACCTCCCTCCTTCCACTCTCAAGTCTCCTATTTATATAAAAAATCCTCATCCATCAATAAATTCCCATAAATAATAGTCGTCAATCAATAAATTCATTTTCTCCAAAAAAAATAGAAATTTGATTTAAATAATTAAAATATTAATAAACATGGATGCAAAGTCTCACTTGTCATGCTTCCATATTAATGCAACTATGACAACCAATTTCTAAAAATTTGTGCAAATCCTATCTATCCATTTATTTATATTATCCTTTCATTCATAAGTCAAATAAGATATTTTCATATACTATATTATATTATGACATATTTTATATTATATGTATATAATTATATATGTTATTTAATAATCCAATCAATTTATATAAATCTAAATCATTTTAAACAAGTCAACAAACTCATACTTTCAACACACAAGTAATGCTTTCATCAATTCGTCAACCAAGTTACTAATAGATAATATAATCATATTAATTTATTCATCTATCGACCAATCATAGTAATGAAATCACGAATTGACGTATGCATGGCCAGTGCACACATCTTAAGCGTGCGTACTAATAATCACATTTAATGCTCCTAATAAATCATTATTACATCCTTTCAAACAACATATAGAAGAACAATTAAACACTGCATCATTCATCATTCATAATCATTCATACAGAAACAATAAGATAAAATTAGATAAAGATAATGGTGAAATCAAACATATAATCATGATGGTTAATATCAATCAAGAAAACCATCCAATCCATCATTGGTATCATCCATCACATCAGTAATCCAGCTCGTAAATCACCACTACTTCCATCTCCTGACCTCACCATCCCGTCCTCTGCTGCAATATACTGTGGCGTTGACTACACAACCTAACCACATATAGAACTCGTAAGCGGAAGTGTCGATCGACCACATCGACCAAGCTTCCCCAGCAGGCATCCGCTAGTCGTCATCACACGTCTAGGGGAGTGTTCTACAAAAACCTCCCACGACTCCAGGTTTCGGGGGATAAACGGTGGGAAATTCCTCCACCCCCCCTAATAGTACTAGGGTCCACACCCTACATCAACCATACTATGCCATCACTGTTCTAAGGGGTCCCGTCATTGAAAAACCACTTTGGGAAAGTCTCAATGCCTGTCAAAACTCACACTCACCCACACGTCATAGAAATATTGGAATTCACAATTAAATAGCAAGGAATTTGATATAACATCATTATACTCATGATGTTCAAGACATCTCGTGCCCTTTGGAAATATAGGAATCCGCCTATCTCATAGCCAATCAACATGTGGAATAGTTCATCATTAACATGAAACATATATATAGCCATACCCAACTCTTTCAAGTGCCAATCCATATCACTAATACGACATTTACAAATAATCATGTAAGTTCTTTTTGCAACAACTAAATTAACATTCTACACATGGATATTCTATATTAAATTTGCATGTTCAATATGAAGTAACATATTCATTTCCATTAATGAATTCAATAGTAAATTCCACTTACCATACACACCTCAAGGGAGTCCACATGTCCATATAACAATAGTCTTAATCAATCTATCCTGGTCAACATATAATTAGCAAATAAAATGGTAAGCTAAATCACATTAGAGTTTTTTTAATTATCGATTGTCAAGATATGGGGCGTTACATACACCCACCCTTTAGGAAACTTCGTCCCGAAGTTATGGTCATTCAGAGTTTTAAGAAAAATCTCGATACCATATCTCTATTCCTTCTGATTAAAATACCTTAGCCATGCTAGTACCATGAGACCTTCACATGATCAACATGTTGTTATTATATAATGTTGCTTCTTCCATCACATAAGATGTGTTCTCAAGTTACACTTTACATGTTATACACACAATTGATCTAACTTCATCAAGGTTTATCACTTCATTTAGTCCTATTTAGTTAACATATAATCATAATTTGTTGTTGTTTTCTATATCATAGTTCATAAGAAGACCTTGTCTCCCATATAGCATTTCCTTAGGTTCAAGGTGTATTGTTACGACCATTTATCGATTCTTAGTTTTATTGATCTTCTTTCTAACAAACATCAATTAATTTTTCACTAGTATATTTAATTAGATCCAAACCTCAATAGTATCTTGAATGATGTACTAATAACAACTCCAAGAGCATCATGTTTACCCACCTAATATACAATACATTATTAGTCAACACTTGACAAATGAGAAAATTTACTTAGGAGTCTCATGTCATGCACAAAGTACTTACGGTTTTAATTTTAACACATATCATTTCCAACCCTGAGGTAATGACTAAATTTGTCAATAGTGCAATCATTGATGCACATCATGAATCTTGGCCTACTAACTCTCTTTACTATCTATCGTTGCTTATCATTCCAAAATATTATCATGACACTTGTTACTTATACTCATATTGATATATTGTTTTCACTATAATTACACTTAAATTGCCCATTATTATTCACGTCTACTGCTATTATTCACATTCCTTTTCTTATTTGACTAAAATTTGTGTGAATTATGTTCCACAATAATCTTCTTTTTATGGCATTCAAATCTCACATGCTTCATATTGACATTGATATGTTATTAATTATGTAAGAATATACATACAACCTTTATATTCCTTGTGGTATACGATTTATTTATTTATTTTACATTATTTATTTTATAAACTCACACAAAATTTAATTACCTTATTTTTTGTACATAATGTGATGGCTTTATGCTAAGTTACACATCTCCCCCATACTGGGGTGCAGGACATGTACTCACGGTGCAAAATCTTTCGAGTTACTAGTTGGATTTTATTTTACAAATTTCCTACCACCAAAGCTCCCCCATTTTTTTTTTTTTTTCACATAATCCTCATCTATGTTATCTATGTTATCTGATTATTTTGTAACATGGACTATTTAATCAGGGTACTTCTTAAACCCATAGTCCATCACCCTTCTTTCACAAGGGTGAGGGGGTGTTTCATATAGGAGTATGCCTTTGTTATTCAATGTTCCAACTGAATATATATATATATATATATATATATTTTGTGAGAGTTTGTTTTCTAATATTTAATATAATATTTTGTTTTCTTTATTTTATTTTATTAACAAGTACATATATATAAATTGGGTATGAATTGGAAAAAAAATTTATAATAATAAAAGACTATAAATATAATTTCAATATATCCATTTATAAGAAAAAAAGACAAAATATGTCACAACCCAAGGAATGTCTCCATAAAGTTACTCCATACAAACATTAGGAATTTTTCCCACCATGTGTCATAAGGATAACTTGTCTAATCCTCGAGGTTTGTCAATTATGTCACCCAATCCCTCAGGTTTGTCATTTACAGATTACCAAACCGAGGAGTTAAGATGTGGGTACCATTACCACCATGGCCCACTCTTGATAAAATATGGCAGGCTAAAAGGAGTCAAGATCTATGGATGTACTACTTTAATCTCTGTACCGGGATGTAGCATTAAATGGGAGATTTCTCGCCCAGATTTATCAGTCAAGTTTATCTGTTTGAATATCTAGGGCATTAAATGTGTGAAAGAGTTCATTGTTTAATTGACTGGTTGATGATATAACTTTTGTACTCATAGTTCATGGTCTAATTTATACATATACATATATTATGTGCACCAAAAGACAACTTTTCACAGTGAGCACAGGCGCCTTTTCTTTTTCTTTTTTTTTATATTCTTAGTAATCCGTACCTTGACAAACCTGGAATTCCCCTATCACATTAAATAAACGGATTCTTGGTAACGCCCACCAAGAACTATATCTCATCGGCTAATCATTCAATTCTATCAAGTATATATTTCCATTCGAACTCACTTAAATCGAATTAGCTCACTTTGTTTGGGGGTTTATCTGCTCAGGGCTGTATTGTGCTCCCTTATTCTTTCTGGTTTATAAAGTATTGTGGCCTTCTAGCTTTATACTTAAGGCTAACTCATTCAACTTTGGAAGACATGGCATTAGTGGAATGATTTTAAGATTTGAATGTTGGGAGTAAACATAGCATTTGTTTGTTTTTTTTTTTTTTTTTTTACTATGGGAACAACAACTTCTCAAGGGTATATTCAATAGTCCGCTAGCCAAATATACCAGAAACTTGTGATCTAGCAAGGGTCGAGACGTCCCAAAATCTTTTATCCTAGGGGAGAGCCTCTATTCCAGGGGTCATCTACCCTTGGAACCTTGTCACAACAGACCAATGAGAAACCCTACCCAAACATCGCGTTTGCTGCTTGTTGTATTGAGGTTGCTGCAAGGATAAGATCTTATAAAATACATCAAGCGCTCTGGAAGGATGGATAGCGGCATTAATCTACTTAATTGAATGACACCATCATTTATGTTGAAAGAACTGCAACTTGGGCTTCCATCACCCTACTACTTATTTGGAGGTGTCTTCTTCGGTTTACAGTAGGCATTGAATTAAAATGGCATTGAACCTACTGAACTGATATTATAGACTTTATATTGTGACGACAGCCACTTCAACTCTGAAGTAGTGAAAGTAGCCTTCAACGTCAGTTACAGGCGCACTATAAAGGAATTCATATCACATTTTGCTAAATGACATTGGATTTTTTTATTTTTTTTTAACTCCAATGGTTTTCATACTGGATTTCCCTAAATTCATGTCAAAAGGTTGTGGACCAAAGGGCAGTATAACCACACTTCCCTGAAACACTATTATATATTTTATTTGTTAAATAGTCAAACATAGTTGGACCCTACTTTCACAATCTCCATGACTGTAGAAACTTTTCTCAACACTATGGCATACTCAATAATAAATAATCCTACTTAAATCGTAATAAGCAGTTAAGTGAAAGAGTATGAGAAAGCATCATAATCGACTGGAGTAAGTAACGGGGAGTAACAAAATCTGCTTCCTTTTTTTTTATCGGAATAAAACAAAGTGCAATGGCATTTCAAGTTTGGCTGTTCAGATTTGAGCATCTATTTCCATCTATATGAAGAGACCCATAAAAATACTTAACAAAAGGGGTTGCACAGGATGAAATCATGGACTTACTGCAATCTTTTGGGCTTGCTTGCACAACCAACTTTAAGTTATAGCTGATATCCAACTATGATATAATATGCTTCATTGCCATTACAGTAAATTTTGTTTCCATCCACAAAATGGTATTACTAAATAAGCTATATGTTTAATAAGCAACCCAATGATCTAAATGCCCGATAAATGCATACCCATCAGCTGATATAAGTGCCACTCGAAGTGCCTCGCTACCGATGGCCGATAATGAATCAATCTATTTTCACATAACTGATCAACAGAGTTTCTCAATGCTTTCCCATAAGCACCTGTAGGAGACAGGACATCAGGACACTTACTTCCAAACAACAATACCTCTATTGCCTGCGCCTAGGTAACAAAAGTTAAGAAGAACCCCATAACTTGGAAATCCTTCCCAAGGAACTCTATCCCCTAAGCTTCCCAAGCTCACAGAAGATTAGCTTCAAATCGGCTCAGGAGTAAATTGGGCACACAACAAGGATTCCCACTAATCTTTCGAAGTACTTCGATGGCTGGTCACAATTTAGTGATCCACACAGCTTAAAGGACTTTCAACTCCTCATAGTAGGCAGAACAAACTCTCAAAGCTAAAGAAAAAACCCTCTACAAATATACACTATATATAGGTCTGTGATCTTATTCTAAGGATTTCTCATATCTTAGTATAGGGTACTGTCATTTAATCCATCGGACTGTCACCCGTTATTCCATCATGACAGTATATACATATATGCGTGCATGGAAATACATCCCTGGAGCACTATAAGTATACATAGTTTCCCTCTTTATAAAACTATCTACATGCTCTCAACTCTGCTTCCTCAGGGAAATTCATTGCATTCTAATTGTCATAGTTGTATTATCATTCCTTGAAGTAATCAAATATACTCGCTGATGTTCGATGTACTCATTCTGTGTTCCTTTGACACTTCACGTCCTTGGGAGGAGGATGCTTTAAATTTTGTCATCATAACCCTAAGTTTCCACCTTGCTCAGTGTTGTGTCAAGGTTTGGGATGGCATTCAATGTAAGATCCAATACAATCTATAAGCATTGAAGGACAGATATGGGAATCTACAGCTGTCAGTGTCAATCAGGTGTTTTGAGGTTTCCTTACTATCCATACGGGTCGAATGCAACTACCAACCTTTTCCAGTTCAACGGCCTAACTATTCAAGTTTCATCCATCATCGAATTGAGACATGGGAAAAGATGATGAAAAATAAGGGGTTTTCTAAGAAGCCTAATTTTACGTCAGTTGCGTGTTCAGAATTCATTTAATTGGGGCTCAGATTCTTACCTCCGCTGCAAAGTCACATCATATTCCTATCCTCCGTCTACATTTCCAGTGGGTTTCGTCCATCAGTTCAGCAAAATTTCCGCCCTATCTTGTATATTCTATGCATCTCTGGAAAGATTTTGTCAGAGCATGTCCGTCATTCTATCACGGTTAAGTACATCAAATTATTACAGATCTGGCAGCTGTGCGATTTCTGGTACAACTGGTGTGATTTCACCAACAGGAGAAGCAAAGGCAACCGGTTGGCCGATGTCCAGCGCAAGAAACCGGAACTTAAACCCTGAACCCGAGATCTCCATGCTGTGCTTATATCCGTCGACTGGTTGCTCTTGTTTGGTTATATCTGCCACCAGTTCGTTGGACACACAACGAATCCAGGACTATCTCGAATTCAGGGTACCCGGAGCTTTTAGATCTTCTCTGCTCTGCTTTCATAAACCCTCTTCGTCCTTTCATTTCAAAAATTGCATTCATTTCATGTCTTCCTTTCTCTTAATTTGGTCAGCCTTGCAATGAGGTTTGGTTCTGTTATTAGGTTTATCTGAGCTTTTCTCAACTCTGCTCTCAAAAACCAAAGAGGGCTTAGTACTTTCATTTCAGAAATAGCCTAATCTACAATCGCCTTACTAAATGTCACGGGCTGTGCGTTTTTCCTCGATGAAAAGGAGATTCGCACAGGAGATATGATGTCTCGTGCAATTATCAATGCCAAAGCTTTCCTCGGTTCACGTTGCAATATTTTCTCGGCATTATGCCGAATCTAGTTGGTGCTTGGAAGAGCTTGATTTGATTTTGAGATCCTATCATGAGGGCAAGGCCAAAATTGTTCCTGTGTTTTTTTGGCGTTGAGCCTAAAGACCTGCATCACATTGAGAGCGGGATTTACGCGAAAGCCTTCGAGGAATACCAACGCAAAGGCAGAGTCACCATGGAAGTCATCCAGAACTGGAAGACAACCCTCAACCAAGCCTCTATGATATCTGGCGCGCTGTTCAAAATGGATGAAAGGTGAATCCATACTTTTCTATTTATCATAGAATCTGAAAAATTGAAAACCTTGGATTTAACAAATTATGTTCTACCTTTCTAAATGCTAATCCTAATGAGTGAATTTATCTGTTTGAGTTTCTAGTGACCATGGAAAGATTTTGGAGAACATTGTGAATGCTATATTAAAAGAGGTATTTACAAGGGAATCAATAGAGGTTGCTAAATACCCAGTTGACCTCGACCAAGGGGCTGAATATTTCCAAAAAGAAATTCTAAAACACAACCATCCAAATGCTACAACGATTGTGGGGATTACGGGATTAGGCGGTATAGGGAAATCAACTCTGGCCAAACATCTCTACAACTTGAGACGCCTCGAATTTAGCAGACCAAGTATTTGTGAAGTCGGACAAATGGGTTTGCGATCTTTGCAGAAGAAGCTCCTCTGTGATCTGCTGGGTAATTATGATTCACAACATATTGATAGTATCTCTCAAGGGAAACGTATTTTGAAAGAATGTTTACTGCCTCTTCCCCTAGTTTTTATTGTTCTGGATAATGTTGATAATAGTGATCAAATAGAGAGTTTGCTGGATGTGGATTCCATGGCATCTAGGATTCTGATATTAATCACATCTCGTGATAAGAATCTATTCAGACGCTCTTTTGCAAAAACTATAGTATATGATATAAAGTCATTACATCAAAATCATGCGTGAGAGCTCTTTTACCGGTATGCTTTTTGTCAATCTAAACCATCTGAAAAACTCAACTATTTTGTTGAGGATTTCTTGAAAATTTGTGGGGGGTTTCTCTTGTGCTTAAAAGTTTTGGGAGGACTCTTTGTTGGTCGGTACGACAAAGAGTACTGGAAGCGGCAGTTGGAAAAGCTTTCTACAACACTGCCACACGAAATAATAAACTCATTGAAAGTGAGTTACGAGGCTTTGGATCCTGAAGAGAAGGAGTTATTTTTGGATATCGGTTGTTTCTTAGTTGGAGAGGAGAAGGAATTAGCTATTCGAGGCTTACATGACAACAACAAAATTGGGGATTATCTGGAAAGTCTCTATCAAAAATGCCTTTTGGACTTTCATTAAGTTGTGCAGTCCGATGACGAAATTGAAATCATAAAATGGGAGTATCCTGTAAGTATTATCTTTAGCATAGAAAAACTGGGTTTATTAATATTGACAATCTTCCCTTTTTTTTTGTTGCAGACATCATGTTTGTTTGTTATTTTCTGGTAAATTTCACTATAATTCCAGGAGTAGTTAGGCCCTAAGGTCTGAGTGTTTGAGCCTTACGCTCTAATACCATATGTAATGCCTTTATTGGCATTATAAATTTTAATGTAATTAAACATAGATTTTGTGACTCAAAAAATCAAAGTGTAACCCTAACAACATATAAGCAAAATATAAGCATTTTGCAATAACATCAAATAACTTAGATTTTTTTTTAAAACTTCACTGGTGATTCACACAACATAAATTAACATCATAAATCATGTAGCAATAACATCATATGATAATTTTACAACAACATATAAACAATTTAAAATCACAAGAAAAATACCTCGTTATAAGAATGGTGATGGAGTCCAAACTGAGCAAGCTTCCCTCTTCTTCTCCTCTAGTTGATTCCATCTTTATTGCCCAAAGCGGGACCACGATTTTACCTTCCATCCAACTAGGGGCCTAGCCAGCTTCCTAGCCCCAGGAAACCATTGAACGGTCCCATCCAAATGGCCTCCTAGCCCTCCGTGCCCGAGACCCCCAGAGAACATAACAGTGATGCACCAGTAGGCTATGTATCAAATCTTCCAAGAGTTCTCAAACTCTTCCAACTCTTCAAAACTTCTCATACCCCAAAATACCCAAAATTCTCCATCCTATAATACTCTCACCAAAATAATCTTCAAGAGAAAAAGAACCTCCCTCCTTCCACTCTCAAGTGTCCTATTTATATCAAAAATCCTCATCCATCAATAAATTCCCATAAATAATAGTCATCAATCAATAAATTCATTTTCTCCAAAAAAAATAGAAATTTGATTTAAATAATTAAAATATTAATAAACATGAATGCAAAGTCTCACTTGTCATGCTTCCATATTAATGCAACTATGACAACCAATTTCTAAAAATTTGTGCAAATCCTATCTATCCATTTATTTATATTATCCTTTCATTCATAAGTCAAATAAGATATTTGCATATACTATATTATATTATGACATATTTTATATTATATGTATATAATTATATATGTTATTTAATAATCCAATCAATTTATATAAATCTAAATCATTTTAAACAAGTCAACAAACTCATACTTTCAACACACAAGTAATGCTTTCATCAATTCGTCAACCAAGTTACTAATAGATAATATAATCATATTAATTTATTCATCTATCGACCAATCATAGTAATGTAATCACGAATTGACGTATGCATGGCCAGTGCACACGTCTTAAGTGTGCGTACTAATAATCACATTTAATGCTCCTAATAAATCATTATTACATCCTCTCAAACAACATATAGAAGAACAATTAAACACTGCATCATTCATCATTCATAATCATTCATACAGAAACAATAAGACAAAATTAGATAAACATAATGGTGAAATCAAACATATAATCATGATGGTTAATAACAATCAAGAACACCATCCAATCCATCATTTGTACCATCCATCACATCAGTAATCCAACCCCTAAATCACCACTACTTCCATCTCCTGACCTCACCATCCCGTCCTCTGCTGCAATATACTGTGGCATCGACTGCACGACCTAACCACATATAGAACCCGTAAGCGGAAGTGTCGATCGCCCACATCGACCAAGCTTCCCCAGCAGGCATCCGCTAGTCGTCATCACACGTCTAGGGGAGTGCGCTACACAAACCTCCCACGACTCCAGGTTTCGGGGGATAAACGGTGGGAAATTCCTCCACCCCCCCTAATAGTACTAGGGTCCACACCCTACATCAACCATACTGTGCCATCACTGTTCTAAGGGGTCCCGTCATTGAAAAACCACTTTGGGCAAGTCTCAATGCCTGTCAAAACTCACACTCACCCACACGTCATAGAAATATTGGAATTCACAATTAAATAGCTTGGAATTTGATATAACATCATTATACTCATGATGTTCAAGACATCTCATGCCCTTTGGAAATATAGGAATCCGCCTATCTCATAGCCAATCAACATGTGGAATAGTTCATCATTAACATGAAACATATATATAGCCATACCCAACTCTTTCAAGTGCCAATCCATATCACTAATACAACATTTACAAATAATCATGTAAGTTCTTTTTGCAACAACTAAATTAACATTCTACACATGGATATTCTATATTAAATTTGTATGTTCAATATGAAGTAACATATTCATTTCCATTAATGAATTCAATATTAAATTCCACTTACCATACACACCTCAAGGGAGTCCACATGTCCATATAACAATAGTCTTAATCAATCTATCCTAGTCAACATATAATTAGCAAATAAAATGGTAAGCTAAATCACATTAGAGTTTTTTTAATTATCGATTGTCAAGATATTGGGCGTTACACACTCAACATCACCATGCCCCAATATTGATCTCATAGTATGAGCAGAAACCACTTGTTTTGGGTAGGTGTTGACACCTTTCAAAACTAGTTGCTTCCCATCAAAATATTTGAAACTCATTTGGGATATTTGGTAATTCAGTAAATTTTCCACAATGGAGTACAACCACTGCACTCCCAACACCATATTGGTATCAGCCACATTGACAACATAAAATTTCTCAGTCATGGTATAATATCCAATAGTCATTTGCAACTTTAGAATCCATCGATTACACTCCATAGTGTTGTTTCCAGGGATGATGATATTGAAACCTCCAAATTTTTCTGTTGGTATATTTCTCCTCTCCACCATGGATGCATCAATGAAATTATGGGTGGCACCCCCATCGACCAAAACTGATACTATTTTTCGTTGAACTACCACCTTGAATCTCAAGGTATGGAAGCGGGTAACTCCACTTAATACTTAATTTTTTTTGTCTGACTGTGGGGGATTCTCTTCCCCCACTATTTCATAGCCATCATCTACTGGTGCTATTTCCTCAACCTCTTCCTCCTCACTTTTTTAAAATACCTCAATGTAATCTGCTTTCCCCTTTGAACATTTGTGGCCCAGAACTTAGGGTTCCTGACAAGAGAATCATAGCTTCTTCCTCCTTAATTCATCCTGATATGTGTATGAGTATTCTTTCTTGTTTGGGACAGAAAAATTATTAAAAGGTGGTATTTGATTCTAAAAATTTTTAGGAACATTAATCTTTGGAGGATACCTTGTTCTTGGGATGGCATCTTGTAGATCCCTTGTTCTGCTCACTGCCTCTTGCAAATTGGATGGTATTTATGTCTTTACCAATCCTTTCAAAGGCTCCGCTAATCCTTTCGTAAATAAAAGGATCAAGCAATATTCAGAGATGTCAATGACCATCACTTCAAGCTTCTGGAACTTAGATATGTATGCTTCAGGAGTTTTGGTTTGTTTCACATACGACAGATGCTTGAAAGAGATCTCAAGGTCTCTGCTATAAAATATTTCTACCAACCTCCTAGTGAAATATTCATAGGAAGTTACTTGATCATGGCCCAGGGTCCTCATTCCATGGAACCACCAATCATTGGACTCTCGATCGAAATGCAATTTTTTCATTTTGATGGCATCCCTTTTAGCCATGGGATTCAATTGAAATTAAGTGTCTAACTTCTCCACCCAGGAGCTAGCAGTACACTTTGAAGATCCATCAAAAAAGGAAAATGAGATCTTACCGAGGGCATTTCTTAGCTCATAATTATGTGTTGCTAGCCTATGAACTCCTCTTAGATGATTTTTATACTATGCTTCACAAAAAAACTTTGAAAGGAAATTCCCTTCTGCATTCTTCACTCAGGGTTTGATATTCTACATACCGATCTTCCCATGAAGCAACTGATTCAGTATACACTTCATGATATTCCTTGTGTTCCTCAATGAACTTATGAATGGTAGGTCAGGGATGATTCTTGATTTCTTGTTTGAACTCATTAGGTCTATTATGAGGTCCAATATTTGAAAAGATAGATCCACTAGGGACCTTTATTTATTTATTTTGAGATGTCACGTCCCCTCTAGTCGATCCGTTGCAAGGGAGGAAACATGAACAAACATACCAGGCTTATTTGACAATCTCAGGCCCATTCATTAGTAAGAAAATTCATGATTAAATAAAACCTTAGGTGTGCAGATAACTCTTAATAGACACAGTGGAATTACACACTATCCACACACCATTTCATCATGCATTCAACATATAAACAACAATCATTAGTTAAAACATTGCATAGCATAGAATTAACATAAATCAAACCACAAGAATACTTATCTTTAAGATGAAACTGTCCAACAACTGGCTATGTGAGAGAAACGTTCCACCTAACCATAGATCTATGTCCATCCTATATTCTTTCAGCTGAGAGATCACCCCTGAGCTGGGTTTTGCATCCACTAAGGAGGAACTAGATGGGCTCTCTCACAGCCATGGTTTCACTCAATGGTTATGCTAAGCCGACACACAGTTGGGTTTATCAAGCATACAAAAATACAAAGGAGAGAAATGATAAGCCAGTGAGCTAAACCACAGAGCTACAGGCATATCAAGCTAAATTCAAGCAATCCAATCCTCTGTTCAAACATTCACACTTGGATTTCTCACAATTCTGTCATCAAATATCTCAATCCCGTCACTGGACTTCTGGGCTATAAAAATGGGTTTTTCTATGGATTTCGAGGTATCTAATACTCTCAAATTCACCCCAAGGTTAATATCTATGGATACCCCATTGGATTTTACTGTCAATACCAAATTCTGGGCGTTTATGGCTCTTCAAAATGTGGGTTCTTCTAAAGTTGTGGTTTCTGGTTTTTCTCACTGCTGGGCATTTGTAATGGATGAAAACTAAACCTGGGCTCTTCAACCATGGAATGGGAATGAGGAAGAACCAATTCCCATGAGGTAGGGTGACTTGTGGGTCAAGAAAAAAGAGCCCATACTCTTCCATATGAATTTATGGGCTTCCCATGCTCCATTCAAGCCATGGACTCATTTCTTCAACAACTTTCTTACACAGAATTAAATGCCAGCAAAGAAAGTCAAATGGGTTCTCAAGATGACATTTGGTAGCCTATGGTTTAATCCCACAACCCGCTCACCACTCCCTAGTGGATACACATGGCCCCTTCTCATTAGTTGCTTCCATAGCCAATTTTGGTATTTTATTGAATGATGTTTATTTACATCATTTTTACAATGTTCCATGGCTAAATAGCACATGGGTAACATAATATCTAATAGTTTTCTTTTAAATAAAACTCGAGCTTCCACTAGCGAGGGCTTGGCCTTGAGCTCCACGCTAGGAAAACATACATCACATGTATACAATATTTACATTAAAAGCTAATATATCCTAAAGGTCAAAATGGGGTATTACATGAGAGCCACTGTTGCTCCCTTATTCGTCTTTATTTCCTAGCTGCTTAGCCAAGAATTCTTTGGTGTCTTTCCTGAATGGATGATGCTCTGAGATATGTCATGAAACCATTTTAACATACTTTGGACAAATATTCTAAACTCTTTCTTTTCATCCAAGTCAGACATATCCTTTCCTCCTTGCATTTTTCCTCTAGTAGTTTCCACCTCTTCTTCAACACGGGGTTCTTCGAGATTCTTTCCTTTGGGGAGTGGAACTCTCTTGGGAATCATCAAAATTAATCAAGAGAAGGTTCATATGACCATACTATGATACCACTATAATATCCCTGATCTTATCTCAAGGAATATCATATCAATTTCAAAATTTAAAACATTAAAGAATACGTGCTAAATCTATTTATCAAAACTAGTTAAGGAAGAACTAGTATTATTCACTGATGAGCCCACACAGAACTGAAGATATGAACTTTGTTAGAACTGTAAACTGTGTTGGTAAATGTGCAATAGAAAAAATATCAGATTCATGGTTAGATTATGAGTCCTATGCACAAGGTACTAGGGCCATTTACATTTCAACAACAGTTGTTGCTGATGTCTGCTCTGAGGCTTCCTAGGCACACCAACATATGCATACTAAACTCATTTGATTACACCTGAAAGTAAGAAAATGGTATATATCAGAAATTAAACCCCTAATTGGATGATGGACTAGCGTTTCTGATAATTTGGGAGGTTCTAATTGAGTTTGGAGGAAAAAGAAGGAAGGGTGCTAGATTGGACTGCTCAACTAATTGTTTTCCGGACTCTCCCAAACAGGCTAAGAGGCCTACTAAGTCTCAGGAAAATGATTATAGAGGATTAAAAAGGGTCTCCATACTCATTAATGACCATTAGAATAGAAAATTGGTTCATATATAGCTTTTAATTGCAAAAACTATAAAACTAGTCAAGAAAAAGAGCTTAAAGAGCTAGTCTTGAAATATTTGATTCAAACAACCTCTAAGGATTTCACTTTTCATTTATGAAGTAAATTATGTCTCGGAAATAAGCTCAATAATAGTATCAAACCAAAATTAAATAATCTGAGAAGAAATCAGAAGTATTTTAATCTTCAGATCTTCAGGGAGTCTCCAATACAAGAGAAATCTTACAAAAATGAGAGTAAAACTCTGATAGGAAAAGAAAAAAGAGATTTTATGCAATGGATCTACAAGTATGATAAATTAAAATATGGTATCTTCTTATGGAATTCGCACTAATATTCAGGGGATTCTAAGGGGTGCATTCACTATATTAGATCTCCTCCTCTAAATGTAACTTTCTCAAGAACTTTCTCCAATTGCACAATAATTGATGATATCTCTCTAGATGACTTAGATTCTTCAATGGTGGACTGATATTGTCCTGTAGATTAGGATTTCATAGCTATGGATCTAATCATGGACAAATTGAAACATCAACTGCATTGGGGCTCATCTCCCAAGCTTAGTTGAGGTGCATCACTCAACCTATGAGAAGCAGAAGATATCAAGACAATACAAAAATGACCAAAAGATGTGAATGGTGTGCATTAGCATCATTTTATAAGCTTGGACAAATTCCTGGGAAATGCAGAAAGTGGCACATGTGAGAGGTGAGGGTGCCTTCCTTAGGAGAATTAGCAACTTTTCTTTCCTTGTGCAACTTGCTTTCTTTGTGTTTTCATCTACTTTTAGCAAATATGTCCTCATCTTTTCTGGATCTTTCTTTCTTTTAAAATTGGATGCTTTTTTGCACTTTCCTTCTTTCTCACTTTCCTACTTCGTGATTTTTCTTGTTTTTTATTGCTTTTGTCAATTTCCATCGTTTTCTGCTACCACCTTGCTTTTAGCTGACTCCTTGTTGTTTCTATCTTTTTCGATTGGGTAGTGTTATACCAAAATATCATCATCATGATTTATATGTCCTTGAATTGTCATAAATCCTAAAGCATTGATCCCAAATAGATTGAAGGAAGGTATTTTACATGGTTTTTCCCCTTATGTTGTCATATTGGCGTACCTTGCACATTGACATAGTGCGTTAGGTTCTTGACAACGCGCTCTTCACATTGATAGAGTGCATCACTGACACTACTTTCCTTTGGACAGGATGCGTCACCCTTCAATGACGCATCTTTCCTGTTGACAAGTGCGTCACTGTAAGTTAGAGGAGAAAAAGAGAAGCTTCAAGCACCTTCTAGAACGAATCTCTGCAAGGAATATTATCCGAAGAAATCAACCAAGGTGGCATTCGATCCCTTACCTTCTTGGGATGATCCCTTAGTCTTCTCCATCAAATCCTCAAGTGCTTCTATCCCTTTTGGCCTATATATTCATGACTCCTCTTCATTGTCAGGGGAGAAAGGACTAAAGCATCTAAATGCTAGTGAAATTATGCTAGCGTAAGAACCCTTTCTATTGAAGAAAATATTGGATCCTTGAGGCAAAGGTCATTTGGGATAAATTGCTACATCAAGGCTTGGCTGTAATCTCCTCTTCTTTTATTTTGACCAATACAGTAAATATACATTCTTTCCATAAAGATTTGTTGTTCATTATAGATCTTTAGAATTAGTTTCCTTAACCACTAGTTTGGATTAATTAATATTGCATATTACTATCACTTATATGTTTCCACTTGTTTGTTGTCTCTTGTTTTGCAGCTGAAGATCGAGGGCTCCATCAAGCGAGGAGACATCACTACATTTGCAAGCTGAGTAATCCATCTATGCTCTTTGTAATTTGCTTAATCTAGGAAATATTGCATGTTCTCTAGTGCTTTGTTATAGATCTATCACATTTATACTAGGGATATTAGTTAGTGTCTACACTTACAGATTGTCTAGAAACAGGTAGGTGAGGTCCAACTTGTCCTCATGCACCCTCCTAGCCATGTGAACATCACCACTTTCCATAATTTAATTAATAAAGATAATGAAATAATTACGAAATACTTCAAACATAAAATTATTAAATTTTTAATCACTATAGGACTTGTACGGAAATCTATCCCAATTAATTAATTATTCTCCAACTTAATTCTTCTTCCTAGACCCTTAAGGACTGGACGGTCCAAGACTTGACCAAGTGGCCACTAAGGAAGGAACATGACAGGTTTCTCCTCATCTAAGTCAATAATTTTAGCAATATAATTAGGGATTTTAGGATTGGGGCTAGTAATAAGAGTGACCTTATCTCCTCCAATCACCAAATCAGAAACTACTTCAAAGGGTGTGCTAACAATAGTAGTTGAAACAATAGGTTGAGACACTATACCTTGCAATTATGTTGGTTGATACATTAAGGAGACAAGATTCTGTATAGGATTCTAGGACTTAGTGGCATCCACTGGTTGATTCCCCTATTATTTCTCCTATTTTTTTTCCTCGAATGTCTTGGGATGAATTGTGCTAATCACTAAATCTTTACTGTTTTCCTCTAGTTCCTCTTTATTAGCTTGCTCTTAGGCATCATATACCCTTTCCCTTTCTCCCATGACTAATGTCCTTTGATGTTTTGTGATTCATGAACTAGGATCTTCTATGTTGGGTAGATATTTTACCCAATACTTCTTCAAAGGTCGTAACTCCTTGATATATAGAATCACCAGGTTGTGTTTCATGAATATAAGTATTCTTCAACTATGCTAGGAGGAAATGTTGCTCAATGAAATTTTTGGGATCATGCATCCTTTTAAATAATAATCCCAACTTTAATTGTTTCATTTGAGTGCCTAAAAATTGAGCATGGGAGGAATTTTGAATAACCAAATGACCAATGTACAAAGGGAATTTTGGCCAAGCTCTTCTCTTTAAGTCATAACACCATGCATGTGCTCCATAAGCTATAGCTTGGGTGGCCACCTCTTCCAAGACCATCTTGTTGGGGAAAAACCTAGGAAGAAGATGAGCTGAGTTGTGACCCCAAAATCTTAAAAAGGTGAAAAATTCACCATAATACCAAACACCCATAAGGGATACCGGATTCTTGGCATCCTCAAAAATCTTACGTGCATTAGTATTAAATATAATCAAATAAATTGCAGTTAGAAAGTTGTCACAGATATCATATGAATGAGGTCTGAAGTTTTCTTCCCATAGAATAGCACAATAAATAGAAACTGGAGGGTTTTTTGTCATTCAGTGCCATTTCATCAATGGAAATACAAAAGAAAAACACATTACATCTAATAAGTAAGCGTACATGAAAAACCCAAGTTTCCTGATTGGTGGTGTTTTTTGCAACTGAGAAATTGCATATTTGACATTGATGGAAAAATATGCACCCAATTGAAAGCGATGAAATAAATTTGTGGTTATGAAATTCCTCAAATGAATCGAAACAGTTACTATGTAGTGCAATGCAAAATCTTTCTATCAATGGAGATTGTTTGCAGTTTGCAGCCACAGAGAAAAAAAAAGTGACGAAACTATCTAAAATTTTGGCTATGTTTAAACCACCTTATGAGTAAATCAACTTACAATCAAATATAAATGCGTTGTATAGAAATGGAGGTTAAATTATGATTACATATTAATTTCCCTATTTGACTGGTTCTTCGGGGCAGCTAGTTCTTACGTGTGTTGGGGAAAAAGCTTCTAATGTCAGAAAGTGGTTCCAATGTGGTCCCATGCAAAATTGTTGGGTCTTTGGTCTTGGATTGTTTTTGAGTGATTTGTCAATTATTTTTTTGACTTCCAACATCCGACAGAACAAAATATCAACGTTTGAGTGCGGGATAATAATGATTCTTGTGAAGCGATTATACTTCTGATTGATTACATCCAAGGTTAATTATTGAATTTGAAACAATAGGTTGAGACACTATACCTTGCAATTATGTTGGTTGATACATTAAGGAGACCAGATTCTGTATAGGATTCTAGGACTTAGTGGCATCCACTGGTTGATTCCCCTATTATTTCTCCTATTTTTTTTCCTCGAATGTCTTGGGATGAATTGTGCTAATCACTAAATCTTTACTATTTTCCTCTAGTTCCTCTTTATTATCTTGCTCTTAGGCATCATATACCCTTTCCCTTTCTCCCATGACTAATGTCCTTTGATGTTTTGTGATTCATGAACTAGGATCTTCTATGTTGGGTAGATATTTTACCCAATACTTCTTCAAAGGTCGTAACTCCTTGATATATAGAATCACCAGGTTGTGTTTCATGAATATAAGTATTCTTCAACTATGCTAGGAGGAAATGTTGCTCAATGAAATTTTTGGGATCATGCATCCTTTTAAATAATAATCCCAACTTTAATTGTTTCATTTGAGTGCCTAAAAATTGAGCATGGGAGGAATTTTGAATAACCAAATGACCAATGTACAAAGGGAATTTTAGCCAAGCTCTTCTCTTTAAGTCATAACACCATGCATGTGCTCCATAAGCTATAGCTTGGGTGGCCACCTCTTCCAAGACCATCTTGTTCGGGAAAAACATAGGAAGAAGATGAGCTGAGCTGTGACCCCAAATTCTTAAAAAGGTGAAAAATTCACCATAATACCAAACACCCATAAGGGATACCGGATTCTTGGCATCCTCAAAAATCTTACGTGCATTAGTATTAAATATAATCAAATAAATTGCAGTTAGAAAGTTGTCACAGATATCATACAAATGAGGTCTGAAGTTTTCTTCCCATAGAATAGCACAATAAATAGAAACTGGAGGGTTTTTTGTCATTCAGTGCCATTTCATCAATGGAAATACAAAAGAAAAACACATTACATCTAATAAGTAAGCGTACATGAAAAACCCAAGTTTCCTGATTGGTGGTGTTTTTTGCAACTGAGCAATTGCATATTTGACATTGATGGAAAAATATGCACCCAATTGAAAGCGATGAAATAAATTTATGGTTATGAAATTCCTCAAATGAATCGAAACAGTTACTATGTAGTGCAATGCAAAATCTTTCTATCAATGGAGATTGTTTGCAGTTTGCAGCCACAGAGAAAAAAAAAGTGACGAAACTATCTAAAATTTTGGCTATGTTTAAACCACCTTATGAGTAAATCAACTTACAATCAAATATAAATGCGTTGTATAGAAATGGAGGTTAAATTATGATTACATATTAATTTCCCTATTTGACTGGTTCTTCGGGGAAGCTAGTTCTTACGTGTGTTGGGGAAAAAACTTCTAATGTCAGAAAGTGGTTCCAATGTGGTCCCATGCAAAATTGTTGGGTCTTTGGTCTCGGATTGTTTTTGAGTGATTTGTCAATTATTTTTTTGACTTCCAACATCCGACAAGAAAAAAATATCAACGTTTGAGTGCGGGATAATAATGATTCTTGTGAAGCGATTATACTTCTGATTGATTACATCCAAGGTTAATTATTGAATTTGAAACAATAGGTAGAGACACTATACCTTGCAATTATGTTGGTTGATACATTAAGGAGACCAGATTCTGTATAGGATTCTAGGACTTAGTGGCATCCACTGGTTGATTCCCCTATTATTTCTCCTATTTTTTTTCCTCGAATGTCTTGGGATGAATTGTGCTAATCACTAAATCTTTACTATTTTCCTCTAGTTCCTCTTTATTAGCTTGCTCTTAGGCATCATATACCCTTTCCCTTTCTCCCATGACTAATTTCCTTTGATGTTTTGTGATTCATGAACTAGGATCTTCTATGTTGGGTAGATATTTTACCCAATACTTCTTCAAAGGTCGTAACTCCTTGATATATAGAATCACCAGGTTGTGTTTCATGAATATAAGTATTCTTCAACTATGCTAGGAGGAAATGTTGCTCAATGAAATTTTTGGGATCATGCATCCTTTTAAATAATAATCCCAACTTTAATTGTTTCATTTGAGTGCCTAAAAATTGAGCATGGGAGGAATTTTGAATAACCAAATGACCAATGTACAAAGGGAATTTTGGCCAAGCTCTTCTCTTTAAGTCATAACACCATGCATGTGCTCCATAAGCTATAGCTTGGGTGGCCACCTCTTCCAAGACCATCTTGTTGGGGAAAAACCTAGGAAGAAGATGAGCTGAGCTGTGACCGCAAAATCTTAAAAAGGTGAAAAATTCACCATAATACCAAACACCCATAAGGGATACCGGATTCTTGGCATCCTCAAAAATCTTACGTGCATTAGTATTAAATATAATCAAATAAATTGCAGTTAGAAAGTTGTCACAGATATCATACAAATGAGGTCTGAAGTTTTCTTCCCATAGAATAGCACAATAAATAGAAACTGGAGGGTTTTTTGTCATTCAGTGCCATTTCATCAATGGAAATACAAAAGAAAAACACATTACATCTAATAAGTAAGCGTACATGAAAAACCCAAGTTTCCTGATTGGTGGTGTTTTTTGCAACTGAGCAATTGGATATTTGACATTGATGGAAAAATATGCACCCAATTGAAAGCGATGAAATAAATTTATGGTTATGAAATTCCTCAAATGAATCGAAACAGTTACTATGTAGTGCAATGCAAAATCTTTCTATCAATGTAGATTGTTTGCAGTTTGCAGCCACAGAGAAAAAAAAAGTGACGAAACTATCTAAAATTTTGGCTATGTTTAAACCACCTTATGAGTAAATCAACTTACAATCAAATATAAATGCGTTGTATAGAAATGGAGGTTAAATTATGATTACATATTAATTTCCCTATTTGACTGGTTCTTCGGGGAAGCTAGTTCTTACGTGTGTTGGGGAAAAAGCTTCTAATGTCAGAAAGTGGTTCCAATGTGGTCCCATGCAAAATTGTTGGGTCTTTGGTCTCGGATTGTTTTTGAGTGATTTGTCAATTTTTTTTTGACTTCCAACATCCGACAGAACAAAATATCAACGTTTGAGTGCGGGATAATAATGATTCTTGTGAAGCGATTATACTTCTGATTGATTACATCCAAGGTTAATTATTGAATTTGAAACAATAGGTAGAGACACTATACCTTGCAATTATGTTGGTTGATACATTAAGGAGACCAGATTCTGTATAGGATTCTAGGACTTAGTGGCATCCACTGGTTGATTCCCCTATTATTTCTCCTATTTTTTTTCCTCGAATGTCTTGGGATGAATTGTGCTAATCACTAAATCTTTACTATTTTCCTCTAGTTCCTCTTTATTAGCTTGCTCTTAGGCATCATATACCCTTTCCCTTTCTCCCATGACTAATGTCCTTTCATGTTTTGTGATTCATGAACTAGGATCTTCTATGTTGGGTAGATATTTTACCCAATACTTCTTCAAAGGTCGTAACTCCTTGATATATAGAATCACCAGGTTGTGTTTCATGAATATAAGTATTCTTCAACTATGCTAGGAGGAAATGTTGCTCAATGAAATTTTTGGGATCATGCATCCTTTTAAATAATAATCCCAACTTTAATTGTTTCATTTGAGTGCCTAAAAATTGAGCATGGGAGGAATTTTGAATAACCAAATGACCAATGTACAAAGGGAATTTTTGCCAAGCTCTTCTCTTTAAGTCATAACACCATGCATGTGCTCCATAAGCTATAGCTTGGGTGGCCACCTCTTCCAAGACCATCTTGTTGGGGAAAAACCTAGGAAGAAGATGAGCTGAGCTGTGACCCCAAAATCTTAAAAAGGTGAAAAATTCACCATAATACCAAACACCCATAAGGGATACCGGATTCTTGGCATCCTCAAAAATCTTACGTGCATTAGTATTAAATATAATCAAATAAATTGCAGTTAGAAAGTTGTCACAGATATCATACAAATGAGGTCTGAAGTTTTCTTCCCATAGAATAGCACAATAAATAGAAACTGGAGGGTTTTTTGTCATTCAGTGCCATTTCATCAATGGAAATACAAAAGAAAAACACATTACATCTAATAAGTAAGCGTACATGAAAAACCCAAGTTTCCTGATTGGTGGTGTTTTTTGCAACTGAGCAATTGCATATTTGACATTGATGGAAAAATATGCACCCAATTGAAAGCGATGAAATAAATTTGTGGTTATGAAATTCCTCAAATGAATCAAAACAGTTACTATGTAGTGCAATGCAGAATCTTTCTATCAATGGAGATTGTTTGCAGTTTGCAGCCACAGAGAAAAAAAAAGTGACGAAACTATCTAAAATTTTGGCTATGTTTAAACCACCTTATGAGTAAATCAACTTACAATCAAATATAAATGCGTTGTATAGAAATGGAGGTTAAATTATGATTACATATTAATTTCCCTATTTGACTGGTTCTTCGGGGCAGCTAGTTCTTACGTGTGTTGGGGAAAAAGCTTCTAATGTCAGAAAGTGGTTCCAATGTGGTCCCATGCAAAATTGTTGGGTCTTTGGTCTCGGATTGTTTTTGAGTGATTTGTCAATTATGTTTTTGACTTCCAACATCCGACAGAACAAAATATCAACGTTTGAGTGCGGGATAATAATGATTCTTGTGAAGCGATTATACTTCTGATTGATTACATCCAAGGTTAATTATTGAATTTGAAACAATAGGTTGAGACACTATACCTTGCAATTATGTTGGTTGATACATTAAGGAGACCAGATTCTGTATAGGATTCTAGGACTTAGTGGCATCCACTGGTTGATTCCCCTATTATTTCTCCTATTTTTTTTCCTCGAATGTCTTGGGATGAATTGTGCTAATCACTAAATCTTTACTATTTTCCTCTAGTTCCTCTTTATTAGCTTGCTCTTAGGCATCATATACCCTTTCCCTTTCTCCCATGACTAATGTCCTTTGATGTTTTGTGATTCATGAACTAGGATCTTCTATGTTGGGTAGATATTTTACCCAATACTTCTTCAAAGGTCGTAACTCCTTGATATATAGAATCACCAGGTTGTGTTTCATGAATATAAGTATTCTTCAACTATGCTAGGAGGAAATGTTGCTCAATGAAATTTTTGGGATCATGCATCCTTTTAAATAATAATCCCAACTTTAATTGTTTCATTTGAGTGCCTAAAAATTGAGCATGGGAGGAATTTTGAATAACCAAATGACCAATGTACAAAGGGAATTTTGGCCAAGCTCTTCTCTTTAAGTCATAACACCATGCATGTGCTCCATAAGCTATAGCTTGGGTGGCCACCTCTTCCAAGACCATCTTGTTGGGGAAAAACCTAGGAAGAAGATGAGCTGAGCTGTGACCCCAAAATATTAAAAAGGTGAAAAATTCACCATAATACCAAACACCCATAAGGGATACCGGATTCTTGGCATCCTCAAAAATCTTACGTGCATTAGTATTAAATATAATCAAATAAATTGCAGTTAGAAAGTTGTCACAGATATCATACAAATGAGGTCTGAAGTTTTCTTCCCATAGAATAGCACAATAAATAGAAACTGGAGGGTTTTTTGTCATTCAGTGCCATTTCATCAATGGAAATACAAAAGAAAAACACATTACATCTAATAAGTAAGCGTACATGAAAAACCCAAGTTTCCTGATTCGTGGTGTTTTTTGCAACTGAGCAATTGCATATTTGACATTGATGGAAAAATATGCACCTAATTGAAAGCGATGAAATAAATTTATGGTTATGAAATTCCTCAAATGAATCGAAACAGTTACTATTTAGTGCAATGCAAAATCTTTCTATCAATGGAGATTGTTTGCAGTTTGCAGCCACAGAGAAAAAAAAAGTGACGAAACTATCTAAAATTTTGGCTATGTTTAAACCACCTTATGAGTAAATCAACTTACAATCAAATATAAATGCGTTGTATAGAAATGGAGGTTAAATTATGATTACATATTAATTTCCCTATTTGACTGGTTCTTCAGGGCAGCTAGTTCTTACGTGTGTTGGGGAAAAAGCTTCTAATGTCAGAAAGTGGTTCCAATGTGGTCCCATGCAAAATTGTTGGGTCTTTGGTTTCGGATTGTTTTTGAGTGATTTGTCAATTATTTTTTTGACTTCCAACATCCGACAGAACAAAATATCAACGTTTGAGTGCGGGATAATAATGATTCTTGTGAAGCGATTATACTTCTGATTGATTACATCCAAGGTTAATTATTGAATTTGAAACGTTGGCATTGGAACGTTAGGAATACAAATTGAAGATTAAAATATTTTTCAACTTACGAGATCTAAGAATTACAAAATACATTCGAGTCGGAATGTCGTAGATAAAAAATTGGAATCTTAAGGGTTCTCACATCTAAAATTTGGCATCCATACAAAATTTTTAAATATGGGTATTGGGTACGTTGGAAAGACACAGTTTTGAAGGAAAAATTTGTCATCGAATGATGAAACAAGTTTATTATTTCAACAAAAATTGGATCAAAACAACATATTTCGAAAATAAAGCAAAATTTAAAGGGGATCCCATCATTTTTCAAAGGGAAGAATGGTGGGATTTGTTGTGGCTACAACACAACAATAAAATATGCACATACTGCCATGCATTACAATTTTAACATGAAAAAATATAAATGATAACAATAAGAAATCATGCATGCATGCACATACTACCTTGCATTAACATAGAGATTCACTATGATTCACTAATCTATACTTCTTACACACACACATCATAATTTTGAAAAAAAAAATCGTTCTCTTTTTTACATGTACAAGCATGTGTAATGCACCTATAAGTTTAATACTTGTTATATTATGGTTTCAATAGATAAAGTAAACCTTATAACATATTTAGTAACAATTTATCTTTTATGTTTTATTTTATTTTTATACTTATTGTTTTACTCAAATTAGAAATCTAAATTTAGGAAATACCAAATGTGAGGGTATTAGTTCATACTCTCAAATTTCCTATTTAATTAATATATTACAATTCAAATCATATATTATAGAATGAAAGCATGGACAATACAATAATGTTTTATTTTTAATATACTTTATACCCATATTTCATATCTATGTATTGTTCAAGAAATTCAATACATTACAAAATTACTATTCTATAGTAAATTAATTCAACATAGGCAACAATAGGAAAATATTATTTTCTTTATATTCTTTTAAAAGAACTACGAGTGTAAGGACTTATCTCTGATAACACTTGGATTGGATTTGGGAGATGTCACTATGGAAGGAATCTACCTTGCTCACAACTGATTAAGAGAATTATATTGAACCGTAAGTTACCCCACCTATAACATCTGGTTAGGTTCATGCACCCGTATTACCATATGGGGTATCTCACTTATCATGAGCACCTTTATTCCAAATTGCTTTTCATTTTCCCAATCCAAATTTGAATTAAAATAGAAGTTGAAGGGTAATTTTAATTACCAAAATTAACGAGCCTTTATGTTTTAACATCGTAAGTCTTTGTTATTACACAACCATAAAGTAACTAATTACTTTTAACTTTCTACATTTTATTCATATTTTCAAGAACCCCTATTTTATTTATTACATGGGGAAATTGGTGCATGACACTGTACCCTTGTAATTCAAGGAAAAGGGGAATTGGTTCCCCCCCCCCTTCATGACTCCCCTAGTGCGACCAGTTCACACGAATCATGTTAGTGAATAGTCATGTACTACTATACAAGAATATGTTAGAGATTTGGATATTGAATTCACCTCCTAACATTTTCCCAATTGAAGTTGATATCAAGGAAAATTTTAAGGGTGAAATGTAGCCCATGGGATCATTTTTACCTTTATTTCAAGAAAAATATTCGTCAATTTTCATTTTTTTCTAAATTGATTCACCCCAATTCCACAGGATAAAAAAATTTCACTCCAAAAATCACCATAATTGTCCATAAACTATATAAAATATTTTGAAATTCAAATCTTTTTAGAAAGATATTTCCCAAAATTTTATGGTGGAAATTTAAGAATTAGTAAGATTTTCCAAAGTTTGTACACTTTAAGAAAATTATGGATCCTTAAAATTTTCCCTGGTTGATATACATAAAGTTCCTTGCATATATTTTCTACTCATGTTCCATTTCCCAATGCTACATTCATCACATTTTCAGCAAGCCTAGAGAAATTTTGCACCATTCAAAATTGGGTATTATGACTAGATTCATAAGAATATCTATGGTATTCTTATCAGTATCAATTTTTTCGAAATGGATCTCATCTTGGTCCACCACTTTCCTTATAAAATGGTTCTTAATATCGATATGCTTTGTGTGATCATGAAATGTTGGATTCTTTAGTAAGTGAATGGAATTTTGGATATAACAATGCAAAGTGTTCTTACCATGCATCATCTTGAATTCATCTATCAATCTCTTTATCCATATTGCCTCTTTGCTGGCCTCAGTGGTTGATAAGGCCACCACTAGTTCCAACTTAGATTCTAGCTTACAACTACACTAGAAAGAGTGAATGTATATCATGTAGTAGGCTTTATTCCATCTCTATCTCCACCAAAATCAAAATCTGCAAAACCTTTAATATGTAAATATGTTGATCTATATCAAATAACAACATACGAAGTGCCCCTTAAATATGTGTATCCACTTTGCAACATTGTAATTCTACTTACTAGGTTTTTCCATGAATGTACTATTAATTCACATTGCATGGGAAATACCCAGTTTGGTGCTTACCATGGTGAGCACGAGGATCTCTATTATTGATGAATATAGTACACGATACATGATTGTATTCTATGATTATATGATGAGACATTGTTCAATAAAACAACTTGATGTGTGCAAGAAGTGGGGTGATAACTAGTTTTGCATTTTACATATTGAATCATTGTAGAATCTTATCTATATATAATTTTTTGACTTAACTAGATATTCCTACTTGTTTTTCCATGTGTATCTTCATCTTTAGAATCTTGTTGAACTTTGGTTCTCATTGATGTCAATTGATGTCAAAGAGGATTCAGTATCCTTGTGTCAGTTTGAAGAAGTATATGGAAGCAAGTTTGAAGAAATATATGAAAGCCACTTTGAAGAAGTATATGGAATTCATTTGGAAGAAGTACATAGGAAGTACATCCATATTATAGAAGTATATCCAGAAGTACATCTAGTTTGAAGAAGTACATAAGTTACATGTTCAAGTCTTAATTCCACCTATTCATGTTACTTCAAGGAAAGTCAAAAAGAGTTGGTTGGATAGCAATCAGGAGTGCGCGAAAGGCTTGGGAGCAAGAAGCGGTTGGACAGTTATGCAAGTCCTAGAAGTGCGCAAGACACACCAATCACAAGAAGTATACAAGTTGTTGAAGCACACAAGATTACCGAAAGGAAGTGGTGGCTAGACAAGTCAAGTGCGCAAGTCCCACAAGGGATGGTACATCAAGGGTGCAAGACCACACATGAAGTGGTTCTGAAGTGCATAAGACCCACAATTCAAAGGACCAAGTATGTGCAAGACTCACAAGGGATGACACCTTAATAGCGTAGAACATGACAAGTGGTAGAATCGTGTAGTAAGAAAAATCGTGAAGCAATGAAGAAGGGACACTATGACCAACTTGTGGACATACGGTCTATGCAAAACAAGTATAAATAAGAAGCCAAGTTGGAGAGTTGGAGTAATCTTGTAAGATAAAGAATGGAAGATACATATTTGACAAGCTTCTAATTATCGTGGCATTAAGGGCTCATGAAACCACAACAACATGATCTCGCAGAGATCCAAGTGTGCATGAGCAATAAGAAAAACTTCCTAATGTTGCGCATAATGATGTAGTATATATGTGATAGTTGCACAAAGATAGAAATGCAGAACTACAAAGTATGCACAAGTGCATGAGTACAAAATGATAGTATCATAGTTAGTACGTAGAAAGTCATAGATGATCTAAGACAAATGCATAGAGATAGAGTTGCAACACAACAAAATATGTGCATCATGAAGAGGGTAATATGAAAGAAGTGCAAAGAAAATAAAGGCACTATCATAGTTGATGTACAAAAGGTCACATATTATCTAAATACAGATGCACCAAGACAGAACTGTAATATACAAAAGGGTACGCAAAATGATCTGATATAGGTGTACAAAATCAAAACAGTAGCATAACAAAAGATGGGCAAAAACATAACAACGTAATGAAAAAGATAATAGATCGAAGAAGGTCATAAAGCATGAAGTTAGTTTTGTAATGTTGATGCAGTAAAGTGAAGTAAAGTCTGAAGTAAATTCAAGTATGTGATGCAGTACAAAGACAACAATATCACAGCATACAAAAGGTGCACACAGTAGAATGAACAAGAATTTATATGAAGAGTGCATAGGTTAGTAGAACAACAAAACAATATATTCTACAGTCATATCACGGCGGTAGTATGAGGCAAGGAGCAAGGGTTTGGTGCTTCCTTCCACTTGAAGCTGGTAAATCAGGGAGTTAGTGATTCCTTCAGTTTGGTGCCTGTAAAACCATGGGGTCGGTGCCTCCTTCTAGTGTGTGTTGGTAAACTTCAAACGTTGGTGCTTCCATTAATATAATCTTTTTAATATAAGAGAGCAATTCAGTGGTTTTCTCATGTTTGGGTTTCCACGTAAAAATTTGTGTGTTTTGTGTATTGCACATATGTGGATGAATGTTATTGTTTATGTGAATGCGTAATTTAAGTTCAAGTTTAACTATAATATGAAGTAAAAAAATTTCATAACTGCGTTAATACTGATTCATGCCCCCTTTTAGTATTAATAAGTATCTTCATCTCTAGAATATGATTTTCTACTAATAAATCCTTCATTTCAATTTTCCTATCCATTTGATCCTTAATATCAATTATTTTTCCATGCTAGGTCTTGCAAATGGTGTTGAAATATTGTAACTTCTAAGAATATTATAATTCTACTTTATTATACCGCAGATGTTTCATTCCTCCGTGAAGACCTTATTGTATATCCAGAGATGTTTATTCCTCCGTCGGAATGTGGTAACTTGGGTTATTAGACTTCCCTAGTGGGGGTCGGCCCTGTATGTATTATGTGGGTCAAAGGGTTATTAGACCACCCTAGAGGGGTCGGCCTAGTCAGTTGTAATGGGGTGTTTAACCCAGTGGTTAATTTGGGGCCGACCTACTTAATATAAAATACAAGTTGAAGTTGTGTATAAATAGAGGAGGTGTGTTCCTCATTTATCACACATTGCACTCACTTGTGAATAACACATTAGTGAGAGAGAGATATGTTGTGGAGGAGAAGGAGCTCATGGTTGTGGATTACATATTTGTATTTGCTGGTCATCTATATTGAGGAAGCTTTGTTGGGTTTTCTTCCCCATGAGGGTTTCCCAAGATAAATCTGTGTCTCTTATGTTTATGTTGTGCTTGTTGTTCTTTCAGTGATCTTGTATATGCTATTATTGTGAAATGGAATATAATGCTGATATTTCTGTCTTAGCATATTAAATCTTAACAATTGGCTTATCATCAACATACAACAACAAGATAATAAAACTATTGGTGGGCCCCAATTTTTCCATTTTTTATCAAATATTAAACTCATTTTGATATTCCTTTTGCCTCCAGTTTGATCCACTCGGGGCCAGGAAGCTGAGGGGGACAACAGTTCGACTGAATGAGTCAACTCTGTTATCATGGAAGCATAAGATATAGAATGAGCAAAGCAGGAAATAGATACATAGATAAACATAAATACACACAACCATATATGCAGGAATGCGAACTGATTTCTCTATTACGGGATGTGAATATATGAAAACAATTTCCAACTCGACATTCCTGTGTGCCTTGGTCTACATCCAGGCTCCAATGTGGATCTACTTCGACCATACCATGCACCCTTGTTGGAACAGAACGACTTGCACATAGGAGAGCCCGACGACATCCATCCAAATGTTCAGGAGCCTCTTCCTTGTGACACGATTGTGGGACAACACGTACGCCATACAAGGACGAACACAATTCCCTTATTTCAGGTTGCTAAGGAAGGCTAGATCCCAGCATAAGGAAAGTGGTACTCTGCTACCGAATTGACTGACAAGTTTCCTCACCTTCACAATCAAACAATGGGGATCATTGTTTCTTAAGGAAGGAGATCCGATCCAAATCACATATGGCATTATTGTTGAATACCGACATCTACTACGACAAGTCATCGTCAACACAACTCCGATGAGTTTCGACTTTGACACGGCTTCGATACACTCCATGACTTCGACACAACTTTGGCAAGTTGTTGAACTGCGACATGAATTCCACCCTTTTCTGTGACCTCACAGTTTCGCGACATCGACATACAATGTCAACATGTGACTTGTGACTATTGAACTTTGATAGACTATCTCTCTATCTTCCAATCTACTGTAACGGTTGAATTGCCGAATCGTTATAACATCTTTTGTAACTGAACATAACAGGAAGGAACCCAAGCGTCTCAACACTCTCTATATAATCATGTAAACTATTTTAATATACATATTATCAGTCTGGATATTTACATCTCGTAATAGAGAAATCAGTTCACATTTCTGCATATTTTTCTGTGTGTATTTTTGTTTATCTACGTAGTGTATTTCCTTCTTTGCTTATTCTATTTCATGTGCTTCTGTCATAACAGAGCCGACTCATTCAGTTGAACTGTTTTCCCCCTCAGATTCCTAGCCCCGAGTGGATCATTGGTATCAAATTAGAATCAAATTTAATTCAGATATTTGTCACAATGCATCAACTTTTTTCGTGCCTACATTTTGCGTAGACACTTCCAGTGAAGTTACCTGACTTATGTCAGTTCAAACTTGCTCGCAAAATTGGAAATCCAAGCAAACACTACCTCCACAGATGGCAGAAGAAACAGGAGAAAGACATGCAATCGAAGAGACACATCAGCTCATAGAGTAAGCATTGGCTCGACAATGAACTCAAATGTTTTCCCAATTCAACAAGATTCTCATGCGATTTTCTTTTACTTCAGGATCATTTCCGATGAGAACCAACTCTGAAAAAATCAGCGCCTTCAAAGTGCAAATGAATTTGGACATACTGAATCTAAAAGGAAAGATTGACGCTGAATCCGTCGACAATTGGGTTCAACAATTGGAGTCATATTACTCTGTTAATCAACTCTCAGAAGCTGACAAGATCACCATTGCATCCTTAAAGATGTCAACATATTTGCACTGCTCGTGGGATAATCTTTCGACAAAGATGGAGAAAAGTGGAGACCCCATCGAAACATGGGATAAATTTGTCAAACACATCTGAAAGGATTTTTACCCACTGAAGTAGGTTGAGCAATAGTATAAGAAGTAGCAACAATTGAGGAAATGGAAAGACCAGTGCGTGCAAATCTACATCGACGAGTTCTATCGAATCATGGCTATACTTGGTGTCCAAGAAGAAGAAAAAATACTTGTTATGAAGTACGTTAGTGGATTATACCAATACATTCAGTAGGACATGGAGTTCCTAACTATCAATACGCTTTGGGATGCATTCCACTATGCCAGTAAACTTGAAACCAAGTAGAAGGGAAAAATGCACTTCACGACAAAGCCGACATCAGGACGACCACCCAACAAGAAGGCACCAGCCGACTTCAACAAGTCAAAATCTTCTTAGCTGACTCCACCAAAGCCAAATCACGGCAAGAATCCTTTTCATAAAAAGGAACATAGCAAACAACCGATCTAGAAATGGCGCGATTACCATCACTCATCTTGGCATGATAGGTCTGAAATCAAAGCTCTGAAGACCTTTCAGAAAATGTGTTGACATCTGACGCATTCGACAAGACTGTGCCAGAATATGACCCAGAAGCAATGACTCTTTTCACATCAATAACTCGAGCAGCCTCGACCATCATCGACGAGGAAGAACATGAGCGCCTGTTCCATTCACATATATGGGTTCAAAATAATCCATTGCATCTGATTGTGGACAACGGGAGGTAGAAGAACTTTGTTTCTTAAGAACTTGTGAAGAAAATAGGTCTTGTGACCACTCCACATCCTAATCCTTACAACATCGATTGGATGAAGGATCGACAAGAGCTAAGGATCACCCAAAAATGCAAGCTCGCATACTTCATAAATCCTTTTGAAGATGAAGTACTCTGTGATGTGGCACCTCTCTATGTAGCTAACAGCCTATTTGGAAAACCTTACCTATGGGATTGCCATGGAAGTTACGAGTCATGACCGCAGGAGGTGATTGTCAGAATCACAGATCAGCGATACAACATACCAGAACGATCACCTACACCAATGGTTTCCTTGGTATCTACTAAACAAGCAAAGAAGCTCATAAATCATGCTCAGAAGTTCTCATTGATTATGATAAAGATGAAACATTCTAGGAATACTGCAACAACTAATTAATTCATCTACCAATGCAACTCCCGAAAGAAGTAGAAGATCGACAATATTCTTGATGAGTACCATAAACTATTTCATGTTCCTGAAGGAGTACCACTACATTGTCAGGTAAAACACTCTATTGAACTTTCTCCTAGTTATTCTTTTCCTAACGCATCTGTCTACAGAAGATCCATTCTAAAAAATGAAGAGATTCGCAGACAAATCCAAGATTTCATCGACAAAGGCCATATCCAACCCAGCTCCTCCCCTTGTGGAGGTCTAGTCATCCTGGTTCCAAAGAAAGAAGGGACTTGGTGCATGAGCATCGACTACAGGGCACTCAACAAAATATCAGTGAAGAATCGGTACCCTCTACCACGGATAGATGAGCTCATCGACTGTCTGAAAGGTGGTAAATTATTTACTAAGCTCGACCTCAAGTCGGGATATCATCAGATTCCAATCAATCCCTCAGATGTATGGAAAACTGCTTTCAATACCAAGGAATGTTGTTTGAATGGTTTTTCATGCCTTTTGGCTTAACCAATGCACCTGCGACCTTCATGCAATACATGGATAACATTCTTCGAGCTTTCATCGACAAATGGGTCATTGTCTATCTTGATGACACGTTGATTTTCAATCGATCATGGGAAGAACATGTCTGACAACTTCAACAAGTCCTCAACACTCTCCAACAACATCGGCTCTACTTGAACATGGAAAAGTGTTACTTTGCGACGAGAAGCATAAATTATTTGGGGTTTTTAATTGACTCTGTAGGCATTCACATTGACCCAGAAAAATTACAAATTTTTAAATATTGGCCCATTCCTTACAGCATTCAATAACTAAGAAGTTTTCTTGGTTTGAAAAATTTCTATCGACGATTCATACTCAGCTTCAGTCACATAGCCTGGCCCTTGAATTAGTTCACAAATGGAAGTGGGAAAACTTTCTTTAAATGGACACTGACACAACAAGCAGCTTTTGAACAACTCAAACAAAAACTCTGCATTGCACTAGTACTTGTGTTACCTTATTTACATAAGCCCTTTGATATTGAGACGGACGGATCGGACTATGCCTTGGGCGCAGTGATCACTCAGTCTCATCACCCATTCGCTTTTCATTCCAAAAATTTTAACGACACTGTTAGAAGATATTTGACATACGAAAAAGAACTGTATGCCATTGTGCAAGCTGTCAAGCAATGGAGGCATTACATCCTTAGAAAGGAAACGATCATCCTCACTGACCATAAGCCTCTTCAATTCGCTCTGACACAATCAAAACTTCAAACAACTCGACAGCTTAAGTGGATTAATTACCTACAACAATTCCATTTGGTAATTATGCATCTGAAAGGTAAATTTAATGCCGCCACCAATTGTCTAAGCAGACCTCCCAATACTCCTCTTTTCATAGTGATGAGTATTCAGGGATATGACACCACTACTTGGCCTCAATTGTATCAGGAAGACATCGAATTTTCACCAGTCTATCGACAGCTTCAGACTGACAAGTCATCGACTGCCGACTATTTCCTGAAAGATACCTTGCTATTCAAGCTCGAAAAGCTTTGTGTATCGACCGGGGAGCATTGACAACAACTCATTTGGGATGCGCGCTACAACAATACTACATGACACTTTGGAGTAGAAAATACACTTCTATAAAGTATAAGTGTTTCTTTTGGCCTTCACTTAAAACTGATTTCAACAAGTAAATTCGATCATGCATGGTTTGTGCCATTGCTAAACCACCTAATCGACGACGGGGATTGTGCACACCTCTGCCAGTTCCTAGTTGACCATGGGAATCTATTTCCATGTACTAGTTGACAGGATATCCTACTACCAAACATCAGCATGATGTGATCTTAGTAGTAGTCGACAGATTTTACAAGATGGCCATTCTCATACCATGAAATAAGACAACGACATCACAACAGATTGTTGAGCTCTTCTTCACACATGTTTGGAAACACTTTGGTTTACCAACAACCATCATTTTCGACCGATATGGCATATTTGTCAGCATCTTTTGGATGACCCTTTGGAAACAACTAGATACATGACTCTAATTGTAGATAGCTTTCCATCCTCAGACCGATGGACAGACAGAAGTTGTGAATCGCTTGGTCTTACAACTACTTCGCATGTATGACCATAAGCATCGACGAACATGGGATGAAATTCTTCCATACATACAGCATAACTACAATCATGCTCATCACAACTCTACAGGGAAGAGTCTATTTTAGATCTGTTATGGATTTCAACTCTCAGTGCCTATCGACTTAATCAGCTTCTCAACATAGTCAAACTCCGACACCGAACATAGCCAGCGAGAAGTAGACAAAGCATTGAAGTTTCGAGAACAGATTTGTGACATCCAGCGACAAGCCTAGGATATGTTGCATAGAGAAAACATGAAAGCTAAGGCCCGACATGATAAGTATCGTATCCCTCATTCATTCCGAATTGGGGATAAGGTCCGGTTACATATCAAGAACGAGCGCTTCACTGGCCCATTCAAGAAGCTGAAACCTTTGCGATATGGTCCATACAGTATTCTTCAGCAGATTGGCAAAAACGCTTTCGAGCTCAACATTCCTACATGCCTTGGTCTACATCTAGTCTTCAATGTGGATCTACTTCGACCATACCATGCACCCTTCTTGGAACAGAATGAATTGCACACAACAGAACACCACGACATCCATCCAGATGTTTAGGAGTCTCTTCCTTGCGACACCATTCTGTGACAATGAGTATGCCATACAAGGATGAACACAATTCCCTTGTTTCAGGTTGCTAAGGCAAGCCAAATCCCAGCACAAGGAAAGTGGTACTCTACTACTGAACTGACTGACAAGTTTCCTCACCTTCACGAGCAAACAATGGGGACCATTGTTTCTTAAGGAAGGAGGTATGATCCAAATCGCAGTTGGCATTATTTTTGAATGCTAACATCTACTACGACAAGCCATTGTTGACACAACTCCGATGAGTTTCGACTTTGACACAAATTTGGCAAGTTGTCGATTTGTGACATGATTTCGACACGTTTTGCGACCTCACAGTTTTGCGACATTGACAGACAGCATCGACCTGCGACTTGCGCAACATGATCTTGCGACTTGCGACTGTCCAACTCCGACAGACTATCTCTTTGTCTTCCAGTCGACTGTAATGGTTGAATTGTTGAATCGTTATAACTTCTTTTGTAACTCAATGTAACGGGCAGGAACCCAAGCGTCTCAACACTCTCTATATAAGCATGTAAACTATTGTAATATACATCTTATCAGTCTGTATCTTTACATCCCTTAAAAGAGAAATCAGTTCACATTCCTACATATTTGTCTGTGTGTATTTGTGTTTATCCGCGTAGTGTATTTCCTGCTTTTCTTATTCTATTTCTTGTGCTTCTGTCATAACATAACCGACTCATTCATTGGAACTGTTGTCCCACTCCACTTCCTAGCCCCGAGTGGATCACATTTACTCTCATTTTCAGCATATTTTCATCCACTTTATATCTTTCCATGAAGGTAGTATTCTAGTTTAATTAATGGCATTACACTAATAATTGTTAAGCATTTTAGAAGTATTTTTGTAATTTGTGTCTAATTTGTAGGATGAGTATGCTATAGAATAGATCATTGGAAGATGTGTTGTAATCAAATGCTAGGAATCCACTATAGAAGTTTCCTTTTTTTTGGAACCACCATCACTATTCCAAGATAACAATATCCCTTTGTTGTGTATCTGATAGTTGTAGTTTCTATGACTCTATCCGAGTAATCTTTGTTCCATGTCTATTATAGCTATAACTGTGATACTTATATGAGTCTCCACAATTGTCCATTATAATTATCATTACTATAGGTCATGTATTGTTGACATTTCATATTTCCTATATTAAATAACTACAACCAGTTGCTACATCAATAGAACATGGGAAGTGCATCAAACAATTGTACATGATGCAGATCTACAACAAGAATCCATTAGGGAATTTACAAGTCAACCATTTGGTTGCTATGATTTGATGTAATTGTTATATTGTAAAGTATCTTACATGAACGACTACAATATCTCTAATTCTATGGTACGTTTCCTTTAAAACAAGTTATTAATTTGTTATGAATTTTATCTTATAAAAGAGGCATGAGCCCTCCTATAGAAGTAGCATAGGCAATAGATAAAGGGACATCTAGAATATATTTTGCTATGATCATTATCATAAATAAAGATATCTATGTTTAGTCCATGATTTCCTAAGTTGAAGCATACTCATGTGAATTATGTTTCAACTATTGAAGTTCTTCTAGCACCCTGCTATGTAGAGCAAGGGCCCACTATTGGGGATGAAGTGTTGCATTTCATTTATATTTAATAGTTTAGTTTATTTCTTGTTTTAGTTTTATAGAAAGTGTGTTTTAAGTTTGTTTTCAATTCTATTTTGTTTTCTACAAAACAATTAATCAAATCATTTGCTCGACCTTATAATGAGTTGTTTGTTGTAGACCCACATATGTGTCAATGAGTCTATTTGTAGAAAAACCACATATTTGTCAATGATTATGTTTTCGACTACTCCTATATTTAATGATAAGTGTGTTATTTGTTAGAATAATTAACCATCTAGACATTAGTTTTATGCATTTTTATGCCTCCAAGTGTCTTAAACTGAGTTAGTTGGCTCCAGAGTGCATTAATTTGTCCACACAGTCAATTTCATCCACAAGTGCACCCCACTTTTTTATTTTAAAGTAGCTTTTATGGGAAAGAGCACTCATCCTTCTTTTATCCATCTTTTATGAGTTCAAAGCAGCTTTTGTCTGCTTTTCTCTTGGATTGGGATGTGCATGTAGAAATAGGATGAATAGGGAAAGGTTGTTACTTTGTAATATACTAGATCAAATTTGATTGATATTATCTTAAAAATGTTAATGCTTATGGTAGAATTTTTGCAAACAGAAACTAGTAAAGAAACTAGTTAGGGAATAACTGAACAATGGCTCAATTTGATGACTCTTAGATTAGATATTAGATGAATTAAGGTTATTACAAATGTATGGGGATGTGTGTAGTAGAGAATAGGGCAGAAAAAGGTCCAATTTATAATTCCTATGCACAAAGCACTGGAGACTTTTACTTTTGAACAATAAGATGAATCTGGTGTCTACTTTGATGCTTTCTAGTCCTCCCAACATATGCATACTAGACTTGGGATTTTATACTAGATGTGAATAGAGGGTATGTCAGGTATAAAAATATATAATAGATAATAGATAATTTTTTATTGGGATTTGGGAGGCTATAGAGCGATTTGGGATAAAAATTGGTCAAGGGCGCTAAGCAGGATTGCTCACCTATCACATTTCCAAACTCTCCAAAAATTACTCAGATGGATCCAAATTCTCAGGACAGGGTTTTTGGTTCTTAATTAATGTCTCAGGAACCACATACATTCAATAGAACAAAAAATATACCTTCATATAAATTTTACTTGCCAAAATGGAAAAACTAGTCATTTGTTTGTGCTCAAAGAGCTAGTCTTCGAATTAATGGTTCCAAAATTCCTCAAAGGCTTGCAAATATCAGTTATGGAATTAAAGGGGATCCTGATACATCATATGGAACAAAAAAAGGTTGAAATAACTGGTCTTGAACAAATAATAAATATATTTAATCATTTAGACCATCAATGCATCTCCAATGCTAGAAATATTACATTATTGAGCAAATAGGCCTGAAATAAGTAGAAGGAGAGGGAAGGATGATATGAAACCAATATGTGACAGATATTAGAGGTATTGTATTCTAATGAAGTGTGCACTAAGTGTCCTGGGATGCACTGGAATTCTCCACTGAAATTAAGTGCCTCTCTCTAGTGAAAACACCCAATACTCCCTCCAATGATACTCTGACTCATGCACACTCACATACGGCTTATGAACCTTCAATTTTGGATTGATATGAACCTATATGATAGTTAACACTGAATATTTGGTGTGCACTGAGCCTTCTGGGATGAACTGGATTCCTCCCTTGAATTGTAGCACCTCCTTCTGATGGGATCTTTGAAGACTCTCTCCAATGTACCATGTATGATCATAACTCCCTGGAAGCTTATATTATTATTATTATTGGAGTGGACTGTTAGTTTTTCATAATTTACTTCAATTTGATCTAGGATATTAACTAAGAGAACAACATGTACAACATATCTACAGCATATCAATCATGGACATAATAATGCAAGCACACAAGAGACAATAGACACATAGAGTTTCACTGGGGAAAACCATAAAAGTGAAAAACCCCACAACTTCCTCAGAGATAGATAGACCAATGATACAACCCAATCATAAGATATATAGTCCTAGCAGCAGCTTCTCCTCCTCCACTAGTGTGCCACTCTCCAAAGAGTGTAGGAGTGAGTAAGTGAGTGATCAAATAGAGTGCCTCCTGCACTCTTATTATACTTGAATTGACTTGCCTAATAACCTTTACTAGGTAGGCTTTAACTTAACCACATAAAATAATACTGACAGGGATGACCCCCAATAGGGTGTTCTAATAACCCTTTGACCCACATGACTTATACAGGGTCGACCCCACCAAGGTGGTCTAATAACCCATCAAGTATAAGTTACGACACTTACAATATAAATGACGACACTTCCGTATAGAGGAATAATAACATCTCTATAGGAATACAATATACATATATGAAATGTTAGTTTTTTAGAATTTACTTCAATCTGATCTAGGATCTTAACTCAGAGAACAACATGTACAACATATCTACAGCATATCAATCATGGACACAATAATGCAAGCACACAAGAGACACAGAGTTTACTTGGGGAAAACCATAAAGGTGAAAAACCCCAATAAATTCCTCAGAGATAGATAGAGCAATGATACAACCCAAGCATAAGAGATAGACATATCCTAGCAGCAACTTCTCCTCCTCCACAAATGCGCCTCTCTTCAACGAGTGTGTGAGAGAATAGAATGAATGAAATAGAGTGCCTCCCGCACTCTATTTATACTTGACTTGACTTGCCTAATAGCCTTTACTAGGTCGGACTTAACTTAACCACATAACATAATGCTGACTGGGCTGACACCCAATAGGGTGGTCTAATAACCCTTTGACCCACATGGTCGACCCCCAATAGGGTGGTCTAATAACCCTTCAACCCACATGACTTATACAGGGTCAACCCCAACAAGGTGGTCTAATAACCCGTCAAGTATAAGTTACGACACTTACAATATAAATGACGACACTTCCATATAGAGGAATAATAACATCTCTATAGGAATACAAACACTTCCGTATAGAGGAATAATACCATCTCTAGAGGAGTACAATATACATATATGAAATACATTCCGAAGTTACATATACATCAACACTCCCTCTTAACTAGGAAGGTATTTCTCGACACAGGTCTTCTAGCACTAGTCTTCTTTTCTGGATCATCATTAGCAAATCATCGTCCTTGAATTATCATCATCATCACTGCTACTACTATCTCAATCAATCTCTAATCTACTCGTCATAGGAAGTTCTACAGAGCCATTCCTTTTTCATACTGGATGTAGGCCCACCATCTGTAGGTCTTCATCATCACTGGCCATACTGTGGAATCCTAAGGACTTATTATGTGCATCACAAAACCTGGCTAAAGCATCCCAGGCTGTTATGAGCACTCAGCTCTACCTTGTTAAATTTTGAGTATTAAATCACAATACTATAGGATCTTTGCTGAGAGAATAACATCTACAGTATATCAATGCATGACAATCATAATATGACAAGCATCACAAGAATCAAAAGCATAGAGACAAGAGACACAGAGTTTCTGTGGGGAAAACCCTAAGGTGAAAAACCCCACAACTTCCTCAGAGATAGAGAGAGCAATGGCTCAACCAAAATACAACCAAATAACACTGAGATAGTCTCCTAGCAGATGATCCTCCTCCTCCTCACCAGTGCACCACTTTTCAGAGAGAGAGTGAGTTGCTTTTCTGAGTGAGTAAAATAGAGATCTCCTATCTCTATTTATACTCACCTTTTTGCCCAGTGACCTACTGGGGCTGACTTGTCTACTTAGATACACCCACATTATATTATATATTAATCAGGGCCGACCCCATAAGGTGGTCTAATAACCCATCGGCAAGTACCCACACTTACGACACTTGTCAATCCACATGACAACACTTCCTTATAGAGGAATAACCCATCTCTTATAAGGGTACAATAAATATATATATAATATACAGATGAAATACATTCCGAAGTTACATATACATCAACACTCCCTCTTAACTAGGAAGGTATTTCTCGACATAGATCTGCTAGACAAGTCTTCTTCTCCAGATCATCATCATCGATGCATCGTCATCATCATCGTCACTGCTGCTACTATCTCAACCAATCTCTGACTCTACTCGTCATAGGAATTTCTACAGAGCCATTCCTTTTTCATACTAGATGTAGGCCCACCACCTGCAGGTCTTCATCATCACTGGCCATACTGTGGAATCCTCAGGACTTATTACGTGCGTCACAAAACCTCGAAAGAGCATCCCAGGCTGTTACGAGCACACAGCTCTACCTATAGGATCTCCCAGGGCACCGAATTACATGTGACCTCACCACAAAACCTCGGAAGAGCATCCCAGGCTGTTATGAGCACACAGCTCTACCTATAGGATCTCCCAGGGCAAGGAATTACATGTGGTCATGGAAAAACCTCGCAAGAGCATCCCAGGACTGATTACGGGCACACAGCCCAACCTATCGGATCTCCCAGGGAACCGAATTACATGCCATAGGACAAAACCTCGAAAGAGCATCTGCCAGATATCCTAGGGAACCAAATTACATGCCATAGGCAAAACCTCGAAAGACTATTTGCAGATCTCCCAGGGCACCGAATTACATGTCCTCCGAGAGAAAAACCTCGAAAGAGCATTTGCTAGATGTCCCAGGGCACCGAATTACATGCCATATGAAAAACCTCGAAAGACCATCTGCAAATCTCCCAGGGCACCAGATTACATGCTCATCTGCACAACCTGATCCACGGCCACAGAGTATCAACCTGATACTCACCATACATCATCCTGATGTGTCCATGATCATCCTGATCATCATCACTGCAATGTTCTGCTGCATGTCATCTGGAGCAACATCCTGAAGCTCGTCATCTATGATCATCCTGATCATCACTGCAACATCCTGCTGCATGTCATCATACCTGATCCACCTGATCATCAATGCATCTACCTGATGCATACCAAGTATCTACCTGATACATATCATCATACATGATCCTCCCGATCATCAATGCATCTACCTGATGCATACCACGTATCTACCTGATACATATCATCATACATGATCCTCCTGATCATCAATGCATCTACCTGATGCATACCAAGTATCTACCTGATACATATCATCATACATGATCCTCCTGATCATCAATGTATCCACCTGATACAAATACAAATACATGATACATATCACCATACATGATCCACCTGATCATACAATGTATCCACCTGATACATATACAGATACATGGTCGAAGCATCCAACATGATGCATATACAAAATACATACACATGATCCAACTGATCATATCCAGCATCTAACATGATGCATACATACATAAATGATCCAACTGATCATATCCAGCATCCAACATGATGTGTACATACATACATAAAAATGATCCAACTGATCATATCAAGCAGAAACCAGAACATCATCCTGATGCTCATCATCCAGCGCTTACATCCACAGCCATGTGAAGGATCCTCCTTCCAACATGCTTGGAATGGCTTCAGCAAATGTGTCCATCACTTCTTCCTCGAAGTGTCCTCGATCTGAAGAACGCCAAGCGTCTCTCTGAAGTACTCGAGCTTCACTCTGGCTAGTGGCTTCGTCAGCACATCTGCAATCTGCTCGTCTGTCGCAACATACAGGAGATTCATAGCTCCTCTCTGCACCATATCCCTGATATAGTGATATTTGATCTCTATGTGTTTCAACCTGTCATGAAACACTGGGTTCTCGGACAGCTTCACACAAATCTGGTTATCACAGAAGATACCAGTAGCCTCCAACGGGAGATCAAATAACTCAGACAGTAGCTTCCGTAGCCATACTGCCTCACAACTAGCTGAGCAGGCTGCAACATACTCTGCCTCAGCTGTACTCAGTGCTACGCAGGACTGCTTCCTGCTAAACCAAGAGATCACACCTGATCCCATACTGAAGCAGCACCCAGATGTGCTCTTCCTATCTACAGCACTGCCAGCCCAATCTGAATCAACATAAACCTGTAGGTTAAACTTTTGATTTGCTTCATACTTGAGCCCATAATCCATTCTACCCTTCAGGTACCTCAGAACATGCTTTACAGCAACCAGGTGAACACTCCTCGGATCCGTCAGGAACTGGCTCAATGTGTTCACAGCAAAGAAAATGTCTGGTCTCGTGTTCGTCAGGTACATCAAGGACCCAATCATCTGACGATACATAGAGACATCAACTGGCTCAGTTGAAGCATCACATAGAAGCTTCAGATTCGATGCCATCGGTGTGGCCATGGCCTTGCAATCCATCATCCTGAATCTCTTCAGGATATCTACTGTGTACTTCCCTTGACCAAGGAAGATCCCACCTGCATTCTGCCACACCTCCATACCTAGGAAATAGTGCATCATTCCCAAATCTTTCATATCGAATTCAGTTGCAAGCTTCCTCTTAGTATCTGCAATCAATCTGTCATCTCCTGTCACAAATAGGTCATCCACATACAGGAGTAGAATCACTGGATTCCCTTCCTCAACCTTGTAGTAAAGGTTGGAATCCGCTTTACTCTTGGTAAAGCCCAAGCTAGATAGGAAACTGTCCATCCTGCCATACCAAGTTCTGGGAGCTTGCTTCAAGCCATACAAGGCTTTCTTCAATCTGCACACATATGAATCTGCACACATATGACTCCCTGTCATGTATTTCAAAACCAAGTGGCTGTTCCACATATACTTCCTCTTCAACTACACCATTTAGGAAAGCAGTTTTGACATCCATCTAGTGTATTTTCCATTTCATAGCTGTAGCCAGGGCAAGTACTGTTCTGATGGAAGTATACTTGGCTACAGGTGCAAAAGTTTCTTCATAATCTATTCCCTCTTTCTGAGAGAATCCACGAGCTACGAATCTTGCTTTGTATTTTTCCACATTGCCATCTGCAGCATGCTTGATTTTGAAGATCCATTTAGAAGTCACAACAGACTTCTCTTTAGGTCTTGGGACAACATCCCAAACATCATTCTTCATTATTGATTGGTATTCCTCAACCATGGCATCCTTCCATTCTTTCTTTTCCGCTGCTTCTTCATAACTGGAAGGCTCTTTGTTCATAATGTCACAGAGTAAAGCAACATAGCTGGTCTGTGATCTGGTTCTCTTCTTTGCTCTGTGTTCTTCTTCTGGAATACCAAATCTTTCTGCATCTTGAATGAGCTCTCTAGCCCATACAGGTTTCCTCTTGTGAGAGTTATCCTCACGGGGTGGATCTACAGGTTCTTGTGGATCTTCAAACTCATGAACAGCTTCTGGAACTACTTCAGTCATGGTAGTGTCCTGAAATCTTGTTTCCTTAGGTTCTTCATAAACTTCAGTAGGTGCCTTCCTTGATTTGATGAATGCTGAGTTTTCATCAAATGTTACATCCCTGCTGACATCAATCTTCTTGAACCCTGGAAAGTATATTCTGTAAGCCTTCGAGCTTTCACTGTAACCCACAAAGATACCCTTCTTTCCTGAAGGATCTAGTTTAGTCCTCTTTTCCTTTGGGACATGAGTGTATACTGGACAACCAAATATTCTGAGATGACTGACTTCAGGTTTCCTACCAGAAAAGACCTCTTTTGGTGTCTTGTTGTCCAATATCTTGTGGGGTGTTCTGTTCTGCACATATACAGCTGTTCCAGCTGCTTCTGCCCATAGATGCATAGGAAGATCTTGGTCATGCAACATTGCCCTTGCTGCTTCCATGATAGTTCTGTTCTTCCTTTCTGCAACACCATTATGTTGAGGATTATAAGGAGCAGTCAACTCCCTCTTAATCTCTGAATCACTGCAAAGTTTCTTGAAGTCACTTGAGGTGAATTCTCCACCATTGTCAGATCTGAATGTCTTGATTTTCTTGTCAGTTTGATTCTCCATCAAGGTTTTGAATTCCTTAAATTTATCAAGCACCTCATCTTTTCCCTTCAAGAAGTATACCCAAGTCTTCCTGGAGAAGTCATCAATAAATGATACATAGTAAACATACCCACTCAGGGAACTGGAAGACAAAGGGCCACATACATCTGAGTGGATGATTTCTAGGATGTCTTTTTCCTTGCTTTCACTGCTTGGGAAAGCCTTCTTAATGTTCTTACCTTTTGCACATCCTTTGCAAACACCTTCATGTTTGGTCTTGATTTCAGGAAGACCCTCTACTGCCTTGCTTGCAATTGGAAGTGCCCTATAGTGCATATGAGCAAGTCTTCTATGCCAAAGTTCACTTGGCTCCATAGATTCATGCACCATGGCATGTTCAGGTTGTCCCTTCAATTTATACAAGCCTCCCTCTTGCTCTCCAATCACTACTGCATCATCTATGGTCTTTCCCTTTGGCCACATTAGGACTTTTCCATCCACAAATGCAACCCTCATACCTTTTGCATCCAATGCAGAGATGGAGAGTAAGTTCTTCTTGAGTCCAGGTACATAAAGTACTTCTTTCATCTTCAATGATTTTCCAGAATCTAGGTTGTAGGAGGCTTCACCACTTCCTTTGATTGGATATTGATAATCATCCCCAAGTTTCACCTTATGAGGTGATTCATGTTCAGATAGGTTCACAAAGGATTCCTTGAACCCATTCATGTGTTTGGAAGCCCCACTATCAATCAACCAGTCATTACAACCATGATAAATAGTACCTGTGAGAGCAGAGATCAGAACATACTCTTCTTCACTTGATGAGTCATCATCACTATCACTTTCTGCCCTAGCCTTCTTCTTTGGAGGTTCATCATCTTCGGCAGCATGAGCATGAAACCTTCTTTTGCTGCCCTTCTTCTTCTTACTGGAGTTGTTGTTATTATCCCTTTTGTTCTTGGGACAATCTGAAGCAAAGTGACCCTTCTCATTGCATGTGAAGCATCTTAGGTCTTTCTTGTTCTTTTGATAGGATCTATTGTGGCGAGAGTGATCCTTCTTGGCTTTGCTTCTTTTGGTGTGAGTTGCAAGAGCTTGATCTTCACCTCCCATCTTTTCTTCATGAGATATAAGTCTAGCTTCTTCTTGAGAGCATTCTTCCCGAAGTCTACTGAAGGAGATCAACTTCTTCCTTGCACAAATTCCTTGAATAAAGGAATCCCATGATCTGGGTAGGCCATTTAGAGTGGTCATCACCACTTCACCATTCTCCACCATTTCATCTACTGCTTCTAATTGTTCCTTGATCTGGGAGACCCTTGAAAAGTAAGATTGAATGGTTTCTCCATTCGGAAACTTCACTGCTTTCAATTGGTTCCACAGGGTCATCTTCCGATTTATGTTCTTTCCTTCAAATAGCTTGGTCAAAGATTCAAACATCTCCTTGGGTGTCTTAAGAGAAGACACATGAGGTATGAGATGGTCTTTGATAGAATCAGCAATGATTCTCTTTTCCTTGACCAAGTTCTTCTTGTGCAATGCCTTGGCTTCTTCATCCTCTGGGATAGGGATGTCTTCTTTCACATATGAGTCCAACTCATTCTCTTCCAGGATTAACCCAATCCTATACTTCCAGGCTCAGAAGTTATCATCCCCTTCAAGCTTATCCTCAAGCTTAGTGTGGAGAGACATCTTTAAGAGTACTTCAAATGGAAATAGAAAAGATTTAGGACTTACCACTTGAAGTGCTGAAAACTGGATCTGGTCCTGGATTAGGGTTTGTCAGAGAAACCCTAAAAATTCAAAATGTGAATTTCAAAATTCCGAAAGGATAGAAAGATGTGCCTTGGAGAGATAATCAACCTAGTACATTCAGAATTTGAGATCAACAAAGTCTTTCCCTTCAAAATTGCCTTTTTGTCCTCCCGGGTTCACTAGGGAGAGCCCTAAATTAGGGTTTGAGTTTTTGGGAGATCTACCCAGCCAAAAATCTCAATCCAAAGCTCTAACCTTCAATTTTTGCAAGGATCTTCCAGTTGTGCCTTCAGTTTCCAGAAATTCCTATTTTTGTGGAAACCCTAAGTTTTAGGGCCAAATCTGAAAATGCTCGGAACTGAATTCTTATTGGACAGATAGATGCGCCTTGATGAGTAGATCCAATCTACTATACTGAATTTCAAAAATCTGTGGAGAGAAACCCAATAAACAAGGAATACAAGCTTCCGTCACTGCAAAATGTCTTCTTCTCAGTTAAGCTCTGATACCATGTTAAATTTTGAGTATTAAATCACAATAATATAGGATCTTTGCTGAGAGAATAACATCTACAGTATATCAACGCATTACAATCATAATATGACAAGCATCACAAGCATCACAAGCATCACAAGAATCAAAAGCATAGAGACAAGAGACACAGAGTTTCCGTGGGGAAAACCCTAAGGTGAAAAACCCCACAACTTCCTCAGAGATAGAGAGAGCAATGGCTCAACCAAAATACAACCAAATAACACTGAGATAGTCTCCTAACAGATGATCCTCCTCCTCCTCACAAGTGCGCCACTTTTCAGAGAGAGAGTGAGTTGCTTTTCTGAGTGAGTAAAATAGAGATCTCCTATCTCTATTTATACTCACCTTTTTTCCCAGTGACCTACTGGGGCCGACTTGTCTACTTAGATACACCCACATTATATTATATATTAATCAGGGCCGACCCCATAAGGTGGTCTAATAACCCATCGGCAAGTACACACACTTGCGACACTTATCAATCCACATGACGACACTTCCTTATAGAGGAATAACCCATTTCTTATAAGGGTACAATAAATATATATATAATATACAGATGAAACACATTCCGAAGTTACATATACATCAACATACCTGTCGGATCTCCCAGGATCACATTACATGTGACCCCATCACAAAACCTGGCTTTAGCATCCCAAGCTGTTACGAGCACACAAATCTACCTGTCATATCTCCCAGGAGCACATTACATGTGATCTCACCACAAAACCTAGTTGTAGCATCCCATGATGTTACAAGCACATGGCTCTACTTGTCCGATCTCCCAGGAGCATATTACATGTGGTCAAGGCAAAACCTGGTTGTAGCACCCCAGGATGTTACGAGCACTCGGCTCTACCTGTTGGATCTCTGAGGAGCACATTACATGCCATAAGACAAAACCTCGAAAGAGCATCCCAGGATGTTACGAGCACACAGATCTACTTGTCAGATCTCCCAGGGTTGGATTATATGTCCTCCCAAAGAAAAACCTCAAAAGAGCATTTTCTAGATATCCTAGGGCCACATTACATGCCATAGGAAAAATCTTGAAATACTATCTGCAAACCTCCCAGGGCTAGATTATATGCTTATTTGCACAACCTGTCCATGACCACAAAGTATCATCCTGATACTCATGATCATCATTCACGAAGCACAACCCAGATGCACATCACACATCACTTACATCTACGCCATGGGAGAACACATATGCAACCATGTGAGAATGGCATAACACTTATATTGCAGCTATGGGAGAACACATCTACAACCATGCTCAAATGGCCCAACACTTATACCATAGCCATGGGAGAACACATCTGCAACCATGCTTGAATGGTCGTAGCACTTATATCGCAACCATGGGAGAACACATCTACAACCATGCTCGAATGGCCCCAACACTTATACCGCAGCCATGGGAGAACACATCTACAATCATGCTCGAATGGCCCTGGAAATTACATCACGACCATGGGAGAACACATCTGCCACCATATCGAAAATGCCCAGCAATTACATCGCGACCATGGGAGAACACATCTACAACCATGTCCGAAAATCTCATGTGCGTTTGTGTCTGCGGAACTCATAACACATAATCCAACTGATTATGAAATGTATCCACCTGATACATGTCATCACATATGATCATCCTGATCATCATCACTGCATTGTCCTGATGCATGTCATCTGGAGAAACATCCTAAAGCTCGTCATCCATGATCATCTTGATCATATAATGCATCCACTTGATGCATACCAAGTATCTACCTGGTACATATCATCATACATGATCCACCTGATCATATAATGTATTTACCTGATACATACACAGATACATGATCCACCTGATATATATCAACATACATGATCTACCTGATCATACAATCGTATCCACCTGATACATTTACAGATACATGGTCCAAGCATCCAACATGATGCATATATACATACATATAAATGATCCAATCGATCATATCTAGCAGAAACTAGAACATCATCCTGATGCTCATCATCAAGCGCTTGCATCCATAGCCATGTGAAGGATCCTCCTTCCACCATGCTTGGAATGGCTTCAGCAAATGTCTCCATCACTTCTTCCTCGAAGTGTTGTCAATCTGAAGAACACCAAGCCTCTCTCTGAAGTACTCGAACTTCACTCTGGCTAGTGGCTTCGTCAACACATCTGTAATCTGCTCATCCGTCGCAACATACAGGAGCTTCACTGCTCCCCTATGCACCATATCCCTGATATAGTGATATTTGATCTCTATGTGTTTCGACCTGTCATGGAACACAGGGTTCTAAGACATTTTCACACAACTCTAGATATCACAAAATATACCAGTAGCCTCCAGGGGTAGATCAAATAACTCAGACAGTAGCTTTTGAAGCCATACTACCTCACAACTAGCCGAACAGGCTGCAACATACTCTACCTCAGCTATACTCAGTTCTACGCAGGACTGCTTCCTGCTGAACCAAGAAATCACACCTGATCCCATACTAAAGCAGCACCCATAAGTGCTCTTCCTATCTACAACACTGCTTTCCCAATCTGAATCAACATAACCCCGCAGGTTAAACTTTTGATTCGCATCATACTTGAGCCCATAATCAATCCCTTCTTTCCGGGAGAAGCCAGGAGCTACAAATCTTTCTTTATATTTCTCCACGCTACCATCTCCAGCATGCTTGATCTTACAGATCCATTTGGAATTCACAACAGACTTCCCTTCAGGTCTTGGGACTGCATCCCAAACATCATTGTTCATGATCGACTAGTACTAATCGATCGTGACCTTCTTCCCGAATACTGGAAACTTCAATATATTCAATATCTTCAATAGATAACTTTGTTGCTGAAACAAATGTTGTAGTCCTTCTTTTGTAGGTGCTCATATATGATCTTTCCTAAAAAACAAGTTAAATTGCATGATTAGAAACATCTCATAGTTTTCAGAACAAATTCTTACACATAAAGAAATATGTCATACAGTCATGCAATTATCTTATCCAATGCTTCAATACAACATTTATTCATATCCCATAACTTTCTAGATGCCTTCCAATCTCTACCAAAACATTGTTAAGAGTGTGCACAACTTCCAACATGTCAGCAAAGAGGTTTCATTATAGATAAGTAGCAATGGAATGTTGTATAGTGCCATAGGACACTTACCCATCACATGCATATTACTAGTATACTGTTCATTAATGCAATTATTCTAATATGCATAATACACAACCTAAGTCTAGGAACATAAGAATATACATCATTGAACAACATTATTTAAACAAACAAATATGTAAGAAATGACAATTCAAATGCTTATCTTTGTTTGGTTGTTGGGTGGACTCCCTCTTGATCTTTGCAACTCCCTTCTGATGTGGATTGTGAGAAGTGGTCGACTCCCTTTGAATATCTTCATCCTTGCAGAAACTACTGGAGTGTGCTCCCTCTTGATCTTTGCTTCCTGGATTACTTGTCCTTGAAGTTATATCCATCCTCGATCACTATGCATGCTTGCAAGTATCATTATTGTGATATCCTCGATATCTCATACATAATCATACATTTATTAGTATATTCTCAATACTATCAAAACACAATAATCTTAAGCATATATAGTCATGATCATTTCAAATAGAAATAATAAGCATTAGTATTCAAGGACTCTTATGGTTAGTCATATCATAAATTAAAGTAAGAAACATAATATGCCTAAACCCGTGATTACTCAAACCTATACTTTCATGACTCTTCTGGTTAGTCATATCATCAGTTAAGGTAAGAAACATAATATGCCTAAACCCATGATTATTCAAACCTATGAATAATCATTATCAATCATGCCATGTATACTTATATAAGAGATCCTATCACAAGGTAGGATTCTAACTTGATATAGAAAAAACATACCTGGATTAGTATGTTAGCTAGTTATGTCTAACATACCCACATGATGTCTTCTTGTTCTCTTCAATGACTTGTGCTAGTAACCTGCATATCCCATAGGTTAACCATTATAGAACCAAGTTATACATACATCGTAAATATATCTTCTAAGTGATCCATGGCAATGGATGAATCTTTGTCTTCATGTCACCATGATCATATGTTCTTGAACTAGAATATGATTTGTCTTTCTTGGTGTACCTTTCATGTTAGCGGTCAACATAAACCTCATACAACACCATAATGCATTAGTACAATCATAAGTGTCAACACCCTAATCAATGAATATCTTCTATCATGCATTCATAATTTTATTAAGGTGATACGACAAGTCTAAATTTAATCAAGATTGTACTAACCGTAATAATATGAAGACAAATATACCATAAACATAATCATGAACAAATCTTGAAACATACCTATCGAGATTTCTTGTAATATTCTTATGTAAGGCCTTAGCCTCATCTCCCTCTGAAACAAGAACTTCTTCACTTATGCAGGTGACCAATCCATTCTCTTCTAGGATTAACCCAATGCACTTGATTTGCAGGAACTGGATCTGGAGCTGGATTAGGGTTTGTCATAGAAACCCTAAAAATTCAAACTTTGAATTTCAAACTTCTGAAAGGATAGAAATATGCACCTTGATGAGCTGATCAAGCTGGTATACTCATAATTTGAAAACTGCAAAGTTTCACCCCTCAATTTTGCCTTTGAAACTTCCGGATTCACTGGACATGACCCTGAACTAGGGTTTGATAAAGCCCACCCTTCTTCCCAATCAAAAGGTTCGATCCAAATCTCTAAGCTTCTATTTTTCTGAGGAGCTTCCAACTGTGGTCATAGATTTCAAAAATTCTCATTTTCGCAGAAGCCCTAATTTTCCACTTGTTCGATCAAAGTCCCGAACTAGGGTCTGATCAAGCCCGGTCTTCTGCCCAACCAAAAATTTTGATATTGGCCTCTAAATTTCAATTTTAATGAGTAGCATTCAGCCATAGTCTCCTATTACAAAAATTCCAACTTTCTCTGAAACCCTAAATTCCAAAATCCATGAATGAAGGTGCTCAAACATAATTCTGTTTTGACAGATATATGTATTTGATTTTTTCTGGTGTAACTCCAAACATTTCTATCCACAGGATCTGAAAATTTTTATTGTGATAGCCCGAACTGTCATATTTCCAACCCCATAGGTCTTACCTCAAATAGATTCTCTGAGAGAGAGTTATTCCAAGTGTCACAACGTGACCTGTTTATGGGATAAAACAGAAGAATGAACTTGTACGGCATGCCACATGCCACTGGTTCCGTTTAGGCCTCTAAAAATGTTAACTGAGAAAGCACAGTCTGTGCACTACCTGTCACATTTTATGACATTTCATTTGGAGCTTCCTAGCCCAAGCTATGACCTTTTTTCCAAGGTCACATGTTTATGACTGAGATCTGGAAGAGGCAAAAACCCTATATTGTATAGTTCATAAATCACAAAGTACAACAAATTAGAGGTTCTGCTTTGGACAAAAGGTACATGGGGATCCTAGCTTCGCCCTGTACAATTTTAAGACCTTGAAACCTTGCCAAAATTTATTTATAGAGAAAGTTCTACGATGACTGGTTTTTTCTATATCAAGCCCTAGCTTCACAATTGCAACAAGTGTCATACATGCCATACCATGCCTTCTTTCGGGCTAGCTTTGATACCATGTTAGTTTTTCAGAATTTACTTCAATCTGATCTAGGATCTTAACTCACAGAACAACATGTACAACATATCTACAGCATATCAATCATGGACACAATAATGCAAGCACACAAGAGACATAGAGTTTACTTAGGGAAAACCATAAAGGTGAAAAAACCCAATAACTTCCTCATAGATAGATAGAGCAATGATACAACCCAAGCATAAGAGATAGACATATCCTAGAAGCAGCTTCTCCTCCTCCACAAATGCGCCTCTCTCCAAAGAGTGTGTGAGAGAATAGAATGAATGAAATAGAGTGCCTCCCGCACTCTATTTATACTTGACTTGACTTGCCTAATAACCTTTAATAGGTTGGCCTCAACTTAACCACATAACATAATGTTGATTGGGCCGACACCCAATAGGGTGGTCTAATAACCCTTTGACCCACATGGCTGACCCCCAATAGGGTGGTCTAATAACCCTTCGACCCACATGACTTATACAGGGCCGACCCCAACAAGGTGGTCTAATAACCCATCAAGTATAAGTTACGACACTTACAATATAAATGACGACACTTCCGTATAAAGGAATAATAAAATTTCTATAGGAATACAAACAATTCTGTATAGAGGAATAATACCATCTCTATAGGAGTACAATATACATATATGAAATACATTCAGAAGTTACATATACATCAACATGAAATACATTCCGAAGTTACAAATACATCAACACTCCCTCTTAACTAGGAAGGTATTTCTCGACACAGGTCTTCTAGCACAATTCTTCTTCTCTGGATCATCGTCACTGTATCATCGACATCAAATCATCGCCATCATCACTGCTACTTCTATCTCAATCAATCTCCGATCTAATCATCATAGGAGTTCTATAGAGCCAGTCATTTTTTACACTGGATGTAGGCCCACCACCTGTAGGTCTTCATCATCACTGGCCATACTGTGGAATCCTCAAGACTTATTATGTGTGTCACAATGCCTCGAAAGAGTATCCTAGGACCATTTATGTGTCGAAGCTCAACTGGTAAGATATCCTAGGTACACTTAAATGTGACTGTCATAAAACCTTAAAAGAGTGTCTTGACTAGCAAGAACTTTAAAGAGAATCCGAGGCCTTTTACGTGACGAGCACAACCTATCTGGATCTCCAGGATGTATTACATGTGACCCCCACCACAATGCCTCGAAAGAGCATCCTAGGACTTATTACGGGCACACAACCCAACCTATCGGATCTCCCAGGTCTACTTACATGTGGTCATGGCAATGCCTCGAAAAAGAATCCCAGGACTTATTACGGGCACACAGCCCAACCTATCGGATCTCCCAGGTCTACTTATATTCCATAGGACAATGACTCGAAAGATCATCCCAAGACTTATTAGGGGAACTCAACCCAACCTATCGGATCTCCCAGGTCTACTTATATGTCATCCCAGAGCAATGCCTCGAAAGAGAATTTCGAGACTTATTACGGGCACACAGCCCAACCTATCGGATCTCCCAGGTCTACTTATATGCTCATCTGCACAACCTATCCACGACCACAGAGTATCATCCTAATACTCACCATACATCATCCTGATGTACATCATCACATGATCATCCTGATCATCATAGCATCATCCCGATACATATCTTTTGGAGCAACATCCTGAAGTTCATCATCCATGATCATCTTCATCATACAGTGCATCCACCTGATGCATACCAAGTATCTACCTAATGCATATCATCATACATGATCTACCTGATCATACAATGTATCTACCTGATACATATACAAATACATGATCCACCTGATCATACAATGTATCCACCTGATACATATACAAACACATGATCCACCTGATCATATCCAACATCCAACATGATGCATATACATATACATGATCCAACTGAACATAACAAGCATCCAACATGATGCATATACATATACATGATCCAACTGATCATAACAAGCATCCAGCATGATGCATATACCTATACATGATCCAACTGATCATATCTAGCATCCAACATGATGCATATACATATACATGATCCAACTAATCATATCCAACATCCAACAGATGCATACAGAGTAGTAACTGGAGCATCATCCTGATGCTCATCACACAACGCTTACATCCACAGCCATGGGAAGGATCCTCCTCTCACCATGCTTGAAATGGCTCCTGCAAATGTGTCCATCACTTCTTCTTCGAAGTGTCATTGTTGATGTATATGTAACTTCGGAATATATTTCATATATATATTTTGTACTCCTATAGAGATAGTATTATTCCTCTATATGGAAGTGTTTGTATTCCTATAGAGATGTTATTATTCCTCTATACGGAAGTGTCGTAACTTATACTTGAAGGGTTATTAGACAACCCTATTGGGGGTCATCCATGTGGGTCAAAGGGTTATTAGACCATGGCTGGAAGCTCCTTAGAAAAATAGAATCTTACAGCTTTGGAGCAAACCTTTGATTGGGCAGAAGAGTGGGCTTCATCAAACCCTAGTTCGGGGTCACGTTTAGTGAATCTGAAAGTTTCAAAGGCAAAATTGAGGAGTGAAACTTTGTAGTTTTCAAATTCTGAATATACTAGCTTGATCAGCTCATCAAGGCGCATATTTCTATCCTTTCGGAGGTTTGAAATTCAAAGTTTGAATTTTTGGGGTTTCTCTGACAAACCCTAATCCAACTCTAGGTCCAGTTCTTGCAAATCAAGTGGATTGGGTTAATCCTAGAAGAAGATGGATTGGTCATCTGCATAAGTGAAGAAGTTCATGTCTCAGAGGGAGATGAGGCTAAGGCCTTCCATAAGAGGATTAAAAGAAATCTTGAAAGGTATGTCTTACAAGTATGTTTTGAATTCTCTTCATGGTTAAGTTTATGATATGTTTGTCTTCATATCATTACAGTACAATCTTGATTAATTACTAGACTTGTCGTATCACCTTAATAGAAGATATTCATTGATTAAGGTTTTTGACACTTATGATTGTACTAATGCATTGTGATGTTGTATGAGGTTTATGTTATTCGCTAACATAAAAGGTACACCAAGAAAGTCAAATCATGTTCTTCTTCAAGAACATATGATCCTGGTGACATGAATACAAAGATTCATCCATTGTCATGGATCACATAGAAGATCTACTTACGAGGTATGTATAACTTGGTTCTACAATGGTTAACTTATGAGACATGCAGGTTACTAGCACAAGTCACTGAAGAGAACCAGAAGACATTAGTAGGTATGTTAGACATAACTAGCTAGCATGTTAATCCAGGTATGTTTTTTCCTATATCAAGCTAGAATCCTAACTTGTGTTAGGATCTTATACTGATGTGCTGTTAATAATGATTATTCATGAAGTCATAGGTTTGAATAGTCATGGCTATATGCATATTATGTTTCTTACCATAATTGATGATATGACTAACCAGAAGAATCATGAAGGTATAGGTTTGAGTAATCACGGGTTTATGCATTGATGATTTAACTAATCAGAAGAGTCCTATGATCAAATAAGAATATATGCATGAGTAAAAGAAGACTTCCCTGAAACCTTGAATACTAATGTTTATTATCTATGAATGATCATGACTATACATGTTTAAGATTATTGTGTTTTGATAGTATTAAGATTATACTAATAAATGTGTGATTATGTATGAGACCTCAAGGATAACACAATGATGATACTAATAAGCATGCATAGTGATTAAGGATGGATATAAGTTCAAGAATAGGTAATCTAAGAAGCAAAGATCAAGAGGGAGCACACTCCAATTGTTCCTGCAAGAAAACAAAGGAGCACACTTCAGTAGTTTCTGCAACGATGCATATATTCAGAGGGAGTTGACCACTTCTCACAATCCACATCAGAATGGAGTTGCAAAGATTCAGAGGGAGTCCACCCGGCAACCAAACAAAGATAAGTATTTGAATTGACATTTCTTACATATTGTTATTCAATGATGTATATGCTTATGTTCCTAGAATTAGGTTGTGTATTATGCATAATAGAATAGTTGCATTGATGAACATTATACTACTAATATACATGGGTAAGTGGCCTATGGCACTGTACAACATTCCATTGCTACTTATCTAGAATGAAACCTCTTTGCTGACATGTTAGGAGTTGTGCACACTCTTAACAATGTTCTGGTAGAGATTGGAAGGCATCTAGAAAGTGATGGAATATGGATAAATGTTGTATTGAAGCATTGGCTAACATAATTGCATGACTGTATGACATATTTCTTTATGTGTAAGAATTTGTTCTAAAAACTATGAGATATTTTCTAATCATGCAATTTAACTTGTTGTGTAGGAAATATCATATACCATCACCTACAAAAGAAGGACTACAACATTTGTTCAGCAACAAAGTTATCTATTGAAAATATTGAAGATATTTAAGTTCCCAGGATTTGAAAAGAATGCCATGATCGAGGAGTACTAGTCGATCATGAAGATGTTTGGGATGCTGTCCCAAGAACTGAAGGGGAGTCTGTAGTGACTTCCAAGAGGATCTACAAGATCAAGCATGCTGCAAGTGGTAGCATAGAGACTTTTGCTCCTGTAGCCAGATACACTTCCATTCGATCAGTACTTGCTCTGGCTGCAGTGACGAAGTGTAAGATACACCAGATAGATTTCAAGAAAGTAGCCACTTGGTTCTTAGACACATGACATGGAGTCATAAATGTGCAAAAATTGGTATGGTAGGATAGATAGCTTTCTATCCAGTTTGGGCTTTACCAAGAGTAAAGCAGATTCCAACCTTTACTACAAGGTTGAGGAAGGCAATCCAGTGATACTACTTTTGTATGCGGATAACCTGTTTGTTACAGGTGAAGATAGATTGATTGCCAACACGCAGTGGAAGCTTGCTGCTGAGTTCGAGATGAACAACTTCGGGATGATGCACTATTTTTTTTTGGCATGGAGGTGTGGCAGAGTGCAGATGGAATCTTCCTTGGACAAGGGAAGTATCCAGTAGAGATCCTGAAGAGGTTCGGGATGATGGACTTCAAGGACATGGCCACATCTATGGCATCGAACCTGAAGCTTCTGTGTGATGCTTCATCTGATCTGGTTGATGTCATAGTATATCGTCAGATGTTTGGGTCCTTGATGTAACTAACAAACACAAGACTAGATATTTGCTTTGCGGTGAACACATTGAGCCAGTTTCTGATGGATCCGAGAGATGTTCACCTAGTTGCTGTAAAGCATATTCTGAGGTACCTGAAGGGTACAGTTGATTATGGGCTCAAGTATGATGCAAATCAAAAGTTTAACCTGTAGGGTTATGTTGATTCTGATTGGGCAGGCAGTGCTGCAGATAGGAAGAGCACATCTGGGTGCTGCTTCAGTATGGGATTAGGTGTGATCTCTTGGTTTAGCAGGAAGCAGTCCTGCGTAGCACTGAGTACAGCCGAAGCAGAGAGGAGCGGTGAAGCTCCTGTATTTTGCGACAGATGAGCAGATTGCAGATGTGTTGACGAAGCCACTATCCAGAGTGAAGTTTGAATACTTTAGAGAGAGACTTGGTATTCTTTGGATTGATGACACTTTGAGGAAGAAGTGATGGACACATTTGCAGAAGCCATTTCAAGCATGCTGGAAGGAGGATCCTTCACACGGCTATGGATGTAAGCATTGGATGATGAGCATCAGGACGATGCTCCAGTTACTGCTTTGTATATGCATCAGGATGATGCTAGATATGATCAGTTGGATCATTTATATGTATATGTATGAACGCATCATTTTGGATGCTGGATATGATCAGTTGGATCATTTATATGTATTTGTATATGCATCGTGTTGGATGCTTGGACCATGTATATGTATATGTATCAGGTAGATATTGTGTATGATCAGGTAGATCATGTGTATTGATATATATCAGGTGGATTCATGTATGATGATATGTATCAAGTAGATACTTGGTATGCATCAGGTAGATGCATTGTATGATCAGGATGATCATGGATGGCGAGCTTCAGGATGTTTCTTCCAGATATGCATCAGGACGATACTCTAGATGACATGCATCAGGATGATGCTATGATGATGATCAGGATGATCATATGTATCAGGTGGATACATTACATAATTAGTTGGATTATGTGTGATGAGTTTCGAAGACACAGATGCACAAAGCCTTTCTGACATGGTGGTAGATATGTTCTCCCATGTGTGTTGATGTAAGTGCAAAGCCTTTCCGACATGGTGGTAGATGTGTTCTCCCATGTGCGTTGATGTAAGTGCAGAGCCTTTCCGACATGGTGGTAGATGTGTTATCCCATGTGTGTTGATGTAAGTGCAGATTTTTTCCGACATGGTGGTAGATATGTTCTCCCATGTGCGTTGATGTAAGTGCAGAGCCTTTTTGACATGGTGGCAGATGTGTTCTCCCGTGGTCGTTGATGTAAGTGCTGTGAGCCTTTCACGGATGGTGGTAGGTTGGTCCTCCCATGCCGGTGAGTGTAAGTGCTGTGTGTGTGCATCTGGGTTGTGCTTCATGATACTCTGTGGCCGTGGACAGGTTGTGCAGTAGCATGTAAAAGGTCTTGGGAGATCCGATAGGTTGAGCTGTGTGCTCGTAATCAGTCCTGGGATGCTCTTTCGAGGTTTTGTTGACTCACGTAATAAGTCCTTAGGATTCCACAATATGGCCAGTGATGATGAAGACCTGCAGGTGGTGGGCCTACATCCAGTATGAAAAAAGACTGGCTCTGTAGAACTTCCTATGACGAGTAGATTTAGGGATTGATTGAGATAACAACAGTAGTGACGATGACGATGATTCGAGGATGATGATTTGTTGATGATGATCCAAAGAAGAAGACTTGTGCTAGCAGATATATGTCGAGAAATACCTTCCTAGTTAAGAGGGAGTGTTGATGTATATGTAACTTTGGAATGTATTTCACCCATGTATTTCATATATGTATTTTGTACTCCTATAGAGATGGTATTATTCCTCTATATCGAAGTGTTTGTATTCCTATAGAGATGTTATTATTCCTTTATACGGAAGTGTCGTCATTTATATTGTAAGTGTCGTAACTTATACTTGAAGGGTTATTAGACCACCCTATTGGGGTTTGGCCATGTGGGTCAAAGGGTTATTAGACCACCAAGTGTGGGGTCGGCCCGGATTAAGTTAACCATGGGTTAAGCTAGACATGTAGGCCCCATTAGTTTATTCGGAAGGACAGGACACGTATAAATATAGATCGAGAGATCTCTATTTGATCATTCATTCACACATCTCTCTCATTCAGAAAGTGGTACACTTATGAGGAGGAGGCTCTGCTGCTAGCAGAAGACTATCTCTTGTATTTTGGTTGTATCATTGCTCTATCTATCTCTGAGGAATTTATTGGGGTTTTTCACCTTTATGGTTTTCCCCAAGTAAACTCTGTGTCTCTTGTGTGCTTGCATTATTGTGTCCATGATTGATGTGCTGTAGATTTGCTGTACATGTTGTTCTCTCAGTTGAGATCCTAGATCAGATTGAAGTAAATTCTGAAAATCTAACAGTCATCAATCTGAAGAACACCAAGCCTATCTCTTAAGTACTCAAACTTCACTCTGGCTAGTGGTTTCGTCAACACATCTGCAACCTGCTCATCCGTCGCAACATACAAGAGCTTCACTACTCCTCTCTGCACCATATACCTGATATAGTGATATTTGATCTCAATTTTTTTCGACCTGTCGTGGAACACCGGGTTCTCAGACAGCTTCACACAACTTTGGTTGTCACAAAAGATACCAGTAGCTTCCAGCGGGAGATCAAATAACTCAGATAGTAGCTTCTGGAGCCAGACTGCCTCACAACTAGCCGAACAAGCTGCAACATACTCTGCTTCGGTTGTACTCAGTGCTACGCAGGACTGCTTCCTGCTAGACTAAGAGATCACACTTGATCCCATACTAAATCAACACCTAGAAGTGCTCTTCCTATTTGCAGCACTGCCTGCCCAGTCCGAATCAACATAACCCTGCAGGTTAAAATTTTGATTCGCATCATACTTGAGTCCATAATCAATTGTACCCTTTAGGTACCTCAGAATATGCTTTACAGCAACCAGATGAACACCTCTTGGATCCATCAGGAACTGGCTCAATGTGTTCACCGCAAAACAAATATCTCGTCTCATGTTCGTTAGGTACATCAAGGACCCAATCATCTGACGATACACAATGACATCAATAGGATCAGATGAAGCATCACACAGAAGCTTCAGGTTCGATGCCATAGGTGTGGCCATGGCCTTACAATCCATCATCCCAAACCTCTTCAGGATCTCTACTGCATACTTCCCTTGTCCAAGGAAGATCCCATCTGCACTCTACCACACCTCCATGCCTAGAAAATAGTGCATCATACCCAAGTCCTTCATCTCAAACTCGGAAGCAAGCTTCCTCTTGGTATCGGAAATCAATCCATCTTCACCTGTAACAAACAGGTTATCCACATACAGAAGTAGTATCACATAATTTCCTTCCTCAACCTTGTAGTAAAGGTTGGAATCTTCTTTACTCTTAGTAAATACCAAACTGGATAGAAAGCTGTCTATCCTACCATACCAAGTCCTCGGAGCTTTCTTCAATCCATACAAGGCTTTCTTCAACCTGTGCACATATGACTCTTTGTCATGTGTCTCAAAACCAAGTGGTTGTTCCACATACACTTCCTCCTCGACTACACCATTCAAGAAAGCTATCTTGACATCCATCTGGTGTATCTTCCATTTCATCACTACAGCCAGAGGAAGTACTGATATGATGGAAGTGTATCTAGCTATAGGAGAAAAAGACTCTTCATAGTCTATCCTCTCTTTCTAGGAGAAGCCACGAGCTACAAATCTCACTTTGTATTTCTCTATGCTACCAACTGCATCATGCTTGATCTTATATATCAACTTGGAAGTCACAACAGACTTTTCTTTTAGTCTTGGGACCACATCACAAACATCATTCTTTATGATCGACAGATCATGGCATTCTTCCATTACTTCATCCTGGATCCTCAGAACTTCAATATCTTCAATAGATAGCTTTGTTACTTGAACAAATGTTGTAGTCCTTCTTTTGTACGTGATGGCATATGATCTTTGCTACAATGCAAGTTAAATTGCATGATTAGAAATATCTCATAGTTTTCAGAACAAATTCTTACACATAAAGAAATATGTCATACAATCATGCAATTATTTTAGCCAATTCTTCAATACAACATTTATCCATATCCCGTAACTTTCTAGATGCCTTCCAATCTCTACCAGAACATTGTTAAGAGTGTGCACAACTCCCAACATGTCAGCAAAGAGGTTTCATTCTAGATAAGTAGCAATGGAATGTTGTACAGTGCCATAGGCCACTTACCCATCACATGCATATTAGTGGTATAATGTTCATTAATGCAATTATTCTAATATGCATAATACACAACCTAAGTCTAGGAACATAGGTATATACATCTGTGAACAATATTATTTAAACAATCAAATATACAAGAAATGACAATTCAAATACTTATCTTTGTTTGGTTTGTAGGGTGGACTCCCTCTCAATATTTGCTTCCTTGCCGGAACTATTGGAGTGTGCTCCCTCTTGATCTTTGCTTCCTGGATTACCTGTCCTTGAACTTATATCCATCCTTGATCACTTATGCATACTTACTAGTATCATCATTGTGTTGAGGTCTGTAAAATATCAATCACAGCAGAACCTAGCTACTATGGATTCCTCACTAGTGAAAAGATTGCAACACATTTACAAGCATTAGCATAAATCTGTAAATGAATGAAGAACAATACACATGAAATGGGTGAATAATGTAAATATTATTAACTGTCCAACCTCAAAATAGGTTAAGAACCTCCATATATACAAATCTGGATCAATTTGAATCCATATGGAGTGTTCACACTGATCTAGCTTAGAAATAGCTCAAACCCCCCTAGGTTGACCAAAATATCCAAAACCATCCCAAACTGGTTCGAAACTGCTGTGTGAATGCTGGGAATGACTGGACAGGCCCATGTGACCTCACACATGTGGAGAATCAGGTTGGTTAGAGGTTAGGTAGCTAGAATTGGCCAAAAATTGGACAAAGTTGGCAAGATTGTCCACATTCTGAGCATGTGCGCCCTAGGTAGAGGAGAAGCATGCTGAATGCATTAATTAACCTGGGGAGGGAACTCTAGGCATGCGGAATGCATTAAATGCCCTAGGGAGCACACCCAATAGCTAGTTTGACTCAGCACTTGTTCACATTGCTAACTAGTTCAAGATATTTGACCATTTACCAACTAACCAACTTAGGGATGTAATAATTAATCACTTGGGAACTAATTAATCATCAATTAATAAATGATTAATGTACATAGGTGTAATAATGTTCTAACACCCCCCCTTAAGCTAGACTTAGTGAAATATCAAAAATTTAGGCCTTGACAACTAGGCTCAAGTCACCTTTTACATCATAAAAATTTATTTGTCCATGTAACCAAGGTAAGGAGGAAAACCACATGGGAAATAAAACCTCCCCTCTAAAATGGACATGCAGCATATATCAGAATACACCAATCATCACCATGCATCACTCACCCAAAGTAAAGATCTAAGGTGAGTGAAGGTCTTCTCGGTAAAACACTTGGTGAAGATATTAGCAATTTGCTCACTGGATGGGCAATACTGCAATGCTATGGTCCGGTCATGCACCAAACCCCGATTGTAATGCATGTGTATCTCCATGTGCTTGGTCCTCTGTCTCTGTACTGGATCGATGGAAATCTTGATTGTAGTTTCATTATCACACCAAAGAATAGTGGGTGAATAAAAAACAATCCCGAACTCTGCAAGAATACCTTGCAACCAAACACATTGTGTGGCTGCATTAACTGCTCCCCTGTACTCGGCCTCAGCTGAAGATAAGGGAATAGTGTTTTGTTTCTTGCTTGACTAGCATATAGGTCCATGTGCAAGCATAAAAACATAACCGGAAGTTGGTTTCCGATCGATATAATCACCAGCCCAATCAGAATCTGTAAATCCTACTAGTTCAAGGGATGAACCAGCAGCATAATGGATACCAAAGGACTTAGTACCCTGAACATAGTGAAGGATCTTCTTGGCTTCCTTCCAATGGATCTCATGAGGCTCTTGCATGTGCCTTGCAACAGACCCAAATGCATAAGACAAATCTGGTCGAGAGTGTGTAAGATACAACAAGCTCCCAACTAGTTGTCTATACAGTGAACTGTCAACTAGTGGTGAAGAACCCCATTCTGTAAGCTTAACTCCTGAAAGAAATGGAAATTTTGCAGACTTACATTCAGCCATCTTAAATTTCTGCAGCAAATCTGAAGCATACCTTGACTGACATATAGAAATTCCATTCACAGTTTGGTCTATCTCCAAACCCAAAAATTGTTTTAGCAATCCTAGATCGGTCATGGAGAATGCACTGTGCAATGCTCTCTTAACTGAGTCAAGTTCTTTGGTGCAGCTACCAGTGATCAAAATATCATCAAAATATAGTACAATAATCAATATCAGATCACTAACATGCTGCATATACACATTTGGATCAGACTTACACCTCTCAAACCCCAAAGATAGCAGAAAATTGTCCATTTTTGCATACCATGCTCTAGGAGCTTGCTTGAGCCCATAGAGTGACTTGTTCAACCTTCAAACAAGTGTATGATTAGAAATAAAAAATTTAGGCTGCTGCATATATATCTCCTCATTCAGATCCCCATGAATAAAGGCACTTTTTACATCCATGTGATGAACCTCCCATCGCTTGGAAACCCCAATGGCCAAAACTAGTCTTATGGAGTCCATCTTTTCCACTGGTGCAAATGTCTCTGTATAGTCCACTCCTTGGACCTGAGAGTAACCCTTAGCCACCAAACTGGCCTTATACTTCAGATCAGAGCAATCAGATCCAACTTTGGTTCTATAAATCCATTTGCATTGCACTAGTTTCCTTTTGGGAGGAAGAGGGACCAAATCCCAAGTTTTGTTTTCATGGAGTGAGTTCATCTCTTCTTGCATGGCTGATTGCCACCTTGGGTCTGTACATGCTTCTGAATATGACATTGGATCAAATCCAACCATCAAATAACATGCCTCACTCAGATCAGAATTATCACATGCAAAGGAATTGTGAAATTGAGATCTAGTTTTCCTAGCATCTTGGGGATCTCCCACAAGCTCTCTGACACTTTGAATTATTTTCTCTGCCCACTTGGGCCTTGAGGGAGGGATATGTTTAGAATCCATATCAACATCATCTTCAGCAATATCAAAATCAGAAATATCAGAAGAAGAATCACTACTTACTTCATCATCAAGACGAGGGAATGAGCATTCCCCAACACCTTATTCACTAGCTTGCAAAAACTCTTCTTCTTCGAATTTGACACTTCTTTCGATGAAAGTTTTGAGAGTGGATGGATCAAAGAGATTGTAGCCCTTGGAAGCCTCTGCATACCCAACCATGATTGACTCCTTGCTTTGGGGCTACAAGGCCTTTCTTTTCTCCGGTGGAATTCTGGCCCAAGCCGTTGAGCCAAAAATTCTGAAATGTGAAACATTGGGCTTGTGGCCCATCCATGCTTCAAATGGAGTAATTCCTTGCAATGCTTTGTGTGGTGCTTTGTTCTGAACATATGTTGCACAATTCATAGCTTCATCCCACAATTTAGGAGACAAATCCCTAGCTTGCAACATGCAAGTTTCCATCTCTTTCAGTGCTCTATTTTTGCGCTCTACAACACCATTTTGCTGTGGTGTGTAGGGCACTGAGTGTTGCATCTGAATGCCATGCTCTTGACAGAGATGCTGCAGATTTTTATTGACATACTCTCTGCCATTATCAGTCCTCAAAACCTTCATGTCCTTCCCACTGAATTTCTCAACCATACTCTTGAAAATTTTGAAACATTCAAAGAATTCAGATTTTTGCTTAAGGAAAAATAACCAGCAGTACCTTGAGTAGTCATCGATGAAGGTGAGCACATATTTGCTGTAGCCATAGGAGGGAGTGGGGAGTGGACCTATCATATTAGAATGCACTATCCCAAGTGGCTGATCAGCCCTCCTTGCCTTCCCTTTGTCATACTTCTTTTCAGGATGCTTCCCAACCATGCAACCCTTGCATGTTCCATTGGAAAAACTGATTTGTGGAAGCCCTTCTACCATCTCTCCTTTGCTCAAAGATTGAAGATATCTGTAGTTTAGGTGACCATACCTTTGATGCCATAGCTTGCTGGTCTCATTCCCATGTGACAGAAGTACACTTGGTGAAGAGAACTCGAGAAAGTTGGAGAACTTGTACATCTTCATATCATGGTCTGCAACACCCATTGCAACAATTTTCCTGGTGGAAATTTCTGATATCTCCACATCATCCTGAGTGAAGACAACTTTCTTTGCTGCTCCAGTATGTGTCATTTGATATATAGAGAGAAAGTTTGCTGCAATTTTTGGTACATACAGTACATTGGAGAAGAAGCCATTCTCCATAGATATTTTCCCAATGCCATGAGCAGGGATTTCTGAGTCATCTCCCATTCGAATGGAGAGACCACTGTAGGGTGAAAGTTCAGAAAATGAATCTCTTGAAGAAGCCATGTGCCTTGAGGCACCTGAATCAATGATGAACAAGGGTGAATGAGATGAACAAGCCACCAAAGCATGGCAGCTCTCCTTGTCTTCAGAAACGCACTCCTTCTTCTTAGAACTTTCAAGAAGAGGAATATTGTTTTTCTGCAAGAGATGGGTCATGGTGTCTATGGTTTTCTTCATGCATGAGCTTTCTGGATGAAAAACTCTTTAACAGTAGCTACATTTTGTCTTCTCAGCCTTCTTTCCCTTGTTCTTGATAGGATTTGAAACCCCCTTAGAGGATTTGGGCCTCTCATCCTTCCTCTTCTTCTCTTGAGGTTTCGGCCCCTTGGGTTTTTGCTTGCCTCTTCTATATTTCAAATCTCCAGCTGCAAGAACTTGGTCTTTTTGCTTGATGGATCCCATCAAGACCAGATTGTCTTGCTCTTGAGTTAGCATCTCCATGAAGTCATCCAAAGATGGCATCTTCCAACCTCTAACTGTGAGCCTTGTGGAGTTGAAGGAAGACACAAAAACTGAGTATTCAGAACCCAGTTTGGAGAGAATGGACAACACCAACTATTCTTCTTTCTTCTCTATGCCACATTGCTTGATCTGCAAGACCAAGTTTGTAATGTCCCCATTCAAATAAGTGCATAGTAAGACAATCCCATCAATCCTACTAGTTTCCTAGGTTGGATGGGCACATGTGGGATGGTAATAAGGAAGCTAATAAATGATATTTAGACATTAGAGGGGTTCAAACATTTAATAAATATGGTAAATAAATAAATTCAAGATAAATTCTAAGTGGCAAGTGGTTTTGGAGACATATGGAGGTGGTGGGACCCACACTAGCTTGATTTTTCATAATACATGGTATCTCTCTTTTGCAAATTCGAATTAATGGGAATGTGAAAACTCTTGGGTGAGTTGGTAAGTCATAACACATGTCATTGATCATATTAGGTCGAATTGGGAAGGATTGGTAACCTCCATGGAAGATAAAGAGTCAAAGTAGAAGTTTGTGGACACTTGGGCTAGATTCCCTAGCCCCTATGACACCAATGATGGAGCATCTATGACAACTATGACAAATTGCAGACCTGACTTCTGACATCTGACCACTATGACATGTCAGCACCAAAAATAGGCTCAAAGAAGGTGAATTTGGGAGTTGGAGAAGCCAAAGAGACTCAAAATCGAATTTGGGAGAAGATGGAAGGTTGGAACTAGGAGACAAGTGGCAAATGTGGAATATTTTCTAAATGAAAATCTATTGAATCTATTGAGAGGATTTCAACCCTTAGAAGGATAATTTTGGTTATAAAATGTAGAAATGAATAATGAGAATGGATTTTGATGATTTGAGAAAAATTGCATTTGTGAGGAGAGAGCTAGTGGATGACTAGTTTCTTACCTTAGCCAATTTCGAGGGTGAAAGATTCCCATCCAAGTTGGTGTTTGGAGAGGCCACTCAGGTATTTCATGGTGCTTTAATGGAGTTTTTATTTGCAGGTAGTAGCTACAGGAAGTTTCATAGTTTGGTTTAGTGCAGCACTTTCTCTCCACCGTTTCCAATTTTGAAGGCATATTCGTGCTCCTTGAGGGAGGGCATTTTTGGTGAGCAATTGTGCTTCTTGAGAGAGATTCTCATTATATATTTATGATTGTAATAGCTTCATATCCTCTTTTATTGACATTCAAAAAGTATCAGGTCGAAATACCCACTGGTTGTATGCAAAACTATTGATTAATGAGCGAACAATGTCCATTTCCCCAATGCATTGATATATGACACTATAACATTGATTATTTCGAATGGATGGATGATTCTCTGATATATTTGTGATCAATATACTGCCATGGATGTCTTCTACAAGTTTCATGTACTGTACTTGAGCATTTGAAGCATTTTTACTCAGTTTAGTTGTATTGGGAGGTGAAATAGTGCCATTTCTCCAAGGGTCGAAATGGGGGTTTTTGCTGTTGAATGTGAGAGAGTTAGAACAGTAGTAAAAATCAATTAATGGTGCATATGAGACCTTAATCACATACTTAACACATTATATACCTCTGTTCATAAATTTGTGGGAGTTTGGAGGCATTTGGAAGGTCATTTGCAGTGTTACCCGGGGGCGATTTGATGCACAAATTACTAGTCAAAATTACATATATTGATCAGAATACAAATCAAGTTTGCAGCAGTATTTGGAGGGCCATAAAACATCCCTGAACCTGATATTCAAGTCTAAATACCATTCATACACTCCTACAGAAGATTTGGGAGCATTTGGATTGATTTGGAGGTCAAAACAGTAAAACTAGTCAAAGGTCGAAATTGGAAAAAAAAGTGAAAAATTGGGCATTTTAATAAAATTTGAAAAAGAGATACTACAAGTGGTATCAGAGCATGGTATTGGCACCTGATGGTATTAAAAATAATCCAAACAAATAAAACACCACCCTTTGAATCAGTAGTTGAAGAAGTTTTGGTTGAAGAAGAGATAGTAGCAGAAAAAGAGTTTTTTTCTAAAACAATGGGTAGAGAGGAGGAGGAAAAATTAAGACATAAGGAGGAATTTATTGAAGCCTTAAAACCATGTTTTGAAGGACTTACCATGGTTATGCTAGATATGAATAAACAAATGATGAAAGGTTTCGAATTGTTGGGTAGCCAACTTTCAGGCAAAGGGATGATAGGAGATAATAGTGGTTCACACTCAGGGGAAAAGATGAAATGGAATGAGCATATTTTCTCAAGTACAGGACCTCATAATAGACCTGATGAATTTCAAAGCACACAAAAGCATACTGCACCTAAATTTCTCACACCCAAAGAAGAGCCCAATCTTGAATTGGATTACAAGAAACTAGTAAATGATTGGAATGATTTGAATGAAGAGTGTAAAAGAGGTGTACCACTCAGTGACTACATTGATGCTATGCAAAAGATTAAAATGAAGGGAGACAATAGGAGTCCATTCCAAAACAAAGAATTGAATAATGCTATTGGAAAAATGCCACTTCCTACTTTTGATGGTTCTTCTCAAAATTCTGCTAACACTTGGGTGCAAAAATTGGATGTATATTTTCAGCTGAATCCTATGTTGGAAGAGGATGCATTAAAAATGGCCATTTTGCATTTGGAAGGAGATGCCAATGAATGATGGTTTCATGGGCTGAAAACCTTGGGTCATAATCAGGTTAAAACATATGGAGAATTTGTTGACAGGGTACTAGAAAGATTTGAACAAAAAGATCCAGAATTGCCTTTCAAAGAACTAGCTCAATTGAAGCAAACTGGGTCCCCTACCGAATATATGTTGGACTTTCAAAAATTATCAGTCAAGGTGGCTGATGTATCTATGGGAAGATTAGTATTGCTGGTCACTGAAGGTTTGGCTGAACCCTTAAGAGGTTTGGTCAAATCCCACAAGCCATCTACATTAAAAGATGCAATGAGCTTGACTAGGGATCTCCAAAATGTGCTTCCTAGAATGAGATTTCCACCTAAGCCTAGCTACAAATTTGAAAAGAAACCTTGGCAAAGGGATGGATATGATAAGAAAACTTGGCAAAGAGATTCATTTGAGAGGAATAAAAAAGAGGGACTAAACAGGGATGAACTTAGAAAAAATAAATTGTGCTTCACTTGCTTCCAACCATGGACACCGGGGCACAAATGTACCAAAAGAAAGGCTCAATACATAGAAGTATTTTCTGACAATGAGGGGTATGATGGGGGCATGGATGAAGATGGACATATTTCAGATCAAGAAGAGGCATATGAGATAGTAGTAGAAGAGGAAAGGCAAGAAGAAAATCAGCCTTCACCGGACAAAGCAAGAATGGCAGTGCTTTCAGCAGTACCTCGCTATCATACTATCCGATGCAAAGGTGTGGTACAAGGACAAAGAAATTCAGCTTTGGTAGATAGAGGAGCCACTCATAACTTCATTGATGCAGAGATGGTAGAGAAAAGAAAGATACCTATTGAACCATTTGATGGCTTCACAGTTGTCATTCCCGGTCACAACACAATGCAATGCAAAACATGGTTTCCAAAGCTGCAAGTCACTGTAGGTAACTATACTTTTGTTGATAGTTTTTATGTGGTTGATGTTGCTAATACTAATGTGGTTTTGGAAGTGCAATGGTTGTATTCAATAGGAGAGCATACAGTAAATTATCAAATTCCCGAAATGAAATTCCAAGATTCAAAAGGAGTACAAAGAATTGTGAGAGGGCAACACACTTATCCAAATCAAATAGTAACTTGCAATAGTATGAGATCTATATTGAGGCATGGGGATATAGAATGGGCTGCTGAATGTCATATTACATCTCCCAAGCCAACTATAAATATTTTCAAACACCCAAAGGAGATAGAGAGACTTTTGCAAAAATATGAAAAGGTTTTTAGAGACCTTCCACATGGTAGGCCACTGGATAGGGGGGTTGAGCACAATATTATTTTGGAGAAGGGCACTTCACCCATTCAGATACCACCTTATAGACATCCTAAAAAGTTCAGATATGAGATTGAAAAAGCTATCCAAGAACTCCTAGAGTTGGGACTCATTAGACCAAGCTCTAGCCCTTATGCTTCTTCAGTAATGCTAGTGAAGAAAAAAGATGGAACATTGAGAATGTGCATAGATTTTAGAGCCTTGAACAAAAAGACTATCAAGAATAGGTATCCTATTCCTAGGATTGATGAGCTCATGGATGAGCTACATGGGGCCAAATACTTCTCAAAAATTGACCTTAGATCAGGGTATCACCAAATTCGAATGAAAGATGAAGATGTGCAAAAGACCGCTTTTCGATGTCATTTTGGCCACTTTTGAATTTCTTGTCATGCCTTTTGGGTTAACTAATGCTCTAGCCACCTTTCAAGCATGTATGAATAGGATATTTTGCAAGCAACTAAGAAGGTTTGTTTTGGTTTTCTTTGATGATATTCTCATTTACAGTAAAACATGGGAAGAGCATTTGCAACAATTAGAGATTGTGTTGAAAATCTTGCAAGAAGAGTCCTTATTTGCTAAATTATCAAAATGTGAGTTTGGAATGAAAGTACTGTATCTTGGGCACATTATTGGGCAAGAAGGAGTGAAGGTACACATGGAAAAAATCAGGGCTATCTTGGAATGGCCATCACCAAAAAATATTACCGAATTGAGAGCCTTTATTGGCATATGCACCTACTACAGAAAATTTGTGAAAGGGTTCTCCAAGTTGACTTCTCCACTCATTGATTTGACTAAGAAGGATGCTTTCAAGTGGGATGAAGAGGCTGAAAAGGCCTTCCAAAAAATGAAAGAGGTAATGAGTAGTTGTCCCATACTTGCACTTCCTGATTTTACTAAACCTTTTGTTGTGGAATGTGATGCTTCAGGTGGAGGAATAGGGCTGTCCTAAAGCAAGGCCAACACCCCATAGCCTTTGAGAGCAGAAATTTGCAGCCTCATGAAAAACTTTACTCCATCTATGATAAAGAAATGCTGGCCATTATGCATGCATTGGCCAAATTCAGACAATACTTGGTGGGCAGCAAGTTTGTGGTGAAAACTGACCATAATAGTCTAAGACACTTTCTCACCCAAAAAGATCTAAATGAAAGGCAACAAAAGTGGGTAAGCAAGATTCAAGCTTATGATTTTGTTAGGAACCTATGTAAACCCTTCTCTTTACTATGTTAGTATATTGTTATTGGATGCATATGCTTTGTAAGTCGTCCCGTAGTATTTGTTGATCCGTAGTTTATATTAGCCCATAGTATTGACCCATAGTATTGGACGCATATGCTTTGTAAGTCGCCCCGTAGTATTATATGTCCCATGGTTTTGACTCATGGTATTGGACATAGACTTAGTATATAAGTGTGTGTTGAGGTCATTGAAGGCACCGTGAAGTTAATTGTATTGAGCTTGCTCAAAGGAGGTTGCCCCCTCGAAGTGGCCCATGATCAATATAAAAGTGATTATGTTCTATTATCTCTGCTATTTCGCATATTCTTAGTAATTAATTGTTGCAGGTACATCTCATCTGGTATCAGAGCACTTTTCTTGGCACAAGTGGGAAATTATTTTTTTCTCTTTTTTTGGGCGGCGACTTTCAGATCAATTTCTGAAACTTTCTGCACAAAATCAAAAGAAACCGATTGCATATCTGAATTCCTCTTTAAGAAATACGCAGTTTAAAAAAAAAATCATTTCATTTGGAGTTCTAAAAGTGGAGATATCGTGGATTTAAAATCAGCAATTTTTCAGAATTTCGGTGACGGCCGCGGAAATTGCGGTGAGAAAATCTTTTGACCGAGTGCCCAGATTTCTATTCCGCTTTCATGGGGTGAAGCAGAGTGGTTGTTCCAGTTCCGGAAACATGCTATAATAGCGATTCTGAGCAATATAGATCTAGTTTTTGAACATTGGGTGAAATTTCTGCCCAAATTTTTTCTGTTGCAGGTTCGGATTTGGGAATCATCCCTATCCGCTTAACTGTGGGAAGTACTTGGGAATAAGCCCTAAAACTGATTGTGAGGAGTACCACAGGAACCCTGAAGTAGCTGGCCCATTGAGAGGACCTGCCAGCGAAAAGGGCAACGACCCCTACCTGATTGATTAATTCCCACCCGTGAGGTAAACCAAGAGCTGTCGTTTGTGGCAAAGCGGTTATCAGTTTTACCTGAGCCGTGGAGTGAGGGGTACTGCCCCAATACGCAAGCCGTCAGACATCATTGGTGGCCGAGTGAAACCCCTGAACTGTTAGGAAGCTGCACTTTCAGCTGAACTATTGTTGATCACTACTGCACCGTTTCAGATCCATTTGCAAGTCATTCCAGATTCAGCCGTTTTCAATCCATTCGGTGTTGTTCCAGATCCCTTTCGAGCCGTAGCCGCTCCAGTCTGACAAAAAAAAAAAACTGGTTATGGTTGTCACCCGTGCAGGAGAAAACACCATGGAGGAAGCACTTGCAGCCATCCAAACCAAACTCCAAGATCTGGATGAAAAATTTCTTAGCCTCCATCTTCAGCATTCAGCCATGAACAATAACCGATAGCCAGAATCTTTTGCAGCCACCGGGTTCTCTTCTTCCAACAATTTTCGTGGGTCGAAGCTTGATTTTCCTCGCTTCAATGGTACTGATCCGACTGGATGGATATACCGAGCAAAACAATATTTCAGTCTGCATAATACTTTTGATGTCCAGAAAGTTCCACTTGCATCCTTTCATTTGGAACAGGAAGCCCTTCAATGGTACCGTTGGTACATCAAAGCTCATCCCGAGCCAAACTGGACATATTTTTGCCAACTCATTTTGCCACGATTTGGCCCTAGTGCTTTTGATGATTTCACAGGAGCACTCACTAAACTTCACCAAATTGGCACAGTGAGAGAGTATCAAACAGAATTTGAGAAATTGGCCAATCACACAGAAGAATTGTATGATGAATTCTACAGGAGTTGTTTTATAAGTGGTCTCAAGGATGAAATTTGCTCAGAGGTCAAAATGTTTTGTCCCAACACAATGATGGAAGTCCTAGGGTTGGCTAAGATGGCTGAGGACAAGATTGCAGCTCAACAATGCTCCAAACCCAACCTTGTTCCCTTCAGAAATATGGGTTCCCAACGACCTCCCATCACGCCTTCTCCTCAACCAACTCCTATCAAGCATTTGTCTGAAATAGAAATGCAGGCACGCCGAGAAAAAGGGCTTTGCTATAATTGCGATGAGAAATTCACTCTGAGACATAGATGTGTTCAACAAAATCTCTATCTCTTGGATGTGGAATCTCCGCCTACCTTAGAACTTGGTGAAGCAGCTACATATACAGTGGATGATTAGATCGACATTCAACACCCGCCTGTTGACACCCAATTTCAGGACGACCCACCTGAGATCTCTCTCCATGCTGTAACCGACGTCACCACCCCACAAACAATGCGGGTCAGGGGATACTTCAAGAAGCTCCCTCTTACCATACTCATTGATTCTGGTAGCACTCATAACTTCATTGACCCTCGGATTGCCAAACAGGCTGATTGTTTTGTCCATCCTTGCTCCAGCTTTGAAGTCATGGTTGCCATTGGGGGCACCTTACCTTGCAAGGGGAAGTGTCACAATGTGCGTATCTCTATGGAAGATTATAACCTACGCTCTGACATGTTTTCCTTGCCCTTAGGCGGATGTGATGTGGTTTTGGGCGTTCAATGGTTACGCACACTTGGCCCCATCTTATGGGATTTTGTTGAACTTTGGATGCGGTTTAACGTCAATGGGGCACAACACAAATTTATGGGCTTACAACCAGGGTCTCTCTGCATCATCAGTTCACATCGCCTGGAAAAACTCCTTAAGAATAATTCACATGGTGTCATCGCTAAGCTCAATTCCATTCAGATGCACCCATCAACAGTCTCCACTACTTCCTTGGATAGATATGCAGGTATCTTTGCTGAACCAATGCGCTTGCTACCTTCACGAGACCTTTCTGGTAAGAATTTAGCCACATCTACCTCTCAGCAGGAAATGATGGCTATTTTGCATGCAATACAGAAGTGGCAGCCATACCTATTAGGGAATTATTTCTGCATCAAGACTGATCTCCCGAGTCTGGAAAATTTTCTGGAACAATGGGTCTCTTCCCCAACACACCTGAAATGGGTTATCCACCTCATGGGTTATCCCTATGTGATCACTTACAAGAAGGGTAAGGACAATATGGTGGAAGATGCTCCTTCTTGCACAATTGATGACCCAATTTCTCTTACAACTCTTTCTCTGCTTGTTCCAAATTGGGTGCAATATGTTCAACAGGGCTCTCTCTTCTATGAACTCCATGCTTCTTCATCAACAGGGCACTCTGGGTTCTGCAACAGGTATGACCAAGAACAATGTAACTTCTTTTGGCAGGGACTAAAAATGACAATTCAACAGATGGTGGCTGACGATGATACTTTCCAAGTCAACAAGGGTGAAACGACACTCCTTTCGGGATTGCTCAAACCCTTGCCCATCCCTAAACAGCTTTGGCCAACTATTTCTATGGATTTCCTAGCAGCGCTCTGGTGGTACAATACCACATCTCACAGAACACCATATGAAGCGGTCTATGGAAAAACACCACCAGTTCTTCTTCCATACACCCTTAGCAGCTCCCCAGTTCAGGCAATTGACTCGGTTCTTCGAAACCGCAATCAGATTCTTCTCATTCTGCAGGACAATCTTCACATGGCCAGAATTCGCCTGAATAAACAAGCCGATCAGCACCGTTCTGAGCGCAGTTTCCACGCAGCTGACAGGGTTCTTCTTCATCTACAGCCTTCCAAGCAATCCTCCTTGACACTCCAAAGGCGTCAATGGCCTGAAATGCAACCCGAGGATGCTACCAGGGAACCATTCCTTCAGCTTCTGCAACAATTTCTCCAACCAAAGCTTTGAGGACAAAGCTTTGAGGACAAAGCTTTTTCTAAGGGAGAGGGGATGTTAGGAACCTATGTAAACCCTTCTCTTTACTATGTTAGTATATTGTTATTGGACGCATATGCTTTGTAAGTCGTCCCGTAGTATTTGTTGATCCGTAGTTTATATTAGGTCATAGTATTGACCCATAGTATTGGACGCATATGCTTTGTAAGTCGCCCCGTAGTATTATATGTCCCATGGTTTTGACTCATGGTATTGGGAATAGACTTAGTATATAAGTGTGTGTTGAGGTCATTGAAGGCACCGTGAAGTTAATTGTATTGAGCTTGCTCAAAGGAGGTTTCCCCCTCGAAGTGGCCCGTGATCAATATAAAAGTGATTATGTTCTATTATCTCTGCTATTTCGCATATTATTAGTAATTAATTGTTGCAGGTACATCTCAGATTTTGATATTGAATATGTCAAAGGAAAGAATAATATAGTAGCAGATGCTTTGTCAAGAAAGCCTTCCTTTTCTCTCATGGATATTGCCAAGGATTGGAAAAATATGCTACTAGTTGAATATGCCAAAGACAAATTTGCTTGTGATGTGTTGGATGAAATCAAAGGGGATGATAATTATAGGATTTTTAATGGGCTGATATATTAGAAGGGAATAATTTATTTAGTTCATAACTCCAAGCTCAAGTACCGAATTTTGCAAGAAGCACATGATTCTCCACTAGCGGGCCATCCGGGGATCTTCAAAACTTATAGACAGTTGAGGCAAATATTTTTTTGGAAGGGGCTGAAGGAAGATGTTCAGAAGTATGTGAATGAATGTAAAGCATGTCAACAAAACAAATCAGAACTTACATGTCCAGCCGGCCTATTACAACCATTGCCCATTCCGGAGCAAAAAAGGGACAGTATTTCCATGGATTTCATCATCGGATTGCCTAAATCCTTAGGTAAGTATTGCATCTATGTGGTAGTTGATAGGTTGAAAAAATTTGCTCATTTCTTTGTTGTTACATCATCTTTTAGTGCTGCACAAGTGGCTGATATTTTTTTCAAAGAAATCTTCAGATTGCATGGTCTCCCCAAGAGCATTGTCAGTGATAGAGATAGTAGATTCATGGGTGCTTTTTGGCAAGAACTTTTTAGATTGGTAGGCACTCAATTGACTCCAAGTACCAGCTATCATCCACAAACTGATGGAAAAACAGAGAGGGTAAACCAATGGTTGGAAGGATACCTAAGAAACTATGTGGAAGGGCAGCAAAAAGCATAGGAAAAATGGCTACACTTGGGTGAGGTTTGCTACAACACCACTTATCATATGTCAATAAGAATGTCTCCTTTCAAAGCATTATATGGTTATGATGCACTTACATTTTCTCACATTATATTTGGTGATAGTAGAGCCCCAAAGGCTAAAGATTGGGTGGAAGAGAGCCAAGAAATTTTAAAGCTCTTGAAAGACAATTTGCAGGTTGCTCAAAATCAACAAAAACAATATGCTGATAGTCATAGAGAAGAAAGAACCTTTCAAGTCAATGATTTAGTATATTTAAGGTTGCAGCCTTATAAACAAACATCTCTAAAAAAGAATGGAGTAGAAAAATTAAAACCAAGGTACTATGGGCCATACAAGGTAGTGCGGAAGGTTGGAGAAGTAGCATATGAACTAGAACTTTTGGAAGGGAGTAAAATCCACAATGTATTTCATGTTTCTTGTCTCAAGAAAGCTCTTGGTCAGCAAATCATCACTTCAGAAATACTTCCTCCTTTGGATGATGAAGGTCAGCTCACACTTGTTCCGGAAAAGATTTTGAAGACACGGGAAAGAAGGTTGAGGAGTAGAATCATCAAAGAGTATTTAGTGCAATGGAAGGACTTACCAAATGAAGATGCACATGGGAAGAGGAGAATATTTTGCAGCATCCAAATCTGAAATTTATTGAGGACAAGCAATCTTGGGTGGGGAGGATTGTAATGTCCCCATTCAAATAAGTGCATAGTAAGACAATCCCATCAATCCTACTAGTTTCCTAGGTTGGATGGGCACATGTGGGATGGTAATAAGGAAGCTAATAAATGATATTTAGACATTAGAGGGGTTCAAACATTTAATAAATATGGTAAATAAATAAATTCAAGATAAATTCTAAGTGGCAAGTGGTTTTGGAGACATATGGAGGTGGTGGGACCCACACTAGCTTGATTTTTCATAATACATGGTATCTCTCTTTTGCAAATTCAAATTAATGGGAATGTGAAAACTCTTGGGTGAGTTGGTAATTCATAACACATGTCATTGAGCATCTTAGGTCGAATTGGGAAGGATTGGTAACCTCCATGGAAGATAAAGAGTCAAAGTAGAAGTTTGTGGACACTTGGGCTAGATTCCCTAGCCCCTATGACACCAATGATGGAGCATCTATGACAACTATGACAAATTGCAGACCTGACCTCCGACATCTGACAACTATGACATGTCAACACCAAAAATAGGCTCAAAGAAGGCGAATTTGGGAGTTGAAGAAGCCAAAGAGACTCAAAATCGAATTTGGGAGAAGATGGAAGGTTGGAACTAGGAGACAAGTGGCAAATGTGGAATATTTCCTAAATGGAAATCTATTGAATCTATTGATAGGATTTCGACCCTTAGAAGGATAATGTTGGTTATAAAATGTAGAAATGAAGAATGAGAATGGCTTTTGATTATTTGAGAAAAATTGCATTTGTGAGGAGAGAGCTAGTGGATGACTAGTTTCTTGCCTTAGCCAATTTCGAGGGTGAAAGATTCCCATCCAAGTTGGTGTTTGGAGAGGCAAATCAGGTCTTTCATGGTGCTTTAATGGATTTTTTATTTGCAGGTAGCAGCTACAGGAAGTTTCATGGTTTGGTTTAGTGCAGCACTTTCTCTCCACCGTTTCCAATTTTGAAGGCATATTCGTGCTCCTTGAGGGAGGGCGTTTTTGGTGAGCACTTGTGCTTCTTGAGAGAGCTTCTCATTATATATTTATGATTGTAATAGATTCATATCCTCTATTATTGATATTCAAAAATTATCAGGTCGAAATACCCACTGGTTGTATGCAAAACTATTGATTAATGAGCAAACAATGTCCATTTCCCCAATGCATTGATGTATGACACTATAATGTTGATTATTTTGAATGGATGGATGATTCTCTAATATATTTGTGATCAATATACTTCCATGGATGTCTTATACAAGTTTCATGTACTATACTTGAGCATTTGAAGCATTTTTACTCAGTTTAGTTGTATTGGGAGGTGAAATAGTGCCATTTCCCCAAGGGTCGAATTGGGGGTTTTTGCTGTTGAATGTGAGAGAGTTAGAACAGTATTAAAAATCAATTAATGGTGCATATTAGAACTTAATCACATACTTAACACATTATATACCTTTTTTCATAAATTTGTGGGAGTTTGGAGGCATTTGGAAGGCCATTTGCAGTGTTACTCGGGGGGGATTTGATGCACAAATTACTAGTCAAAATTACATATATTGATCAGAAAACAAATCAATTTTGCAGCAGTATTTGGAGTGCCATAAAACATCCATGAACCTTATATTCAAGTCTAAATACCATTCATACACTCCTACATAATATTTGGGAGCATTTGGGTTGATTTGGAGGTCAAAACAGTAAAACTAGTCAAAGGTCGAAATTGAAAAAAAAAAGTGAAAAATTGGGCATTTTAATAAAATTTGAAAAAGGGATACTACAAAGTTCTTGAACTTGGTGAAGATGTCCTGGATGTAATCGAAATTCCCTGGGCTCAGTGAAACAAGCTCATTTTCGAGCTGGTGGCCTCTCATCTCATTAGTCTTTCCAAACAAGGTCTCAAGCTTGAGCCATACTTCATTTGGAGTTGCTATACTTTCTACATGAAACAGGAGGTCTCTCGAAATGCTGAGACAAAGGAGGCCAAATGCCTCATCCATTCTATTAAAAAAATTGGATTTCTCCACAGCTGAGTTTGGCTCAACCTCAGTGCCCATCGTAATTCTGTAGAGACCCTTAGATCTCAGCAAAATCACCATTTCTGCCTTCCAATCGAAATAGTTGAAGGGAGTGAGCACGTTTGGGTGAGATGGCTCCATTCTTCTCTGCTGCAATCCGCACTTGATGACAATGTTGATCTTCAATACCTGCAAACAACTCTCAAATCACTCAGGAGGGATCTACACTAACAGATTCAAACCCTGTTTGGATAGTGGGTGCATTCGGGAGAGCATCACACCTGAGAAGAGCCACTAGATTTCTCCAATGACTCAATGCAATGGCCTCAGGAATTCTGTGGTTTATCCACTGCTTTTGGCAATCCACTAAAATAGTCTTGCTGGTTCGAATTCTAGCTCCAAGAGCTCTGATACCATGTAAAATCTCAATCATAGCAGAACCTAGCTACTATGGATTCCTCACTAGTGAAAAGATTTCGACACATTTACAAGCATTAGCATAAATCTGTAAATGAATGAAGAACAATACACATGAAATGGGTGAATAATGTAAATATTATTAACTGTCCAACCTCAAAATAGGTTAAGAACCTCCATATATACAAATCTGGATCAATTCGAATCCATCTGGAGTGTTCACACTGATCTAGCTTAGAAATAGCTCAAACCCCCCTAGGTTGACCAAAATATCCCAAACCATCCCAAACTCATTCAAAACTGCTGTGTGAATGCTGGGAATGACTGGAAAGGCCCATGTGACCTCACACATGTGGAGAATCAGGTTGGTTAGAGGTTAGGTAGCTAGAATTGGCCAAAAATTGGACAAAGTTGGCAAGATTGTCCACATTCTGAGCATGTGCACCCTAGGTAGAGGAGAAGCATGCTGAATGCATTAATTAACCTGGGGAGGGAGCTCTAGGCATGCTGAATGCATTAAATTCCCTGGGGAGCGCACCCAACAGCTAGTTTGACTCAACACTTGTTCACATTGCTAACTAGTTCAAGATATTTGACCATTTACCAACTAACCAACTTAGGGATGTAATAATTAATCACTTGGGCACTAATTAATCATCAATTAATAAATGATTAATGTACATAGGTGTAATAATGTTCTAACAAGGTCTCATACATACATTCATTAGTATAATCTCAATACTATAAAAACACAATAATCTTAAACATGTATAGTCATGATCATTTCAAACACATATAATAAACATTAGTATTCAAGGTTTCAGGAAATACTTCTTTTACTCATGCATATTTTTATTTGACCAAAGGACTTTTCTGGTTAGTTACATCATCAATCAAGGTAAGAGACATAATGCATAAACCCTTGATTACTTGCATTTCTAACTTCATGAATAATCATTATCAACCATACAATAGTATAAGATCCTAACACAAGGTAGGATTCTAACTTGATATAGGAAAAACATACATGGTTATCATCTTTGCTAGTTATGTCTAGCAATGTCTTCTTGTTCTCTTCAATGACTTATGCTGGTAACTTTCATATCTCATAGGTTAACCATTATAGAACCAAGTTATACATACCTCATAAGTAGATCTTCCATGTGATCCATGAAAATTGATGAATCTTTCTCTTCATGTCACCAAGGTCATATGTTCTTGAACTAGAACATGATTTGTCTTTCTTGATGTACCTTTCACATTAGTGGACAACATCAACCTCATACAACGCCACAATCCATTAGTACAATCATAAGTGTCAAAACCCTAATCAATGAATATCTTCTATCATGCATTCATATTTTTATTAAGGTGATACGACAAGTCTAAAATTAATCAAGATTGTACTAATCTTAATGAAGACAAACATAAACTTAATCATGAACAGATTTCAAAACATACCCGTATGTCATACCTATCGAGTTTGCTTGTAATATTCTTATGTAAGGCCTTAGTCTCATCTACCTCTGAAACTGAAACTTCTTTACTTATGCAGGTGACCAATCCATTCTCTTCTAGGATTCACCCAATCCAATTGATTTCCATAAACTAGATTTGGAGATGGATTAGGGTTTGTGAGGGAAATCCTAAAAATTAAAACTCTCAATTTCAAACTTATGAAAGGATAGAAAGATGCGCCTTGATGAGCTGATCAACCTGGTATACTCAGAATTTGAAAACTGCAAAGTTTCACCCCTCAAATTTGCTTTTCAATCTTCTAGATTCACTAGGGAGGACCCTGAATTAGAGTTTGAGTTTCCTGAAGCCTTACCCAACCAAATACTTTGATCCAAAGCTCTAAACTTTGATTTTTCCAAGGAGCTTCCAGATATGGTCACAGATTTCAAAAATTTTCATTTTTTGCAGAAGCCCTAATTTTTCACCTTTCCGATCAAAGTCCCGAATTAGGGTTTGATCAAGCTCAACCTTCTGCCTAACCAAAAAATTTGATCTTGGTCTCTAAATTTCGATTTTGATGAGGAGCATCCAGCCATGGTCTCTAATACAAAAAATTACAACATTCTTTGAAACCCTAAATTCCCAAAGCCATGAATGAAGGTGCTTAAAATCCAATTCTGTTTTGACAGAAATATGCACCTGATTGTTTCTAGTGTAACTCAAAAATTTTAGATCTACAGGGTCTGAAAATTATTTATGTGGTAGCCTGACCTATTATCTTTCCAACCCCATAGGTCTGACCTCAAATCGATTCTCTAAGAGAGATTTATGCCAAGTGTCGCAACGTGACCTGTTTATGGGATAAAACATGAGATCAAACTTGTACGAAGTGCCACGTGTCACTGGTTCAATTTCGGCCTCTGAACATTGTACCTATGAAAGTACAGTCCATTCCGTACCTGCAGCAATTTACAAAATTTCATTTGGAGATTCCTATCCCAATTTGTGACCTTTTTTCGTAGGTCACTTGTTTATGACTGAGATCTGGAAGAGGCAGAAACCCTATATTGTACAGATCATAAATCTGTAAGTACAACGAATTAGAGGCTCTCCTTTGGACACACGGTACATGGGGATCTTATATTCGACCTGTAATATTTTTAGATCCTGAAACCTCTCCAAATTGAATTTATAGCGAAAGTGCTACGATGACGGGTTTTTGCTATATCAAGCCCTAGCTTCGCAAGTGCAACAAGTGTCATAAATGCCATACCATGCCTTCTTTCAGGATAGCTCTGATACCATGTTAGTTTTTCAGAATTTACTTCAATTTGATATAGGATATTAATTGAGAGAACAACATGTACAACATATATATATAGCATATCAATCATGGACATAATAATGCAAGCACATTAGAGACAACAGACACACATAGTTTCACCGAAGAAAACCATAAAGATGAAAAACCCCACAACTTCCTCAAACATAGATAGAGAAATGATACAACCAAAGAATAAGAGATATACTCCTAGCAGTAGCTTCTCCTCCTCCACTAGTGCACCACTCTCCAATGAGTGTAAGAGTGAGTAAGTGAGTGATCAAATAGAGTGCCTCCCGCACTCTAATTATACTTGACTTGACTTGCCTAATTACCTTTACTAGGTCGGCCTTAACTTAACCACATAACATAATGCTAACAAGTTCGACCCCCAATAGGGTGGTCTAATAACCCTTTGACCCACATGACCTATACAGGTCCGACCCGACCAAGGTGGTCTAATAACCCATCAAGTATAAGTTACGACACTTACAATATAATTGATGACACTTCTGTATAGAGGAATAATAACATCTCTATAGGAATACAAACACTTCTGTATAGAAGAATAATAACATCTCTATAGGAATACAATATACATATGCGAAATACATTCCGAAGTTACAAATACATCAACATGGACGGACCTTCAAATCAACTCTGCATAGCTGCAAATGTTCATAGAATGTCATAGAAAGATAAATAGACTAGAAAGAATGGGGCTCATCTCCCATTGATTGGCTAGGGTGCATCACCTTGGCTTGTGAAGCATAGAATGCTCACACATAGATTCAATTTGACAAATGATATGTATAGGAGTTACTCGGATTCTGTTATAGAATTTATGGTGACCTGCTGAGCAATTTGACATGCTTGGTGACCTGTGAGAACCCTTCCAAATGGGCCACCCATGAACGAATAGAATTTCCTTGCTTTTTCCTTACAAGATTTTCTCTTCTTTAGAAACTGCACCCCACTTTGTCTCCATATGTTTCCTTCTTTGTAAAAGTTTCCTGATTTTTAAACCGGCCTCCCTTTTGGAAACTACACCCTCTTTTTTCTTTTCTGGTTGTTTTCAATTTGTAAACGGAGCTCTCCTTTAGACACTGTGCCCTCCTTAGCTTTTCCTGGTTGTTTCAATTTTTCTGCTTTTGGCATCTTCATACACCTTCTCTTATTTCCCTCTTTTGCTATTCTCTTTTCTCCATTTCCATTTTGGAAACCTTATCCTCATGAGGGCGCCCTCTTGGCCCACTTGCTCCATTATTTAGGAATTTAATTAATTAAAATTAATAAAAATAATTCCTTCACTTGACTTAGGATAAATTTAATCCTATGCATACATGATGAAATAAAATTATTTACCTAGGGGTTATTTTGTCCCCTTTTACCCATGGTCACTGAATTATCCAAAATTGGGGACATGACAGTCCTCCCTCCCAAACATTTGCTTGTCCTAAAGCAAAATATCCCAAGAGTCCATCATGATTTTGTTGCACTACTCTGATCATAATCATCTATCCAAAGACAAACAATGCTAGGATCCCATTGCTTGCATGACACTCCCATGTATATGAATACCATCCAAAAAATCTGTCAGGAAAAAGAAGTCCTAGATCCCACTGCTTCAACTGCAAGTTTCTAGGTAGTAGTGTCATGTGTGGAAAACTTTCCTCCCATGGAATATCAGGATCCCACTAATCATACTGCATCTCACCAAACATTAGTAACAAAATAAAATCGTCATCATATGAAATCCTAGGAAGGATGAAAACATCATACCAACACATTGGAAAATCATCATTTCCAATGCAACTCTGAAACTTTGAGGGCGCCTCGATCAAGATATGAAACTCTCGATGGTAGGAACCAATAAAGGAAATACTATGCATCACCAAATATGCCTCCAAAATGTGAGGCCAAACCTCATAAATTCTTTCCACTCCAACAAGAAATTTCTCATGTGCCCCATGCACACAAGAATAAAAAATGTCATCACTGTAGCTCAAATGATGAGTGTGGAACCTTATCCAATCATGAGAAGGATAGGCATCATACAAAGACCATGTCCATCCAATAATATTGAGAGCATCATATAGCATCCATAGATGCTCATGTTGCTCACTTGAAGTGTAATGTGTGTCATAAAAACTTCCATTCATGTAAGAAGTAATGTCAAACATATGTCTTTTCATCCAAAGAAAAAGTGAAAAGACACTCCCTCCAACCAAATCAAGTGGGAAGACAATTTCTTCCCCAAGTGAAATCAGCCAATGGATCAACTCTCTGCCATTGGACAAAGGGTACAAGCATCCATCCAAGTATGCGTATTTCCTCCACATAGGCCAGCTTATAGAAGATAATTGTTTCATTAAATTCCCTTGGCAACTTGCTTGCTTAGCTGCCTTCCCCTAATCATTAGCATAAATATTTTTGTAGGGAGATTCCATGTCTGACATGTAATATTCCACCCAATACATATGTGGATGAATGGCATAAAATGGAAGCAATATGGGCCTCTGTTGCTGATCATAAAACATGCCAGTCTTAGGAGCATCAATCAATTTACAAAAAAAACTTTTACCTCCCATAATCTGAAACTGTGAAATGAATCTATCCATGGGTGGATATACTTTTCAGCTGCTTGATCCCAATGGATTGATATCATCATGATGGTTTTTGGATCTGGGTGAAATTCATTCAAGTATCTTCTCCATCCACAAGTCTTCCTCATCTATAGAAATCTCATGATCTTCTAGGCATGGTACTAGTGCACAACTCCAATGGCTCAACTCTATGCCATTAGGTTCACTCAATTGGTGCAAGTGAAAGGAAGTGGCATTAAGGAATGCAAGTGGCTTCCTCGAATGTTGTTGGGAAGAAAATGGTTCATTTACCCAGTCATTATGGACAATTTTGGGAGCCTCCTTCTCCACATGTGGCATCAACCAGAAAAATTTCTTCACCCAATGTTCATCCCCACTTTATTTGGTTGAATCTAGGATTTGGGGGAAATAACTGTGAACCAACCTCATATCTCTACAAATATCATTCATCAAACTTATGGATGCATATTCTTCATTACCGGCTGGTCCAAATGAGGTGATCTCATCCGACTCCTTCATGGAAGAGTGACTCTTGCCAAGGAACAAATCAGGTTCACTCTGGGAAATATCAAGTGCTTGGTTCTCATTAAACTGCTCTACACACTCCTCAGGCACATGCAAAATAAAATGATCCTCATGATCCACCATCTCATGATTTTCCTCTATATGATAAATAATGCAATCAATGAAGTTAATATGGCTGAATGGTGTGTAGGAGGGAAGGTGTGAACTTTGAAACTTTTCATGAAGCTGCACTATCTCCATTTTATATTCTTGAAGTGCACATCGAGTGCTCTTCAAGGAATCTTGGGTTGTCATCAACTCTTTTGTGACCTTTCCAATATCATCTTCATCCCTCAAAGATGCTCCATGTAGCAAATGCACAAGCTCATGCAGATGATTTTTTTTCAGAAAGCATATCTAAAAAATTACCTTTGATTGTAGACATTGCTCTCTGAATCTTCTCCATGGATTCAAGGAAAGTTGAATCTTCCAATGAAGCAGCTCTCCAACAATATTATGACACTGAAACATGTGTGTCATGGAGAATGTATAAGGTCTCTTTGATACTTATTCCATTCACATTGAGTGGAATTTCAAAAGGGAAAGGTTGAGAATCAACCTCCTCATCATTTACCAATGGATCAACCACTTGAAGCTTAGGTGGCGATTTTGAGATTGATATTGTGACTTCTTCCTCGACTGCAAGGACTTCATATTATTTAGTATTAGGGGAACTCGTAATTGTAGAAATATAATCAAATGGTATCTCTATTTAACCCACATAGAGATATGGAAATACATCAGAATATGTCTCCTCAAAACTTAGGCACCCATCAGTAGGTACCTCTTCACAACATCCATTAGTAGATGCTTCTTCAGAATTTGAGCAACTATTAGTAGATTCCTCTTCTTGGAATCCATTAGTAGCTACTCTTTTATCCATAATTTGCTGACCCTTAGGAGAAATGGTGATGGTTTCTCCATGCTTACTACCTTTGGAATATATATTTGAAGAAAATCCAAACAATCTCATGAAACTAGAGGATGCAGTCTGCTGATTTTTTCTTCCCTCTTCTTTACTCACAGAGGTAGAACAACTTGGTTTCTCCATGATTAGTTTGCTGTTATTTATTGAATACCAATATCCATCCTTGAGCTAAAATCCAAATCTACAGTCTAAATAATCTCTGAAATAAATGGCCTTACCAATCTCTTTCCCCAATGCTAGATACTCCTGGTAATGGTGGGGCAAGTTTTCAATTGAAAATATCATTTATGTCATATATTTATTCATTTTGGCCATCGATGGTTCATCCCATTGGTCTATGTACATATGGTAACAAATGTAACCATACTCATCTCTATGTAATCCTCCATCAATGTATATAATTTCTTCTTCCTCATACAACTAAAAGTCTAAATCTTCCATGACTGTAACTAATTCCACAACTGCAACTTGAAGATAGTTCTAAGCTATTTTTCGATGGATAGTTACTTTCCATAGGTCGAGCCAAGGAAAGGGCTCTGATACCACTGTAATATCCTAGATCATATTTGATGGATATTATCTTAAAAAATTTAATGCTTATGGCAAAATTTTTGCAAATAGAAACTAGTAAAGAAACTAGTTAGGGAATAACTGAAAATTGGCTCAATTTGATGACTCCTGGATTAGGGATTAGATGAATTAAGGTTATTAAAAATGTATGGGGATGTGTGTAGAAGAGAACATGCCATAAATAGGGCCAATTACTAAGTCCTATGCACAAAGCACTGGAGGCTTTTACTTTTCAACAATCAGATGAATATGATGTCTACTTCGATGCTTTCTGGGATTCCAGCATATGCATACTAGACTTAGGATTTTATACTGGATGTGAACAGAGGTTATGTCAGGTATAACAATATGTAATAGATAATGGATAAGTGTTTATGGGGATTTGTTATACCTTAAAGTTACACTTCGAGTTCTAATGTCGCATCTTTGTACCATGTGACCTAGAGACATTTCTCCCTAATGAACATTACGTGTTGTTGGTAACCTCCTTGATCTCATATGAACACCTTGGAGACAAATCCACCTCTTGTTGACCGAGAAACAACCTAATAAACCATTTTTCATTCCAAGTTGACCTTGATTTCCATGCCTTGGATATCTATCAGCCCACGAAAATCTCCTATTTTCGCACCCTGCATAACCCTGGACCTGCGAAAATCATCAAATTTTCGCGTTATGTTTAGTGTATGGGGCATGAAAATCCAAATTTAGACCTTGGCCTTGGATCTTGGATCTATACCTTCCGATAGATTACCTTGGGATTGACACCCCTGATTCGATCTCAACCTCCTCTCTCTGTTTAGCTTGGTTGATCCACTAAACCGTCACTAGATCCACCTTCCTCTCCTTATTGTTAAATTCTCAAGTTCTATAAAAGAGAGGCCATCCATGAGCCATGGGGGAACTACTTGGGGTATCCAACCTATGATATTAATATATTTGCAGAGATAGCTAGAGTGAGGAATTCCTGGAGCTGGAGCTGACTTGGACATCAAGCAACCCTATGTAAGTGTTTTCAAGCTTCTTATTAATGATAACTTGTCTTGTTTCCCATTTCGTGTGCATTTTGTTTGAATCTTTGGCATGAAGTGTATCTAGTAAGATTTGAATCTAACCTTTACTTCAAGGTATTTGGGATATTGTTTGCTTGTTTCTTGTTTGATCTTGATAGGTTCTACTTGGGAGCTTCGAGATCAAAGCTGGAAGCGGGACAAACGACCTGATCGAAGGTGAGTTACATCCTTCTATCACTACCGAATACATTCAATATTGTTGTATGAGCTTAGTTTAGGATTCAAGGTTACATTTTTTACCTAATTTGCTTAGATTAGAGATAGATACATCCTAGTATAAACTAAGAGAGCCTCTTCTTATTCGTAGGAAGAAAGTTCTATAACAAAAACTGGCGACTCCGCTGGTTTGAATCCATTTTCTTTGATTGTGAAGTTTCCTTTTAATTTCACTCAAATTGATTGTGAAATTGGGTCTTTTTACCCTCGTTCACATCCCTCTACTCTGCCTTGGATTACTATCTTTCAGTTTAACCTCAACATCTAGTTCCCTGGGTTGGAAAACCCTAGAAAAATAAAAAATAAAATCTTAAAAATTTGCCATTTATTTTTCCCTCTATTTATTTTTGCAGCCTGCACACTCTTACCAGAGTGAAAATCATCAGATTTTAGCGCCCTATATACTCTATGAAATGCGAAAAAATAGTATTTTTCGCGCCTGGGATGCCTACTGATCCACAAAAATTCCTTGGGAAATTCATTTTTTAATTTATGTGTGGTTGATTTTGTTGGGCCCTGGAAATGCCTCTTTTTTACCATACCTATTACATCATTTTGCCCAGTTACACCCTACTTTCATAAACCATATACATGCATTTTTCAAGATCAATCAACAATCCTCACAAAGTATAATTCATTATTGTTTCATTTAATTAAATGCCTAAGATTGTTATGGTTATGAATTATAGCCTTCGATTTATGCTAACTTGTGTTGATTCCATTAAGTTAAGATCAAAGCACAGGTGTATTAGTCGTAATGCCTTGGGAAAGAATCATACGTGGTGCCAGCTGTTACTCTTCTGATTTGATTCCTCGTATTTCAAGGGATAACGCATCTTTCCACATGAAGCTGTAACAGGTCGTTGGAATAGAGCATAGCTGTGACACATAGGATGCCTCCCAATTTGTTAAAATGTTGATCTATTGACTGTGAGTGTAACATCATCCTTCATGATTAATAGCCTCATTCATTATGGCAGTAACAGTTTAGTTGTAAATCTGCAGCATGAAGATCAAAGATCTTCATTGCTGCATGAAATTAGTGGATCACGAACTATATTTTGCATGTATAAATATGGGGAGGCTTTCAAAGTCTGGGGTTGGATAATTATCATTTTGTACGGGCTGTAACAGAGAACTGAGACTGTGAATTACCATCATTAATGAAGAGCAGAGTTACTTCCATTTCAGTGTCTTAATTCGTGGTAGTTCATGGCGTCTTTGTTAGAAGGCCAGGGCCCGCCTTCTCACAGAGATTTCCAAATTAAGTAGGTAGTTAGATTAATTCATTTCCTGTTGTGTGTTGTGGAATTGCATTAGGCGTATTTATGTTAGCTGCAACAGAGATTTATAATTGCATTCTTTATTGGTAGATTATTCTTTGCATTACTAATAGCTGCAACTGTGTAGGTTAGTTTTATTAATGCATATGTGTTAAATAGTTGTTACATCCAAGCTCCTCTCCAATTCCTTTCAGTATTTATGCTTCTTAGTATTTCCAATGATTATCAATTTAGAGTTCAAGTTTATTTTCTAATTCTGGTTGTTGTTGTATCTTTAATTGAATTCATAGTTTAGGCAGATTATGCTTGAGTTACAGTAGTTGATGGATGAATCATTTTGGTAAAGGTTGAATACTATAGTTTGATAATTATAGGATTTAACTTCTTGCAAAAGTAATCTAGTTCATTTCTATTCTTAGATCAGTAATTGCTAGGTTGATTTCTGTAGGAAGGTAGCTGCACTTTGAATTCTTAGATGTATGAGTTAGATTAGTTTTCTTTATGGAATGAGTTTGGCTGAGTAGATAGGTAGGATTAGTATCTCCATTCAGTTAATAAACTACTTGAAATGTTTAGGCATAGATTGTGCTTGTTTCCATTGAAATAAAAGACTTCCCTGGGTTTGAAAATTTATATTGAACATCCCGTGTGTTAGTTGTAATTAATTGGCATATAGGGCGACCAACATTTTGGCACCGTTGTCGGGGATGGTAATTGATAGACATAGTTAGTAGTTGGTTTTATTTGATTTCATTTTAAATTTACTCATTTACAGCATGCATGAATACAAGAAAAAGAAATTGGAACCCCCTTTGAATACTAACACTGTAGGTGGAAGAGGTCGAGGTTGTAATGCAGGTCTGGGAAGATCAACATTTATTGATGATATAATTGATAAAGCTGATTCTTCTACCGGACCACCGCAGATGTCTACACGAAGAGGAAATTATGTTCCTCCCAATCTTGAGAATTCAGCATCAACTGTGGAGAATACAATGGGACCATCCACTCCCATTGCAGAAAAGAAACCTCTTGAAGACAAGGGAAGCAACGTGGGTGTACTGGATAGAGAGGATATTTATCATATCAATGGAACCAGAGTTACTAAAGAAGTGTGGTTGGAAACTCGCCGAGAAGCAGAGGAAGAGAGAAGGCGAGAAGAAGAGATGAGGAGAGAAGAAGAAGCAAGGGAAGAGGAGGAACGCATAAAGGAAGCCATTAAATTTTGGACTAATGACATGGCTGATAGAGAACAGGAAGGCGAGAATGAACATAGTGAGAACCGGGAAGAAGAAGTGGAAGATAATCATCCTGGTAATACTATGGTACATTAGAATTACCTATCCTCTAGACACCTAGATCAGCTCCCATGAAAAACATATCACCATCAGTTCTCCCGAATTTCGATGGTAAGTATTTTGAATATCCTGATGAATTTATTTTGGAGTTTGATATCCTCTATCTTAGCTATGAATATACCTCTAGTGCTCAAAAGATGAAACTATTCCCAACCACCTTGAAAGGAAATGCTCTACGCTAGTTCATGAGTCTAGGTCGCAAGACCATTACTACTTGGGACCAAATGAAACACACATTTTTTTCTAACTATCAAGAATATTGTAGAACCATCGATAGAAAGGAAGAGTTGTTTAAAATGGTTCATAAGGAAGAGGAGAGCTTGGAATATTTTTTGGAAAGATTGATGTACAATTTACAAAGGTTTGGACACACTAAGATTGGAAAAGATGTACTTAAGATTATTTTGCTACAAGGAACTAGGGAAGATTGCCTTGATATGTTGAATTTGTTGGGGAAAGGGGACATCTCAAAAGAACCCTTCGAGAAGATCATTGAATTATGTCGAAGGTACTTAAGGGGATCCTCTAGAACTAACAAACGAGACAAGGATCGAGATCAGGATGTCTTCACTAGGACACAAAAGTCATCTAATGGAGGATCCACTCGAGCAGAGATAGGAAACTTGTTGGAGAATTTTAAAACTGATATGATGAGCTCCATGTCCTCAGAGTTAGATGCATTGAGAGAAAAACAGAGGCAAGTAGTAGAGGATCTTACACTCGGTGTATTCTGTCCCAAATGTACGAAAAATCACCCACTGAAGGAATGCCCACTAGAAAAAGCATAAATATGTAGAATAAGTGAGTGGAGCATGACACCAAGGAATATCCCTCACTACCTAAGTTCAAATTAGTTCTGCGGGCATGCACTTCAGATATGGAACAAGCTTACTTCATTGCACAGAAGAAACCGTGGCAGCCTCGCAATCAAGGTATGTATTAGGACCCATCATTTTTTCTAAATAATATGAATGGGATGAATAATATAGATAATATGAATACACAATTCCCTTCACATTATTCTAATAATCAGTGGCATCCATCTCAGAACCCAATGCAAAATCCTTGGACACCATGGTCACAACAGTCAAACAATCAAGCTCCTTGGAATTCCAACTGGAGAAATTCTTACCAAGGAAATAACTATCCCCATCACCAGACTCAGTATCAACAGTACCCTCCTCAACAGTATCCTCACCAACAATACCAATAGCCATAGCTACAATTCCAAAACAATGCCGCATCTATGAATGCACCTTTTCAATCACAGCTACCTGCACAACCTAACCCAAACCCGAACAATAAAGTAGTTCATTAGTTTGAGACTGACAACATGCCTGCGTATTCCATTTCCCAAGTTCCCTGCAACGACATACAATTATGATCAAGGAGGGTAGTGGAACCCATTGTCACTGAGGATGTTCCATCCCTAGTGGCGGAAACTGGAGTGAATCAACACTATGAGAATATGGTTCACACTATGAGAATATGGTTCATTTAGCAATCCCCATCATTGAGGATACTGACATTCCTACCGAAACAGTGGCTGAAACTCAGGAAGTAACACACGATGAAGCACAGCCTACACAATTGATGAGAGAACTGCCATATAGTTTCATTAGTGAGCCCACATCTGTCAATAAGCATGTTTACCAGATTCTTGATTGTACATTTGATGAGAAAGAGCAAGAAAATATTACAGAAGAAACTCTATTCAGTGATTCCAGTATAATTCCAGTACTAAAAAATTTGAAAAGTGTTCCAATAGAGATCGAGCCAGGGAAAACATTGAACATCAATCCAAACCTTGTGCCCAGTGAGCTAGAACAGCTAATCACTCTACTGAAACAACGTAGAGGACCTTTCGCTTGGGAGTATACAGACATGAAAGGGATTCCTTCTAATCTATGTACCCATCACATTTTAATTAAGAGAGAATCTAGGCCTGTGTGTCAACCAAAACGAAGGATGAACCCAAACCTAAGAGACATAGTGAAAGAGGAGATACAAAAACTTTTGGAAGCAGGATTTATATACCTGATTTCAAGCAGTGAGTGGGTTTCTCCACTCATGATTGTGCCAAAGAAGAATGGGAAATGGAGGGTCTACGTGGATTACAGAGAATTGAACAAGGCAACGCAGAAGGACCACTTTCCCTTACCTTTTATCGATCAGGTCCTTGATACCTTGTCTGGGAAGAAGTATTTTTCCTTTCTGGATAGCTTTAGTGGCTATAACCAAATCCAGATTGCTCCAGAAGACCAAGACAAAACCACTTTCACCTATCCATGGGGAACTTTTTCATACTGGGTACTTCCTTTTGGATTGTGCAATGCACCATCCACATTTCAAAGAGCAGTGATTGGAATCTTTTCAGAGATGGTAAATGATTGCATGGAGATCTTTATCGATGAATTTACTCCATATGGTGATAGTTACGAAGAAGCACTGAAAAATTTAGAAAAGGTCTTGAAACGCTGTGAACAAAGCCATCTCTCTTTAAGCACTGAAAAGTGCCATATGATGATGAGCGAGGGCATAGTTCCGGGGCACTTCATCTCTTCTGATGGTATCCAGGTAGATCCATCCAAAATCAAGGTAATTGAAAATATACCAACTCCTGGAATACAAAAAGATGTACGTAGCTTCTTAAGGCATGCTGGCTATTACAGAAGGTTCATAGAAATTTTTTCCAAACTAGCTTCTCCTTTGTTTACTTTGTTGATGAAGGATGCATAGTTTGTTTGGAATGATACATGCCAAATAGCGTTTACTAAGCTAAAGAAAAGGCTTTCTATAGCACCCATCTTACGAGGGCCCAACTGGGCTCTGCCTTTTCATATTTCATCAGATGCTTCAGACACTACCATTGGAACAGTTTTAGGATAGCAGGAAGGTAATGCTCGTTATGCAATTTATTACATTAGTAAAAATTTATCCCCTGCTGAACTAAACTATACTATCAGAAAAAAGGAATTCCTTTCTATAGCTTATGCCATCAACAAATTTAGACACTACATTACTGGATACTCCACTTTTGTGCACACGGATCATTCTACCATCAAATATTTAATGAATAAACCAATCACGAATGCTAGAGTTACTAGATGGTTGTTACTGTTATAGGAATTTGACATCACAATTATTGATAGACCAAGGAGGGAGAACGTTGTTGTAGATTTTTTATCTCGACTTACTAACAGTGATGACAATTTACCAGTTGAATATTCCTTCCCTGATGAACATTTGTTTGCAGTATCAGCTCAATCCCCATGGTATGCAGATATTGCTAACTTTTTGGATGCAGGTAAGCTTCCATCACATTTGTTGAAGAGAGAAAAAAGAGAGATCATATAACAGATTGCTAGGTATTGCTGGATTGATGGCCATATTTTCTACACAGGGCTTGATCTAGAAATTAGAATATGTGTTAGAGAAGATGAAATTTTTATTATCCTTAAAGCTTGCCATGATGAGCCCTTTGGGGGACACTTTGCTGATAAAAGGACAGGTCATAAGGTCTTGAGAATGGGTTATTTATGGCCCACATTGTTCAGGGATGCAAATAAGTATGTTTAGGCATGTGATAGCTGCCAAAGGATGGGACAACCCAACAGACTAGATGAAATGCCTTCGTAGCCACAACTCGTGGTGGAACCATTTTACAGATGGGCTTTGGATTTTGTAGGGCCTATCAACCCTCCCTCAAAACAGAAATTTCACATCTTGGTTTGCAGATATTACATGACCAAATTGGTGGAAGCTGTAGCCTTAGTTAAGGCCAATGATCAGGCTGTGATTGATTTCCTGTATGAAGAAATTTTTACTCGGTTTGGAGTACCCAAGTAAATCATCACAGATGGTGGACCGCAATTTCTGTCTCATAAACTGGAAGCACTGTAACAAAAGTTTCATATTCAACACAGAATAAACTCGCCATATCATCCATAGGCCAACAGCCAAGTGGAGATTTCAAACAATGTCATCGAGGCTATTTTGACAAAGATAGTGAAAATCCATCATAACGATTGGGCTGAGAGACTTCCAGAGGCACTATGGGCCTATTGCATTACATGAAGTAACACCACTGGTTTTTCCCCATATGAATTGGTATATGGTAAGAATGTTGTTTTCCCAATTGAGTTTGAAATCAGAACCTTGAAAATAGATGTAGAAGCAAATCTTGATTTATTAGAAGCACAGAGGAACCCACTGAATCAACTCAATGAATTGGATGAGAAGCGCACAACAGTAGTAAATCAAACAACTTTGATCCAACATCATCGCTCGAAATGGCATGATGGATTTATCAGAAATAAGGTCTTCTAAGAAGGAGACTAGACTCTGTTATATGATTCTGAGTTCAAGAGGGATTTCAAAGGCAAACTCTACACTCGTTGGTTGGGACCTTATCAAATAGATCATGTATTTGACAATGGACACTAGGTTTTTTGGACCCAATATCCGATGGCCAAAAAGTCATATTTTTTACATCTTGTGGTCAACTATCCGACAAATGTCATATTTTTCTAACGTCGGTTCAAATTTGAATGAAATTCAACGGTTTGACATTCGTCGAATATTCGACACCCCATGGACGTCGAACAAACGACCACAAAGAAGTCCCCAAGTAATCGGATATCCGACTCTAGTCATTTAACATGTCGTCGACTATCCGATGCCTCTCGTCCAAAAAAATGACTTACATCCGATACCTTTTGCCGTCGGAGCTATGGCACAGACGTCAAATATCTTCCCTGAAGAAGTTGGTTAACCAACAACCTTCACCAAAAAAAATGACTTTAATTTGACATCTTTTGCCATCGGAACTAAGGCACAAACATCGAATATCTTTCCTGAGGAATTTGGTTATCCGACGACACTCACCAAAAAAAATGACTTCAATTCGATGCCTTTTTTCGTCGGAGCTATGGAACAGACGTCAGATATCTTTCCTGAAGTAGTCGGTTAGTCGAGGACCCTCACCAAAAAAATGACTTTAATCCGACGTCTTTTTCCGTCGGAGCTATGGAACAGACGTCGGATATCTTCCCTGGGGAAGTCGGTTATCCGACGACCCTCACCAAAAAAAATGGCTTCGATCCGACGCCTTTTTCCATTGGAACTATGGCATAGACGTCGGATATCTTCCCTAAGGAAGTCGGTTATCCAACGGAATTGGGAGATTTAAAAAGAAAAACATTATTATCTGGAAGGTGATGCCCTCGAGGAAGTTGCATTGTTGTACAAAACTCTACTAGAGTAGGGTTTCTTCACTAACATACCTACACACATGTCACCTCACAAATGGATGAAAACATTACAAGATTTTCATGGGTAGGCAGATCTATATGGATTTCATCATAACAATCTTAAACATATCAACTAATATAGTTAACAATGATTAAAATTTTGTTTAGATTGTAATTAACCTCATATCAACCACAACCTATCATGATTCACTCCCACATTCATTAGTAACAAAAAAAAACTTAAATGTCATCCTATAATGATCCTTCAAGGGTTGTAAATGAATCAATGTAAAGGAGAAGAATTTGAGTTGATCCTTATTTTTCTAATTGCATTCCTGTAAGTTTTCAAGATTGATTTGCTCATCATTCACTCCCACATTCATTAGTAACAAAAAAAAAACTTAAATGTCATCCGACAATAATCCTTCAAGGGTTGTACATGAATCAATGTAAAGGAGAAGAATCTGAGTTGATCCTTATTTTGCTAATTGCATTTCTTGTAAGTTTTCAAGATTGATTTGCTTGTTCTGATACCACTTGTCATACATCCATTACCCTCAATGACCATTTGGGGTATGGGGTAGAATTTTTTTCCTTTTAAAACCCAACAAGGTAAAAATCCCAATAGATGCCAAAACCCTAGAGTCCCATTCTACATAACAATACAATTCAATTTTAGGACGCCAAGGCATTGGTCTTTTTATAACAACATTAGTCATTAGAGTATGCTTGCCGACTAATAACTTAAACATTCGGTACCGTAAAAGAGTTGTAATTTAATTCTCATGGAAGACCTATGCATAGAAGGTTAATTCCCATATTCGATCATAATGATCTCATCTATCTTATCCCATGAGTCTTGTCCCATTTCCTTTAGGCACTTGTTTTGTAGTTTTTGCAACCCCGATCGACCTTTCCATCCCGAGGCGTCCCATATTCTTATGGCCTTATCCCTATCATGTCCTATCATAAAACATGCAATCTTTAGAATTTCTTGTATTTCATATGGAAGTATATTTTGAAGCCTATCCAATTGGTTATTCCAATAATATGGATGAGCAACAAAGCTACATATTCCCTGCCACTGGAAGCCAGCATCGTAGTAATTCATTGAGCTCCTCTCTGTTTCTAGAATAATTTAATATTCTCTACTGAACAGGGCCAACCACGTGAAGGTGGAAGCTCTTATGGCCCCTCCCCCCCTCACATCACTCTCAATTCCCCATACCCAATGCATGTACTTGAAAAAGGTGGTCTCAAGATGCTTGAAGGTGGTCTCCCATTGTCAGCTACACTTCAAGCTTGAAGGTGGTAGACTTTGGACTAGACATAGTTCGCATGTTCGAATCTCCTCAGTTAAGTTGTAGCCCTAAAAAATGATGAACATTGACAAGAAGTAGCATGTTTCTAATTGTTGTTGGTGTATGCTAGATTAGTTGCAAATATCATGCTTCAGAAGCTAGGCTTCAATGGTAAATATACCATTTTGGAAGGGTTTAATGTGAGGTTAAGGATATTGATTACAAGGAAATTGAAGAGAAGGTTTTGGGTATTGATTCGAAATTGGTTATGGGGAGAAACCAAATATCACAACATTAAGCTCCTTGAAATTGTCAAAATTTAGATGACACGCAAGTGGGTTTTAGAAAGCTAGCATCGTAGCAATTTATTGAGCTCCTCTCTGTTTCGAGAATAATATAATATTCTCTACTGAAAAGGGCCAACCACATGAAGGTGGAAGCACTTATACACCCCCCCTCACATCACTCTCAATTCCCCATACCCAATGCATGTACTTGGAAAAAACAATTACGTGCAAATTCATCTGTATTTCATCATGAAATTTCATCTACCATTCTTTCAATAAAGGCTAACATTCACTAAACCATTGTTTCATTCAGTCAACACGTTCATACAATAAAAGATATCATCCAATAAACCATTCATTTATTCATTCAGTAAAGACTGACATTCAATAAAGGTAACAGTTTACTACACTTAATCATGAAACCATTAAACCATTCATTAAACCACTCATTGATTCGTTAGGCCAAAAATCATGGACGGTATATTGTTATAAAAAATAATTAGACAAAATTTTTTGTGTCAAGGCTTCTTTTTATAAGTTTTTCTTCTCTTTAGTGGTAAATAATATCTAAGAGGAGCATCTGGAATTTCTTCTCAAGTTCTTTATTCTTCATCAGGCGCCTGTGGTGGTGTCTGTATCATAGAGTGTTGTTCTAGACCTTGATTTTGAGTCAAGGGTTATGGATTTGCTGCAACAATTTGAAAATGTTACATCATTGTATTTTGGTAATGTAATGACAAGTATTTCATTTAAAAAAAAATTACAAAGATGTTTTTTTACCTGACGTGGCCACATCTTGTTGTTCATGTTCTTCTCCTAGCTCAACCTGTACAGTTTCTCCCTCTACATGCTCTGCAGTTGAAATATGGTGAACTACAATTAATGTTCACCATTTGGAATGCTTTACATAAAATTGTAGCATATGAATAAATTCATTACCACGATTGAAAGCAAGATCTTCGCCATCCTCAACATTAAGGGGATCATTGCTTTCCTGCTCGCAATAAAGTTAATATTTTTCGTCAAGTATTAATAACGAATAGACTACACAAACAATAAATCTTCGTTAAAGTATATATATTTTATTTACTTGATCACGGGATGGATTTGTAGCAGAAGACTGGACTTGCCTAGATAATATTTTTCGGCATTCAACAACAGCTCCAAATCCTTTCTGGAATCCAAGCTTAATGTCTTCTTTAGTGGCCACTTCATTGAATTGTTCAGCCTGCACATTTGCATAATTTCGTAAATCAACATTTTGCGGTGTAATATAATGAAAAACAATTTGCAAATTTTTATTTGTATGCATTATTGGTTTATCTAAACTTACAATCCGTGCCACCAAATTGGAATAACCACTTGGCCCAAGCTTGTGCTGACCTATTTTTTCCAGTCTTTCCTTTGTGGCCTTTGACGTGTCTGGAAGCCTATGAAAGTGTTGAAATACGTTAGATGTTCCAAGTTCGATACAGAAATCAATAATAATAAGGTTTTGAATTACATTGTGGAAAGTATTGCATACCTCCCTGTGCCTAGTGTTATCTTTCCTTCTTTTCTCCCAGACCTCTCCTTTCCATCATCCACTAGAGCTTTCCACTCCATTGATGGAATCATTGGAGGGCACTCATACCTATGGTTTCTTTCAAGGTGGATCCTATATTGGTCTCGGACAACCTTCATATGTTGTCCAACCTTTTTCAGGACCTTCGCATGATTGAAGGTCTTGTCGCCGAACAGGAAAACCAATTGATTAATGAGTTCATCTTTTAAAGCTTTCAGTTGTCTATCCCACCTTGTCCGGATGGTGGGCCTGAACATCTCCAAGGATGCATCATTCATTTGTTTATAGAAAACATCATTTCCTGCAAAACAATCATGCCATGATAATAATTACTTGAAAATAAACATTTTATCGATATATCACAATGAAATTTTAAACACTAACTTGATCAATGTATATGAATTACTTGGGATCTTCTCTATCTTTATTGGGACGATATCTTGGTTGACCAAAAATTGTGCCTCCATTATTCCTGTGCTAGTGACACGGGAAGATCCTGGAAATGCAGCTTGGTCAATATCAATATTGCCAGGATTCTCAGGCTCGACCACGTCTTCTAGATGAACCGGTGTGCGTCGGTCACTAGCGGCTGGTGCGCTCACAATTGGGGTCCGTGGTGTATCATAACGTGTTTCTGACTGTTTAGTCGACAACAATGGCGAAGGACTAGTCGATGCTCGTGGAGTCATTTTCTCATGATGCCACGTCTCTCCACGAGCCTCGCTGGGGCCAACACCGCCTTGACCACTATTGTGTGTTTTTCGATAATTTTGTAAATACAAACCACATCTTATAAGTTCAGTACTATCATATAAAATGGAAATTTATAAAGTATTAAATTAATTAATTTATGAATCAATATTCTTCAACTTACTTCCAAGGATTCAAATTTATGTTCCAACACTTGAATCCTTTTCAGATTGTCGCTTGTCTGCAGATCCTGGAGTAGCAGAGAAACGATTTCCACACTATATTTTTCCAACATTTTGTCTATAATCTTAAACGGGTTTGTGGCTTCACCAATTTTCTCAATTTCTCTAACCATCTCAGCCACTTCAGGATCTACTGAATGTTCTTGCGATGCTGTTTCAAACAACGATTAACTGGGCTGCAACAAAAAATTAATAAAACACTACTGAGTTCTATCATGATAGATTCATAAAATTATATTAACAAAACATATCTATCATGATAAATTCCTAAAATTACAACTAGGTTTACTTGGTGCCTGGACGATGGGGTCGTTTGGTACACAGCTATGGACTTGCCCCGATCATCAGGCCCCTACCAAAATGAAGTAGAAAACATTATCACAACGAAACTAGTATACACACTAAAAACACATAAGAAAATGAGCATTATGCTATGTATTATATTGGTACAATTCCAATGGATTATACCTGCAACCTAGAGGAATGTGATCCACTCATCAAATCGATGGTAATAGGTGACTTGCCCTGATATGCTAATATCTGGGAGCTGCCCCTTACAGATACCTAAATAAAAAACATTGTGAAAGTCACCTAGTAAACGAATCCAAAACTAATCATGAAAAAACCGTCGATTAAAAACTATTATTAAGTATTATATTTTTACTATCACAAATATGTATACATGTTGCGTCAAGGGTGTTGTGACCCTTGCAGAACCGGACTGCATCAAAAACATAGAGAAAATTACGTAAACAAAATAATTACATAACATTATAGAAACGAAACCAGTATACGAATAATGAAAAAACGAAGGAAAAAAAAATATTTTTTCTTATTATATTTGTAGTATTAGAAAGATGTATACCCGATCCCTCGAGGAAGATGTACTCCTTCGACCATCTTCTGACGGGGTTTTATCCCAGTCACTAGCCTGTAAAGTAAATATGTCAAATTTTAACAAAATAAACTAATGAAAAAAATCCTTAATATGTTAAATTCATTAATAAAAGGTAGTGTAAAATGTTAGATGTACCACTCCCATAGTAACCTTTTTTGTATCTACTTGGTTCAAATTGTAATTAATAAGCAACTCTTCCCCTATGGATATTGATTTAATGGCAACTACAAAAACAAGGTTTCCTTCACACCCCTTGAATTCGCAGATGGGTTGCTTAAGTGTAGATTATGTGTTGTTTATAAACCCCGCAATATTCCCTGTGGCCTTTGGCCTTCCGTCCATGTACAACGTTGCTCCTTTATTTTTATTTTTGTCTTTCAACTGTAAATAGTTTGCTAACAATCCATAGCTACGCATACTTTTTATAAATCGGACCAGGATCATCCAATCTGTGTAGCTGTAACATGGTCCAACATACTCCATCAATTCTATACATGTGTTGTAAGGGACCCTTATGCCATCCATGGAAAACAACCCGAAACCATGTATTGGCGATGGTGCAATTCGATATATCCTCTCGTTCACAGAAAAATCTGTGTTTAGTTGAGGAAGATCCTTGGGTACCCATTGTTTCACTAAATGTCTGTACCTCAAGGGAACCTCCACGTCGTATTTTGTCTCATCACCATAGGAACATGACCCCCCTCGACCGTCAAATTCTTCATTGCGTTTATATGGAATTTTCTTCTGGTTTTTTGACATCTAGTTGCTACAACTCTTCTAGACCTACTGGATGTCTCACTTTGCTCTAGCCTTCCTAAACTCCTCTCGCTCGAGGAAGACAGAACTGAAAAATACTTGTTTGGTTATACCTGCACCATGGGAAAAAATTTTAGATACGACCGTAAGGCATAGCACCTCTTAAAAGGTGACATGTAGCACCTTTTATAATGTTACTTGATCCTCATTCCCTTTCTCAACATGTAGGCATTAAAGCGATGAGGAATACGATCACTTTATCTTTTTTATGAGTATAAATTCACGCAATTATGAGCTTTCTTTTATTGGCGCTACTTTGGGTCTTGACTCCCATATCAAACCATCCAACTATCAGCTTTGTCGTCGTGGCCCTAAAGTCTCTCTCATCCCATTAGTTTGGGTTCATCACCTCGGTAATTGAATTTCAGTCACATTTAGTAACATATTAATATTAAGCAATAACATTATAAAATAAGGAGTTTATATTCAAAAGTATGATCTTTTAGGTGGTTAATAAGTGTTCACAAATCTTCAAAAACAATATTTTATATAATGTTGTTAAACTTGTACAAACTTATTCAAACATGGTCTGCTTAGATGATTGAAAGTAGTTGAATCAAGCAAAAATGGAACAATCCAAGGAACGTATCCGGTTAATATAGTAGTATTGTTGGTCTAGTTGTAGCTCGGGGTGATGTGTAGAGACCTCTGTTGAGATTAAGGTAAGATCATGGTAGAGATTTGTTAACCAATTGCTTGCATCAGCGGATTTTCTGAGGGATTTGTTGTAAATCATCTCTGGTACAATACTGGATTCGATAGGCATTCTTCCGAGTTCTGGCACTAGTCTAATAAAAGGATCAGATCCCTGTAAGTTAGCATCTAATACTTCAATATGTCTCAACTCCCACCTAGGTTTCCAGTCTTGCATATAATCCAACCACATCATATCATCATTAATTTTATAGATTTGATGTTTTCCTTCGGTCCAAGCAGAGATTTCCATGTTTACTTATGGGTTATTGCCCCACTGGATTCTGTTTTGACTTTTTACGCTCTCTTGTCTCGGGCTCGCTTGCAACAGGCTTGCTTGTTTTAGGCTAGCTTGCTGCAAGCTCAGTTGTTAAAAATTAACAACATACTTATGTGTCAAATATTCTCTTGTTAGACAGTCAACAATTCTTTTTGCTTTGCCAGAAATTTGCTCATGAACAGTATTATAGTTATAACATCATGAAAACAATGCTTTCCATCTTGCTAACTTTCCTTCTGTTGTTGCAAATTTTATTTTGTTGTTTAGCATAGATGGAAGACTGGAGCAATCTGTTACTATGATAAAGTCACGCTTCAACAAATAAATTCATAGTTCTACGCAGTTTTCTGTCAGGACACTTATTCTCCAAGATAATTTTCCTCACAAGTTCAATCGAGGCTGAGTTCCACCACTCTTAAAATTCTTTACCAACAAATATAATTTGATTACCAACAATTTTGTCTAATAGGACAAGTCTTAACTACTTAATTCAAATTATTTAACACGTATTTGATTACCAACAATTTGATTTCTTAAGTCTTATAACCAACACATACTTGATTACCTAGGTGTAGATGTTTCCTGTAATATACTCAGAAGAGTTACTTTCAGAAATGACTGTGCCTCTTAGAGGCTAGTCAAATCTAGGAACCAAGTGACCCTATTATAGGGTTAGTACAAACCAGAGAGAGAGAGATGACTGGTCTATGGTACGGTCAATCAAAAAAAGTCAATGAAATTCAAAAGGCTCAGTACAATCACAATAAAGATGAGATGACATCCAGCAGACTGAAGCCAAAGAGACTCATGGCCCCCATGAGTAAGGTACAAGGACCAACCAAAGGGTAAAAAAACCAACCAATAAGGTACAATTAAAAAAGAAAAGAGTGGGTATAAATTAGAGTCATAACCCTTGGGACTAAGGGGGTGTAGTACCTCAAATGTGGACAAACTACCATAGTTATACCCACAAGACCAAAAAGTACATAAAAGGCGGTACAAATCAAAAGATAACTGAAGATTAGTAAAAGACCCAAAAGGTGTGAGGTACAAATAAGGTCAAATATATATTGCAATAGCTCCTTGTAACTACCTGTTATTTGACATGCCAAAGAGATGGAAGGTCACATAATGTCAAATATATGCAATAGCTCCTTTTAACTACCTCTTATATCCAATAGCTCCTTGTAACTACCTCGTATATGCAATAGCTCCTTGTAACTACCTCTTGTAACTCAAATAAGACCACCAAATGGTATGGTACAAAGTGTGTATAAATACTCATAACATCTTGGACAAAGGGGGTGTACCTCAAATGTGGACAAACTACAGTAGTTTCCACAAGACCAGAAACGTAAAAGGTGGTACAAATAAAAAATATCCCAATATGAGTAAAAGACCGAAAAGGTAAAATGCAAGGTACGACAAAAATATTATCGGCAAAATGGAAGGACCATAAGAAAATCAACCAAAGTGCAGTACAACCAATCATCTCTCTCTTAAAGGTACCACTGTTCCATATAACCTGAAATACCATCATCACAGTAAATGGAAAATTCCACATGGATGATGTGATCACGTGGTCCTTTAGACTACTCCTAAGGTTAAGTGTTAGTGGCTCCATCAAGGTGTGTTCAGTACCTTGAGAAGGCCATCTCTCTCAACCATCTCGAAGACATAGGAGAAGAGGGCATCACACATCATCAGATAATTGGTAACTGACCGTGTAAGAACTCAAAAACCCTAAAGCAACCGAGTGTGCAGAAGGGGAGCTAGGTAAAGAAAAGGCTTGCAGGACAAAAAAACAAGCTCAAAAAACTATACTGGGATTGGTGTCACAGTAAGTGAGCTGAAACAAAAGTGGCCAGAATGCCAACAAGAAGCACTAAACAGAAAAAGACACTATAAAAAGGTGAAATAGGAAGCAAACGTCCTAACTAGGAGCTGGAGACCTCAACAAATTGTATCCTTCACAAGGTGATGAAATCCAAGTCGAACAATACAAAATGAGAGACCAATAATGGAAGGATATCCCTCTACCGAAAGGGATCCTGGGTAAAAGAGCCATAGTAGAAAAGTCACTAAGATACCTCACTCATGACACGTCGAAAAAGGTTTTCGGCACTTCTACCTTATCACCCTTGTATCACCAATATGGTGGCCGGAGAATACAAGGAAGACAATGATCGATATTTCCTGAGGGCTAAGTGGCGTGCGGCATTCCACAGAGTCCGTCCAATTCTCAATCTCACGACAGTTTAACCCCTGAAACAACAGGAGGCTCCTCCACAAACTGGTCCATGATCGTGTCAACAAGTACACGAGGACTTTAGCACCCTAGAGGACAACAACTATGTCTCGGATGATAATGACAAGGAGGAATTATTTGGATGCCTATCCCTGGTGTCCTACCTAAATACCAAATTCTTTTTATCCTCAAACGAGGTTAAAGTGTGTTGAGTTAACGAGTTAAATTTTAATGGTTGTATTACTTAGTCGGGTGATGGAAGTGCAACTCGTGGTGTGATGACTGACTCAAACCATGCAAATGCATATGAATAAAATTAGCCTTCCTTTCAATGAATGCTAGCTAAGGTAAGGAGAGAGTTCTTTCAAACTATGACTACTCTTTCAAATTAAATGAATGCAACAAGTGTTCAAGTTCATTCATGGGACCTCAAGGAGAGATTCAGACATACTCAAGTCATGAAAATGAATTCATCACATAAAACAAACTGATAATAAATATAATGAATTGTATATATCCATCTTCATAATTCTTTAGGTACACTTATAACATTCTTCCATCATTCTTCACAAAAACACAGTGACAGTAGAAACAATAAACTACATATAAATACATCTAATTACATCATTCATTACGCAGGATAGAATTGTGAACTTTAAGAATAGTCATTTACTAGTACTAATTACAATGTGACTCGATCCGAGTAGTGTTTCCAACGGCCTTGAATTTCAGCATGGCAACGGTGACAACTGGCATGGGTCACCATTGCCAAGCTGAAACTCAAGACTGCTGGAAACACAACTGTGGGCCAACTTTATTTGATATCCAAATTAACTATTAGATGGTTTTAGATAATATTGAACCAATTTCAAACGGAAATAAAAATTTATAGGGTTTTGGTGAGTTCTGGGCACCTTGTAGCTGCATAGGAAACCCTAAAACAACATTGGGCATATTTTAGGGGGTCATCTTTGCAAATGTTGGGAACTATGGAACAATCAACACCTCATAAAAAAGTGAATCCTTTTTCCCTTCTGCTAGGTTTTTGATAGCTAAAAATAGGGTTAGGTTTAGAGTTTTGAAATCCTCTTAGAACCTGTATTATGGTGAGTTGACCTGATGAGACACTATGGAATTTTATAGTTCTCTACAATATGCTTTTGTCTCTCTTCTATATTAGTATCACCTCCACACTTCTACTCATACTATGGATGACCAACACCTAATGGAAAAATGAATTGTTTTCCCTTATTTTTCTAGGTTTTTTATCTCATTGTATTTTGGGTTATTCATGCTTTCTAACCACATGTGGGAATCCTTAGATAACCTATAAGAAAATTGAGAACCCTAAAGATAAAAAAACATTGCCAAAATGCAATAAATGCTTATTGTAATTTGAAATATGAGACCTATAAGATGCATTAAAACACACTAAGCAAGCAACCAAAACACATATTTACACCTAAGCAAATGTAAAAACATTAATGTCAAAACTATGGTCAAAGTGAATTGTTTTCCTTTTTTTGCTAGTTTTTTTATTAGTAAGAATTGGGGTCAAGATTTGCATTTGCAGCCAAAAGATCTGGTCCTTCTAAAGGAGTTAATTCATAAATATTAGATACCCAATGAGATCAGTTTTTCTTTATGGACTCGAATCAGATATACATGTACATTTCCTTCTCTGAGCACTAGCAAACAGCTCAGTTGCATTAGAATTTTGGCCTTTTTGGTATTGATGCAATCAAGTGACAACCATGAAGAACTCGGTGCATTTTTTCAAATGATCCCGAGTTTATGAATGATTTGATGAAGGTGTTGCAATCTGATATATTTATACCAGATAACATAAGATCATCTGCTATTTGGGATTTAGGATACTAGTTTGCAGTAATCTCTGCATCTCATGAGAGGAGTGGGGTGTTAAATGTTCCAAATATTGTTAGCAACGCAGCAAATCGTGTGTTTTTATCGAGCTTGTCGCAGAAGGATGTCATGTCATTGCCTACTATGGAATCATATATTGATGAACTATTAGAGGGGTATTTATATTTTTTTCTGGCATATGTGACATCATCATCGACTTCTCCAAGTCCTATGAGAGAAATTGGACTAATTCCAGCCCTTTTGCCTTTATTAGAAGACACAAATTCTTGTCATACACACCTTGTCATCTTTGTTGTTAAGATACTCCAAACGTTTATGGATTACATCAATCCAGTAGTCACTCTATTTAGATATCTTGGAGGTCTAGACAGTACTATTAAGAGACTACAAGGGGTTGGTTACTAGATTTGTGGAGTTGTCAACAGAAAGCAATATTGCATCTTCAGCATGCGATGATGATAAAGGAAAAATTCCATATTCTCAGAGGTGTCTTATCAAGGCCTTACTCAAGGAACTAGGATCAACAACGTATGCCCCAACAAGGCCCATAGGCTTAGAGTAGAGGCCAAAGACAGATCGGATAGTCCTGTTCCTATGGATACTGATTCTGAAGATAAGCATAATGAAGGGGTTGGAACTAGTGGATTGTCTCTTGAAAATATGAGTAATGAATGCTTTCTAAAATTAAGCATTTCACATGCCATGGTGTTTGTGCGTCTGGCAATGGAAAATCCTGAAACTTGTAGAATATTTGTTTAGAAAAGGGGCATTGAAGCCCCTATGAGGTTCTTGACTCTTCCAAGTATTCTACTATCTTCAAAAGGGATGTCTGTAGCTGTGCACATGGTTGTAGTTTGCAAAGAATTCACGCAACAACACTCAGTTGCCCTTGCAAGGATATTTTGTGCTCATTTGAAGGAACATCTCAAGACTACATTAAATGTTTTGGATCATGTTGCAGGGAATAATTTATTAGTTGCAAAAGATGGACTGAATCAGAAAGTATTTTGGTGCTTGTTTGTGGTACAATTTTTTTTCTTTCTAGCTGATGCTACTAAAGAGAATCGATGGTTGGTAGCATTAACGACAGAGTTTGGAAATGATAGCAAGGATGTGCTTCTTGATATTGGGATTATACATCAAGAAATATTATGGCAAGTTGCACTTACTGAGGATTCAAAGGCATTGCTAAAGAAAGATGATGGCAATGTTTCTAGTAGTGTCACAACTGATTTGGATGCACATGCAAATGAAATTGATGATCACTTGCCAACTTTTGTTGGACACTATGTGGATCTTATTTTGAATCAACATAGGCAATCATCTGTTTGGAATGTTGAACCTCAACTTTTTGATTTAATACATATATTTCATGATATTGGTCACAGTGCTCGACTTCAACGAAGGTTGAACATTGATTCCTCTGCCCGAGGACAACAAGCCTATGTTCGTCAACCATAGTATTCTCATTCTAATGAAGGCCCTTCCAGAATCAAAACGCAAGGCAATAAGCAAAAGTCACTACATTATTTTTTCTATGAGATATTAAGGTCATTTTCATTTCATATAAGTCATTTGTTTTCAGAACTAGGAAAAATGAATTGTCAGTCCTGCTTCCAAATTTGTAGCATCTACAGTTTCAACCATCTTTCTGGATGATGAGAAGCATAATAACTTCCATGGGAAATGACAAAGAGGTGAGGGTGACTGTTAACATGTTGGTAACACACCCAACAACTTATTCACCCATCAAACTAAAAAAAACACTAGATGCAACAAGATAAAAATACTCCAATGTAGATTGAAAGGCTATACCCCAATGTAGATTGAATTAGCAATGAAACCCTCTTGGAAGATCGAATTAGCAATGAAACCACAGTTATTTGCTACCTAATTTTTAAAATTTTCAAATCAAAACAATCTAGGGCTTGGTACTCATGGACTTGGGAGGCATTTCCGGCTCCTCTTATAGTTTCTTTGCTTGGACTCCTTCCCCTCTTCCGCAATCGCAAATCACCTCTCCCAATGCTTGCTCGTTGGGTCACTCCCACTGCTTACTCATTAGGTCACTCCCTCTCCTCTGCCACAATCACAAACCTCCTCTCCCACTATCAAACACTAGTCCAAACTGCCTCCCAAAACTCCAACTATCCATTGGTACAAACCACCTCCCCCACTGCTTGCTTGTCGGGTCAATCCCACTGCTTTTTCATAGGGTCACTCTCTCTCCCCCGCCGCAATCAGAAAATGCCTCAGGTCTCAGGTTGAGAGAAGGTCCAAATCGATAGTAGGTTGAGAGCAAGTCCAAATCGAAAAGTCGCTGCAGAGGGTTTATGGGTGTGGTTTATGAAATGCATATGGGATTTTTTTTATTTGTTCTATATATATTATATATAATGTTTTTTTTTTGGTTTTTTTAATTTGTTTTTTATTAAATATTACATGAATATATTCATTTTTTAAATTTTAATTGTTATATATAATGTTATATATATATTTAATTAAAAACAAATTAAAAAAATGATTGTTATATATTCATGTTTTAATTTTATTTATTCATGTTATATATTCATGTTTTAATTTTATTTATTATATATTCATTATTTTAATTTTAATTGGTTTTTTTGTTATATATAATGTTTTTTTTAATTGTTATATATATAATGTTTTTTTAATTATTATATATAATTTTTTTTAACTGTCCAAATTTATTACATGAATTCTATTATTTAGGTCAAAAATTGTGTAAGAGTTCATTTGGAGATAGAGGTTAAACATTCTATTTGAAAAAAAAATATTGGTCTTGAGCTCCGGAAAGTATTGGTCCTAAACATAGGTTAGATCCTTAGCTTGATGAGCTCAAAGAATATCCTAGTCCTATTAATTGGTTATATCTTGATCTTAAGCTCAAAGATGATCTTGGTTCTAATTATATGTCTAATCATGATCTTAATCTCAAGCCCTTGTATTGATTAATTTCTATAGAAGTAGGTAATGTCTAAATATCATATGTAATCCTTTTTACAAACTCAAGTCACAATCTTGAACTTATAACCTTGTTGTATAAATAATGGATGAGCATAGTTCAATTGGAAAATGAAATATTTTTTATAAAAAAAACCTTATAGAAAAAAATGCATTAAGAATTAACGTTGTATCATGATTAATGTTTTCGTCATCATTAATCTTCATCATCATCATAAGCATCATCATTAACATCGTCGTTGTCATTAATTAGCATCATCATCATAAACAACACCATTTTCATCGTCTTTTTCATCATAACCACCATCCCGATCATCATCATCATGATAATCATTGCCATCATCATGATCTTGGTATATGTTGACCATTCTTAACTACCTCCTATAGCCAATTGGCTACTAGGGAAGATAAGGAAAATATGCACCCTTCCTCCTCATACTTTCAAGAAGGGGCTTAAAAAATATGGTTCATGCTAGGCTCTAAAAAAGTGGAAGGGTCATTACAAAGGATAAAAGGAATCACCAAAAAATCATGTTGACCTTAATGAGTGTGGAAAGATATTTTAGGAATATTTTCTTCATTCATGTGAATTTGGCGATAACTAGAGCGAAGGTCAAGATCAATGAAGAATTTCTCTCCATGTATCATATAAGAGAAAAATTAATGACTGGAATGAGAAACTTATCTTTCACTATCAAGGAGTTAAGAGATAAAAAATTGGGACACATGTGCCAAGTGACTTGTTTTTTAAGGACCATGACAAACAAAGAAGAGTACGGGTTGGTACTAGGATGAGTGATACCAATAGCTAAGAGCAACGATACAATATTTTTAATCTCATATATTATTTTGTTCAAAAGTATGACAATATGATCACACATTGGATGGGAGGATACGATGAAGCAATGAGATGCTATGATCATGCTCTCTCATTTGTAATTCCAATAAATCCATGTTAATATGACATAATCTTATTATCCATTCACACTAAGAACAATATCACGCCCACCCGTTTCAATGGAAAACATGTTAGTTTTCTGGGAGTAATCACCCATTTGAAGCATCACATTTTCACAACTTCCACCATATTTCATAGATCTCCCACCAATCATCATTATCTAAAATTTCTTAGTAACAATGGTTTCAATTGGTTTCTTGGGAAACTCAATGATGAATGAAATAGGGGTGGTTCTGCCATTAATCAAGATAATGAATTTTCTCTTCTTGATATAGCCAACCATGTTTAACATTAATGAGGAGAATAAATACTAGTCAAATAATTAAGGGAGATATAGGGTTCTTCACAGGGTTAGGAAGAAAAACTTCCTCAATGATGGGAGGGGATTCCTTTTGAGTTCTTCCATCAAGTTCATCATCATAAATGTCCTCAAATATGTCCACAAATAATTGATGTTCCTTACATATATGCTCAAGAGAATATTTTTCATTACAATTGTAGCATATAACCTTAAGTTGATGTTCCTTCATTTTGTCCTATGCCAACTTATGGACCTTGAAAGGTGGAAGAGGTTGTTGAAGAGCCACCATAGTTGGGGAAAAAAATGAAATAAAGTTGGGGATTTTGGACTGAACATAGGATATAACACAGGCATGACAATAAATATTATTGTCCTCCAACCAAGTAGTAGGGTGGTTCACCTCTAAGTGGGATTTAATTTCCTCTTTAAGACCACTAATAAGGAATTGCTTAAAAAATAATCAATTAATTTTTATGAAAAAACAAATGAACTTTGATGACTCCTATAATGAATTTCATTGGGTAATAAAATATTACATTAAGGAAAATTTAGTGCTTCATTTGATCGAACCAACCAATTGGATCTGACCCGCCAAACTTGTTTAGAATTACTTCAGAAAAATGAGGCATCATTGTAACGCCCCATATTTCGACTAGACAGGTTTATCCGTGACACATATTGAACTTTATTTTCTTATTATCTGTTGGACTTAACTAGACTGGGTAAACTATACTTATGACACGATACACCCGATTATATGTTGCTACCATGTGTATGTCGATACTATGTTATGTTGTCACTATGAATATGATGTTATGATATTATGATCTTACTATGTTCATGCAGTTAATAGGTTATGGTTATCATGAGATTCGTTTCTTTTATGATGACGATATATATGTTTTAACGTTTTCATTAATGGAATGTGAAATATATGATGTTATACGTGGATGCCATCCTATGATGAAATTGATTGAATTGTTATATGTCATGCATACCTGTGATGAGCTAAAATTGTGGCGTGAAATAAAACGATGTTGATGATATAGATCAATTGGCGATCGAATGGAAATGCTTGTTATAAAATGTGTATTTTGCGAAATACTAACCTACAGGATACAAGGGCTATGGGATAGAGAGATACTTGATCTAATACATGGGATAAGAACTTTTCCATGCAGTAAAAGCTTAGCAACCAAAATTGATGATACGATGACACAAACCGATAATCTCGATAGCAGCAAAGTATGAGTCGATAAGGGCGTAGGCCCAGTATGTTGAGAGGGATGGATGTGTTTCCCACCCTAGATTTCCATGATACCCGAGGTCGTGGGAGGGCCGTGCTGAGACACGCTCCCCATGTTGTTGTGATGACGATGGTCGGATGCCTGCTAGGGGAGGATAGGTCCTCTGTTCAGCCGACGCTATCGCTCTCAGGTTCTATGTGGTCAGGTCGGTGAGTCCGACATCCACTTTTGTACTAGCAGAGGAAGGATAGGGAGGATGGAGGACGTAGGTTATGATGGGAGGATATGTTAGTTAGTACTGTTGAGGGTTGGATATTCCTTGATCTTTAGTTAGTGGGAGTAGATACCCTTCCTGTACTTGATTGATTAAACTAATGTAAACATAAAGACAATGATGTTAAATCGTAAAGGGTTAACTGTTAAATAACCGAGGATGTTAAAGTAATTATACTATATATTATGCTTGCTCTTCTGCATGGGGGTAAATACTATTATTAGTTAGCAGGTATGCATAGGCGGAATGGGGTTTGTTTATAGTACACATCCGACATGTGCATACACTGGCCATGCATGCACACCTTGTACGTGTACAATATTACTGGTGTATAACATACTTGTCATGCTTGAATAGTAGTATAAATGTCATAGATAACTCAGTTAAGGATACATCAATCAACTTAGGTAATGAATGGTTAGGTTGTTAATGTGTAAATAAGTGAATTAGTAATTATATGAAAACATTGTAATAATAAATTAAGACAAGTGTCGTCAGTTAACATTGTCATAGGACAACTGTTGTGAATAGGTTAATGATAGTGTCTAATTAATTAGTAAAATTGTTTAAGCCCTCACAAGTGCTTTGTTTATAAGAACAAGGATGCTATATTGATGATAGGGTACTCACGTGATAAACAAATAATTAAGAATACTATGATTAATTCACCTTTTATTATTGTTAAATGGTGATTTAATTATTATTATTAATTAATAAATGGTGATTTAATTATTATTATTAATTAATAAATGGTGATTTAATTATTATTATTAATTAATAAATGGTGATTTAATTATTATTATTACTTAATAAATGGTGATTTAATTATTATTATTACTTAATAAATGGTGATTTAATTATTATTATTACTTAATTAATAATATTCCAGCAACATTTATATCCCTATCGTAACAATTGCAATATAAGTAAGATTTAAAATATTGATTTATAAATTAATATTGTGTGATTATTTCCATTTCAAAAGTTAGCCATAATAGGATAATCATTCTTGAATGGATGTGATGTGAAGGAATAGGTATTAAATATTATTTATTTATTCAGTATGAGTCTTAAAGTTTAAGTTACATGATAAGTTATCTTGTCAGATTGGTAAAACCATTAAGACATGCCTTGTCCCAAACTGAAAAGTCAAACTAGAACATATATTATTGTATTATTTTATTCAAAAAAAACTAAGTGCAAATATGGTGAATAAATGGAGAATTATTAAAATAGATCTTGAATAGAGAACCCGTAGGTAATATCTCCTACCCTAATAAATACTTACCATCGAATAATTAAAGTGCAATAAATTTACTGTAAGTGCATTTAATTGTCGGTGCATTAAGTGAAGAAATATATTATTATATTGTAAACTTGTATGAATGTTAATGTCAGGGGATTTAATGATTGAAGGGCTCGAGAGAGGGAATTTGGGGCGGTGGAGTAAGCCTCAAGTCTTCTCGAGGAAGGAAAGGTATTTAGGGAAGGGTGAAGGGAGAAGAAGGGAGGCTTTTCTTTGGGGGAGAACTGTGATTTTGGAGGTGGAGCTGAGGAAGGGGTAAACTCCAACTCCAAGGAGGAGGTGGAAAAATCATAGGGAAAACTGCACCTATGGAAATATAGTAAGGAATGATGCTCTCGGGATTATCGGTTTGTGGGCTCGGGGGCTAGGAAACCCGTCGGTTTCCTAGGGCCAGCATGATAAGAGCTGGTCGGTAGGGTGGTTCATTCAATCGGTTGCTAAGCTTTAAAGACAAAAATTTGGAAGGAAATCTACAGCAAGCTATGAGACAATCTACAAACTTCAAACTTCTGGAAACAGGTATTTTCCTTGTCAATTATTAGTTTATTATGCTGAAACATACTCTTATACTCTTATGCTGAAATATGTACATGAAATAAAATCCTAACATGTCACGTTATTTTTACATCTGTAAGTTTGTTAATGACTAGAAACGAGAAAGTGCTTATACTAAGGTTAGGAAATTTTCATTTGAATAGCGATCAATTTATCAGAAATGTATACGAAATTTCATTTGAACAACATAAAATAAGCTTGTCATGTGCTCTGCCAAAAACCAGAGCACTACAATCATACTATTGGAAGGGTCAGAAAATGAGAAGTGATTCTTGAGACATTCTTCCCATTCATGTTCTTTCCCTTATGGAATCCTTCAAAAAATTCATTGTCACCTTGCATGAGCTTACCCTTCAGTTTTGCAAATTGATCAAAACAAAGGCTAATTGATGCAATGAGGGGTATGAAAATATTGGTTTCCATTTTGCTAACCAATTGGGTGAGAGAATCAACCATTTTTTGTATGTCCTCTATAGTTTAAATGTTATGGGTATTTATCATGGGACCATTAGGTCCATCAAAGAGGTTAGTCATGATTTATCCCAACACAATCAACAACCTAAGAGGATTTCCTTGTGAGGGTCCATAGTCAATGGTACTAGCGAGTCCACAAAAAAATTAGTTATTTTAGAGTGAAACCACGATGATCAAATTACTCCTTGTTGAGTATCATTACATGGTTTTTAATGCTTTATTAATGGTTGGTGTTAGTCATTTTTTAGTCTAGAAACCCTCCCACACCGTCAATGCATGCATCTAGTCTAACCATGCCAAATTTTAGTCCAAGCCAACACATATTTAAAAAATTTAAACATTGGCCCCATGTATCACATTATTTAATTGATAGGTATGGTTTTTGATATTGCAATGGTGAGTGTCATTCATTTGAGTCTTGAAACCCTCCCACACCATCAATACATGCGTCTAATATCATACTTTTGACTTCAAAAGAATCCGACGAGATCGCTAAACCACCGACGACAAACACCATTGGTTTTTCTAGGTACTAGCTGTGTCGGATATCATATAACGATGATGATCATGATGAAGATCATGATGATGATGGCGATGATGAAGATGACGATGATGATGAAGATGATCGATGATGACGACGATGATGACGACGATGATGACGACGATGATGACGATGATGATGAAGATGCTGATGATGATGAGGAAGATGATGATGATGATGATGATGATGATAATGAGGATGGTGATGATGATGTTGATCACAATGATGATGATGATGGTGGCCGTGACGATGACAATGAACATGATGCTGCTGATGATGATGATGATGACAATGATGAAGATGATTATCAAGATGATGATGAAGAAGAAAAATATGATGATGATGAAGATGATCACGATGACGATGATGATGATGATGATGATGATGATGATGATGATGATGTTTGAGTCTTGATAAGTGTGCATTTCCTTACTAAGATTCTCTCTATTTCAAGAATAATTTAATATTCTCTACAAAACAGGGCCAACCATGTAAAGGTGGAAGCTCTTATGGCCCCTCCCCCCCCTCACATCACTCTCAATTCCCCATAACCTGACAAAAATATCTATGTACAAAAACTTTAAATGTGTTTTTTGACATACTATATAACAAGCAATGTTTCTAATTATATCATACTGGAAAATGGAAACTCACTAAGAAATATTTAATTTATTATTACTACATAACTCGTAAACCTCAATGATCTTCATCATCTTCTTCATCTGAGTCTCGTCTGTACTATCATTCAATGATCCAGATTCAACATTGTAAGGATTGTCCATATCATCCTTGTCCTCGATGTCAGTTACGATCATCATGTCATCATCGATATCATCTTCATGGACATTGTCTGATACATCATCTGATTCAATAAGTTCTTTGACATATTCTTCAGGAACATGATCATCTAACTCATGTTGATCATGATCATCTTCTACGATGTCTTTTTCTTCGAGAACATCATCATTACCTTCATTTACATTATACTTTACTAGCATTCCCCTTGGATCATGTCTCACAGCAAATGACCAACCCGCTCTACCTAGAACCTCAAAGTAAAATACCTATTCACATTGGGTTGGAAGAACATAGGGCTCCTTTCCTGGCTCAAACAATCTTGTATTTACCATGGTAAATCCATTATCATGCTCAATTATAGTTTTATCGGGATCACGTTGATTCAATCGACACTTGTACCATTTGACAACGAATAAAAATACCTTGAAGGAGTTAACGTCACACTAAAGAATGTCTTCTAGATACCCATAGTATCGATTTTGAGAGAGTTCTGGATGTCTGACACTTCTAGAAGAAACATTGGTCACCTTAAAGACTGTAGATATCGCACAATCAGATGTTTTCTTCGTTTCATCCAACTTTTTGGTGCGATATCTACATCCATTGCACCGCATAGCCTTATGGTGTTTTACCTACAACAAGCCATAGTACAGGAAAAGATTACATAATGATCCAATATTTATGATTAACTAGTGCATGTTTATAATGCCATACAATGATAAAAATCAGCGTGATGTACAACGACAATATTTTTTACAAAAAAATTAATAGTGTGGTTGATTAATATGATTACCTGCTTATCTTTTAAACCTCTTGCTAAATTGATTTCCCTTTTTGTTAGATTGGTGTCTCCATTGCGATGTGCAGCTTTAACCAATGAAGCCACACCTTCCCATGATATTCCATGACCAGATTGTTCACATCGTTCGATCCATACCTTCATCCAGTCAAGATTGTTTGTGATGTATAAATGAATTGCATCCCATTCTCGACCAACTGTTTCATGATGACGATAAAATTAAAACTCAATACAAATGTATAGTCAATTAATATTAAAGATAGAATATGTATGATTTTATATATACATAAAAATCACCAGTCAAATGTGTTATGTTACCTTTCACCTTCCTCGATCTACCTTTCCCCCTGGGGTACTCGCCTTCAAAATTTTTATTGGATTCCAGATCACAAATGTGACGTAAATTGAGCTTTGATGCTAATTTAGGAATATATTCACTAATAAACTGCATGTTTTGGTATACCATATATCCCTACATTATAGCACCCTCAACAAATGCTCGTTGTCTAACCAAACCCTTCATAAATTTCAAGTGCCTCTCAACCATCCACATGGACCTTGAGTTCACAGGGCCACACAGTTCAATCTTCTCAACTTGGTGTATGAGGTAGTGTTCCTATGCATTGAAAAATGCCGAAGGTAGATGCTTCTGCATTTCACACATGAGACGAGGAATTTATCTCCTCCAATACTATATGTCTTCTTTATGGAATTCTTTAGATGACAACCATCTACAAGTGACATGACAAGTACCAAATCAAGAGATTAAAGGAAAAATACATTATATTACGTAACATGGATTAGAGAACGAAAATCAAATATAAGTTCTATGTTGAATTGGAAAAACACTAAGCGCATGGAAAAAATCACCACTTACCTCATGTATTTCCCAAGACTATATATTATTTGCTTGACATTGTTGTCAAAGTTGTCTGGGATAGAGAGAGGTAGAACATACTGTAACAATAATATACAAATAAATGCATTTTATCAGCAAAGAGTAAGCAAACAAAAAATGTACCAACCATATTCACTGGAGTAGGAAAAAAAAATAAAAAAAAATACATACCATAATAATTACCTTCATGAAGACATGCCAATCGTGAGTTTTCACCCCCGCAAAATCACCTTTCTTTGTTATGATATTCTTCATGTTCGCACAAAATCCGGTGGGAAATTTAATTTTTTGAATGCCTTCTTTTACAACATTACTTTGTTGGTCCGTTAACATCTAAGGAAGTGAGCTGATATTAATTTGCTCTCTGTTGCTATGAAATTGAATGACGTCTTTCATTGCATGGTTGCTATCTTGAATGTCTTTGCAAATTTTGACAATTTTTTCTTTGTCACTCCTTCCATCCAATATTCGCCATAATGTTTCGGTCACATTATTTCCGATATGCATTGTATCAAATAGATAAGCAATTTGTAGGTGCTCATAGTAGGGAAACCTACTAAATTGTATAGGATAACTTTTCATTCCTTGTGGAATCCCATTAATGACTTGATCATGATCACATGAACGGCAATCATGAAATTAGATAAATCAATGTCAATTACAGTAAACAACAGACAATATAAAAAAAACAATATAACATAACATATACGATGATTCATAATTATACGTACCTTGACGATTTCTATTATATTGAAACTTCCATAGGCGAGGTGTCATTCTCTGTGGTTTTAATGCAGTCTCTTTCTTGCCATTGAACAGATGTTTTTCGGTAGTTCGATACCGGTGATTCTTAGAGATGAAGTGCCTATACTCATCAAACACCTCCTTTCCTAAGCTTTTTGAACGATGAGATTTGATCTTAGGACCACAAACCAGACATGGAAATTTCCCCTTTGTCTGAAGACCTACATAAAGGGATGGAATATCTATATCAAGTATAAAAATTTTATACAAAATGACTGGATTATTTAGAAAAAAATGCGTGCGTAGTATATTAACTAGTTGTTCCTAAAATTAAATGCAAATAAAGAGGAACTTATAATTACATACCAAAAAAATGGGTTAACCCTGGGGCATCATGTATTGTCCATACAAGCATTGCATGGAATTGAAATTGCCTTTTTCATATTGGTTTAGATACATCATACATAGTGATGCCATTCCATAAGTAGCTCGTCAATAAGAGGTTCGATATATACATTCATATCTTTGATTTGGTACTTACCTCATTGAATTGAACATATAAAAAATATAATTATGAGACGTACCATTTAAATTATATATATGAAACCATATTGCGCAATAGAAAAACATTAAATATATATATGACATTATGCGACAAAAAATGACAAATGAGAATATACCACTACATTAAAAATAACTGCAGTGTTCGTACCTAGAATAATCATCGACAACATTATGTGCTCCCTCTATATTGTCAACATTGGAGGAATGTTGTTGTTGATAACAAAAATAGGCCACACCGAGTAAACGGATCTCATCTCTGCAAAAGGATTGACACCATCTGCTGCCAAAGAAATCCTAAGATTACGAGGTTCGTCTTTAAAGTGAGGCCATTTTCCCTCCATATCTCTAAATGTAGACCCATCTGTAGGCATCCGAATAATGTTGTCTTGACTTATGTTCCGTGCATGGTAATCCATAAACTGCGCTATGTTTTTTCACCTGAACAGTCATTGAAAATGGGGAATAATGAGAATATAACGTAGAACCTTGCGAGGCACCATTTTAGTTACTTGATCTGTGCGATATCTACTGATATGACATTCAGGACATTCTGTTGCAAATTCATGTTGGTTGTAATAAAGAACATGATCATCGGGGCATGCATGAATTGCTTCATACTGCATTGCAATTTCTTTCATGATGACAGGTAAATCTCGTTATGTGCGAGGTAAAATATTTGATGGTGGTAACAAATATTCACCTATCATGCTACAACAAATTAAAATAAAAATCTATTTAATATAATATATAAATAATATTAATGAAACAAATCTCATGCGTAATAATTTGACTTATATATGAATTAACAATAAAATACATGACAATCATATATATTTTGTGATGGAATATATTACATACCTTAACATCTGTGTGACTGATATGTTTGAAAGACCATTCATAACCTTCAAGTTCATTACCAACAATAAAGCAGAGAGAAGATTTGTCTTGGAGCCATCATAAAGGGGTTCGTATGCCTTGTCAAGAAGAGGTATATCATGAATATCATCAAAATGTTCATCATTTTAATGATCATCATCATCCATTCTAACATTAAATAAATCATGGATCAAAGTATTTGTAACATCATCTTCAACTATGTTATCAGTATGATCTTCTTCTTCAATGTGATCATTAATTACTTGTTCTCCATTAATATTCATAGCTCCATGTTCCTCTGGTACTTGTTCTGGAAGCACTTGCTGATCCAGACGATATGCCATAGGATGTCTTTCCTTTATAATTACATGAAACAATCAATAGATAAAAGTTAATATAAGAAATTCAAATGCAAAATGTAAAAATTTATGTGAGACATTAAAAATTTAACAAATTTTGTACTGTTGGGATGAAAAGAACAACGACCAATTGTACTATTGATCAAATGGGTGCATCCAAACTATCCAAGAGACATAATAATTGACCCAATTATTGAGCAAAACTACTCAAAAATAAGATAAACGATGTTATGGTTTATATAGTGAAAATATAAGATAAATTACAACAGGCCAATATAGTCATTATTTCTATTATCATGATCTTTAGTGTCACAAATATAGAGAGTTAAGTGCTTTCCCTGGTGAGTGGGTTATTCTCATGACTAACGAACAAATAAATGATACATAACTTAATATAAATTAATATAAGAAATATTAAAATAATACATAAATTTACAAAAGCAATCAAAATAAAAACATATATAATGTACAACTTACAAATGGATGGTATTCATGTCCCCCCTCAGCATGCCCATGCTCCCTACAATGTTTTGTGGCTGTTGTGATCAAAGTTCTTCTCCTCTTAAAGCCCTTGCATTGACTACATGGACAATAGCATTTCCCATCACCCCTTCTTTCAACTCCTTCTCACAATCTAGCAAGCAATTGTCGATTTTGTTCGTTTGGATCAGGAATATTGCTAGTTGACATTTTCTCGTAAAGAGCTTAAATGCAGATTATTGATCTTAGAAAATGAATCTCCACAGTACTTCGCTTGCTTGAATCACAGAAACAAAGAAAATAGTCCGCCGAACAAAAAAAACTTTCATAAACCATCGCTGGTATGGAAAACATGTTGGAATGTGTGAATATTTCTAGATTTTAAAAGTCAAACATACGTCGGATATCCGACGACCCTAACCTAGTTACCGTTGGGAATTCTCCATCGGATATCCGACTTCTTCGGGTTTGAAATGTCCTCGGTTATCCGACATCCCAGGCGTCGGATATCCTCATAGGCATCGGATATCCACAGAGCCATCGGATATCCTAAGGGCCTCGTCGAATATTCAGATAGTAGTCGGATATCCGATGGACACTTCACGAAATAAAAAAAAAAAAAAGAAAAAAGAAAAATTGAAAGAAAAATCCGACGACACAGTCCTTTTTGTCAGAGGTCGTCAGATTTGCTCGTCGGATTTTGGGTTCAAATCTACTAGTGGGAACAGTCCGATTGATCACCATTGATGAAAACACGACACCATTATTTGCAAATGGTCATCGGCTATGACTGTATCACAAACCAATCTCAATGGATGCTTTCATTTCACATGTTGCAGCAAATCTAGATTATTAGTTAATGCCAGGGCAAGGATTTTTCTCAACCCCTATGAATTTTTAAGAACTACAATATCCACATAATTTGTACATAAATAATTTATTTTTTTCATTATGTATTTTATCTATTTTTCATTTTGCACTTTATCGGGTTTTTTTTGAAGAATTGTGTGCAGGAATTAATTGGAGGAACACTAGTCATGACTGGGCCAGACGATTGCAAGCACCTTACATTGTTTCCTGATCTAATAAAGCTCTTTTGAAGAAATTGATGATTTGTTAGTTTTTAGCAGCTAGCTAAAAATCCTCCTATTACTCATTTTGCATAGCTGCGACTCCCTACCTTGCTCAATCTTCCAATTTTCACAGCTGTAACCCCACTATTTTCCATTCACTTCACTTTTTCAACAGTTGTGACTCTGCTACTTTTGCTTATTTTTCCAAGTTTCGGAGCTGCAACTCCACTATTTTGTATTCCTTTCATTTTTCCAGCAGCTGCGACTCCACCATTTTTTTCCCATTCTGCCAAGACTAGCAGCTGCGACTCCGCTATTTCCATTTCATTTTTGTTTTTTTCCAGCAACTGCGACTCCGCTATTTTTTCCTATTCCACCAAGACTAGTAGCTGCAACTCCGCTATTCCCATTTCATTTTCACTTTTTTCCAGCAGCTACGACTCTGCTATTTTTGGCTATTCCACCAAGTCTAGTAGCTGTGACTCCGCTATTTCCATTTCATTTTCTCCTTTTTCTAGTAGCTGCAACAACGCTATTCTTTCCTTTTCTCTAAATTTTTGCAGATGGAACTCTTCCATAGTTCTCCGAACTCTGCTCAAGTCTTCATTCTTATTCATTGTCTGCAACTCAACCAGATTGTCTGCCTTTTGGAATAGTCTCACCGCTAATGACCTGACCTGGCTCGAATTTAAATGATGACTCCATAGTTTCAATCACATTCTGCCAAGAATGAAGGAAATTATTGGGACGTCTTGCTTTCCTATCAGCATAAATGTACTTATCAACTTGGTTGGTGGTGTCCAACTCATCTTGGCACATGCGTATTCTACCAGAGATGCGGCTGTGAAATATCATGCCATGACAGAATGGTAGCTTGAGCATTAATTTTGAAGGTACGAATTCTAACTATAATCATGATTAGGCATCTATTGACATCGCAAGCAATAATGGTTATACTTGTCATTTATCCCTGTCATCGATCCATAGCAAATCAACTGAACCAAAATCACATTTAAAGCTATTACTCGTACTTATGATTTGACCGCCATTCTACCTGACTTGTGCAATAATCCTGCCATGGGTTTTATCCCAAAACTAACTGTGCCACCTTTCCAAAAATGCTCAATTCAAACTTCGACTATCCATCAACCGTGTCTGCATACAATCAGTTCGATGCTCAGTGGTATGGGTATCCCTGTGAGGTATGAGTCTTTAACAATAGAATCTTTGTATAACAACAGAGATGTATTTGCTATCTTCCAAGAAGTAGGGTGGATAGATTATTTCCAACGCTTGAATGGTTTTCATGAGGAAACAACCCTTGAATTTGCTCAAAACTTGACGAGCACTCATTCAAAGGTTCGAGGCATAAGGGTAGATGTTTCAGAGGTAATCATGGTGGAGGTAACGGGACATCCTAGAATCGGGAAGCACTGGTTTAGTCAGAAACGCCATCACCCGACTGCAATTGAGGATTTCTTGGCAGCAGGGGAGAGTGTTCGACCACGGGGTAGAGGAACAGTGCTGGAGACTCTTCCGAGTCTTTGGGACCAAGTTGCACTCTTCTTAAAGAAATATATTACATGTGAAGGGAGGTACAATGTGTTTACATTTATGAAATTTTCCTCCTATCACATTCACGTTATCGTAAGCTACTAAATATGCCATACTATCTTCTTAGATCCTCGCAACGCATGGCTTATTATGCTAAAATAGCTCAATACCCCTTGTCATCCCTCTCAAATCATTGACTAATTAAATTATTGATCTTATCGGCCCTGGCATAAAACAAGTTGACCTGGGGGCAACTTCTAGTTCGTCTAAGAGCACCCCATGAATTCTTTTCAAAGATAGAATGGAGTTCCTCAAACTCAGTTGGGGGGAGGATTGGAACACCAGAAGTTCGATTGGAGGATGAAGAGGAGATTGAAATTGAGGCAGCTAAAATCACAACATTAGAAGAGGAATGCCATGCAAAAGTAGTAGCAGAAAGAGGTCTAGAAGCTCTGAATCTGGAGACCTTCCCTGAAATAAGAACTTTAATTCGAAAGGAGGGATTTTGCCCTGTTTCTAAGGCGATAGGATTTTTTATACCTCAGAGAAGAGAAGAAGGGATAATAAGCAAAGGCCAGACATCCAGCCCAGCGAAAAGGAGAAAAATCAAAATGGCTACTATAGCAGAAGCAGGTCAATTTATTGGGGCTGAAATTGGGATTCCCATCTTGAAACCGCGACCACCTGATGATACATAAGAACCTATTGTAGAAGAACCTCAAATAGAGAATCTTATGTTTGAAAATGAGTTGTTAAAGGAGGAGGTGCAAGTGCTTTGTGCAGAACTAGAAAAATGGAAGGAGACATGCCGAAAACAGGCAAAGAAATATGCGAGTTCAATGGTGGAAGCTACAGACCAATTGGGGATTTTATCATCCATTTAGGGGAATGAAGGAAAACCAAAAATGATATGCCCGAAATGTGGAGATATTTTTAATATGGAAAGGCATAAAGTTACAGTAGTGGACCTAGCATTACAGAAACTATCAGGAGAAAGACAATCAAAGGAATTATCCCAGGACACAGCCTCATTGTTTCAGGAACATTGAACCGATTCAGCAGGCCAAAAGAATCAAGAAACGGGACGCTGTTACACAAAAACCAGCGCCCTCAAAATTTATTTTTGTTGGAATTACAACTCAGGAAAAAGATGCTAAGATGGGGACATAAGAAAAATATATTGTTTCAGAAGGACCAACACAATTGAAAATCTGGTGAGTTCCAATATAAGACAAAGCTGCTAAGGGTAAGGAGAGGCTGTCACACAAGAACCATTGTTTCCAATGGCTAATCGTCAAAACTGATTCCTTCAACTCATTTGCATAATATGAATGAGGATCAGAGTTAGGATCCAACTAATCAGTTGTTGCATCGAGACATGCAAATGGATAGTTAAGGGGAGATGTTGGGCCCTGGAAATGCCCATTTTTTACCATACCTATTACATCATTTTGCTGAGTTACACCCTACTTTCATAAACCATATACATGCCTTTTTCCAGATCAATCAACAATCTTGACAAGGTATAATTCATTATTGTTTCATTTAATTAAATGCCTAAGATTGTTATGGTTATGAATTCTAGCCTTCGATTTATGCTAACTTGTGTTGATTTCATTAAGTTAAGATCAAAGCATAGGTGTATCAGTCGCAATGCCTTGGGAAAGAATCAAATGTGGTGCCAGTTGTTACTCTTCTGATTTGATTCCTCATATTTCAAGGGACATCGCATCTCTCCACGTGAAGCTGCAATAGTTCATTGGAACAGAGCATAGCTACGATAGACATGACACCTCCCAATTTGTTAAACCGTTGATCTATTGACTTCTAGTGTAACAGCATCCTTCATGATTAATGGCCTCATTCATTATGGCTGTAATAGTTTAGGTGTAACTCTGAAGCACGAAGATCAAAGATCTTCATTGTTGCATGAAATTAGTGGATCACGAATTGTATTTTGCATGTATAAATATGGGAAGGCTTTCAAAGTTTGGGGTTGGATAATTATCATTTTGTATGGGCTGTAACAGAGAAATGAGACTGTGAATTACCATCTTTAATGAAGAGCAGAGTTACTTCCATTTCTGTGTCTTAATTCGTGGTAGTTCACAGCATCTTTCTTAGAAGGTCGGGGCCTACCTTCTCACAGAGATTGCTGAGTTAAGTAGGTAGTTAGATTAATTCATTTCCTGTTGTGTGTTGTGGAATTGCATTAGGCATATTTATGATAGCTGCAACATAGATTTATGATTGCATTCTTTATTGGTAGTTTATTCTTTGCATTACGAATAGCTGCAACTGTGTAGGTTAGTTTGATTAATGTATGTGTGTTCAATAGTTGTTACATCCAAGCTCAGCTCCAATTCCTTTGAGTATTTATGCTTCTTAGTATTTCCAATGATTATCAATTTAGAGTTCAAGTTTATTTTCTAATTCTGGTTGTTGTTGTATCTTTAATTGAATTCATAGATTAGGCAGATTATGGTTGAGTTACAGTAGTTGCTAGATGAATCATTTTGGTAAAGGTTGAATACTATAGTTTGATAATTATAGGATTTAACTTTTTGCAAAAGTAATCTAGTTCATTTCTATTCTTAGATCAGTAACTGCTAGGTTGATTTCTGTAGGAAGGTAGCTGCACTTTGAATTCCTAGATGTATGAGTTAGATTAGTTTTCTTTATGGAATGAATTTAGCTGAGCAGATAGGTAGGATTAGTATCTCCATTCAGCTAATCAACTACTTGAAATGTTTATGCATAGGTTGTGCTTATTTCCATTGAAATAAAAGACTTCCCTGGGTTTGACAATTTATATTGAGCATCCTGTGTGTTAGTTGTAATTAATTGGCATATAGGGTGACCAACAGATTTTACTTCATTTTTTTGGTTCTTTGCTCCAGATTGATTTGCTGACATTTGTCAGACCTCTATGACCTATGGTAGCAGTATACTGCTTTCATTTGAGTTTCTTTTGAACTCCTTTGAATCTTTGCTTGATTTTCAATATCCATTGATAGACACCTTGAAAATTTTGAGAACTAGGTCATTGTCTCACTAGAACCTACATACTCATCTTCTCTTATATATTGTCTGCACAATCATCTTGAAATCCCTTAGAAAACTTGCAAGTGTGTTTGGTTTGTTTCATTCACTGTTTGAGCTTTGATTTTACGAGTCTTGTAACATTATAACTAGCTTATTTTCCTCCTTACCATCGTTTGTAAGAGGTTTGTTCATTTCTAAATAGCCAAGGTCTTATGAGCATATATATTTGAAATCCTTGATTACATTATTGAGAGAGTATATTGTTTTGAAATTGTGAGGAACCTGCAACAATTAAGTGATAAAATGCACAATATATTGGATCACAAAATATTTTTATTGATAACGAGCCAATTCGAGGGGGGAACCTCCTTTGAGAAAGCTCAATACAAATAAATTCACGGTGCCTTCATTGGCCTCACCACACACTTATATACTAAATATAGGCACCAATACTATGGGTCAAAACCATGGGCCAATAAAAACTATGGATCAACAAATACTACGGACGGCTTACAAAGCATATGTGCCCAACAACAATAACACAAACTATGGATCAACAATTACTATGGGACGACTTACAAAGCATATGCATCGAACAATAATATACTAACAGAGTAAAGAGAAGGGTTGACATGAGTTCCTAACATCCCCTTCCCCTTAGAAAAATCTTTGTCCTCAAAGCTTTAGATGTGTAAATTGTCGTTGAATTTGAAGGAGTGGTTCCCATGTAGCATCCTCTGGTTGAATGGTGTGCCACTGAATTAAGACCTCTGTGATAGAGTGAGAACGAAGCTGACAAGTGTGCTTATTGAGGACGGCCTCCGGATCCAAAAGGATGGATCCTTCATTATCCAGCTCTCGTAAAATAGTTTGTCCTCTGATGTTGGTGCCAAGAACTTTCTTCAGACAAGAGACATGAAATACTAGATGAATGCGGGAAGAAGGAGGAAGTTCCAATTCATAAGCAATGGACCTAATCTTCTGAAGAATCCTATATGGCTCATAGAAGTTTGGAGAGAGCTTATGATGCCCTTTGAGTTTCAGGGAGGATTTCTTGTAAGGATGGAGATGAAGAAAAACCATATCACCTACTTCAAAAGTGCGCTCAGAACAGTGCTGATCGGCTTGTTCCTTCATGCGATTTCTTTCCATGTGAAGATTTTCCTGCAAAATGTGAAGAATATGATCATGGTTTTGGAGGACCGTGTCAAATTCCTGAACTGGAGAACTGCTGGGGGTGTATGGAAGAAGAACTGGCAATTCCTAACCATAAACGGCTTCATATGGAGTCATTTTAGAGGGAGTGTGGTAAGAGGTATTGTACCACCATTCAGCAAGAGGGAGCCACTTTTCCCACTAATGTTGTTGTTTAGAGGTGAAGCAACGAAGATAAGTTTCCAATCATTTATTGATAATTTCAGTCTAAACATCTGTTTGTGGGTGATACCCTAAAATCATCTTCAGTTTGGTGCCAGTGTGGTGAAATAGTTCTGTCCAAAATTGACTGGTGAAATTCGCATCACGATCCGAGAAAATGGAAGAAGGGATTCCATGAACATGAAAGATCTAGTCCAAGAAAATTTGAGCGACTGAGGAGGCTGTATAGGGATGGATGAGAGTATAAAATGACTATATTTGGAGAGGCGATCAACCACAACCAAAATCATTGTCTCCCCTCCAGATTTAGGGAGCCCTTCAATGAAATCCATAGAAATATCTGTCCAAATCTGGGTAGGTATGGGAAAGGGTTCAAGCAATCCTGGAAGGAGTGTCGTTTCACCCTTTTGCGCTGGCAGGTATCACATTCAGCCACCATCTGTTGAATTGTCCTTTTCATGCCCTTCCAAAAGAAGTTACGCTGTGCCCGTTCATAATTTTTGAGGAACCTAGAGTGCCCTGCCGATGGAGAAGCATGGAGTTCATAGAAGACATCCTGTTGAAGATCTGTGCTCTGGGGAAGCACCAGATGAACCTTGTATCTTAGGGAATCACCATCCCAAGAGTATCACGAATCAATCCTGGAAGGAGTCTCGTTTCACCCTTTTGCGCTGGCAGGTATCACATTCAGCCACCATCTGTTGAATTGTCCTTTTCATGCCCTGCCAAAAGAAGTTACGCTGTGCCCGTTCATAATTTTTGAGGAACCTAGAGTGCCCTGCCGATGGAGAAGTATGGAGTTCATAGAAGACATCCTGTTGAAGATCAGTGCTCTGGGGAAGCACCAGATGAACCTTGTATCTTAGGGAATCACCATTCTAAGAGTAGTGTGGTACAGCAGAAGGGTTGTTGGACAAGCATTGTATGATTTGAGATAATGAAGAGTCATTGACATAGCCTTGGTGAACAGATTGCAACCAATTTGGAACAGGCATAGAAATAGATGAAAGAGAACCTTGGTCATCAAATGTGTGAGAAAGAGCATCTGCCACAATATTGTCCTTACCCTTCTTGTAAGTGATCTCATAGTCATAACCCATGAGTTTTCTAACCCATTTCTATTGTGCTAGGGAGGATACACGTTGTTCCAGGAAATATTTCAGACTCTGGTGATCAGTCTTGATGCAGATATGATTCCCTAATAGGTAGGGTCACCACTTCTGTACTGCATGCAAAATAGCCATCATGTCCTTCTCATATGTAGAGGCAGCTAAATTCTTACCTAAAAGGGTTTTGCTGGTGAATGCAATGGGGTGTTCATTCTGAAGGAGAAAATCCCCAAGTCCATTGTTGCAAGCATCACTCTCAATAGTGAAGGGCTTGGAAAAATCGGGCATAGCTAGAACAGGTGTAGTACACATAGCTTGTTTCAATTGGTCAAATGCACACTCAGTATCATGTGTCCATGTAAAAGAATTGTTTTTCAATAGAGCATTTAATGGAGCTGTAATCTTCCCATAATCCTTGACAAACTTGCGGTAGTAGCCAGTCAACCCCAAAAAACCATGAAGGCTCTTGAGTGTATTAGGACGAGGCCAATTGTTCATGGCAGTGATTTTGGCACGATCCACGCGAACCCCTTGTGCTGAGATAATGTGCCCAAGATACTCAACTTCCTTCTGTCCAAAAACACATTTATACTGTGTGGCGTGGAGACGATGGTTAGAGAAAAGTTGTATTACCAGATCTAGATGTTGGAGATGTTCATCCCATGTTTTACTATAGATGAGGATATCATCAAAGAATACCAGAATGAATTTCCGCAAGTAGGGCCAAAATATTTTATTCATCAAGGCCTGGAATGTCCAAGGAGCATTAGTAAGGCCAAAGGGAATGAACAGAAACTCATAGTGGCCATCATGTGTGCGGAAAGCTGTTTTAGGGATATCATCATCATGAACCCGAATTTGACGATACCTAGAACGAAGATCCAAATTGGTGAAAAATTGAGCACCATGAGGCTCATCAAGAAGCTCATCAACAACAGGAATTGGAAACTTATCCTTGATGTTGAGGTGATTAAGTGATCGGAAGTCAATGCAGAGGCGCCATGACCCATCTTTTTTGCACACAAGAAGAACTGGTGAAGAAAATAAACTAGTGCTTGGGCGAATAATAACTTGCTTCAGTAAGTCCTAAACGAGCATTTCAATCTCTATTTTTTGGTGAAATGGGTAGTGATAGGGCTTGATGTTGGGAGGAACGATTCTAGGAAGGAGCTGAATACAATGGTCCTCTGGGCTTGAAGGTGGAAATCCCATTGGTTCAGCAAAGACACCTGTATATCGATCTAGAATTTGTTGTAGATCCAAAGGAGTAGTGGAGACCGTTGATGGTTGCATCTAAATGGAATGGATCTGAGTGATGACACCATGTGAATTCTTATTAAGGATTTTTTCCATGCGATGTGAACTGATGATGCTGAGAAAACCTGGTTGTAATCCTGTCAAGGTGTGTTTTTATCCATTGGGAGAGAACTACATCCAAAGTTCAGCAAAATCCCATAAGATGGGGCCAAGTGTGCGTAGCTATTGAGTGCCCAAAACCACATCACATCCGCCTAAGGTCAAGGAAAACATGTCAGAGCGCAGGTTATAATCTCCCATAGAGATACACACATTACGACACTTCCCTTTGCAAGGTAAGGTGCCCCCATTGGAAACCATGACTTCAAAGTTGGAGCAAGGATGGAAAAAACAATCATCCTTTTTGGTGATCCAAGGGTCAATGAAATTATGAGTTCTACCGGAATCAATGAGAATTGTAAGAGGAAGCTTCTTAAAGTAACCCCGGGCCCGCATTGTTTGGGGGGTGGTGATTCCATCTAAATCATGGAGAGATATTGTTGTAGAAATTTCTCCCTACGGATAGGTAGAAACTCTCTTAGGATAAAGCAGGATGTACTGACTCTATACTAAGACAAAAAGTAAACAAATGCTACCTTGAATCCCTAGATCTAACAAACATCTCAGAATTAAAATGTTGGAGAGAATAGAAGGAGTTTAACTGACCTTATGTCCAAGTGCTTGTCTTTGATATTTGCTCCAAGTTCCAAGTCCTCACAAGTAAACCTGTTAACAATGGAACCAAAACACAAGCATGTACTATTCTCTAGCAATCTGAAAACATGAGTTAGGATCTAAATCTATGAAAGATACAAATCATATTATTAAAACAGAATTAACACAAATGATTTGGGAAAACAAGACAAGTTATCTTTATTATCAACTTGAAGAGTACTTACAAAGGTTGCTTGATGTCCAAGCCAATCCTCCAGCTCCAAGTGCTTCCTCTAGCTATCTCTGCAGCAGTCTAAAGATCATAGGTTTGATGCCCCAAAAGTCCTCCCTTTGGCTCATGGAAAGCTTCTCTCTTATAGCACATGGGAAGGCTAACCAACAAGAGAGAAGTGTGGATCTATGGAGGGTTTAGTGGATCAGGCCAGCTAAACAAAGAAGGAGTTAGGATCGAACCAAAGGTAGTAATCCCAACAAAATCTCCTCGAAGGTCGAAATCCCAAAATCCAAGGCAAAAAGGCTAATTTCAGACTACCGCGCCCCTATAACTGAGCATAACGCGGTAGTACCGCGCCCCAGAGAAGGAGCAACGCGCGGTAGTGCTAACTACCGCGCCCTTGTAGATGTGCAAGGAGCGGCAGTGCTCACAAACAGGGCTAAGTTGGGCTGGAAGATGGCAGAAAAAGGTTTTGCTTTCAGTATTCAGTCAATGGTTTTCACTCTGGATGTTCAGATGATCTTTAAGGGAAAATGTCGTTTAGGTCGGTAATGCAAAGATGCGACACTAATACGAAATGTGTAATATTGAGGTATAACAGATGCCCCCTAAAGTGTGAGGTCAGAAGAGACTGATGACCGAAAGACTTTACAAATATGGTTCGGAGATAGCATCGAGGGGAGCAACAAGGAGCTGAAACAGAAACAAAATGTCAGATATACCACCGAGGCGGGAATTCCCATGCTCGGAAACAAATGACTCAAAGCATGGCTGCCGACCAATACATTGCAGATCCATGAGTACTGAGATGATATAGACTGTAGACAAATCATGGCTACTATGAACAAGCGTAGATCCATGAGACAATAATGACACAGCCACGACCAATACAATAAGTGGATCTGTGTGACAATACAGAGGAAATCTCCATTGCAACCTGGACGTAATCAAAATACAAAAGGGTGTCCAGGGTCTTCTACCCGATCACAAACGATACGAATCTAGCCATGTGATTACAAGGTGTTGAAGTCGAACATGGTAGAAACCATTTGATTACCGGTCAATGATGTGAACCGTTAACAAATGCGAGGGAAATCACCAATGATGACGATGATCCCCATCATGAAATCCAAAGGTTGGTTCATGCCCCCAGCATGATTGCTAGAAGTAAGTGACTTAGCTCCAACGTGATGTGGAGAGGTGATCGAGTTGACTTCAACGTAACTTCCAGAGGTTGAAGACATGCCCCCAAGCTTCATTTCATTCGCCTAAGGTATAGGCGAGTGAAAAGAAGGTTCAGGTACTAAGTCTACGAAGAGACTCGATTCAAAGGGAAAGGATATGTTTCATTTTTTAACGAGCTTGACACAGGAGTAGAACTTTGCTCAGACTACTGGTTTCATTTTTTAATGAGCTTGAAGCCAAAAGTAAACTCTGCTCATGGTTAAGGCCCATTGATGGGTTCCCTCCCAACATGATGACCAGAGGTTGGTAAATGCCCCCAGCATGATTGCTAACGGCTAAACATGGTGTTTGAAAAGTAAGCTCAAACACCATCTTACTGTTTTTAACAAGCTCGAAGATAGGTTGGAAGAATGCTCATAATGTCTGCTTCATTTTTTAACGAGCTTGTAACAGAAAATGAACTATGCTCAGGATAATTTTCGTGGTTTAATGAGCTCGAAACCTAAAAAGGAAAGTATGCTCGGGATAATGTTCCCAATGGTGAACTTCTTCCCATCATGAAATCCAAAGGTTGGTTCATGCCCCCAGCATGATTGCTAGAAGTAAGTGACTTAGCTCCAACGTGATGTGGAGAGGTGATCGAGTTGACTTCAACGTAACTTCCAGAGGTTGAAGACATGCCCCCAAGCTTCATTTCATTCGCCTAAGGTATAGGCGAGTGAAAAGAAGGTTCAGGTACTAAGTCTACGAAGAGACTCGATTCAAAGGGAAAGGATATGTTTCATTTTTTAACGAGCTTGACACAGGAGTAGAACTTTGCTCAGACTACTGGTTTCAAGAATGCACTATTCTCTAGCAATCTGAAACATGAGTTAGGATCTAAATCTATGAAAGATACAAATCATATCATTAAAACAAAATTAACACAAATGATTTGGGAAAACAAGACAAGTTATCTTTATTATCAACTTGAAGAGTACTTACAAAGGTTGCTTGATGTCCAAGCTAATCCTCCATCTCCAAGTGCTTCCTCTAGCTATCTCCACAAGGCTGCAAGATCATAGGTTTGATGCCCCAAAAGTCCTCCCTTTGGCTCATGGAAAGCTTCTCTCTTATAGCACATGGGAAGGCTAACCAACAAGAGAGAAGTGTGGATCTATGGAGGGTTTAGTGGATCAGGCCAGCTAAACAAAGAAGGAGTTAGGATCGAACCAAAGGTAGTAATCCCAACAAAATCTCCTCGAAGGTCGAAATCCCAAAATCCAAGGCAAAAAGGCTAATTTCAGACTACCGCGCCCCTATAACTGAGCATAACGCGGTAGTACCGCGCCCCAGAGAAGGAGCAACGCGCGGTAGTGCTAACTACCGCGCCCTTGTAGATGTGCAAGGAGCGGCAGTGCTCACAAACAGGGCTAAGTTGGGCTGGAAGATGGCAAAAAAAGGTTTTGCTTTCAGTATTCAGTCAATGGTTTTCACTCTGGATGTTCAGATGATCTTTAAGGGAAAATGTCGTTTAGGTCGGTAATGCAAAGATGCGACACTAATACGAAATGTGTAATATTGAGGTATAACAGATGCCCCCTAAAGTGTGAGGTCAGAAGAGACTGATGACCGAAAGACTTTACAAATATGGTTCGGAGATAGCATCGAGGGGAGCAACAAGGAGCTGAAACAGAAACAAAATGTCAGATATACCACCGAGGCGGGCATTCCCATGCTCGGAAACAAATGACTCAAAGCATGGCTGCCGACCAATACATTGCAGATCCATGAGTACTGAGATGATATAGACTGTAGACAAATCATGGCTACTATGAACAAGCGTAGATCCATGAGACAATAATGACACAGCCACGACCAATACAATAAGTGGATCTGTGTGACAATACAGAGGAAATCTCCATTGCAACCTGGACGTAATCAAAATACAAAAGGGTGTCCAGGGTCTTCTACCCGATCACAAACGATACGAATCTAGCCATGTGATTACAAGGTGTTGAAGTCGAACATGGTAGAAACCATTTGATTACCGGTCAATGATGTGAACCGTTAACAAATGCGAGGGAAATCACCAATGATGACGATGATCCCCAAGGTATCTATAGTACATCTCAACGAAATGCGAATAAAGGAGTTGATGTCGAGCATCCGAGAGATCATTCAATCAGAGGTCATTGATGAAAACCTACTGTTGAATACGAGGAAACCTGCCATTGAGGCATGCAGGTACCAAGGTACTAATGGTTGACTCCTAAGCCTAATTCCTGGATAGTGATTTGGTGTCGACAGGAATAGACTCGTCGAAGGTGGGCCATAATGATTCCCACATCATCGACACGAAATCAGAACGAGAGATAGTATGGACCGATGAAACAATAGAATATGTACTGACACAAAGGGAAGGTTTGACATGAAGTGGAGGTGGACTCAAGGTAATAACCCTTTGAACATATAACGGCATGAAACAGAGCTTGGCAGCAGGGATTACTTGAACAGACAGAACCACAGGAAGTGTGAACTCATAGCAATAATGAGGATGCATGATCATAATGATGACACTATCAGCAAGACTGACTACCCAAAACAGACAAGGTGAGGATGCATGCCATGTTCAAAGGTGATGACTCACAAGCTGCCAACAAGGTAAACTTGACTCATTTTCCCATTTTCCCCCGACATGATGGACGAGTACCTCTTTGTTTTTTAACGAGCTTGAGGAGGATAACAGATGCTCGATATAGCTCATCTCATAGATGAGTCCAATCTCACATGTTTTTCAAACCTGAGAAAGGAGGGGTTCGTCCCAAAGTGGGTCCTTCGATGTTGAATTTTAACGAGTCCAAGGAAGGAAAACTCGGTCGTCATTTCATGTTTAGAGAGTCTGAAAAGAACTAAAGAAGACTCCAATGGTCCTTTTTCGTAAGGTTAGCCTCATCGCCCGAAAAAGGGTAAAACAACGCGGGAGAGGACTCTTCCAGTCATGATTGGCTGGAGTATTCCTTTTTCGTAAGTAGTGCCCCCTAGTCCGAAAAATGGGTAAACTATCACTAGGGAGACGATCATTCAAATCCTTTTACAAGCGTGAACGAATCAATTTCGCTTGGCAATCTTTTCAATTTTAGGGAGTCTGAAAAGAGCTTAACTATGGACTCCATGTACAACTTTGTCATGGTTGATGACCGAGTACGACAAAGGAAAAGTAAACTCGGCACAGTTCCTTTTCCGTAAATAGTCTAGCGAGGCCGGATAAAGTGATAAACCTATACTCGTTAGACACACCTTTTTACTCCAATTGTTTAACGAGCACGATAATGGTATCAAAAGCACTCGGAATCTTTTTCATGTTTGGATCCAGAGCACGAAAAAGGAAAAAGTAAGCTCAAACCACTTTTCATGTTTTTAACCAGAGCACGAAAAAAGTGAAAAGTAAGCTCAAACACCATCTTACTGTTTTTAACAAGCTCGAAGATAGGTTGGAAGAATGCTCATAATGTCTGCTTCATTTTTTAACGAGCTTGTAACAGAAAATGAACTATGCTCAGGATAATTTTCGTGGTTTAATGAGCTCGAAACCTAAAAAGGAAAGTATGCTCGGGATAATGTTCCCAATGGTGAACTTCTTCCCATCATGAAATCCAAAGGTTGGTTCATGCCCCCAGCATGATTGCTAGAAGTAAGTGACTTAGCTCCAACGTGATGTGGAGAGGTGATCGAGTTGACTTCAACGTAACTTCCAGAGGTTGAAGACATGCCCCCAAGCTTCATTTCATTCGCCTAAGGTATAGGCGAGTGAAAAGAAGGTTCAGGTACTAAGTCTACGAAGAGACTCGATTCAAAGGGAAAGGATATGTTTCATTTTTTAACGAGCTTGACACAGGAGTAGAACTTTGCTCAGACTACTGGTTTCATTTTTTAATGAGCTTGAAGCCAAAAGTAAACTCTGCTCATGGTTAAGGCCCATTGATGGGTTCCCTCCCAACATGATGACCAGAGGTTGGTAAATGCCCCCAGCATGATTGCTAACGGCTAAACATGCCCCCCAAGCTTCGTTTCGTCTGACTACTCTTCTTCCTTACCCAAAAAATCCTGGCTACTAATCTGAATGTGTTCGCCAGGGGGGTAGGGAGAACCAGGACCAAGTGACCCAGGCAGATGAAATGAAGGTTCCAATCCTAACTCACGCGAGAGACTCGAACAAATGGAAGGGAGATCTATTTCATTTTTACACAAGCTTGAAATAGATAATAACAATGCTTGAAAGGGTCCTTTTTATTTTTTAATGAGCTTAAAACAGAAAGAAATTATGCTCGAAGGTAGTTTCATTTTTACGCAAGCTTGAAACTGAACGTAAACTATGCTTGGGATTTGGTTTCGTTTTTACACAAGCTTAAAACCAAAAGTAAACTGTGCTTGAGGGTAGTTTCATTTTTACGCAAGCTTGAAACCGAACGTAAACTATGCTTGGGATTGGTTTTGTTTTTACACAAGCTCAAAACCAACGGTAAAATGTGCTTGAGGGTCGGTTTCATTTTTTAACGAGCTTGAAACAAAGAATAAACTATGCTCGTGGGAATCTATTTCATTTTTTTAACGAGCTTGACATAGAAAGGGAACTATGCTCATAATGATGGTTGGTTTTATTTTTACACAAGCTTAAAACCAAAAGTAAACTATGCTTGGGATGATGGTTGGTTTCATTTTTACACAAGCTTAAAACCAAAAGTAAACTATGCTTGGGAAAATGGTTGGTTTTATTTTAACACAAGCTTAAAACCAAAAATAAACTATGCTTGAAATGATGGTTTCATTTTTTAACGAGCTTGACACCGGAATAGAACTTTGCTCCAAAAGTCCCCCCCCCCTAGGGGGAAGAAACCACTAAAACATGTGGAACATTTAGGGAAGTCTGGTGACTAGGAGTCATGCGATGAGTGGGCGTCACAAAGGAAAGCTGATCGATGGTCACAACATTCCCATGATGGGGAAAATACATCACTCGGAAGAGTGAGGACACTACAGCCTTCATGGCATGGACGTAATCGCGTCCAAGGAGTAGATTAAAATCTAAGGGACCTTGGATGACCATGACATCAATACAGACAGTTTTCCCTCCCAAAGTGATAGGTAACTGAGGAAGGGACCCTAAAGGTCCAGTAGGCCTTCTGTTGAAAGCCAGTATCTGATCAGTGACGGGCATAAGCCGAGGAGAACCTAAGGCTTGCCAAGCAGTTGAGGATAGAATACTAACAGAAGCTCCTTCATCAACTATCGTACGAAAAATTTCTTTATCGGAAACTCCTACAGATATTTGAAAAGGAACACTCGAAGGAAGACGAGATTCTGTTAGACCATTCCAATCAAAGGAAATAACCTCAGTGCTTGGAGGGGGTCTCGCGGAAACGGACAGGGTTTCCCCTTGCCGAGGACGTTCTGAATCGATAAGGAAAACATCAGCGGTTTCCAATTCACTCTCGCTTGGAAGATAAGAATGAGACGAAGATTGTGTCAAGGTGACTGCTTCAGTCTGGACTTTCTCCGATGAAAGAGCGGGATCAAGTGGGGATGACAGCGACTCGATCACTTCACTCTCGGGAGGGAGAGTGGGATCAATTTCAGATGAGACTGAATTGATCACTTGGTCAACCAGCGGGGGGTCGAGGGGCAACTTACTATCGTTTGTTGGAAGCACCAGTTGAGAACTAGTAATATCTTCCAACCACCGCGAAGCTTCATCCATGCTTGGACAAAGGAAAGTACGGTGCATACCCTTGCATATCAAACAGGGATATAGGACTTTACCCTTACGACCCTTCACCAAGGGGTCACTGGTCGAAGGAGTGTCATCGACATGATGGTCAGAGGTCGACGATACAATTGGTTTGGGGTTTTTAGACCACACTTCTGATACACGGGAAATATCAGGACAATCCTTGAGGAGGTGATCACCCTTACAAAGTTTGCAAGGGAACTTGGGCTTACGGGGTGTTTTTGTAGAATGAGTGCCATTAGGGGCAACTGGTTTACGCTTGGTCTCTTCTTTATCCTTCTTCTTCCTAACTTTCCTTTTCTTCTTCTTCTTATCCACCTGATTACTAACACTATTGCTTTGGTCAGGCGAGGAAGAAGGAACGGAAGAAGATTCATCCGACGAAGAAGGGGAAGGATTAGTTTGGGATTGACTCTCTCGTGGTGGAGAGTTAACATTCGAAACATTGGGCGCAATCGGAATAACCGGATTGAATAACCATACCGGTAATCCTATGGTTAATCCAGGAAGATTTAACGTGGCAATAAAGGGAGGACCAATATCTCCAACTGGAGGAAAAGTAAAAGGTACCCCTTGAAAAGGGGTCTCCGTATTGGTAGTTCCAGAAGGAGCATGGGCGCATGGAGGTGGATTCTCCATGGAACAAAACTAAGTGATGTAGACAAAGTCTTGTTAAAAAGAACTCAAAAACCCTCAGGCAACCGAGCGTGCGAAAGGGGAGCTAGGAAAAGACAAGGCTCACAGGCCAAAAGAGCAAGCTCAAAAAACTATACCGAGGCCGCTGCCACAGTAAGTGAGCTGTACAACAAAACGGCCAGAATGCCAACAAGCAGCCCTACAAAGAAAAAGACCCTCTACAAGATAGCAAGCAAAACCTCCTAACTAAGAGCTGGAGACCTCAACAAATTGTATCCTTCGCAAGGTGATGAAATCCAAGTCGAACAATACAACATGAGAGACCGATATAAGAAGGATATCCCTCTACCGAAAGGGATCCTGGGTAAAAGAGCCCTAGTAGAATAGATACTAAGCTACCTCGTTCATGACACGTCGGAAAAGGTTTTGGGCACTTCAGCCTTCCGAAGAAGACAGCGATCGATGTTGCCTTAGGGCTAAGTGGAGTGCGGTATTCCACAGAGTCCGTCCGGTTCTCAATCTCGCGGCCGTTTAACCCCTGAAAGTTGGAAACAGTCAGGAGGCCCCTCCACAAACTAGCTGTGACCGTGTCAATAAGTACTAGAGGATTTTAGTTCCCTAAAGACAACGACTATGTCTCAGATGAAAATGACAAGGGGGAATTATTTTGATGCCTATCCCCGGTGTCCTACCTAACTACCAAATTCTTTTGATTTCCTCAAGTGAGGTTAAAGTTGGTTTAATTAGGGAGATTAATTTTAGTGGCTGTCTTACTCAATCGGGTTATGGAAGTGCAACTTGATGGTGTTATGACGACCCAAACCATGCAAATGAAGATGAATCGAAATGAGCCTTTCTCTTCGATGAACACTAGCTAAAGTAAGGAAGAATTCTTTCCGTTCCCAATATGCACAACCCAATGCACATGCAATTTTATTTCTTTTCAAAATGATAGAAAGAAGTAAAACATGTACCCAAAACTAACCCAAAGTAATGAAAAATTTCTTCATATGAACACCAAACGTAATGATTCTAATTCATTTCCTATCTTTTTACACTTGAAAAAGACACATCCAAGCTATGGAAAGAAAGATTCTACAAATGCTTCCAATCAAATGCAAGACAAAGAGAAGAATCTAATAATTTTGTCTAACTCAAATGCACATAAATATGAAACAAGTATTTCTTCTTTTCATGAATGTAATACCAAAAATATCAAATGATTAAATTAAGGCAAGAAGAATACTTTAGTGTTTCAATTTCATGAATATGGTAAAAAAAACGACAAAATCAAGCTTCTCTTTGAACTAAAGTAGAGGTAAGGAATCAATCTTTTCAAACAATCATTAGATAGGATGCAAAGGAAATAAGATGCCAAGCAATCCAAACATGCCAAAACACACCAAACCAAAAATGACTCAAAACCTTAATATGGGTCAAAACGACTGTAGGATGCACGATTCATGGCCCCCCCCGGCCATGAGGGGGAATTTTTTTTCAAAAATAGAACCCATTTCGCTTAAAAACTGCAAGCAAAACACTAGTATTGACTCAAAGGGCCAACATGGATCCAAATCTCGAAAAGACCCAAAAAATGACCAAACAAACCAAAAGAACACACTTTCCAGGAACTACCGCGGGCTATAGCCTGACTGAAGCGCGACACTGTGCAACTGTCGCTCTGGTATTAAGGCCTAGTACGCGGCACTGTGTAAGTACCGCGCTGGAAGTGGTTATGAGGGCGCGGCACTGTGGCAAGAGAGAAAGAGGCGGAAGTTTGAGAAAAGATTTTGACTTTTCAAGGGTTTGCCAACCCAGAGGACTTACTGATCTGTAACAGAAATCTAATGCAGAGAACAGGGAAGTGAATCGGGGTAAAAGAACCCAATTCTTACAATCAATAAGTGAAATTGAAAGCAAACTTCACAAACAAAGAAAATGGATTCAAATTCCCCAGTGGAGTCGCCAGTTTTTGTTGTAGAAATTTCTCCCTACGGATAGGTAGAAACTCTCTTAGGATAAAGCAGGATGTACTGACTCTATACTAAGACAAAAAGTAAACAAATGCTACCTTGAATCCCTAGATCTAACAAACATCTCAGAATTAAAATGTTGGAGAGAATAGAAGGAGTTTAACTGACCTTATGTCCAAGTGCTTGTCTTTGATATTTGCTCCAAGTTCCAAGTCCTCACAAGTAAACCTGTTAACAATGGAACCAAAACACAAGCATGTACTATTCTCTAGCAATCTGAAAACATGAGTTAGGATCTAAATCTATGAAAGATACAAATCATATTATTAAAACAGAATTAACACAAATGATTTGGGAAAACAAGACAAGTTATCTTTATTATCAACTTGAAGAGTACTTACAAAGGTTGCTTGATGTCCAAGCCAATCCTCCAGCTCCAAGTGCTTCCTCTAGCTATCTCTGCAGCAGTCTAAAGATCATAGGTTTGATGCCCCAAAAGTCCTCCCTTTGGCTCATGGAAAGCTTCTCTCTTATAGCACATGGGAAGGCTAACCAACAAGAGAGAAGTGTGGATCTATGGAGGGTTTAGTGGATCAGGCCAGCTAAACAAAGAAGGAGTTAGGATCGAACCAAAGGTAGTAATCCCAACAAAATCTCCTCGAAGGTCGAAATCCCAAAATCCAAGGCAAAAAGGCTAATTTCAGACTACCGCGCCCCTATAACTGAGCATAACGCGGTAGTACCGCGCCCCAGAGAAGGAGCAACGCGCGGTAGTGCTAACTACCGCGCCCTTGTAGATGTGCAAGGAGCGGCAGTGCTCACAAACAGGGCTAAGTTGGGCTGGAAGATGGCAGAAAAAGGTTTTGCTTTCAGTATTCAGTCAATGGTTTTCACTCTGGATGTTCAGATGATCTTTAAGGGAAAATGTCGTTTAGGTCGGTAATGCAAAGATGCGACACTAATACGAAATGTGTAATATTGAGGTATAACAGATATCTCTGGTTGGTCATCCTTAGACAGAGGGTCAATAGGAAGCTCCTGAATGTTGACCGGAGCATCCATTGTATTTGGAGTTTCTTCACCAATTTTAGAGGAAGGTGGAGAATCCACATCCAAGAGATAGAGATTTTGTTGAACATATCTATGTCCCCGAGTGAATTTCTCATCACAATTATAATAAAGCCCTTTTTCTCTGCATTCCTACATATCTGTTTCATACAAATGCTTGATAGGAGTTGATCGAGGAGCTGGTGGGATGGGAGGTCGTTGAGAACCCATATTTCAGAAGGGAACAAAAGTGGATTTGGAGTGTTGTTGGGTTGCAATATTGTCTTATGCCAACTTAGCCAACCCTAGGGCTTCCATCATTGTGTTGGGATAGAACATTTTGACCTCAAAGCGGATTGCATCCTTTAAACCATTGATAAAACAACTCTGGTAGAAGTCATCAGGAAATCCTTCGGTGTGGTTGGCTAGTTTCTAAAATTCAGTTTGATACTCTCTCATAGTGCCAATTTGGCAAATTTTAGTTAGGGATCCTGTGAATTCATCAAAAGAACTAAGACCAAATCGTTGCAAAAGGAGCTGGCAAAAATCTGGCCATTTTGGCTCTTCATGAGCCTTGATGTACCAATGGTACCATTGAAGATGTTAATTTTTCAGAATTTACTTCAATCTGATCTAGGATCTTAACTGACAAAACAACATGTACAGCATATCTATCATGGACACAATAATGCAAGCACAGAAGAGACACGGAATTTACTTTGGGAAAACCAGAAAGGTGAAAAACCCCAATAACTTCCTCAGAGATAGAAAGAGAAATGATACAACCCAAGAATAAGAGATAGACATCTCCTAGCAGTAGCTTCTCCTCCTCCACAAGTGTGCCACTCTCCAAAGAGTGTGTGAGAGAATAGAATGATCAAATAGAGTGCCTCCCGCACTCTATTTATACTTGACTTGACTTGCCTACTAATCTTTACTAGGTCAGTGTTGACTTAACCACATAACATAATGCTGACTTGGCCAACCCCCAATAGGGTGGTCTAATAACTCTTTGACCCACATGGCCGACCCCCAATAGGGTGGTCTAATAGCCCTTTGACCCACATGACTTATACAGGGCCAACCCCAACAAGGTGGTCTAATAACCCATCAAGTATAAGTTACGACACTTACAATATCAATGATGACACTTATGTATAAAGGAATAATAACATCTCTATAGGAATACAATATACATATATGTGAAATACATTCCGAAGTTACATATACATCAACACACCCTCTTAACTAGGAAGGTATTTCTCGACACAGGTATTCTAGCACAAGTCTTCTTCTCTGGATCATTGTCACTGGATCATCGTCATTGATTCATCATCATCGTCACTGCTGCTGCTATCCCAATCAATCTATGAATCTACTCGTCATAGAAAGTTCTACAGAGTCAGTCCTTTTTCATACTGGATGTAGGCCCACCACCTGTAGGTCTTCATCATCACTGGCCATACTGTGGAATCCTCAGGAATTATTACGTGGATCACAAACCTCAAAAGAGCATCCCAGGACTGATTACGTGTAATATCCTAGGCAATATCTGACCCATATATTAACTCCTCTTTAAAACTTTTACAACTTTTACTAGTGAAATTTTGTGGCAAATCCTTCGAACCAGACAAAAGGTAAGTGGGGGGAACTGGTGTACAGACTAAGGATCGTGGGATGAAATTTTGATTCTGGAATGTATATGGGATTAGGTGCAGTAGCAGCAAAATATGTTCTTAGCAGGAGTCCTTGGCACAAGATACTAGAGCCATTAACTTTTCAGCAATAGAACTAATCTATTGCCTACTTCGAGGATTCCTGGGCTTCTAGCATATGCCAACAAGACTGGGTAAGGGTTAAAGGTGTTTAGGAAAAATATATATCAATCATGAAACTCATAAGGAACGTTGTAATAAAGACTGGATTGACTTGGAAAGGTTTGGAGCAATTTGGGGAATATTTGCACATGGTGGACTGCAAAGCTAGTCACAATACAAAATTTCCAAAACGAGGCTAGAAAGTCATCCAAATTCTTATTACAGGAACTGATATGGATACTAGACTGAGTTAAGGACTATCTCCAACTGACAAAATGTAAAAATAGTGATTAAAATAGATTCAGCAGGAAAACTAGTGAAACTAGTCTAGAATTGCCATCAATCCAGCTAGTCTTGCATTCTAACTTCACAAACTGCTTTAATAAACCACAAACTCTATTTTGATATTAATTTAGACTCTGATATAACTTTTTACAAACATATAACTTGAAATATGACTTTCATAACACTTCTTCTTTCATTAATAACTTGCTTCTTAAATAACAATGCCTCACAGGCTAATCTTCAGTTACAATCAGTGAGAGAATAGATAAGAGAAGTAAGAATTTACTGTGGATCTATTCTAGAAGTAAATATCAGTCCATATATATATTATATGGCTGATATTGCTGCACTCAGAATGGTTGATCTTCAAATGGACGCCATCACCATCAACTAGCTCTCTTCTTCAGTGGAAACCCTCTCCAAATCTAGTTGTGGTTGAGAGAATGAGATAGAAGAGAAGGATGGTTCATCTCTGTAGCTAATATTTGACATGTGGCTCTTCTAATGTCTACAAAAATAGATGAACTATCTCTCCACCAAGTCTTGGGCGCATTCACTGGATCAAACTTCTTCAGCAGGAGAATCTTCACTAAAACTAGCTGGAGAATCACTATTGGAGGAACCTGTTCTTCTATATGGTTGTAGATCTTCAATGGAGGCTAGAAACATATGTTACTGGCTGCAATATATTGATAAGGACCTACACAATACTCACTAGAAACTATGGGCCTTGGGGCACATCACCCAAGAAGCATAGCTAAGGCACATCACTCAACTGGAGAAGCATCAGAGCTCTCATGAGAAAACATAAATGATCAAAATTTCTTTCCTGAAGTTAGAATCATGCTTAAATAGATGAGTTAGCTTGCTTGGCAAGCTATAACACATGTGTGGGTGAGGTAGGGTGCATCCTCTCTGAGATTGGCAACTTTTGTGCTTTCTCCACTTTCTTTCCTCAACTTCCTTCAGTTAGAATTGGCAAGTGCGCCCTAGTTGCTTTTTTGGATGTTGCTAATTATCTTCTGAATGCTTTTCCCGATTCTTTCCATTCCATTTACTTTCTACTTTTCTGCTTTTGCCAACTTTTTCCAGCTTTTTCCAACTTTCTCCAGCTTTTGCCAGTTTCTAATTCCATTCTAACTTTCTTTCCTTTCTGAAATATCCTCCACTTGGGTAAGGTTATCTTTTATCACCAATTTGAGCTCGTAGCCTTCATTATCCACTTGGAAATAGTTTATTAGCATTTAAATAATAAAAACACCAAACTACTCCTCAATATTAATTCCAGCTTCATAATTAATTAAATAACTCAATAATAAATTATTTCCTAAGGTGTACTTGCCTCAAAATATCCCCATAAATTAAATACTCAATTAATAGTGAACTTAGACCCCTAGGGATAGGAAGATCCAAGTGGTGACCAAGGTCACTAGGGGGAAGACATGATAGTCCTCCCTTCCCAAGATTGCTTGTCGTCAAGCAGTTTCAAACTAGGATGATGCAGAATCTGTTCATCCTCCCAAGTGGCATCCTCACTAGGCAAACCTTTCCATTGTACCAGGTATTCTTTAATAATTCTGCTTATCAGCTTCCTCTCCCGGGTCTACAAGATGTCTTCAGGCTCTAGTACCAGATGTCCTTCATCATCAAGGGGGGGCAATATTTCTGAAACCTTAACCTATTGGCCCACTTCCTTCTTCAAACAAGACACATGAAAGACATTGTGGATTTTTCTTTCTGCTGGAAAATCTAACTCATAGGCTACTTCACTGTTGAGATATTGTAACTTCAAAGAATATTATATTTATTATTCTGGAGATGTTTCATTCCTCCTTGAAGATCATATTGTATATCCGGAGATGTTTATTCCTCCGTCAGATTGTGGTAACTTGGGTTATTAGACTTCCCTAGTGGGGATTGGCCCTATATGTGTTATGTAGGTCAAAGGGTTATTAGACCACCCTAGAGGGGTCGGCCCAGTCAGTTGTAGTGGGGTATTTAACCCAATGGTTAAATACGAGCCTACATGATTTGTGTAAAATACAAGTTGGAGTAGTGTATAAATAGAGGAGGTGTATTCCTCATTTTACACACACTCACTCACTTGAGAGTAGCGCACTTGTGGAGGAGAGGTCTGTTATGGTGGAGGAGGAGATCATGTCTTTCGTTTGCATCTTTGTATATTGCTGGTCATCTATATTGAGGAAGCTTTGCTGGGTTTTCTACCCAATGAGGGTTTCCCAGGATAAATCTGTGTCTCTTGTGTTTATGCTATGCTTGTTGTTTCTTCAGTGATCCTGTATATGCTATTATTGTGAAATGGAATGTAATGCTGCTATTTTCTGTATTATCATATTAAATCTTAACATGGTATCAAAGCTAACCTAAAGGAAGGCAATGTATGGCACTTACGACACTTGCTTCACTTGCGACAATTTGAAGGTTTGGGTTTTACATAGCAAAAACCAGTCATCATGGAACGTTTACTATAAATCCATTTATGCGAAGGTTCAGGATCTGAAAAGCTTACAGGTCATAGATAACATCCCCAGGTACCTTGTGTCCAAAGGGTACCCTTATATTCGTTGTACTTTGTGAGTTATGATCAGTACAAGTTAGGGTTTCTGCCTCTTCCAGATCTTAGTCAAAATCAGATGACCTAGGCAAAAAGGTCATAACTTGGGATAGGAAGTTCCAAATGAAATTTAGTAAAAATGGATAGGTAGTACACAGACTGTACTATCTCAGGAAACGTTTCAGAGGCCGAAGTTGAACCAGTGACACGTGGCACGCAGTACAACTTCTCTCTCCTGTATTATCTCATAAACAGGTCACGTTGTGACACTTGGAATAAATCTCTCTCAGAGATTCCAATTGAGGTCAGAATTGTTAGGATGGAAAGATAACAGGGCGAGCTATCTTAGGAAAATTTTTCAGAGGGAGAAGTTGAAACAATGACACGTGGCACCCCACACAAGTTCGCTCTCCTGTATTATCCCATAAACAGGTCACGTTGCGACATTTGGCATAACTCTCTCTCAGAACATCCAATTGAGGTCAGACCTATTGGGATGGAAAGATGACAGGTCAGGATACCATAGAAAAAGTTTTCAGACCTTGTGGAGTGAAAACTTCAGAGTTATAGCGGAAACAATTAGGTACATATTTATGTCAAAACAGAATTATTTTTGGAGCACCTTCATTCATGGCTTCCGGAATTTAGGGTTTCGGAGAAAGTTAGAATTTTTGGAATCAGAATCCACGGCTGAATGCTACTCAGGAAAATCAAAATTTAGAGACCAAGATTGCACTTTTTTGGTTGGGTAGAAGACCAGGCTTGATCAAACCCCAGTTCGGGATTTTGATCGGAAAGATGGAAAATTAGGGCTTCAACAAAAGTTGAAATTTTTTAAGTCTGTAACCGTGGCTGGAAGCTCCTCAGAAAAATAAGATTTTAGAGCCTTGCATAGAACCTTTTGATTGGGTAGAAGGGTGGGATTCATCAAACCCTAGTTCAGGATCCTGTCCAGAAGATCTAGAAGTTTCGAAGGAAAATTTTGAGGGGTCAAATTTTGGAGATTTCAAAATTGAAGTATGCTAGTTTGATCAGCTCAGGAAGACACATCCTTCCATCCATTCAGAAGTGTGAAAGTCAAATATTGAATTTTTAGGGTTTCTCTAACAAACCCTAATCAAGCTCTAGATCAAGTTTCAGGGGGACTTGAGGCTAAGGCCTTACATAAGAAGACTACAAGAAGTCTCGACATGTATGTCTTAAGGAGATACAGGTTCCAGTACAAGATCTCTAAATCATTGAAGAGAAGAAAGAAGATATTGATTAGGTATGTTAGACATAACTAAGTAGGTATACTAATCCAGGTATGTTTTCCTATGTCAAGTTAGAATCTTACCTTGTGTTAGGATCCCTTATATAAGTATATTTGGTATGATCAATTATGCTTATTCATAAAGTTAGTAATCAAGGGTTTATGAATATTATGTCTTTTTGATTGATGATATGCATGAATAAAAGAAGACTTCCCTGAAATCTTGAATACTAATGTTTATTATCTATGATCACTATACATATTCAAGATTATTTAGAATTATAATGTTTTGATAATATTTATAATATACTAATGAATGTATGTTTGTGTGTGAGATCATGAGGATACCACTAGTGCACACTTGAGCATGCACAGTGGTACAGAATGAATAGAAGTTCAAAAGACATTTAGAAGATCAAGCGGGAGGCAACCCCAAAAACATAAAAGATAAGTATTTGAGTTGTTATTTGAAATAGTAAATAGATTGTATGCATATTTGTATTCATGTTGAGTGTAAACATTCATAGAGCATTGAATAGTATACTACTAATATGCATATGATTGGTAAGTTGGACAAAACATTCCATTGTAGCTTATCTAGAATGAAACCTCTTTGTTGACATGCTGAGAGCTGTGCACACTCTCGATAGTATGTTTTGGTACAGATGGAAGGCATCTAGATAGCCACTGTATGCATACAGGATATAGAAAAGTGTTGTGCCAAAGTATTGGTCAAGATAGTTGCATGACTATGTAAATGATATCTATATGCATAATAGGTTATCATGTCAATATGATTTGATGATTATGAAGTATTACTAATCATGTACTTAATTTTGATTTGTAGGAAAGATCATGATGAATGATGAACATTGAATAACCGATGGATATTCAACAAAAGGATTTACAAATCAAACACACTATAGAAGGCTTGTGGCTAGAAGATTCTCTTAGAAAGAGGAAGAGAATCATGATGAGATGTTTGCTCCAAGTGGCTAGATAAGACCATTCTCTTAATGGTGTAATTAAAGAAGAAATGTGAATCAGATTCTGTATGGGTACCCAGGATCGATAATCAATTTAAGATCTTAATGATCATCATGGGTGATGTGGATCTCAACCTTTGCTACAAGGTTGAATATGGTTTCTATACACAGATAACATGGATGCAAGAAGGAACTCACCACAGAGTTCGAATGATGTTGAGGCTCATATCAGTAGACCCATCTGACAAGAGATGGCACAGATAGATGGCTGCAGAAATGAAAATGAAAGATCTTAGATTGATGCATTACTTCCTAGGTCTGGAAGTATGGAAAGGATCAGAAGGAATCTTTCTCAACCAGGGAAAGTATGCCGAGAAATATTAAAAGGACTTGATATGTTGGAATGGCCACTCGCATGGATTCCAACTTGAAGCTGTTAGCGAATGACTCATCACAGTTAGTGTATATAACTCTGTACAAACAAATTATTGGGTCATTGATGTATCTAACAAATAATAGGTCAGATATATGCTTTGCTGTGAACACCTTGAGTCAGTATCTAGTGGAAACTAGATGTGTTCACCTGATAGTTGCAAAGCATGTGATGAGGTACCTAAAGGATACGATAGACTTTGATCTATGCTATATTGGAGATCATGACTTCAGATGGCTTCACAGATGTTGATTGGGTAGAAAGTGTATCAAACAGGAAGAACACATTGAGAGGATGTTATTGTCTGGGACTAGCCATGATATCATGGTTTAGCTGGAAGCAGTCTAGTGTGGCTCTCAGCACAAGCAGAATATTTGGCTGGTTGCTCTGCTAGTTGTGAAGCAGTATGGCTTCTGGATTGTTTGACTTAGAGATAGACCCAACTATGATCCTATGTGACAAACAGAGTTGTATCAAGATGGCAGAGAATCCATTGTTCCATGATATGACACAGAAAGGAACTATAAAGTTTGAATTTGTAACAAGTTGCTGATGTACTAACCAAACCTCTACCTCAAGTAAACAAGTTACTGATGTACTAACCAAACCTCTACCTCAAGAAAAGTTTGAGTATTTTCTGAGACAAGGTTGGTAGGACCCTCCTCGAGAGGGGGAGTGATGTGGTCACTTATGACGAGATTGCCTGCATCGACAGTGAGGTTGATGATGTGGATACCTATATTGGTGATGCCGACAGAGAGGTTGGTGGATGGTCCTTAGACAGGGTCTAAGTTGACGTGGGGATTGCATCATCCTTGAACATATGTTCTAAAAGGATCTGTAGACATATGTCTCCGAGAAAGAAGAGGGATTGCATCATCCTTGAACACATGTTCTAAAAGGATCCGTAGACAGATGTCTCCGAGAATGTGGTCCCTAATGGACGAGGGGATTGTATCATCCTTGGACTTCAGTCCTAAAGAGAGTTGTAGATGTATGTCTTCGAGAATGAAGTCCTTAGTGGACATGTGGGGATTGGATCATCCCTGGACTTCAGTCCTAAAGAGAGCTGTAGACGTATGTCTTCGAGAATGAAGTCCTTAGTGGACATGTGGGGATTGGATCATCCCTGGACTTCAGTCCTAAAGAGAGCCGTAGACGTATGTCTTCGAGAATGAAGTCCTTAGTGGACATGTGAGGATTGGATCATCCTTGGACTTTAGTCCTAAAGAGAGCCGTAGATGTATGTCTCCGAGAATGTGGTCCCTAGTGGATGAGAGGATTGTATCATCCGTGGACTTCAGTCCTAAAGTGATCCGTAGACAAATGTCTCCGAGAGTAAGAGGATTGTATCATCCATGGACTTTAGTCCTAAAGTGATCTGTAGACTCTTGTCTTCGAGAAAGATGTTGGTGAATGATGTAATGTGCGCTCCTGAACTGCTCAGCAGTGGGTGATCGTTCACGAAACCTGTAATAATGTAATGTTCACTCCTGGATTAGTAGGTGATCATTCATAAGTTGTAAATCCTAGATTTGTTCTAGGTCACACCCCAGTTGAAATAGTACTGGCTCTGTGGTTGGCTGGAATGATGTAATGTTCGCTCCTGGACTGCTCAGTGTAGCAGCAGGTGATCATTCGCAGGTCCTGTAATGATGTAATGTTCACTCCTGGACTGCAGCAGGTGATCATTCATAGGTGATAAAATCCTAGATTTAATCTAGGTCACATCCAGTATGAAAGAGGACTGGCACTATGGTTGGGATTGCATCGTCCCTAGACATGGTGAGGTGTCTTAAAATGATAACGACTAATCATCATGGTAATTGATTGGGATTGCATCATCCCTAGACATGGTGAGGTGTCTTAAAGTGATAAGGACTAATCAACTTAGTAATTGATTGGGATTGCATCGTCCCTAGACATGGTGAGGTGTCTTAAAGTGATAAGGACTAATCATCCTGGTAATTGATTGGGATTGCATCGTCCCTAGACATGGTGAGGTGTCTTAAAGTGATAAGGACTAATAATCCTGGTAATTGATTGGGATTGCATCGTCCCTAGACATGGTGAGGTGTCTTAAAGTGATAAGGACTAATCATCCTGGTAATTGATTGGGATTGCATCATCCCTAGACATGGTGAGGTGTCTTAAAGTGATAAGGACTAATCATCTTGTTAATAGATTCGGATTGCATCGTCCCTAGACATGGTGAGGTGTCTTAAAGTGATAAGGAATAATCATCCTGTAAATAGATTAGGATTGTATCATCCTTGGACCTATGTCCTAAAGTGAGAGGGATTGATCATCCCGTAATAGGATCTTGTGTGTTGCAGGGTATGCTGCTATTGTGTATACTTGTATTGATGAGGATACTTGTATTGATGATGTGTATACTTGTATTGATGAGGATACTTGTATTGATGATATGTATACTTTTATTGATGAGGATACTTGTATTAATGATATTTATACTTGTATTGATGATGCTACTAATCGTGATGATCTAGATGACGATGATGTTGATCGTGATGATCTAGATGACGATGCTGATGACGATGCTGATGATCATGTGATGACGATGCTGATGATCGTGTGATGATGATGTTGATGATTGTGTAATGACGATGTTGATGATCGTGTGATGACGATGCTGATGATAGTGTGATTACGATGATGATGATCGTGAGATGACGATGTTGATGATCGTGAGGATCCAGGTGTTGATGTTGTTGTAGCTGTTCGAGTGCTGCAGAAGATAAAGACTCAGTACTGAAGATGTTGATGTTCCAGTATTGAAGATGTTCCAGTAACTGCTTGAGTGACTGATGATGTTGAGAAAGCTTCCAATGATTTATAGATGTATCATGTATGATGTTGATGTCTCCTTGCTCGTGCAGATACTGTTATAATATCCTTCTCGTTAAGGGGGAGTGTTGAGATATTGTAACTTCAAAGAATATTATATTTATTATTCTGGAGATGTTTCATTCCTCCTTGAAGATCTTATTGTATATCCGGAGATGTTTATTCCTCCATCAAATTGTGGTAACTTGGGTTATTAGAGTTCCGTAGTGGGGGTCGGCCCTATATGTGTTATGTGGGTCAAAGGGTTATTAGACCACCCTAGAGGGGTCGGCCCAGTTAGTTGTAGTGGGGTATTTAACCCAATGGTTAAATACGAGCCTACATGATTTGTGTAAAATACAAGTCGGAGTAGTGTATAAATAGAGGAGGTGTATTCCTCACTTTACACACACTCACTCACTTGAGAGTAGCGCACTTGTGGAGGAGAGATCTGTTATGGTGGAGGAGGAGATCATGTCTTTGGTTTGTATCTTTGTATATTGCTGATCATCTATATTGAGGAAGCTTTGCTAGGTTTTCTACCCCATGAGGGTTTCCCAGGATAAATATGTGTCTCTTGTGTTTATGTTGTGCTTGTTGTTTCTTTAGTGATCCTGTATATGCTATTATTATGAAATGGAATGTAATGCTGCTATTTTTTGTCTTAGCATATTAAATCTTAACATTCACCCACTTTCCTTGTTATTTTGTAGGGCCCATAAAACCTTGGCAATAATTTTTCAGCCCCCTTTGTCTTAAGAGTGGTTTTCCTGTATGGCTGCAATCTCAGATAAACCAAGTCTCCTTCCTGGAAAGTTTGATCTGTTCTATTCTTATCTACATTAATTTTCTGCTAATTTTGTGCAACCTGTAAATTTTCTTTCAGTGCTCTGAGGATGTCCTGGCATTCTTGCAGCCAATCTTTTTCCTTTTGTGCCTTGCATTTTCCAAAAACCAGATCTGCAAAAGTAGCAGACTCATACCCATACAAAGCTTTGAATGGGGTCATTCCAATAAACATGTGGAAGGTGGTGTTATAACAGAATTCCCCTAGATGTAACCAGTTGACACAAGCCTTCTACTGCCCTATAACATAGTTCCTGAGATACCCTTCCAGCCATTGGTTAACTCTTTCAGTTTTCCCATCTATCTGGGGATGGTAGCTGGTAGTAAGGTTTAGATTAGTATTTACCAATTCGAACAAATATTTCCAAAAGGCACTGGTGAACTTACTATCCCTTTCACTGATTATGATTTTTGGCAGTCCATGCAATCTGAATACTTCCCTAAAAAAGAGTGTAGCAACTTGACTAGCAGAAATAGTAGATGTGACAACAAAAAAATGAGCAAATTTGGTTAATATGTCAACTACTACAAAAATACTGTCTTTACGCTAGGATTTGGGCAAACCCATGATGAAATCCATTGATATGCTCTCCCATTTCTATCCAGGAATTGGCAAAGGTTGTAGGAGACCGGCAGGACGAGTGTGCTCCACCTTGTTCTGCTGGCATGCAGTACACTCACTAACATGTCTTAGAACATCCTCCTTGAGCCCCTTCCAGGTGAATCTTTCTCTCAACTTCCGGTAAGTTTTGAAAATACCAGGATGGCCTGCTACCGGAACATTGTGGGCAGCCATCAAAATCTTCTCCTCTAGCTTAGATTCAGGAGTTAAAAAAATTATGTCCTTATAACAGATGACATCATTGATGACCTGGGAATGATCCTCCTGATTTGCTCTATCTAAAAATTCACTAGCAAACTGATTTTCTACATATTCTTTAATTAGTTGTGCCTTCCAGTCGGTAGGCACTTGCAACAAGGAAAAAATAGGCTTCCTAGAAAGGGCATCAGCAACTACATTTAGCTTACCTTTCTTATATTCAATATCAAAATCATAGGATTGAATTTTGCTTACCCACTTTTGCTGCCTATCATTCAGCTCCTTCTGGGTTAGGAAATGCCTCAAACTATTGTGGTCTGTTTTAACTATGAATTTACCTCCCACCAGGTACTGCCTGAATTTTTCCAATGCATGCATTATGGCTAATATCTCCTTGTCATATATCGAATACAGCCTCTCATGGGGTTGCAACTTTCTACTCTCATAAGCAATCGGGTGTCTATTCTGCATCAAAACTACTCCTATGCCTTCACTCGAGGCATCATGCTCCAAAACAAAAGGATGGCTGAAATATGGGAGTGACAAGACTGGGCAGCTGATCATAACTTCCTTCATTTTATTGAAGGCTTTTTCAGCCTCCTCATTCCAGCAGAAAGCTCCCTTGTTAGCAAGGTCTGTCAAGGGAGAAGTGAGTTTGGAGAATCCCTTCACAAATTTCTTGTAATATGTGCATAAGCCTATGAACCCTCTTAAAGCAGTTCTATTCTTTGGGCTGGGCCAATATAAGATGGCTTGGATCTTCTCCAAGTGTACCTTAACTCCTTTTTTCCCAATGGTGTGGCCAAGATAGAGGAGTTCCTTCATACCAAACTCACACTTTGGCAGTTTGACATAAAAGGATTGTTCTGCAAGTAGAGTTAGTACACTATCCAAATGATGCAAATGATCTTCCCATGTCTTACTATAAATCAGAATGTCATAAAAAAAAACAAGTACAAACTTACAGAGTTGTTTGTTGAAGATTTTGTTCATGCAAGATTGAAAGGTTGCTGGTGCATTTGTCAAGCCAAAAGGCATGACCAGAAATTCAAAATGCCCAAAATGGCACCTAAAGGCAGTTTTCTGCACATCTTCACTTTTCATTATGATTTAGTGGTAACCAGAATGAAGGTTAATCTTAGAAAAATACTTGGCTCCATGCAGCTCATCCATCAGCTCATCAATCCTTGGAATATGATATCTGTTCTTGATGGTTTTCTTATATAAAGCTCTGTAATCAATTCACATGCGCATTGTTCCATCTTTCTTTTTGAGCAAAACCACCGATGAAGCAAAGGGGCTTGAGCTTGGTCTTATGAACCCCATTTCCAGCAGCTCTTTGATGGTCTTTTCTATTGCATCTTTGAATCTCTTGGGGTGTTTGTAGGGATGGTTTTTTATGGGAAAAGTATCAGGTTCCAGCTCTATCCAATGTTCAGTACCCCTATTAGGAGGCCTACCATGTGGCAGATCCTCAAACACTTTTTTGTGTTTTTGCAGCAGTTTTTGGATATCTTTAGGATGTTGTGACACATCAATGGTGGTTCCTTTGGTAGATATAAATCATTCAGCAAGCCACTCTATGTCTCCATGCCTCAAAATAGATCTCATACTATGTGCATAAATCACTTGTTTTGGGTAGGTGTTAACACCCCTCAAAACCACTTGCTTACCCTCATTATCTTTAAAGCACATTTGGGGAATCCTATAATTTACCACATGCTCCCGAAGTGAAAACAACCATTGTACCCCCAACACAATATTAGTATCAGCAACATCAACAATAAAAAAACTATCAGTTACAGTATGGTCTCCAATAGTTACCTACAGCTTGGGAATCCATCTCTTGCACTACATAGTGTTGTTCTTGCCAGGAATAATAACTGTGAAACCTCCAAATTTTTCAGTTTGGATTTTTCTTCTCTCCACCATGGCTACATCAATAAAATTATGTGTGGCACCCCCATTGACCAGCACTGAAACTTTCTACCCTTGCATTACTCCTTTAAATCTCATAGTGTGGTAGCGGGGAACTCCACTCAAAACTGCAAATTTTGCATCTGTTTGTGTTGGTTCCTCTTCTTCTGCTATATTATACCCTTCTTCTATTGGTTCTTCCACTTTTGCTTTTGCACCCATTTCCTCCTCATCACTTTCAGAAAAATACTTCTATGTAGTGCGCTTTTCCTTTTGCACATTTGTGCCTCGGAACCCATGGTTCTTGGCAGGAAAAACACAGCGTTTTCGTCCTTAACTCATCCCGATCTTGAAATGAGTATTCTTTTTTATTTGGGGCAGAATTATTTCTGAATGGTGACTTTGAATTATGAAATTTTGCAGGTGGATTAAACTTAGGTGGGTATCTGGTTCTTGGGATTGCATCTTGTAGGTCCCTCGTTCTACTCATAGCTTCTTGCAGGGTTACTGGTCGATAGGATTTAACCAGCCCTTTCAAAGATTATGTTAATCCTTTTGTGAATAGTAGGATCAACCTAGGTTCTGATACATCAGTTACCATCACTGCCAACTTTTGAAATTATGATATATATGCTTCTAGTGTGCTGGTTTGTTTCAAATTTGTTAGCTCAGAGAAAGACAACTCAAGATCCCTCCTATCAAATATTTCCACCAACCTCCTAGTGAAATATTCATAAGACTCAACTAAATCATGTCCCAAGGTTCTCATGCCATGAAACCACCAATCACTGGCCTCCCCTTCCAAATGCAAAACTGCCATCTTGATGGCATCCTTTTTTTCCATGGGATGCAACTGAAAATATATGTCTAGTTTCTGCACCCAGGAATTAGCATTGCATTTTGTAGTCCCATCAAAGTAAGGTATTTGGACCCTACCTGCAGCATTCCTCAACTCAAAATTGCTTGTTGGATGCCTATTATATCCCCTTGGCTGATTTTTAAGGTAAATCTCAAAAAAATCCTTGAAAGTGAGATCTCTTCTGCACTCCTCACTCAAGGTCAGATATACTACATGTCTCTCCTCATAGGTAGCTACAGGTGCACCGGGTGCTTCTTTATTTTCCTCAAAGAAAGTAGACATGGTTTGTCAAGGTTGATCTTTCAAATCCATTTTAAATTCTCTAGGCGTATTGAATGGACCAGTTTTTGAAAAAATGGTTTCTCCAAATGTTTTTCTTCACCCTGGTGAGAACCACTAGCACTCCCTTCTGCCTCTTTGTGTGCAAACTATCTGCTAAGGATTTCTTTAGTTTCATGACCATTATGTGCTACAGTATGTGTTATATTTTCTATCCCTCTAACCATTTTAATAAGCAATTGTCTAAACGCATCATTAGCTTCCTGTTCAGACATGTCTCTATTCCCTTGTATTTCTTCTTTAGTAGAATCTACCTCTTCTTCCCTACTATCTTTGTGGCCTTTTCCTTTGGTGCCAGGGTTTTTTCTTGACCTCATCACCACAACAAGAGTAGGTTCATAGGACCATGCTCTGATACCACTGTAATATCCTGGGAAAGATCTGACCCAGATATTAACTCCTCTTTAAAACTTTTATAACTTTTACTAGTGAAATTTTGTGGCAAATCCTTCGAACCGGACAGGAGGTAAGTGAGGGGTACTGGTGTACAGATTGAGGATGGTGGGATGAAATTTTGATTCTATAATTTATATGGGATTAGGTGCAGCAGCATCAAAATATTTTTTTAGCAGTAATCCTTGGCACAAGGTACTAGATCCATTCACTTTTCAGCAATAGAACCAATCTATTGCCTACTTCGAGGCTTCCTGGGCTTCTAGCATATGCCAAAAAGACTGGGTAAGGGTTAAAGGTGTTTAGGATAGAGATATATCAGTCATGAAACTCATAATGAATGTTGTAATAAATACTGGATTGACTTGGAAAGGTTTGGAGCAATTTGGGGAATATTTGCACATGGTGGACTACTGAGCTAGTCACAATATAGGATTTCCAAAACAAGGCTAGAAAGGCATCCAAATTCTTATTATAGGAATTTATATGGATACTAGACTGATTTAAGGACTAGCTCCAACTGACAAAATGTAAAAATAGTGATTAAAATAGATTCAGCAAGAAAACTGGTGAAACTAGTCTAGAATTGCCATCAATCCAGCTACTCTTGCATTCTAACTTCACAAATTGCTTTAATAAACCACAAACTCTGTTCTAATATTAATTTAGAATATGATATAACTTTTTACACACATATAACTCGAAATATGACTTTCAGAACACTTCTTCTTTCATTAATAATTTGCTTCTTAAATAACAATGCCTCACAGGCTAATCTTCGGTTACAATGAGTGAGAGAATAGATAAGAGAAGTAAGAAGTTGTTGTGGCTCTATTCTGGAAGTAAATATCATTCCATCTATAGATTAGATGGCTGATCTTGCTGCACTCAGAATGGCTGATCTTCAAATGGGCACCATCACCATCAACTAGCTCTCTTGTTCAGTGGAAACCCTCTCCAAATCTAGCTGTGGTTGAGAGAATGAGATAGAAGAGAAGGATGGTTCAGATCTATAGCTGATCTATGATATGTGGCTCTTCTAATGTCTACAAAAATGGATGAACTATCTCTCCACCAAGTCTTGGGCGCATTCACTGGATCAAACTTCTTCAACATGAGAATTTTCACTAAAACTAGCTGCAGAATCACTGTTGGAGGAACATGTTCTCCTGTATGACTGTAGATCTTAAATGGAGGCTAGAAGCATATGTTAATGGCTGCAATATCTTGATAAGGACCTGCACAATACTCACTGGAAACTATGGGCCTTGGGGCACATCACCCAAGAAGCACAGCTGAGGCACATCACTCAACTAGAGAAGCATCAGAGCTCTCATGAGAAAACATAAATGATCAAAAGTTCTTTCCTGAGGTTAGAATCATGCTTAAATAGATGAGTTAGCTTTCTTGGCAAGCTATAACACATGTGTGGGTGAGGTAGGGCGCATCCTCTCTGAGATTGGCAACTTTTGTGCTTTCTCCACTTTCTTTCCTCAACTTCCTTTAGTTAGAATTGGCAAGTGCGCCCTAGCTGCTTTTTTGGATGTTGCTAATTATCTTCTGAATGATTTTCCTGATTCTTTCCATTCCATTTACTTTCTACTTTTCTGCTTTTTCCAACTTTTTCCAGCTTTTGCCAACTTTCTCCAGCTTTTGCCAGTTTCTAATTCCATTTTGACTTTCTTTCTTTTCTGAAATATCCTCCACTTAGGAAAGGTTATCCTCTTATCACCAATTCGACCTCCTAGCCTTCATTATCCACTTGGAAACATTTTATTAGCATTTAAATAATAAAAACACCAAAATACTCCTCAATATTAATTCCAGCTTCATAATTAAGTAAATAACTCAATAATCAATTATTTCCTAAGGTGTACTTGCCTCAAAATATCCCCATAAATTAAATACTCAATTAATAGTGAACTTAGACCTCTAGGGATAGGAAGATCCAAGTGGTGACAAAGGTCACTAGGGGGGACATGACATTATGAGCACACAAATCAACCTATCGGATCTCCTATGACCTTTAACATGCTACTGCACAACCTGTCCATAGCCACAAAGTATCATCATGATACTCATGATCATTGTTCACGAAGCACAACCTAGATGCACATCACATAGCACTTACATCTATGCCATGGGAGAACACATCTACAACCATGTCCAAAAATCTCATGTGCATCTGTGTCTTCGGAACTCATCACACATAATCCAGCTGATTATGTAATGTATCCACCTGATACATGTCATCACATATGATCATCCTGATCATCATCACTGCATCGTCTCGATGCATGTCATCTAGAGAAACATCCTGAAGCTCATCATCCATGATCATCCTGATCATATAATGAATCCACCTGATGCATACCAAGTATCTACCTGATACATATCATCATACATGATCCACCTGATCATACAATGTATCCACCTGATACATACACAGATACATGATCCATCTGATCATACAATGTATCCACCTGATACATACACATATACATGATCCACCTTATCATACAATGTATCCACCTGATATATATCAACATACATGATCTACCTGATCATACAATGTATCCACCTGATACATATACAAATACATGATTTACCTAGTCATACAATGTATCCACCTGATACATCTACAGATACATACACATGATCCAAATGATCATATCCAATGTCCAACATGATGCATACACAGAGCAGTAACTGGAGCATCGTCCTGATTCTCATCATCCAACACTTACATGCATAGCCATGGAAGGATCCTCCTCTCACCATGCTTGGAATGGTTTCAACAAATGTGTCCATCAGTTCTTCCTCGAAGTGTCGTCAATCTGAAGAACACCAAGCCTCTCTCTGAATTACTCAAAATTCATTTTGGCTAGTGGTTTCATCAATACATCTGCAATATGCTCATCCATCGCAACATACAGGAGCTTCACTGCTCCTCTCTGCACCATATCCCTGATATAGTGATATTTGATCTCAATGTGTTTCGACCTGTCGTGGAACATCGGGTTCTCAGACAGCTTCACACACCTCTGGTTGTCACAAAAGATACCAGTAGCCTCCAACAGGATATCAAATAACTTAGATAGTAGCTTCAGGATCCATACTGCCTCACAACTGGGCGAACAGGCTACAACATACTCTGCTTCGGCTGTACATAGGACTCCTTTCTGCTAAACCAGGAGATCACACCTGATCTCATACTGAAGCAACACCCAGATGTGCTCTTCCTATCCGCAGCATTTCCTGCCCAATATGAATCAACATAGCCATGTAGGCTAAACTTTTGATTCGAATCATACTTGAGCCCATAATCAACCATACCCTTCATGTACCTCAGAATATGCTTTACAACAACTAGGTGAACATCTCTCAGATCCATCAGGAACTGACTCAATGTGTTCACCGCAAAGCAAATATCTAGTCTCGTGTTCATCAAGTACATAGAGGACCCAATCATCTGATGATACATCGTGAAATCAACCGAATCAGATGAAGCATCACACAGAGCTTCAGGTTCGATGCCATAGGTGTGGCCATGGCCTTGCAGTCCATCATCCTGGACCTCTTTAGGATCTCTACTGCATACTTCCCTTGTCCAAGGAAGATTCCATATGCACTCTGCCACACCTCCATGCCTAGAAAGTAGTGCATCATCCACAAGTTCTTCATCTCGAACTCGGTAGCAAGCTTCCTCTTAGTATCGGCAATCAATCCATCCTCTCCAAGTCCTAAGAGCTTGCTTCAAGCCATACAAGGCTTTCTTCAGTCTGCACACATGAATCCTTCTGTCATGTGTCTCAAAATTGAGTGGCTGCTCCACATACACTTCCTCTTCAACTACACCATTCAAGAAAGCTGTCATGACATCTATCTGGTGTATCTTCCATTTCATCACTGCAGCCAGAGCAAGTACTGTTCTAATGGAAGTGTAATTGGCTATAGGTGGAGAAGTCTCTTCATACTCAATCCCTCTTTCTGGGAGAAGCCATGAGCTACAAAACTCGCTTTGTATTTCTCCATTCTACCATCTGTAGCATGCTTGATCTTATAGATCCATTTGGAAGTCACAACAGACTTCCCTTCAGGTCTTGGGACTGCATCCCAAACATCATTCTTCATGATCGGCTGGTACTCCTCGATCATGGCATTTTTCCTGAATCCTGGGAACTTCAAGATATTCAATATCTTCAATAAATAACTTTGTTGCTGAAACAAATGTTATAGTCCTTCTTTTGTAGGTGCTCGTATACGATCTTTCCTACAAAACAATTTAAATTGCATGATTAGAAACTTCTCATAGTTTTCAGAACAAATTCTTACACATAAAGAAATATGTCATACAGTCATGCAATTATTTAGCCAATGCTTCAATACAACATTCATCCATATCTTGTAACTTTCTAAATGCATTCCAATCTCTACCAGAACATTGTTAAGAGTGTGCACAACTCCCATCATGTCAGCAAAGAGGTTTCATTCTATATAAGTAGCAATGGAATGTTGTACAGTGTCATAGGCTACTTACCCTTGTATATTAGTAGTATATTGTTCATCAATGCAACTATTCTAATATGCATACTACACAACCTAATTCTAAGAACATCAGTGTATACATTATTGAACAGTATTATTTAAACAATAAAATATGCAAGGAATGATAATTCAAATACTTATCTTTGTTTTTTTGTTGGGTTGACTCCTCTCAATCTTTGCTTCTTTTCTGCAACTCCATTCTGATGTGGATTGTGAGAAGTGGTCAACTCCCTCTGAATATTTGCATCCTTGCAGAAACCATTGGAGTGTGCTCCTTCTTAATCTTTGCTTCCTTGCAGGAACAGCTGGAGTGTTCTCCCTCTTGATCTTTGCTTCCTGGATTGCCTATCCTTGAACTTATATCCATCCTTAATCACTATGCATGCTTATTAGTATCATCATTGTGTTATCCTTGAGGTCTTATACATAATCACACATTCATTAGTATAATCTTAATACTATCAAAACACAATAATCTTAAACATGTATAGTCATGATCATTTCAAACACAGATAATAAACATTAGTATTCAAGGTTTGAGGGAGGTCTTCTTTTACTCATGCATATTTTTTTTTTATCATAGGAATCTTCTGGCTAGTTAAATCATCAATCAAGATAAGAGACATAATATGTATAAACCCTTGATTACTTACATTTCTAACTTTATGAATAAACATAACCAATCATACCAAGTATACTTATATAAGGGATCCTAACACAAGGTAGGATTCTAACTTGATATAGGAAAAACATACCTGGATTACTATGTTAGCTAGTTATGTTTAACATACCCGCATGATGTTTTCTAGTTCTCTTCAACGACTTGTGCTAGTAACCTACATGTATCATAAGTTAACCATTGTAGAACCAAGTTATACATACCTCGTAAGTAGATCTTCTATGTGATCCATGACTATGGATGAATATTTGTATTCATGTCACCATGATCATATGTTCTTGAAGTAGAACATGATTTGTCTTTCTTGGTGTTCCTTTTATGTTAGCGAACAACATAAACCTCATACAACATCACAATACATTAGTACAATCATAAGTGTCAAAACCTTAATCAATGAATATCTTCTATTAAGGTGATACGACAAGTCTAGTAATTAATCAAGATTGTACTAACCGTAATGATATGAAGACAAACATATCATAAACTTAACCATGAACAGAATTCGAAACATACCTTTAAGCCATACCTATCGAGATTGCTTGTAATATTCTTATGTAAAGCCTGAGCCTCATCTCCCTCTGAAACAGGAACTTCTTTACTGATGCAGGTGACCAATCCATTCTCTTCTAAGATTAACCCAATCTACTTGATTTACAGAAATTGGATCTGGAGCTGGATTAGGGTTTGTCAGAGAAACCCTAAAAATTCAAACTTTGAATTTCAAACTTCTGAAAGTATAGAAAGATGTGCCTTTCTGAGCTGGTCAAGCTGGTATACTTAGAATTTGAAAACTGCAAAGTTTCACCCCTCAAAATTGCCTTTTAGATTTTTGGATTCACTGGGAGGACCTTGAATTAGGGTTTGAGTTTCCTGGAGCTTCACCCAACCAAAATATTTGATTCAAAGCTCTAAGCTTCAATTTTTCTGAGGAGCTTCCAGCCGTGCTCACAGATTTCCAAAATTCCAATTTTTGCAGAAGCCCTAATTTTCCATCTTTCCGATCAAAGTCCCGAACTGGAGTTTGATCAAGACCGACCTTCTGCCCAACCAAAAAAAATGATCTTGGTCTCTAAATTTTTATTTTGATGAGTATCATCTAGCTGTGGTCTCCAATTACAAAAATTCCAACTTTCTTCGAAGCCCTAAATTCTGGAAGCCATGAATGAAGGTGCTCAAAAATAATTATGTTTTGACAGAAATATGTACCTAAATGTTTCTGGTGTAACCCCAAACTTTTGGATTCATAGGGTCTAAAAACATTTCTTGTGATAGCCTGACCTGTCATCTTTCCAACCCCACAGTTATGGCCTCAAATGGATTCTCTGAGAGGGTGTTATTCCAAATGTCGCAACGTGACCTGTTTATGTGATAAAACAAAAGAGAGAACTTGTACGGCATGCCACGTGTCACTGGTTCAGTTTCGGCCTCTGAAAACGTTATCTGAGATAGTAAAGTCTGTGCACTACCTGTCACATTTTACGAAATTTCATTTGGAGCTTCCTATCCCAAGTTATGACCTTTTTTCTCAGGTCACCTTTTTATGACTCAAATCTAGAAGAGGCAGAAATCCTAGATTGTACAGATCATAAACCACAAAGTACAATGAATTAGAGGTTTTCCTTTGGACACAAGGTACATGGGGATAATAGCTTCTCTGTGTATGATTTTGAGATCCTAAAACCTTTCCAAAATTTATCTATAGTGAAAGTGCTACGATGACTGGGTTTTGCTATATCAATCCCTAGCTTCGCAAGTGCAACAAGTGTCATACATGCCATACCATGCCTTCTTTCAGGCTAGCTCTGGTACCATAATAATTTTTCAGAATTTACTTGAATCTGATCTAGGATCTTAACTGAGATAACAGCATGTACAGCATATCAATCATGGACACAATAATGTAAGCACACAAGAGACATAGAGTTTACTTGGGGAAAACCATAAAGGTGAAAAACACCAATAACTTCCTCAGAGATAGATAGAGCAACGATACAACCCAAGCATAAGAGATAGACATCTCCTAGCAACAGCTTCTCCTCCTCCACAAGTGCGCCACTCTCCAAAGAGTGTGTGAGAGAATAGAATGATCAAATAGAGTGCCTTCCGCACTCTATTTATACTTGACTTGACTTGACTAATAATCTTTACTAAGTCGGCCTTAACTTAACCACATAACATAATGCTGACTGGGCCCACCCCCAATAGGGTGGTCTAATAACCCTTTGACCCACATGTCCGAGCCACAATAGGATGGTCTAATAACCCTTTGACCCACATGACTTATACAATGCCGACCCCAACAAGGCGGTCTAATAACCCATCAAGTATAAGTTACGACACTTACAATATAAATGACGACACTTTTGTATAGAGGAATAATAAAATCTCTATAGGAATACAATATACATATATGTGAAATACATTTCGAAGTTACATATACATCAACAGAAGAGCTTCCTTTTGCAAATGAAAGGATGCAAGTGGAACTTTGTTGACATCAAAATTATTATGAAGACTGAAATACTATTCTGCATGATATATCCATCCAGTCGGATCAATACCATTGAAGCGAGGAAAATTAAGCTTCGGACCACAGAAAAAGCTGGAAGAAGAGAACCCATTGTTTGATGACGACTAGGACTAGCATTTGTTGTTCATGGTTGAATGCTCAAGATTGAGGCCGAGAAATTTTTCATCCAGATCCTGGAGTTTGACTTGGATGGCTACAAGTGCTTCCTCCATGGTTTTTTTCTTCTGCGTGAGTGACAACCATAACCAGGAGGTTTTTTTCTTGGGGGGGAGCGAGTGGAAAAACAAAAACAAAAACTGTTTCAGTAAATGAAAATCTGGATTTGGGAAAAAATATGAAGGGTAATTTGGGTTTTACTAGGTTTTGGACATTATCGAATGGATAGGGAGGCAGAAAAGGAGGATTTTAGAAGCGGGGTGAAAGAATGAGAGAATTTGGCAAAGAAAGACAAAGATGCAGAATTAGGAAAGGAACTTTGTGGTAAAATTTGAAGGTGATTGGGTGAAAATCGAAGAAGCTATGGCAAACCCTAAAAATAGACAAATGTGAAATTTATGGCTTTGGGAAGTGAAATTTGGGATAGAGTCCTCACGAATGAAATATGCAAAATGGGATTACAGGGGTGTCTGGAAAGTGTCAAGGAAAACAAAGTGAAAACAAGGGAGATATGTAATGTCCCTTGTTGGGAATTTTATTAAAATGGCAACTTTCCACTTTTTTTTTCCTATTTCGACCTTTGACTAGTTTTGATCTCTAGGTCCCAAATTTGCCCCAAATGATCCCAAATATTCTGAGAAGGTATATGAATGATATTAGAACATAAATATGTGTTTCAGGGATGAATTTGGACTTTTAAAACACTTCTACAAATACTCTTTCAATTCTGGTCAATGTAGGTAACTTTACTAGTGATTTTCCCTTGACTAGTATTGGTTTCTAGGTCTCAAATTGACTCCAAATGCCTTCAAATATTCAAGGAAGGTGTATGAATGATATTAGGACTTGAATATGATGTTCAGGGATGACATATGGCCACCAAAATACCTCTACAAACTCTCTTAAGATTCTGGACCAAGTATGCAATTTTACTAGTAATTTGGGGTTCAAATCCCCCTGGGGTAAGTACTGAAAATGGCTTCCCAATTGCCTCCAAACCCACTCAAATTTATGAGCAGAGGTATGTAATGTGTTAAGGACGTTATTAAGGTGTCATGTGCACCATTAATTGATTATGATATCTGTTCCAATCCTCTCCCATTCAACTGCAAAAATCACCAATTCGACCCTTGGGGAAATGGCACTATTTCTTCTCCCAATGCAATTAAACTGAGTAAAAATACTTCAAATTCTCAAGTACATTACATGAAAGTTTTAAAATACATCCATGGCAGTCCATTAATCACAAATTCATCATATAATCATCCATTCATTCGAAATCATCATCAATACATTAGTTCACAACAAGGTAGTGGGGAAATGGCATTGTTCTTCCATTAAAAATGAGATTGATACATTTCTACTTGGAATTTCAACCTGAAAATTTCTGGAGATGAAGAACAGAGTATTTACTTCATATTAAAAAATAAATGGGGCATTAAAAGCTCCCCCAAAGAGTACAATAGCTCACCAAAAACGCCCTCCCTCAAGGATCAAGAATATGCCATCAAAACTGGAAATGGTTGAAGGAGTGAGCTGCAATAGAAGAAACCATGAGCTTCCCTGTAGCTTACACCTACAAATAAAGACTCCATTAAAGCTCCAAATGAAAATTCTGAATGGACTTTCCAATTACCAACTTGGATGGGAATCTTTCACCCTCGAAATTGGCTAAGGCAAGAAACTAGTCATCCACTAGCTCTCCCTCTTCACAAATGCAATTGAAAATTCTACAAATGATCAAAAGCTATTCTCATACTTCATTTATACATTTTATAACCAACATTATCCTTCTAAGGGTCGAAATCCTCTCAATAGATTCAATAGATTTCCATTTAGGAAATATTCCACATTTGCCACTTGTCTCCTAGTTCCAACCTTCCATCTTCTCCCAAATTCGATTTTGAGTCTCTTTGGCTTCTCCAACTCCCAAATTCACCTTCCTTGAGCCCATTTTTGGGGATGACATGTCATAGTGGTCAGATGTCAGAGGTCAGGTCTGCAATTTGTCATAGTTGTCATAGATGCTCCATCATTGGTGTCATAGGGGCTAGGGAATCTAGCCCAAGTGTCCACAAACTTCCACTTTGACTCTTTATCTTCCATGGAGGTTACCAATCCTTCCCAATTCAACATAAGATGCTCAATGACATGTTTTATGACTTACCAACTCACCCAAGAGTGTTCACATTCCCATTAATTCGAATTTGCAAAAGAGAGATACCATGTATTATGAAAAATCAAGCTAGTGTGGGTCCCACATCCTCCATATGTCTCCAAAACCATTTGTCACCTAGGATTTCTCTTGAGTTTCTTTATTCACTCTATTTATTAAATACTTGATCCCTTCTAATGTCTAAACATCATTTATTATCCCCCTTATTCCAAATCCCAAAGCTTCCACCCCAAACCTAGGAAATTAGTAATTTTCCTCCTTGGCAATTATTTGACCCTTAACATCAATTTTACAAACTCTAATGAATATGGCTAATGTGATTAGGCCATTGTGACCCAATTCCAAATTTGGGACATGACAAGATATGGCGAAAAAACATATATATATAATTTTTTTTTTTAGAAATGGATCAGCAACGGCATGGAAGGGATCGGAAACAGATAGATCTGCAATGGCGTGGAAGTGATTGGAAATAGAGGGATGTGCAATGGCCCAGAACGGATAGGCAACAGATGGATCTGCAATGGCGCGGAACTGACCGGCAACAGTTCTGGACAAAGGAAATCTGCGATTTTGTAGCTGAAAATAGATATGGACCCCATGTATGCTCGGCTTCCTAACTGTTCAGGGGATTCAATCGGCCACCAATGCTGTCTGATGGCTTGCATATTGGGGAAGTACCCCTCACTCCATGGCTCAGGTAAAACTGATAAGCGCTTTGCCACAAATGACAGCTCTTGGCTTACCTCACGGGTGGGAACTAGTCAATCAGGTAGGGGTCTTTTCCCTTTTCACTGGCAGGTCCTCTCAATGGGCTAGTTCCTTCGAGGTTCCTGTGGTACTCCTCACAATGAGTTTTAGGGATTATGCCCAAGTACTTCCCACAATTAAGCGGATAGGGTTTTTTCCCAGATCTGAACCTGCAACATATGCGAAATTTTTTTTTGGCAGAAATTTCACCCAACGAGCCCAAGAAAGTGCTCTGATACCAGATGTGAGGAACTTGCAACAATTAATTGATAAAATGCACAATATATTGGATCACATAATATTTTTATTGATCATGAACCACTTCGAATGGGAAACCTCCTTTGAGCAAGCTCAATACAAATAACTTCACGATGCCTTCATTGGCCTCAACACACACATATATATTAAATCTAGGTGCCAATACTATGGGTCAAAACCATGGGCCAATACAAACTATGGATCAGCAAATACTACGGGCAGCTTACAAAGCATATGCGCCCAACAACAATAACACAAACTATGGATCAACAATTACTACGGGATGACTTACAAAGCATATGCGTCCAACAACAGTATACTAACAAAGTAAAGAGAAGGGTTGACATGGGTTCCTAACAAAAATCACATATTTCTATCTATTTCATAAAAACTGATATTTAAAAACCTTTTTTGAAACACTCTTTCCCTTCTTGTTGAAAAGATCAAAGCCATATTTTGTATTTTGGAAGCATATCTTCATTGTTATTTGTCACATAGTTATACTCATTAGAAGTAGAATCAATAGTAGATCAAATCCATCTTGAAAGAAGTAATGTTAGTTTGGCATATTTACAACTCTTTTGAGTTGTTTTTTCATCTTTTTGAAAAATTTGTGCTTGCATTAATCGAAGAACTCTCTCCTTACCTTAGCTAGTATTCATTGAAAGGAATGGCTTATTTGATTCATACTCATTTGCATGGTTTGAGTCAGTCATCACACCACGAGTTGCACTTCCGTTACCCGACTGAGTATTACAACATCCATTAAAATTCATCTCCCTAACTCAACACACTTTAACCTCACTTGAGGATAAAAAGAATTTGGTAGTTAGGTAGGACATCGAGCATAGGCATCCAAATAATTCCCCCTTGTTATTTTCATATGATACATATTTGTTGTCCTCTAGGGTACTAAAATCCTCTTATACTTATTGACCTTGTCATTGATCGGTTTGTGGGGGGGCCTCCCATTTTTTCGAGGGTAAGCTGCTAGGACTGATTCCAGATGGACTTTGTGGAATGGCACACTCCACTTAGCACCTAAGAAAATCTATCCATTGTCTTCCTTGTATTTTACCGTATAGGTGATACTTGAGCTCAAAGACAGAAGTGCTAGTTAACCTTCCCCGATGTGTCATGAACAAGGTAGCCTAGTGACTCTTCTTCTAGGGCTCTTTTACCCAGGATCCGCTTTGATAGAGGGATATCCTTCCACTTTTTGTCTCTCATTTCATAATGTTCGACTTGGATTTCACCACCTTGTGAAGGATACAATTTGTCGAGGTCTCCAGCTCCTAGTTAGGATGTTTGTTTTCTATTTCATCTTCTTAAAGGGTCTTTCTTTCTTTTTTTTAGTGTTGCTTGTTGAAATTTGTCCACTTTTGCTTCAGCTCACTTACTGTGATGCCAGTACCAGTACAGTTTTTTTGGCCTGTGAGCCTTGTCCTTTCCTAGATCCCCTTTTGCACACCCAGTTCCTCTAGGGTTTTTGAGTTCTTTTTTCACGAGACTGTCCCCGTAACTTGTAATCCTATCACATGGTTGATCAAAGTAAATCAATGAGACATCAGGGGAGAAGCATCTAACCACCACCACGGAATTCCCGTCCTCCTGCTTCACGTATCCCTACCTCTGCCAGCCGTGGAGCTAGTCGGGGGACTGTTGGACCTAAAATCCTACCATCCTAAGATTCAGTGTATACATCCCTAAAGTTTCATTGGCTAAGTCATCAACCTGGAAGAGATGTGAACTCATTTACACTAGGTTTTGAGAGGTCGTCACAGGCTGCACTCATGCAACCTACGATGTCGCGTCTTGCTCTCTTGCAGGGTGCGACGATGTCAAGTAATGGAAAAAAGTATCTCCTTCGAGCCCATTCTCGAAGCGAGCTGACATGGATCCTTATCCTTGACCTTTTGTGAGAGCTGGCACTCAGTTCCTAACTTCTTGGAAGGATCCCCTATCTCTCTCCTACCATATATCAACCTACCCTATCCATACCCTATCCACTTAGTCCTATATAAATGAATCTTTGTCCCTCTCCAAAGGGAAGGAAGTCTATAGTGTCTACATGTTGGTAAAATCATCTCGGAGAGATCCCTACTCATCCATTGAGAGAGTCGCACTTCCTTGCGGGGATATGGCATTGGCTTGGATGGAGAAGGGTTACTTCGTTAATCCCTAGTTGCAGTCTTTCTCTTCTATGTACTTTCCCTATATTTACAGTAATATAAATGCTTTCCACCAATATTGTTGTGTTGATAATATTACCTGCTTAACTGTTTACTTAGATTTGTTACCATTTGGATGTTTTACTTTTTTGTCTTGTTTTGTGTGTCTTGACAGGTATCTAACTATGTGTAACTTAGAGACGTGTTCTGGCGTCTTTAAGCGTGGTAGCTGTCGTTATTTTCCAGCACTATATTCCGGGGTTATTGTAGTCTTCCACGTACTTATCGGTGTATCGAAGCTCTTTCATGTACCCACCAAGTCCCTTAAATACTTGGAGTATATCGAAAGGTGTTTCACGTTCTCGGTAGTATATAGGAAGGTCTCGTTCTGTACGGTTGTGCATTAGACAAAACCACTATGGATTTGAGATCCCAAGTACCTTGCGTATATTGGGAGAGATCATTAAGATTCCTGAAACCAACTGAGCTATCCATTTGGCCATCTTGGCAGAGGAATACACCAAGAACAACACTCGGGGAGATTACTATACACGTACTGTCTAGGTAGTCGGCTATTCAGGCAAGGGTACATTCCCAATCCTCCTTGTCTTGTTTTACTGTTGGGCCCTCCAGTATATAGAGATTTGCAAAGCCTTGACAATCCTGTGAGGTTCCAGACTTTGAATCCACTCCTATTCACACAGTTTGCTTGTTTCTTTTAGACTTGAGTAGTTTTTTATTTGTGTGGTACTTTAGAGACTCTTAGGAAGTTTAGATATGGAAGATTCTTCTGGGACTACCAACCAAGGTGCCCCTTTCCAGGGTATGCCATTTGTTATTCCCCCTTGTGGAACTATTTGTCCTCCCTTTATGGCTACATTGAGTCTTCCTAGATTGACGATAGGATTACCAGTATGGTTATTCTCCAATATAGTTACACCAAGTGCACCAATTGTGTCGAACCTAGGTGCTTCACCACATGAGCATCAATCTCATGGTGACCCTTCTCCTTCTTCATCGAAAGTTGAATTGGCTTTTGTCTCTTCCTCTTCTCCTACTGAAAAATCTGATGTTAGTAAGAAGGCAGAGAAGACGAAGAAGAAGAAAAGAAAGATAAAGAAGAAGAAGGATAAGAAAGAGATCACGCGTCAACCATCTTCCTTTGATCGCACTCATTCTATGAGAACACCTCGTAAGCCCAAATTCCCTTGCAAACTTTGCAAGGATGATCACCTTCTCAAGGCTTGTCGCAGTCTTTCTTGTGTGTCAGAAATGTGGTATAAAAAACCCAAACTACTTGTATCGTCAACCTTTGACCATCATGTTGATGATACTCCCTCGACTAGTGACTCATTAATGAAGGGTCGAAAGGGTAGATCTACAGACCATTGCTATCTATGCAAGGGCATGCATCGTACTTACCTTTTTCCAAGCATGGATGAAGCTTCACGGTGGTTGGAAGATATTACTAGTTCTCAACAAGTGCTTCTAGAAAGCGATAGTAAGTTGTCCCTCAACCCCTCACTGGTTGACCAAGTGATCGATTCAGTTTCATCTGTAATCGATCCCACTCTTCCTTCCGAGAGTGAAGTGATCGAGTCGATGTCATCTCCACTTGATCTTGCTCGTTCATTGGAGAAAGTACAGACTGAAGCAGTCATGATGACAGAATATTCGTGTCATTCTTATCTTCCAAGTGAGAGTGATATGGAAACCACTGACATTTTCCTAGTCAGTTCAGAATGTCCTAGGAAATGCGAAACCCTTTGCATTCCTAAAGAACCCCCCCAAGTACTGAGGTCATTTCCTTTGATTGGAATGGTCTAACAGAATCTCGTCTTCCTTCAAGTATTCCTTTTCAAATATTTGTAGGAGTTTCCAATAAAGAAATATTTCATACGATAGTTGATGAGGGAGATTTTGTTAGTATTTTATCCTCAACTACTTGGCAAGCTATAGGTTCCCCTCAGCTTGTGCCAGTAACTGACCAGATTTTGGCTTTTAATAGAAGGCCTACCGGACCTTTAGGGATTCTCCCATAGTTACCTATCACGTTGAGAGGTAAAAATGTTTATGTTGATGTCATGGTTGTCCAATGTCCTTTAGATTTCAATCTACTCCTTGGACATGATTATGTCTATGCTATGAAAGCCGTCGTTTCCGCTCTCTTTTGAGTGATGTATTTTCCATACGATGGGAGGATTGTGACCATTGATCAACTTTTCTTCGTGACACTCACTCATCATATGAATCCTAGTCATCATACTTCCCTAAATGTTCTACATGTTTTAGTGGTTTCTTCCCCTGAGGATGGGGGTTATGAGCACGGTTTATGTTATGTTTTAACCTCGTTAAAAAATGAAACCGAACACTCTAGCATAGTTTCCCTTTGGTTTCAAGCTTGCATAAAAATGAAACCAATCCACTGGAGCATAGTTTTATTCCATTTCAAGCTCATTAAAAAATCAAATAGACCCCTCTAAGCATAGTTTACCTTTGGTTTAAAGCTTGCATAAAAATGAAACCATCCACTCAAGCATAGTTTTATTCCATTTCAATCTCGTTAAAAAATAAGATGCACCCCCTTAAGCATAGTTATTGTCTATTTCAAGCTTGTGTAAAAATGAAATAGATCTCCCTCCCATCGATTCGAGTCTCTCGCTAGAGTTAGAACTTGAACCTTCATTTCATCTAATTCTTGCTTTCCCCCTTGTTGAACATTTTCATATTAGTAGCCAGGTTGGTAGTTGGGTTAGCAAGCAGCATTTTGAGACGAAATGAAGCTTGGGGGGCATGCTACATTTCGTACCATCAGCAATCATGTTGAGGGAACACTACGATGTTAAGCCACTAGCAATCATGTTAGGGGCATTTACCAACCTCTGGGCATCATGTTGGGAAGGAACCCGTCAATGGGCCTTAACCGTGAGCAGAGTTTACCTTTGGATTCAAACTCATTAAAAAATGAAACCAGTAGTTTGAGCAGAGTTTACCTTTGGCTTCAAGCTCATTAAAAAATGAAACAAGTCTGTTTAGTAGAGTTCTATTCCTATGTCAAGCTCATTAAAAAATGAAACATATCCTTTCCCTTTGAGTCGAGTCTCCTCGTAGACTTAGTATCTGAACCTTATTTTCAGCCACCTAGGACTTAGGCGAATGAAATGAAGCTTGGGGGCATTTCTTCAACCTCTGGAAGTTACGTTGAAGTCAACTCGATTGCCGCTCCACACCACATTGGAGCTAAGTCACTTACTTCTAGCAATCATGCCGCGGGTATGTATCAACCTCTGGATACCATGTTGAGGAAGAGTCTACCAATGGGATCATTTTCGATCATATTTTCCTTTTTTGGTTTTCGAGCTCATTAAACCATGAAAATAATCCCGAGCATTTCTTGTATCAAGCTCGCTAAAAAATGAAACACTACCTCTAGAATCATACTAGAAGTAAGCTGTCAGTTTCTTGTGCTGGTGTAACGTCCCAAGTTTGACCCCATGGCATTTAAATCGTAAATGATGTAATATTGTTATAAAATCGTGGTGAGGAGCTCAAGGCCAAGGCCCCGCCATCGATTTATCAATGCATATGGTTCACATACTAGCCATGCACAATGGAATTGCGAACATTATGTAAATATGCATTTTAAATAAAATATCCACAACTAGCTATGCAATGCAACAAGAGATGGGGGCATGATTTTACAAGGAATTGGGAGGAAAAAAATTCAAACCCTTGAGCCAATCAAGTCAAGCCAAGTGTCAATGAGATAACCCATCAAACACTCAACTACCCATGTTGACTTTTGTACCTAGTCATTCATTTCTCCCAAAAGTTGGTTGAGGTAGTTAATGCCTTGGGGAATCAGACGTATGGCTGTCCAAAATTCAAGTATGGGCAACCACCCTGCATGGAAAAATGTGTTTGACTTCCTTGGCAAGAAAAGAGCCATGAATTTGCCTCCCAAGCCATAACCCATCAAGAAGTTTTGTCTCTCTCACGTTTTTTGGGACTGCTGGGCGTTTTTCCTCCATGTTTTTCCTGTGTCTTCCTATTTTTCAGTCGGAAAAGAGGGCATTTCTGTGTTGCAGAGTGGTTGGGAGTATGGGAGCTTGATTTGGGGTTTCATTGGGGCCGTTTGGCAATTTAGATGCCCAAAATTCCCATGGAAAATCAGGTCGGTTCCCTGTGGACGATTTTCTCACCTCCAATCCGTTTTTGGTGTGCCCACATTTTTGGGAAAACCTATGGCCATCGTATTTCAAATCCCATTACTGAAAATGGGTATCCATGCCCAGTTGGAATTGCTATGTGTAAAAGAAGGTTCGGGTTGAGATGGATTTATATTGCTTTGCCTGTGAATTAGCTGCAATGTTCCCTTTTCCTTGTAAGAATCATGCCCAGCTCAGGGGTGGCAGTTGTGTTGAGAGATCTATGAACACAACTGGCCTATGGTTGGGTGGAATGTTGCAGCAACATAGCTAGTTGTTTATTGGCAATTGCACAAATGAAGATAAGTGTTCTCTATGTGCATTTTACTTCTGCAATGTTTTAATTTGATGTTTATTATTGATATGTTGAATGCATACAAAAGATGTGTGTGGGTGTTGTTCTTATTCCGATGTGCATATATGTTTGATTTGCATCTGCACACACTAATTTTATGGCTACGAGTCTAATGAATGGGCTGCATTTTTGTGAAATCCCCGTAGATTGGCATCATGTTCCCTTACCGGAGTTGGATCCGCGGGAGGGGATGTTACAGTTGGGGGCAAAATTTTCAACCTCTAGCCATCATGTTGGGAAGAAACCTGCCAATGGGCATTGTCCTGAGCATAGTTCATTTTCTGTCACAATCTCATTAAAAAATGAAGCAGACATCATGAGAATTCTTCCAACCTATCTTCGAGCTCGTTAAAAATAGTAAGATGGTGTTGAGCTTACTTTTCACTCTTTTCGTGCTCTGGTTGAAACATGAAAAGTGGTTTGAGCTTAGTTTTTACTTTTTCATGCTCTGGTTCAAATATGAAAAAGATTCCGAGTGTTTTTGATACAATTATCATGCTCATTAAAAATTTGAGTAAAAAGGTGTGTCTAATGAGTATAGGTTTATCACTTTATCCGGCCTCGCTAGACTATTTATGGAAAAGGAACTGTGCCGAGTTTACTTTTCCTTTGTCGTACTCGATCACCAACCATGACAAAGTTGTTCATGGATTCCTCTTTAATCTCTTTTCAGACTCCTTAAATAGGAAAAGATCGCCAAAGGAACTTGACTCTTTCACGCTTGTAAAAGCATTTGAAAGGTCAGCCTTCTAGTGATAGTTTACCCCTTTTTCGGACCAGGGGGCACTGTTTACGAAAAAGGAATACTCCAAACAATCATGACTTGAAGAGTCCTCTCCCATGTTGTTTTACCCTATTTCGGGCGATGAGGCTAACTTTACGAAACAAGACCGTTGGAGTCTTCTTTAGTTTCTTTCAGACTCTCTAAACATGAAATGACGACTGAGTTTACCTTCTATGGACTCGTTAAACTCTAACATTGAAGGGCCCATCATGGGATGAACCCCTCCTATCCTAGGTTCAAAAAATATTTGGGATTGGACTCAACTATGGGATGAGCTATACCGAGCATCTGGTTACCCTCATCAAGCTTGTAAAAAACACATGAGGCACTCATCGTTCATGATGGGGAAAAGGAAAGCTTTTATGTTACACCCTTTATCAATGGCAGTACCTAGTCATTTCTTGAACATGGCACTCATTTTCATTTGCATACTGCACTTGGATCATCTGTTTGTCCTTGCGTTTCACCTATTTCCTGAGTCTTGTTACTCTTTTGAGTCATTCAAAGAATGCTGCCATCATCAGTTGCATTAGGAATTGGTACCATAACTCATCAAGTCAATACTGCCAAGGCATGCCATGCCCATGTTCAACAATACTCTCACCATTCATTATCTGCAGTCAGTACACCTTCCATCATGTCTGTCTACTCTGAGTCATTCTTGCATGTTACTATACCATCTGATCTGCTCTACACATCATTTTTCGTGTTTCATGTCGATGATGGGGGATTCATCATGGCCCTCCTTCGACGGGTTCATCCTTGTCAACTTCAACACCTCATCCGAGGATTGAATCTAGAAACCAACCAAGTACCTTGGACCTACATGCCTCAATGGAAGGTTACCTTGCTTTCGACATGAGTTTACATCATTAACTCTTGTTCGAAAGATTTCATCTCGCGTTCGACTTCAACTCATTTTTTCACACTTGATGATATGTACTGTGATACCTTGGGAATCATTGACATCCATGGTGATTTCCCTCGTGCTTGTTAACAGTATCCATCAATGACCGGTAATCAAGTGGTTTCTACCATGTTTGATGTCAAGACATTTGTAATCCCATGGATATATTTGTATCATTGCGGGTTCAGCTTGAAGACCCTGCGGAGTCATGTTTTACCCTAGTTGCGATGGAGTTTGTATTGAGTCATATTACACGGATCCACTTTTGTATTGGTCATGGTTGTGTTATCATCTCATCATGGATCTATGCTTGTGTCTAGTAGCCATGATTGTGTTCAGTCAGTCATTACTACCATGGATCTGCATTGTATTGGTCGGTAGCCATGTTGTACATCATATGAGACAGTGTACTCAGAGTCAGTTGTACTACAGCAACATCCTTCATCCGACAAGCCATTTCCATTCCTTCTATCAAAGCATTTCACCTGTCCAATTTCCAATAGCTTCATGCTTTGGGGGGGATTCCGTTACACCTAAAATCCTACCATCCTGAGATTCATTGTATACATCCCTAAAGTTTCATTGGCTAAGACATCAACCTAGAAGAGATGTGAACTCATTTACACTAGGTTTTGAGAGGTCGTTGCAGGCTACACTCATGCAACTTGCGACGTCGCATCTTGCTCTCTTGCAGTATGCGACGATGTCAGTTAATGGAAAAAAATATCTCCTTCAAGCCCATTCTCGAAGCTAGCTAACATGGATCCTTATCCCTGACCTTTCGGGAGAGTTGGCACTCGGTTCCTAACCTCTTGGAAGGATCCCCTATCTCTCTTCTACCATAACTCAACCTACCCTATCCACTTAGTCCTATATAAATGAAGCTCTATCCCTCTCCAAAGGTAAGGAAGTCTATAGTGTCTACATACTAGTGAAATCATCTTGGAGAGATCTCTACTCATCCATTGATAGACTCACACTTCCTTGGGAGGATATGGCATTGGCTTGGATGGAGAAAGGTGACTTCATTAAGCCCTGGTTGTAGTCTTTCTCTTCTATGTACTTTCCCTATATTTACAGTAATATAAATGCTTTCCATCAATATTGTTGTGTTGATGATATTGTGTAGTTTACCTGCTTAACTGTTTACTTAGATCTATTATCGTTTGGATGTTTTTACTTGTTTGTCTTGTTTTGTGTATCTTGACAGGTCTTGCAGCTTAGATCTAACGACTACAAGGCGTGGAACAACATCCAGGAAAAGGGACTGCAAACATAAGGTAAGACATCCGATAACTTGATCCTTAACTAGATCTCGGAAAGTGGTTTATAGTGTGTACTATTTTTTCTAAACTCACATTGAGCTAGGGAGATTTGGCTCACGTCCACTTGAGTGGATTGTCCGTCAAATAGGGACTGTTCCACCATCTACCAGTACAACACCTTCAGTTGCTTCTATACCCCCAAACCATAGCATCGTATTAGAGCCTCTTACAATCACTAAAACTAGTATTACACCTGAGATCCATGCATTACCAAAATCCATTGTTGTTCCAGAAATTCGCACCACAGTGGAAACTATGTTAGCTTTAGAAGTTAGTACTTCACCTAATGTTACACTAAAAGACATTATCTTCCCAGAGACTAGCACTACACTAGAGTCGACAACATTGTTTGATGTCCTTGAAGGGTACATTGAAATCATTGAAGAATTTGAACCTACACCTCCTATACCATTTCATCTATCTCCTTCTGATTTTGTATATCCTACTGGACAGTTGGAAAATCCACTTGTCATCCCTACATTATCAATCACCCATAGTTATGAAACGAGCTCTTCTAGTAATGTACCATTCATCTTATCCTTCCCTAATCTCCCTCCAGGACCTGATATTATGGCATCAATTCAATCCAGTATGGTTAGTCTAGCCAACTCACCCCTCACATCGAAATGCTTTAGACGTGATACAACTAGAATGCTCACATTGGATTCACAATATCCCCCTTCACCCACTTCTCAAACGACAGATCCTCCTGGTTTCTGAGCTTCCCGACCTCCATCCAACATAGAATATCATGAATCATTTGTAGGTCGGTCCAGACCCTCAGATTGGAGTATACCAGAACTCCTTCTTGACCCCAATAGGACAACCCACATTTTTTATCCTCTCTCCACTTTATGGGATACAAATTCGGGCCAAGCCCTCGACGATCTTCACACCATTCCTATGAATGTGAGCCTAAAAGTCCTCGACTATTCTCCCCACACTTATTGTCATACAACATTTTTGGATTAACTTCAAGGTATGAACCCCTTATGAGGGACAATCCAATCTTTTCATCGTCACCGTCGCTATCCGGAATCGGCACAAGATCCCCTTCACAAGTCGGCACCTTTAGTGCAGTTGGCCAATCCACACTACCTCACTCTTCTAGTGTCAGTATTGGAAGAATTCCCACCTCTACTATTCGAATTCCCAATGTGACTGGAGCTCATTCTTCAGCCACAATATATACTATTTCCAGAGTACAACCATTCATTGGAACCGTTGGTCCTAGTAACCAACCTCCTCCAGTCGGACCATCTACATCCTGGGTACCACCGATCCCACCTGTTGGAGGAAAACTACTTGTTTCCACCCAAAGCGGGGCTACTCAACAACCACCTCCATCCACTTCATCGGCTCAGTGGGGCTCACATACCACATCTTTTGGAGGGATACCATTTGTTAGAGACCCAATAGGAACCATTCAATAAACCCCTCCATCAGCATCATCTGCTCAGTGGGGCATGTATAATCCACCTAGAAGTGGACAACTTCATGTTAGTATCCCAACCGGAACTAACTTCCAAATTCCCTAGTCAGGTCCAATTCCTTCTTGGGGACCTCAAATCCCATCGAGTGGGGGGTATTCCTTATTCGAAAAACTGAATCAAGCTGGGGAAAACCCAATCAACATGAATCTTTTGTTCCTCCTAACTTGAATCCCAGAATTCCTTATCCCATCACCTCGAATACTCCATTGAACCCACCTCTTCAAACTCCACTTTTTAATCAAGTTGGAACGAACATTCCATGGACTCCATTCTTTTAGGAACCCCTTAGCACAGGTATGGGTCATCCATTACCCAACCAAGGATTTGAAAACATCCCCAGGACACAACAATCCGAGGGGCCTACACCCCTTATCCCCACTCAACAATACACTCAACAACTGGCCTCTACTTCAATTCAGAATCAGATGGTTAATGCTATGATTCTGAATACACCACCGGTTAACCAGATGGTCTACAATCCTCAAAACTTTCAACAGTATCCTACAGGTAACATGTTTGGGTACAATATGCAGGAATATGTTATGCAAGTTCGTAAAGGTATCCCTGCACCCTACCAATATTACTCATTCCCGTAGCCTAATCGACATATTCCATTTTTGGCAACACTAGATTTTCCCGATTTGTCTAGACTCATCTACGATCCTATCTGGCATGAACCACACTGGCCACCCATCCCAGCCAAACTACCATCGGACATCCCAAATTTCGATGCCAAGCCCGGGGAAGACCCCAAGAACCACGTTATGACTTTCCATCTCTGGTGTTCATCAAACTCATTGATGGATGATTCCATTTGGTTACGGCTCTTCCAACGCACGCTTACCAGCACGGCAACAAAATGGTATATCGAGCTACCACAACACTCCTTTCGATATTTCAATACCCTGGCCATGCAGTTCTTGACACACTTCTAGCTCCCCATCTGATACGAGACTAGAACAAACTTGTTACTTTGCCGCATCAATCCACTGCCACGCATATATCCGATCACATTCATGAGTGGTGGCGACACCGAATATTAATCAAGGCACCCATTCCAGACCAATTATTGGTTGATTGGTTCACCAAGTCATTTCTACCCCGCATTACCAGGGATATTGCTATGGGCGGACCTATTACGGAGGAACAAGCGATTTATCTTGCACAGTATATGGATTTGGTATATACCCAATCTAGAACATTATACAAGCTCATTCCTCACGCCTCCTGCACCACTACTGATCCAACAAATCCCGCCACTGAACCCCCTAGTGATGGTATCATCGGTTCAGTAAAGGCCCATCCCGCAACCAAATTGAGTGGGAAACAAACTACTGCTGCTCCATCTTAAGTTCAGGCTACACCAAAGACATTTACTTCTCCTTCTCAGTCCTCCTAGGTGAACGTCGTCTAGTCCTCGTCACAATAATCCAGAGGAAAAAATAAGAACAACATAGGAAAACCTAAGAAAAATTCTACGCAATAGGAAAATACCAGACCACAGCATACCAACAATGATAACAAGCCTAGACAGAAAGTAAAGTTTCCCTGCCTCATCTTTTAAAAAGATCATTACACAAGAGATTGTCCTTACAAAGAGGTAGACAACAAATTCATAAAAGGTCCTTCCCTCCCATAAGTGTTAACCGACCCTTTCCCCCATAAAAAACAACAAAAGATGGTCTGATCTGTATCATGTCCAAGAAGCACGGGGGGGACAATAGTTTGACTGAATGAGTCGGCTCTGTTATGGAGGAATCTTAATAAAAAGAATGAGCAAAGAAGGATTACACTACACAGATAAACACAATATGCGCAAACAATATGAAGGAATACGAACTGTTATTCTATTACTTGAAAACATATAGACTTCGATCTCCTATGTTACAATATTATACAGGCTTATATAGAATTCTGAGACGCTTGGGTGCCTTCCCGTTATGTTTAGTTACAAAGAAGTTAGAACGGTTTCAATAGTTCAACCGTTATAGTCGACTGGAAGACAGAGAGACAGTTTGTTGAAGTTCAACAGTCATTGGTCGCATGTCAATGCTACAAGTCGATGTAGCGAACTGTGAGGTTGCTGAACATGTTGAAGGTGTGGATTGTGTCGTAGTATGTTGAAGTTGAGACTCGTCGGAGTTGTGTTGAAATTAGAACTTGTCGAAGTTGTCGAATTCATGTCGAGTCGAAACTTGTCGAAGTTGTATCGACATCAATGACTTGTCGCAGTCGAGGTTAACATTTGACAACAATGCCAACTGCGATATGGATCAGACCTCCTTCCATAAGAAACAATGGTCTCCATTGTTTGCTCGTGAAGGTGAGGAAAGTTTTTGGTTATTTCAGTAACAGAGTACCACTTTCCTTGAGATGGGAGTTGTCCATCTTTGGCAACTTGAAACAAGCGAATTCTGTTCGTCCTCATAAGGCATACTCATCGTCCCACAATGGTATCACAAGGAAGAGGTTCCTGAACATTTGTATGGATGTCTTCGGGTTCTACTGTAGATAAGTCGTTATGTTCCAACAAGGTTGCATGGTATGATCACATTAGATCCACGTTGAAGACTAGATGCAAACCCAGGCATGCAGGAATGTCGAGATGGAAAGCGTTTTCGCCAATCTGTCGAAGAATACTGTACGGACCATATCACAAAGGTTTTAACTTCTTCAATGGACCGGTGAATCACTCATTCTTAATATGTAACCAGACCTTATCCCCAATTTGGAATGAATGAGGAATACGATGCTTGTTGTGTCGGGTCTTAGATTTCTCATGTGCTTTGTGCAACATGTTCTATCCTTGTCGCTGGATGTCGCAAATCTATTCTCTAAACTTGACTGCTTTGTCAACTTCTCGCTGGATGTAGTCGGTGTCAAAGTCCGGCTATGTCGAGGATATGATTAAGTCGATAGGCACTGAGGGTTGAAATCCACAACAGATCTCAAATGGACTCTTTCCTATAGAGTTGTGCTGAGCACGATTGTAGATGTGCTATATGTATGGAAGACTATCAGCCCATGCGCGTCGATGTTTGTGGTTGTACATGCGAAGTAGTTGTACTACAAGGCTATTTACAACTTTCGTTTATCCGTCGGTCTGAGGATGGAAAGTTGTCGACAATGAGGGTCGTGTGTCCATTCTTTTCCATAGGGTATTCCAAAATATGCTGATGAATCTGGCATCTCCGTCGGAAATTATGGTTGTGGGTAAACCAAAGTGTTTCCAAACATGTGTAAAGAAGATCTAAGCGGTATGCTGCGTTGTCGCGATATTCTTATATGGTATAAGAATGGCCATCTTGGAAAATCGGTCGACTACTACTAATATCACGTCATACCGATGTCTGGTAGTAGGATAACCCATCAAGTAGTCCATAGAAATAGATTCCCATGGTATACTAGGAACTAGTAGAGGTGTGTACAATCATTGTCTTCGATTAGGTGGTTTAGCAATGACACAAACCACACATGATCGAATGTACTTGTTGACATCGGATTTAAGTGTAGGCCAAAAGAAATACTTCTGCAGAATAGAAAGTGTCTCTGTTACTCCAAAGTGTCCTGCAGTCTTGCTGTATTGCGTGTCCCAAATGAGCTATTGTCGATGCTCACTTGTTAGTACACAAAGTTGTCCAAGCTTGTATAGCAAGGTGTCTTTCAGGAAGTAGTCGGAGGTCAATGACTTGTTAGTCTTTAACTATCGGTAGACCGCTGAGAAGTCATTGTCATCCTCATACAACTGTGGCCAAGTGGTCGTGTCATATCTCTACATACTCTTCACTGTCAAAAGGAGAGTAATGGGTGGTCGACTGAGGCAATCGACGGTGGTGTTATCTTTACCTTTCTGATACTTAATCACTAACTGGAATTGTTACTTTAGGTAATTAGTCCACTTGAGTTGTCGGTTTGTCTACAACTTTGATCGTGTCGGAGCGAACTGTAGAGGCTTGTGATAAGTGAGAATGATTGTTTCCTTGCCAAGGATGTAATGCCTCAATTGCTTGAGAGCTTGTACAATGGCGTATAGTAATTTTTTCATACGTCGAGTATATTCTAACTGTGTCATTAAAAGTCTTAGAATTAAAAGTGACTAGGTTACCACACTGAGTGATCACTATGCCCAAGGCATATTCTGATGCATCCATCTCAATCTCAAAGGGCTGATGAAAATCAGGTAACACAAGTATTGGTGTCGTGTAGAGCCTGTGTTTGAGCTGTTCAAAAGCTGCTTCATGTGTTGTTGTCCATTGGAAGACAGTTTTCCCATTTCCCTTCATCAACTGATTCAAGGGCTAGGCTATGTGACTACATCCGAGTATGAACCGTCGATAGAAATTAAAAAAACCAAGAAAACTTCTTAGTTCTTGAATGCTTCTAGGAATGGGCCAATATTTGAGGATCTGTACTTTGTCTGGATCGACATGAATTCCTACAGAATAAATTACATACCCCAAATATTTGATGTTGGTCATCGCAAAAGAGCACTTGTACATGTTCAAATAAAGCTGATGTTGCTGGAGAGTGTCGAGGACTTGTCAAAGATGTCTGAAATGTTCTTCCCATGATTGACCAAAAATCAATATGTCGTCGAGATAAACAATGACCCATTTTTCGATGAAAGGTCGAAGAATGTTATCCATATGTCGGATGAAGGTTCCAGGTGCATTGTTTAAGCCGAAAGGCATGGCTAACCATTTGAACAATCCTTCCTTGGTCTTGAAAGAATTTTTCCACACATCTGAGGGCTGGATTGGAATCTGATGGTATCCCTACTTGAGGTTGAGCTTAGTAAATAATTTAGCACCTTTCAGACAGTCGATGAACTCGTCTATCCACGCCAGAGGGTAGTGATTATTTACCGAATTTTTTTTGAGATCTTTGTAGTCAATGCACATGCGCCAAGTCCCGTCTTTCTTCAGAACTAGGACTACTAGACTTCCACAAGGAAAGGAAGTAGGGAGGATATGACCTTTGTCGATTAATTCTTGGATTTGTCTACGAATCTCTTCATTTTTTGAGAATGGATCTTCTGTAAACAGGTTTGTTAGGCAAAGAAGAACCAGGAACAAGTTCAATGGAGTGTTTTACCTGACAATGTTGAGATACTCCATCACGAGCTTGAAAGAGGTTCTGGTACTCATCGAGAATATGATCAACTTGCTTCTTCTGTCGGGAGCTGCATTGGTCAGTGATTCGACTCATTATTGCAGTCTTCTTAGAATTTTGTGGCTTGATCATGATTAATGCGAACTTCTGAGCATGATTGATGAGCTTCTTTGTCTCTTTCACAGATATCAATGCAACCATTGGTGTGGGTTGATGCTCTCGTATGCTAAACCATCTATTTCGGATTCTGACAATCACCTTCTCAGGCCATGACTAATAACTTCCATGTCTATCCCAGAGGTAAGGTTTCCCAAACAGGGCATCGGTTACAGCGAGTGGTGCCACATCGTAGAGTACTTCATCTTCAAAAGGTTTTATGAAGTAAACGAGCTTGTATTGTCAAGTGATCCATAGTTTTTGTCCATCCTTCATCCAACCGATGTTGTAAGGCTGAGGATGCAGAGTAGTAACAAGACCTAGTTTCTTAATGAGATCTTCAGAAACAAAGTTCTTCTGGATACCATTGTACACAATCAGATGTAATGGGTTTCTTTGGACCCTAATGGGTTTTTCTGGACCCATATCCGTGTATGGAATAGGAATTCTAGTTCCTCCTCGTCGATGATAGTCGAGGATGTTGGATTTGTCGATGTCAAAAGGGTCATTGCGTCTGGATCAGATTCTTTCACTGTCTTGTCGAACACGTCAGAGGTCGACACTTTTGTCAAAAATGTCTTCCGAACTTTGCATTCAGACGTATCATGCCAAGATGAGTGGTGGTAATCACACCATTTTTCGGTCGACAGTTGTTTGCTACGTTCACTCTTGTGAAAAGGATTTTTTCCTTCATCTGGCTTTGGTGGTGTTAGCTGAGAAGATTTTGACTTTTTGAAGTCGGCTGGTGCCTTCTTGTCGGGTGGTTGTCCTGATGTCATCTTTTTCGCGAAGCATGATTTCCCTTTTTGCTTGGTTTCCAATTTTCTAGCATAATGGAATGCATCTACAAGCGTATTGACAATCCAAAATTCCATCTCCTGCTGGATGTACTGGGAAAATCCGTTGATGTACTTCAGAACAAGCAATTTCTCTTCTTCTTGGACACCAAGTCTAGCCATGAGTCGGTAGAAATACTCGGTGTAACTCTGTACTGATTGGTCTTTCCATTGCCTTAGCTACTGCCATTTCTTATACTACTGCTCGAGATATTTGGATGGGTAAAATTCCTTTCGGATGTGTTCGGCGAATTTATCCCAAATGTCGATGGGGTCTCTGCTTTTCTCCATCTTTTTCGGGAGGTTCTCCCACCAGTAGTGCACAGATGTTGACATCTTTAAGGATGCAATGGTGACTTTTTCAGCTTCAGAGAGTTGATTTACAGCATAATAGGATTCCAATTGTTGCACCCAATTTTTGATGGATTCCACGTCAATCTTACCTTCAAGATTCGGTATGTCCAAATTCATTTGCACTTTGAAAGGGCTGATTTTATCGGAGTGAGTTCTTGTCGAAGATCCTCTGGATGTCAAAGCGAATCGCATGAGAATCTCGTTGAATTAGGTGAACACTTCAGTCCATTATCAAGCCAGAGCTTGCTCAATAAGTTGTTCTATCTCGTCGGTTGCATGTCTATCATCTATTTCTTCTGTCATTTCTGGATGTGGCGTCTTCTTGGATTGCTAAGATTGCGAGCGATTTCGAACCGACATAAGTTAGGTAACTTCGAGAGAAGTGTATACAAAGAACTTAAGCATGAACAAAACTGAGTGCTCTGATACCAATGATATGTATCGTGTCCAAGAAAGCACGAAGGGGACAACAGTTTGACTGAATGAGTCTACTCTGTTATGGCAGAATCTTAATAAAAAGTATGAGCAAAGAAGGATTACACTACACAAATAAACACAATATGCGCAGATAATATGTAGGAATGTGAACTGTTCTTCTATTACTTGAAAATAAATCGACTTCAATCTCCTATGTTACAATATTATACATGCTTCTATATAATTATGAGACACTTGGGTGCATGCCCGTTACGTTCAGTTACAAAGAAGTTAGAACGGTTTCAACAGTTCAACCGTTACAGTTGACTGGAAGACAGAGAGACAGTTTATCGAAGTTCAATAGTCACTAGTCGCATGTCAATGCTGCATGTCGATGTCATGAATTGTGAGGTTGTTGAACATGTCGAAGGTGTGGAATGTGTCACAGTATGTCGAAGTCGAGACTCGTCCAAGTTGTGTCGAAATTAGAACCTATCAGAGTTGTGTCGAAATCAAAACTTGTCGAAGTTGTTGAAGTCATGTCAAGTCAAAACTTGTCGAAGTTGTATCGACATCGATGACTTTTCGTAGTCGAGGTTAGAATTCGACAACAATGCCAACTACAATATGGATCATGGTCACACAGGAAACCCCACAAGGGGGCAATCAAAACAACCCTTCTCGAGCAGAAATGTCCTCGAATCGTGACATCCTCATGATGACTAATGAGATGGTTCACATATCTACACATACAAAGACATATGATCCTCCAGGCTCGAAAAAAACTTAGATTTCCCAAGGTAAGTCTCCCTTAGATGAATCTCCCTCAACACCTCCCCCCAATGGTCCTCTCCACATTGAGAGACCCACTACTGAAACCGTTTTGCGCCGTCCCAAATCCACCATTCCGAAGGCCACATTCAATCCCAATGCGCGCGCAGCCCAGAACGACAACATCGTTGAAGACTTGGCTCAAGTACCTTGTGCCATGTCAACCCTCGAAGTTCTCCAACACTGTCTGGTACAATGTAGAACTTTATTACCAGCATTAGGAATTGTTGATCCGGATTCTTCCAACACAATTTTGTTTAACCAGGAATACTTCAAACCTAGGATTTCCCACCAATTAGCCTTCCAGATCCATACTCAAATCTGTGGAAACAACATCCATCGTACCATTTTGGACGAAGGTGCTTCCACCTCAATTATGTCTTCTACCTGCTAGAGAGCCATCGGTTCTAGGGAAGTGGCCCAATCTCCTACTACTTTAAAAGCATTTGATGGATGTGGTTTTCAACCGTACGGACTCATCCCATCACTTGTCATAGAGCTAGGGGGAAAAACTGTGTCTATTCACATGGAAATCATTGATGCTCCATTATACTAGATTCTTTTACTCATTCGCAATTGGTTTTATGCCATGACCATCGTAGCATCCTTCGTTTTTCACTTAGTGCGATTCCCCCATCGAGGGAAGATCGTAACGATAGACCAATTAGATTTTTTCACTCCGAATATACATCATAATTCCACCAACAATGTCCCATTACTGGAAAACTCCCAGCCTCACTTTGAAGACATTGGATTTGGTCTTTTGAAGGACTCCTCCATCATAGGGGTATTTCCAAAATTTCCACCCCCGATCTTTTCAATTAACATGATTTTGACAAGCACATCTCTACCCTAGGAATATACTGACTCTTGGGTGATACCGAGTTCATCCAAGTTCAAAACCCTTGGCACCACGATGCCTCTGAACAGAAATTTGGAAACCTATTAGGCGATTCAGTCGGCTCCTGACTGGATCAACACACTTGACCACCATCAAGTGGCAGTTCCATCATCTCGAATCCCTTCATACTTACCTTACCATGACTCTCTTACACAGATTTTTCTTATAGACGAGTCTATTATGGATATCATGAGTCTGGATGAACCCCCTTGGGAATATCACCACCATCGGTCATCTTTCCCCACAATTCGAGCGATAGACCCCAATTTTGAATCCACTGTTTCACTGTATAATGTCAACACTAAGACTCCTGTCCATACATTTCACATATTCTCTAAAGGGAAATTAGCAAACATCATGGAGACCATCCCCATTGACATATCTATGAAACTTGGTGTCGTGGAACACATCCATATTGACAAAACATGTACTCCTACGGAGATAGAATTTTACACTGCCATATTTAAATATTTCTGTGATTTTTTCACTTGGAAATATGAAGAAACTCCAGGGATAGACCCGTCCATTGTGGTACATGAAATTCAAGTCTATCCTGGTGCCTGACAAGTCTGGAAGAAACTCCGGCCCGTGCATCCCCAGAAAAAGGCTGCCATAAAAGCAGAAGTTGAAAAAATTCTTTGTGTTGGGTTCATCTATCCTGTCCCATTGATAGACTGGGTGTCCAATATCGTCCCCGTCGCAAATAAACAGGGCAAGATCAGTGTCTGTGCCGATTATAGAGCTATGAACAAGGCTTATCCAAAGGACAATTATCCCATGCCTTTCATCAACCATATTATCGATAACTGTACCGGAAGTGTCATCTTCTCATTTATGGATGGATTCTCCGGCTACAATCAGATAGAGATACTCCCTTCTGACCAGCACAAGACCACCTTTATTTTCCCATGGGGGACCCTCGCATACCGCAAGTTACCCTTTGCACTCAATAATTCCAGGGCCACCTTTCAATGAGCAATGTCATATGCATTTCATGAGATCAAACATGTTGTAGACCCATATCTGGATAACTTACCTGCTCATTCCGATACACGAGAGAATCACCCAAATCATCTGAGTGCCATTTTCTCTCGATGCCACCACTATAACATACGTTTGAATCCAAATAAATGTGTTTTCTGTGTAGAATCTGGAAGATTGTTGGAATTCATCATTTCCAAAGATGGCATACGCATAGACCCTGTGAAAGTAGAAGCTATTCTAGCCTTGCCTTTGCTTTCTAACATTACAGAACTCTGCTTTGTATGCAATTTTGCCGAGATAACGAAGGGATACATGAGGCTTCTAAGGAAATATGTCCCATTCTTTTGGGACGATGAATCCCAACGGTCCTTTGACAATTTAAATAAGGCCTTGACTAACGCGCTCGTCATTCAACCCCCCAACTATACACGAGACTTTATTTTATATTCCGTCGCTTCCCTCACCACCATTGGCATAGTGTTGGTGCAAGAAGATGACAACGGTAATGAACTTGTGATTTATCACCTCAGTAAGAGTCTTTTAGACTTTGAAACCCACTATTCACATGTGGAGAAGCTGGCTCTGGCTATAGTATTTGATGTCCAGAGATTCCACCATTACATACTTCTCAGGAAAACTACCGTAATTGCGGAATTCAATCCCATGTATTATATCCTAACATGTCAAGTGATAGGGGGGAAATACTCTCGATGGATTGTGGTTATCCAAGAATTTGACTTGGAATTTTCCAAGGCAAAAGTCAAAAAATCCTTAGTTTTCATCGAGCTCATGTGTGCATTGCCTCATGCCACTGACCAAGCTGAGCCCATCGATTCTCTTACAGATGAATCATCATTTCTCATTGGCACGTCTGGTCCTTGGTATGGATATATTGTTTTGTATCCCCAAACCCAATGTTTTCGACCAAACCTCAACCGATATGAATACTTCCATATCCGGCATCACGCTAAATACTGCCTGATAGTTAGCGATACTCTTTATCTTTGTGGTGTTGACTCCATTCTCTAACGTTGTCTAAATCCAGATGAGGCTGAACATGTTCTTAATGACTGCCACTCCGAAGCATGTGGTGGTCACCTTTCTAGGATGGCTACATCCCATAAGATCTTATGCGCAGGATACTTCTGACCCACAATCTTTAAAGACTGTATCAAGACGGTTAAGAAATGTCCTCCATGTCGATTCTTCCATACTAAGAAGTGTTTGCGCCCTGCTCCACTCCACCCTTTTATTGCCATTGGCCCCTTTGAAAAATGGGGTATCGATTTTATGCATTGAAAGCCTACTTCAACCGGGGGGCATGGCTATGTCATAGTAGTCGTGGATTATTTTACTAAATGGGATGAAGTAATGCTACTTACCTAGAGGATGGAAAAATAGCCACACTTTTCATATTCAACCATATCATCGCTAGGTTCGGAGTTCCATAGGCTATCGTGACCGATCATGGTTCCCATTTTAGGAACCACATGATTGATGAACTAAGTGCCAAATTGGGTTTTCGTCACAAAAACTCAACCCCATATTACCCATAGGAAAATGGCTAAGTAGAGGCCATAAATAAGGTCTTGAAGTGCATGATCCAACAAACTGTAGGTACTCAGAAGTCAAATTGGCACTTGGCTTTTTCTTTGCTCTTTGGTCCTATCGAACCTCAGTTAAAAATGAAACTGGATTTACACCATTTCAACTGGTGTATGGCCTGGAGACTATATTACCAATTGAATGTGAAATTCCATCACTAAAACTAGCCATCAAACTACTTCCCAATATGACCTCCCAAGAGGAATGGTTTTTGTATCTATCCAAGCTATATGAAACCTGCCGTGAAGTCGCATTAGCGAATGAAGATCATAAAAAGTGCGTCAAAGCCCAATACGATAAATACGTCCAACCTCGAATATTCAATGAAGGGGACTTATTCCTTACCTACGACCAGATGCATGATAAGTTAGGGAAAGAAAAAATGGAATCTATGTGGTATGGTCCCTATATTGTGAAATGAGTATTGGAGAAAGGAGCCTACGAGCTTGTCGATTGTGATGGCACACCTTTGGCACGGCCCCGCAATGGGATGTACCTCAATAGGTTCTATGCATAGGATTATCCTGCATGAGACACCTTGTACATATTGTACTTAGATTTTTTTTAAGTTCATTTGTTTGTGTGTGCATGGATTCGATTTTGTTTACCTTCATTTGACCCTGACTTATGCTTCTATGCGCAGATGTCATCTTAGTACGGGTTCGTAGATGGTTCTACCCGACATACTCGGAACCTTGCTTCCACAACATGGGTACTCTATTCCTCTATCGGTGAGTTGATATCCTCAGGTGGAATCTGCTTGGGCCCCGCGACCAACAACGTTGTGGAGTACCATGCAATCATCAAAATCCTAACTGAAGTCACTTCTCTTAGGATCTGCACCTTTTCAGTCTAGCTGGATTCCCAACTCGTGGTATCCCATTTTAATCGTGTCTACACTTTTCACGAACCTACATTACTTCGATTATTCAGAAGAGTAAGCCTCTTGGAGCGATCATTTGATTTCATTCAGTATCAACATATACCAAGAGAATTCAATATGGTAGTTGATTCGTTGGCTAATTATATATTGGATTGGCATCTAGCTCATACATGAAACATGTCATAACAAATACACAAGTCGTTGTAAATAAGCAAACCATAGAAATAGATCCATATGTATAAATACCACATACAATTGTTTTTCTAAATAAATATAACATAGTGTGTTGAAAAGACAAAATTGGGCTCATGTCCCATACAAAAAATGGCTCCAGAGCCTACATATTGCATACATGCCACTGAAAATACTACTACATATATCCTATTCATGGAGCTCGCTGTGCTCATGATAGCACACAACTTCTCTCGCCATGCGGAAAAGAAATCGACCAATCCACTCCGGCACATCGACGGTATGCCTCTGAAGATGATATGGTACATCCGGAAGTCTCATGGGAGGGACACCCATAGTCAATCCATGTAGGTTCCACTCCATATCACGGAACCCCCCTGCCTCCTCCTCATCCTCGGAGTCTCCTGACACTGGACCTCACCTCGTCGCAGTGGTGAATATCCTGCTGGTCTCCTCGACCCACGATCTGCAGCATTAGATATACATATGTCAAGTCTTTTTCACACATAAAAAACAAACAAAAAATTATATATTACAAAAAAAATCAAAAAACATGTCTGTGAAGGTCATATACCTAAGTCATCCCAATCAACATCCTCCGGCAGTGCTAGGTCGATGTCCTCCTGAAATTCCACCCCATCATATGGGTATTCCTCAATCATAACTATCTGTTGCTCGAGCCACGATAAGAAGTCCTCGTCGAAAGCTAAGACTTGTGGCCCACCAAGCCGCCCTGCATAATCACTCCACCTCGCCATCCAAGGATCGGATGCAGGGAGGATCGGCATACTCACTTCAGGACGCAACAAAGGAACCCTCTCCAGGAAGAATGTCACAAGGATGATCCCGTATCTGAACTGGCTAACATCCCCATTCCTACACTTGGTGACTTGGTCCTTGATGTTTACTAGGACCCCCTCACACCAGTTGAATAGTATTGGTTCCATAGGTTGGACCACATAGGTCATCTATGCTTTGGTATCATGGTGGAAGCCCACACTTCCCACCACACGCACTATGGTGTATAAGACAATTTTTAAAGGAAGGTCAGTCACATCTGCGATGGGCACTTTCGCGCTTTTCTTGAGGGAACCTTGTCTGTAGTAGCAGGAAACATAGGCCTCTGTGGTCACTTCCATGGTTCGATGCCTAGCTAAACTAATTTGTGCCCCTCTCTTGGAGAGACCAATCAAGAAATATATGTCATCGAGCTGTATCTCAAGAACATTCTCTCTAATACGGAAAGCTTGGATGTCACTGTCCCACATCTGAATAATGTAGTTTAATAGCTTTCCTTGCTTTTGGATGCCCCTTGTTTTGAAGAAATTTAGTAAGCCACATTCTTTTAGTGCTATGAGCACGTCATTATCATTTAGGGCCACTCTATCATCATCTTCGTGCTCTCTATCTTTCCAATCAACCATCTTCGCTCAAACAAGTTGCAAACCCCTACAAAACACCAAATAAAACATATATGAGAAGATGAAAGTCTGATTTTATGCCAAACATGAGAAACCAATTTGAAAATTTCCTATTCTGTGGATTTTTCATGCTTGGGTAGTCATCAGCCATGCGAAAACTGTAAATTTTTGTGCCCCTCCTCAAGGAAGACACGCGAAAATCATGAAATTTTCGCGCCTCTCGATATAGAGAGGTCGTGGAAATTTCAGAGGGTGAAATATTTTCTCTAGTGTTCCTCAAAAATCCAAAAATTTGGCATGAAACAGAGAAATGAAAACATGAAATGAAAGATGAGCTCAAGAGCTTCTATCTAGTTTAGACGATGGTCGAAACGGTGCTCTAGATCTTTGGATATCGTCGCTTAAAGATTTTCCCTCCAATAGGTGAAGATTCCTCTTTGGGTAAAAATGGCCAAGTGAACATGCATAACTTCTTCTTTTATCTTCTATTTATACAAGTTACATGACTATTTTTTCTCATTATCTTATTTTAAAAACCTTTTTGGGTCAACTTCTTCACATTATTAATGTCTTATTTCCAAGGTTTTTAACCAATTTTGACATGATCCCCATAAGTTGTTCACACTGGCGGTATGACGTTGTTTTAACCTTCACTTGAGCTTACTTTATCTTTTTCGTGCTCTGGACCTAAACCTGAAAAGGATTCCATGCACCTTTTCACACCTGTGTCGTGCTTGTTAAACTTAATAAAACCAGTGTCGAGCCTAGTCGACTTTACTCATGCTCGTAAAACAATGAGGAAAGTATCATTTGGGTATTATTTTATTCCTTTTTTGGACCAATATGATTAACGTTACGAAAACAGACCTTTGGAGTTCCCTTTAAGCTCTTTTCGAGCTCCCTCGTTATGAAAATATTGCTAAGTATGCTTGTCCCTTTCACACTTGTCAAAGTATTTGAAGGATGTGTATTTGGTGATAGGTTACCCCTTTTCATCCCATATAGACTATTTATGAGAAAGGTATACCTCATTCAACCTTTGATTGGGAGAGTTCTCTCAGGATACGTTTTACACTTTTTCAGGTCTAAGGGACTAACTTTACGAAAAAGTACATTTTGGAGTCTTCTTTAAGTTATTTCAGACTCTCTAAACATGAAAAACTGTCGAGTTTTCCTTCTTTGGACTTGTTAAATTTTCACATAGAAGGTACCACATTGGGACGAACCCCTCATTTCTCAGGTTCGTAAAACATGTGAGATCAGACTCATCCATCAGATAAGCTATACCGAGCATCTGTTATCTTCTTCAAGATCGTAAAACAACAAAGAGATACTTGTCATTTATGATGGGGGAAAATCAGAAATGAATCAAGTTTACCTTTTTTGGCAGCTTGAACATCGTCACATTTGAACATGGCATGCATCCACACCTTGTCTTCTTTTGGGTATTCAGTCCTTTCTGATAAGTTATAATCGCATTCATGAGTCATCTCCTTGGTTTTGATTCCACTCGTATTGTGGTTGTTCTTTTCAAATCCCTGCTACCAAGCTCTGCTTCATGTTGTTATATGTTCAAAGGATCAGCATTGCTTTGAGTAATCCATCATGTCAAACCTTCCATTGTGTTAGTACGTATCCTTTAAAACCATTGCTTCACATCTCTCTCTCATGTCGATTTCATGTCGATGATGTGCGATTCAATATGGACTTCCTTCAATGAGTTTATTCTTCTCGATGCCAACTCACTATCCATAAATTAGGCTTAGGAATCAATGATTAGTACCTTGGTACCTGCATGCCTTAATGGAAGGTTTCCTCTTGTTCGATGATAGTTTTTTCATCATTGACCTATGATCGAATGATCTCACGGATGTTAGACATCAACTCATCTATTCTCATTTCATCGAGATGTACTAGAGATACCTTGGGGATCATCGTTATCATTGGTGATTTCCCTCATACTTGTTAACAGCCTACATCATTGGCTGGTAATCAAGTAGTTTATGCCATGTTTGACTTCAATACATTATAATCACATGGTCAGATTCATATCCTTTTTGGGATCGGGTAGAAGACCGTGGACGTTCCTAATATTGTTTCCACATCCAGGTTGCGATGGCGATTATTGAGTAGGTCTCTTCATGCAGATCATGTTGATGACCTCAGTATTGTATTGTCACACAGATCCACTCCATGATTGTATTGGTCATGGTTGTGTTATTGTCATCTCATGGATCTACAATTGTTCATAGTAGTCATGATTTGTCCATAGTTTGTATCATCTCAGTTCTCATGGATCTACAGTGTATTGGTCGGTAGCCATGCTTTGAGTCAGTTGTTCCGAGCATGAGTATGCCCGCCTCAGTGTTATTTGACATCTTGTTTCCTTGCATCTCTTCTCCGACTCCCTTGATTCTATCTCCACGAAATTTATTGGTAAATTATTTCGTCCATCAGTTTCTTCTAACCTCACACTTTAGGGGGCATCTGTTATACCTCAAAGATACACTTCGAGACTAGTGTCGCATCTTTGTACCATGTGACCTAGCGACATTTCTCCCTAATGAACATTACGTGTTGTCAGTAACCTCCTTGGTCTCATATGAACACCTTGGAGACAAATCCACCTCTTGTTGACCAAAAACAACCTACTAAACAAAGTGTCATTCCAAGTTGACCTTGTTTACCTTGATTTATGTGCCCTGCATATCTATCAGCCTGCAAAAAATCTCATATTTTTGTGCCCTGCATAACCTTGGACTAATGAAAATCATCAAATTTTCGCATTAGGCTTAGTGTTTGGGGTGCGAAAATCCTGATTTAGCCCTTGGACTTGGATCTTGGATCTATACCTTTCGAGAGATTACCTTGGGATTGACACCCTGATTCGATATCAAACTCCTCTCTTTGTTTAGCTTGGTTGATCCACTAAACCCTCACTAGATCCACCTTCCTCTCCTTATGGTTAACTTCTCAAGTTCTATAAAATAGAGGCCATCCATGAGCCATGGGGGAACTACTTGGGGTATCCAATCTATGATCTTAAGAGATTTGTAGAGATAGCTAGAGGGAGGAAGTCATGGAGCTGGAGCTAACTTGGACATCAAGCAACCCTATGTAAGTGTTTTCAAGCTTCTTATTAATGGTAACTTTTCTTGTTTCCAATTTTGTGTGCATTGTGTTTGAATCTTTCGCATGAAGTGTATCTAGTAAGATTTGAATCTAACCTTTACTTCAAGGTATTTGGGAGATTGTGTGCTTGTTTCTTGTTTGATCTTCACAGGTTATACTTGGGAGATTCAGGATCAAATCTGGAAGTGGGACAAACGATCGGATCAAAGGTGAGTTACATCCTTCTATCACCACCGAATACATTCAATCTTGTTGTATGAGCTTAGTTCAAGATTCAAGGTTGCATTTGTTACCTAATTGTCTTATATTAGAGCCAGCTACATCCTAGTCTAAAATAAGAGAGCCTCTTCTTATCTGTAGGAATAAATTTCTATAACGGGATTTGAGAGGATATAGAGTGATTTGGGAGCAAAATTGGTCAAGGGCGCTAAGCAAGATTGCTCGCCTAGTAGATTTCCAAACTCTCCAAAACTGACTCAGATGGATCCAAATTCTCAGGACAGGATTTGCAGTTCGTAATTAATGTATCAGGAACCACATCCATTCAACAGAACAAAAAATAGGCTCGCATATAAATTTTATTGGCCAAAATGGAAAAATGAGTCATTTGTTTGTGCTCAAAGAGCTAGTCTTCCAATTAATGGTTCCAAAATGCCTCAGAGGCTTACAAATATTTGTTCTAGAATTAATGGGGGTTATAATACATCATATGGAACAAAAAAAGGTTTAAATAATTGATCTTGAATAGAGAATAAATAGATTTAATCATGTATACCATCAATGCATATCTAATGCTAGAAATATTACATTATTCAGCAAATAGGCATGAAATGAGTATAAGGATATGGAACGATTCTATGGAACTGATAGGTAACTGATATCAGAGGTATTGGATTCTGATTAAGTGTGCACTGAGTGTCCTGGGATGCACTGGAATTATCCACTGAAATTAAGTGCCTCTTTCTGGTGAAAACCCCCAATACTCCCTCCAATGATACTCTGACTGATGCACACTCACAGAAGGATTATGAACCTTCAATTTTGAACTAATATGAACCTATAGGACCACTAACACTGAATATCTAGTGCACACTGATCCTTCTGGGATGAAATGGATCCCTCCCTTGAATTGGAGCACCTCCTTCTGATGGGATCTTCCAAGACTCTCTCCAATGTACCCTGTATGATCATAACTCCCTGGAAGCTTATATTCTTCTTACTATTGGAGTGGATGGACCTGCAAATCAACTCTCCATCACTGCAAATGCTGAGAGAATATCATAGAAATAGAAATAGAATAGAACGAATGGGGATGATCTCCCATTGATTAGCTAGGGAGCATCACCTTGCCTTGCGAAGCATAGAATGCTCACAAATAAATTCAATTTGACAAAATATGTGAATAGGAGTTGCTTGGCTTTTGTTATATAAGTTATGGTGACCTGCTGAGAAAGTTGACATGCTTGGTGACCTATGAAAACCCTTCCAAATGTGCCACCCATGAATGAATAGAATTGCCTTGCGTTTTCCTTACACGCTTTTCTCTCCTTTAGAAACTGCACCCCACTTTGTCTCCATATGTTTCATGATTTGTAAATTGGCCTCCCTTTTGGAAACTGCGACCTCCTTTTTCTATTTTGGTTGTTTCCAATTTGTAAACTGAGCTCTCCTTTAGAAATTGCGCCCTCGTTAGCTTTTCCTAGTTGTTTCCATTTTTCTTCTTTTGGCATCTTCTTACACCTTCTCTGCTTTTCCTCTTTTGCTATTCTCTTGTCTCCACTTCCATTTTGGAAACCTTATCCTCATGAGGGCACCCTCTTGGCCCACTTTCTCCATTATTTAGGAATTTAATTAATTAAAATTAATAAAAATAATTCCTTCACTTGACTTAGACTAAATTTAATCCTATGCATGCATGATGAAATAAAATTATTTACCTAGGGGTTATTTTGTCCCCTTTTACCCATGGTCACTGAATTAGCCAAAATTGGGGACATTGCATACTTTTTGGCCCCAACATCCTCTTTCTGTTTCTCCCAAAAGGCACTCATTGCTTTATTTTTTATCACTCATGGACTACCTTATACCAACCAGCCAATTCGTGATCACCTCGTATGAGTTGGAGTCTAATTTTTTCCTAGAAGGGGGATTTTTACCATTTCTAAGACTGCCACATGTGAGCCATTTGAATTGCCTCATATGATCTCAATTTTTACCAATGGTATTATATTTTGACTGTCAACACATTGGCATGTAATAGAATATTAAAATTTGTTCAATTAGAGTTTTTTTGTGTACCAAATTATGTCAATTTTTCTTCTTATATGTGCATCCTTGTAAAACAAATTGTGAGGAATTTATTTGTTGCTAGATCCAACTGTGATAGAAATTTCACATGGTATCAGAGATGATAGGGTATTCAATATCGCGCATATATTTCCATTGAAGCACCCTAAGCAATGGAGTTTCCACATAAATTCTGGGGCAACTTCCTTGAAGCCATTGGTTTTACCATTGGAGTCTACCTAGGTGTGAAGCACTCCCTAATGTTCTTAGTGTTGAAGTAGAGTTTCATTGTGCTAACATAAATTTTCTTCTGAGTATTTCACAAAGTGCAGGTTTAAGATTCAATCTCACTAGGAGCACCACAGCTGTAAATGGAGCAGTCTCATTCTATTATTCTCACTCCTTTCAATTATTTTGAATGGAAAGCAGAGATGGTGATTCTACTAAGGAGTAAGGGATTTTACCGAGTCACTATGGGTATTGATGTCAAGCAAAATTCAGTTGTAGAGAAGAATAAATGGTTCAGTAGAAGATATGAAGCATATGGATTATTGTGTCTCAACAGTTCTAGAGATATCTTATTTCATCTTGATGGATTATACACTCCAAATGAATTTTGGCTCAAAATCGAGTCATTGTTTGGAAAGACATATGAGATAAGGGGTCATAAGTGGAAAATGAATTAATTTGAGTAAGTCCCAATAGTTTTGATTCCATGCAAGATTTATTCACTAAGTTTAAATATTTGGTACTACAACTCAATCAATGTGGGATCGAGAAGAATGATGAACAATTGATTTTTTCTATACTCACAAAACTGGGTCCAGAATACTCAGTGTTTGTATCTACCTTCCATGCAACTAAGTTGATAGTTCTAAATTGGAAGATACCTTCCTTGGTATGATTCATGAGGTCTCACACCTAATATCAGGACAAATTGGTCTAGATGGGAGCCATTAAAACATCAAAATACCATGCACTTGCTTCTCAAGGAGCCAAGAGTCCCAAAAATGCCAAATCCAAAGGAAAGAAAAAAATGAAGGAGAAGAAGCTTTCAAATGAAGAGGACTCCAAAGCCAAGAAGATGAAGAACAAGAAATAGGGATCCAAGTGTTCCTATTGCAGAAAATGTTCTCATTCTGAGATATATTGTTTTAGAAATAAATTGGACATCATGACCAAGATGCTTGAAAAGAATAACATTGATGTTCTTGATTTTGCAAGAAAAGAAAAAGGTAAGCTCTCTATTGAAAAGAACATTGTCTCTGTGCTACTCACCAAGGTAAACATATGTATTCCCTAGGTGCTCAAGTCAAAAATATTTCTCATCTCACTAATTTTGATTCACATTCTGATATATAAGAATCGGAACCTCCATCTCTTCCTTGGAAGAATCTCCAAACATTTCACCAGAGTCTCCTTCCTATTATCCTAGTCATTTTTCACTAGTTTCTTATTTTCCTTGTAAAAGCTCCTTCTTTTTCCATTTGGATTCTTCCTATTCTGATTTGGAAGATGATATGAAGGATGATATGTAGGCCATGACACCTCACACACAATTTCCTCAACCATTATATTCATAAAAGACTCTACAATCCCCACGTCCTCACAATTCCATGGTTTCCAATCCTATGTCACTTGTCTCTGTTGTTCTTATGTATTTTATATTCTTTATTGGTTGGAAATACATTTCATTGGACATCATTGGACTATTGTTCCACATGTATGGACCTGATCTCAGAACCTATTGTTTGAATTTCAAGTCCTCATATCCTCCATATTCGCTCAACTATTAGTGTGATCAAGTTGCACACTCTTTTCCTACGGTGAACCTATTTGCTCATGGAGACACTATACCATTGTTGTTTTCTACTCCATATGATTCCTATTCTGATATTTCATAGGCTCTTGAGGTCCTTTGAAGATACATGGCTTGATTTTCCATATTGCAATTGCACAAGAAATTGATCCAGTTGAGTCCATTAATGCTCTTTGCGAAGGATTTTGCTCATTGATTATGTATTCAAATAAGATAATGTATGTGTCAACATCAATAATAATTCATATGATGCTCCTCCATCACTAGATGATGAGTTTCAAGGGGCCTCTCCACATGTTTTTTGCCTACATTATATTGATACATTGGTGCATGATCATGACATCCACAACATATTCACCAGGTATTTTACCAAGAAGCAGTTCATTCAGCTCATCCAAGTGAAGAAAAATATAGTGTCAATATATTCTGTTCATTTCTATGCCATTTCCATTCTTGAGGGGGGGTTTTCTTCCCATGTGGTTTTCCCTCTTTCCTTGTTTTACGTGGACAAATAATTTTTTGTAAAGGGTGACCATAATCCTTTGTTGCTTGGGAACTATTTTTGTTTTCATTGCTCACTCACATAAGTCAGGCTTATGGGGGGTTTGTTAGAATAATTAACCATCTAGACATTAGTTTTATGCATTTTTATGCCTCTTAGTGTCTTAAACTATGTTAGTTGGTCCCATAGTGCATTAATTTGTCCACATAGTCAAGTGTATCCACAAGTGTGCTCCACTTTTTGATCTTAAAGAAAATTTTATTGGAAAGAGAGATCATCCTACTTTTATCCATATTTTATGATTTCAAATTAGTTTTTTCTACTTTTATGTTAGATTAGGATGTGCATGTAGTGCTAGGATGACTAGGGAAAGGTTGCTACTTTTTGGCCCCAACATCCTCCTTCCTTCTCTCTCCCAAAACCCACTCACTGCTTGATTTTTTATCACTCATGGCCTACCTAATCCCAACTAGCCAATTCGTGATCATCTAGTATGAGTTGGAGTCTGAATTTTTCCTAGATGGGGTAGTTTTACCATTTCTATGCCCACCACATGTGAGCCATTTGAATTGCTTCATAGGATCTTGATTTTTACCAATGGTATTATGTTTTGATTTTCAAGACACTGGAATGTAATAAAAGATTAACAATTGTTCAATTAAAGTTTGTTCTGTGTACCAAATTTTGTCAATTTTTCTTCTTATTTGTGCATATTTGTAAAACAAATTGAAAGGAATTTTTGTGTCACTAGATCCAAATGTGGTAGAAATTTCACATTATTGAATGTTATTTACTTTTGTGGTTGAATTTCCTTCTTTCATGTACTTTGACTTAGTTGTATTTCATTAGAACTAGAATTGGATTTTTGAATAGAAACTAATTAGCATATTAATCTTTCAATTCCAATTACCTCCAAATTCTTGCATATACTATTCATGATACCTCATGTTGGTGTCCATTTTTGTCACCATTTTGATCAGTAAACATGCTCTGATTGGCATTATTTTCACTATTTTGATATAATAAGTCATTCTCCTTGCCATTCAGACCGTCAATTAGACCCAGGTATGAATGTATTTGCATATCACATGAATCTTGGTTGAATATCATCATTTTTATGGTTTTTTGACAATTATCTCACATTTCTAGATGTGCTTGGCATTTAGTTTTTTATCTACAGGTTGTTGTCATCATTTAGACCTTCATTCAGCCACGTGTTCAAGCCAAAGATTCCTAGACGCATTCACCTGCAGAATCATTGGTTGAGATATTTTGGGGCATTAAAGACAAAAATGATGATGTGGGTTCTGTTAAGGACGTGGCCCTCATGGTTCGTGAGCCTCCATTCTAGAAGATCCGCTCTCTCGTCTGCCTAGCTCGACACTGCATCGCCTTTCGATGTCAAGGATAACTAATGCATAGTTGCTCACGTCAAGGAAGATCAACGCCCATGCACTCAGGAAGACGGCCTGTGCGCTGTCGTTAACCACCCTGCAGTTGTTCTACATCCATTAAGACCTCTATTTTTAGAGAGGTCGACTATGTCGACCTTCTCCCTTGTCGTAAAACTAATATAAAGACGTTTCCTATGAAGAAACACATCATGTATATCATAGCACATAGACGATAGCAATAATTTTTATAGACTCTGTGTAATTTTCATCAGTTAATGGAAGTTCCAGATTCTAGCTGTTGATGTTCTGTTGTTGGTGAATTACTTGAGTTAAGCTTCAATCCCTGATTGCTGAGAAGGGCCCCTCAACAACCAGAGGTTTTTTGTATATTCTGTATTTCTTTCCTACAAATAGATAGTTTATTTTTTAGTACATGTGTTTAATTTGGTTTCCTGTAGACATTGTTTTATTTCCTGTAACTTATATCTTGCTGTTAATTTAATTTACATTCTTAAAAGTTAAAGTGATCGGTCATGCATAGTTCTTTACGTTTGCTTTCAGTCTTGTCATTTGTAACTAGATAAAGTTAATTAGTTATTGTTTCAGATTTTAGTTCATAGTTAGATACAGTTTTGCTAATTTTTCCTATAGCTGTAGATTAGTTCCATTTACATTTCAGCCTTGTTTTATTATGCCATAGAAATAGTTCATTTCCTTAGATAATGATTAGTATAGGTTGCTTCTTGTCATTTAAACTTTAAACAGTCTATTTACTGCTTTCTTTGCACTGTAGGTTCGTGTGTATCAACCAGCTGGCGTTAAGATCATTTAATCTGCTTCTTTCCTTAGTTTCTATTGTTTTCTTCCATCCGGACTGTCTTCCAGATTGGCATACAGACTTTAATATTTTCTGCATTGTTTTTATGCTTGTTTAGAATCCATTTTCTTAGGTTTTCGAACTGTAATATTTCTTGTAATTTCTTAGCATTCTTAGATGTAATTAGGACCTTATTTTGCACTACATAGATTTTTAATTAAGTTTCATACTCATCCTTAGTTTCCATTCCATTTTCCTTAACTTTGCTTTAGTTTCTTTCCATATTATGTTTTTCTTTTATACTTGATTTATTAATATTTTACTGTTCTAGAATTTCTCAGTTTCATTCCTAATTTAGTTTACTCTATTCATGTTAAGATTGATTCCAGATTAGACTTACTAATTTCATTCTCCCAAGCACATTAGTTTTGATAGTTTCTTAGTTCAAGCATAGGATTTGCTTCCCTCAATCACATATTTAATAAAGATGTCCATAGAATAGGATCTCATTCGGAAATAAAATATCTTTATCAAGTTTTCTACTTGCTTCTAAATCAAATTCACCTTCAAGTAAATATCTTTATTAATTTTTCTACTTGCTTCTAGATTACATTTCTTCCATGTCATTTGCTTATGGATAAAGAATAGACCACAATGTTTAAAGTTAGTTGTAATTGGACACTCTTTAGTTTGCATTTATTTGTAGAAGTTAAACTAGATTTGCTTCCATTTTGTTTCCTTGTCACATTTGAAGGTCATTTTGATACATTCTCTCCCGTTCCTATTACATTTGATACATTTCTTCAGAATCCTCAAAGAGAATGGAATTAGGTAGTTTAGTTTGATCTTGAGTTGAATGTATGAATAGTTTTTGAATTCATTAAGTAGTTTGTAGTTTTTCTTTAAGTTAATATAGTTTCATGTTTCCATATTTAGTTGTCAATTGAATCATTTCATAGATAGGTTTCTAGACTTATTTATAGTTGTTTTCTAATTCCTAGACTAGAGTTTGAATCATTAATCAGTAGTTTCCATTTTCATAAAAATAGTTTTCTTTTTTATTAAGTCTTGCTTCCTAGAATAATATTGTTGTGTTTATCTTTTCAGTTATTGTCCATGGAGTAGAGTAGTATAGATTGATACTATTCTGGTCTGTAGGTTTCGTTAGGTTTAACCAATTTAGTATTTGTATTTTTGAAAGTTTGACTCGGTTTTTCATTTTGAAAGTTCTTTCGATCTTTTCTTTATTAAACATTTCTAAGGTCTGTCGAGCCAAAGCCTTAAGTACCATTCTACCTCAGCTTATACTGTGCCACAACTCTAAGATTACCAACCCTGGTCTATAATTAAATATTTGGTGATTTTTTAATATAGTAAATACACCCAACACCTCACAAGCCTACAATCCCCAGGTTCACATTTAAATTTACTTTAAAGATAAAATACCCTTATAAATTAATAATGAATATAGTGGGCCTACCATTTTTGCTGCCATTGTTGGAGAGGTGTGAAGGATTTAGAAATGTCTTTTTTTAATAAAAATAGATAGCATATGGTAAGGGGATTTGCACCATAGGAACTATCAACAGTCCTCCTTATGTTATTCATACAAATTGTTTTTCATTCCCACATATATACGCATGAATAGGGATAGAAATACAAAAGTACAATGAGTGGTACAGTAAGAACCACTCCAACTAATAACTCTATGACAGGAGAACTGGTGAGGGGAGGAAGAACATGAAGCATTTCTAGTTCCTAGCTAGTCATAGAGACAATTGTCAATTCCAATCCAATTGCTTTAGAAGTTGGTTCTTCAACAAAATCCATCATTTTTCCTACTACATTAGAAACTATGATAACAGAGGATTTGATTAGTAGATGGGGATATCTTTAACATCAGGATAATCTAGTCCAAGAACCAAATCACTTTGCACATTCTAAAGAATTAGTAAACATTTGACAACCAAGTGATTGGAAGAAAATATTTTGGGACAATATGGTTAATCATGAAGGAGAAATCTCTAATGAGCCATAAATCATGACTTTCAAATTCCAAATTTGAGAATTCAGTGGAACTGTTCAAATGAAGAATATTCTAGCTACTACTTTACCCAACGTTCAATGTATGTCTTGTGAATATAATGATACTTTTGTCTTTGAGTTTGATGCACATTGTTGTAGTTATGATTATTATTTTGATGCCCAAAAACATAAGCTATTTTCATCCACCCTCAATGAAGAATCCATTCATTGGTTCATGGGGCTTGGGGGGAATAGTATCTTAACATGGGAAGATATGCACAAAGCATTCTTAAATAAATATCAAGACTGCTTTACAAATAGAGACCTACATGAGTAAATATTTAATATTATCCAAAAAGACGATGACATTTTTTAGGATTACAATTAGAGTTTGCAATATAATCTACAAAAGATCAAAATAATAGAAGTTGGACCAAGAAAACCTTCGAACAATCCTCTTCTAAGGCATTAGAGATGACCATATTGATCAAGGAAATTTTTGAGGATCCATAATTTTCTCAACGTGTAGAAACCTTGGCGAATCTTATTGATTCTTAAATTTTCAACCATAAAATGTTTGGCGATTTTTTTAAAAAATATTCAAATTTCTAAGGACTTTATATAGTTTGTGGACAATTTTGGTGATTTATAGAGCAAAAACAATTATCGCATGGAATTTGGGTGAATCATATTTGGAAAAAAAGGCAAATTAGCGAATATTGTTTTGGAGAAAAAGGCCTAAAAATAGCCCATGTGCTAAATTTTGCCCCTAAAATTTTCCTTGATATTGATGTTGTAAATATAGGTTTGGGGATGTCTCTCATTTATATTATGATAACATTTGTAAAGTATGCAGATGATATTCAAGAGGAAATGGAAATTATGGTAAGGGTCATAGAGATAATGTTTTCAGAATCTCAAAATCAGTTGGCAGTGAGTTACTTGAGTTGAAATTGGTAATTTACTAGAATATTTTTAGATTGATATTATTAGTTCTTTGAGCTCACAATTTGATGTATTGGAGGAATAAAATAAGTAGGAAGAAGTAAAACTAGCCTTGTCCATAATTTGTTCCAAATGAAAAAAGAAGCATCCACTCAAGGATTCTCCATTGAATACTGTAGATATCTACAGCATTTGTGAATAAAACCATGCCACTAGTAGTTCCCCTTCCCTACCTAGACTCAAGACTATATATCAATAAACTAATGAAGAGATCGAACAAATTTGTTTCATTGCTCAGAAGTGACCTTGGAAACCTTGCTCTCTATGTATGGTTCAAGATCCTTCTTTCATCCGAGATTTTCATGAGAACTTCCAAACAAAAATATTTGACAAAGGATCTCTTACTAACAATGAGGTGCATGTGAACATGAGCAATAATAATTGTCTGCATATTTAAACGTAATCAACCATCCGAAAACACAATGTAAATTCAAGCACATAAATGAACAACCATATGATAATGGAGTTCACTGGAATCTTCTAGCTATGTCTCTAGGCCCGATTCAAGTGCGAATTGAACCATTAATATGATGAATATAATATGCATAACAACTTATTACATCACAGATGGATTTCACTTACATGAAGTCTTTACCAAATTCTTACAATCTAAGTTCCATAACAAGTGTCTCTGAAAAGCCACACTCTCTTGAATATCCTTCACCCTTTTTATTCAAACCAATAATGTAGAAGGACAAAACTTGTATCCATATGCAAATATGTAGTTTCTTCTTCTACACAACAACTATCTCTGAAATCCACAATTTCCTTCAATCCCTTCACCTTTGTTCTTCAGATGGAGAATGTTGAAGGACGACACTTATATAATTGCATAGATGTAGTTGATCAAATGATCTCAATCTATAGGATCCAAGTAGTTTCATCCTTGCCTCATCATGTCCTAAAGATATTTATGAAACTCAGACAAGTTTACAAATTTTTCAGGTAGGCCTTAGGCATAACAAAATGCCTCTCACAAAGAAGTGGCTATAAGGCCCATTAGAACATGGCAACATCCATAAGGTCACCAAATAGGCCTTAGGAAAATACCGCCTCTCAAAAATACGTGGCTATAAGGCTCATTATGACATGGAAACATCCATAAATTTTCCCAACATAGGCTTTAGGAATAATTATGCCTCTCACTTAAAGTGGCTACAAGCATGTTACGATCATGACAACATTCATCCGCAAGTCATAATAAATGTGCACAAGTGATAGAAATTATAGTCACAAGACCACTACAACATGACATGCAAGATTACAATATTTCCAACAAGGGATCAGGAACAATGCCTCTCACTCTCATCGTCACTTAGGAGTGGCTAAGAGAACCCATTACAATTTGGCAACATCAATATTTGAATCACAATGCAAATAAAACGTGCACTAGTGGTAGACATTGTCATCTCAAAACCACTTACAGCATGTGCACATGGCCAATTCCATATATTACAATGTCATAAAATGCCTTAGTGGATAGGAACTATGGTCTCATCACCCCACTCTCAAATATGCATGTAAATACATATGGCATCATACAAAACAATGGGTTACTAATACTATAAATCAATACCCATCCAAAGGAATTAAAATGGAGCATCAAACAAAAGGGAATAATTAATACTTTACCAAAGTTTCGACCCATCTCCATAAGATGTGATTCGGCCTTTCATGTCCTTGGCCTGCTCTCATGGCTTTAGCCTTGGCCCTTGCCCACTTGAAAATGGCTTACATTGTTTCAAATGACTTGCCATGTAAAAATGGCTTGGTTGAACATATTCAAACCATATTCCAAAATTGATTTTTAACCATATGCCATATTGATATAGGACAATGTTGGTTCCAACCACCCACAAGACATTTAATAATTTGTTGGAATCATATGCCATTTAATACCATATGGTTGTTGGAATATACATTAAAAGTATTCCGTGCAAACAAACTCCCAGCCATATTCTTGTTAGACTATATGGCATTTACCATATTAATACATGGAGGCATCCCCACTTAGTATACAATCCAAATTCAACTTAAAAAAATTTATCCCTTTTTGAATGGCATGAAATCCGTTGGCATAAAATGATATATAATATGGTTATAACCTCCCCACATATGTGATAAGCATATCCCATTTCAACGTGGCATTTGTTTGTAAAAATGGAATAACCAAAGTTTTAAATAACCTATTGTTATAACAACATGTTGGTTGTTGGTAGGTTCGACCCCCACATATGGAAGATGTTAAAAACACATGTGCTGGTTTGGTGGGAGACCCAGGGTCAAACCTATGGGCTCCTGCCCCTTTTTGGTTAAATTCCACCCCATACAACATAAAATATATATGTGCCAATATTTGTCAAGACAACAAGATGATTTAGTGGTAAAAGCATAGTGGTAGAGAGAAGTCATGGGTTCAATCCTTGGCGCAACCACAAGACTTTTGATAGACCAAAACAATAATTGGCCAATGAGAGGTTGCCACATGGTAGCCTCTCATTGGTCCACTTGTTCAATCACCGATGCCACATGTCAACATAATTGATTGGTCCACATACTTAGTTGTAATCTACCAACTCAACCTATCATTATGCATTCGTACAGGCCATGTGGCACCCTTCTAGTGGTGCCACATGGCACCTCATTTTTTTACTATTTTTCACCATTAAATCACTATTTTTCCTAAACTTAAGATGGTTGTATCTTCTTTATCCAGAGTCCATTTGACATGATTCAAAGTGGGGTTGGAATTGTCTTAATGAGGCCTTTGGCTTGGTTCTAGTTTCATTAGAATTGAAGACTTTTTAAATATTGAGAGATATTGGATACTCCTAGATCATTCTTAGCATTATAATACTTTTTGGGATAACCAACAATTGTTATATCCTTATCAATTTTGGTATCCCTTTATGCAATGGAAACCTCAACCAATCCAAATTTATAAATGAACACATGTATGGAGGGGCTTCTCCTGAGGATATAAACCACACTAGACCACTCCACACTTTCCATAACAATTCCAAATGCCTCAACAACAACAATTACAATTTCCTACTAACAATCCCCCACCATAACCACAATTTCCTACCCATCTAACCCCTAATCCAAATAATAAAGCAACTCAATCCAGTTACAATATTGAATTGTTTGGATTCCATACCTATGTCATTTATGCTAAATATTTCTATAATATACATTTAATATCATGGAAATTCCTTAATAATCACTCTTTTTCAATCATCATAGAAGAAGACTCAAAGGGAGTACATTATACAATAGGATAATCTCTTTAAAAAATCATTTTGATTTAGCTATCTCACCATGACCCACTTGTCTAGATGATTCGGGTCGTGTCCAGGAAGCACGAGGGGGACAACAGTTCGACTGAATGAGTTGGCTCTGTTATGGCGGAAGCTTAATAAACAGAATGAGCAAAAGCAGGATTGCGCAACACAGATAAACACAAATACGCACAGACAATATGCAGGAATGCGAACTATTCTTCTATTACTTGCAAAACAGATCAAAACTGATTGATTCTGCCGTATGTTACAATATTATACATGCTTATATAGAATTCTGAGACGCTTGGGTGCCTTCTCGTTACATTAAGTTACAAAGAAGAAGTTAGAATGGTTCAACCGTTACAGTTGACTGGAAGATAGAGAGAAAGGCTGTCGAAGTTTGACAGTTGTTGGTTGCATGTCGACGCTTCTTGTCAATGCCGCAAACTGTGAGGTTGTTGAACATGTCGAGAGTGAGGAACGTGTCGCAGTATGTTGAAGTCGAGACTCGTCGAAGTTGTGTCGAAATCAAACCCTGTCGATGTTGTCGAATTCACGTCGAGTCGAAACTTGTTGAATTTGTATCGACATCGATGACTTGCCAACTATGATGCGGATTATGCCTCCTTCCTCAAGAAACAATGGACCCCATTGTTTGCTCACAAAGTGGAGAAAACTTGTCAGTCACTTTAGTAGCAGAGTACCACTTTCCTTGAGATGGGAGTTGGCCGAATTTGGAAACCTCAAACAAGGGAATTGTGTTCGTCCTTGTAAGGCGTACTCATCGTCCCACAATGGTGTTGCAAGGAAGAGGCTCCTTAACTTCTATATGGATGTCTTCGGGTGTTGTTGTTGATAAGTCATTCTATTCCAACAAGGGTACATGGTATGGTCGAAGTAGATCCACGTTGAAAACTGGATGCAAACCTAGGCAAGCAGGAATGTCGAGCTGGAAATTGTTTTCACCAATCTGTCAAAGAATATTGTACGGACTATATCGCAAAGGCTTGAGCATCTTGAAAGGACTAATGAAGCGCTCCTTCTTAATATGTAGCTAGACCTTATCCCCAATTTGGAATGTATGAGGAATATGATGCTTGTCGTGTCGGGCCTTAGCTTTCTCGTTTGTTCTATGCAACATATCCTGTGCTTGTCATTGAATGTCGCAAATTTGTTCTCGAAATTTGAATGCTTTATCAAATTCTCGCTGGATGTGGTCGGTGTCGACATTCAGCTCTGTCGAGGAGCGGATCATGTCGATAGGTGCTGAGGGTTGAAATCCGTAACAGACTTCAAATGGACTCTTGTCTGTAGAGCTGTGTTGAGCACGATTGTAACTGTGATGAATGTATGAAAGACTATCATCCCATGTGCATTGATGTTGGTGATTGTACATGCGAAGCAGTTGCACTACCAAGCGATTCACAAATTTCGTATGTCTGTCGGTCTAAGGATGGAAAGATGTCGACAATGAGAGTTGTGTGTCTAGATATTTCCAGAGGGTCTTCCAAAAGATGTTGACGAATATGGCATCTTGGTCAGAAATTATGGTTGTGGGTAAACCAAAGTGTTTCCAAACATGTGTAAAAAAGAGTTGAGCGGTCTGCTGCGCTGTCGTAGTCTTCTTACATGGTATAAGAATGGCCATCTTGGAAAATCGGTGGAATAGTACTAATATCGCTTCATGCTGATGTTTGGTAGTAGGATAACCCATCAAGTAGTCCATATAAATAGATTCCCATGGTCGACTAGGAATTGGTAGAGGTGTGTACAATCCCTGTCATCAATTAGGTGGCTTAGCAATGGAACAAACCACGCATGATCAAATATACTTGTTAATGTTAGATTTAAGTGTAGGCTAGAAGAAATACTTCTATAGAATAGAAAGTGTCTTTGCTACTCCAAGGTGTCATGCAGTCTTGCTCTAGTGCACATCCCAGAGTTGTTGTCGGTGCTCACCAGTTGATACACAAAGTTGTCCAAGATTGTATACCAAGGTATCTTTCAGGAAATAGTCGGAGTCTGAGATCGATGATTTGTTAGTCTGAAGCTGTCGGTTGATTGCTGAGAAGTCAATGTCGTCCTCGTACAACTTTTTCCAAGTGGTCATGTTGTATCCCTGCATACTCATCACTGTCAAAAGGAGAGTAATGTGTGGTCGACTGAGGCAACAGGCGACAGTGTTAGCTTTACCTTTCCAATACTTAATCACCAATTGGAATTGTTGTATGTAATTAATCCACTTGATTTGTCGGTTTTTCTGTAACTTTCATTGTGTCGGAGTGAACTCTAGAGGCTTGTGATCAGTGAGGATGACCGTTTCCTTACCAAGGATGTAATACCTCCATTGCTTGAGAGCTTTCACAATGGCGTATAGTTCTTTTTTGTACGTCGAGTAAATTCTAACTGTGTCCTTAAAAGTCTCAGAATGAAAAGCGACTCGGTGACCACACTGAGTGATCACTGCACCCAAGACATAGTCCGATGCGCCTGTCTCAATCTCAAAGGGATAATGCAAATCAAGTAACACAAGTACTGGTGCAGTGCAGAGCCTGTGTTTGAGCTGTTCAAAAGCTGCTTGTTGTGTTTCTTTCCATTGGAAGACAATTTTCCCATTTCCCTTCGTCAACCGATTCAAGGGCTAGGCTATGTGACTGAAACCTAATATGAACCGTTGATAGAAATTCGCCAAACCAAGAACACTTCTTAGTTCTTGAATGCTTCTAGGAATGGGTCAATCTTTGAGGGTTTGTACGTTTTCTGGGTCGACGTGAATGCCTGTAGAGTCAATTACATACCCTAAATATTTGATGCTAGTCATCACAAAAGAGCACTTGTACATGTTCAGATAGAGTCGATGTTGCTTGAGAGTGTCGAGGACTTGTCAAAGATGTCCGACATGTTCTTCCCATAATCGACTGAAAATCAATATGTTTTCAAGATAGACAATGACCCATTTGCCGATGAAAGGTCGAAGAAGGTTATCCATATGTTGCATGAAGGTCACAGGTGCATTAGTTAAGCCAAATGGCATGACTAACCATTCAAACAATCCTTCCTTGGTCTTGAAAGCAGTTTTCCACACATCTGAGGGCTCGATTGGAATCTGATGGTATCCCGACTTGAGGTCAAGCTTAGTAAAGAATTTAGCACCTTTCAGAAAGTCGATGAGCTCATCTATCCACGGTAGAGGGTACTGATTCTTCACCGATATTTTGTTGAGAGCTCTGTAGTCAATGCACATGCGCTAAGTCCCATCTTTCTTCAGAACTAGGACGACTAGACTTCCATAAGGAGAGGAGTTGGGGCGGAGATGACCTTTGTCGATTAATTATTGGATTTGTCTGCGAATCTCTTCATTTTTGACAATGTATCTTCTGTAAATAGATGTGTTAGGCAAAGAAGAACCAGGAGCAAGTTCAATGGATTGTTTTACCTGACAATGTTGAGGTACTCCATCTGGATCTTGAAATAGGTTCTGGTACTAATCAAGAATATGATCAACTTGTTGGTTCTGTCGAGAGCTGTATTCGTCGGTGACTCGACTCGTTGCTGTAGTATTCTTAGAATGTTGTGGCTTGATCATGATTAATGTGAACTTCTAAGCATGATTGATGAGCTTCTTTGTCTGTTTGGAAGATATCAATGCAACCATTGGTGTAGGTTGACTCTCTGGTATGTTGAACCATCGATTTCTTATTCTTACAATCACCTTCTGAGGCCGTGACTGATAACTTCCATGTCTATCCCAGAGGTAAGGTTTCCCAAATAGGGCGTCGGCTATAGAGAGTTGTGCCACTTCACAGAGTTCTTCATCTTCAAAAGGATTTATGAAACAGGCGAGTTTCCATTGTCAAGTGATCCATAGTTCTTATCCACAATTCATCCAACCGATGTTGTAAGGATGAGGATGCGAAGTGGTAACAAGACCTAGTTTCTTCACGAGATCTTTGAAAACGAGGTTCTTTTGGCTCTCATTGTCCACAATCAGATGTAATGGGTTTCTCTGGACCCATACCCATGTATGGAACAGGAATTCTCATTCCTCCTCATCGATGATAGTCTAGGCATTGGAGTGGTCAAGGTCAAAAGGGTCATCGCGTGTGGATCAGATTCTTCCACCATCTTGTCGAACGCGATGGAGGTCGACACTTTCATTAGAAATGCATTTCGATCTTTGTATTCTAATGTATCATGCCAAGATGAGTGGTGGTAATCACACCATTTTCTGGTCGGTGGTTGTTTGCTACATTCCCTCTTGTGAAAAGGCTTCTTACCATTGTCAGGCTTTGGCGATGTCCGCTGAGAAGATTTTGACTTGTCGAAGTCGGCTGGTGCCTTCTTGTTCGGTGGTCATCCTGATGTCATCTTTGTTGTGAAACATGCTTTTCCTTTTTGCTGGTTTCCAGTTTGCTGGTGTATTGGAAAGCATCCGCAAGCATATTGACAGTCAGAAATTTGATCTCCTCCTGAATGTACTGAGACAATCCGCTGGTGTACTTCAGAACAAGCAATTTATCTTCTTCTTGGACACCAAGTCTTGCCATGAGTCAGTAGAACTCGTCGGTGTAACTCTGCACTGATTGGTCTTTCCATTTTCTCAGCTGCTACCACTTGTTATACTATTGCTCGAGGTATTTTGACGGGTAAAATTCCTTTCAGTTGTGTTCGAAGAATTTATCCCATGTGTCGATTAGGTCTCCACTTTTCTCCATCTTTATCGAGAGGTTCTCCCACCAGCAGTGCACGGAGGTTGACATCTTTAAGGACACAATAGTGACTTTTTCATCTTCGGAGATTTGATTTACAACGTAATAGGATTCCAATTGTTGCACCCAATTATCAACGGATTGCACATCAATCTTACCTTCAATATTTGGTATGTTCAGATTCATTTGCACTTTGAAGGGATGATTTTATCGGAGTGACTTGTCATCAACGATATTCTGGATGTCGAAGCAAATCGCAAGAGAATCTCATTGAACTAGGCGAACATTTCAGTCCATTGTTGAGCCAGAGCTTGCTCAATAAGCTATGTTGTCTCGTCGACTGCATGTCTATCGTCTGTTTCTTTTGTCATATCTAGAGATCGTGTCTACTTGGATTGCTGAGATTGTGAGCGAGTTTGAACCGGCATAAGTCGGGTAACTTCGAGAGAAGTGTATACGCAGAACTTAAGCATGAACAAAACTGTTTTCTCTGATACCAATGATCTGGGTCGTGTCCAGGAAGCATGAGGGGGACAACAGTTCGACTGAATGAGTCAGCTCTATTATGGCAGAATCTTAATAAATGGAATGAGAAAAAGCAGGATTACACAACACAGATAAACACAAATACGCACAGACAATATGTAGGAATGCGAACTGTTCTTAGATTACTTGAAAATAGATCAAAACTGATTGATTTTGTCGTATGTTACAATATTATACATGCTTATATAGAATTTTGAGACGCTTGGGTTCCTACCCGTTACGTTCAGTTACAAAGAAGAAGTTAGAACGGTTCAATAGTTACAGTCGACTGGAAGACAGAGAGACAGTCTGTCGAAGTTCGACAGTCACTGATCGCATGTCGACGCTGCTTGTCGATGCCGCAAACTGTGAGGTTGTTGAACATGTCGAGAGTGCAGAACGTGTCACAGTATTTTGAAGTCGAGACTCGTCATAGTTGTGTCAAAATTGAACCATGTCAAAGTTGTCGAAGTGATGTCGAGTCGAAACTTGTCGAAGTTGTATCGACATCGATGAGTTTCCGACTATGATGCGGATCACTAGAATCTTTAGAAAACAACATTTCATGGTTTCACATCTTCATCCCTATCTATAGAGGTTAAGTTTAGACAAGCCCCTTACTTAGCTCAACTTTGACTTTCTAGGATAGTTTAGGAATGTGTGTGTTAATATCATGTTATTTCAAGCAATTAATATGTTACTATTTATGCTAAATTTTTCCGAGAATTATGCATGAAGAAGCATAGCAGGAAAATGAAGAATCCTCAAACTGTTTAGGTGGTTGGTCAGTTTGTAGATTTAATGCTTGGGAATGTTTTCACTACCAAGTATATTGATCCTAGAGGACCCATTCGGTTTATGTTTATATTAACAACATCTGTATCATGAATATCCTAATCTATTTAGGGGATTTGATCAATGTTATGACTAGGGATAATATGGAGAACATTAATTTGTTAAATTTGTGACCCATTCCTATAATTCTCTAGCTAGTTGATTGATCCACTATCAAATCTAAGGGTATTTTAGAGAATATTGTGATCTTTGTGGATTCCTGGGAGCATATAACATATTTTATGGTCTTACAACCAAATTATAACCTAAGGGGCTATCCATTAATCCTAGAAAGACCATGGTTTGCCACTATTGATTCCTACATAAGTTGTATATTTGAGGACATAAAAATTACCTAAGAAACTCACGTTGTGTCCCCCTACCAAGCCTAGCAACAATAATGACACACCTCTCTAGGTGGGAATTAAGGATGGTGATGAATATGATGCTTCAAAAATACTTAACCTATACCAATTAAACTTATCTAAGGAAGAAATTGAGAATGACATGATCAACAACTTTATTGTGGACCTCGGTTCATTTTGGAGGTCAACCTTTACATTCTTTAGTTACATCTTGGATCAAAATATCTAGGAGAATATTTTAATGGTTTCTCTCTCCTTATAGTTACATTATTTGTTCTATCCATCTTATTCCATGGAATAAAACTATAGCCAACCTATGGAACTCAACCGAGGAAAACAACTTGAACATTAACTTTGGGTTGGATTCTCTTTAGAGAGAACAATTGCTTACCTTGTTACAAGAACAAAGTAGTGCATCCACTTGGGAATAAAATGACATGAAAGGCATCCATCCCAACTTGTGTACTCATAATATTTACATGAAATATGAATCCCAACCTATTCGAAAACCTTAACATCGAATGGATCTTGCATTATAAGAAATAGTGAAAGAGGAACTATAGAACTTAATCAATGTCAATTTCATTTATCCTATCTCTGATAGTTAATGGCGTCACCATAATAATAGCTTTTATGAATAATTGGAAGTGGTGAATTTGTATTGATTATAATAAACTTAATAAATCCACTTTAAATGAACATTTCCACTACCTTTTATAGATCAACTTCTAGATAAATCATAAGGAAAATGTATTTCTCCTTCCTCAATGGGTTCAGTGGGAATAAGCAAATCTGAATTGCTCTCAAAGATAAGGAGAAAAACCACTTTAAATTGTCCTTGGAGAACCATTTTTTTATCAAAGTATTGAGTTTCAATATTTGTAATTATCTTTCTACCTAGTGGACCCCATTGATATTGAGGTAATATATATGCTTCGTATACCCTAAAATTCATAAAGGTGTGCATAGTTTTTTAGTACATGTTGACTATTATCGTAGATTCATTAATGTTTTTATTGAACCAACATATCCCTTATTTTATTTTCTCCAATGAGATGTGGAATTTTGTTGACTAACCAGTGTCAAAAATATTTGCAAGGCCTAAAATAAAATTTAACAATAACACTAGTTTCGAGAGGACAAATTGGTTCTTACCATTTAACATATCAATGGTTGCTTCAAGAATGGCCATAGGGTAAGTAACTCATAAAACAAAAAGGAGGAACAAAACCCCTATTCCATTTATTTCATTTGTAAAAATCTTGATTCCGCATAACTAAATTACAAAGTGACTAAAAAAAGAATTTATTTCCACAATAGAAGCTATTAATAAATTCCATCACTACATTACTCAGTATCCTATTTTCATTCATACTGATCATTTTGGTATTAGGAATCTAATGAAAAATGTATTACTAATGGTATAATGACTATGTGTTTACTACTATTAAAAGAGTTTGACATCACCATCCTTGATAAACCAGGGAAGGATAATGTTGTGGCTGACTTACTTTTTAGGCTTACTAATGATGGGGAAACTACCCTTGTCAAAGATTTTTTCCTTGATGAGAATTTGTTTTCACTATCTACTAATAATTAGTGGTTTGTATATATTTCTGATTCTTTTGTTGTAGGGAAGCTTTTGACACATCTCTCACCGAAATAAAGACAATATTATCAATCATAATACCATGTATTCTTGGTTTCAAGGGTACCCCTTTCACGCAAGGATAGATCTTGTCATTCAATATTGTGTTTGAGAAGACACGATTTATGTTATTTTAAAGGATTGTCATGATGAGTCATGCGGTGGGAACTTTGCTGACAAAAGAATTGCACATAAGGTGTTGCAGTTAGGCTATTATTGGCCTAATGTTTTTTTATATGTTAAGTTGTACACGATAAATTGTGATAGTTTCCAAAAAATGGGACAACCTACTAAGTCAACGAGATGCCTCTTCAGACTCAACTTATGGTGATCCCCTTAGAGAAATGGGCTCAATATTTTGTAAGTCCTGTTAATGCTCCATCACAACAAAAGACTCATTTCTTAGTTTGTATTGACTATGCCACCAAATGGGTTGAAGTTAAAGCACTCTCAAGAGATACATAACAAGCAATAGTAGATTTTCTCTATGAGGATAACTTTGTCTACTATGGTGTGCCATGAGAAATTGTTACAGATCAAAGATCCTAGTTTACCTCCAAACTCATTTCAGTTCTTACTAATCAATAATAGATTCAACATAAACATGTACAACATGTCATCCATAAGCAAATGACCAAGTATAAGTCACAAATTGATTTTTGGAATCCATATTGACCAATATTATGCAAATCCATTGCAAATATTGGACCAAAAATATTCCAAAAGATCTTTTTTCTTATAGGACCACCTGACATAACACCATTGGGATCACTCCTTATGAGATTTTGTATCGGTAAGAATGTTATGTTTACTATTAAGTTTGAATTTTAAACACTAATAACTTCATTGTAAGTAGGACTAGATCTTTCAAAAACCCAAAAAAACTTCCTGGTGCAAATTAATGAGACAAATGGAATTCACTAGGTTTCCTTACAACACATTTCAATTGTTCAATAGAAAATAAACAAAGTGGCATGAAAATTTCATCAAGAAAAAGAAGTTTTAGGCAGTTGATTATGCCCTTTTGTATGACTCCAGGTTGAAAGATTTTAAAGGTAATATTTGTACTTGATAGTTGGGCCCATATGATATTGACATATTTTATGACAATGGTTCTGCCAAGATACAAACAATTTTCGAAGCTCAAATACCACTCAAGGATAATGGCCATCGCCAGTGATTACATCAAAAACCATTATCCAAGGATTCCTTTCTTCTAGATATTTCTACACACCCTAATTTAGAATGCTTAGATATAGTGTCTATGCCACTAGTTCCCATCCCTAAGTTACATTTTCAAGTCCAACAAAAGAATATTTTTCATTTTATCCTAACCTCCTTTTGTTGTAGGTTGTACTAAAATTTTTTGTTGTAGAATTACTACATATTTTAGGTCCTTCATGTTTGCTGCAAAACCATTTCAAGTGCAACAATCTATAGATCCTTTTTTCTACATCACCACCACCATAATCCCACACTCATAATTCTATCATCTCTTGCCATTCCATTAACTACATATCCATCATCAATCTTAACCATTCCATCCATTTCCTTACTTTATTTCTGCAAGTCTATTAATTTAGAACTTTTGATAATATTCTTTTGCTTCAAATCCTAATAATTCTACTTTGATCATCAATTGCTATAGATCTTATTGTTGATGATATCACCACTGATTGTTGTAGATCCACCTGATTACACTATCATAGTCAATTTCTATAGATCTACTTCTTTATATTTTTATTTTCGAGTGCTACTGATTCACCTGTATGTGTTGGACTTGATGCCACTATGATCATGTGATCCTATTCACAACCACTCCATCACAACTTCATGTGTGTCATGTATCTTCCACCTCTACTCATCATTATTTCCAAATCTCACATAGGATACAAGGTGTGATTTCTTCTTTAATGTCTCGTAATTGAATTTAATCCCACAATCACATTCTTGTACTTTCCAAATCCATCTCATATGTCAAGGGTGGCATGATGAACTAGTTAGGGGGGCATAAGAATGATTATCATTATAACACCAGTGTCTTCCACCTTTACCCAGCTTATCTGCCATTATTATTTTCCTTTTATAGATTCATTGGATCCTTCACCATAAATTTTCTATCCAACACCTTGTCTACCATATTCCCTATCATATTTTGGTTGACCTTCATTCCCATACACCCTTGTTTGAAAAAAAAAGGTCTAGAATTGCTACACCTATTCTATTATAGTGGACACAACTCTATGATGCTACTCATTTGTTTCTTGCGTATCAGGTGGTGAAAAGTTATACTATGGCTAGATCAATTATATGCTACAAGAAATTAATTTTGGATCAACCTTTTAGTAACCCCAAAGTGATTTGAATTTTCCATAGTATAATGTGGATGGTATATCTGGATTGACTAGAGAGTTTTGATATGACTATAACTCTAAAATATATCCAACAATTTTTCCTATTCACTTATATATATAAGGAATATGAGTTATGATTACAGAGTCCACTGAGGCTTAGGTCATTGGGATCCCTCATACTTGTGACATGTGGTTCACACAAATGGTAATGTTGTTGCAAGCGACATAAGAAGTTTTGGAACAAAGAGAAAGGGACTAATATGGAGGTAAGGGGGTTATCCATGCATATTTTCTATGACCCTAGTTAGAAGTATCCTATTTTGTGAAAAAAAACCTTACATGTGAGAGATGAAATAGTCTTCTATTTGATTATCACTTAAAGCTTATGTCACACTTACAAAATCAAAGATTGTTGAACATCCTCTATTTCATGATGAAGTCTCTAAAACCAATGGGTCAAGGTGTGATACATATAAGGAATCCCACCTCAATATTGTTCCATCATGGTTTAATAAAATTGTTGATTATATTGGATTCTCTATTCTAGCTAGTTAGACATGGGAAGTGTTTTTATAGAGCCCCCTTCACATTCAAAAAGAAGATGCAGGGGAACCAGAAGAAGAGAATCTTGGAGATGATGTGAAATAAGAAGAGTAGGTTGAGGATAGTGCGTTGGAAGAATAATTACTAGTTAAAGGACCTATTGTAGAAGTAGATGGATATGTTGGGGGCCAGCAAGAAGGAAAACCCCTATTTCTATAAAAGGAACACACGCCATTGAAGAATTAAATGATGATGAGATATGGATAACAAAACCTACAAAAAACAAATTTGTGGATGCATAGGTTCCTTTCCTAATAATAGATGAACAACATGAGTCTACTTGGAGCAAAAAGAAAAAACCATCAATGTTTCTAAAATATGCAAGAAAAAGGAGAACAAAGTCCATAGTCACTAAAGAAGATTCTATAGTAGCAAGCCCACAAATCATTATTGGTATTACAAAAGAACACATAGTAAGATATTCGGTTGTTGTCACACAAGAACCGACAACATAACCAAAAGTGACCATGTTAAAGGTTGTTCAAAAAGCATAGATGATATCACATAAGAACCAATGTTAATAAAACCTATTGTTACTACACAAGAACCAACAACATAATCACCTACTTCTACCACACAAGAACCAACAATAGAAGATGAAATTGAAGGGATATTTTTTCAATGATCATATGGAAGATTTCTTGAAAGTATATCTCATCACCTTCTGTATTAAATGCAAAAATAAGCTAATATGCAAGCACTAGACAAGACAACCATATAGAAAAATTTCATCCTTATTCCTAGAAAGCTACATTTTAGGCCCTTTGATAACTCTCTTTTGAAAAAAAATCAATTATTAAGAAAGAAAAACAAGAGGCTAAGGTAGAAAATAACCTTTGTTAGGAGAAAGTTAAGGAACCTTGCACCTCCTACAGGGCTAGCACACTTATCCAAGCCCTAAAAGAGAGTGTTTGGGAACCTTTTGATTTGCATTAAGGTGACCAAACAAGGGAAAAAATTACTACAAAAGTGATTGTGATGGAAGATATTTCCATGGAATTGGTTGCTATAGAAGCTAAAGAACTGGACACTACCACAAAATTGGATATTGCTATGGAAGTTGAATGTATAAGTAATTCTATTGAAGGAATGAATACTATTATTGAAACTAAAAATATGGGTATGCAATGGAGGTTGATCATGGTAGTACTATAGAAATTATTGTCGATATTATTTATGACATTGTATCTAAAGTTGTTCCTATTGATGAGAGTGTTGATAATGTTGAGAAAACCAATGGTGAGTTTGTTTTAGAATTTGTGAATCAGATAGAATCATTCCTAAATTCCTTTTATGAATCAAATAAAATCATTCCTAAATTCTTTTTGTGAATCAGATAAAATCATTCCTAAATTATTGTGTGAATTGTATTTTCTTGAACTTTCCCTACCTAGTGAAAGGATATGGAATCAAAATCCCTTCATTGATGATGTACAACCTAGAGAATTCATCTTATGTCTATAATCAGGTCCAATGGGTCCTTACACAACATATTGTAGACAAGAATCAACAATATGTTCACCTGTGGGTTCAAGCTGAATATGGGAGAGCATTAACCATTATGGTTATGCACTTGAGGTGGAATGTGTCATTACCAAGGTGACTCTTTCTCCTTTAAAATCAGGAATAGGCCATTTACCAAAATATGCATCAGATTAATTATAGAGGAATGGAATCCATGTATGAATGCCAATGCAGATGGGCATTATTGGATGGAGCATAATGAGAAATGGAAAATTTTGGACACACCAACTTTGTAGAAGACCTACATCGAGTAGAGAGATATGTATAGTGCATCACTGAGTATAATGAAAAATGGATTGGACTTAGATTCTACTTTCATATGATCTATTGTGCATCATCCATATATGATCCACTATACAAATGGAGTCCATGGAAGGAAAATCATTTATGGCAAGAAATTGAGAGAAAGGTTGTGTTAATGTCTAAATTTCACACACATGTAACATTTTGGCTAATATTTTAGTAAGGTGTCATAAACATATAGCATGCATCCCACAGAAGACATCCTCATCAAATCCAGAAAACAACATGAGTCCAAAAATACCAAAATACAATCAAAATAATATAGCATGCATCAAGTCATGATAGTCCACGCTACAACATGTATTATCTATTCTATGCCTGCACTATACTAGCACCAATTTTCCTTCAAAATCCATGTGACTGTAAAAAACGGTAGGATCTCAACCACCATCCACGCATTGAAGGCTCATGAATTCTCCCTCACTAACTAAAATTTGAATTTATCTCTTTAAGCATTGAATAACCCCCTTTGTGTACTTTGGATCTAGTTAATGAGGTGATGGGGTTCACATTTGGATATAGATGTTTCTTGGCCACCTCTTGGCCTATAAAAGGAATCCATGGGCATGCATATAATAAGATCAATCTAGAGAAAGGCTATGTTGCTGAATTGTGTTGGAACTTCTTCCACCTATTCCCATACCTACTATCATCCTTCAAGCTCCCTTGCCACATTTCTCTAAGGGGAAAGTGTTTCTCCCATTTGTTCTTTCAAGTTATGAATCATCTAGTGTGGAGAAAAAGGACCTCCCTAAGGGATATTGTTGGCTTCCCTTGAATCCAACACCTCCCAGGTGACACTTCATGTAACAATATTGGCCATTGGGAAATTTAAATTGGTTCTAGCATTTGGATCTTGTTTTGGTTTTCATATTCTCATTCCTTTTTTTGTTTCAAGTTATTTTCAATTATTTTTTCTTTCTAACAAGAACCTTGCAGGATCAATTTGGAGTCACTCACATTTGATTTTGATATCACAATACTAGGGATTATTGAAAACATAAAAGGATTTACCCCAAAGTGGGAAGTGTTGCAGTGCTTTGTGCAAAATTTCTCACAACGGGTTGGATATTACAATGAAGGGGATCCAAGGTATTCTCCTTACAATCTCAACATTTTTCATTGGGTTTCAATCAACCTTGATTTTGATTAGCTTGTGGGTTGCACATGTACGCACAATGCCTTTAGTTGGGGGAAGACGATGGGCCATGATTTTTCCATCTTTTTATCAACTATGAACCTCATTTTGATATTCCTTTTTCCACAATTTACCTTCATTATCAACATATTCTCATCCACTTTGTCTCTTTCCATGAAGTTAATATTTTAAATTAATTAATGGGATTATATTGATAATTGGTGATCATTTTAGAAGAATTTTTAACTTTGTGTCTAACCTATAGGATGAGTTATGCTAGAGAATAGGTCATTGGAAGATGTGATAGAAAACTAGAATGGTATCGACTGCAAAAAATTCCCTTTGTTGCAGAGAAAGTCATTACTATTCCAAGATAACAACTCCGCTTTGATGAATATCTAAAAGTTGTAGTTGTTGTAACTCTGTCTGAGTCGTCTTTATTACAAGTCTATTCCAAGTGGCCCTTTTCTACTTGTTAGAGTCACCATAGTTGGTCATTATAACTACCATTATTGCATACCTTAAGATACATATCCATTTTCGTAAAGAAATCTGATTGGTCACTATAGAAATGAAACACGAGAAATGACATCACATAATTGTATAGGATGCAGATCTACCACTAGAAAACATTAGGAAATTTATGACTCAATCATTTAGTTCCTCTACTTTTATATAATTTTTATATCATGAATTTTGTTAAAGAAATGAAAGGAGTATCTCTTATTCTCTAGCATATTTCCATTAAAAATTGTTGTTAATTTTTTTATGAATTTTAGCTTATAAAAGAGACATGAACCCAGTTGTAGAAGTAACATAGACAATAGAGAAAGAGACATATAGAATAATGTGCACTATGATCATTATCATATATAAACATAGCTTCTTTTATCCCATAATTTATTGAGTTGAAGCATACTCATGCGAATTGAGGTTAACCAATCAAAATTCTTCCAACACCCTACTCTGTAGAGCAAGTGCCCACTCTGAGGAAGTAGGTGTTGTGTTTCATTTCTATTTAATAGTTTAATTTATTTTATATTTTATTTTTATAAAAAGTTGTGGTAGTGTTGTAGGTACAACAGATCCCATGCTTCATTTGATCATGGGAGCCCCAATTTTTGTAAATACAAAGGCATTTAGGTAAGTTCCTTATAAAAAACGAGATTCTTAAAACCTTGTTTGTATGATCTCATACCTTTGCTTTTGGTTTGTGTAATTTTCATCTTTTCCTTTGAAAATTTCTAAATTTAGTTGTTTTCTTGATTTGCAGAAAGCTTTGAATTCTTTAAAGTATCATTTTCTTCCCGCAAATCCAAAACCCAAAACCTGCAATCCCACAATTGCGGATTGCGGGAATTGTTTGTTCTTTGTTTTTGGAATTTCGTTAACCCGCAACCCAAAATTGTGGGTTGTAGAAATATTGCGTTAATATTTTTGGAAATTTCAAACCCAAAACCCACAAATTTTGGATTTCAGATTGCAGAAATTTGTTATGTTAATAAATCACGTTGTGTGTTCCCGAAACCTGCAACCCACAAATTGCAGATTGTGGGATGCAGGAAAGTTATTTTGATTTTTAAACGTTGTTTTTGTTTCCGAAACCCGTAATTTCGGGTTGCGGATTTCAGAAACACTTTTATCCGTTGTTTTGCAATTTGCAAACCCGCAACCTGCAATCCACAATTGTGAATTGTGGATTGAGGGAATTGTCAATAAATTTTGAAAATAAAACTTGTGACTCGATCCCGCATCCCGCAGGGGGTAATCTCAGCCGTTCGTTTCCTTCGATCGTACAGTCCAGTTTTGATCTGACCAAAAATCCATAAATATATGATTTTTCCTATTTTTCTTTATCATTTTCACTGTCGGAATTTACTCTACTACGTGGATTTTACTGTGATTTTCTTACCAAGGGTCATTCTTATGAATTTTTAGTTATTTTCAGGTTGGTTTGTTGTCATTTTTGCATTTTCTATTTACGGTTTTCCTGTTTATGATTTAGTTTTGATTTTTGTTTTATTTATTTACCAGAAATTTCAAGTTTTTCCAAGGTGTCACAGAACACTCGGTCTAAGACAATCCACAGGGATTTGCTGACCAAAGACCCAAATTTTGGTATCTTCTTAGACACTAGTGAGAGGGTTACTGAAACTTATCAAATGGACTGGTCTAAAATCTATTCAATTTTTTATAATGACGATCTTTCAGACATCAAGGAAGACCGACCTGCATACGAGAAAATTAGGGCTTCTTAATTGCATGCCATTGTTTCCCGGCCCACCATCCTACCTTACACAGACCCAGTTAAATGAATTGTGGAAAATGCTAACCCTAAAGACCGGACATTCAATGATAGCACGAGGTCACAATTGACAACCTTTCACCCTGAAGTCTTCATCATAGCTTTTGCTCTTAAGCCGGTTGTGCAAACCCTTATCCCTAATTTCATACAATCCTCTAAAACTAGGTACAATTTCGACGAGATGATGAAATCATGGATGATTAAACCTAGCAGCTTTGTGCCAAAGGCTGATAACCTTTACATGATTTCTTGGTTTAAGGAGCCTTGCTCTTTACTGGCAGCCATGCTCTGGAGGCTCTTTGGCCTTCCAAACTGTTCAGTCTTCAAAGCTGAATGGGCTCCAATAGCTCATCCTATGTTAACAACAAGAGAATCCTTCCCTTGGGTGTCCATCCTATCATCAGAACTTAAAACAACTATCCAAGATTATCAAAAGGCACCTGCCCCAATAAATCCACACTTCTTCTTATTAGCTTTCATCATTGATGTCTTTTGCTCTGAGTTTCAATACCCTAACTTGGGATGGAATTGGACCCCTTCAGATCCACCAGTTCACATCTATCACTCAGCACTATGGGAGAGCAATTTTGTGCCCTTACTGTATGAGATTCGTGGCCATTTCATGGGTACCATTTACTTTAAGATATTCAAACAAGAGGCACCTGCCTTCTCAGATGATGCCAGAACCTTCATCAATATAATTGATGATTGGTATGTTTATGATTCCTTTTCATATATCAGAGTCTGGGGAAGTGACATTGTTCATCTTCTTCCCAGAATAGTGCCTGATAGATTGGTCATCCAAGAAGTCTCTTCTCAGACTGTTACTGATGGTGTATATAGAAAACTTACTAGTCCCAAGAAGAAAGGTTGGCCTAAATTTTCCTTTAAACCTTGGGCCATTGGTCATCCCAACCTGAAATTGTGTTGTAGTGCTTGGTGACGAAGAGGCTCCTTTAAAGTTGGGTTTTGCTCCCAAAAGGAAGCATGATCCTAAGAAGTTCCTTGATGCACATTTTAAACAATATCATATGAAGATGGATTATCTCCATGAATAAGTCCCATATGATTCTATCTACCAAGGAGTGAATACATTTTTTGAGGTCCTGGCTAGGGCCAAGTGTCAAGAAGAATAGCATCGGATTATGGCATATCAGAGAGAAATTAAAACTAAAGTCTACAGGAAAAGAACAATGGAGATGAATATGATTGAGCAAGTGAGGAGATAAATAACAAAAGCATATCCAGGAGGCTAATGCCCCTCTAATGCTTACTTATCCAGATGGAGATAAAGGTAAAGCTACCATGGAGAATCCTCCTCAGGTGAAAACAGCTGAACAAGTCAAAGCCTTGTTGCAGACCTCTCATCACTTCCAGCAGGAGTTAGAAAAGTTGACTTTAGTATTGGACACTCAAACAGTTGAACCTCCTAAGCTTATCATGGATATTCAAGTGACTATTGCAGCTATAGAGGTAGCTGATTATTTGATAGTAGATGAGGTCAACCCAGCTAAAAGATAGAAAATCCAGATCCCTACATCATAGGTCCTTACTGTTGATCTCATTGACAATGATGTTAATGATGGGCCCAATCCTCTAGTATCAGTGACTCAAGAAGTGACTCAAGAAGTAACTGAAGGAGTGACTGAATATTCACAAGCAGTTACAGATTTGTTAGACACTATTAAGATGGATCACCCTGTTTCTGATCAATAGGTATTGGAGGTGACTACTTCCCCTGACATCACAACTTCATCATTTTTGTTGTCATCTATTCACGATCTTTCTGCTTTGTCCCCAGGGATTATCCCACCATTTTCCATATCACAACTTTTTCATACTTTAACTTCTAGAGCCACTCCATTTTCAGACAACTCAGTTCCTTTTTCCATTCCCCCATCTATTATTGCAGAAGTCCAGTTTTCGACTGTCCCCCTGCAACTACACATATCTACTTTATCATTACCCACTGTGAGTGATCCACCCTCAATTCCCTCCTCACGATCACCTTCTAATGATGATCATGTTCCACTTTCTAAATCCTTCACTTCAATCCTTTCTCCAACCCCTGTCCCATTAGTTTCTCAGACTGTCTCTACCCCTCTGACTATTCCTCAAGTTACCATTTCTATACCTAGTCCCATGGTCACTCAAACACCTTCATTTATTTCAACAGAGAATGTTATTTCAATTACTTTGGAAATAATAACTGAATATGAAGATGATGTTGTAGTCCCCCTTAGGAATTATTTCTACAACAAAGAAAATAAAGCAGTGATCCAAAGGGGTAAGAAGAGAAGTAGGGATCAAGGTGGATTAGAAGTGGTTGTTCCAAATCAAATAATATGGACCCAGCAAACAAATGATCCCCAGACAGGAGCAATTGAGACAGTTGCAGCCTTAGGGTCATTTGCTGGTGCAAACCTTGATTCAGTCCAGACACTAAATAGGGAGTTTGATCAGAAGAAGGAGGAATTGGAAAGGCTTGAAGAGGAGCTGGTAGAGACTAAGGAAGAACATGATATTTATGTTGTTGATCTTAGGAGAATATGGGAAGACAAGTTAGATGATTTGGAGCAAAGCAATACCTCTCTTCAGGCTGAACTTCATGATGTACAAGATGAGAATTCTGCTAATACACAAAAGATAGCGTTACTGGAAAAGAAATGTGAGGATGCAACTGCAAGTGCAGCCTCTTCTAATTTATCTAAGTTCTCACCCCAGGAATTTAAGTATTTGTCCCCCCAAGTCAATGAAGAACATCATAAGTTACTGGAGAATTTATTTTGCACTTTAGATGAGATTAGGGAAACTCACATGACTTTCGGTAACATGTATGGTGATCTTGAAGGGCAGAAAGCCAAAAGGTTGCAAGCTTCTCAGGCAAGTCAGAACATTAGTGAGTGGAAGAGGTATATCAAGAGCATACCAGAAGACATCCCCATTCTTAACAGCTTTCAATTCAAGAAAATCAGAGCTGCATTGAACACTTGGCTTGAAATTAATGAGTCAATGGAAGACATTCTTAAGAAATCATAGGCTATGTGTAGCAGGCAATGGTATGTAGCAGATAACATCTTGGAATTGCTACAGTTCTCATCCTTGGAGCTCATTGAAGATGCCTTCTCACCTAAGTTGATGGTTGAGCAAGTCAAGCGCAGGTGTGAGTAGGCTAAGGAGAAAATTCAGTGCCTTGATGAGGTCAAGATTGATGATGTGGAACAATTAATAAGGAAACCGGTCACCTTGGAAGAAAAAATCCACATTTACATATATATTTGGCATAAGTTAGCTAAGAATGAGATGGAGACATTCGAATGTAATGCCCAGCTGGGGCTTGAGTCAGCTAACTATCTGAATGTGGATGGGTTGTTAGAGATTTGGGACAAATGGCAAGCTTTTCTAGGCCATTAGTTTAGTTTTGATTTTGTAATCCCGGTTTGTGGGAATTTACTGCTTGTATTATTATTTTGTAACTCTTATTTAAATAGATGATCTCTTGTAGAGAGGGATGATGGAATTTGGAGGACAAAATCTACACGAGAGACTGGAGATGCTCTGTTTTGATACAAGCTTGTAATTTCTTACAGACCATCATTAATTATAGTAAAGTTATTCCCAGATTTTCTTTTGTCTATTCATTAAGTTTATTTGATGAATGTTGATTTCACTCCATATTGCTTATCAAATGTTGTTTAAGTCTTTTGCAATTTATTAAGCACAGTGATCTATAGTTCTGGTTTATCTTTGCTAATGATCTGTGTGTTCATGAAGTTTTAAGAGAGTTTATTCAATTAAAACTTTTATCGAATTTTGCAAATGGTTTTCTCAGTAAATCATAATTCATGTTAATTTTTCAATTAACATATTAGTTACAGGTTAAATATTGAATGCATAACAACCCTCAATTTGCTATTGGTTAATTTTAATTAATTAATTGTATCTTGGGAAGTTAAGTCATTGATCTCTTTCACATTTCTGTTTAATTGATGAATGTCCTTATCTATTTACACATCAAGCTAACCTGCACCTATCTCAAGATAGCCTCTTAGAGTATATCTAACCTAGTTTAGATTCTGTTAAGTAGATTTGTGTTCATAGACCTTTTTAAACTTTGTTTTCTTCATTGAAAACTGATCCCTTGGATAAAAAATTACCAACTCGTAGAGTGCCAGCGGAGGCCGAATATCTATGGGAGATTACTATACCAAACAGGATGGGGATATAACTTTCCTTGCGTAGGATCTTTTGAAGCCTTTCAGTCTAGGTTTCCCCCCTCTGTTGGGATCCTTGGAACCCATTCCAACACCTTGCATCTACCCTGCACATCTAAGGCCTCAATAGGTAGAAAATAATACCTATGGATAGGTAGAACTTCTCGTGGACTATGAATTGGTTCCTTATTCCCCAATCCAAGAAAGAAGTAAATGTCAAGTGGACACTAACATCCTCCTAGACCTAGTTCATACACAAGCAAACAAGATATGGCAGAAACAAAGGATATAAATGACATACCTCACTTTCGATGGTTGTCCTTACTACTCCTTGGTTGATCCAGCTCCTAGCCTTGAGATATGGGCTTATGGACCTGTTCAGAAACACAAGGCAAAATTTCCCCAAATAAACAAGTGCATAAGCAAAGATTTAACTATCAAAACATAGAAAATTTCATACATTCACCATGAAAGACATGAACTTGGGAAAAATAAGCCAAGTTTGTATTGAATGTAAATCCATAAAGAAGTACATCACAAGTTATAACTGACTTACCAGCAACATCTCCTTCAAGATCTCCTTCCAGACCCCTTGAGAATCAAACTAGCATAAGGATGGCATCTACAATCATTTTTTCCATGTCTCAAATCCAAAGACTGAGCTCAATTTATGGGATTAGGGAGGCCAAACTACTTGGAGGAATGATTGGATCAAGGGAGGATATCTTGGATCATGAGATATTAGGGTTACTTAGAATGGAGGAGGGAGTGATACTCGAATGATAGGTTTATCCCTTCAAAATATCATCCTAAATCTTGCTTCTTGATTCATGCCACGTGGTCGAGGTAAAATTATCGCTACCCGAAGGAAGGCCACAAAGGGATAAAAAGTGGAATTATCACTCCCCTAACACTGGCTTCTTGGAACTATCCCTCCCTGAACAAGGGGAGGAGGCGATAATTTCCCTCCAAGGCTTAATCTAGGGTTTAGGAGAGTGTCTTTCGACCCCCAAATGATAGGATTATGTCCCAAATTGGTCTAGGGAGTGAACTAACCACATGATGGAAGGTCCAAACACCCTTAGGGAGCATAAAAACCATGATTCTCACGGTGATGAAGCATGAAAACCAATCATGACACATGAATGCGAAAATTTGAGGTGTAACAGATGGCCCCTAAATTGTGAGTTCAAAAGGGATTTGATGGTCGAAACAATTTACCAAGATAAAGGTGCAAAGGGTACTGGAAAAAGAGATCTAGACGAACACTACAAACCAAGATTAAATAGTATATAAATACCATTCCTGAGATAGACATACCCATAATTGGAACAAATTGACTCAAGGCATGGTTGTTGACCAATACATTGCATATCTATGAAAGTATTGACTTAGGATACGACCACCGACATACAATATGGATCGGGATTTACGTTACTTGAATAGATCATGGCCACAAAAGTACAAAGTGGATCTACAATATAATAATGAGATAGCCTAGACCAATACAAAGTGGGTCTGTGTGATAGTATACATATCAGTACCATCATGATGTACATACTCGAACCTACTTAAAAATATCCATCGCAACCTACGTAAAGTACATAACAAAGTTTTTGAGGGTCTTCATATCAATCCCGAAATGGTATGATTCTAAACATGAGAATAGATGTCTTGAAGTTGAACATGGTAGAAACAACTTGATTACTGGTCATTGATGTAAACCATTAACAAGTGTGAGGGAAATCACCAATGATGAAAATGACTCCCAAGGTAGCCTAGTACATTCCAACGAATGCGAGTAAATGAGTTGATTTCAAAAACTTGTGGAATCATTCGATTAGAGGCCAATGATGTAAACCTAGAGTCGAAAGCAAGGAAACCTACCATTGAGGCATGCATGTCCCAAGGTACTAATTGGTTTCTAAGTCTAATTTCTAGATGATGTATTGAATTTGATAGTGTTGATGTATATGTAACTTCGGAATGTATTTCACCTATGTATATTATACTGCTATAGAGATGTGTTATTCCTCTATAAGGAAGTGTCTTCATTTGTATTAACAAGTGTCGCAAGTGTCGTAACTTGTCGATGGGTTATTAGACCACCATGTGTGGGGTTAGCCCTGATTAAGTTAACCATGGGTTATTAGGCTAAGCTAGACAAGTCGGCCCCATTAGTTTATTGGGCAGGACAAGACAAGTATAAATAGAGATCGGGAGATCTCTATTTGGATATCTCATTATTCACTTGTACATCACTCGAAAAGTGGCGCACTAGTTGAGGAGGAGGAGGAGATGCTAGTAGAAGACTATCTCTTGTACTTTGGTTGTACCTTGGTTGTATTATTGCTCTATCTATCTCTGAGAAAGTTGTGGGGTTTTTCACCTTAGGGTTTTCCCCACAGAAACTCTGTGTGTCTATTGTCTCTTATGTTTGCCTCTTGTTGTGATTGACATGCTTGATATGATTGATATGTTGTACATGTTATTCTCTCAGTAAAGATGCTAGAGTATATTGAATTAAAGCTCAAAAATTAACATGGTATCAGAGCTTCCCTGAGAAGAAGACATTGTGCAGTGGTGAAAATTAGGGTTTCTTGTTTATTGGGTTTCTCTCCACAGATTTTGGAAACACACTAAGGTAGATTGACTCTACTCATTAAGGAGAATCTATCTATCCAATCAGAATTCAATTATGAGCACTTTCGGTTTTGTCCCTAAAAATTAGGGTTTCCACAAAAATAGTAATTTCTGAAATCTGAAGACATAGCTGGAAGCTCCTTGGAAAAATAGAAGTTTAGAGATTTGGATCGATATTTTTGGTTGGGTGAAGCTTCGGGAAACTCAAACCCTAATTCAGGGTCCTCCCTTGTGAATCCAGGAAGACTAAAAGGAATTTCTGAAGGGTGAAAATTTGCAGATCTCAAATTCTGAATAGACCAGGCTGATCAGCTCATCAAGGCGCATCTTTCTATCCTTTCAGAAAGTTGAAATTCACATTTTGAATTTTTAGGGTTTCTCTGACAAACCCTAATCCGGGACCAAATCCAGTTTTCAGCAAATCAAGTGGTTAGACCTAAATATTTTCTATTTCCATTTGAAGTACTCTTTAAAGATGTCTCACCACACCAAGCTTGAGGATAAGCTTGAAGGGGCTGGTAACTTCCGAGCATGGAAGTATAGGATTGGGTTAATCCTGGAAGAAAATGAGTTGGACACTTATATAAGTGAAGAGGTCCCTATCCCAGAGGGAGAAGAGGCTAAGGCTCTTCACAAAAGGAACTTGGCCAAGGAAAAGAGGGTTATTGCTGATTCTATCAAGGACCATCTCAGCCCACATGTGTCATCTCTGAAGACACCCAAGGAGATGTTTGATTCCCTTACCAAGCTATTTGAAGGGAAGAACATAAATCGGAAGATGACCATGCAGAACTAATTGAAAGGGTTAAAGCTTCAGAATGGAGAGACCATTCAATCCTATTTCTCTAAGGTCTCTCAGATCAAGGAACAGCTTGAAGTTGTGGATGAACTTGTGGACAATGGTGAAGTTGTCATGACCACACTAAATGGCCTACCCAGAACATCGGACTCCTTTATCCAAGGAATCTGTGCAAGGAAGAAGTTGATATCCTTCAGTAAGCTGCGGGAGGAATGCTCTCAAGAAGAAGCTAGGCTTGTGGCCCAAGAAGAAAAGATGGGAAATAAATATCAAGCTCTCACTGCTCACACCAAGAAGGGAAGCAAGTTCAAGGGGGAGCATTCTCATTCTAAGAAACCTTCTCACCACTTTAAAAATAGGAAACATACAAGATGTTTCACATGTAATGAGAAAAGGCACTTTGCCTCAGATTGTCCCAAGAACAAGAAGGACAACAACAACAACTTCAACAAAAAGAAGAAGGGCAACAAAAGAAAATATCATGGTCATGCTGCTGAGGATGATGAACCTCCCAAGAAGAAGGCCAGATCAGAAAGTGATGATTCATCAAGCGAATATGAATATGTTTTAATATTTGCTCTCATAGGTACTCTCTCCCATGGATGTAATGATTGGCTTATTGATAGTGGGGCTTCCAAACACATGACTAGATTCAAAGAATCTTTTGTAAACCTATCTGAACATGAGTCACCCCATAAGGTGAAACTTGGGGATGACTACCAATATCCTATCAAAGGAAGTGGTGAAGCCTCCTACAATCTAGACTCTAGGAAGTCTTTGAAGATGAAAGAAGTTCTATATGTACCTGGGCTAAAGAAGAATCTACTCTTCATATCTGCACTGGATGCAAAAGGTATGAGGGTTGTATTTATAGATGGCCAAGTACTTATGTGGCCAAAAGGTAAGACCATAGATGATGCCATAGTGATTGGAGAGCGAGAGGGAGGGTTGTACAAGCTGAAGGGATAACCTGAACATGCCATGGTACATGAATCCATCGAGCCCAGTGAACTTTGGAATAGAAGGCTTGCTCATGTGCACTATAGAGCACTACCAATTGCAAGCAAAGCTATAGAGGGTCTTCCTGAAATTAAGACCAAGCATGAAGGTGTTTGCAAAAGATGTGCAAAAGGAAAGAACATAAAGAAGGCATTTCCAAGCACTGAAAGCAAGGCAAAAGGAATCTTGAAAATTATCCACTCTGATATATGAGGACCGATGTCTTCCAATTCTTTGAGTGGGTATGTTTACTATGTCTCTTTCCTTGATGACTTCTCCATGAAAACTTGGGTTTACTTCTTGAAGAACAAGGATTAAGTGTTTGATAAGTTCAAGGAATTCAAAGCCTTGATGGAAAACCAAACTTATAAGAAGATAAAAACATTCAGATCTGACAATGGCAGAGAATTCACTTCAGGAGAATTCAAGAAGCTATACAGTGATTTAGGGATTAAGAGGGAGTTGACTGCTCCCTACAATCCACAACAAAATGGAGTTGCAGAAAGGAAGAATCGAACAATCATTGAAGCAAAACAGGCAATGCTGCATGACCAGGATATGCCTATGCATATATGGGTAGAAGCAGCTTGGACAACTGTATATGTGCAGAACATAACACCACACAAGATATTGGACAACAAGACACCAGAAGAGGTCTTCTGTGGTAAGAAACCCAAAGTCATCCATCTCAGAATATTTGGTTGTTTAGTATATACTCATGTCCCAAAGGAAAAGAGGACAAAGCTAGATCCTTCAGGAAAGAAGGGTATCTTTGTGGGTTACAGTGAAAGCTTGAAGGCTTACAGAATATACTTTCCAGGGTTCAAGAAGATTGATGTCAGCATGGATGTAACATTTGATGAAAACTCATCATTTATAAAATCAAGGAAGACACCTGTTGAAGATCATGAAGAACCAAAGGAAACTAGATTTCAAGATACTACCATGACTGAAGCAATTCCAGATGTTGATCATGAAATTGAAGATCTGCAAGAACTTGTAAATCCACCTCATGAGAAGGACTCTCACAAGAAGAAACATGCATGGGCTAGAGAGCTCATTCAAGATACAGAAAGGTATGGCATTCCAAAAGAAGAATACAGAGCAAAGAAGAGGACCAGATCACATACCAGCTATGTTGTTTTACTCTATGATATCATGAACAAAGAACCTTCCAGTTATGAAGAGGCAGCGGATAAGAAAGAATGGAAGGATGCCATGGTCGAGTAATACCAATCAATAATGAAGAATGATGTTTGGGATGTTGTCCCAAGACCTGAAGGGAAGTCGATTGTGAATTCCAAATGAATCTACAAGATCAAGCATGTTGCAGATGGCAGCATAGAGAAATACATAGCGAGATTTGTAGCTCGTGGCTTCTCCCAAAAAGAAGGAATTGACTATGAAGAAAATTTTTCTCCTATAAATAGATACACTTCCATTATATTAGTACTTGCTCTGGATGCAGTGATGAAATGGAAGATACACCAAATGGATGTCAAGAAAGCCTTCTTGAATGGTGTAGTCGAGGAGGAAGTGTATGTGGAGTAGCCACTTGGTTTTGAGACACATGACAGGAAGTCATATGTGTGCAGGTTGAAGAAAGCCTTGTATGGCTTGAATCAAGCTCATGTGACTTGGTATGGGACGATAGATAGCTTTCTATCCAGTTTGGGATTTACCAAGAGTAAAGCGTATTCCAACCTTTACTACATGGTTGAGGAAGGCAATCCTGTGATACTACTATTGTATGTAGATGATATGTTGGTAACAGGTAATGATAGTTTGATTGCCGATACCAAGAAGAATATTGCATCCAAGTTCGATATGAAGGACTTGGGGATGATGCACTATTTTCTAGGCATGGAGGTGTGGCAGAGTACAGATGGAATCTTCCTTGGACAAGGGAAGTATGCAGTGGAGATCCTGAAGAGGTTCGGGATGATGGACTGCAAGGCCATGGCCACACCTATGGCATCGAACCTGAAGCTTCTGTGTGATGCTTCATCTGATCCGGTTGATGTCACAGTGTATTGTCAGATGATTGGGTCCTTGATGTACCTGATGAACAAGAGACCAGATATTTTCTTTGCGGTGAACACATTGAGCCAGTTCCTGATGGATCCCAGAGGTGTTCACCTAGTTGATGTAAAGCATAATCTAAGGTACCTGAAGGGTACAATTGATTATGGGCTCAAGTATGATGCGAATCAAAAGTTTAACCTGCAGGATTATGTTGATTCGGATTGGGTAGGCAGTGCTGGAGATAGGAAGAGCACATATGGGTCCTGCTTCAGTATGGGATCAGGTGTGATCTCTTGGTTTAGCATGAAGCAATCCTGCATAGCACTAAGTACAACCGAAGCAGAGTATGTTGCAGCTTAATCGGCTAGTTGTGAGGCAGTATGGCTGAGGAAGCTACTGTCTGAGTTATTTGATCTTTCTTTGGATGCTACTGGTATCTATTGTGACAACCAGAGTTGTGTGAAGCTGTCTGAGAACCTAGTGTTCCATGACAGGTTGAAGCACATTGAGATCAAATATCACTATATCAGGAATATGGTGTAGAGAGGAGCAATGAAGCTCCTGTATATTGTGACGGATGAGCAGATTGCAGATGTGCTAACGAAACCACTAGCCAGAGTGAAGTTCGAGTACTTCAGAGAGAGGCTTGGTGTTCTTCAGATCGATGACACTTCAAGGAAGAAGTGATGGACACATTTGCTGGAGCCATTCCAAGCATGATGAGAGGAGGATCCTTCACATGGCTATGGATGTAAGCGCTGGATGATGAGCATCAGAACGATGCTCCAGTTACTACTCTGTAAATGCATCATGTTGGATGCTTGTTATGATCAGTTGGATCATTTATATGTATGTATGTATGCATCATGTTGGATGCTGGATATGATCAGTTGGATCATTTATATGTATGTACGTATGCATCATGTTGGATGCTTGGACCATGTATCTATATATGTATCAGGTCGATACGTTTGTATGATAAGGTAGATCATGTATGTTGATATATATCAGGTGAATACGTTTGTATGAACACGTAGATCATGTATGTTGATATATATCAGGCAGATACATTATATGATCAGGTGGATCATGTATCTATGTATGTATTTGATGGATACATTGTATGATCAGGTGGATCATGTATGATGATATGTATCAGGTAGATACTTGGTATGCATCGGGTGGATGCATTGTATGATCAGGATGATCATGGATGATGAGCTTCATGATGTTGCTCCAGATGACATGCATCAAGACAATGCAGTGATGATGATCAGGATGATCATATGTGATGACATGTATAAGGTGGATACATTACATAATCAGTTGGATTATGTGTGATGAGTTCCGAAGACACAGATGCACATGAGCTTTTTGGACATGGTTGTAGATGTGTTCTCCCATGGTCGCGATGTAATTGTTGGGATTTTCTGACATGGTGGCATATGTGTTCTCCCATGGTCGTGATGTAATTGCCAGGGCCATTCGAGCATGGTTGTAGATGTGTTCTCCCATGGCTGCGATATAAGTGTTGGGGCCATTCGAGCATGGTTGTAGATGTGTTCAACCATGGCTGCGATATAAGTGCCAGGGCCATTCGAGCATGGTTGTAGATGTGTTCTCCCATGGCTGCAATATAAGTGTTGGGCCATTTGAGAATGGTTGTAGATGTGTTCTCCCATGGCTGCAATATAAGTGTTGTGCCATTCTCGCATGGTTGTAGATGTGTTCTCCCATGGTGTATATGTAAGTGTTGTGTGATGTGCACTGGGTTGTGCTTCGTGATACTCTGTGGCCATGGACAGGTTGTGTAGTAGCATGTAAAAGGTCATGGGAGACCCGATAGGTTGAGTTGTGCGCTCGTAATCAGTCCTAGTATGCTCTTTCGAGTTTTTGTTGACTCATGTAATGAGTCTTGAGGATTCCACAGTATGGCTAGTGATGATGAAGACCTGCAGGTGATGGGCCTACATCCAGTATGAAAAAGGATTGGCTCTGTAGAACTTCCTATGATGAGTAGATTCAGAGATTGATTTAGATAGCAACAGCCGTGACGACGACGATGATGATGATGATTCGTCGATGATGATCCAGAGAAGAAGACTTGTGCTAGCAGATCTGTGTCAAGAAATACCTTCCTAGTTAAGAGGGAGTGTTGATGTATATGTAACTTCGGAATGTATTTCACCTATGTATTTCATATATGTATATTATACTACTATAGAGATGTGTTATTCCTCTATAAGGAAGTGTCGTCATTTGTATTGACAAGTGTCGCAAGTGTCGTAACTTGCCGATGGGTTATTAGACCACCATGTGTGTTATCAGACCTGATTAAGTTAACCATGGGTTATTAGGCTAAGCTAGACAAGTCGGCCCCATTAGTTTATTGGGAAGGATAGGACAAGTATAAATAGAGATCGGGAGATCTCTATTTGGATATCTAACTATTCACTTGTACATCACTCGGAAAGTGGCGCACTAGTTGAGTAGGAGGAGGAGATGCTAGTAGAAGACTATCTCTTATACTTTGGTTGTACCTTGGTTGTATTATTGCTCTATCTATCTCTAAGGAAGTTGTGGGGTTTTTCACCTTATGGTTTTCCCCACGAAAACTTTGTGTCTATTGTCTCTTATGTTTGCCTCTTGTTGTGATTGACATGATTGACATGCTTGATATGATTGATATGCTGTACATGTTATTCTCTCAGTAAAGATCCTATAGTATATTGAATTAATGCTAAAAAAATTAACAAATAGGACCAAACTCATCGAAGGAGGGCCATGATGTATCCCACATCATTGATACGAAACTGACACGAGAACGTGATGTAAAGTGGTAGAGCAAATGAGCATAGATTGACATAAGAATGAAGGCCTATAGGACTACATAAAGGCTAACTTAGGCTTACTTCCCATGAACATTTGGATGGCACAACAAATGACTTGGGAGCATTGACTCAACAAGATAGAGAACAAAACATAATGCTACAATGACTAAGGCATTCATCAGATCGAATAAAGAAATAAGATGACTCATGGAATTGGTATAACTCAATGGAAAGCTTATTACCCAACTCTAATACAAGACGCAAATAGGTGCCATGTTCATGGGAAACAACAAATGATTTTCATAATGTGAAACTAGGGTAATTTTTAGGGGCGAAATTTTGCCAATTGACTATTTTTGGGGCTTTTTTTCAAAAATAGATTCGCTATTTGGTCATTTTTAGTCTCTAATATTGCCTATATTTACATAAGATATGTTTTTTTATCATAATATTTGACAAAATTTACACGTTTTAGTAGGAAAATTGTATGTTTCATATTTAATTTTGCCTACCTATCTATATACATGTTTTTTTCAATCCAACATAATCGCCTAGGATACTATACTTAAGTATAATATTAGAATATTTTTTGTAATTAGTCCATTAGGCCCGAAAAAGGGGTACACGTATACCAAATGGATTCTCTTTCAAAATAATTTAACGAGCATGAAAGAAAACAAGCTCGCTCGACGATCTTTTCATATTTAGGGAGTCTGAAAAGAGCTTAAAGGAGACTCCATGGAGTTCATTTTCCATATGTAGTCTAACAAGGCTAAAAAAGGGATAAACTATCACTCAAGAGACGTCTCTTTATTGTTTTAATGTGTTAAAAAATACAAAGTGTGCACATATGTACAAATTCACTAGACCATAGGGAGATCTTCCTCCTAAAATCCTATAAAAAATGGTCATGTCTTGCCACCAATTGTGTTAGAATCTCATTAAAACCCTAAATCAAATCAAAATAGTTCATAAAGAGAGGTGTCCAATGTGAAAAAGGATAAAATAACTATTTTATATGAGAGTAAAAATATAATTAGTGAAAATAATTTCATTTTTACCTCAACATTTTACCTTGAAGGATATTTTTCCCTATTTGGAAGCTGATTTTCAAGTGTCGATTCTGAGAGATTCATGAAACTATTTTGCAAGACGTATGAAGCAGGTTGGCGGTCTCACTTAGATATTTAATTTGATGGTATTTTCATTTGATTGCATGTTGGTTTTGGGGGGTTTTGAGCCAATATAGGGATTCAAAAACACCCTCCCAAATTATTGCTCACCTAGTAAATCGAGAGGGGTGATGAAAAGGGGATTTATCACCCCCCCAACACCGCGGAAGTGAAATTATCGCATTGTAATCCACTCTTGGGGGAGATAAAATGATCATAAGGGGAATTTTGAGCTTACATCTCACTCATTTTGCAAGATTTGAAGCCCAAATTGTGACCATGACTCTTTCATGTGATCTACAAGATATTTGTTATAGCTTGAAATGACACCTCTCCGTCCGTGACGACACTTGCTTCCCTTGGTCGCATGAGGACACTTCTTGAGATCAAGTTCAGTCACACAACAGGACATTTGTGGATGGAGGAGTCATTTGGGACACTAACAATGGTTGAAATTACCTCATTCTTGACCCATTTGATGTATATGACCCTTAGGAACATTTTTCCAGACCAAACCATCTCCTGAAAATGAGCAGAAAAGCCTGTTTTTGGCCATTTTTCAATATGAGCGCGACTCCACTGTTGAAATAGTGGCGTGTGTACGCGACTTTGTCTCATTAAAAGTAGCACCCATTGCCATGTGTATGCGACTTTGTCTACTATAGAGTAGCGTACACCCCTGTTTTGGTCAAAATCTCGAAATTCGAGTAAGTTAAGTTGGTTGGGAAACCTCTTGAGCGGTTATAACTTCTTTTCCTCTTCCTCAATGACTATATAAGGAGGGTAGAAGGGTCATGTGAGAGGAGGAAGCCCAATTGCAAAGTTATGCTGGAGGAATGGAGACCCTCATCCCCCTCTCTTGTGCTTCATTTTTGGTAAACCCTAGTACAATTGCTTAGAGGCTGGGATCCTTGGAGAACAGAAGCAGGAGACCTTGAATCTATCTTTCGTGAAGTGCCAAGCTTGAAGGAAGGTATAACTTTATGTACTTGCTTTCATTCATTAATAAAGATAAGACGTTCTTCTCTTTCCAAATATGACCTATTAATGTGTCTCAGATTTGATTACAGTTTGTTTATAATCTGATGTCTCTTTCTATTATGAATATCAGTCTTATATATGTAGTCAAATGTGTTTGAGAAAGGTATCAAGTTGTTTTGCAGGTCTGGGCATTGCGACACTGGATAAGCATTGAAGAGTGAGGGAAGCAAAGCTAGGATCAACCTTCTGAATAAGGTGCCTACATATCTAAACCCTAATCTCTTCATTTATTTGTTGTACTTGCAGAATGCTTGTAAGTCTATCTTTATCACTGTAAGTTGGTAGTTTCTCCCCTGAACTATAGGTGCATTTTCCCCACAACAGAATGGCGACTCCACTGGGGAAAGCCTAACTACTTAGGGGTATCCAAGGTCATTTCTTCAGTCTTGTTTGATGGTCTTTGTTCATTTTCTTGATTAGGATCAGTTAGTAGGCTCTGTTTGACCCTCCTTGGCTTCTTATAGACCCTTCCCAACCCTTGCAAATCTTTGTGGACCCAGTTTGGGGGTTTTAAGCCCATTTTTCAAACTTTTTCCATTTGTATGCTACTGTTTGTACCACACAGTAGCGCCCATACGCTACTTTTCTTCTACACAGTAGCGCCCATTCTGCTATGGGTGTTAGTTTCCTTCATACACAATAGCGCTCAAAATCTGGGTTTGATTTTTTTGAGTTTTTGGGTTGTGGACCCAAATCTAGGGGCTGTGGCTGCATTTTTTGGGGTCCCTGATGACCCTAGTTCTGAGTTAAACAACTGTAAGTGGTCTCCCATCCTTTTACTTATCCTACATTCATGATTTGAACCTCTTTTGATCAATTTGGGCTTGTTTGGAAAGTTTTTGGGGTTTGTTGACCTAAGTTGGGGGGTTGTGGACCTGTTTGGTGTTTTGTACCCTAATTTGAGTCTGATTGAACTTGCTTGCCCCATTTCCACTGGATTTGAAACCTCTTGAGTCTTCTTGACCCTAATTGTATCTATTTGAGTGAATTTTCTCTTTTAGGTTGGTTTCTTATCCTCCCTTATGCTTTTTAGTTTTCTTTTGTAGTGAAAGCTCAAGTGTTTTGGCTGTTGTTCAAGACCTTGTTTGCATTGTTTATGTGCAGACCTGACTTTACCAAACCATACTTCTTCGTAGGTCATTTTCTTCATTTGGGTCTAAAAGTAGTTTTTGTACTCTTTTCCCAATGGTTGGCATGCTTACATCAATAAGAATTTGAAAGTCATATTTGGTAGCTTTTACTGTTTCATAAAGAGAACCTAAAAGTTTCTTTGCTTTGCTTTGATAGTAGGTTAGTTTCAGTTTTTGTTTCTTACCTTTGAAAAGCATAAAGAATTTGGATTCATTTTCTGAATAGAGTACCTTGCAAGTGGCTTAAAAGATTTTAGAGTGCTTTGCATCAAAAAGAACAAGTTTTCTTTTGCATACCTATTTGCTTGAGTAGCTGCATTCTTAGGTTTATTTAGACTTTATTTTTACCTTTTTTGCATTCGAAATATTAAAAAATTGCATTTGCACATGCATTCTAGATCATAATTTTAAGATTTGCATTGAAAAGAAAAGATTTGTTTGGTGGTAAATATTTCATTTTCAGTACTCTATCTCTACTATAACCACTCTCACACACCCACTACCTTTTTGAGTAATCAAGTAACCTTTAAAATGAACTCTAATAAAATGAACTAACAACATTTTCTTTTCTAGGTTACACTACACCAACTAGTTTTGGTTAGGATCTTGGGTTTAAAACACCTTAAACCACCCAAGATCACACATTGCGCAAAAATTGTAGTGAGACTATCATCAGGTAAACCCACCTCACTCAAAACTTGCCTGGGATATATGCAGTAGGTCATTGCGAGATCAGTTTGTGGGAATACCCCTCCTACTTTCTGTTCGAGCATACGCTAGGATCGGATTGCGTATTGGGGACTCTTTCGAGTTTCGGGCTTAGCTACCCTGCCCACGCTTTCTGAATCGACCGGTGACTGTTCCCCCAGGAGTTTTCGGTGTTGTGGTACCCTTAGTATCAGACTCTAGGTTCATACACAGGTGACAGCAGAGGGTATATCTGCTATACCTAAGACAGACGTGGGAGGAAATCCCTTGCAGGTCTTTGGGAGGGCGGTTGGGTGATTCCAGCGCTTTCACCCTTAGTCATTGTATTGTGGACCCCGAGTAACTATTTTTCTTCCTTCGTTGATCTATTCTGGGCCCTCATCATCCCAGACTCTTCTCCGGAAGGCATCTTTGTTTGCTTGGTTTGATTTACCTAGGACCTTTTTAGTGGTGTGCTCTTTGTGCTACTTTTTTTTAGTTTGCCTTAGAGAACTTCTTGTTCATTTGAGCGAGAAACTATGTCTAGCATTCTGGCGAGTGCCAATCAAGGTACCCCTGTTCCGGGGGATCCTTGTGCTGTTCCATTCATTGGAAACATTGGTACTCCCTTAATGGCTACTCTGAATCTTCCTGGATTCACTATTGGTCTGCCGGTTTGGTTGTTTTACACTCCAAATGCATTGCATGCTCCTGACGCTTCTTTTGTGAGAACCTTAAATCAAGAGCATCAAAACCCTGTGCCTCCCTTGCCAGTAACATCTTCTCTTCCTCCTTCTACCTCATGTGGCGAAAGTAGCAATACTAGTAACCAGCAGTCTAAAAGGAATAGACGGAGGAAGAATGTGAAGAAGATGCCAAAACAAGGGGGCAAGCACCCTGCCTCTGCAAATCATGCAGGGGGCACCTACCCAGCCTCTGGAGGTCATGCTGGGAGAAAACTTTTAGTCACTGAAAATCATACTAAAAGTTTGTCTTCAACCACTGTCAGTCATGTTGAGGACACGTCGTTGATCACTGCTAGTCATATTAATGACAAGTCACCAGTTCCTGTGAGTCATACTGGAGATACCAGATCAACCACTGTGAGTCATGCTGAGGGAGTTGACATTGTCGACAAACCCAACAAACAGAAGCTTAAGTTCCCTTGTAAGTTTTGCGAGGGAGATCACCTTACTTACTTGTGCCCTGTACTTCCAGAAGTGCAAAAAGTGTGGTCCTTAGTTCAAAAGTCTTCTGCTTCTGAGCAACCAGCGTCTGTGAATCATGTTGGGGGCAAGCTGTCAGCCAATGCTAGTCATGCTGAGAGTATTGAAGTTGTAAAGGAGTCTAAACCTATAGGACGGAAACCAAAGTTCCCTTGTAAACTTTGTAAGGGAGATCACCTTACTCACCGATGCCCTGCCATTCCAGAGGCACGAAGAGTGTGGTCCATGTCTGAAGGAACCTCTGTTCCTGATTTGTCTATAGATTCCCTACAGTCGGATCAACCTTTGGTTGATAAAGTGGTTGAACCAATGCAATCTTTGGTCGACCCCACTCTTCCTTCGGAGAGTGAAGTGATTGAATCGATGCAATCTTCGACCAATCCCATCAGTCCTTCAGAGATTGATACACCTACTACTGAAGTCTTCTGCGTTTCCAGTTTGGATGTTCCTGAAAAAGGGGGCACTTCATCTGTGCCATGTGAACCCCTACCAAGCCCTAGGATTGTTTCCTTTGATTGGAATAGTCTAGCCGAGCCTCGTCTTCCTTCTTCGACACCTTTCCAGATAAAGGTTGATATCGGGAACCATACGGTTAATCGATGCATTGTTGATGAAGGTCCTTCTGTTAGTATCTTATCCGCTTATGCTTGGAGAGATTTGGGTTTCCCTAATGTTATTCCAGCTGTTAATTGGCCGTTGACCTTCGATAGAAGACCTAGTGAACCGATCGGATTCCTCCGTCAGGCACCTGTTACCTTGGGTGGAAAAACAGTCTTAGTTGATTTTATGGTTCTAAAGGACCCTGTGGAATTTGATATGATCCTTGGGCGTGATTACATTTATGCTATGCATGTTGTGGTGTCTACGCTTTTTCGTGTGATGCATTTCCCTCAAAACGAAAACATTGTCACCATCGACCAGCTTGCATTCGTTGATCCTCCTTATTACCCAACTGAACACCAGTTTGATCCCTCGTCATTAGGCACTACTATGCCACATGAGCCTTATGTGGCATATTGTTCCTTGAGTTCAAATTCTACTGAGAAGAAGTCTCTGAGTTCATGCTTACCTTCTCGGGAATTGGTCCCAGCTTTTGACCAAGTGACACCTCCATCTGAATGTTTAGGTATGTGTTCTATCTGGGATGATATACTTCCTTCCGATGAAGTTTTCCTAGAGTCTATAGTACAGTCTTCCATTCATTTGGATGTTGATCCAGTTGCAGTTATGTCCAACCCCGATTTGTCCTTAAAGTCTAATCTTCCTACTGTTGAGTCTTTGGACTCTCCTATAGATCCGCAAATCGGTGTTCCTGCTGAGTTTGATTTTGCTGCTAGAATTTTCAACTCCCGTGATGATGAATTTGTTTCTGCAGATTCCATCATGTCCTTCAACTTCGATCTTCATCCTGAATTTGATCTTGTTGATTGTAAGTCCTCGGGCTTGGGTACCATAGAGTCTTCATTCAAAAACTCTGCCTTGTTTATGCCTGTTGTTGATAATAGTGAAGTTGAAAGTATTTCTACCACAGTGACTTGTATTGGATCTTTCCTTACATATGTTTTAGATATGATCCTGGTACTAATGTTTCTTGGAGATAGGATTCTTAGTTGGATGTATACTTGCTTACTGGTCCTTTTCGACACCTTGTGCGACCATGTCAGGTATATTCGGAACCTTGCATATAGGTTTAGGATTCCCCACTGTTATGTTGCATTTGAACCTTTTGCCATCCGAATTCGCCATAGGGTCGAACCTGTTGGATATTGGTGTGTTAGCCATCTCTTTATGCATCGTGCACCAGTCCGGCAGCAGAGCCTACCTAACATGGGTCACCCTAGTCAGCACCCTTATGCCATTTTGGTGCCCATGCTGAGTTTTTCTCATAGGCTTGGGAGCCTTTTTAGATTTACCATGACTTTGAGAAGAAGCCTCATATCTTTTTTCCTCATATATTTTTGGCCATCCCTGATAAGGCTCCCATCTTTGTGTTCAAATTGCATATGCATCTATTATGATCCCACTTGCGCTAATGAGCCTGAAGTTGGCTTCCACACTTTTAGCCCGTTGTATAAAACTCCATCTCTGATCTCATTTCCGCTAAGCCCTGTATCATTTTTCCCTCACAATTTGACACCTTTTACCTGGAGGAGACACACCCTGAGTGTCCTTATCTTGCTCATGTTCCTTGCATTAGGCATAGCTTTGTTCCATGCGCTTGGAGCTAGTTTTGCATGTCCCTGACACTCGTCTCCTCCCATTTCGAGCATTCTTCTTTTACTTTGAGCTCGTTAAAAACAGTAAGTAGGTTTCGAGCATTCTTCTTTTACTTCGAGCTTGTTAACAACAGTAAGTAGGTTATGAGAATTTCTTCCACCTTTCCTTTGAGCTCGTTAAAAACAGTAAGGAGGCTATGAGCATTTCTTTCATCTTCACTTCGAGCTCATTAAAAATAGTAAGAAAGTTATGTGCACTTTCCTATCTCCTTTGAGCTCATTAAAAACAGTAAGGAGGTCATGAGTTTACTTTTCCGGACTCGTTAAACCTTTACAGAAAAGATCCCTATGGAGTTCTTTTAAGCCCTTTTCAGACTCCTTAAATAGGAAAAGTTTGCCAAGCATAGTTGTCTTTTCGGGCTTGTTAAAATAAATGAACTGACATCCACTTAGGTATAGAATTACCCCTTTTCCGGGCCTTGGTGGATAATTTACGGAAAAGGTATACTCTAGGTATACTCTTGTATGCGCTAGAAGAGTTCTTCTTCCATTATTTTACACTTTTTCGGGGAAGGAGACTAACTTTACAAAAAAGGACCTTTGGAGTCGTCTTTAGGGTTTTCAGACTCTCAAAATGTGACAACACCAAGCGAGCATTCACCTACTCGGGCTCGATGTGAAATCCACAAGATGGTGTATAGAGGACTGTTTAAGTTTTTCAACTCTATAAGCAAGAAAACACCGCCGAGCACAGACCAATCCGGGCTCGATATAAAATCCACGGATAGGTGTATGGAGTTTTCTTCTGGGTTTTTCAGACTCCTTAAAATATGAAAATACCGTCGAGCATGCTTTAGTTCTTTGTCAAGCTCGTTAAAAAATGAAAAAGGAAAGGGAAGGGAAGAATGTTAAAATATCTTTCAATATGATGGCAGCAAGTCAACTATCTCCTTGAACAAAGCACCTGTTTTGAGTCTATCAAACAAGTTGGGTTCTAGCGTTGGCCTTAGGGTAAACCTGATCTCAGAGTTCTTACTCCTCCATTTGGTTAGTCTTCCAATCATTTGGGGAATCTGTTAATGTCTCCTACATTGCAGATTTGTATCGTGGTCTCTTTGTGTTCAAAGCTGCCTAAGTCACTCTTGTGTCATGCTCACTATTCAAGGATACAACCTGTGTCGGCCATTCTGCAATTGCCTTGACCTCATGTGTCGGCCATTCCTTGGTGTCAGTATGTTTCATCATGTGTTTAGTCCTACTCCAAATCAGCTCATACCTTTTGAGTGTCCCTCGTGTTGGATGATGGAGGATGCATTAAGGCCTCCCTTCCAACGGACTTCTTCACATCGAATTCAGCTCATTGTGCTCTGGGAATGAAGTTTAGAGTTTCGGTTAGTACCTTGGGGATTGCAGTCATTAGTGGCAGTTTCCCTCACTATTGGATAGATGGGAATACATCAATGTCTCCTATCCGATGGATTCTTCAAGTGTTCGACGGCAAGACCACTTATTCACAATTGCTTGAATGTACTAGGTACCTTGGGTTCCATTTTCATTATTGGTGGACACCCTCGCGTTTGTTAATGGTGTACATCAATGACCGGTAATCAAACAATACCTCCCATGTTCGACATCAACTCATTTATTCGCATGGATAGGTTTGTACCTTGGGTTGTTTTTTGGATGAAGACCTTGGGATCCTCGATAGCATCACCTCGTTTATGTTATCGCCCAAGTTGCGCAAGACTGAGCCACATTCTTTTTGGCTCTTGATGAGACATAGATCCAACTTGTTCTCTCTGTCTATGTTCTCCAGTTTAGACATAGATCCACCTTGTATTTATGTGGCTATGTTTACACTTATGTTCCTCATGGATCCACGCTTGTATTTTAGTGGCCATGATATATGCATCAGTATTTTGTATCATTATTGTATCCTCTTGGAGATCATGTTCCATCATTTGAACATGGACAGTTACCCCATGGATAAGTTTGTCTGACTTTGCCTTTGCTTTCAGGTACTTCATTTGAGCCTATGATTCTTGGTTTCTCCGTTCCTCCACAATTCAACTCTTTTTTTATTTATAATGTATTTCGGCCATCGTTTCCCGTACTCCCTCTGACCTCATACATTAGGGGGCATCTGTTATAGCTTGAAATGACACCTCTCCGTCTGTGACGACACTTGCTTCCCTTGGTCGCATGACGACACTTCTTGAGATCAAGTTCAGTCACACAATAGGAAATTTGTGGATGGAGGAGTCATTTGGGACACTAAAAATGGTTGAAATTATCTCATTCTTGACCCATTTGATGTATATGACCCTTAGGAACATTTTTCCAGACCAAACCATCTCCTGAAAATGAGCAGAAAAGCCTGTTTTTGGCCACTTTTCAATATGAGCGCGACTCCACTGTAGAAATAGTAGCATGTGTACGCGACTTTGTCTCATTAAAGTAGCACCCATTGCCATGTGTACGCGACTTTGTCTACTATAGAATAGCGTACACCCCTGTTTTGGTCAAAATCTTGAAATTCGAGTAAGTTAAGTTGGTTGGGAAACCTCTTGAGCGGTTATAACTTCTTTTCCTCTTCCTCAATGACTATATAAGGAGGGTAGAAGGGTCATGTGAGAGGAGGAAGCCCAATTGCAAAGTTATGATGGAGGAATGGAGACCCTCATCCCCCTCTCTTGTGCTTCAGTTTTGGTAAACCCTAGTACAATTGCTTAGAGGCTGGGATCCTTGGAGGACAGAAGCAGGAGACCTTGAATCTAGGTTTCGTGAAGTGCCAAGCTTGAAGGAAGGTATAACTTTATGTACTTGCTTTCATTCATTAATAAAGATCAGACGTTCTTCTCTTTCCAAATATGACCTATTAATGTGTCTCAGATTTGATTACAGTTTGTTTATAATCTGATGTCTCTTTCTATTATGAATATCAGTCTTATATATGTAGTCAAATGTGTTTGAGAAAGGTATCAAGTTGTTTTGCAGGTCTGGGCATTGCGACACTGGATAAGCATTGAAGAGTGAGGGAAGCAAAGCTAGGATCAACCTTCTGAATAAGGTGCCTACATATCTAAACCCTAATCTCTTCATTTATTTGTTGTACTTGCAGAATGCTTGTAAGTCTATCTTTATCACCGTAAGTTGGTAGTTTCTCCCCTGAACTATAGGTGCATTTTCCCCACAACAATATTCTTGACCAAGAAATCCAACATGATTGAGTGGAAAGAGCGTGAGCATGAGGGTGATGTTATGGATTCCCTACATGAACAAAACACCATTGATGCACTAAGAATATGTGGGTTGTTGAAATTATTCTAGACTCAAAGCATGAGGAAATAAGTGCTCCTCCTAAGCCATATGATTAGCATGTGGAATGCTAATGACCAAGTTTTCAATGTGACCCCTCACACTCTTGAAATTGAATTGGGTGACATTTAATTTTTGATTGGGCTCTCCAAGGAGGGAGAACCAATTAGTTTGACTATTCATCAAGGTACCTAAGGGAATATAGAACATAACATAGCCCAATTTTCCATAGCAGAGACTCGTAAGAGTAGTCATAAGATCCTGATTAAGGATGTCATTGATCGTCCTTTACACAATATTTTTTTTACTATCACAAAATTGGTCAGAAGCATGAGACCTCATTATGCTACCAAAGCGCAAATGGCATATTCCATTGATTCTCTTAATCCTGTAATTTTCAACTGTTGCAGGGGTCTATTGGACAATGTGAAGGATCAGATCACTAAATGCATGACATGAAAGTATAAGCAGTTTGGAGCTCTCCTTTTCTTTGATTCTAAATAATCTAGAGCACTTCTTATTTTAGGATAATTGCAAATATCAAGATACCAAGAGCTAGAGGGATTAGAAATTAAAAAAATTCCTTTTGTAACAACGAATCATCTAAAGATAAATTATCCTGAATAGCAGGAAAATGTGATGATTCTCCTGCTAATTTACACAACCCTAGTCCTTTTACAAGTTGTGAAGGTTTAATCTCTAGGTCATACTCCTCGAGTGCCTCCATCAAATGGGCCCTTTTTCCCCCTAAATCCTTCTGGACCAGCAAGTTTCTCACAACAGAATAAGGGACAATGACGTTAGTTTTTTATTTCAAGAGATAGGGTCGGAAATGCTTTACTGCTTTAAAAATAACAAATGCTTTCTTATCGACTTCGTGATAGTTCAATTCAACCCCTTTTAAATTTGAGCTCTTGAATGAAATGGGTACTTCATGGTCTTGTTGATCCTTCTGAGTGAGGATATCTGCATAAGATATATCTGAGGAAAAGGTATAGAGGATAAAATCTTTCTTGAAATTTGGACTTAGGAGTGCAGGAGCTTCTACTATGTCTTCTCTAATTCTAATAAATGAGCCTTTTTCTTTATCTCCCTTTGAAAAATTGGCATCTTTTTTTATCATATTCTGAAGTGGCGAACTATTTTAGAAAATATTGGGACAAACCTTCTTACGAAGTGTATTTTTCCCATAAAGGGTTGCATTGCTTTCTTTGTGGGGGGATAAGTGATCTTGGAGATGGCCTCAGTTCATTCAGGATCAATCATTATTCCTTCTTTTGACACTAAAAACCCTAATATAATTCCATTTGTGACTACAAAGATCGTTTTCTTAGGATTGAGAGAAATACCGAATCTTTTGCAACGTTCGAAAACCTTGCGCAGATGTAAGATATGATCATATCTAGTTTTTGAGAAGACGGTAACATCATCTAAATAGACAAAAACCAAGTGGTTAATTAGACCTTTGAAGGAAACATCCATTTCCCTTTGGAATGGAGCCCCAACATTTATCAGTCTGAAAGGCATTTTCATGTACGCATAGGTTCCCCAAGGGGTTCTAAAGGTGGTTTTTAACTGATCTGCGGGAGAAACTAGGACCTAGTTATAACTAGAAAAACCATCTAGTAATGACAGCATCTGAGCTCCTGACACTTTCTAGAGGATCTATTCCATAGGTGGAACTAGATAGTTTTGCTTTTCAGATGATCGCTTCAGGTTTTTGAAATCGACACACAACCTAATATCTCCATTTTTCTTCCTAACTGGAACAAGACTAGCCACCCATTGTGTATGGTGCATAGGGAATATGATCTTGGCAGCAATTAGTTTGTTCAATTCTTTTTTTAATGTCAGTTCTAAGGTAGGATGCATCTTCCTAATTTTTTGTTGGAAAGGTTTTGATTGAGGTTTCCTAGGAATTATGTGATGCATTATTTGTGGATTGAAAGTTTTCAAGTCATCATATGTCCATGCAAAAGAATCTTTGTACTCACTAAATAAGTTTATGAAGGCTAACTTTTTTTTTGAGTGCAATCTGTCCCTAGATTCGCATTCTATGGGTTTGCTTCTATACCTAGATTTAAGGTTTCGTAGCGCAGGCTTGAACTGTTTGTCTTACAATTAGGCACTCCTTTAAATTTATCATGCAGGTCGTAAAACTTTTCTAATATAAGAATTGATGTAGGGATCGAATTTACCAATTCAAAATATTTCTCAATTGAGTGATGTGGATGAATTGTAGAGAAATTGCGCAGATCTTCATCATGCGTAATTTCATAAATGGTCGAATCCCTAAAAGTGTCTTCTCCAGTCAAGAAGTTTATAATCTGCAAATCATCATCGAAAACACGCCAATTAGGGATGTTATCGGGAATTGACAGTCTAAACATTAACTCAATTGAAAAAACAATAGGACAAAATTTTTCTGCTGGAATGAGCCAAGAGGCCACATTTTCTAGTAGATCAGCTTCTTGATTCTGAATACGAGGAATGGACTTGATATTAAAAGCATCAAATGCTGAAATCAAATTCCATACCTCCCTTTGATAACTACGCAAATGATTTGATATACAATTTATAGAATTGCGAACCTGACGGACAATGATTTCAAAATCACTGAACGCAACCAATGCCTTTACATTAAGATCTAATGCTTTCTTGATCCCCTGAATAAGAGCTTTGTATGCCATTGTATTATTGGTGTAGATAAATTCAATCCTGCAAGCTATGAGATGTTTATTCCCTAGAGGATCAAGGAGCATGCATCCTACTCCTGCACCTTCCTTATATATTGAACCATCGAAATATAAATCCCAAATATGATTATTTGTATTAGACACATTATTTACAGTATTTACAATATTAACAAGCCCATGGGGACCTTCCACAAGGTCGCGATGTAGAATTTCTAATTTGTTTCTAGAATTAGCAAATGTAGACTTGTGTGCTAGGAAGGTCCCTAGATCTGAATCGTAGTCATAGTTTCGTAAAATAGAGTCACTGAACATCACTGGTTCATTGGGCAAAATTTTTTCTGTCACCATGTGTTTCATTAATCTTTCTCTGTCTATCTTAACCTAATTTGGTTGACCATTTTTGGGTAGCCACAAATGGGACTAGTCGGTTGAGAAATGACATTTTAAAGCTTGAGACCAGTCACAGCTTAGGAACAACCCATACACATCAGGTATGTCTTATACCACTATATCAATAATTTGGAAAATTTGTGTATTAGCAACCATCCTAATCATCATTCCTTTTAGTTCCCCTACATTTTTCACATTAGAGTGTTCAAGTGGACTAATCTGAGTTTCACAAGGTGTGAGCTCAACATTTAATTTCTTACATACCGATTAAGGCATGTGTTGGCACGCAGTTTGGTAGAGTGCTATCGTAGCATCTCCGATGCTGCGACAAGGCAAAAGATGGCGTGAATGGAGAGAAGATGACATGAATGACGAGAAGCGGAAGATTAGTTATGTATTTTGGGTCAATTGTACTACGGAATACGGGTTTTGGGTCATTTGGACCACATATTATGTAATGTTGAGTCAGTTATACCGCAGAATGCGGTTTTTTGGTCGGTTTTGTACCAAGTTAGTTAGATATTGGGTCACTTGTCCAAATGTCGGTTAGGAAGTTGTTAGCAAGTGGACAAGCATTGCAATGGCTGAAGCCTATATATAGATAGGAGTCGTAGGTATTGAAAAGGAGTGGAATCACGCTAGATGAAGAGAAGTGCATTTTTTTGTTGTTTCTACGCATCTGTGAGATATTGCCGAGACCTGATCTTTGAGGAGATATTGTATCTAAGGTTTTCCAGTGATAATATATGAAGAAACTGTTCTGGTGCAATTCCTGGGTTCTTTCTGTTTATTTATCGTAATGCAATGTCGGACTTCATGAATAATGCTATGTTTCCTTGATGCAATGTTGCTTTACTGTTACTACTGCTGTGATAATGAATGCTGCGATTGAATAATGCGTTATGAATACATGTCAAATGTTTGAGATTCCTTTTTAGTATTGCAATAGAGTTAGTTCATATATCCTCAACCCTCCTCCTCCCTCGATGGAAACATAGTTCCATCTCCTCTTCCTGGACACCTCGAGTGAGACCTCATCTGCTATGCAGGTGTTGCTGGGTGGGATACAACCTGCTTGAGCCGGTGCCCAAGGAAACTATAGCATGTGTCGACAGTGAAGTGGAACCCTTGTCGACTGGAGTAGAATTGGTCAACAAATGGTTCCGTTGTCGAGACTGTGTGAAGAGTGAAAGGAGGACATGTTGTGGCACCCGACGAAGCCGGAGATACAGAGCTGGTTTGATCAGAAGTTGTGGGAGTTTGCTCAAGAAGAAATCCAGAACATGCGACTAATAGTAGATCATTGGGTGCGAATGTATATTCACGACGGTCCACACGAATGGTTTTTTTGTGAATTCCCAGTCCTTCTATATGAGTGGTTGTCAAAGCTGACCTTCCAGAAGAGGAATTTCTAGGGTGGTGAGCCGACGGCTTGGACCCTAGAATTGATTCAGGAGTTGCAGGAAGTCAATAATAAGGAATCGTGGGCTGTTGAAGTTTGGCTCAATAGAATCTTGGAGGGATATATCACTAGAATTTGCGGTTGACACGCAAAAATCCTATAGTGAAGCTGAAAGATATTTCTTCCGCAGACTAAGGGGAAGGTTTCTGTTGTCGATTAAGATGTTCATCTGTGAAAAGGGTATATTGAAGATGCATCTTGATCAGTAGACAGCTTGGTGGGAGGAGGCCGTGGGTACCGCGACTGTTGGGGAATGGTACATGGAATGGTAAGGGGTAGATGGGTGCAGACCATGAGGAGACTGTGAGGGAAGTCGAGAAATAAAGTGGTCTTACAAGAGGATGAGCAAGGTTTCGACAGGAGAAGAGGTAGAGGACAAGAGAAGGTCCTGCTACGATCGAACCGCAAAAACACGAAGGAATACCACATAGGAAGAAGCGACCTCACAGTCTTGATAGGGACAGCCAGGCTACACCCAGGATAGAAGCAGCAGGAAACCCCGGTACCAACATACTGACACCTCCGCTCACTATCTCCCAAACAACAAGAAATACCACTTCGACAACGCTAAGTTCGTCAATTCCACAGAAGTTAATTTGTAGTAGCACAACGAAAGGAGGAAGGAAGCCCAGAATGGTGGGCAATGATGCTAAGTTACCGTTGTTCCACGAAAGTGCGACAGACAACCCAGAACAGTATTGGTTTTTGTGTGAAGCTGTCTGGACCATGAAACAAATCACTGATGCTTATGCTAAGAAAGAATAGTTAGCCATGACTCTGTGAGTTCATGCATTAGATTGGTTCATGAAGTTTGTTCTAGTCCCTACGGGAGCCCTAGAGAAGTCACTGGATGAGATTCAAGATGGGCTGATTGCTGAATTTAGATGGCCCAAGTCCGAAGCTCAATACATCACAGAATTGAAGGAAATTAAGCAGTATCCCAATGAGACAGTATGGGATTTCGACCAGCGATTGAAGACACTGATGGAAAAGGTTAGTTTCAATATGAGCGTCGTTCAACATAAAGAGTGGTTCATTGCGGCACTGCTACCCCACATTCGGCTTCTGTTGATGCAACAAAACATCTCGACGCCCAGCGAAGCTCTAGATATTGCAATGCGATTGGAGGCATCACCAATTGGAGATAATGCAGTCGGGATGTCGCAGATATAGACACAGCTTGCTAAATTGACTATATAGTTGCAAGATTTGCAGAAGAACAAGGAACAACGTGATGAAGTATGTTGTACATGATGTCGAGGGGAAGGGCATATGAAGGACAATTGCCTGGATTTCTGCAATTATTTGGTGTCAGGTGCGCCAAACCCGTTGAATGGCGACAACATGCCGTGGTGTCGCGTTTTCCAGTTGTACGGGCACAGTCACGATAATTGCCCTTATATGTAGAAAATGGTCACAACCCCGAGAAATATTTATTGCACATTTTGTAAGTCGATGGGTCACGATGACAAAGATTTCCATGCATATGGGTTGCTACAAGAAATAATGTGTGATGCGTTCTACGTCAAGGATGATCAACATGCCGTACAACAACCACAACTGCAACTGCAGGTAGTCCAGCCACTACCTCAACCATAGATGCAGTTTGTACCATAGCAACAACCGCAGCAGTTCATGCCGCAGTACACTCCAATGAAAGTTCCTCTGCAATAGCCACAGTACCTCGAGCAACCGCAGTATGCACCGCAGGGGCAAGGCATGCAACAAAATCCTATGTAGCTGCAATACCAACAGTAGGGTGGATTCCGAGGAGGATACCGGGGTGGACGCGATGGAGGATTTGGTTGCGGAGGAGGACGAGGTGGCCATGGACTTGTTCAATGCTATAACTGTGCGGTGTGGGGGCATTATCAGTGAGACTATCCACTACTACAGAATCAATGTACGTTCTATTTTGTTAATGATCATACAGTTGAGAATTGTACACAGTTGATTGCACGATGGCGGGCTGGGAACACCTCGCAGATACAGCATCAGACCCAGCCGCCGCAACCAGCCCAAAACCCAGTACAACAACCAGTACAGAACCAGCCCCCGTGACGGAATCAGAACACAAATCCAAATTGGCCTGGGATCCAGCTGCCCTAGTTGATATTGAGGGATGGTTGCAGTGATTTCCGAAAGGACAACAGGAATCAGTAGTAAACTCTTTACAGCGACATAACGCTGGCAAGGAGATGCGAATGAACATCCATATTGCTGACTATGATGTCGATTTAGTAATTCTTGATCTTGGTTCAGATGTTAACATCTTAACCAAGTAGGCGTGGTAGAAAATGGGGAGTCCCCCATTGAGCTGGTCTCCTGTGTAGCTCCGGTTGGCTAACCATCCGAAAGTAACACCCATTGGGCAAGTTCTATGGCTAACAGTCGATATTGAGGGCATGAAGACTTATGCTGACTTCAATGTCATTGAAGTGGTTGAGGGAGGAAGCTCCTATCCTGGACTATTGGGGATTGGATGGGATAACGATAGTGGAGCTGTAATCAACTTCAAGAGGTGAATGATGACCTTTGAGAATCACGATCTCAGAGTCATAGCCCCATGTATCTGGTTGAAGGATGCTGATATGTTGAGCCTGTAAAAGATGACGATCCCACTGGATGGGACCATGCATTCAATATTTCTGAAGACTATATTCATCCCACTGCCAATGGTGAGCTGGGATGGCGCAGCGAGAGCTCTGCGTCTTCTGATTCTGATGATGCAATAGAACATTGGCAGAACTGCTTGCATGAAGTATCATTCCGAAAATGTGGCTTAATTACGCAATCAATATGTAGTGTTGCGATAGAAACAGTCACACTTCAAGTCTATGAAGGGTTGCCTAGCTTAAATAACTTTTTGATTGAATTTGAAGAATGAGTCTCAGAACCACAGTGATTGTTGGCATTGGAGGAAGCACTGAAGGCTACTCCAGCACACTGGTGGGTGACACACAAGAAATCCATTGATGGTTGGTCATAGTGTCGAAGGTTGATGATGGTCCGGTTCGACGATACTGAGGTTTATCACACTGGCAAGTATGATGGTCGAAAGAATCCCAGTGATCATGTGATGGAATGCCAACGATTATGGGTAGTGCGACCCAGAGTTAGTGGGTCCATGCTTTTATACATACCTTAGATGAGATGCCGCGCTCATGGTATACTGCAGCCGAGTTGCGCAGAGAAATTACAACATGGGGGGAGTTGACGGTCTGTTTCACTCATACATTCACTTTCTTGGATGCCAACCCTGACGTTAATAATGCCTTACAACTCATCCGCGATGTGGTCCTTCAGGTTGTTCTAGCGGCCTACCTTGTCGATACGCACACATACTGTCAGATGCAGTATCTTATGGAGTGCTTCAACATCACCGATGGGATAGAGGATGAGGACGATCCCCAGAATATCAACATTCCCGAATCTAAAGGAAGTTGCGATGTGGTCCCACCTGCTGTGCCAAGTAATCCATTCAGTCAACCATTGAAGCTTCGTAAGCTCAATATCGGCACAGAGGCCACTCCCAAGTTTGCAAATGTTGGGGACTATTTGGATGATGAGATGATGAGTAAGGTCACTGATTTACTCCATGAGTTTCAAGACTTGTTTCCTACGAAGTTTTTCGATATGAAGGAGATCCTGGGTGATTTAGGGGAGATGAGGATTCCTTTAAAACCAGATGCTAATCCATTGCGACAGCGACCTTATCTGTTGAATCCGTGACATAAGGAAAAGGTCAAGGAAGAACTTGATCACATGTTGGATGCTGGTATTATTGAACCAGTGTAAGAGTCCGAATGGATCAGCCCTATGGTGGTGTAGGACAAGAAAACTGGTGAGGTGCGCATTTGTGTTGACTTGCGGAATTTAAATGATGCCTGCTTGCATGATCCTTTTCCAACCCCATTTACTGATGAAGTACTTGAAGGGGTGGGGGACCAGGAGATGTACTCATTCACCGATGGGTTCTCTGGCTACCATCAGATTCACATTGCCAAAGAAGATCGCCATAAGACAACTTTTGTTACTAAATGGGGCTACTTTCAGTACACTGTGATGCCATTTGGTTTGAAGAATGCCCCTACGATATTCACTCAGGTCATTGTTGCTGCATTTAAAGACTTTATTCATAATTTTTTGCAAGTATACATGGATGATTGGACAGTTTATGGGTTGATCCGCGATCATCTGGCCAATCTGCGGTTAATGCTTGAGCGCTGCCGATAGCACCAGATATCGCTAAACTTGAAGAAATGTATTTTTTGTGCACCATTTGGGATATTATTGGGTCATATTGTGTGTAAGCAAGGGTTGTTGGTTGATCCGGCTAAGATTGCGCTCATTTTGAGTTTGCAACCACCAACCACTATTAAGCAGTTACGAGCGACTCTAGGGCATACGTGGTATTATTGCAAGTTCATCAAGGGATATGCAGCGATCACCATCCCTATGGAGAAATTGCTAAAGAAAGATGCGCTCTTTCAATGGACTCTGGAATCTCAAGATAGTTTCGACACACTGAAGACGAAGATGGCTTCGGCACCAATACTGTTCATTCCGGATTGGAGTACTGAGTTCCATGTACATGTCGATGCCTCATCAATCACATTGAGAGTAGTATTGGCTCAGCTCGGCCAAGGAGATCTTGATCACCCAATTGCTTTTGCTAGTCGAAAGTTGTCATCTGCTGAATGCAATTACACCACCACTGAGCGGGAAGGTCTGGCAATGGTCTACGCACTACAGAAGTTCAAGCACTATTTGTTGGGTGGGAACTTTAAAATGTTCACTGACCATTCCGCATTGAAATACCTAGTCAATAAGCCTATGTTGGGGGGGGAGATATGCCACTGGCTACTTATTTTTCAGGAGTTCAATTTTGAAGTCATTGTGAAGCCAAGTCGATTGAATGTCGGTCATGATCATCTATCGCAGATTAATATAGGGGAGGAACCAACCAATATTGAAGACTAGTTGCCGGATGCACAACTATTTAAGGTTGGCATCGCTAATGACTATTTTGATGACATCCTCCATTTTCTGACAACGAGTACTACACCAGATGAGTCCACCACCAGTCAGAAGAAGCAATTGGTAGTCAAGGCTGCAGAATTCCAGCTAATCGTAGGAGAGTTGTATAAAATGGGCGTTGATGAGTTATGGGGAAGATGTGTCTTGCCGCATGAGCAAGCGCTGATACTAGCTGAAGCACATGGAGGAGTAGCAGGAGGACACTATGGTGGTTGAGAGACGGCTAGGAAGGTGTTGCGTGTGGGGCTGTGGTGGCCTACCCTGCATAATGATGTGACAGACTATGCACGGTCCTGCGATGTTTGTCAGCGAACTGGAAAACTGTCCCGCTAGGATGAGATGCCGTTGATGCCTCAAATAACATTGCAACCGTTTGAAAAATGGGCCGTGGATTTTGTAGGACCGATCAATCCACCAGGGAAATGCACGGGTGCATGATATATCATCACGGTGACAGATTATTTGACCCGATGGGTCAAAGCGGCACCTACAGTCGATTGTTCCACAGCTACAGCGGTGCTATTTTTGTTTGATAAAATTATCACTCTCTTTGGCTGCCCCAGGATATTACTGATTTATCAAGGAAACCACTTTCTTAATTGCACCATCAGTGCATTGATGGAGGAGTTGCAGATATAGCATAAGAAGAGTACACCCTATCATCCATAGGAAAATGGCACGGTGGAGGGTATTAACAAGATATTGGAGCATGCACTGACAAAGGTGTGCAATGCAAACCACGACGATTGGGATCTCAAAATCCCAGTAGTGTTGTGGGCCTATAAACACCACATGTAAGCAGCTGACACGACAGACACCATTTAAGTTGGTGTATAGACAAGAAGCGATTATGCCAATGGAGTATATTGTTCTGAGTCTACGAATTGCAGCTGTCAGGGGCATGGATGATGTCATAGCATTAAATGACCATCTGGCGCAATAAGTGTAGCTAGAGGAAGATCATTTCATCATTGGGTTCCACCAAGGGGTCGAGAAGGATCGACAGAAGGCATGGCATGATCGCCACATAAAAAATAAACAATTTTAGCAGGGTGACTTGGTGCTATTGTATGACAGCGATTTTATGAAACATCCAGGGAAGTTGCAGATGCATTAGCTTGGTCCCTATCACATCAGTAGTATTACTTCTAGAGGAGCGGTTTAGTTGCATCAGTTAGACGGGGCGATGCACCCCAAGCTGGTAAATAGTCATTGGTTGAAGCCCTATCGCATGGGCTTAGAACACCGTGATGCCTGAGTCACATTTGGAAAAATAATAATAATAATAATGAGGTGTTGTCTAATGATTGGTGGTAGGATGTCACACCACCATGGCTGAAATGCGGAAGCAGGGAGGCTTCTGCCGCAAGTTGGGAATTGTCGGAGACACATGGCAACATAGTGACTGGTTCAAATCAGTAATAAATGACAAAATTTTAGGCAGTTAATTAATAGCACTGTTTGAATGATGGGCATTAATGGCGGATCCGATCAATCGACAGACTGGATTGATGGTGGATTTGTGTCATTAATACAGGATTTTGGTTGAGTTAATGCTTGATTTTGTGATGATTACAGAGGATTTGGTTGGATACTATAAAAATGGATTAGATTTGGTAGGAAGGCATCGAGCATTCAGTTGGTTTTGTAATATTGTGGCATGCTGCAGAGTCTGTTGCTTGTTCGTGAGTCTTGCTGTGTGTTGGGAGAAGTTGTTGGAATTGTAGAGTGTTGTTGTTGAGTATAGTGAGGTATGCCAGGTGAGCTGGAGACTATTGATATCAGTAGTGAAGTCGATTCCCCATTCATCCCATCTATTGTTGAAGAAGAACCTGCACTAGCCATCAACCTTGAGGCCGAGGTAGCAACTATGCCAGTGGGAGAATCTGTAATTGCTAAGAAGCGACGGGGAGGTTAGCACTCGGAGTCCCCGCAGAGTAAGAGGGTATTCCAGTCCTCTACTGTGATGGTAGGCGAAGCTCAGGAATAGGTGGGGAAGTCTAGTCACCCCATTTGTGAGTCTGCCCCATGGGCAGGACTCTCCACCGATGACATCCTTGGGTATATCCCTCCAGTTCGGTCGAATGCCACCCCACGGAAGATAAACCCAAAACAGAAGTATCGTGTGAAGATGGCAGCGCTCCCGGTTGGAATGGAGTGCTCTATGGATATTGAACCGACATTTCAGCACCTGCGCTACGACGATCATGATATGGTGGCCTACCCCGACATTACATCTGCCCCTTATGTGTAGGAGATGCGCCTTTCCCCAACACTGATTGTACACGATTGGGCACAAGGATTGAAGCAGGTCGGCTTGTTAGGGCTCATTAATATGCCACATTTCAGGCGACTAGCGGAAGTGAATTCCTACGTAAAGCATCACCTGGCATGTTTTCATGGCGGGTCATTGTGGCTGGATAGAGAAGTCCCGGTCACCATGGCTTAATTTCATCCATAACCGGTTTGCTTAAGAATGGAACTGATCCAGTGCAATTCATCTAGGGGAAGGCCAATGACAAGAAGCGGGTGCTGTAGTTGGCATAGAAATATGGCCTAGAAACGGATGGGCGTGGGTATCGCACCAGTAGCTGCAATGATTAGGTGGTGCTCATGGGCATTAAGATCCTATTCTGTAAGGTGGTTAGGGGTGGTCGACCTAACCAATACAACTCGAGCATTGTTGCATGTGCTGAGCAATGTGTGGAAGGGGTCAAAATGAATTGGTCCCTATACCTCTTGAATCAATTAATGGAGGACGTTGTGGCGGTCCAATCAGGAAAGGGTTCCTTTACATATAGTTGGTTGTTGTTTTTAATCGCTTTTGTCGCATGGAAAGAGCCCGGCACGTACCAAGACATGGACTATCCGGCTACAGCAGAATGACAAGGAGTGCGATATCAAAATATATGGTATGTACGCGAGCCCGAGAGACTTTGGGATTGCCAATTGCATTTTTGGCTGTATTGGGAGATGCTTTGTGCTGTGGCAACATAGGTCCCGCGAATATCCGAAGAAACTGTCGCGTGGTTCAAACCTGTTATGGCATTTGCAATTCGGCCACATACCATACGTATCCAAGCCCGTCGTGATCCTGATCGGCAATGGCTGTATACCTCATATAAGGTAACGTTCGAATATTTTGAGGGTGCTGTGAACGAGTGGCTGGAGGAATGGCGACAACCCATGAGTCCCATCGAGATAGAAGCCAATGGCCCACCGTTGGGCCCGGATGTGTTAAATTTTCAGAATTTACTTCAATCTGATCTAGGATCTTAACTGAGAGAACAACATGTACAACAAATCTACATCATATCAATCATGGACACAATAATGCAAGCACATAAGAGACACAGAGTTTACTTGGGGAAAACCATAAAGGTGAAAAACCCCAATAACTTCCTCAGAGATAGATAGAGCAATGATACAACCAGAATACAAGAGATAGTCTTCTCCTAGTAGAAGAGCCTCCTCCTCATAAGTGTGCCACTTTCTGAATGAGAGAAGTGTGTGAATGAATGATCAAATAGAGATCTCCCGATCTCTATTTATACTTGTTCTGTCCTGCCCAATAAACTAATGGGGCCTACATGTCTAGCTTAACCCATGGTTAACTTAATCCGGGCCGACCCCACACTTGGTGGTCTAGTAACCCTTTGACCCACATGGATGACACCCAATAGGGTGGTCTAATAACGCTTCGACCCACAAGACTTATACAGGGTCGACCCCAACAAGGTGGTCTAATAACCCATCAAGTATAAGTTACGACACTTACAATATAAATGACGACACTTCCGTATAGAGGAATAATAACATCTCTATAGGAATAAAAACACTTCCGTATAGAGGAATAATGCCATCTCTATAGGAGTACAAAATACATATATGAAATACATGGGTGAAATACATTCCGAAGTTACATATACATCAACACTCCCTCTTAACTAGGAAGGTATTTCTCGACACAGATCTGATAGCACAAGTCTTCTTCTCTAGATCATCATCATCGATGCATCAATCTCAAATCATCGTCATCGTCACTGTTGTTTCTATCTCAACCAATCTCTGAATCTACTCGTCATAGGAAGTTCTACAGAGCCAGTCCTTTCTCATACTGGATGTAGGTCCACAACTTGCAGGTCTTCATCATCACTGGCCATACTATGGATATCTTAGGACTTATTATGTGCATCACAAAACCTTAAAAGAGTCTCTTGACTAGCAAGAACCCTAAAGAGCATTTGAGGCCTTTTTCATCCTATCCAGATCTCCAGGACTTATTACATATGAACCCACCACAAAACCTCGAAAGAGAATCCCAGGATGTTATGGGTACACAACTCCAACCTGGAGGATCTCCAAGGGCACAAATTACATGTGGTCACCACAAAACCTAGCAAGAGAATCTTAGGATGTTACGGGTACACAACTCCGACCTAAAATCTTTTAGGGCACAAATTACATGTGGTCATGGAAAAACCTCGAAATAGCATCTCAGGATGTTACGGGTACACAAATCCGACCTGAAATCTCCCAAGGCACAAATTACATGCCATAGGAGAAAACCTCGCAAGAGCATCTCAGGATGTTACGGGTACACAAATTCGACCTGAAATCTCCCAGGGCACCAATTACATGTCCTCCTAGAGAAATGTCTCGAAAGAGCATCCCAGGATGTTACAGGTACAAAACTCTGACCTATAGGATCTCCTAGACATGATCATCTGCACAACCTAGTCCACGGCCACAAAGTATCGTCCTGATACTCATCATACATCATCTTGATGTACACATGATCATCTTGATCATCATCACTGCAACATCCTGTTGCATGTCATCTGGAGTGACATCTTGAAGCTCCTCATCTATGATCATCCTGATCATACACTGCATCTACCTGATGCATACCAAGTATCTACCTGATACATATCATCATACATGATCCACCTGATCATACAATGTATCCACTTGATACATATATAGATACATGGTCCAAGCATCCAACATGATGCATATACAAAATACATACAAATGATGCAGCTGATCATATCTAGCATCAAACATGATGCGTACATACATATATATATAAATGATCCAACTGATCATATCCAGCATCCAACATGATGCGTACATATTCATATACATATAAATGATCCAACTGATCATATCCAACATCCAACATGATGCGTACATATACATATAGAGCAGTAACTGGAGCATCATCCTGATGCTCATCAACCATGATCCTCCTGATCATCATAGCATCATCCTCTTCAAATCATATCATCGTCCATGAAGCACAGCCCAGATGCACATCATCCATCACTTACACCACCAACATGGGAGAACACATCTACCACCATTCAGGGAAGGCTCTAGCCCTTACTTTTTCAACATGGGAGAACACATCTACCACCATGTAAAAAATGGCTCAGCAATTACATCACGACCAAGGGAGAACACATCAACCATGTCAGAAAATCTCATGTGCATCTGCATCTTCCTGTCTCATCACTTCCCTTTGGAAGGAACCTCGATCTAAAGTGCACCAAGCCTCTCTCTGAAGTACTCAAACTACATTTTGTCCAATGGCTTGGTCAATACATATGCAACTTGCTTATCCATCGCAACATACTCTGCTTCGGCTATATTCAGTGCTACGCAGGACTGCTTCCTGCTAAACCAAGAGATCACACCTGATCTCATACGGGAGCAGCACCTAGATGTGCTCTTCCTATCTGCAACATTGCCTGCCCAATCTGAATCAACATAAACCTACAGGTTAAACTTTTTATTTGCATCATACTTGAGCCCATAATCAACCATACCCTTCAGGTACCTCAGAATATGCTTTACAGCAACCAGGTGAACATCTCTCGGATCCATCAGGAACTGGCTCAATGTGCTCACCGCAAAGTAAATATCTAGTCTCGTGTTCGTCAAGTACATAGAAGACCCAATCATCTGATGATACATCGTGACATCAACCGAATCAGATGAGGCATCACACAGAAGCTTCAGGTTTGATGCCATAGGTGTGGCCATATCCTTGCAGTCCATCATCCCAAACCTCTTCAGGATCTCTACTGCATACTTCCCTTGTCCAAGGAAGATTCCATCTGCACTCTGCCACACCTCCATGCCAAAAATAAATAGTGCATCATCCCCAATTTCTTCATCTCGAACTCGGCAGCAAGCTTCCGCTGCATGTTGGCAATCAATCTATCCTCACCTATTACAAACAAGTGATCCACATACAATAGTAGTATCACTGGATTTCCTTCCTCAACCTTGTAGTAAAGGTTGGAATCTGCTTCACTCTTGGTGAAGCCCAAACTGGATAAAAAGTTGTCTGTCCTACCATACCAAGTTCTGCACATACATGACTCCCTGTCATGTGTCTCAAAACCAAGTGGCTTCTCCACATACACTTCTTCTTCAACTACACCATTCAAGAAAGCTATCTTGAAATCCATCTGGTGTATCTTCCACTTCATCACTGCAGCCAGAGCAAGTACAGATCTAATGGAAGTGTATCTGGCTACAGGAGCAAAAGTCTCTATGCTACCACCTGTAGCATGCTTGATCTTGTGGATCCTCTTGGAAGTCACTACAGACTACCCTTTGGGGCTGCATCCAAAACATATTCATGATTGACTGGTACTCCTCGATCATGGCATTCTTCCCAGATCCTGGGAACTTCAATATCTTCAATATTTTCAATAGATAACTTTGTTGTTGAACAAATGTTGTAGTCCTTCTTTTGTAGGTGATGGTATACGATCTTTCCTACACAACAAGTTAAATTGCATGATTAGCAACATCTCATAGTTTTCAAACTAAATTCTTACACATAAAGAAATATGTCATACAGTCATGCAATTATCTTAGCCAATGCTTCAATACAACATTTATCCATATTTTGTAACTTTCTAGATGCCTTCCAATCTCTACCAGAACATTGTTAAGAGCGTGCACAACTCCTAAGATGTCAGCAAAGAGGTTTCATTCTAGATAAGTAGCAATGGAATGTTGTATAGTGCCATAGGCCACTTACCCATGTATATTAGTAGTATACTGTTCATCAATGCAACTATTCTAATATGCATAATACACAACCTAATTCTAGGAACATAAGCATATACATCATTGAATACCATTATGTAAGAAATGACAATTCAAATACTTATCTTTGTTTGGTTGCTAGGTGGACTCCCTCTGAATCTTTGCAACTCCATTCTGATGTGGATTGTGAGAAGTGGTCAACTCCCTCTAAATATCTGCATCCTTGCAAAAACTACTGAAGTGTGCTCCTTTGCTTTCTTGCAGGAAAAACTGGAGTGTGCTCCCTCTTGATCTTTGCTTCCTGGATTACCTGTCTTTGAACTTATATCCATCCTTAATCACTATGCATGCTTATTAGTATCATCATTGTGTTATCCTTGAGGTCTCATACATAATCACACATTTATTAGTATAATCGTAATACTATCAAAACACAATAATCTTAAACATGTAAAGTCATGATCATTCACAGATAATAAACATTAGTATTCACGGTTTCAGGGAAGTCTTCTTTTACTCATGCATATTCTTATTTGATCATAGGACTCTTCTGATTAGTTAAATCATCAATGCATAAACCCGTGATTAGTCAAACCTATACCTTCATGATTCTTCTGGTTAGTCATATCATCAATTATGGTAAGAAACATAATATGCATACAACCATGACTATTCAAACCTATGACTTCATGAATAATCATTATCAACAACACAACAGTATAAGATCCTAACACAAGGTAGGATTCTAGCTTGATATAGGAAAAACATACCTAGATTAGCATGCTAGCTAGTTATGTCTAATATACCCGCATAATGTCTTCTAGTTTTCTTCAGTGACTTGTGCTAGTAACCTGCATGTATCATAAGTTAACCATTGTAGAACCAAGTTATACATACCTCGTAAGTAGATCTTCTATGTGATCCATGACAATGGATGAATCTTTGTCTTCATGTCACCATGATCATATGTTCTGGAAGTAGAACATGATTTGTCTTTCTTGGTGTACCTTTTATGTTAGCAAACAACATAAACCTCATACAACATCACAATGCATTAGTACAATAATAAGTGTCAAAACCTTAATCAATGAATATCTTCTATTAAGGTGATACGACAAGTCTAGTAATTAATCAAGATTGTACTGTAATGATACGAAGACAAACATATCATAAACTTAACCATGAATAGAATTTGAAACATACCTGTAAGCCATACCTGTCAAGATTGCTTGTAATCTTCTTATGGAAGGCCTTCGCCTCATATCCCTCTGAGACAAGAACTTCTTCGCTTATGCAGGTGACCAATCCATGTTCTTCTAGGATTAACCTAATCCATTTGATTTGCAAGAACTGGACTTGGAGCTGGATTAGGGTTTGTCAGAGAAACCCCAAAAATTCAAACTTTGAATTTCAAACTTCCGAAAGGATAGAAATATGCGCCTTGATGAGCTGATCAAGCTGGTATATTCAGAATTTGAAAACTGCAAAGTTTCACTCCTCAACTTTGCCTTTGAAACTTCTGGATTCACTAGACATGACCCCAAACTAGGGTTTGATGAAGCCCACTCTTCTGCCCAATAAAAAGGTTTGATCTAAATCTCTAAGTTTCTATTTTTCTAAGGAGCTTCCAGCCATGGTCACAGTTTTCAAAAATTCTCATTTTTGCAGAAGCCCTAATTTTCCACTTTTCCAATCAAAGTCCTGAACTAGGGTTTGATCAAGCCCGATCTTCTGCCTAACCAAAAATTATTATCTTGGTCTCTAAATTTCTATTTTGATAAGTATCATTCAGCTGTAGTCTCCTATTACAAAAATTCCAACTTTCTCCGAAACCCTAAATTTCGGAAGCCATGAATGAAGGTGCTCAAAAATAATTTTGTTTTGACAGAAATATGTACCTGATTGTTTCTGGTGTAACTCCGCACTTTTCAATCCCCAGGCTCTGAATTTTTTTTTTTGGTATCCTGACCTGTCATCTTTCCATCCCAATAGGTATGATCTAAAATGGATTCTCTGAGAGAGAGTTATGCCAAGTGTCGCAACGTGACTGTTTTGTGGGATTGTGAGTATTTTGATCACAGAAGATCGAGGAGCTATGGAGAACTTCACAAAATCGAATTAATTTGCAATTACAGTGGAAAAAATTGAAAAAGGAGATAAATTTACACACAATGTATGCTCAAATCTTTGATTAACTGACTGTCTAACATGTGAAAATGTTAGTAACAGGTTTTTATTACATCCATGAGAAAATCGAGAGCATTAGGTGGCTCAAGCTGAGTGTACAAGTCATCAATGCCAAATTGGCCTCAATCCCCCCTAGGTGGGTCCAACTCAATCCCAATCACCCCAAACTGCTACGAATTCTGGTGTGGAGGTGGCTGAAGCATGCTGAGTCATTAATTAGCTCAAGGCGGGCGTGGGTGAGCAAATAGAGGAGGTTTGGGGGCCCAAGGGAGCATTAAATGCTCCAAATCTAGCCAAAAGTGGGAAAAAATCCACCCTAGCGCCCTTGGTCAACTAAATTCCCCAAAACAAGGAGAGAGGGCGCACCAGCAATAAATGAGGGCGCACTTGTGGACAAAACTGGAGGCTGGGTGAACTGGTTTGCTCAGAAGTGGGTGTGAACACTCTCAAAGTGGGTTTTTGACCAACTATAGTCACTTAATCCAAAACATGGTTTAATTAAGCACATGGATAATTAAAATTTATGGATTATGGTACTAAGTGTGGTTACTGTTCTAACACCCCCCCTTAACCATAACTTTGTACATCTCATGAAAGATAAGTGGGAGGCCTTGGCAACAAAGGCTCAAGTCACCTCAATACAAACAGAAATTTTATTTGTCCATATGAACCGAGGAAAAGAAGTAAAACCTCATGGGATAAAAACTTCCCTCAAAAATGGACATGGGGATGAACCTGCAATTAAATTGCAGCAATCACCATCCATCACTCACTCCAAGCAAAGATCTCAAGTAAGTGAAGGTCTTCTCTGTAAAGCACTTGGTGAAAATATCAGCAGTTTGCTCGGTGGATGGGCAATACTGCAGTGAAATCACCTTGTCATGCACCAAGCCCCGAATGTAATGCATGTGGATCTCAATGTGCTTTGTTCTTTGCCTCTGTACTGGATCAGTAGATATCTTGATGTCACTTTGATTATCCACCCAAATATTGGTTGGAGAATCAATAGCAACACCAAACTCCCGAAGAATGCCTTGCAACCAAACACACTGTGTGGCTGCGTTCACTGCTGCCCTGTACTCGGCCTCTGCTGATGAAAGAGAAATTGTATGCTGTTTCTTACTTGACCAGCAAATAGGACCTTCAGCAAACATAAACACAAAACCTGAAGTGGACTTTCTATCGATGGGATCTCCCGCCCAATCGGAATCAGAAAATCCAGCTAGTTGAAGTGAAGAACCAGCTGCATAGTGTACCCCGAAGCTCTTTGTTCCTTGGACATAATGAAGGATCCTTTTGGCTGACTTCCAATGGATCTCATGTGGCTGCTGCATATACCTTGCTACAGCACTTACAGCATAAGACAAATCAGGTCTTGTATGTGTAAGGTACAGCAAACTTCCAACTAGCTGCCTATAGAGTGTGCAATCCACCACCGGAGAGTCTTCAAATTCACCTAGTTTTATGCCTGAAAGGAATGGGCACTTGGCTGCCTTACATTCAGCCATTTTGAACTTGAATAACAGGTCTGAAGCATACTTATATTGACTCAGCAATATACCTCTCTCAGATTGCTCAATTTCCAAACCCAAAAATTGCCTTAGCAATCCTAGGTCGCTCATGGCAAATTCACTGTGCAAAGAAGCTTTAATTGAGCCAATTTGTTTGGTGCAGCTCCCTGTAATTAAGAGATCATCAACATACAGTACAATGACCTGCAAATTACCATCACAATGCTGCAAATAAACATTTGGATCAGACTTGCATCGACAGAAACCAATTGAGAGCAAAAAAGCATCCATTTTGGCATACCAAGCCCTGGGGGCTTGCTTGAGTCCATAGAGTGACTTCTTCAACCTGCATACAAGTGTGGGATCTTCTTGGAATCCTTCAGGCTGCTGCATATATATCTCTTCCTGTAGCTCACCATGCAAGAATGCACTTTTGACATCCATGTGGTGAACTTCCCAACCTTTACTAGCTGCCATGGCTAGAGCTAGTCTAATTGGGTCCATCTTTGCAACCGGTGCAAAGGTCTCTGTATAATCCACACCATGGATTTGTGAGTAGCCCTTATCCACTAACCTAGCCTTATATTTCAGATCAGAACCATCATCAACAGGTTTGGTTCGAAAAATCCACTTACATTGCACTAGTTTCCTCTTGGGAGGAAGAGGCACCAAATCCCATGTTTTGTTCTCTTGCAGAGATTGGAATTCTTCTTGCATTGCTGCCCTCCACCTTGGATCATGATGAGCTTCCTGATATGATGTTGGATCAGATCCAATCATCATATAACAGTGATCAGCAAGCTCACTCTCATTTGCAAAGGAAGCATTGATTGTTTGGGATCTAGTCTTCCTAGGCTCTTGGGGATTGCCTGCCAATTCACCTGCATCTTCTATGATTTTTTCAGCCCACTTGGGCCTTGATGGTGACTCATGTACAGCAATATCATCTTCAGCCATGTCATCTTCAGCAATATCAGAAAAATCAGAGGTAGAATCATCACTAATCTCATTAAGGTGTGGAGGAGAGGAGCTTTCCCCCGGTGCAAGCTCAAAATCTGGAATTGGTTCTTCTTCGAATTGCACACTTCTCTCAATGAAAGTTTTAAGTGTGGATGTGTCAAAGAGCTTGTAGCCCTTTGTGTCCTCACCATATCCAACCATGATACATTCCCTACTCTGTGGCTCCAAAGCCTTCCTCTTTTCTGATGGAATTCGAGCCCATGCTCTAGACCCAAAAATCCTGAAATTTGACACATTTGGTTTTTGGCCAAACCATGCCTCATAGGGGGTTTTTCCTTTGACTGATTTGTGAAAGGATCTGTTCTAAATATGAGCAGCACAATTGATGGCTTCAGCCCATAGCTTAGGGCTTAGATCCCTAGCTTCAATCATGCAAGTAGCCATCTCCTTGAGAGATCTATTTTTCCTCTCTGCCACACCATTTTGCTAAGGTGTGTAGGGGATTGAATGTTGCATTTGGATGCCACATTCCTCACAAAGGTGATGAATGTTGTTATTCACATATTCCTTTCCATTATCAGTCCTAAGGATCTTTATCTTATGACCACTATGGTTCTCCACTAGGGCTTTCCAAATCTTCAGTTTCTCAAACACTTCTGACTTCAATTTAAGGAAGTAAACCCAGCAGAATCGAGAGTAGTCATCTATGAATGTAAGTACATACCTTGATCCACCATATGATGGAGTGGGAAGAGGACCAATGAGGTCTGAATGTACCAATCCAAGTGGTTGAGTGGCTCTCCTTGCCATTCCCTTCTCATAGCTGCGCTCAGGATGCTTTCCAACTACACACCCAATGCATGCACCATTCGATGATCTGATTTCTGGAAGCCCTTCCACCATCTTGTCCCTGTGCAATTGCTGGAGATATTTGTAGTTCATGTGGCCAAATCTTTCATGCCACAGCTTGGAGGTCTCGTTGGCATGAGAGACAAGAGCATGGTCACTAGAATTTGGAATGAAATTTGAGAATTTGTACATTCTCTCATCATGATCTGCATACCCTACTGCCACAACTTGATTTGAGGAGATTTCTGAGATTTCTACCAAATCTGGAGTGAATGTCACTCTCTTGGCTTCTCCTGTATGGGTCATTTGATAGACTGATAGAAAATTTGCAGCCAATGAAGGTACATAGAGCACATCACTGAAATAGCCATGCTCCATGTCAATCCTTCCAATCCCCTTGGTTTGGAGTTCTGAATCATCTCCCATTCGAACTGTTGGGCCACCATTCGAATGCAAAGAGGAGAAGAGCTCTCTGGATGAAACCATATGTCTGGAAGCTCCTAAATCAATGATGAAGGAAGAGGGATTCGAAGTACCTGCTGCCAAAGCATGACACTTCTCCTTATTGTCAGGGTTTGAGGTGCTCTCTTTCTTCCTTGCACCCTCAGGGACTGGGATGTTGTTCTTCTCCAGCAGCTGCGCCATTGAGTCAATGGTTTTCTTCATACATGAGCTCTCTGGATGCCATCCCCTATGACAATAGGTGCATTTGGTCTTTTCCTTTCCCTTCTTGTCCTTCTCCTTTGACAGATTCGAACCCCCATCTGCAGACTTGGTCTTGTCAAACTTCCTCTTCTCTTGCTGCTTCGAATTCTTGGCTTTCTGCTTTCCTTTGCTTGCATTTGAAACACCCATTGCCAATGCTTGGTCCTTTGATTTTATGGTGCCCATCTGAACTAGTTTGTCCTGCTCCTGAGTGAGACACTCCATGAAGGTAGCTAGTGATGGCATTTGCCAATTTCGAAGGGTCATTTTGGCTGAGTGAAATGTGCTAACAAATACTGAAAACTCTGGGCCTAGCTTCGAAAGGATGGACAGAATCAGTTGTTCCTCCTTCTTAACAATTCCACATTGTTGCAGTTGAAGCACCAGTGACTTGAATTTCGTGAAGAACTCCTGGATGGTTTCAAAATGCGCTGGGCTCAAGCTAATGAGCTCGTTTTCAAGCTGGTGGCCTCTCAGTTCATCAGTTTTCCCAAAGAGTGATTCTAGCTTCACCCATACTTCATTGGGGGTTGTCAAACTGTCTGTATGAAACAAGAGTTCCCTTGAAATGCTCAGGCATAGCAATCCATAAGCTTCATCAAGTCGATTGTAGTACTTTGCTTTCTCCACAGCAGAATTTGGCTCCACTTCTGTGCCCATGGTCACTCTATAGAGACCCTTAGATCTCAGCTTGATGACCATCTCAGCCTTCCAATCGAAAAAATTGAAGGGTGTGAGCAACATTTGGTTTGCTTCCATGACTGCTGCGTTAATGGTGAGAAAACTACTGAAACACCTGCAAAAAACACTCAATTTTTATCTTGAAATCCTCTCTAGAATGCAGTTCAACGCTCAATGTTGGCCTGCAACTCACTAACTCCACGATGGCTCTGATACCATGTGAGTATTTTGATCACAGAAGATCGAGGAGCTATGGAGAACTTCACAAAATCGAATTAATTTGCAATTACAGTGGAAAAAATTGAAAAAAGAGATAAATTTACACACAATGTATGCTCAAATCTTTGATTAACTGACTGTCTAACATGTGAAAATGTTAGTAACAGGTTTTTATTACATCCATGAGAAAATCGAGAGCATTAGGTGGCTCAAGCTGAGTATACAAATCATCAATGCCAAATTGGCCTCAATCCCCCCTAGGTGGGTCCAACTCAATCCCAATCACCCCAAACTGCTACGAATTCTGGTGTGGAGGTGGCTGAAGCATGCTGAGTCATTAATTAGCTCAAGGCAGGCGTGGGTGAGCAAATAGAGGAGGTTTGGGGGCCCAAGGGAGCATTAAATGCTCCAAATCTAGCCAAAAGTGGGCAAAAATCCACCCTAGCGCCCTTGGTCAACTAAATTCCCCAAAACAAGGAGAGAGGGCGCACCAGCAATAAATGAGGGCGCACTTTTGGACAAAACTGGAGGCTGGGTGAACTGGTTTGCTCAGAAGTGGGTGTGAACACTCTCAAAGTGGGTTTTTGACCAACTATAGTCACTTAATCCAAAACATGGTTTAATTAAGCACATGGATAATTAAAATTTATGGATTATGGTACTAAGTGTGGTTACTGTTCTAACAGGGATAAAACAGGAGAGCGAACTGTACGGTGTACCACGTGTCACTGGCTCAACTTCGGCCTCTGAAAACATTTTCTGAAATGGTATAGTCTGTGTACTACCTATCACATTTTACAAAATTTCATTGGGAGCTTCCTATATCAAGTTATGACCTTTTTTCCAAGGTCACATGTTTATGACTAAGATCTGGAAGAGGCAAAAAACCTATATTATAAAGATCGTAAATCGAGAAGTAAAATGAATTAGAGGTTGTCCTTTAGACACAAGGTACATGGGGTTCTTATCTTCGACCTGTACCAATTTCAGATCTGAAAATTTTTTCAAAATGGATTTTATAGCGAAAGTGCTACGATGACTGGTTTTTGCTATATCAAGCCCTAGCATCATAAGTGCAACAAGTGTCATACATGCCATATCATGCCTTCTTTCAGGCTAGCTCTAATACCATGTTAAATTTTCAGAATTTACTTCAATCGGATCTAGGATCTTAACTGAGAGAACAACATGTACAGCAAATATGCAGCATATCAATCATGGACACAATAATGCAAGCACACAAGAGACATAGAGTTTACTTGGGGAAAACCATAAAGGTGAAAAACCCCAATAACTTCCTCAGATATAGATAGAGCAATGATACAACCAGAATAGAAGAGATAGTCTTCTCCTAGCAGCAGAGCCTCCTCCTCATAAGTGTGCCACTTTCTGAATGAGAGAAGTGTGTGAACGAATGATCAAATAGAGGTCTCCCGATCTCTATTTATACTTGTTCTGTCCTGCCCAGTAAACTAATGGAACCTACATGTCTAGCTTAACCCATGGTTAACTTAATCCGGGCTGACCCCACACTTGGTGGTCTAATAACCTTTTGACCCACATGGACGACCCCCAATAGGGTGGTCTAATAACTTATATAGGGCCAACCCCATGACTTATATAGGGCCAACCCCAACAAGGTGGTCTAATAACCCATCAAGTATAAGTTATGACACTTACAATATAAATGACGACACTTCCGTATAGAGGAATAATAACATCTCTATAGGAATACAAACACTTTTGTATAGAGGAATAATGCCATCTCTATAGGAGTACAAAATACATATATGAAATACATGGGTGAAATACATTCCGAAGTTACATGTACATCAACAGGATGATCGGGTATCAGCCTACGACGAGCAGAGTCACCATGAATCAGGGCACCAATCGACCAAAACGATATCAGATGATAGCGTCTGGGAGCTTGAAGAGACCCGCTCGAAAAGGTATTAGGAGCGGGCAATGATCAGTGGATTGTCTTTTCTCGCCAAGGCACAGTTGGGCTACCTGGTCACAACGCTCAATACTGCAACCTCTGCGGCAGTGGATAAGATGGCAAGGAAAGCGAATGAAGGATTCTATGCGATCACCGCTCGGTTAGAATCTTTGTATGACCTAGTTTCTGGCAAGGCACCAAAGGAAGCAACAGCATCAACCTTTGACACAATCAGCACTGAGCTGCGGGTCAGGAAAGTGGAGATTCCCCCAACTGCGATTGTGACCAAAGATGCGGCACTAACCACATTGTTGCAGCAGCTGCACACAGCGACCATTAATGTGAATTCCTTTCCCGCGGAAGGATTGACTACTCTGCAGGCTACTACCAGCAAGGAAACGATAGACCGACTACGCCGGATCAGCGGTATGTGTGCCCTCCTGCAGGCAAGTGAGGCCGATGTGCAGCGCACCAATGAATAATTGACTGCCAGGGCTACTTCCGCACGGAAGGAAGTGGATGAACTTGAGGTACACATTAAGGAAGAATGGGCGGAGAAGGCCTACGAAATTGAAGGCCTGAAAAAGGAACAATATTTTCTTATTGCGGAAAAGGCTCGCATGTGGGACGACAGTGTCCAGGTTGACCGGGCAATCACAAAAGCTTATAAACATGTCCTGGAGCCCACTGAAGAGGTATATGTGCTCCATCGAGTGTAGCGACTGGGGGCTGCTATTCTTGAGTTGCAACAGGAGAATCACAAGTTGAAGGCCCAGCTATAAACGGGTACGCCTCAGGCCAAAGTGGATGAACGAAGAAGGGAAATTGAGGAAGTTTCCACTCAGATGGAGGAGCTAGAAACATAGGAAACCAGGCTCATGGCTGAAATGATACAATTATGGGGCTGCATTGTTCAGGATGAGCAGGTTGAGCAGCTGACGAAGTACCGGCAGGAAGCAGAGGGACAATTGGCCACATTGAAAGCCACAATGCACACAATGCCACCACTGGAGCAAGTTGCTCAGTCTCAAGAGCTGAAAGACTTACAACACCGTGTCGCCAAGGTGGACGAGCGACAGAAGATACGCACGACCTAGTTTGATCCGGATCTTGGGGGCTAAGACCCGGAATACTTGAATGCCGAGAGAGGAGGAGAAGAGATAGCTTCAAAACTGAAGTGAACAATGAACCAACTGTGAAAAATACAAAGTAGTGAGATCTGAGCTATGAATAACATAGATGGACAAACATAGAATAAATATGCCACATGGAGGGGTGAGGCTCAAAGAGGGTTCTTTGAGCCTCACCTCTCAAACTATACTAAGAAAGACACTCAGAACCAATACCCCAATAATAACTCAATAAAATAAGAGAAATGTAGGATAGAAACCAAATGCGTAACTTCTTATCATGAGAAGGCATGCTAGGCCTTTATATAGCATTATTACAATGTGTCTTGACGCCATACCATGGGACAAAACTATGTGCTACCAAATACCATGGATGAGAGAGGGTGGCCTCTCAATTTAATACTTTTATGGCTTATACATCTGAATTTATACCATATAACCCCTAAAATTCGGATCATAGTTAGAGTAGTTCTAGGACACGGGTGGTAAATTTATGATGTAGGCTAGTGATGCTCTGCAGGCAGTGCAGAAGTGTTGAAAGAAGGTCATGGAAAAGCTTACAGATCACCCATCCGCAGACGCCGTGGTTGACAGTCAGGCAGTGGCTACGGAAGCCAAGGAGCTGGTGTGGACAGTTGAACAGCCGTATGAGGACTTCAAAGTAAAAACAATGGCATGTACTATGTCCAACGGTTGACGTGGCTCGAGGGCGAGCCACAACATTGTGTTGGGGGCCTGTTGGCAGGCAGTTTGGTAGAGTGCTATTGCAGCATCTCTGATGCTGCGACAAGGCAAAAGATGGAGCGAATGGAGAGAAGATGATGCGAATGGTGAGGAATGGAAGATTATTTATGTATTTTGGGTAAATTGTACCGCAGAATGCAGGTTTTGGGTCATTTGGAGCACATATTATGTAATGTTGAGTCAGTTATAACGCAGAATGCGGGTTTTTGGTCGGTTTTGTACCAAGTTAGTTAGATATTGGGTCACTTGTCCAAATGTTGGTTAGGAAGTTGTTAGTAAGTGGACAATCATTGCAATGGCAAAATCCTATATATAGATAGGAGTCATAGGTATTGAAAAGGAGTGGAATCAAGCTAGATGAAGAGAAGTGCATGTTTTTGGTTGTTTCTGCGCATCTGTGAGATATTGCCGAGACCTGATCTTTGAGGAGATATTGTATCTAAGGTTTTGCAGTGATAATATATGACAAAACTATTATGGTGAAATTCCTGGGTTCTTTCTATTTATTTATGGTAATGCAATGTCGCACTTCATGAATAATGCTATGTTTCCTTGATGCAATGTTGCTTTACTATTACTACTGTTGTGATAATGAATGCGGCGATTGAATAATGCGTTATGAATACATGTCAAATGTTTGAGATTCTTGTTTAGTGTTGCAATAGAGTTAGTTCATATAGCCGCAACCCTCCTCCTCCCTCGGCGGAAACATGGTTCTGTCTGCTCTTCCTAGATGCCTCGAGTGAGACCTCGTCTGCTCTACAGGTGTTGTTGGGCGGGATACAACCTGCTTGGGCCGGTGCCCAGGGAGACTGCGACATGTGTCTATAGTGAAGTGGAACCCCTGTCAACTGGAGTCACATTGGTCAATAGCATGACATTTGATGATGCTCCAGAATCGACCATACAGTTGTGGACATCCCTATTAAAGATTTAAAATGTCAACAGGAAAGGCGAAGTACTAGATTTGGAATTCTTACCTATCAGTCCATTCCTATAGGTGGTTGTTTTAATGTTGTTATTGAATTCAGTCACAAATTTACTGGTAGTAGGATCGGAATTATTTATCGTAGGGGTAGAGATCTTATTTTTCTTAGAAATGTTGTTGGATTGAGTTGTCAAATTGGAGAGAATGGAACCTCTTGGCATCGGAAATTGTTTTAACAATTCAAACATATTGATATTTTCTCACTGTCTCTTAAGATCTTCAATTATATCATATTGCAAATCTAAATTCCGAGCTACAGTATGTTGATTCGCAGGGAGGGATTTATTCTTAGGAGTTGGTGATGATTGTGACACAACAGGTCCTTTACTCCTAGTATTGTGAGTGTGTTTATTTACAAAAATAGACTGGTTATCAGATTCATTGTTTCTAGGTGAATTGTCCCAGAAATGACAATTAAATGGAAAAGGGTCTTCCACAGTCTCTTCTTCATTTTCAATCTTTTATCTTTGTTCATTCTCCTCCGCCTCCTGATCAGTTGGGGTTTTGGGTACAGAATAAAGAGCCTTGATGGTATTGAAAATTTCTTCATTGGTCGAAACATCAGGGGGCATATTTTGTCTCGTATTAGGAGATGTGTATGGTCGGTATGGATTTTTAAAACTTCCCCTATTGGAGGTACCTTCTCCACTGTTTCATTTCAACATAACCATCTCATTAGTAATAGCCCTGATTGCTTGTTGTAATTTTTCGACATCAAATGCTGGAGCATCTTTTTTCTCTAAGTTAGCCTTTGACATGGGTTCATTTTTCTTTCATAAGGGATTATCAATTTTTCCATTGTTTTCAGGTTCAAATGTCATGGAATTCTTTTCTACTTTTATCGCCTCCTCAAAAGTTCCAACTAACGTTGTTTTAGCAGCTTGCTTAACGAACATGCCTAGAGATTTAGGTAAAGTTGAGGCATAATTTTCTATAATGATATCCTCAAGAGGTTAAAATTCCACTAGTATCTTATTTTTAAAGTAAGGAATCGTTGATTGAAATATTTAATACATTCTTTGTTTTCCATTTTAATTCTGGCCAATTCCAAGGCTAACATAGCGGGGGTTTTATCTTCACCAAATTTATCTAGGAATGCTTGGCTGAAATCATCCCAGTTAGTTATAGACCCCTGAGTGAGGGAGAAATACCACACTAAATATTTTTCTTCAAAACTCAAAGGAAATAAGCGACATACAATGTCTTCATGGCAGACGTTCATGGTTTGAATAGCCAGAATAAATTTATTAATGTGATTTTCGGCAGGTTCCTTATTATCTGGGTCAAATTTAGGTAGAAGCTTGTCAGGGTGTTTTGGTAAATTATGTTGAGGTCAAGATACAGCAACGGCTCCACACCATAACCATGGAATATCATTATTTTAGTTTCCTTCATCGTCAGCCATATCTTGATCAGATTCTGAATCTAATGAAGATTCGTTGTTGTGATCACTAGTGCTATCGAAAGGTGATTCTAGTGGTGAGGGTGGTTGATCAGATCCACCAGAGGTCACTAGTCATCGTAAATTATTTGTGTTGATTGAACCTCTGAGAATACTACTAAGATGATAATCAGGAAACCCCCTTAGAGGTGATGGGGTTTCTTCAATAATCAGATCTATGACTATCTCAGTTTGGTTTCGGGGTCTATTTGGCAAGCCATAATCCTTGGGGGGAATCCATGTCTGGTGAGAATAATCTATAGTCAAAATGTGTTAGGATTCTTCCAAAGCGTAGCCTATCTCCTCAGGGGTGAATGGAGGACTAGTGTTGTCTCATTCTATGAAAGCCCTTACTGTGTTAAAGAAGGGTGTGTTTGTAGATTCAACTTGTGAGGTCTGGATTAAGTTCGACACTATTTGGGACAAAGGTGTTTCAAAATTCTTAAGAGAGGAGGTAGATTGTCTATTGGTAGGGGTATTATGTGGTTGATCAGCCATTAAACATTAAGCTCAGGCCCTCCTTCTAGCGACATTTGTTGGCCGGATTTAACGTCGATGTCCAACTTAAGGAAAAACAATCCACGCAAAGAGCTTAGCACAGCTCTGTGTATGTTTGGAATAATTGTTTCTCATGGGATAAAGGCCCTATTGCCTTTCCGATTTGCTCTCTGAACAGAGAGTCTCTTGATAATGGTAAGTGTCAATTTTCTATTTCAAATATTAAATAACAGAAAATATTAACCTAATGAAAACCTAGCTCTAACAACTATCCTAACTATAAATAGAAAATTTAGTAGCTGCTAAATCTAAGCTAAAGTTAATTTTCACTAATATCTACTTTCCTATCCTAGCCAGGAGCGTAAATGAGAGTATGATTTAAAGTCTGAATATTATTGTTAGGTCAGATTTTAGATTAAAGATATCCCCCTAACACTAAAACATAATAATCTCTAGTCAAGATGCGTCAGGATTCTTCCAAAGCATAGCCTATCTCCTCAGGGGTGAATGGAGGACTAGTGTTGTCTCATTCTATGATAGCCCTAACTATGTTAAAGAAGTGTTTGTTCCTAGATTCAACTTGTGAGGTCTAGATTAAGTTCGACACTGTTTGGGGCAAAGGTGTTTCAAAATTCTTGAGAGAGGAGGTAGATTAACTGCTGGTAGGGGTATTATGTGGTTGATCAGCCATTAAACATTAAGCTTAGGCCCTCCTTCTAGCGACATTTGTTATCCGGATTTAACGTCGATGTCCAACTTAAGGAAAAACAATCCACACAAAGAGCTTAACACATCTCTGTGTATGTTTGGAATAATTATTTCTCACGGGATAAAGGCCCTATTTCCTTTTCGATTTGCTCTCTAAACAGAGAGTCTCTTGATAATGGTAAGTGTCAATTTTCTATTTCAAATATTAAATAACAGAAAATATTAACCTAATGAAAACCTAGCTCTAACAACTATCCTAACTATAAATGGAAAATTTAGTAGCTGCTAAATCTAAGCTAAAGTTAATTTTCACTAATATCTACTTTCCTATCCTGGCCAGGAGCGTAAATGAGAGTATGATTTAAAGTCTGAATATTATTGTTAGGTCATATTTTAGATTAAAGATATACCCCTAACACTAAAACATAACCTATAACATTTCCACAAGAAAATAACAATTTTTGTAAAATGATTATTACTGTAATTTCAAACCGAAAATCAACTAATGTTAACTATCATGTAGATTGGAATGTATGGAAAGGATATGATTACACCTATTATATATCATCAACAAAGAAAACATATATCTAGGAATAACCAAATATTAATTTAAACAAGCCATAGAATAACGGGAATAGCATCCCATTACAACAGTAGCATTTGAATAAATTGACACAAAACCAAAATAGCATGTAAGTTCAAATTCGTAATAGATAAAGTCTACATATGACAACCAAGTATATATATGCAGATAACAAGTAAATACAGAGAAAGATCCAGAGATAGATACAATATGAAAATATGTATATGGAAACTTGATCAAAGTCTCCAAGTAGTGCGATAAGATTGGTCTTCAGAATAACTCGGAAAACACAAAATTAAGCAGAATTGTAAACTATAACTATTTCAGAACTCTCTCTCAAGTATTCAGAACTCGAACCCCTTATTCTGTGACTTCAATTCTATTATATAGAAATATCCTAAACACTTAGCATTAAATCTACCCTATCCACTTATGACCACATGGACTACTCATGGGATGCTAAAGCATAATCTGAGGCATTCCTCCTTGACAAGTGTTTGACATTGAACATTGAATCTCCTTTGAATCGAGTAATTCTTGTGCTAGCTTCAAAGTAAGGAAGCAGAAAGAGGAAACAATCTTACCAGACAATTCTAGCAAAGCACCACCTTGATGAAAACCATTACTGAGTTCGAGATTCCAGCAACTATCTTAATTGGAAATAGGAAGAGTAACCATAATGTAGATAAGAGACAGTAGATCTCGACATGGTTGCAGCATCAAATATTGGATGGAACCAAAAAGACATGTATCAACCATTCTGAAGATGACAGCACAATATTCTGATGATAATCCAAAATGACACCTTTAATAATTCAACATGAAAATTAGCAATCAAAGCGTTTAAAAATAAATGAAATAATGTTAAGGATGCCTACAAAATATTCGATTCTGTAGGTATCATCATAATAGCACTTGAAATTAAAGAAGACGCATTCAAAGAATTAATCATTATTACATGTAACCGTGAATATTTAGATCCCTATAAATTGACAAAAACTTAGCCATCAAAAAATAAAAATTCTACTTCCAGGAGCATTAGGACTTCTTGGATGACTCAAAGGACACCTGAACTGACGTATTTCTCCTGGCTTTGGTCAATTTAGCTTTAAATTTCAGAACCCTAATATTACTAACCCTATTCTACTTCATTAACCTTTGGTTTTTCAACAACATATTTTTTGTGAGGGCTTTATATCTATCCTTCTTTTCCTTCATGCGATTCCATTTATCAATCCATGTAACCAACTCACCTTTCAAATTCGCAATTTCCTCAGTGGCTATGGTATTAATCAATGGATCTTATTTGAAGCCAATTTCTAAAGATGAAATCCGGGGAGCTTGAGATGTGGAGGCAAATTCTTCCACATCTTTTGCATTTGGTTCATAAACCGCCTCCTCGACTTTAGTAGGTTTTTTATCGACCTCTTGGTTTGACTGAGGAGAATGCTTTGAATGCTCGACATTCCTAGCCCTTGTTTCGGAAGTGGAATCATATAAAAACTTTGGATCTATTTGGTCGACAAAGTTGTTATTCTGGTGAGGCTCAGAGGAATCACTAAGTTCAACAACACAAGAATTTTCTTCATGCAAATTTCTTCTTGCTAAAAGGGTCGCGGTCATGCTTTGGGTTGTTCTATGGGTTAATCAAGGCCATGCTGGGTAACCATGATATGCAAGGACTCCTTATTCACCCTAGAGAGGATCCTCAGACGCATCAACATTTTGTAGATGATAGTATGATTATTGGTCATCCTTCTGTCCAGGAGGCTAGGAAGATCCGACTTTGTCTTACTAACTTTGGTAAAGTGTCTCGATCGGAGGTAAATGAAAAAAATTCTCACATCTTTTTCTCCAATAACCCTAAGGTCACTCAGAGAAACATCTATCGAATTCTTGGTTTCCAAGAGAGCTCCCTTCCATCCAAATACCTAGGTTCCCTTTTGCTTGACTCCAAGGCTTGGTAGGGGTCATGGAATGATCTACTTGATAAAATGAGGAAAATATTGTCTAATTGGATTCTCAGGCCACTGAACTTTTCCCGTCGCCTGGTTCTAGTGAAAGTAGTGCTGTAAGCTATGTTTATGTATCTGTTTTTGTCCATGGCAGCCCCTAAAGCTGTTCTTAGGAAGATAAGAAACATTCAGTGCAACTTTCTATGGAATGGTCCAGGAGAGTATTGAAAATGGGCCATGGTTAAGTGGGAAACTCTCTGATCCCCCAAGGACCAAGGGGGTCTTAATATTCGTGACCCGGAGAAAGTCAATTATGTCACTAGGGCTAAGATTTGGTGGCGCTAGGTCACTCATAGCTAGGAACCCTAGGCTAAACTCTAGCACACCAAATAAATGGATGGATGGGAGAAGGGTAACCTGATCCATTTCTCCAAAAGCGTTCTAGGGTCCCATATTTGGAATATGGTCACCCAAGGAAGAGACCTTGTTCAGGAAAATAACTTTTGGGAAATAAGGAATGGTAGAAGGGCCAAAGCCTAGAAATACTCGTGGAAACAATTACCCCCTATAGTTGTAAATGTTGAAGCTACCCTCGTCATCCAGGAGCACCAACAACAATAAAGTTTTGGTCCAAGATCTTTGGGAAGCAACTAACCCAAAATAAGAGTTTAGGGTTTGGGATTCTCGGGACTGGTGGGATCAATTCGGCCCCGAGGAGGAATTAAATAGGATTGAAGAAGCCTTGAACAACCGAAGAATCAGAGTTCATAATGGGGAGGACAAACTTCACTGGGGATTTGAGCCTAAGGGAATTTTTTCTATCAAGGAAGCTTACAACATCTGGATGGGTTTCAAAAATCGAGCCTCGGCTCTGAAATGGGAAAAAGCTATGTGATGCCAAGTTGTGGCCTAAAGTTTCAACATTTATCTGGCTGGTAATTAAATGACGTATTCTAACAGGAGATAATTTGTAGAACAGAGTATTAAGACACCCTTACCGGTGTTCCATGTGTTGTATGGCAGAAGATACCATGCACCATCTTTTGGACTCATGCCGTTTCACTTCTAACCTGTGGGATCGTGGAGCAATGATTTTCATAAGGAGTGATAGGAACCATGACAATCCGGTCCAAACCATCTGCAACTAGACTATAGACCCATTCCAAAATCCTGTGGTCAACCATCTCTGGAAAATCTTCCCATATTTTCTGGCATGGGAACTTTGGAGGGAGAGAAAATCCATAATCTTCCGCGATAAAGTCAATTATGAAGAAAGAGATTGGAATTCCATAAAAAACAAGATGCTTGAAATAGTGAAATTATAGACATGGGATAACGTTGATTGGGATGCCAATGTGTCGGAGACTATAATTCTATGGGCTTGGGGTATTTCTAGTGCGGTTCAATGTTTTGGAAAACAAAGAAGCCCGCTACCAGCTTGCTCCAGCTCTTAATATCGGTCCCCTCCCCAAGATGGTTTTTCAAAATGAATTTCGACGGGGCCTCAAAAGGTAGTATGGGCCTGGATGGATTTGGTTGCATTATAAAAAATGAGGTGGGGGATATGCTTGGTTTCAAAATTGGATATCTTAGGACTGACACGAACAATGTTGTTGAGTTGGAGGGCTTACTCCAGGGTGTCTAGTTGGATGTCTCCCAAAATTGGACCCCCCTCATTGTCAAAGGAGACTCAAAGCCCATCCTCCACATGGCTTCTGAAATACACCATGGAAAACTAAGTTCCAAAGTGGCTGCCTCTTGGCGGTTTGAGGGGAAACTAGAGAAGTTAGCGATGGTTTTTAACCCTGGAATATCCCTTACCTTCACCCATGTGAAAAGAAATAGGAATAAATTATCGGATATGTTAGAAAATATTGGGAGTGATAACCACATGTCCATCTGTGCTCACTCGTGGGAGATCTTGCATCATCCGACTGCTAGGGATAGATGTAATGACACTCTATCCCCAGACATCATGCATCATCGTGCTGAAAAGAAGAGTCGACGTCAGGCTGAGCCTAGCCTTGACACGTGATGGATTTTCTTTCCTATTTTTTTTTCCTTCCCAAGAGGGAAGCTGTGAGGGAGGTCATTTCATTTACTCTGAGTGATGTTTCTAGTCTTATCCGGGATGAGGGTAAGTACTGCGACCATGAATGCGGACAGAAGGATATCCGCCTGCTCTCGTGGGAGCCATTTCCAAAACCTTTTGCGGTGTGCTTTTCCTTCAATGGAGGGTACCTATTTAATTATTATCTAGGATGGTGACCTTCCTTATAATGACTGTAAAGGTGGTAGCTATGGATGTATTAGATAGAGTGACCATTGCATGCATTATTCTGGTGCTTTCTTGCTAATGGAGATGGGAAAAACTAAGAGTGTGGGCATTATGGAAGACCAGAGCATTGAGGATGGGTGGAATGATAACATCAGCCGTCATTTGCATCGTAACAGAGAAGATAACCCGGGGGGTGAAAGTGGAAAATTCTCTCGTGCCCACCAAAGAGATCGTTGGGAGGCCAGGATATTTGAATTGGATTTTCCTTCGACAATCCAGCAAGAGATTCAAGGTTTGGAGAAGTAACTCTGGCAGAGTTTGGATAAGGAGACCTTGCATGAAGAAAGTCAGAAGATTGAGAATTGGGTTATGGACTTGGGGAATACTACGGGTCGTCTCAGCATGTATGAGTGCACTGTTGCACTTTACTGGGTTATGAAGAACCTTGTGGATTATGTTATTCGGGACTGTCTGGATCAGAATGACGAGGGTGCGCAGAATGACCAGGGGCACAAACTCCTTGAGGAATCCAAAGAAATGAATCGGAAGATGGACTTCCTCTTGCACTCCATGGAACTTCATCTTCCTAAAGCCCTAACATCACTTTGAGTCGTTCCTCCCGAGGGCCGTTTCCAGGACTTGACTTAGATATTACTGTAATTTGGTGCGAGGGGATTGTTGTTTTGTAATAAATCTTGGGTATATTCCTTTCGGTTGTATTTGGTTATGTTGTGTTTAGGGTACAGTTATCTTTTTTATTAGGTTGATAGGATGCAAGAAAGTTTGGTTTGGTTCTATGTTCTTCATGGTATTCAAGTTGAAGTTTTGTCATTATGGGTAGAATAGTCTTTCACTATTTCATTTTTGTAAGGCCTACGAGCCTGGTCATGCCGAACAGTTACAGTGCTTCAGCCTGCCTAAGTTTGGATGTAATCTCTCCTTTGTATATATAATATAAATAAAATCTTCTTACCTAAAAATAAATAAATAAATAACATTTTCTTTGCATATTATGAATAGTCTATATTTACACTATTAATCCAATCAGTTGTTAGGAGGACGTTGGGAGCTAGAAAATTTTAAGCCTTGTTTATGTGAGCAGGTTGAAATGAGGCAAACTCGATGCCATTGGCCACCGAAATGATGCTGAATTTAGCATCTACACGAGGCAAGATCCAGCCTATTACTTCAAAACATGGGAATAGTTTTGGTCGAGTAGCCTCCTTTTGGAATCCATATCTCTTTATATTTTTATAGATTACCATTCCTTCAATCGGGGCATATCGCATTTTTTTTTATCTCTGATGAGTTGGTAGATTTCTCCCCACTTGTATTCAAGGGTTATTCTAGTGACAGCTCTCATATCCTCGAACTGGATCTCCATGGTGGACTCTAGAACCACTTCAATGTTTGAATCTGATTCCACCACTTTTCCTTTATGTTTAGAAACTATCCTAGACATGTCAGGATCCTAAAATACAAGATCAGTATCAAAACCAAAAATAATGACATGAAATTTCGAAATAAAGCACCATTTAATTTTAGTCAAGTTTACCAAATGATACTATATGTATGCTCAAATATCCATGCTATCAATCTAGTTCCAAACTTACTTCCAATGCAAATTACTCTTGCAATGAATTTAGAACAACCTTCTATTATGAAAGCAATCCGAAGATAATAAATAATGTTTGTCCTATCAAACCAAATAACCATTTTGAGGACTAGGGAGAGAATCATTTAGGTCCATATTTCCACAGTTTTCTAAGCATGGCTTATCAGTTTCAGGATTCCAAACAAAGTAAATGCCAATGATAATCAGAAATTTTCAAATCAATCATTGAGTATACATTCGTTCCTCTTCAAATTTATTGGATTTAACCTCTAAGTTCAAATGCTTATACTTCCTACTATGCATCAAATTGGTTTAAATGCAAACTACTTCTGAAGCAAAATTATATTGGGAAGACATTCTGGTATGCAACCATAATGAAAATGAATATTCAGAATAAGCAAATTTAACACTCATTGACAATGTCAACTGGAAATGAAATGAATCGATCAATTCCTTCTAAAATTCATTGGTCTTATAGGTAAGTTTTCAATTTTTTCTTCAACCAACATCTTATAGAATTTAGGGTTTCAAATCTTATTTTCATAACCATCCCAGGAAATATTTTCAGTTTAGGGTTTCAGCAGGAGACTTGTCGAAGGTGAGTACTTGGCTTGGATGCTCATAGGAAATTGGCATGAAGTAGAAGGGAACAGGGAAATTTAATGATCACTTTCACTTATAAGGGTTCGATGCTTTGCTCAGTGAAGGGTTCATCCACCATCACTCGACTAGTAGACAGACGGATCTTGGGATACCACATCTCTTTGAATTGAAAACGGCGGGCTTAAAATTTCAAAACTAGGGAAAAAGGAAAAATGGCTCTAAGCTAATCCTTGCACCCAATCAAAAATGTTGGTTCTCCTTTTATTTCTATGGGTTTGACCCGGGTTCTGCGTAGTTCCCTTGATTTAGGCCCAAAAAAATCCCCTTCACTAGCCCTTTCGGCATCAACCTGGGAGTAGGATGAAATTTCACCCGAAGCGAAGATGGGTTGTTACAGAATCAAGTTTCTAGAACCTAGTGACGTACGGTTATGTTATGCGAGCTATATATGCACAACTTACTCAACATCTACTTAACAAATTATTACCAACATGTATCTATGCACTTCGCAGTTCTCAACAACCTACAAACTTCATTGAATCATTGTTACTTTACTCTTATGACTACGCATTTACCATACTTAACACAAATTCGCAATGTTCATACATGCATGTTCCACTACTTATCATATCATTCTCATTCACATTCATATGAAAACACATATATAAGCATATACATTCACGAACATACAATATAACAGAGATTCAAACACATAACCCAAGTATTTACGTGGTTCACCATCTAGATGGGAGCTATGTCCACGGGAATTGTTCTTATATTTCTTGGAATGGTTAGTAGTTCCATTCTGCGCACTCAGCTGCAGACTCTTCTCTACAATAGATCTCTACGCACACAGCTATAGAGTCTTTTCCTCTCTTAGATATCTCTTAGCATAGATCTAACAATATCTAACCTAAGTCTCCCAAGATCTAACCCTTACAAAATATCTCTCTAACATAATCCAACCCTTCCTTATTCAAAATTTCCCTTTATATAGACTATGCCCGAAGGCTACATCTTTACAATAACTATGGGCCAACACCCATAATACCCTTAAACCCAAAATGGCATGGTTCTCTTGTTGACCACGCTTTTTATTTACTTCGCTGGAGCTATTTTGTCCTTTAGCGCCGCTTCCTCTGGCTATGATGCTTCTCTAATAGTCACAGTTCTGACCGTGTGGCTCTAACGGTACAATGGTGCGTCCTTTGCACCACTCCACTTCTTTACTCTTCTCTTTTGTAGATGACAGTTCGTCACTTCATTCATAACCTCTCCAACTACCTCAATCATCCTTAGTACATCGCCTTTATTGAGGGGAGAGGTCCTTTTTTGTTGCTTCGCTTCACTCCATACCCTGCTCCAGTGAATTGCAAAGTTGTTTCTCCCAAAACTGGTCGATGTTAGGCCTTGCCTAACTTGTAGTTTCGCCATCAAAATTTCTTCTACTTGGGCTGCGCGCAACAAAAAACAAGCAAATTCAACCAATAATATGGAATAAACCTACCTGAAAATTGAGTGTATTTTCGAGTTGGCAGTCGAACTGGCAAAATTCTTCCTCCAGGTGGCGCGAGTAAGAAAATGGTGTTCAGAAGCATAGAGTTTAACTATAATGGGATTTCAATTATAAATACAACTTTTAGAATAAACCTTCATTAAATTTTTAGTGGCAGGCTTGAGCAATTTTCACACAACAATATATTCCTTTGTTTATATCTGCAATTTATAACCTTGAAAACCATATTTCAGTGTCAAAACAGATAAGCTCTTGATACACTTCGTGCAAGTTTCTTATTTTTCACAAACTCATTCAATGATCTTAACGATATCAACACCGATCATTTAAATATAAAACCACTGATGAAAGAAATGAAACCTTTTGTCGAGCCTCCCTTTTTGGGCTAAACAAAGTGTTACCTCGACACATCTATGTCACAAATGTTGTTTTACACTGACAAAGTCGAAGGTTGAATGGAATATAGATTGACTCTAAAAGAAAAGAAGGTCCAATATGGATCGGAATAAAATCTCATTTGGGATCGACCGTATCGACGCAAAATTGGTTTTCCTTCCGACCGTTTTGGCACGAAAGCGAGTTCTAGTCTAACTCTTTTGGCGCAAAAGTGAATTCTAGTCCAACTATTTCAATGCAGAAATGGATTTTGCTCCAAATGTTTTGGCTCAAATTCAAATTTTGGTCTGAAACAAAAAAATTCTAAGTGTAAAACTTATGTGGGATAACATTCTAAAATACTTTTGAAACCAAAGGGGTCTAAAAATAAAGATAAAAATCTAAAGATAGACCCAATACCTAAGGAGGGTCCCTAAAATCTAACAAATTTGGGGGAATTTATTGCAACTGCAACGCCAGGGTGATGAAGAGAATTGTACAAGCTTGTAACATCCCTACTGTGCAAAGTCCTCAAAGTCACCCAATTTCGAATCTAGGAATGATTCACACAAACTGTTCCAAAAGATTCCAAATGTTCTGAATGGTGCAAGGAGGGACTTGGGAGGACATAGAACACTATAATACAACTTGTATACACCCAAACATATTCTATAAACATTCATGGTCTGCAATTCCCAAGGAGAGAAGAATTGGGACAAAACTAGTCAATTGGATTGGTGGAAATCCCCCCTAGGTCATCCATTATTTGTCCTTCCAAACACTGTATGACCTTCCCTAATATTCAGTTTGAGACTTGTATCTGTTTATAGGGAATGAAGGAAAACATTTTTGCAGCATTATATCATGTTTTAGGGTCAGATAGGTCTCCCATAAGACAACAAGTTGTGAGTCATAGGAATTGTGAGAAAATTGTTAACAATGCACATAGAATTTGTGGTTCAATATTTAAGCAAAACTAAGAGCATCTGCACATAATATTTTGACCATAAATTTTAACTCATATGCATCTCTAAACATAGACAAAAACTCAAAAAAAATTTGATATCAAATAGGTGCAATATCATCCCAAAATCACCATGAGAATACAATGAGGGGTATAGCTCGAATATCACTATTACTTGGAATTATTACATGAAAGGCTTGGTGTTTCGAGATGTGGCTCTCATGATCTGTTAATTATAGATTTATGCATCATATGACATGTCCATATGGTCAAAATATCATTCTTCCATAGACAATAAGTGACTAGGAGTGCGCTATCACACTTGTACATGAACATTGAGAAAGTGTTGAGAGAAAGATAGTAGAGAAATATGTTAGTTTTTCATCATTTAATTCAATGATCTAGGATATTAACTGAGAGAACAACATGTACAGCATATCAAACATAAGAGACAAGATACACAAAGCATTTCACCGGGGAAAACCAAGAAGGTGAAAAACCCCGCAACTTCCTCAGAGATAGAATAAGCACCAATACAAAGATCACAAAGAAGAAACCCCAAAAGATAGATGTCTCCAGCAGCTACTCCTCCTCCACTTGTGCGCACTCCTCCTCTCTCTCACTAATGCGAAGTGAGTGAGTGTGTGAAAATGGATAAATAGAGAGGTGCTCCTCTCTATTTATACTTTACCTTTACTTTCCTTTTACTCTAACTGGGCCGACCTCCCTTAGGAGAGTCTAATAACCCATTACCACTTGTCACTGGGCCGACCCCACTAGGGGAGTCTAATAACCCATGAAAGACACAACTCCGGGGTCTAATTCCACGTCATACATGGGAGGATGGACCTCAATGAATTTACATCACCCAAGTACAATAATGACTTCTCTGATCGGAAGAATAAACATCTTCGTCGAAGGTACAACAATAAAATACAAATACAATGTAAAATATACAAGTGAATACATTCCCAAGTTACAAATACATCAACACTCCCTCTTAACTAGGAAGGTATTCTCTTGACACAAGCATCAATACATATAGGCACAAGTATTCAATACTGGAGCTGGATCATCAACACTGGATCACTAGTGCATCATCGTCACTCTATTGTACTCGTCATCTCGATCACCGGTGCTATCTCTCAATTCTTCTCATCATAGGAATTTCTACAGAGACAACCCTTTTTCATGCTAGATGTAGGCCTAGCCTCCATGTAGGTCTTCATCATCTCTTCGAGCGGGCCATCCGGTGGAATCTCAGGGATGATTATGTGCATCTTGCAAAACCTCAAAAGAGCATCACAGGACTGATTACGTGCAAAGCACAACCTACAAGATCTCCCAAGGTGCTATTATATGCAAGCTGAAAAAACCTCAAAAGAGAATCCTAGGACTGATTACGTGCTAAGCACAACCTCGAAGATCTCCCAGGGTGCTATTATATGCCACGGACAAAACCTCAAAAGAGCATCCCTGGACGGATTACGTGTGAGCAAGCAAAACCTCGAAAGAGCATCCCAGGACTGATTACGAGCTTCCTGCTCAACCGATAGGATCTCCTAGGATTGATTATATGTTATCAAGCAAAACCTCGAAAGAGCATCCTAGGACTAATTACGAGCTTCCTGCTCAACGTATAGGATCTCCCAGGACTAATTACATGCCACTGCACAACCTGTAAGATCTTCCAAAGAGCTATTATATGTCCGTCCAGGCAAAACCTCGAAAGAGCATTTGACAGATCTCCCAGAGTGCTATTATATGTTATCGCACAACCTAACAAGATATCCATGGCCACGACCTCGGAGCATCACCCGAATGCTCATCATCATACATGGTGCATCACTCGAATGCACATTATCATAAGGGTCATCATCATGTGGAGCATCACCCGAATGCTCATGACATAGAAATTACATCCATAGCCATGGGAGGACCCGCCTGCCACCATGCTTGGAAAGGCTCCTGCATTTGTGTCCCATCACTTCCTCTTGGAAGTATCTTGGATCCGAAGAACACCAAGCCTCTCTCTAAAGTACTAGAACTTCACCCTGGCTAGTGGTTTGGTAAACACATTTGCTATATGATCGTCTGTCACAACATACAAGAGCTTCACTGCTCCTCTCTCCACCATATCTCTGATTTAGTGATACTTGATCTCAATATGCTTCTACTTGTCATGGAACACCGGGTTCTCATACAACTTCACACAACTCTAGTTGTCCCAGAAGATACAAGTAGCATCCAACTGGAGATCAAATAAATAAGATAGTAGCTTCCTAATCCATACTTCCTCACAACTGGCCAAATAAGATGTGACATACTCTTCTTTGACTATACTCAATGCTATGCAAGACTGCTTCCTACTAAACCAAGAGATCACCCCTGATCCCATACTGAAGCAACACCCCGAAGTGCTCTTCCTATCTGTAGCACACTTGATCTTGTAGATCCACTTGGAAGTCACAACAGACTTCCCTTCTGGTCTTGGGACCACATCCCATACATCATTCTTCATGATGGACTGGTACTCCTCGATCATGGAATCCTTCCATTACTGCATCGCGAATCCTGGGAACTTCAGCTTCTTCAATATCTTCAATAGGTAGTTTTCTTGAAATTCGTTGCTGGAACAAATGTCATTGTCCTTATTTTGTAGGTGATTGTACATGATATTTCCTACAATTCAAATTCAATTTCATGATTAGAAACATCTCATAGTTTTCAGAACAAAATCTTACACATAAGGACATATGTCATATAGTATAATGTCCCCATTCAAATAATTGCATAGTATGACAATCCCATCAATCCTACTAGTTTCCTAAGTTGGATGGGCACATTTGGAATTGCAATAAGGAATCTAATAAATGATGTTTAGAAATTAGAAGGGTTCAATTATTTAATAAATAGGTTGAATAAATAAATTCAAGAGAAATTCTAGGTGGCAAGTGGTTTTGAAGACATGTGGAGGATGTGGGACCCACACTAGCTTGATTTTTCAAGGATACATGGCATCTTTCTCTTACTAATTTGAATTCATGAGATGGTGAACATCCTTATATGAGTTTTTAGGCTCATACACATGGCATTTATCATCATAGGTCAAATTTGGATGGAATGGTAACCTCCATGGAAGAGGAAGAGACAAACTAGGTGGCCACCTGGGCTAGATTCCCTAGCTCCTATGACAACAGTGATGGAGAATCTATGACATCTATGACAAATTTCAGATATGAGATATGACATCTAACCATTATGACATGTCAGCCCCAAAAATAGGCTCCAAGAGGTCTCTCATGGGATTTGGAGAACCCAAAAAGACTCCTACTCGAATTGGTGGAAGGTGGATGGCTAGGAAAGGTACGACACATGGAAAATCTTGAGCCCTTACCCTAATGAAAATTGGATTGATTCTATGGCTGGATTGGGAACCTTATAAGGCTAAGTATGTTTATAAAATATATAGATAAACCAAGATAATGGCTTTTCATCATTTGATAAAAATTCCATTTGTGAAGAGAGAGCTAGTGGATGACTAGTTTCTTGACTTAGCCAATTTCGAGGGTGAAAGATTCCCATCAAAGTTGGTGTTTGAAGAGGCCACTCAGGTATTTCATGGATATTTAATGGATTATTTATTTTCAGGTGTAAGGTACAGGGAATCTCATGGTTTATTCTAGTGCAGCACTTTCCCTCAACCATTTCCAGTTTTGATGGCATATTCTTGCTCCTTGAGGGAGGACATTTTTTGTGAGCTCTTGTACTCTTTGGGAGAGATTATCATGATCCATTTACTATTGTAATAATCGTAATATACTATTTTATTCATCTTCATAAAGTCTCATGTCAAAATACCAAGTGGTTGTATGTAAAAATGATGATTAATGAGCAAACCATGACCATTTCACCAATACATTTATGTATGCCATTGTAATGTTGATGATTTCGAATGAAAGAATGTTTCTATGATATATTTATGATGAATAGACATAAATTAATGAGTTTTACAAGTTTCATGTTCATGACTTAAGTATTTGAAGTCATTTTTCTCAGTTTATTTGCATTTGGAAGAGATTTGGTGCCATTTCCCCAAGGGTCGAATTAGGGATTTTTGTTGTTGATTGGGAGAAGGTTAGAAAAGATTTAATAACTGATTAATGGTGCATATGATACCTTATTAATTTCCCTCAGAAATACCCTACCTATTTTCTGAATTTCTAATGGGTTTTGGAGGCATTTGGAGAGCCATTTTCAGTACTTACCCTGGGGGGATTTGATCCCCAAATTGCTAGTTAAATTCCATACTTTGTCCAGAATATTAAACAAGTTTTAAGAATTAATTGTAGGGTCATAAATCATCCTTTAACCTCATATTCAAGTATTAATATCATTAATATAACCTCATAGAATATTTGGGAGCATTTGGGTCAATTTGGAGACCTAGACATCAAAACTAGTCAAAGGTCGAAATTGGGGAAAAAGTGAAAAATCAGGCATTTTAATAAAAAATTAAAGAAGGGACATTACAAGTGGTATCATAGCATATTCTTGGAACCTTATGGTCTTAACAAGAATTCAAATCAATATACCTACACCCTTAGAACCAGAAGTTGAAGGTGTTGTTGTTGAGGAGAAACAATAGGAGAAGAAGAGTCTTTTGTTAAAACCATGGGTAGAGAGGCGGATGAAAACTTAATAAATAAGGAGGAATTTGTTGCAGCCTTAAAACCATATTTTGATTAACTTTCCATGGGTATTAAATACATGAGTAAACATATGATGAAAGGATCCGAATTGATGGTTAGCCAACTTGGAAGCAAAGGGATAATAGGAAAAAACAGTAGTTCACACTCAGAAGAAACAAAGAAAATGGGTGAGCATATTTTCTCAAGCACAGGACCCCATAATAGACCTGAGGAATTTCAAAGCATACCAAGGTCTACTGCACCTAAATTTCTTACACCCAAAGAAGATGCTGACATTCAAGTGGATCTTAGTACAATAGCAAACGAATGGACTGATTTGAGTGAAGATTGTAAGAGAAGTCTACCAATTGGTACATACCTTGATGCTGCACAGAAACTAAAAAAGAAGGAGGACAATAGGGATCTGTTCCAAAACAAAGTATTAAATTGTGCCATTGGTAAAATTTCACTTCCTACTTTTGATGGTTCCTCTCAAAATTCTGCTAACACTTGGATGCAAAAATTAGATGTGTATTTTCAGCTAAATCTTGTGGTGGAAGTGGATGCACTAAAAATGGCCATTTTTCACTTGGAAGGAGATGCCAATGAATGGTGGTTGTTGGACGAGGTCCAAGTTGGGATTTTGCACAAGTGTTGAAAAGTGCACATTTCGCGTGGTGGCAGGTGACAGGCAGTTTTGAGAAATTGCGCATGTCGCACGACGGCAATGGCCAAGGCATGGTCACACAATAGGTTGGTGCGCAGAATCATGCATGAGCTATTTTTGGTACGCAATATAGGTAAAGGTCAGATGAGGACATGACCTATTTTGGGTAAGGAACAGATGGATGGTAGATGAAAGCAACCTATTCGAACGTGTGGCGGCAAGCAATTGACAAGCTTGGCCACGACATCGATGGCGATAGGAAGACGGAAGGAGTGGAAAGGGACAGGCCATGATGCAGTTACAACCATTCGGTGACTATGGATGTCAGACGAGTGTGTGAGCCACGAGTGGCCTAGCTAGAGCAGGCGGAGCAAGTTGTTAATGGTGACAGCTAGGGTGGTCGTTAGCCACGCCAGTTTTGGAAACCTTAGGGTTTCGATCTAATGATTGTAAATATGTGACCCTTGGGCGTGATATATAAATAAGGGCCTTTTGTATGGGAAAGGGTTAGAGATATCTCATAGAGCTATTCATTGTTGAACATTGTTAGAATCTTTCAATTTTGAAGCTATTGTAAAGGCTCCGCAGCTGAGTACGTAGAGACCTATCTGAGAGAGAAGAGAGTCTGCAGCTGAGTGCGCAGACTAAGAACGGTTGTACCCTTCCCAAAAAGATAAATATTAACAACTATTCTTGTGGACGTATCCTCCATCCTGGGGGTGAACCACGTTAAATTATTTGTTATGCGATTGTTTGTGTTTACAACTATCCTTTTGCTTAGCATGGATGTTTAAATACCACAATTGTCTATAATGTGATTGCTTTTATACGTATTTGCCACATAATGATGGGAATAATATGTTAATAAATACATGTGTGGATGAATGTTATGTATTCAGCACTTTTGAGCATTTGAATGTACGAATCTATTAGATAGTCGCATAGTTGAACACTGAATTAAAGCGCAGCGTTGGAGCGTGCAGGTTTGTATGTTTATTCATTTGCATGCACCATAACATTAATAAGCTAAGTGTTATGAATGGATAAAGATCATCAAGTCTTGGTTGAATTCAGACAAGTCCTGAGTAGACGGTAGGTCTAGTCGACGCGCTGAACCATTGGGAGTGCTACGAGGTAAGTTGTTGATAGCTTATCGTCGTAACGCACTAAGCCATCATATACTGCATAATCTCTGGATGCACTGTTTGTGCAAGCGCCTCTGATTTCCGAGGTATCCGACGCAAACTAGAGACTTCGCACAGTTGTATGTCCGCAACATCCCGTATAGAGTTGCATCGCTCATCAATCCTTTTACCTTCGCATCACCGGGTTGCGGAAACTTGATTCCGCAACCACCTCCTCAGCTTCGCCTTGGATGAGACCTCAGGCTACGCACAGTCTATTGCCAAAAGGGCCGATGAATAGGGGTTTTTTTGGTTCCTTGAACCGTGAAGTACCTGGGTCTATGTTGAAAACCTCAAGAAGGTGATATACAGCCAACAAATGGTTCCGTTGCTCGGCTAAGACCAGTGATGCGATAGTGTATTTGGAAAAGTAATGTGTGAAGAAGAATACCAGTTCCCGTTGGGTTCAGACAATTGGCATCCTGAAAAGAAAGAGATCTGGGATTGGTGCGACAATATTGCAAGCTATTTTGCAAAGAAAGAGAATAGACAGTCGTGCCTTACCGACATACAGTGGATGAACAGATACTTGTGGAAAGAGATTCATGATATATTCTGGGATTCATTTGGAAACGAGTTGCACGAGTGGATCTCACGACTTGTAGAAAGGAAAACCTGTTTTCAAGGGGGGAGTACCTACAGAGCGGACTCCAGAGCTCACAGCAGAGCTCAAAGCAATAGACAACCCACTGACGCAAGCAATCGACTTCTGGGTTGATAGCATACTTGAAGGATTTGTAATAGAATTTGCTGTGGACACACTGAAGTCCTACAACCCAGCTGAAGCATACTTTTTCGAAGGATTCAGAGGTAAGTTCCTAAACAATCTAAGTCTATACATTAAAATTATTTTAGTTGAGAAAGGCGTTTTAAGAATGTAGTAATACTTTTGCATCTGTCATGGTCAATGTAATATCCCGATTTTGATTCCATTGCATTAAAATGTAAATGATGTAATATTGCTATAAAATCATGGTGAGGAGCTCAAGTCCAAAGCCCCACCATCGATTTATTGATGCATATGGTTTACATGCTAGCCAAGCACATTGGAAGTGTAAATATGCATTTTAATAAAATACCCACAACTAGCTATGCAATGCAAAAAGAGATGGGGGCATGATTTTACAAGGAATTGGGAGGGAAAACATTCAAACCCTTGAGTCAATTAAGTCAAGCCAAGTGTCAATGAGAGAACCCATCAAACCATTAACTACCCATGTTGACTTTTGTACCCAATCAGTCATTTCTCCCAAAAGTTGGTTGAGCTAGTTAATGCCTTGGGGAATGAGAGGTATGGTTGTCCAAAATTCGAGTATGGGAAACCACCCTACATGGAAAAATTTGTTTGGCTTCCTTGGCAAGAAAAGAGCCATGAATTGTCCTCCCAAGCCATAACCCATCAAGCAATTTTGCTTCTCTCACGTTTTTGGGCTGCCTGGGCGTTTTCTCTCCACATTTTTTGTGTTTTTTCCTGATTTTTCTAGCTGGGAAACAAGACGGTTTTGTGTTGCAGAGTGGCTAGGAGTATGGAAGCTTGAATTGGGGTTTCAATAAGTCTGTTTTATGTCATCTAGATGCCCAAGATACCCATGGAAAATCTAATTGGTCCCCTGTGGACGATTTTCCTTTTCACATTCTGTTTTTGGTATGCCCACAATTTGGGAAAGTCCATGGCCATCTTATTTGTAAATCCCATTGCTGAAAATGGGCATCCATGCCCAGTTTGAGTCGTTGTGTGTAAAATGATGTTGGGGTTGAGATGGGTTTCTATTGCTTTGGTTGTGCATGAGCTGGAATGTTTGCTTTTTTTTGTAAGAATCATGCCCAACTCGGGGGTGGCAGTTGTGTTGACAGAATTGATGAACACAACTGGCCTATGGTTGGGTGGAACGTTGTAATGACAAAGGTAGTAGTTTGGGGCCATTTCACCATAAAGATAAGTATTTATCTGTCTATGCATTTACTTCTGAAATGTTTAAATTGTGGACTATTTTTTTGATATGTTGTAGGCATACGATATGTGTGTGGATGAGTTTTAATTCTGCTCTGCATATTGGCTTAATTTGCATCTGCACACTCTTTATTTTAATGATGTGAATCTAATGAATTGGGATGAGAATATCTGAAAGCCCCAGAATTTGTCATCATGTTCCCTTCCTAGAATTGGATAGATGGAAGGGTATGTGACAGAATGGTATCAGAGCTTATGATTCAACACTGCGGCTGTTGGGCCTTTCATAGAGATATAAATCATTGTGTGTATAAGTATTTAGTATTGGAGATTAAAATGAAGTAAAGAAACCTGAAGGTCCCATGGATTCTAATTGATTAGGATGGGAAGTCATTTCCATGACTATTTTGGGGATTATTTCAAAATTGTTTGCATTGATTTCATTCTATGAAAATGAGGGAGGGCGAAAATCCCTTTTCAGGTTGAATGAAAATGCTACCGAAGCATGGTAGCATTTTGCTTTGCATTTGTTTTGCTTACCTCCATGGACGAGATAGAGGAGGCGCAACCTCTTTCCATCTTATATTATTTTGTTGTTTTGTTGTTTTATTCTGGACATGGAAGAGGTGCAATTTTTCCTGACATACTTTTTATGTTTTGTTCTATATGAGTATGATCTCTAAGTGGCTTACTTATATAAAGAAACAAAGGAAATATTTCAAGAAAAATTCTAACTATTTTTGAAAATTTTAAAATTTTCTAAGTGTTTGCTGCTAAGCTTATGTCGGCAAATTTAGGCTTAAATGCTGCGACGCGTTTCGGCGAAATTTTGTGAAGTTTTCGTGCGAACGCGGTCGATGATTTTAAGCTTAACTTTTGCGATGTGGGCGGTAAATTTAAGCTTAACTTTTGTGATGCGGCGACAATTTTAAGCTTAACTTTTGTGACGTGGGCGGAAATTTAGGCTTAAATGCTGCGACACGTTTCGGAAAAATTTTGCGAAGTTTTTGTGCAAGCGCAGTCGGCGATTTTAAGCTTAACTTTTTCAACGCGAGCGGAAAATTTAGGCTTAAATGCTACAACGCGTTTTGGAAAAATTTTGTGAAGTTTTCGTGCGAACGCGGTCGGCGATTTTAAGCTTAAATTTTGTGATGCGGGCGACAAATTTAAGCTTAACTTTTGCGATGCGGGCATCAATTTTAGGCTTAAATGTTGCGACGTGGGCAGTAATTTTAGCCATAAAATATGCGAGGCGGTGGCAATTTTAGCCATAAAATCTGCGATGTGGCGGCAATTTTAGAGATAAATCCAGCAACAAAGGTCGGTAGAGTTAAGGTTAAGACCAGTGACAGGTACGCCGAAAATGGGGAAATTTCAGTTGTTTTCAGTAAGATTTTTAGGTGCCAAAAATGGAAAAAATGCCATGGAACTTATGTGCCAGATTGCCCCTCGTCAGCCCCCAGAGACAGTCGTTGAAAGTATGAAGTGCATTTTCTATGCTTGGAATGAGAAGTAAGAATTGTATAGAAGGTTTGTGGAAGCCATATTAAGAGTAATTGGTTGTAATATGCATTGTGAAAGAGCAATGGGAGCAGTAAGGAAATATTGATAAGAGGAAAATTCCTCATCTTAAACTATTTCCATTTATAGCATAATAATTGCATGTTTGGAAAATATCAAGAATGAATGTTATGAACGCATGTATATATATTGAATTTCTAATTCGTGAGAAGATCATAGCTAATGATTGCTTGTGTGCATGGTAGAGAGTCCATGAAATTGGATCAGCCATGATGTGGAAGAAGAAATTCCATCTTATAATGAGGAAATTGAAAGGGAGAATTCCTTAACTCCTCCATTGCTATTATGTTTATATTTCCTAAGTTTTATATACTAACAATTATGGCATAGGGATGCTAGAAATGCAGGAGAATAATGCATATCAATTAGGGGGCATGATTAGAGAGTCATTGCATAATGCACGTGAATTGTTATGCATGAGCATGATGTTGCATATTGGTAAAATAGTGAAGTTACACATGCAATAGCCCATTAATGTTATTGTCTATGGTTGAAAACAATTAATGTTATTGATAATGGTTGTATGAATCAGACCATAGAAGCATGATTGAAAATGCAAGAGATTAGATGGATAAGATGAATATGCACTAGATGGCATATCAATAAACATTGCACAGTGCATGTGAAATTTTTTTTGCGTATATATGATATTGCATATTGGGAAAATAGTGAGGTTTTTCATATGCAATGAGCCACTTAAGATAATAATTGTGGTTGCTAATAACTAGTTTTGTTCGCATTGGTTGTAGGACCAAAGGCAACCGAAGCATTGCTAAAAGATGAGGATGATGTTGTTGCATAAGACCAACAACCTTATGAGGAAGGGATGGTGCAACAAATCTATGATGATGAGGTTGGAAAAAGGACTATGTAGCATTGGTAAGAGTCCAACTGATCAGGTAACACCAAGCGATGTTAATAACATCCATGCAGGTAATGGTTACTTGTGTTTAATTACATAAATGTTGAAAGAGGATTTGGTGAGATCCCTTCAACTATGTTTAAACTATGTTGATTTGGTTTGCATATGATATTGAGTGCCCGAATGGGAATGTTGACCTACCAAGTATGGTGAGGAGTGGGTAAGTGAAGGCAATGATCCTTACACCCTATAATTGCTTAGAAATCTCAATGCATTCATATGAAATTATATCATGCCATTTGTGTATTTCGGTTGTGAGTTTAACAACCAAAGCAAGTGAGGACTTATGGTCCTGTTGTAGTAGTGCATGCTATGAGTGGCAATCATGGTTAGGCCATAATAGGCGTGAGTGCATATATGCATGGATTAATGCAAGGTTGTATTGAGGGATTATGCATTAAGTGAATGCACATCAAAATATTATGTAAATGTTGTGAATGTGCATGCATATGTGCGGGTACACATGTTGAGATGCACTGGGTGAATGCATGGTTGTGATATATATGTTTCAATGCAATTAGATAATCGATGAAATGGTGAACCATTGTTAGTGCTGAGACCATTGCATGAGATGCTGTGAATGTAGGAAAATGATTGCATGAAGAAGGTAGACATGTGATGGGCTACCAGAGCACTCTGTTAGAAGGACAGAGTTGCATGGAATGTGAAGTAATGAGTATTTACAGTTTATTTAAATTGTCTGGATAGTGTGACTGTGTCTTGTAATTTTATTGTGATAATGAGGCATATATAGAAATGTATATATTTCAATGCATTTCAAATATTAATAGTTGAAGGTGTTTGAATTATTGAGTGTTATAATTCTGAGATCACTTCAATGACTGTTGTGGCAATGAAAGGATTATATGCATAGACACTCACAACGCTTTTGGCTGATTGAAATTTCAGTTTCCAGGTAGAAAAGTCTTGCGTATGGCAATGAGAATAAGTCCATAGTAAAGACCAAGATCTACCATGTGCATAAGCCAAAGGTTATGAGAAGGTTCACATGGTTGTAACTTATGCATGAAACAAATCTAAAAAATTTCTGGTTTAAGTTTATGAGAATAATCTCATAGTTGCAAATCTAAATTCTGTAAGAAAACAAATTTGTAAATTTCAGATTTGAAATTTTGCTAATAATTGCTAATGATTGTTTGGCTTATATAAAATTGCATCAGGAGGACATGTTCTAGGTGGATGTTCATGTATGGTAGCAAGTGTAAAACCATAATGGACAAAGTGATACCACTTGCAAGAGACAAACAATATGAGGATGGCCTCATGGTTAAACAAATCAATTTCTCTAGGAGACAGAGTTGTAAATTCATGTTTGAATTTAATTATTAATGCCATTGATTGGTTATGAAATAATCACATTTGAATTTAATTGTTAAATGTTGTTGACTCTTTGGCTATTTGATAAGTGTTCCAAGATGACACATTGCAGGAAGACCATGTGCGGTGGCCTGCAGAATCCAAACTAGATGGGAAGGATCCCATGCTTTGGAAATGGGTTTCGGGTGAAACGCTATTGTAAATGTTGATAATGTCTCATCCGAAATGCATGTTGGTAAACCATGTGAGTGAGACAGTAAAAGTATACCAAGAAGGCATGTGTGGGTTATGGAACATGAAAGGATTGGGGTGGTGTTGTGGCCACAATAGATCCCATGCTTAGTTGAAGCACGGGAACCCCATTTTGAATAAATGCAAAGGTATTTTGGGGAGTGTACTTTGAAAATCTGAGAATTTGAGTTTTCACTTGTTTAGTTTTCTCACCCATACTTTTGTCTTGCGTGTTTTTCTCTTTCTGAATGATCTCTACCTGTCTGGTTTGTAAATTTCCTCAAATTTTGAGTATTTTACGTTTGGTTTTCATCAACCTGAAACTCGACAGCTAGGACACCCGAAACCCGTAACCCAACACTTTCAGGTTGTGGGGTGTGCATTTTACTGTTTTTGGAATTTACGTTCTTGAAACTTGCAACCCGAGATTTGCGGGTTGCGGGATTTGTTTGCTCTGTTTTTGAGTTTAAGAAACCCGAAACCCACAACCTGAAGGTTGCGGGTTGTGGGATTTTGCTTTTCGATCTTTGGTTTTCATCAATCCGAAACCTGCAACCAGACAGTTACGGGCTTCGGGCTTTTCCCTTTATAAATAATTTCGGTAAATTAACATCCCAAAACATGAAACCTGAAAACCCGCAATTGTGGTTTTCAGCTTTCGGGCCATGCCTTTTACCTTTTTGTTGTGTGTTCTTGAAATCCACAACCCACAATTATCGGGTTTTGGCTTTCGGGAAGTCGTTTTTGGTTTACGAGTGTGTCATTCCCGATACCCACAACCCGCAAGTGTCAGGTTGCGGCTTTCGAGAACACATTTCTCATTTTTTATTATGGTCATCCCCAAAACCCGAAACCCATAGTTGCAGCTTTCGGGAACTCTTTTTTCATCTTGTCGTTTGCACGACCCCACCACCCGCAACCTGAAATTGTCGGGTTGTGGCTTTTGGGATACTTTAATAATTTTGGTGATTAATTTTTTCGCGCGACCCCACATCCTGCTTCGGTTAATCTAGGTTGTCCATTTGTTTTCATCCTACGGTCATCTTTTAATCTGGTCGATTCAATAAATAGGGTTTGTCTATTTCATTTTTACCATTTTTAAATTCGAAGAATTATCTCGTCGCACTAACATTTTCACTGTCGAATCCTTACTAGAGGATGTTTTTTAACTGATATTCTGTTACCTCTGGCTGGATTACTGCCTTTTCTACACTCAGTGTTTGGAAGTCTCGTTTTGTTTTGACACCTCTTCGTTATTTTTTTTTGATCCTTGAGGATTTACGCCATTATGCCTGTTTTAGTCTGAAAGATCCTTCCAGTTATTTTTATTAAATCTGGTCACCCATACCCGGTTTGATAAGTATGCAAGAATTGCTGGTTTGCATAATCAGGATTCTGTTTCAGTCACTTCGTAGTCGGTTTTCAAACCATAATTTTCATTTTAGTCACGAATGCGAAGCCATGATTGCTAGCGTGAGATTACTCGAAATAATCAGTTTCCAGAACCAGTTTAATACGTGCGAGTTTTGATTGATTTTGTACTTTCACACATATTTGATCCAACTAATGCATGTCCTTGGTTGTTCTCATCACAGCTTGGATAATTGCAATGAATTCATCGCATAAATTGAGTTATTATCATCTGCGTTGTTCAGATGTCTATATCTTATCGGTTGGCCTTAAATTGGCAACAAACATGAAACCTTTAGTTCATCCTTTTTGTTCATTAAGGGAGAAATTTCTGTATGATAATCTTGTGAGCTTCCTTCTGAACGTATTTGATAGAAGCAGTATGCAGATAGGTCATGAATCTCCCAATGCCTGCTTCAAAGATGAAGAACTCTATCCCTTACTATATCAAGAACCTATGTCACCACTTTTTGATGCAGGTGTTCCTGATTTAAGTAGCGATAGTGGTGAAGAAGATTCTGACACTCTATCTATTTGCATGCAAATCCCTGGTAAGAAAGAGAAGAAAGTTTCCAAGGAATTGGCTGACTGTGACGATGATATTATACCAGATTATATAATCAATCAAGAATCTGTTTCCCCACCAACTTCTTCTGAAATAGATCCTTTAATGGAGTTTTCTGTTTTTGAGAATATAGTCTCTGATACAGAAATTCCTGCAGCAAATTCTCTACAAGCCGAATCGTCTGTTGCTGATAATGAGCAGGTTGGGGTGGAATTCTTGTTGTGCTATGAGGATCTTTTCAATTAAAGAATGTATCTTTAATAATATTTTTTGAAAGGTGGAATAAATCATGTAGGCCGAGAGGTTGTAGGATTTCTTGGATCTGTAGTTTGATCCGATTTTGTAATCTCTGTTTTCTAGGGATCTCTATTTTTGGGACTCTGTTGTAATTATTTAAAGAAGGATACCTCTCGTAGTTAGGGGTTGGTAATTTTGGAGTTGTAAGTCAATAGAAGACTGGACCGAGGGATAATCTGTTAAGAAAAGATTTTTGTAATTTATGTACAAGACCTCTTCATACAGTAAAGTCATCTTTTAATCTATCTTCTGTTATGTCTTAAATTTCTTTGAGAGTGTTCTGATTTATACTTCAAATTGTCATCTGTTATATATCTGATCTTTTGCTAACATCTTTTAATGCACAAATCTATTGTATCAATTTCTCTATATGACTGGTTTATGTTCCAAAGTGCTTCATTGAGTTTTTTCAATATAAGTACTTTCATGTTTTATTTCTGCAAATGATTCGGTGCATATGAATTCAAATAATCATTGTTAATTTTTCAATTAGCAGAGTGGTTACAGACTGGATTTTGAATGAGCATGAATACTTGAAAGATGGTCATTTGATTTTCATTAACTGATAATAGTTCAAGTTAACAAATAAAACAACTAAAGACATTTTTTGTTAAGTTGTTCAATTACTTGTTTAATCACATCTCAAGACCAATCTGCACATAAAATAAGCTTTCATTTTAGAATAGGATCAACTTAGTTTAGTTTCCCTTTTCTAAAATAGGTTAGGTTAGCTTAGCATTACTATATCCACACCTTGATTTTCCATGACTGGAAAATTGATCTTATAGGTCAACTCATTTACTCTTATAGTGCCATCAGAGGCCTAATATCCGTGGGGGATCACCACACCAAACAGGTTGGGGATAGAATTGCCCTTGCGCAGGGTCTTTTGAAGCCTTTCAACTTGGGTTTTCTTCCTCTGTTGAGTGTCTTGGAACATTCCAGCACCTTTTGCATCTAACCTGCACAACTGAGGCATCAACAAATGGTGCTAGAAGGATGACCAATAGTACAACATGCCTAAACAAGCCACTAAGAAACCTCAATGGTTCAAACTCGAAGCCAATCAAGGGCTTCAACATCTGAACAACCAACAGAGTCACAACCCACGGTTGTCCCTATTACACCTGCTCAACAAATTGTTGCACCTGTTGTATCTATAGCACAACAGGAAAACAAAGAGAATATATTTATTGTATCACCCACTAGAGGAACCCTCTCACTAGAGCAGATATTGAAAACATCAGCTGATAGGGTTTCTAGGGAAGAGAAAAGACTTGCTGATCAGCAAGGACGTGGCCTTGTAGTTATTAATTTACAAAAGCTTATGCAGACCAATAATCAAGAGCCTCAGCAAGACACAGTTTCACAGATCAGTGATCCAATTATCCAACGGACAACTGATCAGAATATTGAACATCAACAAACAGTTAATCCACAACCTAGAAATCAAGAACTGGTTGGTCAATCAGGTTCCCCTGATTATAACCTTAGTCATTTTTTTCAGGAAACACAAATCAGCCAAAACTTGAGACTGGTTGACCGCCACCATCTCCTCCTTCGTCCTCATCCTCTTCCTCAGACAGTGAACATTCTTCAAGCTCTTTATCAGAAGAAGAAGAAGAACCACCGATGGCCGCAGAAGGCCAAAATAGACCTTGGCTCGACCAAGATGCAATATGGGTACTTGGAGATCAACATAGACTACCCAAAAACCCTGAGAAGTGGTTACCCAAGTTTAACCCATATGAAAAATCACCTGCCCTAAATCATGTTAAAACCTTCATGCAGGCTATTAGGCTTAGAAGTGTCATTTACGAAGATGTGGTCTGCATACTCTTTCCTTATACTTTTGAAGGAAAGGCAGCTACATGGTATTTTTCCCTACCACCAAGGTCTATTGTTTCTTGGGATGAGTTTGAGAAATTATTCATCCAAAAGTTTGGAGATGACAAAACACTACAAGATCTTGTTTTGGAATTATCCTCCATGAAAATCAAAGAGAAAGAAAGGGTTAAAGATTTAAACCAAAGGTTCTCATACTTAAAGAATAGAATTCCTATCAACCTTCTTCCTGCTGAAGAATTGTTGATAGCCTACTATGAAAAGGGCCTACCTGCTTCAATTTCAATGTGGGTGAAACGAGCACAAAAAGGAACTTTCCTGGAAGTGTTTGCTGAAGCAATACAAGTTGAGAAGGAAATTTTTTGTCTTAAAAAAAATCCAAAAATCGTAGAAGAATAGCCTTCAACTTCTAGGAAAAGGAATGATAGTGTTCCTAAACCCACTACACAAAGCAAGGATCCATTTGACATAACTGACATAAAAACGCTCATCCAGAAAATGTCAAATGAGATGGTAGATTTGAAAAGAACTAACAATGAAAATCAAAACTAGAATAGAGGTTTTGTGAGGCCACCTTTTAGGAGACCTTATCAACCTCCAACAAATCCACCACCTCCTAATCCAACAGAAGGCCTCACGAATGAAGAAATTTATTCTATCCTTAGAGCCTTAGCAGCAGAATCTCAGAACACCCCTGAAGTCCCTAATGATCAAACTGCTCCTGATCCACAACCACCTGGGGAAGAAGAAGAAGAGCATGAGGATCCACAAATCAACAATGTAAGTTACTTTCCAGAGCTTCCTATTTGTGAAGAAGAAGAAGAACCTAAGACTGTGTTTAATGTCCAAAATCCTTATAACACAAGGTCTAAACCTCAACCCTTCAGGAACCTTCATCCTCCACATCAGTTTTTAATAAAGGAAAGAATGTCCCCCACAAGGATATGGTCATCCTTGAGATGGAGTACAATTTAGTTGAAGATCTTAAAAGAGTGAAGGCAAAAATATCTTTGTTTGAATTATTGAAAATCCCTTCGATGAGGGATACCTTACCCAAAAGTATGGTGGTCAAACAGCCAAGAGAATTGCAGAATAATAACCATGACTCTTTCTCTAAACCAGATGATCAAAAGTCTGGAAGCAGAAGGACACCACCTTTTCTGCTCACCTTTGAGATTTTCAACCGAAATGTACATAACTGCATAAAATATTTTGGCACCTCATCAAATGTGATGCCCCTTTATGTCTGCAGAAAATTGAATGCCACATGGGAACCTTTCCCTACTCAGATAGTACAACTTGACATATCAAAAGTTGGAGTAGTAGGAAGGCTCAAAAATGTTTTAATTACATTATCAGCTTATCCTCGAATCCATCAAACAATTGATATAGTCATTGTTGATATTCTAGAAGCATCTGGTATGTGGCTTAGTAGAGACTGGTCAAAAAAGCTAAAAGGTTATTTTGCTACTGATTGGTCCCATTTGTGGTTACCCTAAAATGGTCAGCCAAACAAGATCAAGATAAGCAGGGAGCCTTTTATGAAATAGGCAGTAACAAATTTGAATGATTCAAGTGAGCCTGTGGGTTATTTCAACACGCACATTGAAAATTTTACCTTTGATACTATTTTCGGGAATTTATCAGCTGATGTTTCACCATGGTAGAATGCACAGAACGAATCTCAAGTAACTCATCTTACTTCTGTACCATTCTCAGGGGAAATTGTACATAATGTTTTTAATGTAAATACAAATTTTAGATTAGATCCCATTGCTTGGACATTGTTTTTTGACGGCTCTAAATCTAAGGATGGAGCTGGTGCAGGATGTGTTCTTATAGATCCGAAAGGAACAAAAACTATGATTACATGCATATTAGAGTTTGATTGTACTAACAATGTGGCTGAGTATGAGGCCCTGATACAAGGACTGAAAAAGGCTATTGACTTGAAAGTACAGATCATTCATTGTTTTGGAGATTCAGAAATCATTGTGAAATAGGTAAGGAATAAGATACATTGCTTGTCCCCCCACCTGTTGAATTATTATAAATTGGTAAGAGATCTTACCGTCTCTTTGCATTCAATATTAATTTAGTTCCTAGGTCTCAGAACTTCGATGCTGACTTGTTGGAAAATACAGCTTCCAGATTGATTCCACCAAAGGGCCTGTCTCCTCAAACATTTTCAATAGAACTGATGTATAGGCCTTCCATACCATATAATGTGACGAACTGGAAAGTATTCGATGATGATCAACAGATACTTGGTTTTTTGACAAACCAGGACACATTCCAAGATATGGCTATAGAAGAGAATGAACATGAAAAATCCCTTTCGAATTCCTCGAATGTCATCCCAAAATCTATGATTAATTTGGAGAGGTTTTACGATTTGCAAGACAAGTTCAGACACAAAACCAATTGTAAAACATAGATATCTTCACTTAATTACGAGCAAGTCAATTTAGGGACCGAGCAAGAGCCCCGTTTTATCGATTTAGGAATTGATTACACCCCAGAAGAAAGGCGAGCTATCATTAAACTGTGTAAAGAATATAAAGATGTCTTCGCCTAGACCTATGACGAATTGAAAACATTTGACACTAGTGTCATCTACCATAATATACCCACGAAGCCTAAAGTTAAACCATATCAACAAAAGCTACGGAAAATGCATCCCAGTTTAGATCCTTCTGTGAAAAAAGAATTGGAAAAGCTACTCACAGTCCGAATTATTTTTCTGGTGAGGCATACACAATGGATAGCCAATTTGGTGCCTGTACGCAAGAAAAGTGGTGAAATCTGATTGTGTGTCGATTTCAGGAATTTGAACCGGGCTTTGGAAAAAGATAACTGCCCTGTTCCCCCCATGGAATAGATTCTCCAAAATGTAGCAGGTTCAGAAATGTTTTCTCTCCTAGATGGTTTTTCAGGGTACAACCAGGTTATGGTTGCTCCAGATGACCAATTAAAGACAGCTTTCAGAACCCCTTGGGGCACCTTCGCCTACAGGCGAATGCCTTTCGGTTTGATTAATACAGGAGCCACTTTTCAAAGAGCTATGGATATAGCTTTCTGAGGTTTAACACATAATTCTGTCTTGGTTTATTTAGATGATATTACCATATTTTCAAAAAAATGACATGAACACTTATTTGCTCTTAAGCATGTTTTCGAACGTTGCAGGAAATTTCGCATTTCCTTGAACCCTAAGAAATCCATTTTCGTAGTCATAGAAGGGAAGCTGTTAGGCTTCATCATTTCAAAGGATGGTATGATCATCGACCCTGAACGCACAAACGCGATTTCAAAAATCGTCTTACCAAGTTCACGTAAAGCAATGCCCTTCTTGGGTAAGATCAACTTTGTACACAGGTTTGTACCTAATTTTGCTCAGATAGTTAAACCTTTGCAGCATTTAGTTAAGAAAGATGTACAGTTCACATGGTCACAAGAACAAAGGGATGCATTTGCAGAAATTTGTAAGGCTATTGCTGAAGCTCCTACTCTCATGTCCCCGGATTTTGATAAAGATTTTATTCTCTATACTTTCGCCACTGATTTCTCCTATGTAGCTGTTTTGACCCAGAAATAGGATAGCGATACAGAGATCCCAATCTCTTTCATGAGTTCAACCTTCAAGGCTGCAGAGCTCAACTATTCACAAATTGGAAAACAAGCCTACGCATTTTACAATCATGTCAAACATTACAGGTCTTATTTCTTAAAATCTCGAACAAAGGTCATTGTCTCGTATTCTGCTATTAGAAATGTGGTGATCCAGAAGGAGTTGGGAGAAAAAAGAGCCCACTGGATGACTACTCTGCAAGAGTATGATTTGGAAATAAGGCCAGCCAAAATTGTCAAAGGTCAAGGCCTTTGCCTTCTTACTTCTCAACCTAACGATCCCCAGCAGCAACAAATTGAATGGGAATAGGAAGAAGACATTCCTACAGGTTCTGTCATTGCTATTGATACCCCAACATCAGAATGGTATGATCATATCAAATTTTTCCTGAATAATGGGTTTGCTCCTGAAACCTTGGACTTTAAGAAACGAAGAGCCTTGAGATTAAAAGATGCACCTTATCAGTTTATTAATGATGTTCTGTTTAGGAAAAATTGTGATGGGGTTTTTCTTAGGTATCTAGAAAAACATGAAACTGATGACATCTTATTCCAATTTCATGCAGGACCAGCTGGAGGTCATTTTTCAGGCGAGACAACAGCTCATAAGATTCTTAGAGTTGGGTATTACTGGCCTACGTTATTTAAAGATGCTTATGCCTATGTAAGAAGGTGTGAACCATGTCAGAAATGCACAGGGAAGTTCAAGAAACCCGCTTTCCCGTTGCAACCAGACACTATTCAGTTTCCATTCCAGTAATGGGGGATGGATTTTTTCAGGCCCATAAATCCTACCTCATCCCTTCAACACAAACACATTCTCACAGCAACTGACTACTTCACCAAATGGGTGGAGGCAATCCCACTTAAGCAATGTAATGCCTGCCAAGTCATTTCTTTCCTAAACAGTCATATACTCTCACGATTTGGTACTCTAGAATTTCTAGTTTTTGATAATGCATCCTATTTCACCTTGATTGACATAACTGAATATGCTTTTGAAAAGGGGATGAAACTCAAATTTTCTGCCAATTACTACCCACAGGGTAATGGGTTGGTTGAGTCTTCGAACAAAAATTTGATCAATATTCTAAAGAAGACTGTGGCCTCTCACCAAAGAGATTGGCATACACAGCTCGATAATGCTCTTTGGGTAGATCGGATTACTCCAAAGGAAGCAATTGGAAATTCTCCTTACTATCTAGTGCATGGAAAAGAAGCCATTCTTCCTACTAACCTCACCATTCCTTCACTACAGTTAGCCCAGTTTGTCCAAGAAGATGATTCTTCTCCCCTCCAGCAGAGAATTGATACTCTACTTGTTGGCGTAAACTGACCCGGAGGTTTCCAATTAGACCCAGGTTCTTTGTGGTTCCCCCTTTGACCAACAAAACCCCTTCACACTGGCCCTTTCAGCAACAACCTGCGAGCAGGTAAGGTCTCACCTGACGTGTATCTTCATCGGGTACTGCAAAATCAGGTTTCCACAGTAAATGATGAGTTGTTTATAAGAACAAGCTATGCAGTGCAGGACAGAAGGATGGCACTACGGGAAGAGTGATGCGGTACGCAGTAGGATCTATGCTACGAGCAGTACTGTGCGGTGCAGGCAACACTGCGGGCCACACCAAGGATTTCTTACTACTGCGAATCTTCTACTTGAACTGCGAATCACCCACAATTATCCTCTACTTGGAAAATATCGGAAACGTTAAGGCACTGAAATGAATATCAGTCATCCATTCATTCAAGAACTTACTGGTTATCTTTCTGGCATTCATTATAGAACTTGTATTATTACAATGTGAATCAAAATGATAACATGATTAACTGTGCTGCGTTCCTTCACTGTGCTTAAGAAAGTATTTAAACTTAAATGACTGATTCACGACCTTAACATAGAATTGAAATGTTTTCCATTCATCTGCTTCCGTGGAACCTAGTATATCATTCCCAAACTTCTCCTATTGGTAAATGCATATCAAAGTTCTCATATTACAGCATGCAAGGAAACATTCAAGCATTCATTCTACAAAAAATACAGACAGTCATTCATTCATAAACATCATCACATAACACCGGATTTAACATGGTTCACTTCCACGGATGGAAAGCTACGTCCACAAGAACGGTTGGTAATATATTTCTTTCAAAAGGGATGGGGCAACCGTTCTTAGTCTGCGCACTCAGCTGCAGACTCTCCTTTCTCTTGGCTAGGTCTCTGCGCACATAGCTGGAGACATTTTACAATATTCTCATCTCGGAGAGATTTTACAATACAAAAAGGTTATCTCCTTAAGTTCTCAGCAACAACAAAAGACTAACAATAATCCAAAAAGAGAACAACCCCATCAGAGAGAGAACCCAAAAAATGAACAACACAGAGAACCCCCATCCCATACAAAATGTCTTCTTAAATAGATCATGCCTGAAGGTCATGTCTGTACAATGTCAAAGACCTAAAACCCAAAACCCTAAGGGTTTCCAAAACTACGTCGGTTTCCCAAACCGGCTTGCTGGCTCCTGGTAGCATCTGCTTGATCATGGCGGATCTCCACGTCCTCATTCTCTCGCTATCGGCCTTCCTGTCACACGTGTGCCTACAGGATGCTTTTGCCGAATCGTTTCTCTCTAACAGTTTTTCCTTCTAAGTGTGCCAAATGTTGCTTTCCTTAACAACCCATGTGTGGTCGCCTTCATGTTTTGCCTACGTCCGCCGCTCGGCAATCCTGAAATATATTTCCAAAATTGGCTGCTACCAGTCGAGTCGGTAGCTACACTTGATACTTGTCCAACACACTGCTTTGCTAGCTCCATGTGGCCTCTTAACTCCGCAGCACTGCTTCAGCGCAGTACTGGTCTTCGCATCACGGCCAAAACTTCGACGCTGCGTGCAACTTCGTAGTCTCGTCAAAAGTTGGATGCTGTGCGCAACTTCGCACCATCCTCAATACTTAGTCAAAATTGTGTTTCTAAGCTGCGCTCAGCTCAGCTTTCCCTGCTTGCCTCAAAAATGTGCTTCCAAAACTTCATCTCAACCTGAACCCAACATGCCCCTAACACTTACATGTGGCTCATCCCCGAGCCACTAATTGTTTCAGCTGTCTCACTCTACACCGCGACCGGTGGGATGAACTTGGCCACGAACTCATCATATGTTTTGCACAACTGCACCACTGCTTCTCTTGTATCCTCCTCAACCTGTTTAATTGTCTCAAGCAGTGTTGGAGTTATTTCTTGTCCAATTTGATCTTGTACCTACTCCTAGTTATCGCGCAGTTCTACTAACTTATCTTCAATTTGCTGTGATACCACCATGGCATTCTCCAGGAGATGCTATGACTGATTATCCATCTCAGTCTCTTTTTGTCGTAATTCGTGTACTTCTTTCTTTAAGCTGGATATCTCCTTGTATCTCGGAAGCCTTTCTCTAGGTGGCAGAGCTTTCACCTCTACGTTCAACTTGTCCAGTGTGGTCTGTTTTTCTTGTAATGCGGTCTTGACTTGCAGCAACCCTTGATCCTCTTCAAGGGTCACGATTGCCTGTGAAACCTTATCCAGGAGAGATTAGCACTTAGCCATCTCACTTGTGATGCTTTTCGAGGTGATGCTCACTGCTTGCTCTCTGACTTGATGTTCGGTTAATGGTGCCTGCTTATTCAGCTTATCCTTCAATGTAGCAATATCGGCCTCATAATAAATCTCTTTATCCTGCATCTCCGTCTGCAAGGATCTCACCTTATCTCCGATCCTCACAACTGTGTTTGCAGGATCATCCTGGATTTCTATGCCTTTGATATCCTTCACCACATTGGATATGGTGGTCTCCAAATTTTGTCAGCGGTCCTATTCGTTGCATAGCTGTACTTCTGCCTTTTGCTGAATTTGTCTGTTTGCTGTGGTGAGTTCTGCCTGTAACTTCATTGATTCAACCGTCCGTTCATGCATCCCCTCCATGATCTGCGTGTGGATGAAGTGCAATCCTGGTAACGGGATTTTGGCTAAGTCAAGTTCTACCCTCTCGACTCCCTTTGTGTCCAAGACCACTTGATCTTCCATTGGCAACACAATAGCGAATGGGTCCACATGGACAATCCTAGTCTTCGACGACAGTGTTATTTCTAGCTATTGGATTTCTTGTTGCAAGGTTCCTACTGACCTCCTTTCAGCCCTTGCTTCCTTCGGCACAATAAGGGTTTTCTGGACATCATCCATTTTCTTCATTAGGCCTTGCATTGCGAGCCGTGTCTGGTGCAGGTCATTGTGGATGACCATGTCCTTCTTTTCTTTAGCCACCATAAGCTCCTTCATCTGCTCTGAGATTGTTTCGGCTATCATCTCGTAGTCATCATCATTGAGGACTACCTCCGATTGAATCTTTGTAGCCTTCACCTTTTTCCTCGACTTTGGCTTCTCTGAAGTCTTAGCTTCTTTTCTCTTCCCTGTTTCTTCAATAATTGGGCATGAGAGCGGGATCGGCTCATCTTTTGCTGAATCTGTCTCCACGTCCATGACCTCTACATGGAACTCTATTAGCCAATCTTTCATGAGGTCCTCATTATCCTGCTCATACATGATGTACTTTCCTAGGAACTATTCCGGTTTCCTCGTTTGTGCTTTCGGCGATATGAAGATACATTTCATATCCACCTCAAAGTCGATGATGCAGATATACTTCATCGTGACCTGCTTTGTAATGCGGGGTGTCTTTGTGATTGTGTCAGGCAGCTGAATATAGTGCTGGTAAAAGACTTCTGTTGTTGCATGCTGGCACTCTACATTTGTGTTTTCCCAGAGGTTGACGAACTTAAACCCTCAAGGATCCTTGGTATCCATAATAATGCCCGCATAATCTCGTGGCTCCTTCCATCCACACAAAGCAATCAGGACGATGAGCCAGGTGAAATGGAACTGGCCGCCATTCACCTGTGTGTTGTTGAGTTCTTCAAGGAACTCATTCAATAGAAACTGACACCAATTGAAGTTGTTGCCTTCGGCTGCTGCGGCACCAAGGAGTATTGTTCCCACAGGAACCTCCGAAGGTCTAGTTGTTTTGAGCATCTTTCCTGTGAGCAACTGCATTATGAATCTTGTTGCGTGGTCCTCTATATATTCTGTCATGAATCCTGTTTTTTCCTTCACCACCGAGTGGGTCTTCTTCATCTTCTCAACAACCTCTTTTTCTTTGCTCTTCCCCTGGAAGAATTGCTTCAGATCCTTACTGCGCTTGCTTAGCCCGGTGATGCAGTGGATCAAATCAATGTTAATATCAATGTTTATGTCCAGCCACAGATAACCTTGATGGATTCGTGCCATGAGTGTGCAAACCACGATATTTAGTTCTGGAGAGCGTTCAAAATGTGGCAATCTCAGCAAGTTCAGTAGCCCTGACTGAACGACAGGTGCTAACCAACTATCAGCTACCAAGTTCAGAGTTCCCTTGGCGTCCTTTTTCTAGCACATATACTAGTCTGGTTGAAATTCCAGGTATTTGAGAACATCTGGCTCGTCTTTCTTCATTCCCAAGAGGTCTTAATCCTCCCATTTACAATCTGCTATCTTTCCCAGCAGATTCTTAGCAACGTTTACATGCTTTGAGATAGGCGACAGCGGGATGTTGTATCTCGCATTCTTGGACAATTTAAACACAGGGGCATTCAGTGCCCACAGAGAGATATATTCAGGGGTCATCTTCAAAGGTTCTGTCTGAAAGACTGGTGCTTTCTGTGCCAAGGAGCCCATCTTTATGATGTTGGATCGAGGTGCAGTTACAACTTTTTCCTTATCTTTTGCTTTTTCTTGCATCATTGGATTAATTCTTGGTGATCTGCGGGATCCTTCACCTTGTTTTATGGCAACCTTCTTAACTGGAGTTTTCATTAACTGCTGAATCCCTCCGTGCTGAAAGATCCTCAGTGCTTCTTCAGGGGTCAGTTCTTCTTCTCTAAAGGAAGGTTTGGACATTCATAAATGAGGTAGCGGCTAAGGCAGAAAGAATACAGATGGCTATTAGCTCAAAGAGGTTAATCATAAGAGAATTCTAAGTGCTTGGTAACGCCCGAGAGTCTCGCAATGGTGTTCGTTATAAGCGTAGCAGACCCTCTCCCGTGCCCTTCAATGGCTACATAATCATTTAATGTGGTGTCCATTGGCGAATTTGAGCGGATCCTTCGGTCTTTTCTGTCGTCAGCGTGCTCAGAACGGCTATCTTTTCTTTAAATGCTGAAACGGTTGCTGCAACAGTCATCTAATGACTATTTTCTGAAAATCCATTAAATGGCTATTTTTCTCTGAGTGCTACACCGAACTACGCGGAAATCCATCTACAACCCTGCACAGCTACTTCGCAGTGCCAAAAATTTCCAACTGTGCGGCTTTAACTTTAAGTATATATATATATATATATATTTTTTTCTTCTTCTTCTTCTTTTTTTTTTTTCTTCCGCGCAGCTTCAATAGTGCTGTGCGGTGCATAGATCATTCTTCTTATCAAACATTTTTCCTTTTATCATACATGTACAAACTTCTTTACATTTCTAGTGTCCACTTTCAACTGTACTTGACACTTAGAACTTCCTTCCTTTGTTCATTATGCAGGGTTCTGCGAAGCAATGCTATCATGGTATAGCTTTAGCCTGCTTCCATTTATCAAAGTTGGCAAGGTATCACCATCTAAATTGGCTAACTGGATTGCACCAGTGTTAGTAACATGCATCACAGTATATGGGCCAAGCCAATGCATCTTAAATTTACCAAGGAATTTCATGAATTTGCTATCATACAGGAGGACTAGATCACATACCTGAAAACACTTGTTCTTTATATGGCAATCATGCCATGCTTTCTCGCGGTCCTTCCGAGCTTGCTAGTGGAAGCCTGCAATGAAGCGATCTTCCTGCAAGCCCAGTAAATGTAGCAATCTTTCTTCTAGAGTTTCGGATTCTGCCACCCCTGTAAATGCAATGATTCTCAAACTAGGGACAATATATTCCATAGGCATTATAGCCTCCTACCCATAAACCAACCGAAATGGTGTCTTTCCTATCAATTTCTTGCATGTGGTCCTGTATGCCCATAGCACAGATGAGACACGCAGGTCCCAATCGTCTCTATTTACATTGCACACCTTAGTGAGTGCATTCTCCAATATTTTATTGAAATCCTCTACAGTACCATTTTCCTGTGGATGATATGGAGTACTGTGACGATGACGAATGTGGAATTCCTCTGTAATTTTCTCAATCGTCTTGTTTAGAAAGTGAGTACCTTGATCACTCATCAAAATCTTCGGCCAGCCAAATCTGGTGAGTATTTCTTCAAAAATAAACTACGCAGTAGTACTGGCACTGCAGTCCTTAACTGGTTTTACTTCTGCCCATCTGGTGAGGTAATCTGTAGCAATAATAATATACCTTGCACCCATTCTTTTTCCTGGTGGGTTTATAGGACCCACAAAATCTATTGCCCATTTTTCAAATGGTTGCAGTGTTAACTATGGATTTAATGGCATCTCATCTTGGCGTGATGGTTTCCTATCCTCTAACAGAAATCATAGTTCCTGCAATGTTCTTTGGCATCTTTATGGAGCGTAGGCCACCATAGCCCTACATGCAATATCTTCTGCGCAGTAGCCCTTCTTGCATAGTGACCTCCCGCGATTCCTAAGTGTGCGTCGGCTAGAATAAATGGATTCTCATGATCGAGTACGCACCTGCGTAGGACTTCATCAGGCCCAAGTTTGTATAACTGACCTGCAATTATAGTGAATTCCACGGCACGCACCACTAATTGTTTTTTCTGCTGGATCGAGAATTCCTGGGGTGCCAGCCCTATGGTTAGGAAGTCAATGATATCCTTGTAATAATCATCAGCAACCTGTATACTAAGTAACTGCGCATCAGGTAGACTATCTTCAATATTCGTCGTCTCCTCTCCTGACTCGATCCTTGACAGATGATCATGTCCCAAGTTCAATAAACCTGGCTTGACAATAATTTCAAAGTCATATTCCTAAAACAACAATAGCCATCGGCATATGCGTCTCCCTAACACTGGCTTGTTGACCAAATATTTTAATGTAGAATGGTCAGTAAACATAAGGAAGTGTGATCCCAGCAAGTAGTGTCTAAATTTCTGTAGGGCATATACCATCGCAAGGCCTTCCCTCTCAGTAGTAGTATAGTTCTTCTCTACTGTTGAAAGCTTTCTCCTAGAAAATGCAATAGGGTGGTCAATAGCTCCCTCTCCTGGCTGAGCTAACATGATCCCCAGGGCAATACATGATGTGTCAACATGGACATGGAATGGCTTTGTCCAGTACGGAAATACTAGAATCGGCACAGTGACCATCTTTTCTTTTAATGTGTCAAAACCCTGTTCGCATTCTGCGTTCCAAATGAATGGTGCGTATTTCTTCAGTAGCTTCTCCATTGCTGCGGTGATCTGTGCATAACCCTTTATAAATTTATTGTAATATCCAGTATGGCCTAATGTAGATCACAACATCTTGACTAAATTTGGTGTTGGTGAGTTAGCAATAACTGCAATCTTCGCAGGGTCTACCATCAATCCTTGCTTACAGACAATGTGGCCAAGTAAAATTCCATAAGGCACACAGAAAATACACTTTTTCAAGTTCAAGGATATTTGATGCTGTCGACACTTCTTGAGCATCACGCGGAGATTCATGCAATGATTTTCCAATAGACCAAATACAGTCCAATCATCAAAGTACGCTTCTAAAAACTTGTGCATGAAATCTTTAAATGCTGCGATGACGACACTAGAGAATATGGCAGGTGCATTCTTCAGCCCAAAAGGCATGATGGTGTACTGGAATGACCCCCATTCTGTAGCAAATGTCATCTTATGCCTATCCGTAGGATCAATCCTGATCTGATGATAACCAGCGAAACCATGAGTGAAAGAATATGCCTCATTTCGTCTAATGTTATCAAGCACTTCGTCTGTGAATGGAGTAGGAAATGGGTCGTGCATGGAAGCATCGTTCAACTTTCTGAGATCCACACAAATCCTGATCTTGCCTTTTTCTTTCTTGTCTTGAACAGCCATGGGGCTAATCCATTCGGATTCTTTGACTAGTTCAATGATTCCTACTTATAGCATCTTATCTAGCTCTGCGCAGACTTTTTCCTTATAGCGTGGATTCAATCTGTATGGCCTCTACTTGACAGACTTAGCACCTGGCTTTAAAGGTATTTTCATGACCCCTAGGTCTCCCAAAATTCCTTTCATCTCTGTAAATTTTGTTGGAAATAGTTCCTGATACTCATGTAAGGTATCTGCGATCACTGCAATAGTCTGATCATCCCAATAATCTCCTATTGATGTGAACTTCGGCTCTTTGTCTGTGCCAATGTTCACTTTTTGTGTTTTTACTGGTCCAGTCATATCTAGGATTTCCAACGGAGGTCCTTCTACCTCACGTGCGCCTTCTAATTCTGGTATATCTATGTTGCGTGGGTCATCCTCATTGTCTTCATTTGTATCATTGGTATCTTCAGTTAAGTTGTAACACTCGATTAAGTGCTCTTCATGTTCCTTCCATGTTGACTGTAGGTGCATGGGAATGCACTCTGTCCCAAGAAACTCCTGCAATGTTATGTTTTGATGATGACAGTCGTCCTGGAATATGCACTTCTTGATTAGTTGTAATGCTTCATGGATTAATGGATTCTTGTCTTCAAAACCGAAGTCCTTCTGGAAGTTCGCAGCGAGCAGCTCCCAGTCATTGAGTTCACTATGCAACTCCAGGTTGAGGTACCATTTCACTGTGCAACTCCACCCATGCCTTTGAATAGATTTCAATGTGCTGACTAGGGTCTGTCTGTCCATTATACTTTTCCAAGGGTAAAGTAACATTTTCGGCGAATCGGATCTGCATCTTAGTTCTGAATTGATCCCAAGTGGTCAATGTTTTCTTATGTGTATTCCACCATCTGGAAGGTGTATCGTGCAATTCTATATCTAAAGCTAGCAGTCTATGCTCATCTGGTATAACTGTAGTATATTCCCTTATGAAACTATAAACATTAGCAGAACCATCATATGTGGGAATAGGACTCGCCTCTTTTCCAATCCAGCGCAGTGATTTTGTAACCTGCGCACATCTTCTTGCTGATACTTCATGCATGCGGCTTTGCCAATTCTCCAGTCTTGTATCCGAGTCAGAGATATAAGAAGTGTCACATCGCCAGCTGAGCATACCGTCCACAGTAGGATTAATGTAGTCTTCCTTGTTCGCAGGCAGCTGGTATAGTCGGTCTAAGTCTTGAGCTTGGGATTCCTCCTGAATCGGCTCACTGTATCTATCACCATCTTTAGGATCCAATGGTGCGATGACCCTAAGATGCTTCCCTTCAAATATCATCTTCTTTGTCTTCAAGTTTGTGATAGCCAAGTTATCCATAGCCCAATCGATTCCCAATATTGCTGGAAAAGGTTGACTATCATCCACAATTTCAATAACCTCAAAGTCTGCATGAATCTGCACTCCGTCAATGTCAACTACTACATTAGCTAAGTGGCCAAAAGTTATGACCTTCTCCTGATTAGCCATTCGTAACTGGATAGGTGACCAAAGAAACTTTGGTCGACCCACTTGCTGCCATGTCTGCTTAGTCAAGACATTCACTTCTGATCCTAGATCAAGGATGACTTCATCCATTTCAAAATCTCCCATCTGTGCAGTAAGCCTCATCTCTCGGCCTGTTCTTTTGTGCTTCCTTATATGATGTACAGTGCTATCTGGAGTCTCTGTTGCAATCTGAGGTTCATACTGGCTGATGAGCTTCTGGAGATCTACTATGGCTTTTTCGCCTTTTAGTAACTTCATGTAGCTTCACAAGAACTGTGCAACAGAAGTACAAACATCTGTCGCAGTACTTGTTTTCTCATATGGAGCCAGCATGTCTTCAACATGCGGCGTTTCACTACGCAGTGGGATCCTTGATGACTTATCTGCTGGTTCTCTAAAGGTATCCCGTGCGTCAATGAAGATCTCCTTATTCTTCTGTAGGTTAAGAGGGGGTGATTTTCCTGGAGCTTTCCTTATCCATACTGTTTCAAGGGGATCCTTCTTCGTATGTGCTTCCCCTAATGTTGAAGCTTCCGCTCCTCTGTCGCGGCCTATCTCAGTGCCACTGTGCGTGACCACACTGATGCTCAGATCCACTGGTCTATTCTCTACTATGATCCACTGGACATTTGGATTCGGAGCCTCTGTTCATATTCTCTTTTGCATTTCCACCTCTAATACTGGGAAATCTTCAATGAAATGCTCAAATGATTTACAATAATTGCACGTAGTGCATGGGTTAACACAATCTCTAGACACATGCCCGGGTTGGCCACAGTTATAACAAATGACTTGGCCGCGGCCTCTTCCTTGTGTCGGATCAGCATTTCTTCCTCTGCTGCGGTATCCACCACCACAACCTCTGTATCCTCCTTGGTCATATTATGCATTTTCTTATTTCGGCTGGGTATCTTCTTGTACGCGGTACAAGCCAGTGCCTCGCATTGAGTCCATATCCCTTTTTCTTTCATTCATTAATTCATATGTGCGACAGTTGGATTCATCATGTCCAACTGATTTACAGAAATTACAGTATAAATTCTTAGGAGTTTTCACATATTTCTGGATGAGGTAACGGTCTTCAAGTCTATGTCCTGTGGTTCTGCAAATTTCACACCATGGGGCTTGATTCTGATTTAATGGGTTAGGTGCACCACTGTTAATATAGTTGCGGAATAGAGGGCAATGCTCGCGGTCATGACCTTCTCCTTTACAACTTGTACACCAGACCTCCTGTCTAGGTTCATATCTTTGTTCTTTACCATTTTTCATACTTTGCAGTTCAAGTGTCAGGGTGGTCAGCTGGTTCTGGATCTGAGACATCCCAGAACTAGTATCACCAATCGGCGAAGCTTCCAGCTTCATTGCAATTTCCAAGGCCTTTGCCTTGGATAGAACCTTCTGCTACATCAATGGTAATCTGATATGGGGTAACAGCGCAGCAATGAACCATTCTTTATGTTGTTCTGGTGATATAACAAAACTTACTTAGTCTAGTAAGGTCTTAAACTTCTGATCAAATTCCCAGACCGTTTCAGTTGGTCTCTACTTTATTTCCTTCAACTCAGTTATACACTGAGACTCAGACTTAGGTTTCTTAAACTCTGCCACCAGCGCGACTTTAATTTCTGTGAGGGTTCTCGACTGTATGGTAGATTATTTCATAAACCAATGTAGTGCTCTATCCCTGAAAGTGGTGATGAGCTATGCTTGTTTCACAGCTTTGTCTTGGATTTGTCTTACACTCCATACGGCTTCACAAAGGAACCAATGTTGATCAGGGTCTTCTAGGCCAGTTCCTCTGAATATTGGCAGTTTCATATCAGTGTTTTCCATTGTGCAATCAGGTGGTGGGGTGCCGAGATTAGTGCGTGGCTGCTGTAAAGGGATCTACGCAGTAAATATAAATGGGACTATCGGGAGAGATGGACTAGGTTGAGTGTTTTGCATGGTGGGTTGCGTAGCAGTTGGGTTCTGCGATAAGGGTGGCACGGTTTGTGCAGCCAACGGATTCTCAGGGGTAAATGGTTGTGCAACTTCGATATCAAGATTGCAGTGGATCTCAGTATCTATATGAAGTTTAGGGCCTTCTGGATTCTTATTAATTTTATATCTCTTACCACTTCTGAGAGTATGTGTCTCTTCATCAGAATCAATATATGTACTTTTTATCATGACAAACTTCAAGCATATTACTACATTCTTAGAACACCTTTCTCAGCTAACAACATCTTAATGTATAGACTGAGATTGTTCAGAAACTTACCTTGGAATCCTCCAAAATGTGCTTTTGCGTGGCTGTAGGATTTGAGTGTGTCTACAGCAAATTCTGTTACAAAGCCTTCTAGCATATGATCAACCCAATAATCAATTGCGCGTGACAACTGGCTGTCTAACGCTTTAAGCTGTGTTGTGAGCTTGGAAGTCCACTCCATAGGAACTCCTCCTTGGAAACAGTTTTTCTTCTCTGCGAGCCACGAGATCCACGCATGCAACTCGTTTGGAAACGATATCCAAAAGATCTCGTGAATGTTGTCCAAGAGATATCTATCCGACCACTGTGTGTCGCTTAGATGCGGATGTCTATTTTCTTGTCTGTTAAAATCGCTTATGGTCTTATCCCACCAATCTTGGATTTCTGTCTTTTCAGGATGCCAATAGTCAGATCCTTCGGGGAACTGATATTCTTCTTGACACATTGTGATTGCAACTCAACGGAACCATTTCAACTCATCATGGATTCTAGTGTGGCAATGGAACCATTTGTTGGCTTAAACTAACCCAGAGGTTTCCAATTAGACCCAGGTTCTTTGCAGTTCTCTCTTTGACCAATAAAACCCCTTCGCACCGGCCCTTTTGGCAACAACCTGCGAGAAGGATGAGGTCTCACCCGAGGTGTATCTTTATGGGGTACTACGGAACTATTTTTCCACAGTAAATGATGAGTTGTTTATAAGAACAAGCTGCACAGCGCAGGACAGAAGGATGGCGCTGCGGGCAGAGTGATGCAGTACCCAGCAAGATCTATACTGTGAGCAGTACTACTCGGTGCAGGCAACACTGCGGGCTGCACCAAGGGTTTCTTACTGCTGCGAATCTTCTACCGGAACTGCGAATCACCCACAATTATCCTCTACTTGAAAAATCTCAGAAAAGTTAAGGCATTGAAATTAATATCAGTCATCCTTTCATTTAGGCACTTACTGGTTATTTTTCTGGCATTCATTCTAGAACTTGGATTATTACAATGTGAATCAAAATGATAACATGATTAACTGTGCTGCATTCCTTCACTGTGCTTAAGAAAGTATTTAAACTTAAATGACTGATTTACGACCTTAACATAGAATTGAAATGTTTTCCATTCATCTACTTCCGTGCAACCTAGCATATCATTCCCAAACTTCTCCTATTGGTAAATGCATATCAAAGTTCTCATATTACAACATGCAAGGAAACATTCAAGCATTCATTCCACAGAAAATACAGACAATCATTCATTCATAAACATCATCACATAACACCAGATTTAACGTGGTTCACTTTACAGGATGGAAAGCTACGTCCACAAGAACAGTTGGTAATATATTTCTTTCAAAAGGGATGGGGCAACCGTTCTTAGTCTGCACACTCAGCTGCAGACTCTCCTTTCTCTCGGCTAGGTCTCTGCGCACACAGCTACAAATCCTTTACAATATTCTCGGCTCGGAGAGATTTTACAATACAAAAGGGTTATCTCCTTAAGTTCTCAGCAACAACAAAAGACTAACAATAATCCAGAAAGAGAACAACCCCATCAGAGAGAGAACCCCAAAAATGAACAACATAGAGAACCCCCATCCCATACAAAATGTATTCTTAAATAGATCATGCTCGAAGGTCATGTCTGTACAACGTCGAAGACCTAAAACCCAAAACCCTAAGGGTTTCCAAAATTGCGCTGGTTTTCCAAACCGGCTTGCTGGCTCCTGGTAGAATCTGCTTGATCATGGAAAATCTCCACGTCCTCATTCTGTCACTATCGGCCTTCCTATTGCACGTGTGCCTACATGCTGCTTCTACCGAATTGTTTCTCTCTAACGGTTTTTCCTTCTAAGCATGCCAAACGTCACTTTCCTTAACAACCCACGCATGGTCACCTTCCTATTTTTCCTACGTCCGCTGCTCGGCAATCCTGAAATATCTTTCCAAAATTGGCTGCTACCGGTCGATCCGGTAGCTACACTTGATACTTTTCCAGCACACCATTTTGCTGGCTCCACGTGGCCTCCTAACTCCGCAGCACTGCTTCGGCGCAGTACTGGTCTTCACATCACTGCCAAAACTTTGACACTGCATGCAACTCTGCAGTCTCGTCAAAAGTTGGATGCTGCACGCAACTTCGTAGCATCCTCAATACTTAGCAAAAATTGTGTTTCTGAGTTGCGCTCAGCTCAGCTTTCCCTGCTTGCCTCAAAAAGGTGCTTCCAAAACTTCATCTCAATCTGGGCCCAACACTACTTAAACTGAAGGAAGATAGAGAAGTGGCTAGAAACAAGTTGTATCATCATCATCAGTTAGTGAAAAGATGATTTGATGAAAAATCTTCATCTGGCAAGGAATTTTCTATTGGAGACTTGGTTTTAAGGTGGAACACACAACACAATGATAAGAACCAGTATACCAAGTTTCAATGCCTCTGGCTGGGACCTTTCATTGTTACAGAAAAGATGGGTCCTGGTACTGTTAGATTACAGACACTAGAAGGAGTGGTGGACACTTATCCAGTGAATGTTTCACTCCTCAAAAAGTATTTTGTTTGATCAGGATGATGTACTTGTACATAGGTTTGTTTTTCTTTTTCTTGTCTTGATTGGATTGTCTGCTTTGTTTTCATTTGTTTGTTTTAAACTCCACACATTTGGCAATACTCATTGATCAATTTTTCTCTCGGTGATGAGTTCAGCTTGGGTTTTATAATTGTCTTCCAACCATAATTTTGTCTTGTATCGGAGGTTCTTCAACAAAAGGCACACAGCTAATGATTGTAGAACCTTGAATTGATATCTCTTCACAATGGTCATTATCTTACACATGTCTTATTTGTTTAATTGGGGTCTAGAGAAAAGTAGAGTCTCCATTGTCTCATGTTTCATGGTTCAAGCTACATATCATAATAACCTATCCAGCTTGCTCTGCTCTGGATCCTTTTATAATCACCTTGGTAATAAATCTCTTAATAAATGTAAATTACAAGGTGGCATGCCTTGTTATCAAGTCGGCCCATTAGGTTCACAGGTGCTAAGAAGAATGACATCTTCACATCAAGCCACTACACTTGTAAGATGACTTTCAGTTTTACTGGGAGTTGGACGATCCTATCACAGGTCAGTTCATTCATGATCAACAAAGCATCGGTGAGTAACACTACCAATATATGGTCACCAAGCCATGGTAGTGCCTTGTAATTTTCAATCTACTAAAATTTGGTTTGCTCATTTTTTAAAGATGCTCACGCATATAGGGACATGGGGTCCTATCGCAAGCCATCCCTGCCATGATCATGGGTTTTATTTGGACTGAAACTATCACAATATGGTCTCCAAGCCATGATAGTTGCTTTTAGTATTGCAACTGGAAGACAAGGAGTCTCGTTGTCGAGCTGGCTTGATCAGTTTCTGAATTTTGCTTGTGAATGGCACTGCTTATAACTGATCACCAAGTCATGGCAGTGGTCTTATATACGCAGTCTCTTTTTTAACTTAAAAAAAAAAATCTAAAAAAAAAAGTATCTCATGAAATGTTGCATGTAAATAAAATCTCGATAAATCAAGGTGATGTGTAATTAGGATATCTAGGAGCATTTTCAAGTATGTGTCTAGGTTCAACACAAGTTTCTTCTCCATGATTACATAAAGGTGAAGGATCTTAGTTGTTTCTTCAACCCCCTTATCAGATTTGCATTATTTTCAACATGATCATATATGGGGATTTATTATTTTCATGTTCCATGCTTGTTAACTGTCTCTCTTGTGATCAATTTTTGGAAAATTCAGGTAGAAAAGGTGATGTGGCTAACATGTTTCATTTAGTTGAATTTAATTGCAGAGATAACTGGTTCTTACCAGCCAGTCGCCATTTGTTGTGGCCACAATAGATCCCATGCTTAGCTAAAGCATGGGAACCCCATTTTGAATAAATGCAAAGGTATTTTGGGGAGTGTACTCTGAAAATCTGAGAATTTGAGTTTTCACTTGTTTAGTTTTCTCACCCATACTTTTGTCTTGTGTGTTTTTCTCTTTTCGGATGATCTCTACCTGTCTGGTTTGTAAATTTCCTCAAATTTTGAGTATTTTACCTTTGGTTTTCATCAACCCGAATTTCGACAGCTAGGACACCCAAAATCCGCAACCCGACACTTTCGGGTTGCGAGGTGTGTGTTTTACAGTTTTTGGAATTTACGTTCCCGAAACCCACAACCCGAGAGTTGCGGGTTGCGAGATTTGTTTTCTCTTTTTTTTTTTATTTAAGAAACCCGAAACCCGCAACCCGACGGTTGCGGGTTGCAGGAATTTGCTTTTCGAGCTTTGGTTTTCATCAATCTGAAACCCGCAACCCGACAGTTATGGGCCTCGAGTTTTTCCCTTTATAAATAATTTTGGGAAACTAACATCCCGGAACCCAAAAACCGACAATTGTGGTTTTCGGCTTTTAGGCCATGCCTTTTACCTTTTTGTTGCATGTTCCCGAAATTCGCAACCCGCAATTGTCTGGTTTCAGCTTTCGGGAAGTCATTTTTGGTTTATGAGTGTGTCGTTCCCGATACCCGCAACCCGCAAGTGTCGGGTTGTGACTTTTGGGAACACATTTCTCATTTTTTATTATGTTCATCCCCGAAACCCGCAATTGTGACTTTCAGCTTTTGAGAACTCTTTTTTCACCTTGCCGTTTGTGTGACCCCGCCACCCACAACCTGCAATTGTCGGGTTGCGGCTTTCGGGATCCTTTAATAATTTTTGTGATTAAGTTTTTTGCGTGACCCCGCATCCCGCTTCGGTTAATCTCGACCGTCCATTTGTTTTCATCCTACGATCATCTTTTAATCTAGATGATTCAATAAATAGGGTTTTTCTATTTTATTTTTACCATTTTTACATTCGAAGAATTATCTGGTTGCACTAAGGATTTCACTGTCGAATCCTTACCAGAGGACGTTTTTTAACTGATCTTTCGTTACCTCTAACTCGATTACTACCTTTGCTACACTCGGTGTTTGGCAGTCTGGTTTCGTTTTGACACCTCTTTGTTATTTGTTTCTACTCCTTGAGTATTTACGCCATTATGCCTGTTTCGGTCGGAAAGATCCTTCCAGTTATTTTTGTTAAATCTGGTCACCTGGACCCGGTTTGATATGCAAGAATTGCTAGTCTGCGTAATCAGGATTTTATTTCAGTCACTTCATAGTTGGTTTTCAAGCCATAATTTTCATTTTGGTCACGAATGTGAAGCCATGATTGCTGGCGTGATATTACTCAAAATAATCAGTTTCCAGAACCAGTTTAAGATGTGCAAGTTTTTATTGATTTTTACTTTCACACATATTTGATCCAACTAACGCATGTCCTTGCTCATTCTCATCACAGCTTGGATAATTGCAATGAATTCATCGCATAATTTTAATTATTATCATTTGTCCTATTCAGATGTCTATATCTTATCAATTGGCCTTAAATTGGCAACAAACATGAAACCTTTAGTTCGTCCTTTGCGTTCTTTAACGGTAAAATTTCTGTATGATAATCTCGTGAGCTTCCTTCTGAACGTATTTGATAGAAGCAGTATGCAGACAGGTCATGAATCTCCCAATGCCCGCTTCAAAGATGAATAACTCTATCCCTTAATATATCAAGAACCTATGTCACCACCTTTTGATGCAGGTGTTCCTGATTTAAGTAGCGATAGTGGTGAAGAAGATTATGATGCTTTGTCTATTTGCATGCAAATCCCTGGTAAGAAAGAGAAGAAATATTCCAAGGAATTGACTGACTGTGACGACGATATTATATGAGATTATATAATCAATCAAGAATCTGATGCACCGCCAAATTATTCTGAAATAGATCCTTTAATGGATTTTTCTGTTTTTGAGAATATAGTCTCTGATCCAGAAATTCCCGTGGCAAATTCTCTACAAGCCGAATCGTCTGTTGCTGATAATGAGCAGCTTGGGGCGGAATTCTTGTTGTGCTATAAGGATCTTTTCGATTAAAGAATGTATATTTAATAATCTTTTTTGAAAGGTGGAATAAATCATGTAGGCTGAGAGGTGGTAGGATTTATTGGATTTGGAGTTTGATCCGATTTTTTAATCTCTGTTTTCTAGGGATCTCTATTTTTGGGACTCTGTTGTAATTATTTAAAGAAGGATACCTCTCGTAGTTAGGGGTTGGTAATTTTGTAGTTTTAAGTCAGTAGAAGACTAGACTGAGGGATACTTTGTTAAGCAGTTACTTTTGTAATTTCTGTACAAGACCTCTTCATACAGTAAAGTCATCTTTTAATCTATCTTTTGTTATGTCTTAAATTTCTTTGAGAGTTTTTTTATTTATACTTCAAATTGTCATCTGTTATGTATCTGATCTTTTTCTAACATCTTTTAATGCACAAATCTGTTGTATTGATTTCTCTATATGACTGGTTTATGTTCCAAAGTGCTTCATTGAGTTTTTTCAATATAAGTACTTTCATGTTTTATTTCTGCGAATGATTCAAGGCATATGAATTCAAATAATAATTGTTAATTTTTCAATTAGCAGAGTGGTTACAGACTAGATTTTGAATGAGCATGAATACTTGAAAGATGGTCATTTGATTTTCATTAACTGATAATAGTTCAAGTTAACAAGTAAAAAAACTAAAGACATTTTTGGTTAAGCTGTTCAATTACTTATTTAATCACATCTCAAGACCAATCTGCACATAAAATAAGCTTTTATTTTTAGAATAGGATCAACTTAGTTTAGTTTCCCTTCTCTAAAATAGGTTAGGTTAGCTTAGAATTGCTATATCCACACCTTTATTTTCCATGATTGGAAAATTGATCTTATAGGTCAACTCATTTACTCTTAGAGTGCGAGCAGAGGTCTAATATTCGTGGGGGATCACCACACCAAACAGGTTGGGAATAGAACTGCCCTTGCGCAGGGTCTTTCGAAGCCTTTCAACTTGGGTTTTCTTCCTTTGTTGAGTGTCTTCGAACATTACAGCACCCTTTTCATCTAACCTGCACAACTGAGGCATCAACAGGTGGCAAACCGAAGTACTGTTAACTTAGAGAATGGAGACCCCATTTTTCACAAATGAAAGAAAGATACATCCAAAAAAAATAGGGGACTAGTATTTTGTAACCCTAATTCAGAATAGACATCTTACACAGATGCGATTTGATTATGCACGTTTAGAGGAAAAGTAAAGAAAGGATGTTGAAGAGGACTATATGAGAAATGGTAACCTTTGTGTAGTGTGAGTGGGTATCATGGGCCATGATATCCTACAGTCAAGAAAACCACCTATATATTTTTTAAAGGGAACCGTTGGCTTGCCCGGGAAAAGGACTTCCATCCTTGTGTGGATGGAGAATTGTTATGCACACGAAGGGTTGTTGCATGCCTAATGAACCCATTTGGTGTACTAGTTTGGCATTATTTTCTTGGGTGTTGTGGAGGTATTAGTAAAAGTCTGATGCAATCCTAAGGCAGAGTGGGAGATCCTTGACCTATAATGGTCGGTGGCACAGTTTACTTCCATTGGTCGATGACGCAAAAAAATGTGTTGGCTCGGCAATGGAGAGGGCCAACCAGGTATGGGATTGGTTGGGCACCAAAAATGCTTGGTAAACCCAGTCGGCGTGAAGGTGTACTGGTTGGGCATTAAACATACACCCCACAGGTGATCCAAGGATTGTAAAGCAAAGAAGGAAACCTGTGGAGTAGTAAGGAAAATGTACAATAAATATAAGTATTCATTTTCATTTATTTTCTTGTTTGGAATAATGAAGATTTCAGGTATAAGTCTTCTAAGAAGCTAAGCTGATACACTATTACTTCTTTGTTGGAAACCTTGGTCATTGCAGGAAGAAAGGACCCTAAAAGAACCATATTTTTTTGTTAGACCAGAGAGTAACTAGTCAGGCGCTATAAATTCTTAGTAAATCCAGGGAGTAACTGGTTGGGTGCTACAAATGCTTGATAAATTCAAAGAGTAGTTGGTGGGGGCACTAAACCCTTGATGTTGTGGAGCATCCAGCGTGCTGACCAAACATTCTTTAATTAATTAATAAAAGAAGTCAGAGCACTGGCCTAACATATTGCTAAATGAGATATTGATAAACCCAGTTGGCGTACTGGTCGGGCATTTCCTATTCGAATGAATGTGGAGTAGCCTGCGTGCTGGCCGAACATTCATTATTGTGTCCACGGGAAATCCAAGGCTTGTAAAGAAAATAAGAATCTTATGGAATAAAGTGAAGACATCCAATACAGGTAAGTATTTGGTTATCTTGCAGCTTCTTGCTTATGAATATACATGTGTATATGATTTGGTTATGATTTTATCAAACTCTTGTTTAGAGATAAACCCTATAAAAGTAAACTAAATATGTGAATTGATTCAATGTTTGAGTGTAGGTACTACTGGAGGCAAGGACTATGAAAGAATCTGGAGGATGCATGTGGACATGTGACCGTCCTAAAGAGAGCTCAATGTGAGTAGTAATGAAAGATGGTGCTAGTGGACATGTGTGGGCCCTAGAAGCCAAAGGTTCTATAAGCAACAATGGGGAAGGGTTCCCTAGTTGAAAGCATTAAACAGGCCTTAGACACTAAGTGTCATAGCCAAGAATGGCAAGTCAAGCATTCACATTGAAGTGAAAGAGGCTAAGGAGCACAGAACCACAAGTGATTGTGTGGCTCCGAGTTGGAACAAGACTAAGAGGGGGAAACTCTTACTCTCATCTTTCATTTTTGACTGATGCATCTTAAAAACAAAATATTGTTGAGTGCATGTCATGGTTGAAAATAGATTGTGATTAAATTGCTTGAAATGAATTGTGAATGCTGAAATAGTTATTTTTTTTGCAAAAGGATGAACATGAATGAGTTCATGTGTATGTTGGGAAAGCAGAAACATGTGGAAGTCGCATGAGTAAAGCATGGATGTTCCATGTCAATTGGGAAAATAATTGACTAATTTTAATATTGTGTTATGCTTGTCTTAACAGGAATTGCCATGATGAGTCTCACAGGTGAGCATTGAAAGCTATTTGTTGCAGTTGTTACTAGCCAAGTGTTGCTAGTGAGAAAAGTGAAGAGCCAGTTGTGCGCATTGATCCTGATAGTAGACCAAAAGCTATTGTTTTGGTTGAAAATATTCCTCAAATAATTGTCAAGACAACAAGAAAGATGGCAGCCATGAAAATTCCAGACTTGTAGATCAGCTGGAAGGTGAATAAAAGGAAGGGATTGTTGTGGAGCAATGCCCACCTATAGAGATGGAAGATCAAATCCAGTAGGAGAAGCTTGAGGAAGCCAAAGGACTTGATATTGAAAGTTCAAAATAGAGAGATGAACGCAGGACAGACCTACCACATTTTGTGAATTTTGAGACATGTGTAAAGTGGGTATATATTCCTAAGTGTTGGAACATCGAGGATAGTGTTATTCCAAGGGGGAGGGGATTGTAATATCTCGATTTTGATCCCATTGCATTAAAATGTAAATGATGTAATATTGATATAAAATTTTGGTGAGGAGCTCGAGGCCAAGGCCCCGCCATCGATTTATTGATGCATATGGTTTACGTGCTAGCCAGGCACATTGGAATTGTAAATATGCATTTTAATAAAATACCCACAACTAGCTATGCAATGCAACAAGAGATGGGGGCATGATTTTACAAGGAATTGGGAGGGAAAACATTCAAACCCTTGAGTCAATTAAGTCAAGCCAATTGTCAATGAGAGAACCCATCCAACCCTCAACTACCCATGTTGACTTTTGTACCCAATCACTCATTTCTCCCAAAAGTTGGTTGAGGTAGTTAATGCCTTGGGGAATGAGAGGTATGGTTGTCCAAAACTCGAGTATGGGAAACCACCCTACATGGAAAAATGTGATTGGATTCCTTGGAAAGAAAAGAGCCATGAATTTGCCTCCCAAGCCATAACCCATCAAGCAGTTTTTCCTCTCTCACGTTTTTGGCCTGCCTAGGCGTTTTCTCTCCACGTTTTTGTGGTTTTTCCAGATTTTTCTAGGTGGGAAACAAGGCGGTTTTGTGTTGCAGAGTGGCTGGGGGTATGGGAGATTGGATTGGGGTTTCAATGGGGTCGGTTGGTCATTTAGATGCCCAAGATAGCCATGGAAAATCATATTGGTCCCCTGTGGACGATTTTCCTTTTCACATTCCGCTTTTGGTGTGCCCACGATTTGGGAAAGTCCATGGCCATCTTATTTGTAAATCCCATTATTGAAAATTGGCATCCATGCCTAGTTTGAGTTGCTGTGTGTAAAAGAAGGTTGGGGTTGAGATGGGTTTCTATTGCTTTGGTTGTGCATGAGCTGGAATGTTCTCTTTTCCTTGTAAGAATCATGCCCAGCTCGGGGGTGGCAGTTGTGTTGAGAGAATTGATGAACACAACTGGCCTATGGTTGGGTGGAATGTTGCAGCAACATAGCTAGTTGTTTGGGGCCATTTCACCATAAAGATAAGTGTTTATCTATCTATGCATTTACTTCTGAAATGTTTAAATTGTGGATTATTTTTTTTATATGTTGTAGCAATACGATATGTGTGTGGATGAGTTTCAATTCCGCTGTGCATATTGGCTTAATTTGCATATGCACACTCTTTTTTTAATGATGTGAATCTAATGAATTGGGCTGAGAATATATGAAAGCCCCATAATTTGTCATCATGTTCCCTTCCTGGAATTGCATAGATGGGAGGGTATGTGACAGTCAATAACATATATAGTGATTCTGATGAAGAGACACATAATTTGAGAAGTGGAAAGAGATATAAGTTTAATAAAGAAAAGAATCCCAGAGGACCTGGACTCCGTGTGAATACCAAACTTCCATGTGACCTTAACAATCAGACCACCCTATCATCAGCCACTATCCATCCTATTACACCTCAGAACCCGGTGGTCATAGAAACCGCGCCACCTCTATCTCAGAACCAACCCACTACGAGTGTAGCACAGCCCAGCCCACAGAACATCAATACTGATAGCACCGTAGGAGTACGTGCTCAGACCATTCCGACTTAGACTACTCCAGTTCAGAATACCCAACCTCAGAATATTCCGTAGAGTAGTATTCCTAGCACTATCCCGAATACCACATTTATTTTTTCCACGCAGATAGTCAGCACTACTTAGCACGTTGCACAACCAGGAAGGAGAATGACATATAATGATATAAAATTGTTGATATTCAAAGGAACGGGTCTAGAAGACCCTGATTAGCACTGGTTTCTATGTGAAGCCGTATGGAGTGTAAAACAAGTTCAGGATGATGCAGTGAAGAGAGCGCATCTCATCACTACACTTAGGGACCGTGCCTTGCACTAGTTTATGAAATATTCTCAGGCACAACTGAGAACCCTAACAGAAATTAAGGCTGCACTCACTATAGAGTTTAAGAAACCAAAATCAGAGTCGCAGTGCATAATAGAATTAAAGGAAATCAAGCAGAAACCCACTGAAACGGTCTGGGAATTTGACCAAAAATTCAAGACACTGTTGGATCAAGTAAGCTTTGAGATAACTCCACAACAGCATAAGGAGTGGTTTATCGGTGCGTTGTTGCCCCACTTCAGATAACAATTGATGTAGTAGTAGGTTGCATCACAGGAAGAGGCCTTAGAGATCGCAATGAAGTTGGAGGCTTCACCGATGGGAAAAAGTAGTTCTGGGATGTCTCAGATCTAGAACCAATTGACTACCTTGACAATAGAATTGCAAGGTATGAAGAATGGAAAAGAACAGAGATATGAACTGAGACACGAAGTTTGGTGCACAGGATGCAAAGGAGAGGGCCACACCAGAGAAAATTTCCCTCTATTTTTATATTATCTCGACAGTGGTGCACCGAACCCAATGAATATGAATCACAATCAGGCACCATGATGTGATATCTACAAAAGAAGAGGACACTGACCTGAGGATTGTTACCTAATACAAAAATATGTAAAAACACCAAAAAACTTATATTGTAATTTATGCAAATCAGTTGGACATGATGAATCCAATTGTCACTCATATGAGCTGATGAATGAAAGAAAGCGCGATATGGAAGTGATGCGAGGTGCTGGAATGTACCGCGTTCAAGAAGAAAATCAACCAAAACAAGAGAACACCCACTATGATCAAGGAGGATATAGAGGCCGTGGTTGTGGATACCGCGGGAGAGGAAGAGGCCCGGCGCAAGGAAGAGGCCACGGCTAGGTAATTTGCTATAACTGTGGCCAGCCAGGTCACATATCTAGAGACTGTACAAATCCATGCACTACCTGTAATTATTGTAAATCATTTGAGCATGTTATTGAAGGTTGTCTTGTGCTAGAGGTAGAAATGCAGAAACAAAGGAGGACAGAACCGCTGAATCCTAACATTCAGTTGATCACATCAGAGAGAATAAACGCGGATCCAAGTGTAAACGTGGTGATGCGTAGTGGGACTGATACAGGAAAAGATGGAGGTGCAAAAGCTTCAACTTATGGAATGCATGATCCTAGACAGAATCCGGGAGAGCCAGTATGGATTAGAAAATCTCCTAGGAAAGAACTGGGCCTAGATTTACAGAAAAATAAGGGAGCATTCGAGGAAGCGTGGGATATGTTTAGAACACTGCCACCCGAATCCCCGAGAACCTAGTTGCGCATTGAAATACCACAAAGATAGGATATACCAATGGCACATGACCAGATGAGCACTATGGCAAATACAAGTACCTCTATTGCGCAGTTCCTACGGAGCTGCATGAGATTATTAAAGAGCGCAGATGCCTTCACGGAATTTGAAAAGCTACTGAGGCAATATGAACCAAATAGTGAGAAGGAGGCTTCCCATGGCGCATTCCATAATATTAGGAGTCCTAAAAGAACAGGAAGGGAAATGAGACTCACTGCACAGATTGCGGACTATGAGATGGATGAGATCATTCTTGATCTTGGATCTGAAGTAAATGTCTTGACCAAGCAGACATGGCATCAAATGGGAAAACCAAAGTTACAGTGGTCACCTCTACAGTTAAGAATGGCCAATCAAGGGATAGTTATACCCTTGGCGAGGTTACCCAACACCATTGTTGACATTGATGGAGTGCACAGCTATGCAGATTTTGAGGTGATTGAAATTGTGGATGACAGCCATCCCTATCCAGCACTGTTGGGTGTCGATTGGGCAATGACTAATTCTTCCATTATTGATTTAAAAACTATGAAGATGATATTTGAAGGTAGCGATATCAGGGTCATCGCTCCATTGGATCCTTCACAGGGTGAACGATATGTTGAACCGATTCAAGAGGAATCCAGAGCCCAAGACTTGGATCGTATTTACAAGATGACAACCAATACTGTAGACTATATTAATCCAACTGTGGATGGAACACTCGGTTGGAACTGTGACAGTTCTTGCATTTCAGATTCTGATGTAGGATTGGAAAACTGGAAAAGTAGATTACATGAAGTATCTTCTAGGAAATGCGTGCAGATCACAAAGTCACTCCACTGGATTGGAAAAGAGGTAACTCCAAACCCTACGTTTGATGGTTTATCTAATGTTTATTGTTTTATCAAAGAGTATACTATAGCAGTTGTGGATGAATACCGCATCTCGGCATTAGACATGGCATTGCACGACATACCTGCCAGATGGTGGGCTGCGCATAAGAAGACACTGACAACATGGGATCAGTGCAGAATTAAGATGCAAGTCAGGTTTTCTTAGAAGGTTACACTATCCTTCGAAAAATATAATGGTCAGACAGATCCAAGGGATCATATTGAATCCTTTGTACAAGCTTGGGCAGGAAGGCCACAGACAAAATGGGTGCATCTATTTGTTCATACGCTGGAGGAACCGATTCCGAAGAAGTGGTAGCTAGACCTGGAGTTGCGTAGAGGCACAGTAGACTGGTCTGTCCTAACTATGAGCTTCCAGCAAGATTTCAGTTTCAAAGATGAACATCCAAGCATCAATGATGCATTCCAGGTTCTTAAACAAAAAATATTTGGACCAGATTGTGCTGATGGAAATATGACCCTAGAAGAATTCTTTGGCATAGAAAGCATACCTATGCAGCTATAGCCAGAATGGGAGTAGCATCTAGAACATGCTCTTGATTGTTATCGCATTGCTGAAGAATGCGAGAAAAAAGCAGATAGTGATGAGGACCCGCGCAACATCCAGATACCTGAGTCAGAGGGATCACGCGAGGTGGAAGGACCTCCGCTAGAGATTCCAGATATGAGTGGACCTGTGAAAACAAGAAAAGTGAACATCGGCACCAGCGAAGAACCAAAGTTCACAGCTAATGGAGATTATTGGGATGAAGATACAGTTGAAGAGGTCGCGGGTATATTACAGGAATCTCGAGAATTATTCCCAACCAAGTTCACAGAGATGAAAGGTATTTTAGGAGACTTAGGAGTGATGAAAATCCCTCTTAAGCCTGGTGCGAATCCTGTGAAGCAAAGACCGTATAGACTAAACCCGCACTATAAAGAACGAGTTAAGGCAGAACTCGATAAGATGCTCGATGCAGGGATCATTGATCTAGTTGAAGAATCTAAGTGGATAAGCCCGATGGTTATCCAGGATAAGAAAAAAAAGGGTGAGATCAAGATTTGTGTGGATCTCAGAAAGCTGAACGACGCTTCAATGCATGACCCATTTCCTACAACTTTTACAGATGAAGTGCTAGATAATGTTGGAGGGAATGAGGCATATTCTTTTATTGATAGATTTTTAGGATACCATCAGATTAGGATTGATCATGTAGACAGGAATAAGACTAATTTTGCACCAGAATGGGGGTCGTTCCAGTACATAGTAATGCCTTTTGGCTTGAAGAACGCACCTTCCATGTTTTCTCGAGTAGTCATCACAGCTTTTAAGGATTTTATACATAAGTTTTTAGAGGTTTACTTTGATGATTGGACCATTTTCAGTTTATTGAAGAACCATGCCGCGAACCTCAGAATGATGTTGGAAAAATGTAGATAGCATCAAATCTCCTTGAACTTGAAGAAGTGTGTTTTTTGTGTTCCCTATGGAATTCTGTTGGGACACATCATGTGCAAACAGGGATTGATGGTTGATCTTGCGAAGATCGCAGTCATTGTAAACTTGCCTACACCAAATTCAGTCAAGCAGTTGCGCACTACATTGGGGCATACAGGATATTATAGGAAATTCATAAAAGGGTATGAACAGATAACCGCAGACATGGAGAAGCTGCTAAAGAAAGATGCGTCGTTCATCTGGAATGAAGAATGCAAACAAGGGTTTGACACACTGAAAGAAAAGATGGTCACTGCACCGATCCTAGGATTTCCAGACTGGGAGAAGTTGTTTCACATCCATGTTGATGCTTAATGTATAGCATTAGGTGTTGTTCTTGCTCAGCCAGGAGAGGGAGGCATTGATCATCCCATTTCATTTTCCAGCAGAAAGTTATCGTCCGCTAAGAAGAACTATACCACCACTGAAAGAGGACTTGCCATGGTCTATGCGCTACAGAAATTCAGACATTACTTGATTGGTGCGCATTTTTCTATGTTTACTGAACATTCTACTTTGAAATACCTGGTCAATAAGCCAGTGTTGGGGGGGGGGAATATCCAAATGGTTACTACTCTTTTATGAGTATGATTTTGAAATTGTTGTTAAGCCAGGCAGATTGAATTTAGGACCTGATCATCTATCAAGGATCAAGTCAGGAGAAGAGCCGACGAATCTGGAAGAAAATCTACCTGATGCATAGTTGTTCCCTATACAGGTTGCGGATGATTACTATAGGGATATCATTGACTTTTTTTACTATTGGGTTCACACCCACAAAGTTCACTATGCTGCAAAAGAAGCAATTGGTAGTGCACGCAGCAGACTTCAATATAATCGCAGGTCAGCTATACAAGTTGGGACCAAATAAAGTACTGCGTCGATGTGTATTAGAGCATGAGAAACCATTTATATTGGCGGATGCGCATTCGGGACTCGCAGGAGGCCATTACGCAGGGAGAGCTACTGCACAGAAGATATTGCGCGCGGGGCTATGGTGGCCTACAATTCATAAGGACTCGAAGGAACATTGCCAGAGTTGCGACGTCTGTCAAAGAATAGGAAAGCCATCGCATAGAGACGAAATTCCATTAAATCCACAATTGATATTGCAGGCATTTGAGAAATGGGCTATTAATTTTGTGGGACCTATTAACCCACCAAGGAAGAGAACTGGTGTAAGGTATATTATTATCACGACTGACTACCTCACCAGATGGGCTGAAGCGAAGCCAGTAAAAGGCTGTAGCGCAGCTACAGCCGCAGAGTTTGATTATGAGAACATTCTGACAAGGTTCGGATGCCCAAAAATTTTGATGAGTGATCAAGGTACTCACTTTCTAAATAAGACCATTGAGGCTTTGACCGAAGAGTTCCACATTCATCATCATCATAGCATGCCTTATCATCCACAGGTGAATGGAACTGTTGAAGCATTTAACAAAGTGTTGGAGAATGCGCTAACCAAGATATGCAACGTCAATCAAGATGATTGGGACTTTCCCATTCCATTTGTCTTATGGGCATACAGGACCACATGCAAGAAATTGACTGGCCACACACCTTTTAGTTGGCTTATGGGAAAGAGGCTATAATGTTGATGGAGTACATTGTTCCCAGCTTGAGAATAGCAGCGTTTACAGGCATGGTAGATCGTGCTACGCTAGAAGAAAGGCTACTACACTTGATTGGGCTGGAGGAAGATCGCTTCATCGCAGGATTCCACCAACAAGTACAGAAAGAGCACGAAAAATCATGGCATGATCGCCACATCAAGAAGTCTTTCCAGGTAGTTGATCTAGTCCTCCTGTATGATAGTAAATTCTTGAAATTTCCTGGAAAGTTTAAGATGCATTGGCTTGGCCCATATACTATAATGCATGTTACTAATGGTGGCGCAGTCCAGTTAGCTACATTAGCCGGAGATACCTTGCCGAGTATGATAAATCATAGCAGACTAAAGCTTTATCGCAATAGTCTGGATGCACAGAGTTCTGTATGATTCAGGGAAATGTATCGCGCAACAATGCTGAAGTTGCGCGAAAAAAAAAAAACTAGTTGCGCAGAAGGGCAAGTCCATAGACTAATTGCACAGGAAAGGAGACACCATGGTAGAGCGGGAGATATCGTAGAATGTGCAACAGGAAGTACCTTCGCACAAGATTGCCAGCACATCATGATGGAAACTGTTACCACAACATCTGTCGGTCGGTCAAACATTTAACGCCGACTAGACAAAGTTGATGCGCTGGCAAGCCTGACATCCTTTTGGCATTTAAGGCAACAGAAATTGCAGCGCTGAAATCATAAGGTGACCTGGTTATTAAATGCGGCATCAAGTGCCTTCGCAACCACTGGAGGTCACGTTGTAGACCCACAGAGGCTATAAATACACCTTGCCCAGCCACTTATTCATGTTACAAATCTTTTGCCATTCCTTGCTTCAACTTTCAGAGAGCCGAGTGAAGAAGCACATCGTATGAGCGATCAAAACCAGTTGGAAGATCTCTTCTGGTTATTTGAACCTTTAGCAATTCCAGCAGAGATGATGGCCACAAAGGGGGCTTCATCTCGAAGTTCAGCAAGGAAGGCTGTAGGAACCAACTGGGGGAAGGAACCTGCTACAAAGTAGGCTCAGTCAGGCACACGATTGGAACCACAGTCAGCTACAGTCCAGAACCTACCTTTCTACCTAGTGCCGGACTATATCCCCCCACAAAAGGACGATGCACCACTGGTACACCTAGATAAAAATGTTGCATACGAAATCTCGGTGCCAACAATTTCCTCCCGAGTGAAAATTGTTGAGAACTTGCTCGGCAAGGTGCCCGACTGCAAGTTGGAGGATTACGACTTACTCAAAAATATATTGGCCAAGCCGAAGAACTATGCGTAGTTTTGGCCTAGCGGCTATCTCAATCGGGTCGTGGATAAATAGATTGGAGTTGAAATTCTACAGGTCCAGGACTGGATAAAGCCCATCAAACCCTCGGGGTTGCTCAATCAATTACAGATGCCACATTTTACTAAGAGCATTGAGTACATGGCCGTGGTGCACATGCTAATGTCCTGCATGAACGAAGGATTCCTTTGGTTAGATACATGCATTGATGTATGTATAGATCTGATACATTAGATCACAGGTCTGAACAAGCGCGGGGAGGACCCTGCTGACCTAATGGTTAAGCACGCACAGGATCAGGGTCTAACCACCAAAGTTTCCAAGGAATTTGGCATCGTTTGCAAGGGGCACAGGTTCCCCACCAATGACATCAATGATCCCACAACAAAGTTTATTGTTCAATTGCTAGTAGGAAAGCTGATGCACAAGTGTTGATCGCTGGAGGTACCAGTAATCATGATAAAACTAGCGGCGAACACATTGCGCGGGGTACCCTACAATTGGTGCCAGTACCTACTTAAGGAATTTTTAGCAGACGTTGAGGCGACACAAGACGATGGATCATTATTCCATTACGGTCAGCTACTCATATTGGTATCCTTTGTAGGCTAGAAAGAGCCGGATATGTATCAAGGTGTCCCAACCCTAGCAGGACAAGGCCATGAGATGCACTTCAACAACCTATGGGCAAGCTCGAAGGAAACCAGATAGCACCACATAGCTGAAGTTTTTTCATGTTTACTATCACCAGCTACGTGAGGTGATTATGGCAACGTTGTGCATATCAAGGGCAATGATCGAAAAATTCACATGCATCATGAGATTCTTGGCAAAGAGGCATTGGTCACACATTCAGCCACAGGCTGATACGGAGGAAGGACTATGGTATCCAGGGCTTTATCGCCTGGATGAGGAGACAATTGAGGAAATGATGGAGCGTTGGGATGATGACTGGAAATTCCCTTCCTCACGAGATGATGCATCGGATTATGAGAAGAACATCCCACCTGTCTCCACGGCCAAGATCGACATCAAAAGTTCAGATGAAGAAGATACTCAAGGAGATAGTGAAGACACAGCAACAAAGAAGGAAAAGAAGAAGGGGGAGTTACCTAAAGGTACTCCCATTGTTGAAGAAAAGGAACCGGCTCAACATGAGTCCGAGGAGTCGGCAGAGTCCAAAAGAAAGGCTACAGAAAGCCATTCAGACTCAAGAGGCCAGTGCAAGAAGCAAAAGGTTGAGAAGCCAAAGTTTGGCCCACAGCTCCACCCGGATGATTGCAAGACAATCGCAACTAAATTACAGGAAGTGTGGGAAGAAACCCGTGCAGAAAAAGAAGTGAAACAAGAATAAATCGAGTTGACCATAATACAGGCTATGGAGGAGGTCAAGATGATGGTAGCACAGATGGGGTTGGGACAGCCAAGTTTAGATTCTAACGAGAATTCATGGGAGCCAAGCGCGCAAAGAAGACCACCTATTGCCATAAGTAAGTACCTGGGCGTCTTGAACCTCGAGCCAAGTTACCTCATCTATCTGAATGAAGTGGTTAAGGAGGTGATAAAGACTGCGTGCCTCAACTTGAATACTGGGGCTCTGCCCCTAGAAGACTTGAATGAGCTACACATCAAAGTGGTAGAAGAGATTCATGAGAGAGGCTTGGCCTCATACAATCAAAGCATAAAGTTGGCTGAATACATTAATCAGCTAAAGAAGGAATCAGCGCACAATCTGAAAGGGCTAAATGAGGCTAGAGAAAAAGATTGGAAGCTGAAAGAAACAATTTCAGTAGTCTGGGAAAGCATCAAGGAATGTGATGAAGAAGAGGACGTAGAGGATACCATAAAGAAAATCGGGGCCAAGGTAGAAGCCCTCACATCGGAAATGGTACAAATGGAAACTTCCTACAAAGGGAAGATTGCGAAATTGGAGGCATGGCACCCAATTATCTCGTCAGATCAGTGCGTTGCTCCAGCTGAGGAAGTAACGGCAACCATGGAGAACATTTCGTCACAGGTGACGAAGCGACGGGATTTACTCAAAGGAGTAAATACAAATGTGTTGAGGTTGAACGAAGATCCTGCGTTGGAAAAGATCAAGGAGGATATGCAGAGGACATAGCAACAGGTGGAAACAACAAATGCAGAATTAAAGACTACGTCGGCCAGGGAGAAGATACAAATATTTAATGAAATCAAGGACCTATAGAAAGAACTGGTCGCTCTAAGGGAGAAAGAGGCTGCTGCATCTGATAGGTTGCATCCCACTGAACAGGAAGGCCTTGAACTGATACAGTAGTTTCATGAGAAGTTCATAGAACTTCAGACAGCAGAAGGCACAATGAAAGTGCAGGTGGCCAAAGAAACGGTCTCGCAGGCCACCCTAGAGATGCTACAAGAGTTCAAGAAGAAGGCCAAGGATATGGTCACAGAGTTAGAAATTACTCTGCAAAATTTTGTTTCAAAGATAGGCACACCAGAGGGTGCAACACCCTTGTCTAGAACTGAAAGTGGCTCGGGACAAGCCACAGGTGAGTGCTAGGGGCCTGTTGGATGGGGTCCATGTTGGGATTTTGCACAAGTGTTGAAAAGTGTGCATTGCGTGCAGCGACAGGAAGTTTTGAGAAATTGTGCATGTTGTGCGACGGCAATGGCCAAGGCATGGTTGCGCAGTAGGATGGTACACAGAACCGCGCATGAGCTATTTTTGGTATGCAATATAGGTAAAGGTCAGACGAGGACATGACCTATTTTGGGTAAGGAACAGGTGGAAGGCAGACGAAAGTGACATGTTCGAACGTGTGGTGGCAAGCAGTTGAGAAGCTAGGCCATGACGCTGATGGAGACAAGTAGATGGAAGGAGTGGAAAGGGACAGACCATGATGCAGTTACAACCGTTTGGTGGTTGTGGGTGTCAGACGAATGTGTGAGCCATGAGTGGCCCAGCTAGAGCAGGTGGAGCAAGCTGTTGAAGGTGACAGCTAGGGTGGCAGTTAGCCATGCCAGTTTTGGAAACCTTAGGGTTTTGACCTAATTATTGTAAAGACGTGACCCTTTGGCGTCATCTATAAATAAGGGAATTTTGTATGGGAAGGGTTAGATATATCTCATAGAGCTATTCATTGTTGAGCATTGTTAAAATCATTCAAGTTTGAAGCTATTGTAAAGGCTATGTAGCTGAGTGCGTAGAGACCTATATGAGAGAGAAGAGAGTCTGTAGCTAAGTGTGCAAACTAATAACGGTTGTACCCTTCCCAAAAATATCGATATTAACAATCGTTCTTGTGGACGTAGCCTCCATCCTGAGGGTGAACCACGTTAAATGCTGTGTTATGCAATTGTTTGTGTTTGCAATTGTCCTTTTGCTTAGCATGGATGTTTAAATACCATAGTTCTCTATTATGTGATTTCTTTTATATGTATTCGCCCTAGAATGATGGGAATAATATGTTAAGTAATACATGTGTGGATGAATGTTATGTATTCAGCACTTCTGAGCATTTGAAGGTACGAATCTGTTAGATAGTCGCATAGTTGAACACTGAATTAAAGCGCAGCGTTGGAGCACGCAGTTTTGTATGTTTATTCATTTGCATGCACCATAACATTAATAAGCTAAGTGTTATGAATGGATAAAATCGTCAAGTCTTGGTTGAAGTCGGACAAGTCCTGAGTAGATGTGCAATCTAGTCGATGCGTTGAACCATTGAGAGTGTTGCGAGGTAAGCTGTTGATAGCTTATCGTTGTAACGCACGAAGCCGTCATATAAAATGGTATAAGAGAATGAGGGTAATGAGTATGATACTTGTTCAAATAATCCATCCCAAACAACTATTTAATCATCCAACCAGATACATCAAACATCACCAACTTCAATCATAAATTTGATACTTTTACACAGTTAAAGAAATACATTGTTTATGGATCCATTTATCCTCAAAATTAACTTAAAATAAGAAACCTTTTGTTTATGGTAGTATTTATTTCTCTACATGGAATCTTTTTTCATACCAATAATATTCTTAGCAATACAATACAAATAAGTTGAGCAACAAGGTTTAATTTCCACTCTTGAAAACAAAACTAATCAATTGCCATTTCAATTAATGTACCAAAGAAGTGTTATTGAAAGCCATCTAATAACATTACCGCATTCTGAAGAAACACATGATTAAAACAAATGCAAAGTGACAAAGAAAAAATGATCCCTTTCGACCAAACCTCATTCCAAATCATTATTTCTTCCCAAACTTTTGAAACACTAAACCCTTTTTCTAGGTTTCTACTATGAATTCTGAGATTACTGGGTGTTAAATTTGTATCAGTAACTCAACCATTCGTTAATATTAAAACCAATCTATGAGTTTGAAAAATACTTGTCCAAAAATATTCCAAGTTCAATATATCATAAGCATAACTCTTATGACAACCATTTTATTTCAAACATCTTCACCATTCTCATTTGTTCCCAAATCTTAAATCAATACATAACAATGAAAAGAGATTTGTTTCAAACTCTTATAGACAAATATCTCAAATTGTTGACCCTTTGAAACATGGCCAGATTCTGAGTGAAACATATAAAGCTTTTCTTTTAATGTAATGAGGTTTTGACATTTCCACAACTCGAAAATAAACCTCTTCTAATATTTGTATATTTTAAAAATGAGACATTTATCCTGTCACATACAAACAGATTTCTATTTCATAGGCTTAAGCTTGAAGCTATGATTTCATTCAAATCTCCATACAATGTATTTTATTAAATGGAGTAGGGAAAGGAAGAATGCAAGCTTAAAGACAATCAAATAGATCCTTCCTAGTCTTTGCTACCTTACAGTATTAATATTTGATAAGAAGTTTTCTATTAGTCCACATGCCTTCCTAAGCCCTCAAAGACCTTCCTTTGATAGTAGTAGAATGTTTAGAGTCTACAATGTGAACCTCATGCAATAGAGAGGGTAAATTATGGTGTGAAAATGGTAAACAAACCTCATTTACTAGTGAAAAGGTCGATAAGTGGAGCATTTACAACCCACATACTACAATATTAATCTCCAATTTCGGTGCTTTTCCATGTTTACCACCCTTTCCACAACACAACGTTTATTAGACAATGAAAAGAAATATAACAATATTACATCCCAAGACAAGTCACCAAAAAAAAATCTTCCTTTTTCCATGATGGCCATAATGGTTAACTTCGTTTAATTCCAAACTTTATGAATCATGGAACTAGATCAATATATTTATGAACACAATTGTATTCATGATACCACCTTTGCAATGTTCAAACTGTCAATCAATATGCATAAATTGTATATGACATGTATCACATACCAAAACCATGATTTTCACCATAAAGTTGATAGCGTTAAAACATCTATTTCCTAGGTCAATCCATAGGAATGATGAGTCCATGTATTATTAGGTCAATTGTAAATTAGGGTCATGCAAAAGGTGTAACATATACCTTTATTTTATTTTGTCGAGCATTCTTTTTCTCATGAAACTTGAACAATGTAACGATAAAGCCTTCTAACATTAAAATAGATACACCTTTGATTGTTAAACATAGAAATTCATCATACCAACATCTCTTTTTCCTTTTGGAACATTCATCAAGATAATAAAATGACTCATGATGTAAACAATTTGAAACAAAATATGATGAACAACCAATTTGGAACTGAATATTTGACATCATAATCCTTCCTTCAACCATAAACAATTTTCCTCCCATGGGCATGTCACTAACCTTTAGGGGTGTCCCACCTATTATATATATATGCCTTGCAATCATTTGTAAGTTGATAATGTAGGTGACAAGATATTTAGTCAACACCTTCTAGTCTTTGCTACAAACATAGGTACAATAGTATACTTCATGTCCATTTGCATGGTGCCTTCCATATTTTTATCCCAAATTCTAGATAATAAAATTATGTATTTAACAAGTACATCCACGACCACCACATCCATCATAACTTTATTTGTTGGGAGTTGTGCTAAGGTAACTACTAGATCCTTTATCATTCCCACATATTTCACCTTTTTGGAGTCAAAACTATAAAGGTCATGGTAGGGTCTAGTTATATCTAGACCAAGATGCTCCATGATGATCTTTGGAATCAGATTATGTAAAGCCCTAGAGTCCAACATACAATTATGTAGTAACTTGTCATGTATATTGAGAGTTACATAGAAAGGAGTTGTAGGTTCATCTTTCTCATTGACATGAGACCCACATTGGAAAGTGGGGGTTTCACCAGTCAAATTTATGTTATCCTTCTGCACTAATGACTTAGTGTTATGGAGCATCTTGTCAATTTATCTCTGCTATACATGATTTTTGGCCACCTTAGTTAAGGGGACACAAATTTTAATCTTTCCTACTTCATTCTCAAAATTGAAAGGTACAACATTCTTATCCACAAATTTTTTATCATGGTATGATTTTTTGGGCAATGGATTATCCAAATGTACAAGAATAGGAGGGTTTTTGGCCTCTTTGATTTTGTCCTTTTATGGGTTACTATTTTTAGCTGAAGTAAAAACATCAAGAATTTTCTCTTTAGCCTTTTTGTAGGAAACATTTTCACTAGATGATTAGCAGGTTGACTAGTTGGAGAAGGTCTAGGCTTGAGATCATAATTTATTTGAATTTCAGTCTAAAGGGTATCTACAAAAATATGATACTGGTTCGAGGACTGATTAAATTCATTATCACACTCTTGGTACAACTAAGCTCCATTGTAATCCAATGAATTTTCATAATCGTCTAGGTCAGATGCATAGTAGTTGATTCATCTTGTAACCAATTCATTTCTTCCTCGGTATCTAAATATTATTCTTCCTCAAGAAGTTCTAGAAGGTTGTTGTTATTAATTTCTATGATATGAATTCAAAGAGGTTATTCTTGAGTCCTTTTCTCTCTATGCATCATCGATGGATTATAAGGTCTTCTAAATTGAGTGGGATTTCTCCCTTCAGGAGATCTATTTGGGATAGTGCCCTCCAGTTCCATTACGGTCACCTTAATAAATAGATTCTTGATTATACGGGACATCTCCTCAATCTTGTATTGTTGAGAGTCTTTGGAACCTCGAGAATTACCTGCCTCCTCTTTATAATTCCCCTTATCCTTTTGATCTGGATAATTTATTGGCTTAATTTTACCCCCAGCTGTCATATTTGATTCTGCGTCAGTTACATCACCTTGCATGATGAGGAGGGTGGATGATATTCTTTCCCTCAACATGATGGAAAAATATGTCAGGAATTCCCTGGCATAAATTACCTTCATGAATACTTTTGTGGGTATGATATCTATATGGATCTGGTTAAACAACTTATTAAACCTTGCGGTAAAATCAACCACTGACTCAAAATTTCCTTTCTTGAGAGTAAAAAACTTTGTAATCCCATTTTTCTCCTCATTTCTTCATGAAGGTGATTTCTAATTAATCCATTAACCCTATTGTAGTATTATGAAACACTACAAGCCATAAGCGGAAATATCCTTCTAAATTTTGAGAAAATCACCTCATATACACATCATTATATTGAATAAACAAATTATCAATGAAATATTGAAAAGCATCCATATGATCTTCTGCAAAACTTCCCTTTCCCCCATAAAATTTTAGTAATAGGTTGAGGTAGTGATTAGGTTGGTCATTAAGGGTCCATGCCTAACAACAACCCAGCCGTGAATCTGTGGTGGTGGTGGTGGTCGATTTGGCCCTCCTCCTCCTCTAGCCATTATATGTTGAAGAATGGTATTGTTGGCCTCTAGGGTGATTAGGGTTCTAGACTTATGAGGGTTACATTGAGATTAGGATTCTACGCTTTCAACATTAATGATAGGTGGATCCGGTATATTTAAAGTAGTACCAAAAGTTATGAGGAGAGAATTACATCTAAGAGTTTCAAATACAAATTCAGATTTTAGAAATATATTACCGAAGAATGGAGGGGATAAGATTCTGTGAGGATTAGCTGATAATGGTGGTTGATAACTCCCACGGTGTTTCCTCCAAGAAACTAGCCTTTTAAGATCTTGTAAGGTTCAAAATTCTTTGTGATTTGGATTAGATATAGAGTTCTCTTGCTGCTGCAAATTGATCCCCATAATTTTCAAAAAATTATAGGGCCCCTCCTTTTATTTTTAGAGTTTTGTAGTCTCTCGAAAGGTTATTTTCTAACCCTTAAATATTTTCTCTCATTCTCTAAGAAAAGTGTTTTTTGTCTAAGGAAAAACTTCAAACCTTTTTTCCAAGTCATTCGCACAGTTTTTATTTAATTTTTGGCCAAAGGTGTCGGATCCTTTTAGTCTATTTTTTTTCCGACCAGTTGCTCGTGTTTCTAAAGTGGTAGCAGCCTTTAGGCTTAACTTCGTCGACTGGTCGCAATCCCTTGGCTTCTGTTCACTGACGGTTGCAATATATTTTCGATTAATTCTCGTCAACTATTCCACAGTGTTTTGTCTTATTTTTCGTCGACCGATCGCTCGTTCTTGAACCTTGTCTCATCAACCGATCACATCTTGTGACACTTATTTCGCCGACTGTTGCGTGGCTTCTTGGCTTATTTTTTTCTAGCCGATGCGTCATTTGCTGGCTAATTTCTCACCGATCGGTCACATTTTTTTAACGCTTAGCATGTCAACCATTGTGCGACTGCTAAAATTTATATCGCTGATCACCCGATCCTCTCCGCGACATCCTGGTCACAGTTCCTAATGTCTATTTCCCTGACCTTTGCGCTAAACTCTTGCTTAGAGTCCATTGACCATTGCACCTTTTTAGCTTGTCTTTTCATCGATCCTCCTCGCATCACCCTAGTCGCATTTTTAACACTAACTTTGTCAACGTTTGTGCAAATGTTCAACTTAAGTTCATCGGAACTGTTGTGAAAGTGGATGGGTGGGGACATTAATTGAACTCCATGCGCAGTTATTGTTGAACCATCAAGCCCCGTGCATTTTAATTCCCAACTACAAACCCCGTGTGGACTTATTACTTGTCTATCAGAACCCCGTATGATCTAAGTGCTTGAGACTCTATATATAGAAGAGGTGTTCTTGTTGTTGTCCACCATTTGCAAAGGGAGAACGCCGTTCAAGCACCTGCAATGTAGCCACCGATCAGAAAATGTCGAGCACTTTCCAGAAGAAGGCCCATGTACTTTCCTAACCTCTCTGGCATCAACAGGTAGGTTTACTTAACTTTCCCTGTATGTTTTAGGTCACGCAAGGTGTTAGTGAAATGATATTTTAAGTTGTTTTTACGTAGTCAAAGCTTTGAGTGTGAGCTCATTTTAGCTGTGTCATTTGAAGTTACCCATGTGACCCTTCCTGGAATTAGATATCACGCCTCTCTCGCATTCACTCATGCCTTTCCCTCTTTTGTTTTCTTACCCCATGCCCTCGGAAACCCTTGTGCCTTACCTTTCAGTAGTAGCCTCTAGTTGTTTCGCACTAGTCGATTCGTTTTGAGCCGAACTTAAGTAATTTCCTGTTCAAGCACCGAAAATCTTTCTAAATAAAAGGATTTTGCACACTCGCTTTGTTTTACACTTTCGCTCACACACATGTTCCTTTTATTAGCGATTTCGTCATCATGTTATTTAGTTTAAACCTTAGCTTCTTGCATATCTATTTTTCTTTCATAAGTGGTTCATACATCAAGGAAAATATTTATTCGCCCCTATTATTTGTTGCTCAAAAGATAGTTTTGCACCAGTGTTAAATGCATATTTTGCTTAAAAGTTTTCTTCCCAGGCATAAATAGTTCGCATCCTAATTTTGTGAATAATCCCGAAGAAAACCTACAGCACTGAACTACTTTTTTTGCCATGTTTGCTAATCATCCTAATTTTGTAAATAATCCCCAAGGAAACCTACAGCACTAAACTATTGTTTTTACCGTGTTTGTTAATCATATCTCGGTTGATAAATTATATTTGAATGTTTCCCCTCATTAATTTCCAACTTGATAAGTAAACACTCGTATAAATTCAAGTTCTGTTTTTACTATCATGAAGCGTTTATTACTCATAAACATTGTGATCCCTCATTTATCCCTTCGTTGTCATCATGGGTTTGATATGCACATACAGTCTGCCAGGAAGAAAGCTAAGCTAGCCGAGTCAGATTCAGACGTAGAGATCCTTTTGGATACCTCACTTGAAACAATGTTCGGAGACACAAAAGCTGTGACAGAAGCCGCCCCAGAGTATCAATGGGGTGAACTATACAGAGCTATAAGAGACCAAAACTTCCCCGAAGACTTCTTAGAAGAGCTAATGGTTTATCTTAACATAAAAAATTCTTCTCTCCATAAAGAATCCACTCATCTAGAGTTGTTCCCATGCTCGGAAGTTATTGGTTGGATACTACCCCAGGTGAATACTAACACCAGAATCATCACAGATATCACCGGGATGAGTCTTACATATTTTGGACTAGACCATATCACCGCAGCATACAAGTTGCCCCTCCCTAAAGCCCTACTAAATGAGGAGTGGATATCAAAGTTCAAAATGGATCCCTTGGACTGCGCCATGAAGATGGAAATCAATGAAAGACAAATAAGGACAAGGTCCAGTGGAGAGTACGAGAGTCAGCACCTAAGGACTCCATACAATATCATCGCCCTAATGTTGAGCCGAGTCTTCGGCTTGGCGAATGGGAACATATATAAAATTGGTTGGGTGTCGGTGATGTTCCATGTGGCCACACACAGTACAATATTCAATTGGGAAGATATCATTTTAGATAGCATGTCTTCACACATAACTGCAGCACATGGGGGATTAACAGAAAAGAAAGCTGATTTATTTATGTCCTCTTATCTGGTGCACTACTTACTCATAAAGAACCCTTTCCCTGACCTGGGATGCATCTGGAACCGCAAAGAGTCTCCCCTCTTCATATACTACCAAGTAACTTGGGCCCACAAGTATGCAAGCCATTACGCCTGTATTTGTGAGAAGTTCATTATGCCACTGTACCAGCTGATTTTCCAAGAAGAACCAAACTGTATATCGTAGAATGCTATGCCAGTCATAGAAGCATTTGGATATTATTACTTCTCTTCCTAGGGGACATATATCAAAATGAGTGGAGGAAGTCAACCCCTGTCTCTATTACCCCAGTATGCCATAGACTACGTCATGCATAAATAAGCTGCCAATTCCTTTTATCATTGGAGCATACCAGCACCCCAAGGAAAACGATGGTATAGATTTTTCTCAAGACTTAGAAGCCTTCCATTTTGGAACAAAGATTTTCAGAAGGAATGACCCTGGTGGTAAAATTGCTGACCACTGTTCCTCCTGTCGGGTCACTTTTGACTACGCGCATTTTTTCGACAAAGATGAAGAATTCATTCAAAGCATGAAAAACATGACCAAGTTGGGAAATTGCGACCGCCCCAAAAGTCAAGTTGGTTCCAGTTCCAAAACTGCCAAAGGAGCTGGGTTAAAGTAGAAGGAGGAAGAAGAAAATCAGCGCCAGGATGCTTTGACCATGCAATTAGAGGAAACTGAAAAGAAGAAAAGGGAAGAGGCATAAAAGCTTCAAAATGAAGAAACTAAAAGGCTTCAAAAGGAAGAAGCATAAAAACAACGTCAAGATGCAGAAACTGCCAAAATTCAGCAAGAGCAAGCTGAGAGGCTAAAAAAGGAGGAAGCTGATAGACTCCAAAAGGAAGAAGCCAAAAGAATAAAGAGAGAAGAGGCTGAAAAGTTGCAGGAAATAAAGGAGAGAGCAAAAAGGGAAGCGGCGGAATTGCAAAGGCAAAAGGAAGAAGAAGAAAAGTCCAAGGAAAATATGGAACAAGGGAGATCAAGCACACAAGATATGGACATAGACGTGTCAAAGAAAAAACCGCTAGAGGAAACCACTAAAGGACATGTCTCACCTCAGGAACTCGCTCTTACCTCGTTCACTCCTTCAAAGCAGCACAAAGTGGAAAAGCCGAATTCAATATTTTTTGACAAGAATAAGAAGGATATCATGAGAAGATCAGAAAAGAGGATGAAATGTCCAAACTACCAAGATGTAGTCACAGTTACATAATTCCCTATTTTCGAGGGGAATAACAAGGACCCTCAGTTCGCGATTGTAGCCAATATGGCTATAGCTCAGGAGAGTGCCGACAATGTAAACCAGATACAAGACGTGAAAAAATACAAAGACAAGCTCTTTAAAGTGAAAGATAATCTGATGAAAGAGGTACACACTAGTGTATTTAGACCCAAAATCCGATGACCAAATCCTCCGACCTCTGATGAAGAAGGACTATGTCATCGGATTTCGTCTTAAAAATTTCAAAATTTGATGAATTTTCTAAAATTGATAGAAGGCGACGTCGGATATTCGACGGGAATGCTGATATCCGACGGCTTTGTCGATTTCCGACATCATATTAAGCATTGGGATGTCGGATATCTAACATCAAGCTATACAACCCGAGGAGGTCGGAAATACAAGATTGATTCTCCAACGGTAACTAAGTTCAAGGCATCGGATATCCGATGGAAGGTTTTATTTTAAAACTTATAAATATTGAAACATTCTGACATGTTTGCTATACAAGCGACGGTTTGCGGAAGTTTTTTTATTTGGCGGACTGTTTTTCATTATTTCCATTGTTTTTGAGATTCAAGCGAGCTAAGTGTGGAGCTTCATTTTCTAAGATCGATAATCTTCATTCAAGCTCTTTACGAGGAAAGGTAAACTAGCAATATTCCTAATCCAGATGAACAAAATCGACAATTGCTTGCTAGATTGTGGGAAGGAGTTGAAAAAAGGGGTGATACGAAATGCTATTGTCCATGTACTCAATGCAGGGGCTTTAAGAGGAGAATAATTTTGCTCACAACAGCCACAAAACATTGTAGGGAGCATGGGAACATTGAGAGGGGACATGATTACCATCCATTTGTAAGTTTTGCATTATATATGTTTTTATTTTGATTGTTTTTGTAAATTTATTTATTGATCATGGTTTCAATAGATGGGGACTAACATGGACAATAATTATTATTTTAATATTAAATATTTATTATACTATTTCTTTTTCTTTTGTGCATGTTGAATCTAGGGTATATTAGATTAACTCATTTATTTGTTCGTTAGTGAGACTAACCCACTCACTGGGGAAAGCACTTAACTCTCTAGATTTGTGACACTTTCCATCATGATAATAGAAATAACGATTATATTGGCATGTTGTAATTTCTCTTATATTTTCTCTATAGAAATTACCATAGCATCATCTATCTTACCTTAGTGGAGTACAGAATGAGAAATTTGGTGTTATATTTGAGTAGCTTTGCTTAGTAATTGGGTCAATTATTATGTCTTTTGGATAGTTTCGATGCACCTATTTGACCAAAAATACAATTGGTCGTTGTTCTTTTCATCTCAACAGTACAAAATTTGTTACATTTTAAATGCATCAAATAAATGTTAACATTTTGCATTTGAATTTTGTACATTTTGCGGTTCAATTTCTTATATTAACTTTTATCTATTGATGGTTTCATGTAATTATAAAGGAAAGACATCCTAGGGCACTTCGTATGGAGGAAGTGCTTCCACAACAAGTACCAGAAGCTATGAATATTAATGGATAACAAGTTAATGATCACATTAATGAAGAAGATGATCATTATGAAAACATAGTTGAAGATGATGTTACAAATAATTTGATCCATGATTCATTTAATGTTGGAATGGCCGATGTTGATCCTTATGATGATGATCATGAAAATGATGAACATTTTGCTGATATTCATGAGATACCTCTTCTTGATAAATCTTCTCTCTGATATATTATTGATAATGAACTTGAAGGTTATGAATGGTCTTTCAAACATATTAATCACACGGATGTTAAGGTATGTAATATACTCCATCACAAAATATATATGATTGTGTATTTTGTTGTTCATTCATATATAAGTCAAATTATTACGGATGAAATTTGTTCCATTAATATTATTTCTATATTATATTAACTAGATTTTTTATTTTAATTTGTTGTAGCATGATAGGTGAATATTTGTTACCACCATCAAATATTTTACCTCGCACATATCGAGATTTATCTTCCATCATGAAAGAATTTGGAATGCAGTATGAAGCAATTCATGCATGCCCCGATGACCATGTTCTATATTACAATCAGCATGAATTTGCAACAGAATGTCCTGAATGTCATATCAGTAGATATCGCTTAGATCAAGTAACTAAAAAGGTGCTTCACAAGGTTCTACGTTATATTCCCATTATTCCACATTTGCAACGACTGTTCAAGTGCAAAAACATGGCGCAGTTTATGAATTACCATGCATGGAACACAAGTCAAGACGACATTATTTGGATGCCTGCAGATGGGTCTGCATTTAGAGATATGGAGGAAAAATGGCCCCACTTTAAAGAAGAACCTCATAATCTTAGGATTTCTTTGGCAGTAGATGGTGTCAATCCATTTGCAAAGATGAGATCCATTTACTCAGTGTGGCCTATTTTTTTTATCAACAACAACATTCCTCCATGGTTGACAATAAAAAAGGAACATATAATGTTGTCGATGATTGTTCCAGGTATGAACTCTGCAGTTTTTTTTTAAGTAGTTGTATCTCATTTATCGTATTTTTGTCGCATAATGTCATATATATATTTAATGTTTTTCTATTGTGCAATATGGTTTAATATATGTAATCTAAATGGTGCGTCTCATATTTATATTTTTAATATGTTCATATCAATCAGGTAAATACCAAGTGAAAGATATGAATGTATATATTGAACCTCTTATTGACGAGCTACTGAAGTTATGGAAGGGCATCACTATGTATGACGTATCTAGACCAATACGACAAAGGCAATTTCAATTCCATGCAATGCTTGTATGGACAATATATGATGCCCCAGGGTTAACCCATTTCTGTGGTATGTAATATAAGTTCCACTTTATTTGCAAAACGTTATATGAACTACTAGTTAATATACTACGCACGCATGTTTTTTCTAAATAATCCAGTCATTTTGTATATAATTATAATTGACATAGATATTCCATCTCTTTATATAGGTCTTCAAACAAAGGGAAAATTTGCATGTCCAGTTTGTGGTCCTAAGATCAAATCTCGTCATTCAAAAATCTTAGGAAAGGAGGTGTTTGAGTATAGGCACTTCCTCTATAAGAATCACAGGTATCGAACTACCGAAAAACATATGTTCAATGGAAAGCAAGAGACTGCATTAAAACTGCAGAGAATGACACCTCGCCTATGGAAGTTGCAATATAATAGAAATCGTCAAGGTACATATAATGAATCATGATATGTTATATTTTATTTTTTATATTGTGTGTTTTTCACTGTAATTGAAATTAATTTATGTAATTTCATGATTGTCATTCATGTGATCATGAAGGCATTAACGGGCTTCCACAAGGAATGAAAAGTTATCTTAGATAATTCAGTAGGTTTCCCTACTATGAGCACCTACAAATTTCTCATCTATTTGATACAATGCATATCGGAAAGAATGTGACCAAAACATTATGGCCAATATTGGATGGAAGGAGTGACAAAGAAAAAATTGTCAAAATTTTCAAAGACATTCAAGATATCAACCATGCAATGAAAGACATCATTCAATTTCATAGCAATGAAGAGAAAATTAATATAAACTCACTTCCATGGATGTTAACGGACCAGCAAAGTAACGTTGTAAAAGAAGTCATTCGAAAAATTAAATTTCCCATCGGATTTTGTGCGAACATGAAGAATATCATAACAAAGAAAGGTGATTTCACGGGGGTGAAAACTCACGATTGGCATGTCTTCATGAAGGTAATTATTATGGTATAGATTTAATTTTTTTTTCCTATTACAGTGAAATGGTTGGTATATTTTTTATTTGTCTACTCTTTGTTGATAAAATGAAACTATTTGTATATTATTGTTATAGTATGTTCTACCTCTCTATATCCCGAACAACTTCAACAACAATGTCAAGCAAATAATATATAGTCTCGGGAAATACATGAGGTAAGTGGTGATTATTTCCATGCGTTTAGTGTTTGTTTCATTCAACATAGAACTTATATTTGATTTTCGTTTTGTAATTCATGATGTTATGTAGTATATTGTTTTTCTTTCTTTACTCTCTTGATTTGGTTGTCATGTCACTTGTAGATGGTTGTCATCTAAAGAATTCCATAAAGAAGACATAAAGTATTGGAGGAGAGAAATTCCTCGTCTCATGTGTGAAATCCAGAAACATCTACCTTCGGCATTTTTCAATGCACAAGAACACTACCTCATACACCAAGTTTAGGAGATTGAACTGTGTGGACCTACGCGCTCAAGGTCCATGTGGATGGTTGAGAGGCACTTGAAATTTCTGAAGGGTTTGGTCAGACAACGAGCATATGCTGAGGGTTCTATGATCGAGGGATATATGGTATACCAAAACATGCTATATATTAGTGAATATCTTCCTAAATTAGTAGAAAATCTCAATTTACGTCGCATTTGTGACCTAGAATCCAATAAGAGTTTCGAAGGGGAGTACCCGAAGGGGAAAGGTAGATCAAGGAAGGTGAAAGGTAATATAACACATTTTTATATTCAGTATTTTGCATAAATTTATACTTTAATATACTTTGTTAAGTTACTATATTACATTTGTATTGAATTTTAATTTTATTGTCATGAGTGGGATGCAATTCATTTATACATTGCAAACAATCTTAATTTTAAAATTTAATTTGTTGAATTTGTTGATGTTGTCCGCCAAACTGCACACCAGCAGCAGAAATCTTTCAAAAGTTGTCTCTTCACTACGAGTGAGAGAGGTGTGGCCTTGGGGGCAAGCAATGAGCCAGGTACTGTCACCTGAATCCCAGCTCCTCCGTTTAGGCTAACTCCTAACGAAGCCAAGGGGGGTAGTCCCTAAAAAGAAGTTTTCTAAGGCTCTTGTGTTTTTAAAAGGTCTTTTGTATGGGGGATGTGGATGAGTGTTGTTTTAGGAGTTTTTTGTGATGAGACCAAAAATATGAGGAAATGAACAACAGATAATAAGCAATCCACGTTGCGAAATAAAATAACAAGATGGCAATATGATTCAAGACTTGATTAATTACTAAAGCACTCACAATATGAAATAAACACAAGGACAAATGGTCCTGATCTATATATGTGCTTTTAAACAACCAGTGCCTAATGGAGTCAAAGAAAAATAAAGATTGTGATGCTGAAAGTGTGGGTCTTGAAGAAATGCCGTTTGTGAGATCGTTGTGCAGATTATCTTTGTAAATTGAAGATTTCAATGGTCTTGATTATTAGGGCTAAGAACACGGATATCAAAGGAGTGGAACCTTAACCGAGGAAAACACTGGCAACCTTTTAGATGATAGGTCAGGAGCACCCAGATTCAGAGAACAAGTCTTCTTATGGCTTGACCGCCCTCGAGTCTGACAGTGGATTCCCGGCACCACCTGTTTCAGGAAGTACTCAGTGATTTTGTCTTGGTTGGGGTTTTGGGTAAAGTTTTAATTAATGCTATCACTTATGAATTTAACAAGTCTTCCACCTTTCTGAGTACTAGCCCAACCGTTTCCGGTTGACAGAGCATACGGGTGTTGGACGATCAACCAAAAGTAAATTTATTTAGGGGGAAAATGTGGGTTGAGATATTTTATTATTAGGAGCACTTGTTCAACTCTCCAACAGAGAGCGCTCTTGACTTGATCTTATGACCACAGTTCAAGAGACTTGCTAATTTAAAATGCCTAATGCAGGGAAAGATGCAAGTCTAACAATGCTCTCCGAGAGAGAGTGCTCTTGACTTGGATTTGGCCAAGTTCAAGAGACTTTGTTCGTTTTAAGAAACAAAAAGCAGTTGTGACAACAAGATATTTCAACTTGTAACACTTAAATCATATGATAGCTCAAATAGATGTGAAACACTGCTAACATACTACTTGCAAAATAAAATGAGATAACTAAAAGATCTAGTGTTCTACCAAGCAAAATTTTACACTACAGGTGGGATCAACCTCCGAACAAGGTCAATCACTAGAACCGCCAGTCCTGGAAACCTTCCAGCTAGCTGGGTGTCCACAAGATGCTGATGGGGGAACGAGAAGCTACCACAAGACTATGTGGCCTTTGGGATGCAATCCCAAAGTTAGCTCTTCTCTGGTCAAAACTCGAGAGATAAACGACAAGATAAAAATAAATTATTCTAAAACAAGAACTGAAAAGATCTAAGCTAAGCAAACCCAACACTCTTCCCCAAATGGGGAAGAAAACCAAAGGTGGAGGAATACTCCACTAGAAATTTTTATTAACTTTTACAACTGCCTTAAGGAAAATTCCTTGAAAGGTCTTTGATAGAAACTAGAACAAACTTATGAAAATAAAAGCTTGAAGCCCTTAATGGCTTTTACAAAGGATAAGAAGATGTGTATCGAAGTTTGTATTCTTTGCTTGGTTTCCTCTTCTCTCTTTGGTTTGATCTTTTTATTTCAAGAGTCTTTCTCTTCCCACAATCCTACCACAAGGATAAGTCAATAAACTCATGCACCCATTAGTGTTATAAAATTAACAAACTTTGAAACTATCAAGTCTAGGTTTGCAAAATGAGACTAAAACATAAAAGAGCATGAGATTTTGACTTGAAATTATTAGTATGGTAAAACGGACCAGCAAGCTAAAATGCTCCAAAAAACGGTGGGAATGAGAATGCAACCACAAAATTTTACACTATCCTATATGCCAACTTTCCTACTTTTGAAATGGAACTATAAAACTTCAAGGAAAAAGACTAAATGCAAGCCCTAAATGACCTTTTGATATGCCTAAACTAAACTTTCAATGCATAAATTTTGATTTATAAAATAAATCTAACTACAAACCCTCCAAAGAAAAACAACTAGCTAACTACTAACTTGACAAACTTTTTGTTTTTTAATGTTTTGTTGTGACTATTGAAGGTGGACGAATGGGAAGAAGGGAGGACAAGAGGAGCAGCTGGTAGATAAAAGATGAGGGACGAGAGGAGAAGAGGATAGGGAAAGAGTAGGGAAACGAATGGGAGAGGGAGAGACAAAAAGTAAAGTAGGAGCGAATGGAAGAGAAGGGGAAACTTGGAATGGAGATGGGCTTCAAGTGGAACACTTGAGGGCTTGAAACACTGTCTTGGAAATCCTCCGGTTAACCGGTGATACGCCGACAACAAGTGTTGAAGAGAGCACAAGGGAACAAATCCCAAGTTATTCCCCAAGGTTGAAGGAACTTCAACCTGATGGCAAACTGATCTAAGGCTTTAAAAGACAAACAACTTCAACTTTGGATCAAGATCTGGAAGGGGTTTCCATAAGAATGAAGGTAGATCAAAGGAAATAGTAACCAAGAAAATGTTTTGAGTGTTTGATGGAGAAGATCTAGACTCTCTTGTTTCTCAGATCCATAAAGCTAGAAATCCTTTGGCCTTATGTGGAGTGAAAATGTACCTGCAAGAACCTTAAGCATGGATAATATATATGAAACAAAAATATTCAAGTGAAAAGAACTAGATACATGCTTGCTTGTTCTAGATTGTTAGCCATCTTGAACATGATCTACAACTTAAAAGCCTCAAATATAATGCAAAACAATATCACCTTGATTCTCAAGTGAAGCAATGAACATCAAGAGCCTCCATGTTTTTGACCTCCAAAGTCTTAACTTTATTAACAATAAAAAGCGCTTACAATTTCATCAGAGTTTCTTTGCCTAACAATCCATCTAGAATGAGGAAAAAGGAGCCTCATTATATAGCCTAATAGAAGAGCTAGCCTACCCTAATTCGAATTGGCTTGAATGGAGCCAATGGCACCTAACACAATTCGACCTCCAATCTAAACTTCAATTTGCACCAAGTCAATGCCGAGTTTGGAGCTGATCTCCACCAAACAAATCGAATTTCATTTAATGGGATGAGGAGGTGGCCATGACAATAAAATTAAAATTTCATTTTGGTCGAGAGTGGGATGCAATTCATTTATACATTGCAAACAATCTTGACTGGATGAAGGTATGGATTGAATGATGTGAACAATCTGGTCATGGAATATCATGGGAAGGTGTGGCTTCATTGGTTAAAGCTACACATCACAATGGAAACACCAATCTAACACAAAGGGAAATCGATTTAGAAAGAGGTTTAAAAGATAAGAAGGTAAGCATATTAATCATCCACACTATTTTTTTTTGTAAAAAATAATTTTGTTGTACGTCACACTGTTTTTTTCATTGTATGGCATTATAAACATGCACTAGTTAATCATAAATATTGGATCATTATGTAATCTTTTCCTGTATGGCTTGTTGTAGGTAAAACACCATAAGGCTATGTGGTGCAATGGATGTAGATATCGAATCAAAAAGTTGGATGAAACCAAGAAAACATCTGATTGTGGGATATCTGCAGTCTTTGAGGTGACCAATGTTTCTTCTAGAAGTGACAGACATCTAGAACTCTCTAAAAATCGATACTATGGGTATCTGGAATACATTATTCAGTGTGACGTTAACTCCTTGAAGGTATTTCTGTTTGTTGTCAAATGGTACAGGTGTCGATTGAATCAATGTGATCCCGATAAAACAATAATTGAACATGATAATGGATTTACCATGGTAAATACAAGGTTGTTTGAGTCAGGAACGGAGCCCTATGTTCTTCCAACCCAATGTGAACAGGTATTTTACTCTGAGGTTCCAGGTAGAGAGGGTTGGTCATTTGCTGTGAGACATGATCGAAGGGGAAGGTCGGTAAAGTATAACATAGATGAAGGTAATGAAGATGTTATCGAAGAAGAAGACGCCGTAGAAGATGATCATGATCAACATGAGTTAGATGATCATGTTCCTGAAGAAGATGTCGAAGAACTTATTGAATCAGATGATGTATCAGACAATGTCCATGAAGATGATATCGACGATGACATGATGATTGTAACTGACATTGATGACAAGGATGATATGGCCAATCCTTACAATGTTGAATCTGGATCATCGAATGATAGTACAGAAGACAACTCAGATGAAGAAGATGATGAAGACCATTGAAGTTTATGAGGTATGCAGTAATAATAAATTAACCTTTTCTTAGTGAGTTTCCATTTTCCAATATGATATAATTAGAAACATTGCTTGTTATAGAGTATGCCAAAAAACACATTTAAAGTTTTTGTACATAGATATTTTTTTCAGGTTATGGGGAATTGAGAGTGATGTGAGGGGGGGGAGGGGCCATAAAAGCTTCCACCTTCACGTGGTTGGCCCTGTTTAGTAGAGAATATTAAATTATTCTTGAAACAGAGAGAACCTTAGTAAAAAAATGCACAATTATCAAGACTCAAACATAATCATCATCATCGTCATCATCATCGTCATCGTCGTCATCATCATCATCATCATCATCATCATCATCATCATCGTCATCATCATCATCATCGTCATCATGATCGTCATCATGATCGTCATCGTCGTCATCATCATCATCATCATCATCATCATCATCATCATCATCGTCATCATGATCATCGTCATCATCAATCGTCGTCATCATCACCATGATCATCGTCATCATCATCATCATCATCATCATTATAATTGATCGTCGTCGTCATCATCGTCATCTTCATCATCGTTATCTTCATCATCATCATCTTCATCATCGTCATCATCGTTATCCAAAGGGATACCCATTCACCAAAATTATTTGAGCCATACAAGTTGGCTAGCCCAATTATAGATATGATGGATGGTATATTTTCTTCCCAAGTTCATTTAATCCTTAAACATTGATAAAAAAAATGATGCATCTTCCTTCTCCACATCATTATATTCAAGGCTTAGATTTTTGGAACATTTTTTTTATATATGTTATGGCCTAATACGTATTTTAATAATAAATAAATATAAAAATGTACATTTGCTACAACAAGCACATATACTAACCTATACTAACCCCTAACTAACCTATTCACCTATTAACATCCTATGTATGTTATGTACATCATTTTATCCATTCGTGATCCCTTAAATTATTTAAAAAATTTGTTATTTGATTAAAATTCTGTAACTTCAAAGTTCAAACACAATATTATTATTTGATTGAAATTTTGTAACTTCAAACAGGCCTTGAAGGCTTCAAATTTGAATCCTGGACCCGAGAGCGGGTTTGTCAAAAATATCCGTCAGAGGCTATTCAGAACGATATTTATCGATTTCCAACCGTAGCAACAACAACAATTGCTTCTTTCTTCATATGTTTTGTGTACACGCATATGATTCCATGTGCTCCTTTCCTTTCCCTATTTTCCATTGTCGCCCAATCGAAGCTCTTGAGAATTTAGCCACCCTTTAACTTTCATGAAATGGAGGGGGCTAGCAATCTAATTGTAGCTGCACTAATGCAGAAAAAAATATCTATAAAATTAGTTATGGCAATTCACACTTAACATCTGCAAAGTGGATTTTCTATGTGTCTCCTATGTTATGTTTCACTAATAAATTCCTCATGTCCAGGGATATCATGTAAGAGTAAAATAGTATTAATTTTGGCTATAAGGATGAAAGTTGGATTGGAATGGGGTTAGCAAGTTAAATGTATTATTATACTAGTTAAAAGTTTAAGAGGAAAGATCAATTTGGGAAATTGGTAAGATGACAAAGGTGGCATAGTGGCCTAGAGACTGAGCTGCCAGATCTGGGAAAAATATGGTATATGACTGCTCAGTGCCACCATATCCATTGCAAAATAAGGCCTCTCAAATTTGTGAAATACGAAGAGAGACTAACGTGCCTCTAGGTCTGAGCATAAGGCGGTATTATCACACCCAAGACAAGGAGCATAGCGTGGTAGTCTGGACTACCATGCCCCTGTAGGTGTGCAGAGAGTGGTAGTGATGAAAGATAAGGTCTCAGTTGGGTTTCCAGATGACATGATAGGTTTGTCTTTAGTTGTCAATCATTACTTTTCTCTTCTGGGTGTTTTAAGCAGCAGGGGAAGTGTCGTCAAATGTTTTTATTGTGAAGATGCGACACTGTGAAATATGGAGGTATAACAGATTGCCCCTAAAGTGTGAGGTCAGAAGAGACTGATGGCAAAAGACTTTACAAATACTGTGCGGAGATAGCATCGAGCAGAGCAACAAGGAGCTGAAATAGAAACAAAGTGTCAGATATACTACCGAGGCAGGCATTCCCATGCTCGGAAACAATTGACTCAAAGCATGGCTGCCGACCAATACATTGCAGATCCATGAGTACTGAGATGATATAGACTATAAACAAATCATGGATACTATGAACAAGCGTAGATCCATGAAATAGTAATGACACAGCCACGACCAATACATAAGTGGATCTGTGTGATAATACAAAATAAATTTCCATCGCAACCTAGACACAGCCAGAATACAAAAGAATGTCCAGGGTCTTCTACCCGATCAAAACTGATACAAATATATCCATGTAATTACAAGGTGTTGAAGTCGAACATGGTAGAAACCATTTGATTACCGGTCAATGATGTGAACCGTTAACAAATGCAAGGGAAATCACCAATGATGATGATGATCCCCAAGGTATCTATAGTACATCTCAACGAAATGCGAATAAAGGAGTTGATGTCGAGCATTCGAGAGGTCATTCAAGTAGAGGTCAATGATAAAAACCTACTTTTGAATACGAGGAAACCTGTCATTGAGGCATGCATGTACCAAGGTACTAGTGGTTGAATCCTAAGCCTAATTCCTGGATAGTGATTTGGCGTCGACAGGAATAGACTTGTCGAAGGTGGGACATGATTATTCCCACATCATTGACACGAAATCGGAATGAGAGATGATGTGAAACAATGGAACAAAGAAACATGTACTAACACAGCAGAAGTCTGACACAATGGATGACTCTGAACAATGCAACCCTTTGAACATATAATGAAATGAATCAGGACCTGGCAACAGGGATTATTGATAGCAAAGGATAGACATAAGACAAGTAGACTCGTGGCTAGAGAGACAACTCGAGATGATGACCATAACTAAACAATAATAGATACCCAAAAATAGACAAGGGACAGACGCATGCCATGTTCAAAGGTGACGACTGACAAGCTGCCGATAAAATAAACTTGACTTGTTTCCCATTTTCCCCCGACATGATGGACGAGTACGTCTTTGTTGTTTTATGAGCTTGAAGAGGATAACAGATGCTCGGTATAGCTCATCTCCTTGATGAGTCCGATCTCACATGTTTTACGAACCTGAGAAATGAGGGGCTCGTCCCAAAGTGAGTCCTTTGATGTCAAATTTTAACGAGTCCAAGGAAGGAAAACTTGGTAGTTTTTCACATTTAGAGAGCCTGAAAAAACTTAAAGAATGCTCCAAAGTGTACTTTTTACTAAATTTAGTCCCTCGATCCTGAAAAAGTGTAAAAAAATTCTCGAGAGAACTCTCCCAGTCAAAAGTTGACTGAGGTATTCCTTTCTCATAAATAGTCTAGACGGGCTGAAAAAGGGGTAACCTATCACTGAATAGACGACCTTTCAAATACTTTTACAAGTGTGAAAGAGACAAGGTCACTTGGAAAACTTTTCGAAATGAGGGAGTCTGAAAAGAGCTTAAAGAGAACTCGAAGGGTCTTTTTCGTAATTTTTAATCATTTCATCCCGAAAAAAGAATAAAATAATACTAAAACGATACTTTCATCATCATTTTACAAGCATGAGGAAAGTCGACTAAGCTCGACACCGTTATCTTGATTTTTGACAAGCACGACATGGGTGTGAAAAGCGCTTGGAATCTTTTTCAAGTTTTAATCCAGAGCACGAAAAAGATATTAGCAATGTGAAATGAGTTTTAACCTAACAGGCTCTAAATGAAGGTCAAATAAATAAATAAACGCCAGTGTGAACATTTCAAGGAGACCTTGTCAGAAAAGGACTCATGGAACCAGATATTAGCAATGTGAAATGAGTTTTGACCTAACAGGATAAAATAATGAGTAAAAATTAAATGTGAAAGTTATATAAACAAGGAGTAAATATGGAAAGTTACCATTTCACCTTGTTCATTTTCTCAAAGAGGAAATTTCATCCATTGGAGGTAAAAAATTCAAGAGTCCATATCTGGAGATACAGAGCACCATTTCAACATCCATCTACGCCAAGTAAGAAATTTTAAGCTCCTTTTTCAATTCATAGGTTAAACATTTGATTTCAGTAGGAAAAAATCAATTTTTAGGCAAGCCCTAAGGGGCTCTTTTTGCCCTTGCGACTACCGCGGGGTCATAGAATCGGGAAGCGTGGTACTGTTCGGTACTGTTGCATTGTAGTGTTAAGCTGGGGTACGGTAGTGTGGACTACCATGTGGTTAGATGTCTTCCAGCCACGGTAGTGGCAAAAATTAAGGAAGAAAAAAGTGATTTTATCTCAATTTTTGGCTGAGATCAGGTTATCAACTTGCTAATGAATGTTTCTTGGGACCTTTTGCAGGTGTTTGCATCTTGTTTGGGGCAAAATGGTCAGCTGGAAAGAAAGGGAGCATGAAGAGGATGATTTATTGGTTGAAAATGATGAAGAGACTTTAACTGCACTGCGGGAATGTGGGTTATTGAAATTTTTCAAAACCAAAGGTATCCGCAAGCAAGCAAAACTCCTCACTCATATTATACAAATGTGGGACCCTGAGATTCAAGCCTTTCGAGTTGGGGTGCATACCCTTGAGATTGAGCTCGAGGACATTTATTTTCTCACGGGTCTCTCAAAGAGAGGGGCCTGGGTGAACTTGACAGGGTTCACGGCCTCAGAAGTGAGCACTGATGCCTTTGAAAATTGTGTTGTTTACCATTACACATGTAGAAGGTAGTACGAGTCCTCATCAGGCATCCCATATGCAAATGAATCTTACCGTGAACTGTATGGCACCAACACTATTCAACTGGTGCGGAGCGATGTTATCCAATCTCAAGGATGCCATGACCAAGTGTAGAAACAGAGAGAACCACCAATTCGGGTATGGGAGCATTTTGGTCACCTTCTTCTTGGAGAGGGTGCCACTGTTGCATCCGCAGTTGACCATGCCCGCCCATTCACCCAATGAGCCACGGATGGGTCGATGGAGTGAGTATGCGGGACGACTCAGGGGGCCACAACGTTTAGCTTTTGTTGAGGACTTATTTTCATGGCTCGAGGAGCAGATTGTGATGATCGAGGACTACCCCTATGCAGGGGTGGACTTCTGCAAGGATATAGACTTGGAACTACCTGAGGATGAGGATAGGGATAACTCAAGTATGACCTTCATTAATGTATTTTTTAATTTTTTGAATATATAATTTTTTAATTGTTTTTTAGAATGTGTGAAAAATATTTAATATATGTATATGGGCATGTCGTAGATCATGGACCACATAGACCTGTAGGCTATTCGCCGTTATGCCGAGGCGGTATCCAGCGTCGAGTTGTTTTGGAGGGGGAAGAAGAAGAGGAAGAAGAAGCGGGAGGGTTTCAAGACATAGAGCGGAATCTACAAGGTTTAACCCACGGGGTTCCAGCTATGAGGATGGATGATGTTCCTCTGCATCTTCAGCGGCATACCGTAGGCGTGCCTAGACATATTGGTCTCCTCCTCTGTAGGGTGTCCAGAGCCATAGTCTACTACCATCAGTAGCACGAGGAATCTGAGGAGTATCGTGGTATATCTCCTAGATCTCCTTAGATAGTAGTATTTTACTTTTTGCGGCATTTACACAATGTGTAGGCTTGAGAGCTAAATTTTTGTATGGGATTGGATCCCAAATTTTGTCTTTTGAACACAAACTTTATGTATTTGACAAAAACATTTTTATGTGCAGTGATATATATACATGGACCTACTTTTATGATCTATTTATTTACAATGACTGTATGTTTATTTCATTATGTATTTTTTATGTATGGGCTAGATGCTAATCCAAAATGTAGTTAGCTAATGAATCAGCTACACAATTGAATTCCCTTGATATGTGTTGATATGAAATATAATTAAAAGATCGTTCCAAGAGGTGTACCCTTCAAAATAAGTGAAGTAAGATAGGATCACAGACTGCGTAGATACGATTCAAATGGGAAACCATGAGTTGGGAGTCTAGAAAGACTGATAGGGAGTCAATTCCAAGGGAAGCAACCTCTGTCAAGAGTCCAATGACTGCATGGTACTCTGCAATATTGTTGGTTGCAAGACCCAAGCAAGTGGCTCCTGAAGATAACAACTCGCCAGTGGGAGAACAAATTACCCATGCTGTGGAAGCGAGGTTCGAGGTGTGTCGACTCGCACCATCGGTGAATCCATAGTAGGCAGTCATCTGCACATAGAAGTACAAGTCGAGGTAAATAGGGATACATAATATCCATGCATACATACATAAAAGAGAAATGAAAACAAACTAAGTACATTATGTACAAAAAGTGTCTCGCGCAGGATGAACCTATGCGTAGAAGCGTTTTAGGTATAGCCCATTGCAGGGTCGTGCCAACGATGTGCCATCACAGTCGACGAGTTCATAGGCTCCTTTCTCCAAAACACGTTTTACAACAAAGGGGCCATACCACATAGACTCTAGCTTTACTTTTCCAAGTTTATCATGCATCTGGTTGTATGTGAGTACGAGGTCACCTTCGTTGAAAACCCAAGGTTGAACAGATTTGTCATACTGTGCTTTGACGTGCTTTTTATGGGCTTCATTAGCTAAAGTAACATCTCGACGGGTTTCATCTAGCTTATCTAGGTATAGAAATCGTTCTTCTTCCGAGGTAGTATTGGGAAGTAGCTCTATGTATATTTTGAGTGACGGGATTTCACATTCAATTGGTAAGATGGCTTCCAGGCCATACACCAGTTGGTTTGGTGTGAATCCAGTAGCACTTTTCACTGAGGTTCAGTATGCCCATAATGCCGAAAAAAGAGCTGAGTGCCAATTGGACTTATGAGTACCCACAATTCGCTGAATCATGCATTTCAGAACCTTGTTAATGGCTTCGACTTGGCCATTATCCTGTGGGTAGTACGGGGTTGAGTTTTCATGACGAAAACCCAAGTTGGCGCTCAGTTCTTCAATCATATGGTTCCTGAAATGGGAGCCATGATCGGTCACGATGGATTGTGGGACTCCAAACCTAGCTATGATGTGGTTGAATATCAACTGTACTGCTGTTTTGTCATCTTCAGCATAAGTAGGCATCGCTTCAGCCCATTTTGTGAAATAATCCATAGCTACTATGACATAGCTATGCCCCCCCAGCTGAAGTGGGCTTATAGTGCATGAAATCTATGCCCCATTTGGAAAAGGGGCTGAAGGCAATGACAGGATGAAGTGGAGCAGGATGCGAGCATGTCTTACTATGAAAGAATTGACAGGGTGGACATTTCTTAACCGTTTCAATGCAGTGTTTGAAAATCGAGGGCCAGAAATATCTCACTCGTAGTATCTTCTGGGTTGTAGCCATCCTAGAGAGATGACCACCACATGCTCTAGCGTGGTAGTCATTAAGAACATGTTCGTCCTCGTCTAAAGTCAAACAACATTGAAGAATGGTATCAATAACACGACAGTAAAGGGTATCGTTGATTATAAGGTAGTACTTGGCATGATGTCAAATACGTCGACGTTCATCGTGGTTGAGGTCAGGGCGAAAACGTTGGGTTTGGAGATATAGTAGAATATCCTCGTATCATGGATCAGACGTGTTGATGAGGAACAATGATTCATCAAGAAGAGAATTGATGGGCTCAGGTTGCTCAGTAACACGGGGCAGATTACAAATCAACTCGGCAAAGACCAAAGATTTCTTGGATTTGGCTTTGGCAAATTCCAAGTCAAACTCTTGTAGGATGAAAATCCAACGGGAATATTTACCCCCAAGCACTTGACGTGTGAGGATATAGTACATTGTATTGAAATCTTCTCTGACAGTGGTCTGGCGAAGTAGAATGTAATGACGAAACCTCTGGACATCGAAGACTGTTGCCAGAGCCAGTTTTTCAACATGTGAGTATCGAGTTTCAGAGTCAAGAAAATTCTTGCTAAGATAGTATACCACATGTTCTATGTCGTTGGTGTCTTCTTGGACTAACACCATGCCAATGGTGGAAATCGAAGCTGCGAGATAAAGAATGTAATCCCGTGTGTAGCTAGGGGGTTGAATCATAGGATCCTTAGTTAAGGCCACCTTTAGATGATTAAAGGAGCGTTGGGCTTCGTCATCCCACAAGAAGGGGGTGTTCTTCTTTAGAATCCTCATGTAGCCTTTTGTTATCTCAGCAATATTGCAAATAAAACGGTGTAGAAATTTTGCGTGCCCTTGCAAAATTTGAAGTTCTGGTATGTTCGTGTGGGAAGGCAGGGCTAGAATAGCTTCTACCTTCACAAGGTCCAATCGTATACTGCTTTTGGAGATTATGAATCCCAAAAAAAATTTGGCTTCAACACAAAAGACGCATTTGTGCGGATTCAAACGAATATTGTAGCGACAACACCTAGCGAAGACGGCGCCTAAGTGATCAGGATGATCTTCCTGAGTTTGAGAATGAGCGGGAAGGCCATCAAGATATGGTTCTGCAATATGTTTGATATCATGAAATGCGTACGACATCGCCCGTTGGAAATTTGCCTCGGCATTTTTCAGGCCGAAAGGTAGCTTTCGATATGTAAAGATTCCCCATGGGCAGATAAAGGATGTTTTATGCTGGTCTGCTGGGAGTATCTCGATCTGATTATAGCCGGAAAAGCCATCCATAAATGAAAAGATGACACTCCTGACATAGTTATCGATGATCTGGTCGATGAACGAAGTTGGGTAGTTATATTTTGGGCAAGCTTTGTTCAAGTCACGATAATCGACACAGACTCTAATCATACCCTGTTTCTTGGATACGGGAATGATATTAGATACCCATTCTGTCAGTGGGACAGGATAGATAAAACTAGCACGCAAAAGTTTTTTGACTTCTGCTTTGATAGTGGCTTCCTTACGAGGGTGGACAAGTCATAGTTTCTACCGAACAGGTCGGGCGCTAGGAAAGGTTGGAATCTCGTGGACCACGATAGAAGGTTCTATTCCTGGCATCTCTTCATAAATCCAAGCAAAAACGTCGCGGAAAGTTTTAAAGTAGGCAGTGTAGAACTCCATTTCGATGGGAGTGCATGTCCTTCCAATATGAATGTTTTCCATGACACCAGGCTTCACTGAAATGTCAATGGGAGTGGTTGGCATAAGGTTGGCCAAGTTTCCTTCAGAAAATACTTCATCGAGTGAAGTGGGAAACTTTATTTGAACCATTCCAAGTGAAGGGTTGGATTTTGTATTAGGCTCAATCGTCTGGATGGTGGGGAAAGAAGATCGATGATGGAAATTTCCCCATGGTGGTTCATCACCGCACATAACCTCCATAATTGATTCTTTAGTGAGAAAAATCAATGTGAGAGGATCGATAAGTGGGGGGAATGAATGGGTCTCAGATGAGATTTGTGCCACTGTGTGATGGGTAGTATGATCGACCCAATCAGTGGCTGACTGGATCACTTCATATGCTGCGAGGCTCCCATTTAACGGCATGGAGTTGCCATAGTTTTCAATCTCAGTAGGAATCGGTATCACCCAAGAATCATTGAAGTGGGTAATGCTCAATGATATCATGTTGATTGGCTGAACGGGGTACCCCAACTCTGGGAAAACTCCAATAAGGGAGGAATCCTTCCATAAGACCAATGCCAACGTCTTGGAAAAGGTACCCAGGTTGATCCAATAATGGGACGGTGTTGGCGGAGTTCAAATGAGAGTCTAGGATACAGTGATCTAGCTGATATATGGTGAAAATATTCCCTTCATGAGGAAATTGTATGATTCGAAAGACAGTAGATGCCATGGTGGTCATGGCATAAAACCAGTTTCGACCGAGTAGAAGATTATAATCTAATGGTGCATCCATGACTTCGATGTGTAGAGATATTGTTTTGCCCCCTAGTTCTACACCAATCGTAGGAATGAGTCCACAGGGCTGAAAACCATGTCCGTCAAATGCTCTGAGAGTAGTAGGAGAAGTTGTGACTTCGGGTGAGCCTAAGGCTCTCCAACAATTCAAATACATAATCGACATGGAGGCACCCTCATCTAAGACAGTGCAATGGATGTTGTTTCCACGGATTTTTGTATGAACTTGAAAGGCTAACTGATGGGAAAGCCGAGGTTTGACATACTCCAAGTTAAACATGATGGTGTTTGAAGTATCCGTGTCTACAACCCCCAGTGCTGAAAGTAAGGTTCTGCACTACGTAGGGCAGTGTTGGAGAACCTCGAGAGTCGACATGGCACATGGTGCTTGAGCTAAATCCTCAACAATGTTGTAATTTTGGGTAGCTCACGCATTGGGATTAAATGTCGCCTTTCATATGGTTCTCTTGGGTGGGCATAGCACTGTGTCTGTAAGTGGTCTCTCGATGTGGAGATGGTAGTTAGGGAGGGTGTGAGAGAAGGATCTTCAATATGAGACTTTCCTTTGGCTGTCTCTGACTATTTGTTTGAACTTGGGGGGTTTTCGTACGTCTTCGAACGAGTGGTTATATGAATCTCTTCATTACTCGTCATCAGAATTTTGCGATTCGCGGACGTCTCTCCACGAGGTGGGTTGTTCAAGTTGCCCCCTTGTGGGGATTTTTGGGAAACCATTTGCTGTTGTTGTTGAGGGAAAGGGTCGGTTAACACTACCGGATGAGAGGATCCTTTAACGAATTTGTTGACTTCATCCTTGTAGGGACAATCACGCATATAGTGATCATCTTGACAAATAAGGCAGGGGAGCTTAGATTTCCAGTGTGGTTTAGGGTCGTTGTGAGTGGGTTGAGGTTTGGGGTTCTCCTGCTGGTTAGAAGTCTTCTTGGATTTTCCGTGATTGTTCTTCTTCTTTCCTCCAGATGGTTGTGACATAGATTGGACTACGTTCACTTCAGAGGAGATAGCAGGAGAAGTAGAAGCTTTTGGAGCATTCTGAGGTGGAGCGGGCGGAGCAGGAGCTTGTTGCCCCGTCGATTTAATGGTAGGTTGGGCTTTGACTGAACCAACAATACCATCTATGGGGGGTTCAGTGGCAGGCTTAGTTGGATCAGTAGTAATGTGGGTGGCATGGGGAAGACGCTCGAGTAAAGTGTCGGATTGGGTATATACCAAATCCATGTACTGAGCAGAAGAGATGGCTTATTCCTCTGTAATGGGCCCGAGCATAGCAATGTCCCTGGATATGGGAGGCAAGAAAGACTTTGTGAACCAATCAGCGAGTAACTAGTCTAGAATGGGTTCCTTGATTAACCTACGGCGTCGATGCCCTTCATGGATATAGTCCAAGATGTGTGTAGAAGTGGTTTGATGTAACAAGGTTAACAGTTATGCTCCAGTCTCGTACTGGATGGGGAGCTGGAAATGGGTCATAAAATGCATAGCCAAGGTATTAAAATCATGAAAGGAATGTTGTGGTAACTCGATGTACCATTTTGCTTCTGTGCCGGTAAGCATGTGCTGGAAGAGCCGTAGCCGAATGGAGTCGTCCATCAATGAGTTGGATGAACACCATAGATGGAAGGTCATCATGTGGTTCTTGGGGTCTTCCCCGGGCTTGGCATCAAACTTAGGAATTTCTGATGGAAGTTTGGCTGGGATAGGTGGCCAGTGAGATTCATGCCATATAGGATCATTAATGAGCCTTGGCAAATCAGGTAAATCTAGCGTGGCCAAGAAACGAAGTTGATGGTTGGGCTACGGGTATGAGTAGTAGTTGTACGGCGTAGGGATGCCTGAGGGGCCCTGCACAACATATTGCTGCGTGTTGTACCCATACATGTTTCCCATAGGGTACTACTGCAAGTTCTGGGGGTAGTAGGCCATCTGGTTAACCAATTGTGTGTTGGAAGTCATTGGTTGACTGGGAATCACAGTGGTAACCGATTGTTGGACGTTCTGCTGAGTGGGGATGGTGGGTATTATACCCTGGGGTTGCTGTGTCCCATGAATGTTTGCTGCTCCTGGTTGGGGAATGGTTCCCTGGGTCTGTTGGGCCCCGAGAATGTTACCACTACTTTGAGCAGGTGGAGGATTTCCCGTACCAGGGTTAGGGGGTGGTTGTAAGAATGGTGTCCATGGAATATGGGTTCCACCTTCATGAAGAGGTGGAGGTTGAAGAGATGGGTTCCATGGATTTTTTGTAGCTGAAGGGTAGGGGAAGCCAGAATTCAAGTTGGGGGGAATTTGAGGTTGCCCCCCAGCTGGTTTTCAGTTTCCAAACAATGAGTACCCCCCGCTCTATGGGATTTGAGATCCCTAAGAAGGAAGCATGCCTAACGAGAGACGTTGAAGATGAGGCCTGGTTGGAATATCGGCATAAGGTTATCCGCTGCCAGGTGCGTTATACATACCAAACTGAGCAGATGTTGCTGGTTGGGATGGTTGTTGAATGGTTCCAGTGGGGGTGTTAACGAGTGGGAATCCTCCAAGTGAAGGGCCTTATTGAGCCGGTGGGACAAATGGAGGTGTTGGTTGAATCGTCCCGCTTTGAGTGGTACCGAGGGGTTTCCCTCCAGCAGGTGGATTGGATGGTCCTATGGGAGGGGGTTGGTGACTAGGAGAGGGGTTCCAAACAAAGGGTTGTCCTCATGTATGCTGGGTTGATGGCCCATTAGGAGGGGGTTGGTTGTTGGGATTAGTGGTTCCAATAGTTAGTTGTCCACCTCCTGCAATGGTGTAGATAGTGGCCGAAGGTGAACCTCCGATCAGTATGGATGATCCAGTGATATGACTTGATGTTCTTCTGACACTAGAAAGGCGAGATAGTGTCGATTGGCCAACGAAGCCAAAGGTGCTGATTTGTGGAGGGGGTCTTCCATATGTGACAAGCGGGGACGGAGAAAATACTGGGTTATCCCTCATAAAATGTGCGCCAAACATACTTGACGGTAGTAAATGTGGGGATTTTAACCAAGGGGTGTTGGGATTTTTGTCCATAGCGTCTTGAACAGTAGGAGGACCATCGAGGACTGGGTCCGGGTTTGTATCCTAGAAAGGGTTTTCGGGGTCCAGAGGGAACTAAGGTATAGTTATATATGAAGGTCCGGAACCGTCTACATAGGAGTAATGAAACTCTGTGCTAGACAGAAGGTTGGGATCCCGATAGTCAAGAGGATGGGTAGCAAGGGGATATCTAGAAGCCGTCGAGAGCATTTGCTCTATATCACATTTAAACTATGCCGACGGTAAAGGGGAGTTAGCTAGTGTAACCATACTAGATTGGATCGAGGCTATGATCTCGTGTCCTAAAGGGAGATTGGGGAGGGATACCGTACGAGGTATGTTGCTGGAAGAACCAGTTTCCTGTGGATGAACACCAGATGGAGCAGTGATAGCAGGTAGAGGTTTCGCCTAGGAAGCGAGAAAGCCATAGTCATATTCAAAAGGTGTATCAGGAAGTTGGGTTTCTTCGATAACTTCGACATATCCGCCTGGGACTGTAATCAATTCAGATATATCTTGGTTGGATCCTTCGGTGGTGCCAACAAATCCTTCCAGAACATCGTAGAAATTATATGGTGGAAGTGTAGTGATGACATCAGGGAGGATGATGGCCTCCGGTCTAGTATCTTGGGCGGTGCTATTTTTAGCCGCTGCAGTGTTATCCACTGTGACAGGTAGATCTGGAATAATAGTGGGTGAAGTGACAGTCAAAATCTCAGGTGTGTGACTGGTTGCAGAAACTGCAAAGGGTTCTGAGACCGTACTGTGAGTAATAGTTATAGGCGGAACTGAAGATGTAGTGCATATCGGCGGTGAGACGTTCCCTCGGCTGGCACCACGACCGGGAGGGGTGGGAATACATGATGTAGGTGGACCAGAGGTTCATGGTGGTGGTGGTGGGATTTGTCCCTGTACTCTTTGTGATCTCCGTGGTTCGGACATATGGGTAGGAATACAAATTATGGGGGCAGTCTCGTAAAAAAGAACTCAAAAACCCTAATGCAACCGAGTGTACAAAAGGGGAGCTAGAAAAGGAAAGGTTCTCAAGCCAAAAAGTAAGCTCTAAAAAACTATACTGAGACTAGTGTCGCAGTAAGCGAGCTAAGAATAACAATGGCCAGAATGCTAACAAGCAATCACTAAAAGAAAAAATGACCCTCTATGAAGATGAGATAACAAGCAAGCTTCCTAACTAAGAGTTGGAGACCTCAACAAGTTGTATCCTTCGTAAGGTGATGAAATCCAAGTCGAACAATACAACGTGAGAGACCAATAATGGAAGGATATCCCTCTACCGAAAGGGATCCTGGGTAAAAGAGCCCTAGTAGAAAATTTACTAAGCTACCTCATTCATGACACGTTGGGAAAGGTTTTCGGTGCTTCTTCCTTATCACCCTTGTATCACCAGTATGCTGGCCAGAGAATACAAGGAAGACAATGATCGATGTTGCCTTAGGGATAAGTGGAGTGCGATATTCCATAGTGTCCATTTGGTTCTCGATCTCATGGCGGTTTAACCCCTGAAACAACAGAAGGCCCCTCCACAAACTGGTGTATGACCGTGTCAACAAATACTAGAGGATTTTTGTACCCTAGAGGACAAAAACTATGTCTCAGATGATAATGACAAGGGGGAATTATTTGGATGCCTATCCCCGGTGTCCTACCTAACTAACAAATTCTTTTTCTCCTCAAGCGAGGTTATGGTGTGTTTAGTTAGGGGATATAAATTTTAGTGGTTGTATTACTCAATCGGGTAAATGGACGTGAAACTTGGTGATGTTGTGACGACCCAAACCATGCAAATGAGAATGAATCGAGATGAGCCTTTTATTCGATGAAATCTAGCTATAGAAAAGAGAGAGTTCTTCGATCACCATGCATGAAATTTTCAAAAACAATGAAAAACCACATCAAAAACAAACTTTTGTTTTCTTTTTCTGAGTAAACCAAACTGAAATAAACACTTCTTCAAATTTCACTGATCTACAACTATAATGCTTCAAAATGAGAATTTATGTGGCAAATTTGAATGGTTCACTTCCTAGTGAGACAATATAACTAGATCGTTTCAATCAAAGCAACACAAATGTTCTCAAATGACAATTTCCAATATGGATCTTAATAATGATAATGGAAAAGATAATATTTATAATAACAATGTGATTTAAAAATTACATAATCCAGTGAAAGAGGATACTAATATCAACTTGGTTATGATGAAAGGATCAAGCCAATGCAATCAAAGTGAAGGGGTGACCAAGTATGCAAATAATACCACTAACTCAAAAATAATCAAGCTCACAGCAAGAGACAAACAAACCAAAAATAACTGTGCAAGGGACAGGATGCTAGTGAGCAACAGGAAAAACCAATATGAGGGAGAGAAGGTCAAGGATGACCTATGAAAACCAAACAGTGAGGAAAAACCAAAAAATGCAGACACTACTGCGTGGTCTCTACAGGCTAAGACGCGGTACTGGTACACTACCGCGCTACAAGGAGTGAACAAGGCATGGTACTACCACTCTGGAGGGAGTTATGGGGGTGTGGTACTGCTGCAAAGGGTGCAAAAAAGTGCAACTTTTGAGAAAAAAAATGAATTTTCCAGGGGTGCTACAGGCCCAGGTGACTCGTTGATCACAGAGGGAGAAAAGATGTAGAGAGGAGAGGTGAATAGAGGTTAGAGATACTAAGATCCAGTACTTGTTTGAAAAGAAAGAAAAATCACAATCAAGAATGGATGAAAGTGAAATGAATCAATCAAATGGGGTTCAAACCAGCAGACTCGCCAATTTTTGTTGTAGATATTTCTCCCTACAGATAGGTAGAAACTCTCTTAGGTTAAAGTAGACTCGACTGACTTTAAACTAAGACAAAAAAATAACAAATTATACCTTGAATTCCTAGATTCAAACAAATGCTTCAAGCTTATACTGCTGAAAGAGATAAAAGAGATTTAATCTGAGCTTTGATTTAGTCGCTCGTCCTAGTTATTGCTCCAATCCTCAAGTCCTCACGAATGAACCTGTTAGGATGAATCAAAGTACAAGCACATACAATATTTCTAGCAACTTGAAATATATATTAGAATCTAAATCTATAATAGAAACAAATCATGTAATTGAAACAACATCACACACATAATTTGGCAAACAAGACAAGTTATATTTTTTTTGCAAACTTGAAGTTACTTACAACAGTTGCTTGATGTCCAAGCCAACTCCCTGCTCCAATTGCTTTCTCCTCTAGCTATCTACACAAAGATCTAAGACCATAGGTTTGATGTCTCAAAGAGTCCTCCCTTGTGCTCATGGAAGGCCCTTCTCTTATAGTGTGTAGGAGGATTAACCAACAAGAGAGAAGAATGGATCGTAGGAGTGTTTAGTGGATCAGATCCACTAATCAAAGAAGGTGTTAGGATTGAATCATAGGTGTCAATCCCAAAATAATCTCTCGAAAGGTAGGATCCCACAGTCCAAGGCAAAAGGCTAAAAAGAGACTACCGAGCCTCTAGGTCTGAGCATAAGGCGGTAGTACCGTACCCAAGACAAGGAGCATAGCAGGGTAGTACAGACTATCGTGCCCCTGTAGGTGTGCAGGGAGTGGTAGTGATGAAAGATAAGGTCTCAGTTGGGTCGCCAGATGACATGACAGGTTTATCTTTAGTGGTCAATCATTACTTTTCTCTTCTGGGTGTTTTAAGCACTAGGGGAAGTGTCGTCAAATGTTTTTATTGTGAAGATGCGACACTGTGAAATATGGAGGTATAACAGACCTTACTACTTAAGTAAACAATGAAATTTTGATGTACTAGTACATTTTCAAATGAAAAAAATGATTTATTGTTACATGTCATCACTAAAGGGTCCAATATCTCATAGCCCTTCAGAGTGAAATGGGACCCCACCCTTCAAATTTGATCCCTGACCCTAACTAACCTATACTAACCTTTTTCAATAGATAACTAGCCTATACTAACCTATTAAACTATACTAACCTATTAACCCCTAAACCTGCCTAATACCTTAACTCTCCAACCATTAAATCCATAAGCCATTAAAACCAAAACCACTAATTCTCTCACAGATCGATAATCCCATCACTGATCACTGTTCAATAGGGTGTTTCTGCATTTTTTTGGAGGGAAAAGTCCACCTCCTCCGCATCTGATTCATACTTGCGGTCTGGTTTGTGTGACGGGAAATGTAGTTTGAAGGGTAGTGATGAATTGACATTCTAATTCAGTGATCGATAGGGTGTTTCTCCATTTTTTCGAGGGAAAATTCCACCTCCTCCACATACGATTCAGACTTGTGGTTTGGTTTGTAATGTGGCTCCATTTTTGGTGGGCATGTTGTCTTCGATTTGGACTTAACCGGCATTAAGCGACAACGCAAGGGTTTCCATCACACAAGAACAAGTAGGATCAAGAGCAGGGGTTTCGATTGCAAAATCAGAAGCAGGAGAAGGATTTGTCTCCGCAATGTCTTCGGTATGTGGTAGTCCTGCCTTTAAATTGTTCCTACAAATCATTTTTTTCACTTAATAGCTATTTCTCATTGGCCACAGAAAACCTAGGAAAGACTAAGATTAGACTAGTTTCTCTCTCTCCCATCTGAATCGATCGAAATTTATCCCAATCCGCGAGACTGATGAGCATGCTTTTTTATTTGGGTTTTTCTCTTTAGTATCCTATGTCGCCACTAAGATTTGGTGCTTTTTTATTTGGGTTTTCCTCATGTAATGGTTGAACATTTTTGGATACCTCCAAAGATGACAATGAAATCAGACTTTTCCGATAAACCATAGATATGAACTTTAGCTCCCGCCAGCTGCCTCCACACGAGGTTGTTTATGTCCTGCCCTCCACGTCCACTACTCATTATGATGCCTGATTTCTATCCCTTCACCTGTTTGGTACGTTGTTTGGCCTCTGGTCTTAGCATTAATGACTCTTGTGTGTGGCACGTCCAGTCTATGATGCAGTCTGCATTTCATCTCTGTTTTCAAGTTACCATGATGATTCCTCTTGCATCTGATAATCAATGGCCCAGTACTTTAGCCATCACTAGACAAACTCGCATTTCTTGTAATCATCCAACGCCTTCTGAAAGCCTCAACCATCATCTCCACAGGTCAGTCGACACCAGGATTATATCCTTACTCAGCAAAGGTTCTACTCTTACCTCTGTTCTGCTCGTTTCTCCTTGTTTCCTCTATCTCTGCTCTGATTCCCATGACTCTTCGTTTTCTAGCTCTTGTCATTTTCGCCATGCGATATCTATTCGCTACCTACTAGTCTCTATTGTCATGCCCCCCCTAAGTGCGTTAGGACCCAGAAAAATTCCTAGAAGTTCAATTCTCAGCACCCTTGCAACTCCTCTTCCTCTCCCCCAATTCATCTGATGAGAGGTGTAGTGGAGAAATCCCGCACTTACCAATCTGCGATTCCTACCCAGGCGAAAGAGGAGATACAGGATGTTGAGGAGGATGCCTTGGTTTCCCGCAATTGTGTTACTAATGATGAGATTCGGGTGGACTTTGAGGAGCTTGTTCTTAACCCTAGAAACACCAGAGGGAGAGAAACCCTTTATCAGAAAACCTTGGATATGATTTGGTCTCACAAATTGTTTTTAGGGAAAGCACTAACAGACCGCAATGAAGCATAGGCGGAAATCTTAATGCAATTGGATGAGTTAATGGAGATGCAAAAGCATAGTCTTTTCAACCAGTAGCAGCTGGCTCAACGTTTGCGGATCACACTGGCTAAAGATCCTTCGACTCAGCCGGTCCATCCTGAGTACCACAACTCCTAGTTATGATCAAATTCTGGTTTTCGCAGGTTTTTATTCTGTTTTGTCTTTGTTTTAGCTCTTTGGTAGTAATGTTAGTTTTGGTTCTGTCCTCATACTTATGGTTCTCTATATAATAGTAATTCTCTTATGCTACCTTTCCATACTTTGAATGGGTTTGTTTTCTCCTTGAAGAGAGGGCCCGATAACAGTTTGAACTTGCATCTTTTGCTGCTTATTACTCTGTACATTTGGTTTATGATAATATAAGGATCTTCTACTAGTTTACAAAAAAAAAGGACAATCCCTTTCAATCCCATAAAAAGGATCCAATGCAAGGGATAGAAAATCATTCATAACTGGACAAAGAAGAGATCCAGAATTTTCAGAATGCACTTCTCTGCATAGGGACTCATCACCTTTTGATTGATCAGAAAACATGGGGGAGAATCCTTTATCATCTTCTGTCAATGCATCTTTTCTGTAATTATGGGAATCAGAATTGACCACTCTGTACCCGTTCTTGCATGCTTAGGATCTTCAGCAACACTTTCTGAAATATCAGAAACCTTAGGCCTTTTCTCAGTTGGCTCTATTTCATCAAACAATCTTGTCATATTCTTATGATTTTTTTTATCTTAGGTAACTCCTACTACCAGGGGTATCTTGAAAGCCTAAAGATTTTGCAAATTTCACAAGTCTCTTAAATCCTTTTGTTTTCTTAATAACTGCATGATCTAAACTGGCTCTCATATTTGAACTTGGTAGAACATCAGTTTCACCAATATCAGATGAGGATACTAGCAACTCCTTATCAGTCTTCTTGGTTTCAGTATCCAATTGACAGTCACCAACCTTCCCTTGTATATCCAGGAAAGCTTCACAAGGGCTATTCTCCAATCCCCCGGATATTTGATCATCTGGTTTATGAAATCTAAATATTCATGGTTCATCCATTTCAACTGAATTCAATACTTGGGTTTCACTGGAGTCATTGGAGAGAGAAACACTTTCATGAAGGTCTTTACCACCATTTTCCAATGCACATCCCACATTCTTTTCAGTTTCTTGACACTCTGTAACAGTCAAAGACACAGTTTTAGAGGCTGAAGGATGCACATTCAAAGAAGGGTCCTTGGGTATTGAAGTGCATACCCCCCCCAAAGCACCAAAATCAGACTTTTTAGTCATTTTAGCTACAAGTGACGCTCCATTCCCCTATTGCACACCATTTGCTGTGAATGATTTCTTCTCAGTACCCACCAATTTTTTATGCACTCTTTGTAGTTCATCTAATGTATCAATAGTTTCCTTACCTTCTGCTTGTAAGAAATTCGCTGGAAGAGCATGGACTGTTTTTATTTGTATTTGGGCATAATAAAAGCCTTACTCTTTGGTTTGGTTTGAGCATGGACTGTTTTTATTTTTATTTGGGAATAATAAAAGCCTTACCCTTTTACCCAAGATTAGCTTCTTTTGAGACTAAGAGGAGTAATAAGAGAATGAGTTTCACTATTTCAATATAAGGCTAGAGTTTGAATGGGATATAGAGTAAATTTTATATCATTTTGTGCATTATTGCTTGATTGAGATAGTATATCATATGAGTGAGTGGTTTCCCATTTTCATTTGAATGTGAGATCAGATTTATCAAATGCATAAAGAAACCTCTGGCATGGTCTTAGATAAAGTGATTACTCAAATGAACAAAACCTCAAAATCCTCACTAATTTATGTAGTCATGTATCAAGATTTATATGCAGAAAGGTTCTACTATCACTGTCTTTTTGTGAAGAATGATTGAAGAATGTTATAAGTGTTCCTAGAGAATTATGAACATGGATATATACAATTCCTTATATTTATTATCACTTCGTTTTATGTGATGAATTAATTTGCATGACTTGAGTATATTTGAAGCTCTCCTTGAGGTCCCATGAATGAACTTGAACACTTGTTGCATTCATTTAATTTGAAAGAGTAGTTATAGTTTGAAAGAACTCTCTCCTTACCGTAGCTAGCATTCATTGAAAGGAAAGGCTTATTTTATTCATATGCATTTGCATGGTTTGATTCATTCATCACACCACGAGTTGCACTTCCATCACCCGACTGAGTAATACAACCATTAAAATTTAACTCATTAACTCAACATACTTTAACCTCGCTTGAGTATAAAAAGAATTTGTTAGTTAGGTAGGACACCGGGGATAGGCATCCAAATAATTCCCCCTTGTCATTATCATCTGAGACATAGTTGTTGTCCTCTAGGGTGCTAAAATCCTCTTGTACTTGTTGACACGGTCATCGACCAGTTTGTGAAGGGGCCTCCTGTTGTTTCAGGGGTTAAACCACCGCGAGATCGAGAACCAGACGGACTCTGTGGAATGCCGCACTCCACTTAGCCCTAAGGAAACACCAATCATTATCTTCCTTGTATTCTCTGGCCACCATACTGGTGATATAAGGGTGATAAGGCAGAAGCACTGAAAACCTTTTTCGATGTGTCATGAATGAGGTAGCTTAGTGACTTTTCTACTAGGGCTCTTTTACCCAGGATCCCTTTCGGTAGAGGGGTATCCTTCCATTATTGGTCTCTCATTTTGTATTGCTCGACTTGGATTTCATCACCTTGCAAAGAATACAACTTGTTGAGGTATCCAACTCTTAGTTAGGAGGTTTTGCTTGCTATTTCACCTTTTTAGAGGGCCTTTTTCTTTTTAGTGCTACTTGTTGGCATTCTGGCCATTTTTATTTCAGCTTGCTTACTGTGAAACCTATCCCAGTACAGTTTTTTGAGCTTATCTGATGATGTGTGATGTCCTCTTCTCCTAGGTCTTCGAGATGGTTGAGTTAGATGGTCTTCTCAAGGTACTGAACACCTCTTGATGGAGCCACTGATGCTTGACCTTATGAGTAGTCTAAAGGACCATGTGATCACATCATCCGTGTGGACTTTTTCGTTTACTGTGATGATGGTCTTTTAGGTTCAATGGAACAATGGTACATTTGAGAGAGAGATGATTGGTACGTTGTACCCCACCTTGGTTGATTTTCTTATGGTCCTTCCATTTTGTTGATAATATTTGTATGGTACCTTGCCTTTTACCTTTTGGGTCTTTAACTCATCTTGGTATATCTTTTGATTTGTACCACCTTTTATGTTTTTGGTCTTGTGGGTACTATGGTAGTTTGTACACACCCTAATTTGTCCAAGTTGTTATGAGTCTTTATACCTTTTGGTGGTCCTATTTGAGTTAAAAGAGGTAGTTACAAGGAGCTATCGCATATAAGAGGTAGTTATAAGGAGCTATTGCATATATTTGACATTTTTTGACCTTCCATCTCTTTGGCATGTCAAATAACAGGTAGTTACAAGGAGCTATTGCAATATATATTTGACCTTATTTGTACCTTCCCCACAATGGTTGATTTACTTTTGGACCTTACACCCTGTTGTTTATTAGTCTTGTGGTAGCTTGTCCTTTAATTTTGGTCCTTTCATTTTTTTATGGTACCTTGCCTCTCACCCTTTGGGTCTTTTACTGATCTTGAGTTATCTTTTGATTTGTACCACCTTTTTTGTTTTTGGTCTTGTGGATATAACTATGGTAGATTGTCCACATTTGAGGTACTACACCCCCTTAACCCAAGAGTTATGAGTCTAATTTATACCCACTCTTTTCTTTTAACTTGTACCTTACTGGTTATTTTTTTTACCCTTTGGTTGGTCCTTATACCTCACTGGGGGCCGTGAGTCCCTTTGGCCTCAGTTTGCTGGCTGTCAACTCGTCTTTATTGTGATTGTACTGAGCCTTTTGACTGTCATTGGCTTTTTTTGATTGACCATACCATAGCCAGTCATCTCTCTCTCTCTAGTTTGTACTAACCCTATAATAGGGTCACTTGGTTCCTAGAGTTGACTGGCCTCTAAGATGCACAGTCATTTTTGAAAGTAACTCTTCTGAGTATATTACAGGAAATGTCTACACCCAGGTAATCAAATATGTGTTGGTTATAAGATTTAATTAGTAATCAAAGTGTTGGTAATTAAATGTGTGGTAAATAATTTGAATTAAGTAGTTAAGGCTTGTCCTGTAATACAAAATTGTTGGTAATCAAATTATATTTGTTGGTAAAGAATTTTAAGAGTGGTGGAACTCGACCTCGACTGAACTTGTGAGGAAAATTATCTTGGATAATAAGTGTCCTGACAGGAAACTGAGTAGAACTATGACTTTATTTCTTGAACCATGACCTTATCATAACTATAACAGATTGCTCCAGACTTCCATTTGTGAGCTAAACAACACAATAAAATTTGAAACAACAAAAGGAAAGTTTGCAAGATGGGAAGCCTTGTTCTGATGGTATAACTGTACTGCTCATGAGCACATTTTTTAGAAAGAAAAAAGCATTCCTGACTTTATAACAAGAGAATATTTGACACAGAAGTGTGTTGTTTACTTTTAAGAAGCGGGCCTGAAGCAAGCGAGCCTAAAATAGGTGAGCCTGGTGCATACGAGCACGAGGCAAGCAAGCGTAGAAGTTCAAAGCGGAATCCAGTGGGCCCATAACCCACAAGTAAACATGAAAATCTCTGCTTGGACTGGAGGAAAAAATCATATCTATACTATCAATGATAATATGAGTTGGTTGGATTATATGCAAGACTAAAAACCTAGGTGGGAGTTGAGACATGGTGAAGTATTAGATGCTAACTTACAAGGATGTGATTCTTTTATTAGACTAGTGCCAGAACTTAGAAGAATGCATATGGGATCTAGTATTGACATACCAGAGATGATTTACAACAACTCCTTTAGAAAATAAGTTGATGCAAGCAATTGGTTAAATCACCTATACCATGATCTTAACTTAATCTTGACTGAGGGCTCTACACCTCACCCCGGGCTACGACTAGAACAACAATACTATTGTATTAACCAGATACATTCTTTGGAAGCATGGCCACATCAAGATGCTAGTCTCTGGTTTCCAAGTACTACACACACTTATGAAAAATATAAAAAATTATGGTGGAAATTCTTGAGAAAAGAAAATAAAGATAGAACATATTATACCATGCTAAAGTTTGGACCTCAAATGACACATATCCATGAGGATCCTGCATGGTTCGTCCCTGATTGGACTAGAGACTAGTGGCGGTCATTCGGCATCAACCTGATAGCATTATATCCAGGTGCTATTTATAATATAAAATGGTAAGTTGGAGAATCTCTCGAATAGGTCAAAGATATTTTGCAGATAAATCTTACTGAGGCTTAAATCCTTCGGTACTACATTAAAAATGAACAACAGTGGCTTGTCAAAACCCACATAGACGTCCACATGCATCATAATAGACACATGGTCCCGAGGTTTGTTTATTCAAAGGCATGGGTTATTGAATCCAACGTCTTTTTAGAATTGTATGGTCCCCCATACTCCTATGAGTTGTAAATATCTCAAAAGTATTTGGCTATGAGTGGGGCCTGTCCATTCAAATTGTCATAAAGATTGAAAAGAAAGTCTTTGTAACTATGTCATGATAATATAAAGAAAGCCCTACTTTTCTCTCTGTCAATATGATTGAAAATCTATGTTATGTATGAAATACCCTAAGTCAATATTACAAGTAATTGTCCAAAGGTAGCATTAGTTGGGAGTATGACTGAAAGCTACCATTTTTCAAAATAGCTTACATGTTTACGGTTCCATTTTTTCTTGATTCAATTACTTTCAGTCATCTAAGAAGACCATGCTTGAATAAGATTATACAAGTTCCACAACATTATATAAAATATTGTTTTTGAAGATTTGTGAACACTTATTAACCACCTAAAAGATCTTACTTTTGAAAATATTAGAAACTTTTAGACGTTTTCCATAATGGTTAGTGCTTTTTAGTTTATATTATTATTGTTGAATATAAATATCTTACTAAATGTGACTGGACTTCAATTACCGAGTTGATGAACCCAAACAGATGGGATGAGAGTGACTTTAGGACAATGACGACACAACTGATAATTGGATGGTTTGATATGGGAATCAAGACCCAAAGGAGCAATAAAAGAAAGCTCATAATTGCATGAATTTGTACTCATAAGAAAGATAAAGTAATTGTCTTCGTCATCGCTTGAATGCCTACATGTTGAGAAAGGGAATGAGGATCAAGTAACATTATAAAAGGCATGACACGTCACCTTTTAAGAGGCGCTATGCCTTGTGGTTGTATCTAAACTTGTTTCCCATGTTGCAGGTAGAACCAAACAGGTATTTATCAGATCTGTCTTCCTCGAGCGACGGGAGTTTAGGAAGACTAGAGGAAAGTGAGACATCCAGTTGGTCTAGAAGAGTTGTATATTCAACTAGATGTCAAAAAACCAGAAGAAAATTCGATAAACGCAATGAATTTTTTCACGGTCAAGGGGGGTCATGTTCCTATGGTGATGAGACAAAATATGACCTCGAGGTGCCCTTGAGGTACAGACATTTAGTGAAACAATGGGTACCCAAGGATCTTCCTCAACCGAACACAGATTTTTGTGTGAATGATAGGATATATCGAATAGCACTGTCATCAATACATGGTTTTGGGTTGTTCAACATGGATGGCATAAGGGTCCCTTACAACACATGTCCAGAATTGATGGAGTATGTTGGACCCTGTTACAGCTACAAAGATTGGATGCGCCTGGTCCAATTTACAAATAGTATGCGTAGCTATGGATTGTCAACAAACTGTTTACAGTTGAAAGACTAAAATCAAAATAAAGGAGCAACATTGTACATGGACAGAAGGCCAAAGGCTGTAGGGAATATTGCGGGGTTTATAAACAGTACAAAACCAGGGCCTACAATTAAGCAACCAAACTACGAATTTCAGGGGCCTACAATGATGATAGTAGTAAGTATGCATAGTGATCGAGGATGGACATAAGTTCAAAGACAGGTAATCCAAGAAGCAAAGATCAAGAGGGAGCACACTCCAGTAGTTCCTGCAAGGAAGCAAATATTGAGAGGTTGTTCACCCTACAACCAAACAAAGATAAGTATTTGAATTGTCATCTCTTGCATACTTGTTTGTCTAAATAATATTGTTCAATGATGTATATGCTTGTGTTCCTATACTTCGGGTCTGTATTATGCATATTAGAATAATTGCATTAATGAACAGTATACTACTAATATGCATGTGATGGGTAAGTGGCATATGGCACTGTACAACATTCCATTGCTACTTATCTATAATGAAACCTCTTTGATGATATGTTGGGAGTTGTGCACAGTCTTAACAATGTTCTAGCAGAGATTGGAAGGCATCTAGAAAGTTACGGGATATGGATAAATGTTGTATTGAAGCATTGGCTAAAAATAATTGCATGACTGTATGACATATTTCTTTATGTGTAAGAATTTGTTCTGAAAACTATGAGATGTTTCTAATCATGCAATTTAACCTGATTTGTAGGAAAGATCGTATACCATCACCTACAAAAGAATGACTACAACATTTGTTCCAGCAACAAAGCTATCTATTTAAGATATTAAAGTTCCCGGCATCTGAGATAATGTAATGGAAGAATACCATGATCCATCGATCATGAAGAAAGATGTTTGGGATGTGGTCCCAAGACCAGATGGGAAGTCTGTTGTGACTTCCAAAGAACAAGCATGCTACAGATGGTAGCATAGAGAAATATAAAGAAAATGATGAAACGAAAGATACACTAGATGGATGTCAAGACAAATTTCTTGACTGGTGTAGTCGAGGAGGAAGTGTATGTGGAGCAGCCACTTGGTTTTGAGACGCATGACAGGGAGTCATATGTGTGCAGATTGAAGAAATCCTTGTATGGATTGAAGCAAGCTTCAAGGACTTGGTATGGTAGGATAGACAGCTTTCTATCCAGTTTGGGATTTACCAAGAGTAAAGTGGATTCCAACCTTTACTACAAGGTTGAGGAAACAAATCTTGTGATTCTACTCTTGTATGTGGATGACCTGTTTGTTATGGGTGAGGATAGACTAATTGCCAATATGAAGAGGAAGCTTGCTGTCGAGTTCAACATGAAGGACTTGGGGATGATGCACTACTTTCTAGGCATGGAGGTGTGGCAGAGTGCAGATGGGATCTTCCTTGGACAAGGGAAGTATGCAGTAGCGATCCTGAAGAGGTTCGGGATGATGGACTACAAGGCCATGGCCACACCTATGGCACCCAACCTGAAGCTTCTATGTAATGACTCATCTAATCCGGTTGATGTCACTGTGTATCGTCAGATGATTGGGTCCTTGATATACCTGACGAACACGAGACCAGATATTTGCTTTGTAGTGAACACATTAAAACAGTTCCTGATGGATCCCATCGGTGTTCACCTAGTTGTTGTAAAGCATATTCTGAGGTACCTGAAGGGTACAATTGATTATGGGCTCAAGTATGATGCGAATCAAAACTTCAACCTGCAGGGTTATGTTGATTCAGATTGGGCAGGCATTGCTGCAGATAGGAAGAGCACTTCTGGGTGTTGCTTTAGCATAAGATCAGGTGTGATCTCTTGGTTTAGTAGGAAGCAGTCCTATGTAGCACTACGTACAACCGAAGTAGAGTATGTTGCAGCTTGTTCAACTAGTTGTGAGGCAGTATGGTTGAGGAAGCTACTGTCTGATTTATTAGATCTTTTATTGGATTCTATTGGTATCTTTTGTGACAACTAGAGTTGTGTGAAGCTGTCTGAGAACCCGGTGTTCCATGACAGATCAAAGCACATAGAGATCAAATATCACTATATCATAGATATGGTGTAGAGAGGAGTAGTCAAGCTCTTGTATGTTGCGACAAATGAGCAGGTTGCAGATGTGTTGACAAAACCACTAGCCAGAGTGAAGTTTGAATACTTTAGGGAGAGGCTTGGTTTTCTTCATATTGATGACACTTCGAGGAAGAAGTGATGGACACGTTTGCTGGAGCCATTCCAAGCATGGTGAGAGGAGGATCCTTCCCATGGCTGTGGATGTAAGCACTGGATGATGAGCATCAGGACGATGCTCCAGTTACTTCTCTATATATGCATCATGTTGGATGCTTGTTATGATCAGTTGGATCATGTATATGTATATGCATCATGTTGGATCATGTATTTGGTTATGTATCAGGTGGATACATTGTATGATCAGGTAGATCATGTATGATGATATGTATCAGGTAGATACTATGTATGCATCAGGTGGATGCATTGTATGACCAGGATGATCATGGATGACGAGCTTCAGGATGTTGCTCCAGATGATATGTATCAGGTGGATACATTGTATGATTAGGATGATCATGGATGATGAGCTTCAGGATGTTTCTCCAGATGATATGCATCAAGACGATGTAGTGACGATGATCAGTATGATCATATCTAATGAGTATCAAGATGATGGTCTAGATGACATGCATCAAGACGATGCTATGATGATGATCAAGATGATCATGTACATCAGGATGATGCATGTTGAGTATAAGGTTGATACTTTGTGGCCATGGACGGGTTGTGCATATGAGCATGTAAGTAGACCTGGGAGATCCGATAGGTTGGGATGTGTGCCCGTAATCAGTCCTAGGATTCTCTTTCGAGCCATTTCTGTGGGAAGACATGTAATATTTCCCTGGGAGATCCGATAGGTTGGGTTGTGTGCTCGTAATAAGTCCTGGGATGCTCTTTCATGTTTTTGTCCTATGGCATGTAATGTAGTCCTGGGAGATTCGATAGGTTGGGCTGTGTGCCCGTAATAAGTCCTGGGATGCTCTTTCGAGGTTTTTCCATGACCACATGTAATGTAGCCCTGGGAGATCCGATAGGTTGGGTTGTGTGCCCGTAACAAGTCCTGGGATGCTCTTTCGAGGTTGTGTGGTGGAAAATCCTAGATTTGTTCTAGGTCCCATCCAATATGAAAAATGACTGGCTCTGTGGCGAAAATCCTAGATTTGTTGCAGGTCCCATCTAATATGAAAAAGGACTGGCTCTATGATGATAAATCCTAGATTTTTTCTAGGTCCAATCCAGTATGAAAAAGGATTGGCTCTGTGGCAGAAATCCTAGATTTGTTCTAGGTCCCATCCAGTATGAAAAAGGACTGGCTCTGTGGTGGAAATCCTAGATTTGTTCTAGGTCCCATATACTATGAAAAAGGACTGGCTCTGTGGTGGAAATCCTATATTTGTTCTTGGTCCCATCCAGTATGAAAAAGGACTGGCTCTGTGGCGGAAATCCTAGATTTGTTCTAGGTACCATCCAGTATGAAAAAGGACTGGCTCTATTGTAGAAATCCTAGATTTGTTCTAGGTCACATCCAGCATGAAAAAGGGTTGGCTCTGTGATACATCTAGCATGCAGGTGGCAGGCCTACATCCAGTATGAAAAAGGACTGGATCTATTGTAGAAATCCTAGATTTGTTCTAGGTCACATCCAGCATGAAAAAGGGTTGGCTCTGTGATACATCTAGCATGCAGGTGGTAGGCCTACATCCAGTATGAAAAAGGACTGGCTCTGTAGAACTTCCTATGATGAGTATATCGGATATTGTTTGAGATAGCAGCAGCAATGACGATGACGATGATTCAATGATGATGATCTGTGACGATGATTCAGAGAAGAAGACTTGTGCTAGCAGATCTGTGTCAAGAAATACCTTCCTAGTTAAGAGGGAGTGTTGAGGTAATTGTAACTTCGGAATGTATTTCACATATATGTATATTGTATTCCTATAGAGATGTTATTATTCCTCTATACAGAAGTGTTGTCATTTATATTGTAACTGTCGTAACTTATACTTGATGGGTTATTAGACCACCTTGATGGGGTCGTCCCTGTAGAATTCATGTGGGTTAAAGGGTTATTAGACCACCCTATTGGGGGTCAGCCTTGTCAGCATTATGTTATGTGGTTAAGTTAAGGTTGACCTAGTAAAGGTTATTTGGAAAGTCAAGTCAAGTATAAATAGAGTGCGGGAGGCACTCTATTTCATCATTCACTTCTCCCTCACATACTCATTGGAGAGTAGTGCACTAGTGGAGGAGGAGAAGCTGCTGCTAGGAGTATATCTATTATGCTTGGGTTGTATCATTGCTCTATCTATCTCTGAGGAAGTTGTGGGTTTTTTCACCTTTATGGTTTTCCCCAATGAAACTCTGTGTGTCTATTGTCTTTTGTGTGCTTGCATTATTATGTCCATGATTGATATGCTATAGATATGCTGTAGATGTTATTCTCTCAGTTAAGATCCTAGATGAGATTGAAATTCTGAAAAACTAATAGGTTGGTTGGCCTTTTCGGCGACAAAACCTTTAATAAATTCGAGGTCATGAAAAAGGCTTGTCAGCATGTGAAGGTTGTCCGAGATCAATATAGGACACACCTTGAAAAAAACCCTAAGTATGAGCGCCCTCCAATGATTTCACCAATGGAGTGGAGAGCTCTAGTGGAGGATGGAAGGGAGAGGGCTCAAAGAAGAGAGCTCTAGTGGAGGATGGAAGGGAGAGGGCTCAAAGAAGAGAAGGAAAGATAACACCAGGCACAGGGAGGTATGCAATACTTTCCGCAATGTAATTCAAAACCTTATTATTATTGAATATTTCTATATCAAACTTGGAACATCTAACGTATTTCAACACTTTCATAGGCTTCCAGACACATCAAGGGCCACAAAGGCAAGACTTGAAAAAATAGGTCAGCACAAGCTTGGGCATGGTGGTTATTCCAATTTCGCTGCATGATTTGTAAGTTTTGAAAAACCAATAATGCATGCAAATAATAAATTACAAATTATTTTTCGTTTTATTGCACCGGAAAATGTTAATTAATGACATTATGAAAATATGCAGGCTGAACTATTCAATGAACAGGCCATTGAGGAAGACATGAAACTTGGATTCAAGGAAGGCTTTGGAGCAGTTGTTGAACAACGAAAAAGCTTGTCTAGCCAAACACAGTCTTTCGGTACCAATCCATCAGGTGCACAGGTAAATAGAATCTATATACTTTATTGAAGATTAACCGCTTGTGCAAGTTATTCGCTATAAATACTTGAAAAACAATATTGACTCTGTTTTGAGCAGGAAAGCAATGATCCCCCTAATGTCGAGGAGGGAGAAAAATAAATCGAAGATCATACTTCTAACCCTGGTAATGAATTTATTCATATGCTAAAATTTTATGTATAGCATTGAAAATGGTGAACATTAATTGTAGTTCACCGTATTTCAACTGTAGAGCATGTAGAGGGTGAAACTATATAGGTTGAGCCTGGACAAGAACATGAACTACATGACATGGACACACCAGGTAAAAAACACCTTTGTAATGTTTTTTTAAATGAAATACTTGTCATTACAATATCAAAATACAACGATGTAACATTTTCACATTGTTGTAGAAAATCCGAACCCCTTGCCACAGACATCACCACAAGCACCTGATGAAGAACCAAGAACTAGAAGAGAAAGTACAGGGGCATATGCTCCTCTTAGAGATTATTTACCATTTATAAAGAGAAGAAAAACTGCTAGTAAAAAGAAGTGACGTGAAAAATGTACTCGTCTAGTTATGTTTTATAACAATATATCATCCATGATTTTTGTCTTAATGAATGAATGAATGGTTTAATGGTGTAATGATTCAGTGTAGTAAACTGTTACCCTTATTGAATGTCAGTTTTTATTGAATGAATGTGTTGACTGAATGAATGGATGGTTTATTGAATGTTATCTTTTATTGTATGAATGTGTTGACTGAATGAAACAATGGTTTAATGAATGTTATCCTATATTGAATGAATGGTAGATGAAAGTTCATGATGAAATATGGATGAATTTGCACGTATTTGTTTTTTTCAAGCACATGCATTGGGTATGGATAATTGAGAGTGATGTGAGGGGGGGGAGGGGCCATAAGAGCTTCCACCTTCACGTGGTTGGCCTTGTTCAGTAGAGAATATTAAATTATTCTCGAAACAGAGAGGAGCTCAATGAATGGCTACGAAGATGGCTTTCTACAACCCACTCGCGTGTCATCTAAATTTTGACAATTTCTTGGAGCTTATTGTGATGTTTGGTTGCTCATCATAACCAATTTTGAGTTTCCACAACTTCAAAGGCTAAGTAAATGATGCACTGGAATCAATATCCATAACCTTCTCTTTAATTTCATTGGAATCAATATCTATAACCTCACATTAAACCCTTCCAAAATGGTTTATTTACCATTGAAGCCTGGTTTCTAAAGCATGATATTTCAACTAATCTAGAATACACCAACAACAATTAGAAACAAGCTTCCTGTTTTCAATGTTCCTTATCTTTTATGGCTGCAACTTAACTGAGGAGATTCAAACCTGCGACCTATGTCTAGTCCCAAGGCTAACACCTTCAAGCTTGAAGTGCAACTGACAATGGGTGACCACGTTCAAGCAGCTTGACTCATTCTACATGCATTTCATAGTGTGAGACGATGGGCTACCACCTTGCTTGATTCATTATGCATGCATTTCACTATGCAACAGTCTCAAATCCCCTCTGCGCTTTCCCTAAACTAGTTTCTCGATTCAGCATGACCCACGCCTGCCGTCCGAGGACTGTTTCCAGTGGTCTAGAGTTTCATCCTGGAAATGGTGACGATTCATGGTATTATGTTTCCCTTTGGATGCAATATGACAAACTCAAAGCTCTCATACGAAGGTTTGTCTAACAAATGTGATGGTTTCGGTTTCTCGATTCAACATGACCCAAACAGTCACATTTGTCAGACAAACCATCGCAATGGAATATGAGTTTTCCATATAGTAGCTGAAGGGAAACATAATACCATGAATCGTCACCGTTGCCAGGCTGAAACTCAAGACTGTTGGAAACACTCCTTGGACAACGGGTGTGGGTCATATTGAATTGAGACACTAATTCAGGAAAAACGCAATGAATCTGAGACCATTGCATAGTGAAATGCATGCAGAATGAATGAAGAGTACTAGGTGTCGAGAGAAATGGTTGTGGGACTTCGTATGAGAGGAAATGGTGATGGAAATTTATTGAAAAGGTCAGGATTGAAGGTGGTATCCTTGGGATTAGACATAGGTCGCAGGTTCGAATCTCCTCAGTTTCGTTTGTACTCTGTTATTCTTTCGATGCAAATTATAGGTTTTATTTATTTTCCTTTGTCAACTTTAAGTATCCCTTTATGTATTTTCTTTATTTTCCTTTTTTAACATTATGTATCCCCTTGTGATAATTGAAATTGTTAATATCGAGTCACTCAAGAATGAACATAAAGAGGATTTCCGCAGAAATCTGTTCCATCCAAACCTATCAAGTGTACTTTTAGGTCAAAAATATTCTTGTAACAAAGCGATGGAATATTTGAGAAGCAAATGTAACAAAGCCCTGAAAGAAGTTCGCGTAACATAGTGGTTTGTGTTTGCAGGAATCCTTCAATTTACGGAATGAAAATCATGGCCATAGAGCTGCCACAGTTCAAAGACGTCAAAATTGATGACCTAAAAGCACACTTGATTGGTTTGGAATATGGAATATATTACCATTGAAATCCTCTTTATGTTCATTCTGGAGCTTTGAGAAATCCAGAGATATATGAAACGATGCATTATGACAGTCCGACTTCACAGTTGCCTCTTGAAACCAAGGTAAGACTAGTTAGATACGGCGGGCCAAGTTCATATGATAGGGGGGGTAGTTTGAGAAAATGAAGTAAAAGTTCATTTGCTTCGACTACTCCGCCTATTTACTGATCTTGATACTGTGTCTTGTAAATTATCCTTGTACCTTTCAGTCTTCATCAACATTTTGTTGTTGGTTTTTTCATGCTAAAATGCTCCCCCTTATGCTTCTTCAAACTTCAACAAGGTTATGTCAATTAAATTTATAAAACGTAAGCATGCATCATCATTCCATACTCCCTCAAATCTCTCTCTCTCTCTCATTTTTTTTTAATCGTGCTTACTGCCTCTCCATCCTCCCTCTTCTACAACATTACCATTTTCAAGCAACAAACTCCACAAATTCTTGGACTTCTCAATCATCTCCTCATTTTGATTTTTTTTTAACGCAAGAACTCCTCTATTGCAATCATATTCAACACAATGTTGCTCTACTTCATCTCCACTCTTTTCCATAAACTCTTATGATACAACTGCTCTGTAGTGATACAACTGCTATATTTTTACTTTGGTTTTATCCACTCTGTTTTCTTTTGTTGCACTTTCAAATTCATCTGCAATGATATCAACACACTACACATTATGGGAATAAGACATTCATTTTCATCTTCCACTACTACATCTAATTAAATATAATCTCCTTGCAACTCCACCATTGTAACACCACTCTCTTCTATAGTGTCATCTTCTACAACAACACCACTCACTATCGCAACATATATCCATTAAAACTTTTCCATTGTTTATTGAGTTTCTTGTACAAGCTCGACCTTTACCCCCAATATTTTCCTTATTGTATTTTTCTACAATCAATTCTTCTACACCTTTACTTGGAATTATAGCAACATACTCTTCCAAATAATATTGTTTTTTTTTTTAAATTTCCCAAAGGTGTTTGATAACCGATGACTTTGCCATAGATCCGACGACAAACAACGTCGGTGCTCAGCCATTTTCAAGTGGGATGGGCGTCGTGTTTTCGACCTCCATAGTGCACAAAATCGATGACATTGCCATAGATCTGACGTCAAACGACGTCAGTGCTCAACCATTTTCAAGTGGGATAGCCATCGGTTTTTTGACCTCCATAGTGCACATAGCAGACGACCTTGCCATAGATCTGACGTTGGTGCACCGCCATTATCAATTTTGAGTGGAGTCAGTTATCTAATGGCAGTAGTGAATAAAACCGACAAGTATGCCATCAATCCAACGGTAAACAGAGGTCGGATCCAAGACATTTTTAGTTGTGACTGGAGTCGTTTGTCCGACATCCAATGGGGTCAAATAACTGATGACGTCCGAGACGTCAGTTTTAATCCGAAATTGGACTGACGTTAAAAAATACCGAGAATGTCAGATAGTCGACCACAAGATGTAGAAAATATGACTTTCTAGCTGTCGGGTTTTGGGTCCAAAAAACCTAGTGACACCAAGGTAATGAACTCAAGATGAAGTATAGCGACGTTCAAGAAGAAAAGGGAGATATAGTAGAATAGACCCAAATGCTATAAGATGAAAAGGATGCACTAAATGCGCAACTAGTGATCATAGAAGGCGAGAAGAGAGATTCAGAAACTCGCATAAAATAGTTGGAAAAACATGAGGCCGACAGTAGGCAGCAGCTTGGATACTTTAAGCCTCAAATCGAAAGGCTGATAAAGGGAAAGGAGTCTTTGTTGGAGAAACTAAAGTTTGCAGATGAGAGGAACCAGGACTTAACTCCCTTCCAAGAACATGCATGTGACATTCAGAAGAAAATTCACCAGTCACAAGAAATCATTACAGTAGAAGTGAGCAAGATGAAGGTGATGATTTCAAGAATGAAAGAAATTGATGCCAAAGCCCTAAAGCTCAGGAGGAAGTGCATGCACATCATGGAAGATATTAGAAAAAAAACTGAATGGAGGGAAGTGAAATCAGGTTTACCTGGAAATCTACCTCTCAAGTCCTTGGCCGATTTTCAACTAGATTAGGGGCTCATTGAAGTCTACAGAAGATGGGGTGTTAAAGTAAATGTGGGAATTCAGAAAAACATCAAACGGTGTACCGACTTCTACCAAAAGGTTCGTGAATCCCAAGAGAAGTGCTATATGGTTACACCTTAGACCATAGAAGAGTCCCTTGTCAAATACCAGCGTCTTTCAGAGCTAAGGAGTGAGCTGAGCACAGAGTTATACTACATATGAAAGATAGATGTCCTAATAGCAGAAGATCTTCATCGGTTCATTGGGAAAGATTCCATCCACGCCTACTTTCTAGAAGACATCTCCCAAGCTAGAGCAGCAGGGTAAAAGTTATTGAAGTAGAGTTTCCTAAGCATGAATGTTATACCTCAATATTACACACTAAACCCTAGTGTCACATCCTTACACCAAGTGACCTAAACGACTCTTCCCCTTAATGATCATCTGGAGTGAAGTCTACTTCCTGAACACTGAAGACAACATCATGTCTTCCATGTGTCACCCAAATTGACCCAATCTGCAGGAATTTACGTGCTTTGCACATCTATTGGGGCACAATAATTAGGGTTACCGCGCTATGCTCTTACCCTAGGGCACAAAAATACCACGTTATGCTTAGACCTGGGGGTGCGATAATCCAGTTTTAGCCTTTTTTCCATGGATCTTGGGATCTTACCTTTCGAGAGATCTTCTTGGGATTACTAGCTTTGATTCGATTCCAACCTATCTCTCTGTTTAGTAGGCCTGATCCAGTAAACACTCTTTAGATCCATTTCACTCTCCTTTTGGTTAACCCTTCCAAACACTATAAAGGAGAGGCCTTCCATGGGCCAAAGGGAGGACTTTTGGGGCATCCGACCTATGATCATAAGCCTTTTGCAGAGATAGCTAGAGGAAGGACTTGGAGTTGGAGTTGGCTTGGACATCAAAAAACCTTTGTAAGAATCTTCAAGTTGTAATAAAGTTAACTTGCCTTGTTTCCCAACTCATGTGTGTTGATTGTATTTCAATTTCATGATTTGTATCTATATGGATTTGGATTCTAACTTGTGATTCAGATATATTGGAGAATTGTATATGCTTGTGTATTGTTTGATCTCAATAGGTTCATCACGAGGAATTCAGGATCGGAACGACGAGTGGGACAAAACATCAAGAGTGAAGGTGAGTTACTTTCTCCCATTCTCTTCAATACAAGAACTCTAAAATACTTGTTTAATCTAGGGAACAAGATCATATTTGTTTCATTTTTGTCTTAGTATAGAGTTAGTCTTTCTCGCTTTATCCTAAGAGAGATTCTTCTTATCCGTAGGAATAATTATCTACAACAATGAAATATCTCTAAAGATGATGACTCCTGTTCGCAACAATATTATTGTAAGAGAAACGAGCATGTGCGCCAGTTACATAGCTGAGGTGGAAAATCCAGCTGAAACAAAAAAGCCAGCTGAAAGCTAATTTTGACATTTTATAAATATTAAATATTAAAGACAATTGGAAGCTGATTTATTGTATAAACATTAAATAATAGTTGGAAACTAATTTTGTTTTATGTGAGCACTAGAAGACAAAATTTCATGTTTCCCTAGGGTTAGGGTTGGAGAAAAGACAATTTTTGTGAAGTTATAAATAGAGGAATAAAACAGAAGGAAAAATGTTTTGGCATATGAGAGGACTGGACTGTTTTGTACGTGAACTAATTTGTTGCATTAATAAAGAAAGATCCATTTTCTTGGGAAAATCTTGCACTTTGTTTTTGCTTGGGAATATGTTGAATGTCTATTGAATTATTTTTGCACCATTCGTGCATATGCTGTGAGATCGTTCCTAACCATCTTGAATTATTTCTTGGTTATGAATTCCCTTATTTCCTATGCAAATATCCACGTGTTTAATGAGTAATGGAATGCTTTAATTACATCAGAGCTATCTCTGTAATATTTTTATATTCTGCTGTAAATGTGCTTATAATATCAGAACAACTATCTATGAGATTCTTAGGTACATTTCCAGTAGATTACTCATATTTCATATTTTCTCTCTGCAGGGATAGATTAATTAGTTTAGATGGTTTTAAATTAGATTTGTTTTAATTACACGCATTTAGATAGGTCACTTGCATATCATATTTAAATATAAAATACATAAATGGTGGATCGGGCCAAAATTGGTGAAAAAAAATCTTTAAATCACATACGGTAGCCGGGCCGTTAACCGGACGGATTCTCCACACCAAACAGTGAGCGATCTAATTGGGATTGCTTACCGGGGAGAATCCATGACTGTCGGTGCTGCAATTTTCGGGGCATATACAGTTTTTGGCGCTAGAAGGAGGTCCACCAGTGCATGGCTAGAAGAGGAGATCCATTCGTTGGAAGAAATCTGACTGAAGACCCACTTGAAACAGCTATCCCAGATGATTTCGTTCTAGAATCACAAGATCAAGAAGATCTCAATCCTGAAGGTGAACATCAAGAACCATTATACGTTGTCCCTTTTGAAGAAGAAGATCATTTCAGAAGACATACCCATTCTTATGTTAGGATACTTGGAGGGTTAAACGTAATTCCCTTATTACTCAGAAAAAGAGCTCCCAGGAGACAAACGCAATTCACTAGGAATTCTATACTTGTAGAAAATTTGGAAGAATTGTTAGATCTGTCTTTGCAAGAAATCAATGAACCTTTCAATCAGTTGAGACCGAAGTCTCCCTCGACTCAGGAAATTCCTCATACCCCACTTCATTCTTCAGCACACTCTCCACCGCATTCACCACCACATTCTCCACCGATAATTATGGCTATACCTGCGTGGAGAGCTAGAGGGGAGCTTAATTTAGCTGCATCTTTACATGATCTACCCAAACATCTAGAAAATGTGTTACCTAAATATAATCCTGGAAAAGGAATTTCCATTGAAAATCACCTTAAGAGTTTTTATTTGGCTTTAAATCTCCTTAATGTAGAACATGAAGACGTAGTTTGCATACTTTTTCCCTACACCTTTGAACCTAAAGTATATTCTTGGTACTTTATTTTGCAAGATAATTCAATAGCAAATTGGGAAGATTTGGAGAAGTGTTTTCTAAGTAACTTCGGAAATCAAAATACTGTTGCTACATTGATGAAAGAATTGCTATTTATGACGATGGAAAAGAAAGAAAAAGTACATGAACTTAATCAGAGATTTACTACCTTATTAAATAATTTTAGTGCTGCAATAAGAACCGCTGAGGAATCCTTGGTATAATATTATACCACAGCACTTGATCCACCCATATCTATATTTGTTAAAAGAGCAAAGCCGCTTACCTTGGTAGAAAAATGCGAAGAAGCTAAGAAAGTAGAAGATGTAGCAAATAGTATTGCGAAACATTCCCTTGATTTGGAAACAAAACCAACAACTAGCAAGAAGTCTTTGTTGTTATCTAGACCCAAGGAAGAATCATCTAATGAGTTAGAAAATGTGGTGAAGATGATGCAGAAACTCTCCAATAAAATTGCATATTTGGAAAATAATAAGACATCGAGTATGTCCAGAAAATCTTTCAAACCTTTTTGCAAGAAAAGCGAAGAAGGTGGACAATATCTTCCACCTGCAAACAATTCTATTGTTTACAGGTGGAAGAGATTGTCCTAAATTTGAACAAAGTAGGCATGGATCATTTCTGCACCTTTCACCAAGAACAACACTCTAAAAGGAGTTGTCCACAATGGATAAACTTGATGATTTTTGTTATGAATCGACTGCTAGATGACCAAGTAATAGACCAATAAGACCCTCAAGAGGAGCATATTTTTGAAGAAGAAGAACCCACTCCCGATACCACGATGGTCTTATGGGATTGGGCACCCACATAACAATTAACAAATGAAGCTCATGCTAATGAATTTCAAATCTTATCAATCAATATCACTACTAGGAGTAAGAGCCCGGTTGTTGATCAAACCCGAGATGTCCCCAAACGTAAGGTTGCTAGAGAAATTCCAAAACACAACATAACTTTCATTCCACCACAACCTAAGGTGGATCCAATGGTGTTAAAAGAATCAAACCCAAAATTTAATAAACAACCAAAGGTTATGTTGGGTAAAACAGGAAATAATGGGAAAAACTCATAGGATTATAACATGGGATACGGCATCATTGAAGATACCAAGAAAATGAAAACAAATGTTTCTATATTTGAATTGTGTAATATCCCCCAACAAAGGAAGAAATTGTTAGAAGCCTTCAAGCCACAATCTAGCACTGCAATATAAAACACTTAGGAAGATACTGAAATAAATGAAGCTAGCATTGGCGAAAAATCAAGATCTCAAACTTCGCCTTTCCTATTAAGTTTTGAAATATTTAATCATAACGTGCACAATGTTTTGGTAGATTATGGGGCTTCCTCTAATGTTATGCCACTATCGATTTGAAAGAAAATTAATGGACAACCAATCCCATCACCTTATCATATCATATAGTTAGATAGGATTGTTGTTAAAGTAATTGGATAGATGAAAGATGTACTCATTAGATTGTTTGCAAACCCAAGGGTGTGTCAATTGATTGATATCATGGTGGTAGATATACCAGCGGCTTATGGTTTAATACTGAGCAGGGACTGGTCTACGAAAATGAATGGTTATTTTCCAACATATTGGTCTCACTTATGTCTACCATACCAAAACAGACAAAATCATATCAAAACATTGAGAGAGCCCCACATGAAAGAAAATGTAACTAAGTTGGAAGAAAAGAATGAGGCTATAAATTTTTCATCTTCAGTATTGGGAAATTATTTTTTAGAGATTGAACCTGGGAATTATCAATCAATGGAAGTTAGCCATGACTCAGACGAACAGTCTGATCTCCTTCATTTTTCTTGGACTGATGATATTGATTGTAACATGGTAGAATTAGTCACTAACTTAGATGGTAGCAACACTAACTTAATTAAAAAAGAAAATGTATTTTGGGTTCTATACTTCGACGGTTCTAAAAACCAAGAAGGATCTGGAGCCAGATGTGTTTTGATTGACCTTGAAACAAACAAACATTTTTTATCTTGTAGACTAGAGTTTGAATGCACAAATAACACAGGTGAATATGAAGCTCTAGTTCAAGGATTAAAGAAGGCTATTCGTTTGAATGTCAAATATTTAAAAGTCTTTGGTGACCCAGAGATAGTTGTCAAATAGCTAAGAGATACAATTCATTGTCTTTTACCACATTTAAGAGGTTATCAATATGAAATATGGAATTTGATCTCACATTTCGATGCTTTCAATATAAATTCTATTCCTAGATTACAGAATGTTGTTGTTGATTTGTTAGCTACTTCTACTTCCAAATTAGTGCCTACAAATAACAAATGCTCTATTGAATTGATTTTCAGGCCATCTGTACCTGATAACATTACAAATCTTAGAGTGTTTGATGATGATGATCATATTATCAGCTTCTTAAGAAATGAAGATGCCTTCCAAGAAGCTATAATCGATGAAGAGAAGCACGATTTGGATTTAAAAAACAAAGATGCGGCTAAAGGAAACTTCATGCCAAAAGGAGTAAGGACTCTTAAAGGATTGCTTGATCTGCAAAACAAGTTCAGGAGGATAGTGAATGTCAAAACTAATAGCTCCTCCATGTAGCATGAATTGGTAAACCTAGATATAGAAACTGAGCCAAAATTTGTCAATCCTGGTAGATGTTGCTCTCCAAGCGAGAGAGATAAGTTCATCAAAATGTTTCAACAAGATAAGGATGTTTTTGCATGGACTTATGAAGATCTGAAAACATATGATACTTGCATCATACAACAAATAATACTAATGAAGCCAAGGGTGAATCCATTTTAGCAGCAATTGAGAAGAATGCACTCGACGCTTGAACCATTAATTCAGAAAGAATTGAAGAAATTGTTGGATGTTAAGATCATCTTTAAAGTCCGACACTCTGAATGGGTCGCTAATCTAGTCCCCGTGCGGAAGAAGTCAGGAGAGATAAGATTGTGTGTGGATTTTCAGAACTTGAACAAAGCTTCTGATTAAGACAACTACCCTGTGCCACCAATGGAGCAAATTTTACAGATGGTGTCAGGATCAGAACTTTTCTCCTTACTAGACGATTTCTCTGGATATAATCAAGTACTAGTAGCAGAAGAAGACTGACTCAAGACAACTTTTTGTACAAAGTGGGGAACCTTTGCATATCATAGAATTCCATTCGGCTTGATAAACACATGAGCTACACTTCAGAGAGCCATGGAGATTGTATTTCAAGGGTTGATTGGCTATTGTGTGGTAATTTATCTAGATGATGTGACAGTCTTTTCAAAGAAAAGGGAAGACCGTGTTTTCCACTTAAAACAAATTTTTGACTGCTACAAAACTATGGTATATCTCTAAATCCTAAGAAAGGTGTTTTCGTTATTCTTGAGGGTAAGCTTCTAGGTCATATCATCTCAAAGAAGGGAATATCGATAGACCAAGAGAGAGTGAAAGCTATAAGCAAGATTCTCATGCCCCATAACAAAAAAGCTATGCAATCTTTTATGGGCGCGATCACCTTTGTTCGAAGGTTTGTACCATATTTGGCTCAAATTGTGAAGCCTTTGCAGCAAATGGTAAAGCAGAGTGTGCAATTTAAATGGAATGACATAGAGAAGATAGCGTTCAAAGACATCAAAACTTCCATAGCTAACATTCCTTCTTTAAGGAGTCCATATTTTGAAAGGAATTTCATCATGTACAGTTTCGCTTCAGATAACTCTCTCGCAGTAGTGCTCACTCAAAAGGGAGAATCAGGAGACGAGTATCCAATATCCTTTATGAGAACTGGTTTGCAGGGTTTTGAACTGAATTACCCCACCATGGACAAGCGAGCATATGCAGTATTTAAAGCGGTAAAATAGTTTAGGCCATATATCCTAAAGAACAAAACCAAAGTCATAGTACCTCACCCCGCTGTTAGATCTCTGTTTTTGCAGAAGGAATTGGGTGAAATGAGAGGAAACTGGGTCACTACTCTTCAAGAGTATGATTTGGAGTTCAAACCAACCACCATTATTAAAGGTCAAGGGTTGTGTAAATTACTCACTGAAAATCCAGTTGATGAAGAGCTGGAGTGGGAAAGTGAAGCCGAATTGAATCTAATTGAGGTATGTCCTATTTTCACCGCTCTTGAATCTTGGTATAGGGACCTAGTGCATTATTTGTAGCAAGCATATTTTTCGGAGCACTAAAGTTCTAAGCAGAGAAGGGCACTCTGTCTATTGGCTATCTTTTCTATCACAAGGTGAGCTGTAAAAATGGATTCAAATTTTTTTCCATTATCTTGGATGATGTTGAATAGAGGGTAACAATGTTTGTGATCCTCGTTGAGGTGGCTATTAAGGATGTCGTTGAAGCTGAACAGAAGGATGTTGAAATGGCTAAGAAGATGATGCTCCAACAGCTGCTTGTAACACCACCGTCCTTATGTGTTTCCTAAGAGACAAAAATATTGTAATATTCTTCCAGTCCTTACGCATGGGGTAATAGAAAATTTTCATCTCCCTCAAAGCAATATCTAGATCAGTATACTGGGTATAAGTGGCATTGGGGAGCACCTGGAAGATATTTTGAATACTAGTTAGTAATGCAAAATATTCATGCAACTTTTCAAAGATAGTATGCACACTTAAGTATCCTTTTGTATCAGAAAAACTAAAATAAATTTTAAGGGAGCATATGAGAAGTGAATCATAATGTCCCTTGGGATATAAATCTATATTTCCATCCCATGGAGAGGGAAGACGGGCCTGCTTGATGATATTTCCAAAAACAGATTTAAAAGAGATGGCAACTTTTGGATAGATGAGAGGATAATTCATGTACATTATGATCCAATATATTCTTATTTATCAACTTGTTGGACTCCATGACAATTTTGGTCATGTTTCTAATGGCCACAACCTGAATCTCATCATACAACTTCTCGTTTAGAATATCTATAACTTCTTGTGCAGTTTCTAGCTTCTTCTCAATGTGACCAAGTATATTCCTGGAATCCTGAGAGGCTATCATGGCTAATTCCCATTCATCTTGGGGAATGAAAAAAAATTTAAATTACTTGGTTATTTGAATTGATATTTGGTCCTAGACCAAATTCTTAGATTCCCTTAATAATGATTTACCTTCAAGCTTCTTGGATAAATTCTCAATATCCTTCTGCAACTTGTTCTTAGTTTGTTGCAAGCCTGTGATAACGGCATTGCTTTTGACCACTACCTCATTCAGTAATTTCACTTCATCTTATTTATTCTTAAAATCTTCTCTGATTTTTTTTTTGAGCATCCTTGATGCTCATCTCAACCATAGTCTTATCTAGCTGATCTATAGGATCCACCACATATGTAGCTTGCAAGACTGTACTTTTGGTAATTAACAAGTCAGTTTTTTTTTTCTTTATCTCAGTAATCTCTTTCTCTAGATACTCAATATTTTCTTTATGCCTATGATTTTCAATCATCAACGTGTCCTTCCCTTCTTGGACTACTAATAATTCAACTATTTGTGCATGTTCAGTTACTAGAATTTTCAACTTTTTCTTCAAAGCTATGATTTTTTTATCTTTCTCCTTCAGCATACCATGAAAAGGATTTAGCTTGGTCGGATCCACTCGCAACTTTTCTATTTGTTTCTTTATTTTTTCAATCTTCAATTTCTTGGCTTTAGTTTTCGTCTTCTCATTTCTAAGAAGGTGCTCTAGTCTATTGATTGTATTTTGCAAATTATTAGCACTCATTGTGTACTTGAGTACACCGCGGTAAAATTCTTCCCCAATAAGTGTGACTTTGGATGCATTCAATCACTTGGATTGAATGCATCCAAATTAAGTGTGACTTGAGTGTTCTTTTCCCTCCACCCATGGCAAGCTCTAAAATCGCCATTTTCAGGGTACCTTGCTTAAAGTCAAGACCCAACATGTAATGTCCCCCTCACCCAATCCGACCATCAGGAGGGGACATTAACCAAATTCAAGCTCTCAAATTTTGCCCCAAATCCATAATACAAATTTCAACATATACAATGTGTGCATAACGTAAATAAACATACACAACAGAATTAAAATCTATCCACACACATCTAGCATGCAAATACAAGCATAAACATTACATGCATTGAATAAAAACATTTCATATTCGAATACATGAGAATACTTATTTTTACCAACACAGATCTAAGCAACTAGCTGTGTAAGAGAAATTTTCCACCCAACCATAGGAATCTAGTCCGTTATATACTCCTTTTGTTGAGAGGCCACCCCCAAGCTGGGCTATGAGGTTACCAGGGTGAAGGAAACACCTACAAGTTTCTCACTCTCATCCCACAACCCATTCTGCTCTCTATGCTTATACAAATGCTCATACAAAGCCCTACATGGGTCTCATCTAACCCTCACAGCCCTGGCTTCCACAATACTTTCCCCACACAACACCTTTCTTTTCTCAGGCATCCCCTTCATCGATCCACAGTTCCCTTAGATGATCCATCTTTCCTGGTGCCTCTAGTGTGTGCATAGAAGAAGTCCAATATAATATGTGCTTCTATGGAACCACTTGTAGCCTCAATTCGTGGCTTCTCAAGCACCTACGAACCACATAATTAGATGGGTAAGGGTTCCTAGCTTTCCCAACCTCTATGCTCACCTACAAACATCAATTTTCCCTTCCAAATCTGTGGAATTCTTTCCAAATTCGAATTTCTGGATTAGAAACAGTTTGGTATGTTCACGGACAACAACGGAGTGCTTTGCCTAGTGTAGATCAACATGAAAGAATGAATGAGAGAATGAGGGTTGAATCCAAGGAATATGAGAAAATGGTGAAAAGACAATTGACATAACTTCTAACAGTAGAAGAAAGGACTCTTAGAAGATACAGACTGACTTCTGTAATGAGATAGCTGTCACAAAAGTGTATTCAGCCCTATGTTTCAATAACTGCACGAGGTGACTTTTCCCACCAACCTCACACATGCACTTAGTGATTGGAGAATAGTAAAAAATGAGATAATTGGCTTATTCACATCACATGAAAAAATTTGGGTGATTTCTAAGGTTGACACTTGGCAGCAAGGATTTAGTCTCCCATAGAACCACTTTCCTCTTCCTCTTTGGTGGAATCATAGCCCCTTTGGTTCTCTTTACACAACCATTCTTGGACCATTTTATTATTTACGCACATAATATTTACATATATTTTAAATCAACATAACAAGCCAATGACACGGTCCAAATAAAATATATACATCATACATACCTAGCCATTCACTAGTTAGGCCTTGGCCTTGAGCTTTGCACTCGGAATTCACACTAGCATATTTAAATCATTTACATAATTAACCACATATACTAGGAAATGAGAACTCAACACAGTTCTTGTTTTTCTCTCTCCTAATTTTAGTAGCTATTTTTACCTCCATTTAAAAAAGGGTTGATACCAGTATCACACATTTTCATTTTGAGGCATTTTTTCGGGCCTTTGAATTATCTTTGTTGTAAAATATTTTTAATTTCTATTTTCAAGTGTGTTTTTAGAAATTTAACACAATAACATACATTTATAAGAAATTTATAATGAAAAACATGAATGTTTTGCAATTTTTTCTATAAAATAAAACATTTTTATTCACAAAATTGTAAAAAATTCTAGAAAATAAAGACATTTAAAACCATTTTCGATGTGTTTTCAGATATTTTTTGTATAAAAATGATACTATTTCATATTATTTTCAGAAAAGTGACGATTCACATAAATTCAAGAAAAACTATACCATATATTTCTAAAAAACATATTAAAAACATTATATATAGAAATTTTATTTCTAAAATAAAGTCTGAAAGTCAAAACATTACTAATATATCTTATCAAAATATTGCCAAATTTAACATTTTCTTCAAGACATGAAACTAATCAAGAATATCATGTAGGCCAAATTCTTCATCAAAATTGGAATTTTCTGGATCTTGGCTTTCCTCAGGGACATCAATGTCCTCTTCCATTGGGTCTTCTATGTCTACAAGATGCCCAAAGTGCCCCTACCCCCTAAACCCCCCACACATATTTAATAATTAATTTAAAAAGATATGTAAACTTGCCCTCTAACCTCCCTAAACTATATAATAAAAAAATTTACAAAATATTAAAACCTAAATCCCCCCCTAAACTATATAATAAAAAATTAAAAACTAACCCCACCTAAGCTATATAATGCAAAATTTAAAAAAAAAAAATTCTAAAACCGCCCTAAACTATATAATAAACAAATTAAAAAAAAAAAAAAAAAAAAAATTTAAAATCTAAACCGCCCCTAAACTATATAATAAACAAATTAAAAAAAAAAAATTTAAAAAATATTCAACTCTAAAATCCCCCCTCCCTTCCCCCTCCTCCCTCCTCGTACCCCTTCCCTAGCCACCCCCTTCCCCCTCCCCCTCCTCGCGCCCCTCCTCCCATTAACCCCTCCTCCCTCCATCTTGTGCCCGCCCACTTCCCCCTCCTCCCCGTGCCCCTCCTCTTGCAACACCCTTTCCCCTCCTCCCTCCTCCCCGCGCCCCCACCCTTCCACCTCCTCCTCGTGCCCCCACCCTTCCCCCTCCTCCCTCCTCGTGCCCCATTCCCCCACAGCCCCATTCCCCCATCTAAACCTTGAAATTCAAGCTAGATCTTATGCATCCTAATTCATTATTCAAATTCAAACATGGAGGGAAAAATTTGAACAAGAATTGGGAGGAACATTGAATTGATTCATATTAGAACAATGGAGAAATACTTACAAAACCTTGGATGTGATTTCCTCCTCCTTTTCCTTTGATCCTTTCCTTCACCTCTAAGCCTTTGATCACCAATTTCCTTCTGAAGTAAGAATATTCTTTCCTTCAATCCTTCAACATGACTTTTATCTTTCTCATGTTGGTCTTAATTCGCCCTGAATGCCTGCTTTTATAGCATTGGGAATTGGGAAATCAAAAACCAAACTTGAATGTGGAATAATACCTTTTTCCCAAATTTTGATTATTCTTATAAAAAATCCTACTTTCTATAGTATTTCCAGGATTTTTTGTCACAAATCCATAATTTTAGGCACAATTAATGCATATGCCATGAATTTCTTCCCACTGTTGACTGGTGGAGACAGGATCTAGGCTTTCAAGTGGGTAGTTAAATCACTAAACCTTGCCTCTTTAGGCTGCCTATGTCTTCACTTAATCCTTCCAATTGTGGAAGTAGTGGTAATATAAGAGAGTATTGTTCTCTTATGGACTTGTCTTATGTCTTCATGTTGTGCGTGATTAGTAAATTTTGCATCTAACCTTCACATGTTAAGGGTGTTAATTTTATTATTAACAAATCTGTTTCCCTTTCGGTAATAACTTGTCGAGTATTTCATCTTAATTCCATTATCCAATGAAAATTCGATAAGATTAATAGAAGAAAAATATGATGCATTATCAAAGACTAAGCACTCAGGACCACCAAACCTGGTTATATTATTGGATTGAAGGAACAAGATCACCTAATTTGTGCTCATTACCCCACGCCCCCACCCTTCCCCCTCCTCCCCCTGCCCTCCCTTCCACCTCCTCCTGCCACCCACTTCCCGCTCATCCCCCTCCTCCTCCTCCATTCTCCCTCCATGGCCCTTTGGCCACTCGCTTGGGCACCAAAGGACCACAAATGGAGAAGGTAGGAGGAGGACGAGGAGGAGGGTGAAGGGGGCGACGAGAGGAGGATGAATGGAGGGTGTGGGGAGGAGGGGGACAGGGGAAGGGAGGGGGCACGAGGGGGAGGGAGAATGGGGAAATGGAGGGGGAAGGTGTTATCACTCTGGGAGTCCTTCTAGGTTGTAACTCGAAGAATCCTGGTAACTTAATCAATATCTCAAAAATATAAAAAGGTGGATCAAGTTGAATATCTAGATTACTGCATAATCTACTCAAGACAATCTCGAATACACTCAAACAATGCAAGGATGTCAAGGACTATTATCAGATAGGTGAAAAGGATAAGGGAAACTAATCAATTAACCAGAACATATATAAAACCATTACATATGATGGGCCAATTAACCTACAACGAATGCTAATGATCCTAGCTTGATAATCAATAGTAAGATGACAGTTACTCAGATTACAAACATAGACAAAGAATACCCTTCAACTCAATAGCACATCGCAGAAAATAAGAAACAAGGTCTGATAACAATGAGTGAAAGAAGCTTGCAGGATGATCATATTAAAGAAAGAGGTCTCTTTACAAAATACAGTTATGTAGCACCCTCCAAAATCCCACCATTGTTCTACATGATTTCTGGGATTTATAGCCTTTACAACCTCTCTCCAGATCCTAAGAAGCTGGGTCGAATTTACCCCAGATGGAAAATCCCAAAACCGTTTTTCAACAAACCAGAAAAAAAAAAAAAAAAAAAAAAAAAAAAAAAAAAAAAAAAAAAAATCTTTTTTAATTGGCCAGGATGCTGAAAAATGGGGCTCAAAGATGCATTCGATTCTCCCAATCTATGGCACCTGTAGGAAAACTGAGAGAGGTTATTGTTCTCTGACATGTTAGGAATAAAAACCTCTAATATTTTTGCAGAATGGTTCTCCAGTCGCTCAGAATCATCATTTGAAAATGATGACTCTGCATAGTAAAAATGTCACTTTTGCTGAAACTGCTGGAAAACAGGCTCAGAGATGGGTTCAGTTCTCCAGCTATGTGAAACCTTTGTATAAAATGAAATATTTTATTTTGCATTGATATATTGTGAGAAGAAACCTCTCTCAAATATTTGAAACTCATTTTGGTTTTCCCGAGATCTGCATTTCAAAAACAAGTGTCAAACAGGTAGGTTCTAGGATCCAAAAATTGGGGCTCAATGACGGATTTGATTCTTTCAATTTGCAACCCCTATAGAAAAATGGGGAGAGGTTATTGTTCTATTACATGTTAGGAATAAAAACCTCTGATCGTTTTTCAAAACGATTCTCCATACGCTCAAAATTATCATTTGAAAATGATGACTCGGGACAATAAAAAAATGCCACATTTCTTCATTATTTCCATCCTGCTGGCACCTTCAAAATTGGAACAACACATTGAAACAGATCCTATTAATTAAAACCTTCACTTAAAAACCATACTCTTTCCATTTGGAAGCAAAAATCGTGATCTGGGAAAAAAATAATGCCTCTCTTCCCTGTTTTGCACTTTCAGTGGATAAAGAGCCAAAATTTGAACCTATAAACCATCGAAAGCTCTGCTTTCGGTGGATAAGAATAGTTGTGAAATCCTACCTAATCCACCGAAAGCTCTGTTTTGAAACTAATCTTCCAAAATGGAAAAAATGTAGTTTGTCTCAGCTTCTTGATGACAAGTGAAGTTCTTTTGCTCTTTCAGTAGCTAGAATGAATTTGCATTTGAACACGAGCGCTGCCGAAAAAGTGGTGAAAATGCCTCTCCTTTTGGTAGCTTATAATCCACCATTGACACCGTATCCCATTGAAAAATAGTCTTAACCAGTGATCTTTGATTTCGGTGGTTGTAAGCAACCCAAACTTTAGATGGTAAGATACAAAAAATATTTACCTTTCGGTGGCTAATGAACACCATCGTGTTCGCCTAAGCCACCGAAAACTACCCCACAACTCATGCTGTAATTTTTCCCTTTCGAGAGCTAGGAGTCCCTCGAAAATTTCATTTAAGCTACCGAAAGCAGAGCTTTCGGTAGCTTAGGGGCTGTTTTGAATAAGCACTTAGCTACCGAAACCTATTTTTTAAGTTTTTTGAAATAAAAACTTGTCTCGAAAGTTTCTTGACGTATTATGAGTTAGAACTCATTAAAATCAGCCTAAACACAAACTTTAATAATGTGTTTTCATTTTCAAATGACCTCCTATCACCTCACATAATAAAACTTTAAAAAAAAAAAATATTTGAGGAGATAACATCTGGCTCCTACCCAGGAATGAAAGCCTCCCTGTGAGGTTTCAAGAACATGATAGTTCCAGTCGCCTTTACCATTGGGATATGGAGTCATTTAAACTACCACCAAATTTCTGCAATCTGTCCACAAATGTTAAACTGTAAACCTGCTGGCAATGCCTTGCATCCATTGGGCTATGCAGTCATCTGGCCTTTAGAACTGATCCCATGCAAAACCTGTAACCTACATGTAGCCTGCATGTTTATTGAAGAAAACTGAAAACAACTGAAAGAATCTACTTGCTCATAGGACGAGCTTATTCTCTCTACCTACTCCTACTCTAACCAGTAGAGGTAGATTTATCAGGTAAAACTGAATTTCCAATGCAGCCAAGAAAGTAATTGACTTCCCACTTTATGCAAAGTCGGAGACATCCATACTGTAGCATGTGAAACATAATCTTTAAAATCATGCTTACAACCCAAAAATCCGACTTTAAAGATGGAAACAGCTGAGATTTTCTCACTGCGAAGCATCTCCATGTAATTGGAAATTGGATGTTGAAATTCATACAGGGCTATCTACTCAACATCTGACAGAGAAATATGCATCATAAACTACTGATATAAACCTTTCTGCCCCCTTTCACTAGATCTTTCTGACTCAGCTTTACTAATTTCTCTTGCTGATGTATACATTTGTTCTTTAACATTAATACATTCAAAATAAGAATGTTGATCTTCATCAATAGCTAAAACAACAGACACATATGATCTGATGCCAGATATTTCTATGTCATTACTATCATTCAACACCTCTTGATCTTCGTGGAAAATGTCATCTTCAATAATAGAAGCTTTATCACAAATTTGATTTTTGTGACAAGCAAAATCTTTGTGATATGAAGAAAACTCTTCACAACATCCTTCAAAAAGATATTCAACTGGAAAATAATCTTTACAAGAGGAATTGAAGGCTGAATGGAAATCTGCTAAAGAGCTAACACTTGCATTTGGAAGAGACCGGCACCAGTCAAGAGCAATCCCTTCTAATGAATACCTGAAAAGCTTGATTTGGACATCTTCATGTACAATTTCAAGCCGATAAATAAAGTCATGAAAATCCAACAAGTGTTCGGCTGGAACTTCCCATTCTTCTCCTGAAATCTGGGAAGAATAGTTTCCCATTCATCTATACTAGGCACTGGGTTAGGGTAACTAGTAATACTTGAGAAATTGCAAAATGCATACCTCTTTCCTAAGATTTGGTTCATTTCATACCAATGGAGTCGCCAACAAATTTCTGAGCAATGGAGTCGCCACTGAATCCATCCTTCATGGAGTCACCAGATAGATGATTACAACCAAGAAAATTTCCAGGCTTTGTCTATCATCAAAGCTGGATCTATGTCATTCTCCCAAGGAAGTTGAGCTTCAATCTCGTCTCCCCAGTGTTAAATTTTGAATATTAATTCACAATACTCTAGGATCTTCATTGAGAGAATAACATATAAAGTATATCAATGCATAACAATCACAATAAGCATGACAAGCATCACAAGAATCAAAAGCATGAGAGACAAGAGACACAGAGTTTCCGTGGGAAAAACCCTAAGGTGAAAAACCCCACAACTTCCTCAGAGATAGAAAGACCAATGGCTCAACCAATGTACAACAAAAATACACTGAGATAGTCTCCTAGTAGCAAATGATCCTCCTCCTCACTAGTGCGCCACTTTCTGAGTGAGAGAAGTGTGAGTTTCCGAATGATCAAAATAGAGATCTCCCGATCTCTATTTATACTAACCTGTTTGCCCAGTGACCTTATGGGGCCAACTTGTCTAGCTAGGTACATCCACAATATAATATATATTTCAGGGCCGACCACACACATGGTGGTCTAATAACCCATCGCCAAGTACACACACTTGTGACACTTGTCAATACACATGACGACACTTCCTTATTGAGGAATAGCACATCTCTTATAAGGGTACAATAAATATATATGAAATACATAGATGAAATACATTATGAAGTTACATATGCATCAACACCCGGCAACGACGCCAATTTGTTATCACTCCAGGAGTCCTTCTAGGCTGTAACTCGAAGAAGCCTGGTAACTTAATCAATATCTCAATAATATAAAAAGGTGGATCAAGTTGAATATCTAGATTACTGCATAATCTACTCAAGACAGTCTCGAATACACTCAAACAATGCAAGGCTCTCAAGGACTATTATCAAATAGTTAAAAATTATAAAGGAAACTGATCAATTAACCAAAACATATATAAAACCATTACATATGATGGGCCAATTAACCTACAACGAATGCTAATGATTCTAGCTTGATAATCAATAGTAAGATGACAGTTACTGAGATTAAAAACATTGACAAAGAATACCCTTCAACTCAATAGCACATCACAGAAAATAAGAAACAAGGTCTGATAACAATGAGTGAAAGAAGCTTGCAGGCTGATCATATTAAAGAAAGAGGTCTCTTTACAAAATATAGTTAAGTAGCACCCTCCAAAATCCCACCATTGTTCTACATGATTTATGGGCTTTATAGCCTTTACAACCTCTCTCCAGATCCTAAGAAGCTGGGTCGAATTCACCCCAGATGGAAAATCCCTAAACCATTTTTCAACAAACTAGAAAAAAAAACATTTTTAATTGGCCAGACTGCTGAAAAATGGGGCTCAGAGATGCATTCGATTCTCCCAATATGTGGCACTTGTAGGAAAACTGAGAGAGGTTATTGTTCTCTGACGTGTCAGGAAGAAAAACATTTGAGCGTTTTGCAGAATGATTCTCCAGTCACCCAGACTCATCATTTGACAATGATGACTCTGCATAGTAAAAATGCTACTTTTGTTGAAACTATTGAAAAAGAGGCTCAGATATGGGTTCAGTTCTACAGCTATGTGATACCTGTGTATAAACTGAAATAGGTTATTGTGCACTCATCTATTGTGAGAAAAAACCTCTCCTAGATCTTTGAAACTCATTTTGGTTTTCCTGAGATATGCATTTCGAAAACAAGTGTCAAACAAGCAGGTTATGGGATCCGAAAATTGGGGCTCAGTGATGGATTCGATTCTCTCAATCTGCAATACCTATAGGAAACCAGGGAGAGGTTATTGTTCTATGACATGTTAGGAACAAAAAACTCTAAGAATTTTGCAAAACAATTCTCCAGACGCTCTGAATTGTCATTTGAAAATAACGACTCAGGATAGTAAAAAAACACTACATTTCTTCATTATTTCCATCCTACTGGCACCTTCAAAACTGGAACAACACATTGAAACAGATCCTATTAATTAAAACCTTCACTTAAAAACCATCCTCTTTCCATTTGGAAGCAAAAATTGCGATCTGGGCAAAAAATAATGCCTCTCTGCCCTATTTTACACTTTCGGTGGCTAAAGAGCCAAAATTTGAACCTGTAAACCATTGAAAGCTCTGCTTTCGGTGGCTAAGAACAACTGTGAAAGCCTTCCTAAGCCACTGAAAGCTCTTTTTTGAAACTAATCTTCCAAAATGGAAAAAATGTATTTTGTCTCAGCTTCTTGATGACAAGTGAAGTTCTTTTGCTCTTTCGGTAGCTAGAATGAATTTGCATTTGAACACGAGTGCTGTCGAAAAAGTGGTGAAAATGCCTCTCCTTTTGGTAGCTTATAATCTGCCATTGACATTGTATGCCACTGGAAAATGGTCTTAACCAGTGCTCTTTGCTTTCAATTGTTGTAAGCAACCCAACCTTTAGATGGTAAGCTACAGAAAATATTTACCTTTCGGTGGCTAATGAACACCATCGTGTTCGCCCAAGCCACTGAAAACTGCCCCACAACTCACGCTGTAATTTTGCCCTTTCGATAGCTAGGAGTGCCTCGAAAATTTCGTTTAAGTTTCCAAAAGCAGAGCTTTTGGTAGCTTAGGGGCCGTTTTGAACAAGCACTTAGCTACAAAAACCTGTTTTTTAAGTTTTTTGAAATAAAAACTTGTCTCGAAAGTTTCTTGACGTATTATGAGTTAGAACTCATTAAAATGAGCCTAAACACAAACTTTAATAATGTGTTTTCATTTTCAAATGACCTCCTATCACCTCACATAATAAAACTTTTAAAAAAATATATATTTGAGGATATAACAGAAGGGATGGGGAAGAAGGAGTAGGGGGTGCGAGTGGGATGCTCTCTTGGGTGCCAAAGTACCGCCCCTCATGGGCAACGCGATGCTGGCATTGTGTCACCCACTAGGGGTGGCCCTTTGGCGCCCAAGCAAGCGGATCTAATTGCTTGGGTGCCAAAGGGCCACACCTCATGAGTGGTGCGATGCCCAACATCGCGCCGCCTGTGATGGGTGGCCCTTTGGATCCCAATCAAGCGGCCAACTCGTGCCCCCTACTCCTTCCGCCCCCTCCCTTCCCCCTTCGATTTGCTTGCTTGGGCGCCAAAGGGCCACACCTCATGGGAGGCGCGATGCCCAACATTGCGCCGCCCGTGAGAGTGGCCCTGTAGTGCCTAATCGAGTGGCTAGCTCATGCCCCCTACTCCTTCCACCCCCTCCCTTCCCCCTCTGCTTCCCCCTTCCCCATCCCCCTCGCTCCTCCTCCCTTCCCTCGCTCCCTCTCTTCCCCTTCTCCCTCCACCTCCCCTGTCCCCCTCCTCCCTGCACCCTCCCTTCCTCCTCCTCTCGCTGACCTCTTGCCCCTCCTGCCCCTCCTCCTCCTCCCTTCTCCCTCCATGACCCTTTGGCTCCCAAGCGAGCGGCCAAAGGTCCACGGAGGTAGAATGAAGGAGGAGGAGGGGGAGGAGGGGGAAGTGGGTGGCAAGAGGATGTGGATTGGAGGTCAAGGGGAGGAGGGGAAGGTTAGGGGTGTAGGGAGGAGGGAGGATGGGGAAAGGGGTGGTAGGAGGATTTTGAAAGGGAGGAGGGGGAAGGGGGCGTGAGGAGGGAGGAGGGGGAAGGGGGTGGGCGCGGGGAGGAAGAAAGAGGGGGAATGGGGTGGCGGGAGGAGGGGGAAGGGGACAACGAGGAAAGGGGGTGCAAGAAGGGAGGAGGGGGAAGGGAGGGGGGGGGATTAGATTTTAATATTTTTTATTTTTTTATTTTTTTTAATTTGTTTATTATATAGTTTAGGGGGGGGGTTAGATTTTTATTTTTATTTTTTTATTTTGTATTATGAATTTGAATAATTTCACAAGAAGCATTTTAGATGTTTTTAATTAGTATGATGTTTGTAATTGAAATTCTAAAGGAATTTTTGAATATTTATATGAATCATTTGTTCTTGTATGCTCTAATATATTATTTTATTATGAATCACCTCATAATTTCTTTGTTTTTATATGGTTAGAGTGGTGAAATTATTTATGATTTTTTTTGTTTATTTAATATGCAAGCTTCAAAAAAGTTGTAATTTATCTCTTGAAGAAAAAAAACGTTTTCCAATTTAGGGGTTGATTTTACATTTTTTGTAAAAAACGGTATGGGATGTTTAGGCCATGGCTCTATTTTTTACCCTAGAAGAAAAAACGTGTATACTGGTATCAACACTTTTCTATTTGGGGGGTGTTTTTTGGTGTTTTTTTTCGCAAAAATAATCATTTTTATGGCTAGATTTATCCTTCATAGTATAAAGTTATCGTTTCATAGTATAAGTGGTTAATTTTGGTTAAATACATTCCCAGTCAAAATTGGGGGTATTAAAATCCCCTCCCCTTGGAATAACATTGTCCTCAGTCTTGGATCAAAATTAGAACAAAAATGGATATGCCTCTCTCATGGCATCCTCCAACTCCCAGATAGCCTCATCGGGACCAAAGTGCTTCCATTGCACCTTTACCTACTCGATGTCCCGGTTCTGGAGAAATGTTACCTTCCTTTATAGGATGCATATTAGCTCAGTTTGGAACTATCCCTCGGGTTCCAACTGGATCACATTCCAATCGATCACATGGTTAGGATCATGTCCATATTTCTTAAGCAAAGAAACATGAAAAACATTATGAGCTCTAGTGTTAGCAGGAAATACAATTCTATATGCAACTGGTCCTATTCTCTCAAGTACTTCAAATGGCCCACAATACCTTGGTGATAGCTTGGAACAACTCTCAAACTTCAAGGAACTATTTCTTAGCCTCACTCTGAGGTAAACATGATCCCCAACATGAAATTCCCTATGCACTCTATTCTTATATGCATAGATTTTCTGTCTATCTAGGGATTCCTTTAAATTTTGTGTAATCTTTGCAGCCTTTTGTTCCATTTCCTTAAGAAATTATGGCCCAAGTACAATTATGTTCACTGGATTATCCCAAGTAACTAGTGTTATGCATCTCCTACCATACAAAGCTTTAAATGGAATCATGCCCAATGATGCTTGATGTTCATTTTTATATGCAAATTCTACTAGGTGTAGATAATCTTCCCACTAGGATGGTTTGTCCATCACATACATGCGTAGCATGTCTTCAAGCACCCAATTTACTCTTTTTTTTCCCATCTATTTGTGGATGATAGGCATTACTAAAGTTTAACTGCATACCCAAAGCAACAAAAAGAGTTTTCCATAAATTTGAAGTAAATTTGGTATCCCTGTCTAAAATTATCACTTTAGGAAAACCATGCAACCTGAAAATTTCCTTCATAAAAATATTTGCAATGGAATCCATTTTATATGTTGATTTAATTGGTATAAAGTGTTCTTCCTTTGATCATTTATCCACCACAACCATGATGGAATCATGTTTTCTGACTGTCATTGGAAAACCTGTAATGAAATCCATGGAAATAACTTCTCATTTCCATTCCAGAATCAACAAAGGCTGCATAAACTTGTTGGGTGTTTATTCTTAACCTTCACTTACCGACATTTCATGCACTTAGAAATATACTCAGCACTATCCTTTTTTCATTCTTGGCCAAAAATATTGCTTTCTCACCACCACAAATGTTTTCTAGTATCCTGGGTGACCAGAATATGGCATTTTATGGATTTCATCCATAAACATTCTCCTCAAATATGCCACATTAGGGATATAAATTCCGTTTTTATAACTAAGAACTCCATCACCTTCCAAATGGTAACCTTCAAGACTCTTTCCCAAATTTTTCTATTGTAATTTTCCTTTTATGTGCACATACAGTTCATCTTTAGCAATATAGTTAACAAACTTCTACCTTAAATCTGATTGATAGGTACTAATGGTTGCCACATGCATCTCATGTACTTTCCTGCTAAGTGTATCATCCACCTTATTTTCTTTACCTTTTATGTGTTTGATTTCAAGATCAAACTCACATGAAAATTCTAGCCATCTAGCTTGCCTAGCATTTAATGTTGGCTTCTCAAACAAATATTTAAGACCACAGTGGTATGTCCTTAGCTCAAATTCCGTGCCCATTAAATAGTGCATCCACATTTTCAAAGAGTGCACTATGGATGCAAGCTCTAAATTGTGGGTAAAATAGTTATTCTCATGCTCTTTTAACTTCCTTGACTCGTAGTATACCACATGGTTACCTTGCCTAATAACTCCTCCAAGTCCATCTTTACATGCATCTGTGCATACCACAAAATATTTTTCAGGGTCTACAATTTTTAGAATTAAAGCACTTGTGAGAAGATTTTTCAAAAGTTGGAATCTTTCTTCACATTTTGGTGTCCACTCAAAATTTATCCCCTTCTTTTGAAAAGAAGTGATTGGGTGTGAAACCTCGGAGAATCCTTCAATAAACCTTTTGTAGTAACCAACAAGACCCATAAAAAATCTACATCAGTCACATTTCTTGGAGTTGGCCAATTCATGATGGCTTCAATCTTCTTAGGGTCCACCAATATTCATTTCTTTGAGATAATGTGACCCAAATAATGAATTTTATTTTTATAAAATTCACATTTGCTTAGATTTTCATACAACTTGTGCTCCCTTAGCAATTGCAAATCCATTCTCAAATGATCTTCATGCTCTTATTAATTCTTAGAGTAAATAAGAATATCATCTAGAAATACAAGAATGAACTTGTCCAAATACTTGTTTAAAAAAATTATTCATGAGAACATGAATGTAGCTAGTGCATTGATGAGGCCAAATGGAACCACCACAAACTCATAGTTCCCATACCGTGTTCTAAAGGTTGTCTTGTGAATATCTTCTTCCTTGATTCTCACTTTATGATAACCATACCTTAATTCAATCTTTGAGAACACTTTTTCCCCTCTCATTTGATAAAAAAGATCATCAATTCAAGGCAAGGGGTACTTGTTCTTCACTATAACCTTGTTAAGATGCATGTGATCAATACATAACCTTAGCATTCCATCTTTCTTCTTCATAAAAAGTATGGGTGATCCCTATGGAGACACTATTGGAAAAAAGTACTTATTTTCCAACAATTCTTGTAATTGCATTTTAATCTCTAATAATTCCAGTGCACTCACCTTGTAAGGTTCCTTGGACACTAGTGCAGCTCCTGGAACAAGATAAATTGTAAAATAAATTTCCCTCTTTGGAGGAAGTCCTGTAACTTCATTGGGAAACACATCCTTGAATTCTTGCAAAACATAATGGTCTTCCATCTTGGGAATTTCATTTTCTGTTTTCTCCAAAATATGGGATGCATACAATTGGAAAACTTTCCTACATAATTTCTTCAACTGTATGGATTAAATATGCCTAACATAAACTATATTTAGAATCCCCTTTACAACCCGTGGGTTTCCTTCATCATCAATACATTCAAAAGTCTTGTTGTAGAAATCAAGTTTAACTCTATGGGCTTCCAACCAATCCATTCCAATGAGAATATCATAGGAACCAAGTGAAAAAATATTCAAATTTGCAAAAGTGGATAGTCCACCCATTTCCAATAGACATTTCTACACCATTTCACTAACTTTCCTCTTGGTTCTAGTTTCTAGTTGGACCTACCATGATTTACTATGCTTTGATTTCTTAAAAGCACAAATATCAAAATTTTTAGGATCGACATAACTGTGAGTAGATCCATGGTCAATCAAAATAGAAATAGATTGCTTAGCAATCTTACCTTAAACTTCAACCGCAGTTGACTAATTTCATGCTTGGCAGTCCTCTAGTGCTACATAAATTCTAGGGACTATCCTTGCCACTTGACCAGCTGTTTCAGTTCCTTGGATTTTTTGAACTTGCATTGCATTTCTATTTTGATGTGGATAGTTCCTAAGCATATGGTCCTCTCCACATCCTCGACATTGAAGTGGCTCTCTTGGCTTGTCTCCCATCATTCTAGATGGTTTAGTCACACCCTGTGGTGGCTTCCTTGGTTGATTTCTGAATTGAGGAGGCTTGAACCCCTTCTTCCTTTCGTCAAAATTTTCATTTTTCTTATCCTTCCATGCCTTATGGAAGTTTGTTTTTCTTTTGTTTTGGTCATAACATTAATTTTCCTTTCTTATGACCTCATATAGAGTTTGAGGCTCATCAAAATCAATTTTGTCTTTATATGACCATGGCAGTCCACTTAGGAAACACTGAATTTTCACCTTACCATCCCTGATATATTTGACATACCTTACTAGCTCTAAGAATCTATTTGCATACTCTTCCATAATCATTTGTCCCAATTTTAGCTCATGGAACTCTTTGATTTTTCCATCATAGTACGTATCAGAAAGGTACTTTTCCTTGAAGTACTTCTTGAACTACTTCCACACAATCATCCTTTCATTGATCATTTTTACTTTCCTAAGGTGATCCCACCATATAGATGCTCTCCAGTTCATATTGAAGATGGCCACTCTTGCCTTCATATTTCCGGAATAGTCTTGGACTTGGAGATACTTTCTCATCCCAAGAATCCAAGCCTCTGCTTTTTGACCATATTTTACCTCACCATGAAATGTAGGAGGTTTGGCCTTCTTAAATTCTACATGAGAGTTGTTCTTGGGAGGCCTCTTTATCTTGTTTCTGTGAGATGAATAACTTGAACCTTCAATGGAATCCTTAGAGTCATATCACCCACTAGAAGATATTTCTGGAGTATATTTCCTATATTTATAAATCCTTCTTAAACTATGGGACCTCTTGTGGGAATGCCTCCTTGAGCTACTCCCACTCTTTTCCTAACTTTTTGAATTCTTCCCATGGTTAATATTCTTTTGAATGTCTTTTAATATTTGAAGCATAGATACATTTAACTAATTTTTTTCTTCTTGGGCTCTAATTATCCTTTCATTATCTTCTCTACAACTCTGCAGTTCCACCCTTAGGCTCCTCATGGTTTCTGCTATGTATGTGGGAGTTGCTTGGTTTCTTCTTCCATTCGATTCCGTCTCCACATTCTCAACCTGTATATTCTCCCCCATTGCATATGCCTCCACTTCATAGGGATCATGTGCATCTTCCATGATGATACTCTTCTTCTTGGTCCAACCAAGATCAAAATTTCTCAACTGCACTAGACTGGAATGATGACCCATAATTGTCACTGATATGATTTTGAATCTGAAAAAGTGTTTATAAACACATTTTTTAGATTTATCACAGTCTTAGAAAATTATAACATTAAGTTTCATGCATTTTGGGAACAATCCATATTGGTAATTTATGTTCACAGAAACATCTGAATGGGCTCCCCCCCTCAAACTCTAACTGTTCATAGCCATAGTTGAATTCAAGAACCAACTTTGTAGATTTAAAATAAAAAAATGGGGGTCAAGGGGGATTTCCCCCTTAGAGGTCGAGGGAAGTGCCCTTGTTTCTTTTGTAAATCCTTCGATTTTGTGCAATTTGGCACATAAGACTGACTACATTTTTTGATATTGGGCACCCAAAAATTGGCTATGGAAACCTTTATTTTTCTGTGATCTGCACCCTTCAGATTCCCCTTACATTGCCTTACCCATTTTCTATCATAAGCAGTTTCAGGCTCTAGGAAACGTTGATTCCTAAAACTGCTTTTACGATCCTAAATGCATGAGAGGATGACATATCGTAAGGTGGTTTACCCCTTGAGGCTCATTTGATTTAGTTATCTTTCATGCAGGTTTGCGGGGCTGAATCAATCATGGTCATCGATCAGATTTGCACGATCCACCAACACTGACATGATCATCTTGGGTCCCATAACCGACATCACATCACCGCATGTTAGGTCAAAAGTGGTTTTAGGCTCTAGGGAAAGTGGTTTCCTGAACCCACTTTTGTGATCCTGAACACAGGTGAGGGTGACACGTCATAGAGGGTCATGTGGTTTACTACTTGAGGGTTGTACTGATTTATTATCCCTTGTGCATATTCAAGGGCCTGAAACACTATGATTTGTCCATCTAATATGTATGAGTCTCCTAGGTTGACATGAATTTCATGGGTCCCATATTTCTTGACATTATCGCATGTCACATCTCCCCACATCACATCACTTCCTATTGGGCCTAAAGGGGGTTTCATGCTCCTGGGAAAGTGGTTTCTAGAGACCGCTTTTTGCGAGCCTAAACACACGAGAGGATGACACATGGATGCGGTGTTATGTAGAATTTTGTCCTACGGATAAGCCAAAACTCTTTTAACTTTAAAGTAGACTTTAAACTAACTCTAAAGCAAGAAACAAGTCAAAACAAATGCTACCTTGAATCCCTAGATCTAACAAACATCTCAGGATTAAAATGCTGAAGAGAATAGGAGGAGTTTAACTGACCTTCTATCCAAACGCTTGTTTTTGGTATTTGCTCCAAGTTCCAAGCCCTCACAAGTGAACCTGTTAAAATGGAACCAAAACATAAGAATGCACTATTCTCTAGCAACCTGAAACATGAGTTAGGATCTAAATCTATGAAAGATACAAATCATATCATTAAAACAAGATTAACACAAATGATTTGGGAAAACAAGACAAGTTATTCCATTACAACTTGAAGAGTACTTACAAAAGGTGCTTGATGTCCAAGCCAATCTTCCAACTCCAAGTGTCTTCTCCTCTAGCTATCTCCACAATGCTGTAAGACCATAAGTTTGGTGCTCTCAAGAGTCCTCCCTTTTCCAATGGTATGCCTCTCTTTTATAGTGAATGGTGAGGTTAACCAACAAGAGAGATGGGTGGATCTATGGAAAGATAAGTGGATCAGGGTTTCTAATCGAAGGAGATGAGTTGAGATCGAATCAAGAACCCCAATCTTCTATTATCTTCGAAAATCCAAAATCCCACGAGCCAAGGGAAAAAAGCTATTAAAAGAGTACCGCGTTTTGCAAAGACTGCAGAACGTGGCACTGCCGCGCTTTGGGAAAATAGCAGAACGCGGTAGTGTCTAGTACCGCGTTTTGTCAAGCTGGCAATGCGCGGTAGTGTATGTGAGTAAAGCCTAAGGTGGGTCAAAACTTGCCAGGGTGGATTCACCTTCAAGGTTGACTCATCATCTGTCTCTTCTGGATGGTTTAAAACAGTAGGGGAAGTGTCGTAAACTTGTTTTGTGATGGGGATGCGACACTGTGAAATATAGAGGTATAACAGATGCCTTCTAAAGTGTGAGGTCAGAAGGGAGTGATGGCCGAAAGACTTTACGAATATAATGTGCAGAGATAGCATCGAGGAGAGCGACACGGAGCTGAAATAGAAACAAAGTGTTAGATATACCACCGAGGCGGGCATTCCCATGCTCGGAAACAGATGACTCAAAGCATGGCTGCCGACCAATACATTACAGATCCATGAGTACTGAGATAATGTAAACTGTGGACAGATCATGGCTACTATGAACAATCGTAGATCCATGAGACAAAAATGACACAGCCACGACCAATACAATAAGTGGATCTGTGTGACAATACAAGAGACATCTCCATCGCAGCCTGGACGCAGTCGAGATACAGTGATGCGCCCAGGGTCTTCTACCCGATCGCATAAAGATATGAATCTAACCATGTGATTACAAGGTGTTGAAGTTGAACATGGAAGAAACCATTTGATTACCGGTCAATGACATGGACCGTTAACAAATGCGAGGGAGATCACCAATGCTGACGATGATTCCCAAGGTATCAATAGTACATCTCAACGAAATGCGAATGAATGAGTTGATGTCGAGCATCCGAGAGATTGCTTGATCAGAGGTCAATGATGTGAACCTGCTGTCAAGCACGAGGAAACCTGCCATTGAGGCATGCAGGTACCAAGGTACTAATGGTTGATCTCTAAGTCTAATTCCCGGATAGTGATTTGGGGTCGACAGGAATAGACTCGTCGAAGGTGGGCCATGATGATTCCCACATCATCGACACGAAATCGGCACATATGATAGGATGATGAAGCAATGGAGTATGTACTGACACAGCGGAGGCCTGACACAATGAATGACTCGGTACAATGCAACCCTTTGAACATATAACGGCATGTAACAAGACTTGGCAGCAGGGATTATTGATAAATAGAGGATAGACACCGGATGAGCGGACTCGTGGCCAGGGAGACAACCCATGATGATGACTATAACTCAATGAAAGACGGATACCCAAATATAGACAAGAGATGGACACATGCCATGTTCAAAGGTAACGACTGACAAGCTGCCATAGATAAACTTGACTTGTTCCCCCATATTTCCCCGACATGATGGACGAGTACCTCTTTCTTGTTTTACGAGCTTGAAGAGGATAACAGATGCTCGGTGTAGCTCATCTCATGGATGAGTCCAATCTCACATGTTTTACGAACCTGAGAAAGGAGGGGTTCGTCCCAAAGTGGGTCCTTCGATGTTAATATTTTAACGAGCCCAAGGAAGGAAAACTCGGTAGTTTTTCATATTTAGAGAGCCTAAAAAACTTAAAGGAAGCTCCATAACGTACTTTTTCGTAAAATTTAGTCTCTCGGTCCTGAAAAAAGTGTAAAACAATTCCCGAGAGAACTCTCCCAGTCGAGATTGACTGAGGTATACCTTTCTCGTAAATAGTCTAGACGGCCTGAAAAAGGGGTAACCTATCACCGAATAGACGACCTTTCAAATACTTTTACAAGTGTGAAAGAGTCAAGATCACTTGGCAATCTTTTCAATTTTAAGGAGTCTGAAAAGAGCTTAACTATGGACTCCTGTGGTTTTTTTTCGTAAAATTCAGATTATTCTGGTCCGAAAAAAGAATAAAACACAACCAGGATAATACTTTCCTCATCGTTTAACGAGCATGAGTAAAGCTGACCGTACTCGACACCGTTTACTTGCGTTTGACAAGCACAACACAGGTGTGAAAGTGCTTGGAATCTTTTTCAAGTTTTAAATCCAGAGCACGAAAAAGATAAAGTGGGCTCAAAATGAAGGTCAAATTACGAATAAACACCGGTATGAATGCATCCCGTTTCTACCGCGGATCCTGTCAATAAATGCTCAACAACTGGACATTAGCAATGTGAACAAGGGTTTATTTATTTGAAATAGTAATTAATTAATTAATTAAAAAAAATGTGAAAAAATGCTATATAAGGCATGGTAAAAATAGAAATTACTATTCATTTGTGTTTTTTACCCAAAGGAGACATTTTTACCCATTTTGGAGCAAAATTTCAAGGATCGATACCGGGAGTTCTGGGACACCATTTCGACTACCGTCTGCGTCAGGTAAGAGTGCTTGAGCCCCTCTTTCATTTCATGTAAGAAATTTTTGCTTTCACCAGGAAAAAATTAATTTTTTGGCAAGCCCTTTTGGGCAAGAATCACCATCCGTACTACCGCGCGGGGGCCCTATCGAAAGGAGTGGTACTGTTGAACAGTACCGCGCTGTAACCCCAAAATGAGGCGCGGCACTGTGGACTGCCGCGCGGTAGGGTGTCCTCCAGGCGCGGCACGTGCGAATTTTAAGTTCAAAAAATCAAATTTTCTCCAATTTTTTGCTGGAAGTAAGTTGTTAAATAGTTACTAATTGCTTTGTTTTCCTTTTTGCAGGGATTTGCAACTTATTTGGAGCAAAATGGTGAGTTGGAAAGAGAGAGAGCACGAAGCGGATGATTTTGCAGCCGAAAATGACTTACCAACCGTGACCGCATTGCGAGAATGTGGTTTGCTAAAGTTTTTCAAGACCAAAGGGATCCGCCAGCAGCCTAAACTCCTTACTCACCTTATCTAATTATGGGAGCCTGACACTCAAGCTTTCCGAGTGGGAGAGCATGTGCTTGAAATCCAACTTGAGGATATTTACTTCCTCACGGGCCTCTCAAAGAGAGGGGCCCGACCGAGCTTTACCGGGTACACTGCTTCAGAAACAAGCACAGATGATTTAATTGCTCGATATTGCCAGGCAGGTTCGAGTAAGAAAAGTGGGAAGGTGGCCATAAAAGAGGTCACAAATCTTCCTTTAAAAACCTTGCTATTCACTATCATGCGTACAGCGGGAAGCGTGAGTCCACATCAGGCATCCCGCACGCAGGTGAATCTCGCAGCAGAGTGCATGGGAGGAACAGTTTTCAACTGGTGTGATGCAGTGTTGTCCAATCTGAAGGAACATGTGCACAAGTGTAGGACTGGGAAAAATACCCAGTTTGGCTATGGGAGCATCCTGGTCACTTTCTTCTTGGCTAGGGTGCCATTACTGCGTCCACAGATATCTATGCATCCTCGTCCACCTACTGAGCCATGGATGGCTCGATGGAGTGACTACGCTGGACGCCTCGGGGGACCTCAGCGGCTAGCCTTTGGAGAGGACTTCTTCTCTTGGCTAGAGGAGCAGATAGTCATGATTGACGACTATCCCTATTCAGGGGTAGATTTTCGTGAGGATATCGACTTGGCTTTGCCAGAAGATGATGACTGGGACAACTCTGGTATGGCCTTCATGGATATGTATTTTTTCCTTTTTTGAATATTTAATTTTTATTGCTTTTTTAGAATGTGAAAAAGATTTCTAATGTATAATCGCATGCATGTTGCAGACCGTGGACCACAGAGGCCAGCTGGATACTCTCCACTACGACGTGGTGGTGTCGATCGTCCAGCTGATCCTGTCGAAGAAGAAGATGAAGACGAGGCAGGAGGTGTCCGGGACATTGAGAGGAACCTGCAGGGATTGACTCATGGTATCCCTGCTATGCGGATGGATGACGTCCCTTACCACCTCCAGTGTCATACTGTAGGTGTACCTGGTCGTATCAGTCGACTTCTTCGCAAGGTGGTTCGAGCTGTGATGTGTTACCACCAGCAGCGGGAGGAGTCCGATGAGGGACATGATAGGTCTCCTAGATCTCCGTAGATGGTCTTTTGATCTTTTTGCGGCATGTACACGATATGTAGGCTTTGAGGGCCAATTTTTTGTATATGGGATTTGATCCCCAATTTTGTCTTTGACACAAACTTTATGTATTTTGGAAAAAACACTTTTATATACAGTGATATGGACCTATTTATGATCTAAATATTTACAATGACTTGTGCATTTTATTTTTTATGATGTGTTTATGTATGGGCAAGATGCCAATCCAAAATATAATTAGCCAATGAATCGGCAATACAATTGAATTCTCTCGGTATGTGTTGATATGTGATAAAATCAAATGACCGTTCCAAGAGGCGTACTCTTCGAAATAAATGAAGTAATGTAGGATCGCGAACTGTGTAAACACGGTTTAGATGAGAAACCACGAGTTGGGAGTCTAAAAAGACCGATAAGGAGTCAATCCCGAGTGAAGCAACCTCTGTCAAGAGACCAATGACTGCATGGTACTCTGCGATATTGTTGGTTGCAGGACCTAAACAATTGGCTCCTGAAGAAATCAACTCGCCAGTGGGGGAATAGATCACCCATGCTGCGGAAGCGAGATTCTGGGTATGTCGGCTTGCACCGTCGGCGAACCCAAAGTAGGTAGACATCTGCGCATAAAAGCACGAGTCAACATAAGAGTAGATACATGAGGTCCATGCGCACAATAAACAGAAAGCAAAAAGCAAACTAAGTACATTATGTACAGCAAGTAACCCGCGTAGGGTAACCTCACGCGTAGAAACGCTTGAGGTATAGCCCATTGCGGGGCCGTGCCAATGGCGTACCATCACAATCGACTAGTTCATAGGCTCCTTTTTCTAAGACACGTTTTACAATGAAGGGGCCGTACCACAAAGATTCAAGTTTACCTTTTCCAAGCTTATCATGCATCTGATCATATGTAAGTACGAGGTCACCCTCATTGAAGATCCGAGGTTGAACGGATTTGTCGTATTGAGCCTTGACGCGTTTTTTGTGAGCTTCATTAGCCAAAGCAGCGTCGCGGCGGGTTTCATCTAGCTTGGCTAGGTATAGAAACCGTTCTTCTTCGGAAGTAGTGTGTGGAAGTAGCTCTATGGCTATCTTGAGTGATGGAATTTCACATTCAATCGGGAGAATGGCTTCTAGCCCGTACACCAGTTGAAATGGTGTAAACCCAGTAGCACTTTTCACTGAGGTTCGGTATGCCCACAGTGCTGAGAATAGAGCTGAGTGCCAATTGGATTTTTGGGTACCCACAATGCGCTGAATCATTCGTTTCAGGACTTTATTAATGGCTTCAACTTGGCCATTAGCTTGTGGGTAATACGGGGTTGAGTTTTCGTGGCGAAAACCCAGTTTGGCACTTAGTTCTTCGATCATATGGTTCCTGAAATGGGAACCATGATCGGTCACAATAGACTTTGGGACACCGAATCTAGCTATGATATGATTGAATATGAACTGCGCTGCTGTTTTGCCGTCTTCAGCGTATGTAGGCATCGCTTCAGCCCATTTTGTAAAATAGTCGACAGCTACTATGACATAGCTATGCCCCCCGGCTGAAGTGGGCTAACAGTGCATAAAATCGATGCCCCATTTGGAAAAGGGGCCGACGGCAATGACAGGATGAAGTGGAGTAGGATGAGAGCGTGCTTTGCTATGAAAGAATTGACATGGCGGACACTTCTTGACTGTTTCAATGCAGTCTTTGAAAATTGAGGGCCAGAAGTATCCCGCTCGCAGTATTTTCTGGGCCGTAGCCATCCCAGAGAGATGACCACCACATGCTCCAGCGTGGCAGTCATTGAGAACGCGTTCCGCCTCATCTAAGGTCAAACAGCGTCGAAGGACAGTGTCGACACCACGTCGATACAAAGTATCGTTCACTATAAGGTAATATTTTGCGTGATGTCTGATACGTCGTCGTTCATCGCGGGTGAGATCGGGACGGAAGCGTTGGGTTTGGAGATATAAGAGAATATCCCCATACCACGGATCAGACGTGCTAATGAGGAACAATGATTCGTCGGGAAGAGAATCAATGGGCTCGTATTGCTCGGTAGCACGGGGCAGGTGACAAATTAACTCAGCGAAGACCAGAGATTTCTTAGACTTGGCTTTGACAAATTCTAAGTCAAACTCTTGAAGGATGACAATCCAACGGGAGTACTTGCCCCCAAGCACTTGTCGTGTGAGGATATAGTACATTGGATTGAAATCAGCGATGACGGTGGTCCGACGGAGTAAGATGTAATGACGGAATCTCTGGACAGCAAATACTGTTGCCAGAGCCATTTTTTCAACATGTGAGTAGCGAGTTTCAGAGTCGAGAAGACTCTTGCTAAGATAGTACACCACATGTTCTATGCCGTTGTGGTCTTCCTGGACTAACACCATACCAATGGTGGAAATCGAGGCTGCGAGATAAAGGATATAGTCCTGTGTGTAATTGGGGGGTTGAATCACAGGATCTTTGGTTAAGGCTGCCTTTAAATTGTCAAAGGAGCGTTGGGCTTCGTCATCCCATATGAAGGGAACATTCTTTTTGAGAAGCCGCATGTAGCCTTTTGTTATCTCGGACAGATTGCAGATAAAACGGCGTAGAAAGTTTGCATGCCCTTGCAAACATTGAAGTTCTGGACTATTTGTAGGTGAAGGCAGGGCTATGATAGCTGCTACCTTTGCGGGATCTAGACGTATCCCGTCTTTGGAGACTATGAAGCCCAACAGTTTTCCATATTCTACACAGAAGACGCACTTATGAGGGTTCAAACGTATATTGTAGCGCCGGCACCTTTCGAAAATGGCACTCAAGTGATCTGGATGTTCTTCCCGAGTTCGAGAATGAGCGGGAAGGTCATCAAGATATGGCTCTACGATATGTTTGATGTCATGAAATGCGTAGGACATCGCCCGTTGGAAAGTTGCCCCGGCATTTTTGAGGCCAAAAGGTAACTTTCGATATGCAAAGATCCCCCAAGGGCAGATAAAGGCCGTTTTGTGCTGGTCGGCTGGGAGGATATCGATCTGATTATAGCCAGAAAATCCATCCATAAATGAAAAGATAACACTTCCGGCACAGTTATCGATGATCTGGTCAATAAACGGAGTTGGGTAGTTGTCCTTGGGACAAGCTTTGTTCAAATCACGGTAATCAACACAGACTCTGATCGTTCCCTGTTTCTTGGCTACAGGGACGATGTTGGATACCCATTATGTCAATGGGACAGGATAGATAAAACCAGCACGCAAAAGTTTTTCAACTTCTGCTTTAATGGCGGCTGCCTTACGAGGATGAACGGGTTGAAGCTTTTGCCGAACAGGTCGGGCACCAGGGAAAGTTGGAATTTCGTGGACCACAATCGACGGGTCGATCCCTGGAATCTCTTCATAACTCCAAGCGAAAACATCGCGGAAAGTTTTAAAGTAGCCATTGTAGAACTCCGTTTCGAGAGGAGTACATGTTTTGCCAATGTGTACATTTTCCACTATACCAGGCTTTACCGAAATATCGATGGGAGTGGTTGCCATAAGGTTGGCCAAGTTTCCTTCTGAAAATACTTCGTCGAGGGAAGTGGGGAACTTGGTTTGCACCATCCCGAGTGAAGCACTGGATTTGACGTCAGGCTCAACTGACTGAATGGTGGGGAATGAAGATTGGTGATGAAAATCTCCCCAAGGTGGCTCATCACCACACATAACCTCTATGATTGATTCGTCAGTGGGAAAAATCAAGTTGAGAGGATCGAAAAATGGTGGGTGAGTTTCAGTCGAGAGTTGTGCCACTGTGTGATCAATAGAACAGTCGACCCAATCTGTGGCTGATTGGATCGCGTCATATGCTGCAAGGTTTCTGTTCAAAGGAATGGAATTACCATAGCCTTGGATCTGAGTAGGACTCGGAATCACCCATGAATCATCGGGAGGGGTGACATGCGATGAAATCATGTTGACTGGTTGAAGATGGGTTCCCAGCTCTGGAAAAACTCCAATGAGGGATGAATCCTTCATGAGACCAACACCTATGTCTTGGAACCGGTACCGAGGTTGATCCAATAACGGGACGGTATTGGTGGAGCTCGGATGGGAGTCTGGGATATAGTAATCCAGTTGATCAATAGTGACAATTTTCCCTTCATGAGGAAATTGTACAATCCCGAAGACTGTAGATGCTATGGCGGTCATGGCATAGAACCAGTTCCGTCCAAGTAGGAGATTATAATCCAAAGGTGCATCTACAACCTCGATGTGTACGGATACTGTTTTGCCCCCCAGTTCAACACCGATTGAGGGGATGAGTCCATATGGTTGAAAACCATGTCCATCAAACGCTCTAAGAGTAGTGGGAGAAGTTGTGACCTCAGGTGAGCCGAGGGCTCTCCAGCAGTTCAAAGACATAATCGACGTGGAAGCACCTTCATCTAACACAGTGCGGTGGATGACATTCCCACGGATTTTCGTATGCACCTGGAAGGCTAACTGGTGAGAAAGCCTAGGTTTAGCGTGCTCCAAGTTAAACATGATGGAGTTTGAAGTATCTGGGTCCAGTGCCCCCAGTGCTGAAAGTAGGGTTCTACGCTGCGTGGGGCAGTGTTGGAGAACCTCGAGAGTTGACATAGCGCAAGGTGCTTGAGCCAAATCTTCAACAATGTTGTAGTTTTGGGCAGCTCGCGCATTCGGGTTGAATGTCGCCTTTCGTATGGTGCCCTTGGGTGGGCGTAGCACTGTATCCATAAGTGGTCTCTTGATATGGAGATGACCGTTAGGGGGGGGAATAGGAATCAGATCTTCAACAGGAGATTTGCCTTTGGCTGTCTCCGATTGTTTGTTTGAACTTGGAGGATTGTCATACGTCTTTGAACGAGTGGTGATATTAATCTCCTCATTACTTGTCATTAGGATTTCGCGGTTTGTGGACGTCTCTCCACGGGAAGGATTGGTCGGGTTGCCCCCTTGTGGGGATTCTTGGGCAACCATTTGCTGTTGCTGTTGGGGGAAAGGGTCAGTTAGCACTGCCGGTCGAGAGGATCCTTTAACGAACTTATGGACCTCGTCCTTGTAGGGACAGTCACGCGTATAATGATCATCTTGACAAATCAAGCAGGGAAACTTAGCTTTCCGACGTGGTTTTTGGTCATTCTGGGTAGGTTGTGGCTTGGGGTTCTCCTGCTGGTTCTTCTTAGGTTTACCACGATTATTTTTCTTCTTTCCTCCGGATGGTTGTGATGTAGATTGGACTGCATTCACTTCGGAGGAGACAGCAGGAGAGGTGGAAGCTTTTGAAGCGGCCTGGGTAAAAGAGGGGGAAGCAGAGGCTTGTTGCCCCGTCGAGTTAGTAGCAGGCTGAGCTTTGACTGAACCAACGATACCATCGATGGGTGGTTCAGTGGTAGGCTTTGTAGGATCAGTGTGAACGTGGGAGGCATGTGGAAGAAGTTCATGTAAAGTACCGGATTGAGTATATACTAAATCCATGTATTGTGCTGCCGAGATGGCTTGTTCTTCCGTGACCGGTCCGCGCATAGCAATATCTCTGGCTATGGGAGGCAAAAAAAATTTTGTAAACCAATCAGCAAGTAGCTGATCCGGAATAGGTGCCTTTATTAGCCTACGGCGTCTTCGCCACTCGTGGATGTGATCCGAAATATGTGTAGAAGTGGTTTGACGTAGTGAAGTTAGCAGTTCTGTTCCAGTCTCATACCGGATGGGAAGTTGGAAATGTGTCAGAAACTGCATAGCCAAAGTGTTGAAATCACGAAAAGAGTGTTGTGGCAGCTCGATATACCATTTTGCTGCCGTTCCGGTGAGCGTGCGTTGGAAGAGCCGAAGTCAGATGGAATCATCCATCAAGGAGTTGGATGAACACCAAAGATGGAAGGTCATCACGTGGTTCTTGGGGTATTCCCCGGGTTTGGCATCGAACTTAGGAATGTCTGATGGTAGTTTGGCTGGGATAGGTGGCCAGTGAGGTTCGTTCCATATAGGATCGTTGATAAGCCTTGACAAATCAGGTAGATCAAGCGTGGCCAAAAGGGGAAGTTGACGGTTGGTTTGCGGGAATGAGTAATAACCATGTGGTGCCGAGAACCCTGGAGGGCCCTGCATAGCATACTGCTGTGTGTTATACCCATATGAGTTTCCCGCGGGATACTGCTGGAAATTCGGTGGATGGTAAGCCATCTGGTTAACCGGTTGATTGTAAGCAACTGGTTGGTGAGTGTTCTGCTGAGTGGGTATAGTACCCTGAGGCTATTGATACCCAGGAATGGTTGCTGTTCCTTGTTGGAGGAAATTTCCTTGGAATTGTTGTGTTCCAGGGATGTTACCACCATACTGTGTAAGTGGAGGATTTCCCATAGCAGGGTTGGAGGGTGGCTGCGATGGTGGTGTCCATGGAAGGCTCGTTCCTGCTTGAGGAGCGAGTGGAAATTGAAGTGATGGGTTCCATGGAGCGGTGGCAGCTGATGGGTAAGGGAAGCCAGAATTCAAGTTGGGGGAAATCTGAGATTGCCCTCCAGCTTGGTTCCAGTTTCCAAAAAGTGAGTACCCCCCACTCTGTGGGATTTGATGATCCCAAGAAGGAAGCATGCCTGACAGGGGTTGTTGAGAGTGAGGCCCGGTTGGAACACCGGAATAAAGTTGCCCACTGCCAGGTGGATTGTACATACCGAACTGAGTAGACACTGCTGGTTGGGAAGCTTGTTGGATCGAGCCAACAGGTTGTCCGCCAGTAGTTAGGTTGGATGGCCCTATGTGAGGAGGTTGTTGACTGGGTAGTGGGTTCCCAGCAAAAGGTTGTCCTCCAACTGGTTGGGTTGGTGGCCCACCAGTTGGAGGTTGTTGACTTGGAACAGGGTTCCCAACAAAAGGTTGTCCACCAATTGGTTGGGTTGATGGCCCACCAGGGGGGATTTGGTAGCTAGGGTTGGGGACCACTGTAGTTGGTTGTCCACCTCCTGAGATAGTGTAAATGGTGGCTGAAGGTGATCCTCCGGTCGAAACGGAAGATCCAGCAGTATGACTAGGTGTTCTTCCGCCGCTAGCCAAATATGATAGCATGGATTGGCCAACGGCGCCAAAAGTACCGATTTGCAGAGGAGGTCGTCCATATTGGACAGGTGAGGACGGAGAAAAAACTGGGTTATCCCTCATAGAATGTGCACCAAACATAGGTGATGACAGCAAATGTGGGGAATTTAGCCCAGGGGTATCGGCGTCGTCCATAACGTGTTCAATGATAGAAGGACCAACGAGAACTGGGTCCGAGTTCATATCCTGAAAAAGATTTTGGGGATCCGGCAGGAACCTAGGTATAGTAAAGTCCGAAGGTCCTGAGCCGTCTGCAAAGGAGTGATGAAATTCTGTGCTAGACGGGACGTTGGGATCCCTATAGTCAGAAGGACGAGAAACAGGGGGGTATCTAGACGCTGTCGAAAGCATTTGCTCTGTGTTGCGTCTAAATTGTGCCGATGCTAACGGAGAGTTCGCTAGGCTAACCATACTAGACTGGATGGAAGCCATGATTTCGTGTCCCGGTGGGAGGTTGGGTAGATGTAAAGTGCGAGGTACGTTGCTAGAAGAACTTATCTCCTGAGGATGAACACTGGGTGACGTAGTAATAACAGGCGGAATTTCTGTCTGGGAAGTGATGAAGCCATAATCAGGTTCAAAAGGTGTGTCAGGTAGACGAGTATCTTCAACGATCTCAACGTATCCACCTGGGACTGAAATTAAGCCAGGTATGTCCTGGTCAGATCCTTCTGTGGTGCCAATAGATCCGTCTATATCATCGTGAAAAGTGTCTGATGGACGGGAAGTGTTGGCATCCGGTAGAAGGATGACCTCTGGTCTAGTACTCTGGGTTGTACTAGGTTCAGTTGCGGTAACTGTGTCTACTGTAACAGATAAATCTGGAATGACAGTAGGTGAGGTGACAGTGGAAGTCTCAGACATGCTAGTGGTTGCAGAAGCTGTAATAGATTCTAAGACTGTGCTGTGTGTGGCAGTTACGGGCGGAACTGAAGATGTTGTACGTATCGGCGGTGGGATGTTGCCTCGACCAGCACCGCGGCCAGGAGGAGCAGGAATGCGTGATGCAGGCGGACCAGTAGTCCGTGGCGGTGGTGGTGGTGGAGGGCTTTGGCCCTGTTGTCTTCGTGATCTTCGTGGTAGATCTGACATGATGACAGGAAAATGAAAATCGGGGGCAGTACCGTAAACAAAGAACTCAAAAACTCTAATGCAGCCGAGTGTGCAAAAGAGGAGCTAGAAAAAGGAAGGCTCACAGGCCAAAAAAAGCAAGCTCTAAAATCTATACTGAGACCGGTGTCTCAATAAGTGAGCTGATCAACAAAAATGGCCAGAATGCCAACAAGCAGTCCCTACAAAGAAAAAATGACCCTCTATGAAGATGAGACGCCAAGCAAACTCCTAACTAAGAGCTGGAGACCTCAACAGGCTGTATCCTTCGCAAGGTGATGAAATCCAAGTCGAACAATACAACATGAGAGACCGATATAAGAAGGATATCCCTCTACTGAAAGGGATCCTGGGTAAAAGAGCCCTAGTAGAATAGATACTAAGCCACCTCGTTCATGACACGTCGGAAAAGGTTTTGGGCACTTCAGCCTTCCAAAGAAGACAGCGATTGATGTTGCCTTAGGGCTAAGTGGAGTGCGGTATTCCACAGAGTCCGTCCGGTTCTCAATCTCGCGGTCGTTTAACCCCTGAAAGTTGGAAACAGTCAGGAGGCCCCTCCACAAACTGGCTGTGACCGTGCCAATAAGTACTAGAGGATTTTAGTTCCCTAAAGACAACGACTATGTTTCAGATGAAAATGACAAGGGGGAATTATTTTGATACCTATCCCCGGTGTCCTACCTAACTACCAAATTCTTTTGATTTCCTCAAGTGAGGTTAAAGTTGGTTTAATTAGGGTGATTAATTTTAGTGGCTGTCTTTACTCAATCGGGTAGTGGACGTGAAACTTGATGGTGTTATGACGACTCAAACCATGCAAATGAGAATGAATCACAAACAAGCCTTTGTCTTCGATGAAATCTAGCTAAGGTAAAGATAGAGGTTCTTCGATCAAATATGCATAACAATTTTCACAAGCAATCAAAGTAAAAGATTTTTCTTTTCTTTTCGATTTGTAAACAAAGCCAAACTGAAGTAAACACTCTTTTCAATGCACTGATTTTACAATCTACAATGCTTCTATAATGAGAATTTCTATGGCAAAATTAATGGTTCGTTTCCCTATGCAAAATACCACTAGACTTTTTCAATTTAAACAACAAAATTTGCTCTCAACCAATGATCTTTTTAATTTACTGAAAATGATAATGACAATATGACTGTAAAAACTACAGTATTCAGTAATAGAAGACAGTGGTGTTGAGTTGGTTGTGGGGAAAAAATCAATTCAATGCAATCAGATTGAAAAATGACCAATATGTCAAAAGTGCCACTTAATTCAATCAATCAATCAAGCTCACAAACTAGGTAATAAGCACACCATACAGACTGGAAATTAACCAGGATGCTAACAGGCAACAGTTTAGACTATCTGAGGCAGAGAGAAACTCAGGAAACCAAGCAAAAATAAAAAAATTTAAACACTTGCAGACACTACCGCGGGTGATAGTCTGGCTGAAGCGCGGCACTGTAACAGTACCGCTCTGGTACTAAGGCAGAGGGCGCGGTACTACCGCGCTGGAAGCAGATATAAGGGCGCGGTACTGTGGCAAGGGAAAGAAAAAGCGCAACTTGAGAAGAAAAAGTAAGATTTTCAGGGTTGTTGCTAACCCAGGGGACTCAGTAATTAAACAGGGAGATAAATAATTCGAGGAGGGGTGAATAAGGGTCAAAAAAGGACCAAGATTCAAGCTGGTTTGAAGTGGAACAAAAAACTCACAATTCAAAGAGAAATGACTGTGAATTGAATCAATCAAGCATTAATCAAACCCAGCGGAGTCGCCATTCTTGTTATGTAGAATTTTGTCCTACGGATAAGCCAAAACTCTCTTAACTTTAAAGTAGACTTTAAACTAACTCTAAAGCAAGAAACAAGTCAAAACAAATGCTACCTTGAATCCCTAGATCTAACAAACATCTCAGGATTAAAATGCTGAAGAGAATATGAGGAGTTTAACTGACCTTCTATCCAAACGCTTTTTTTTGGTATTTGCTCCAAGTTCCAAGCCCTCACAAGTGAACTTGTTAAAATGGAACCAAAACACAAGAATGCACTATTCTCTAGCAACCTGAAACATGAGTTAGGATCTAAATCTATGAAAGATACAAATCATATCATTAAAACAATATTAACACAAATGATTTGGGAAAACAAGACAAGTTATTCCATTACAACTTGAAGAGTACTTACAAAAGGTGCTTGATGTCCAAGCCAATCTTCCAACTCCAAGTGTCTTCTCCTCTAGCTATCTCCACAATGCTGTAAGACCATAAGTTTGGTGCTCTCAAGAGTCCTCCCTTTTCCAATGGTATGCCTCTCTTTTATAGTGAATGGTGAGGTTAACCAACAAGAGAGATGGGTGGATATATGGAGAGATAAGTGGATCAGGGTTTCTAATCGAAGGAGATGAGTTGAGATCGAATCAAGAACCCCAATCTTCTATTATCTTCGAAAATCCAAAATCCCACGAGCCAAGGGAAAAAAGCTATTAAAAGAGTACCGCGTTTTGCAAAGACTGCAGAACGGGGCACTGCCGCGCTTTGGGAAAATAGCAGAACGCGGTAGTGTCTAGTACCGCGTTTTGTCAAGCTGGCAATGCGCGGTAGTGTATGTGAGTAAAGCCTAAGGTGGGTCAAAACTTGCCAGGGTGGATTCACCTTCAAGGTTGACTCATCATCTGTCTCTTCTGGATGGTTTAAAACAGTAGGGGAAGTGTCGTCAACTTGTTTTGTGATGGGGATGCGACACTGTGAAATATAGAGGTATAACATGCGGCAGTTTTATTTGAGTGTTAAGAGAATGAGTTAACTCTCACACACCTTCACGAAGTTGAATCAATATCGATCGTCGATTTGCACCACTACTCAACACTCATATCTTCTCCACCTTCACACTCCACTTATGGTTTCCTATGCATTTAGATCTGATGTGGCCGGTCCACATCACACCTTGTTCCCACCTGGGTCCTCCACATCATACCTATTTCCCACGTGAATCCTCCATGTCACGCTGCTACCTAACACTGGTGGGGCCCAACTAAAAATTTCCAAATTTTTCAAAATTTCAAAATTGCACAGAATTTTAATTTGGCAATAATGAGGATTAATTAGAAATTATTTTTGTCCACTTATCTTCCAATTAATAGAAACTTATTTCTACAACACCATTTCTTATTATTTTTCCTGTAAATCTATATTTCTGGCCCATATAGCTCTGGTATTACAACCAGAAGCTATGATACCACTTTGTAACATCGCCCTCACTCATTTTGACCATCATGAGGGGACATTAACCAAATTTAGGCACTCAATTTTTGCCCCAAATCCATAATACGAATTTCAACATATACAATGTGTGAAAAACATAAATAAACATACACAACGGAATTAAAATCTATCCACACACATCTAGAATGCAAATACAAGCATAAAAATTAAAGGCATCAAATAAAAACATTTCAGATTTGAATACATGAGAATACTTATCTTTATCCAATGCAGATCCAAGCAACTAGATGTGTAAGAGCGATTTTACACCCAACCATAGGAACTCATTCCAACATATACTCTTCTGCTGAGAGGCCACCCCCAAGCTGGGATATGAGGCCACCAGGGTGAAGCAAACACCTACAAGCTTCTTTCTCTCATCCCACAACCCATTCTTCTCTCTATGCGTATCCAAATGCTGATACATAGCTCTACAAGGGCCTCACTCAGCCCTCATAGGCTTGGCTTCCACAATACCTACCCCACACAACACCCTTCTTGGATCAGGTATCCCCTTCAACAATTCACGGTTCTCTTGGGTGATCCATATTTCCTAGTGCTTCAAGTGTGTGCATAGAAGAAGTCCAATCTAATATGTGGTAATATGGAACTACATGTAGCCTCAATTCGTGGCTTCTCTAGCACCTAAGAGCTGCAAAATTTGATGGGTAAGGGTTCCTAGCTTTCCCAACCTCTATGCTCACCTACAACCATCAATTTTACCTTCCAAATATGTGGAACTCTCTCCAAATTCGAATTTATGGGTTAGAAACAGTCTAGTATGTTCATGGACAACAATGGAGTGCTCTTCCTAGTGTAGATCAACATAAAATAATGAATGAGAGAATGAGGGTTGACTCCAAGTCATATGAGAAAATCGTGAAAATACAATTGACATAACTTCTGACAGTAGAAGAAAGGACTCCTAGCAGCTGCAAACTAAATTCTGTCATGACAGAACTGTCACAAAAGTGCAGTTAGCCCCATGTTTCAATAACTGCATGAGGTGACTTTTCCCACCAACCTAACACATGCACTCAATGATTGGAGAATAGTAAAAAATGAGATAATTGGCTTATTCACATCACATGACATAATTTGGGTGAGTTCTAGGATTGACACTTGGCAGCAAGGTTTTAGTCTCCCATAGACCCCCTTTCCTCTTCGCCTCTGCTGGTAGGATAGCCCCTTTGGTGCACTTTACAAAACCATTCTTGGATCATTTTATTCTTTATGCACATAATATTTACATATATTCTAAATTATCATAACAAGTCAACAACACAGTCCAAATAAAATATATACATCATACATTCCTACCCATTCACTAGTTGGGCCTTGGCCTTGAGCTCCACACTAGGAGTTCGCACTAGCATATTTACATCGTTTACATAATTTTGGTTAAATACATTCCAAGTCAAAATTGGGGGTATTACACAACAACAATCTTTCTTTTTCTCTAGTGGAAACTTACTTTTTTGGATATAAGTCTTTCTCTGAATCAACATTGTCTGCTTTTATATGATCATAGACACCAAATAGTCCAGCCTTGACAGGAGAATTCTAGGTTTTTTCCAATGCATCATGTTGAGAGGATGAACCATGCTCTTGTGGTCATATGGATAATGGAAAGTCATCGAGTATGGCTGGAGCTAGTGAAGTTGGAGTAGACATATAATGGATTACAAGATCTGACTGCATCCCAGTCTTAGCCTTTTTAGATTTAAGATCGAGGCTTCCTAACTCTTCCATTTATGAATTAGAATTTAACTCTGTTATAGATATCTTCCCCCCTGCATTAGTCTTGTGTGGGGTCAGAATAACTCGTGACACTATTTGATAATATGGATATAATACTTTTCTTACTTCCTCCCAAATTTCAAGGTTAGCCATATTTTCTAGCTCTTTATGTGGCAGGTGCTTATACTCTTAGAGTTTGACCAACTTCCTTTTTGTTGATAGGATGACTTGTGGATCATATTTCCAACTGAACCCTACAACAAGATTTAGATTAGCCAACATTTCTTCTACCATGGACTATGAATTCTTGGTTTTAAATATAAACATAGCGACTTCCTTTGGCAATTTGAAAGTTATAGTACTATTATGCTTTACAAAGTGCAAAGCATCAAAATCAAACCTTTTCTGGATCTATTCTAGGGAAAAAAGTTTAGGGGCTGGGAAGACATGGAAATGGTATGGAGGCAAATTTGACCCATAAATCCTAATCTCAGGGAGATCTTCATAACAAAACCAATCCACTATAGTAGCTTCTAGAATTAATTGCAATAGAATTTTACATTCTAGAAAAATTCTAGGAGGAGGAGCATCAAACAATAAAGTATATATTTTGGACATGACAATATTAGAGAATTCAAGGAATCCTTCATTTTTGGGACAAGTTATGGACTTTTTCAAGTTAGTTTGGTCAAAAACATCCTTGTTATGATAGAGAATCATGTACAAAAGATAGGATTGATACCTAAAAAACTTCATAGAGGAATTGTTTTTTAATTGATCATGCATCATTTCCACAAGAAAGGAAACGAAGTCTAGCTTAACGGAGGACTCTTGACAATAAATTTTAATAATCAATAACATACCCAAAAATGTTTCATCTACTATCAGCTCACAATTGTAACCCAACACTTGGCATGCCATGGAGACTGTAATTTGAGCTTGTTCTGAGAAAATATCCCACCTATAAGGAAATGGTCCTGGCGATAGCTCAACATTTGGAGTTAGCAACGATATGAAGAAGAGTTATCTACTTTATGTGGAAAATTGTATGAATTTTTGCATTCAAGGCCTCTTCATCGAAGTTGAGCTGAGTTAGGTCTTCCTCAATTTCTAGCATATATTGTAGGAATTATTTGGTCATTAGGAAAATTATAAATCCAATTTTGGAAACGACGAATCTTTTCTCTAGAGCATACATATCCACACACCATTTGACAAGTTTTGGGAAAGGTCAAGATCTGGGCAGGATCACCTTGGCCAACCCGAAACTCTAGAGGCTCAATAAATCATCTCCTCCACTGGCATGTGTTTTCACCTCTCTTGACGCCTGGTGGAGATCTACAACTAATAACATTGGGTTATAAATATCAAAATGATTGTTATCCAAGTGCTCCTCTTTGGATGGATGTGTTACCAGACAATGGAGAAGGTGCAATTAGAGAATCAAAATCGATGGAGGTGATGTGAAGTCCTTTGGATCCTAAGAAAGCACAGGAGAATGGGGGAATTGTGCAGGTAGAAGGCTGAGACTGAAGAGGTTCAATATAGATTGCAAAACAATACTTGAAAGTTTGAATATTGGACTTTTTATAGTGGAGGATTTGAATTTGGGTGCATTCAATAGGAGGGACACATGGTAGGATGTTATTTGTCAATAAAACAAGTCACATAGGAAATTTATTAAACAAATACGTTGCAGGTATAATGATGATGATCAAATACATTGGGACCATGTGGGGTGGATCCCATTTATTCCCGACAGGATGTAGTATGGTGGTTTTAGGCTCTAGGAGGAAGGGTTTATGAATACCTCTTTTGTGATCTTGATGGGATTTCATACTGGTACGTGGCATGACAATTTTAGGTTTAGGATCATGGGGTGAGTTAAACTTTGAGCACCTTGAGAGACCTAAAGTGATCTCAACTATCGATTGTCTAACCAAAACTTATCATATCTCTACTTACTGTGTAACTATGTATTAGTGGGACCTAATATCCTGCCCCATCACTTTGACATGTGTTAAAGTATGTAGGCTGGTACAAGATAAAAAATGAGGCTTCAAGCTTGAGGAAAGGTTCACTACTACATTTTTGTCCTTTAGGGGGGGTTGTCTTCCACCCCCAAAAGTGACCTACAGGGGGGGTTTTGGCTTTGGGGGCGGTTTTGGAAAAACTGCCCCTAAAGGCACCGATGTTAAAAGTTTTTCCCTTTAAGGGAGGTTTTTGATGAGATTGGAACCGCCCCCAAAAGTGACTTTTGGGGGCAGTTTGTGACCCCCCTCGTAGAGGTCTACGGAGGCAGTTTTAAACCCCCCTCGCAGACCCCTTCATAGAGACCTACGGGGGCGGTTTTGAACCCCCTTCATAGAGACCTACGAGGGCTATTGTGAACCCCCCTCATACAAACCTACAGGGGTAGTTTGGAACCCCCCTCGTAGATGACTATAGGGGTGGTTTCAAACCCCCCTCGTAGAGGCCTATAGGGGTGGTTGTGAACCCCCCTCATATAGTGCTATAGGGGCGGTTTGAAACCCCCCTTGTAGAGGCCTATAGGTGCAGTTTAGAACCCCCATCGTAGAGGCTTATAGGGGTAGTTTTGAACCCCCCTTGTAGAGGCCTATAGAGACAGTTTGAAACCCCCCTCATAGAGCCTTATAGGGGTAGTTTGGAACCCCCCTCATAGATGCCTATAGGGGTGGTTGTAACCCCCCTCATAGATTCCTATAGGGGCGGTTTGGAACCCCGTTGTACCTACAAGGGTGGTTCTAAACCCCCCTCATAGTGACATATGAACATATGAAGGCGGTTTAGAACCTCCCTCATAGCAACATACAAAAATGGTTTGAAACCCCCTCTATAGCCATAATAGATCATAATAAAATATATTTTATTAAAAATACCAATATTGCAATATCAATAGGGCATGGAGGAATCGAACCACCAACCTCCTGCTTGTAAGGCAGGCGCTCTTCCATTGAGCTAGAACCCTTTCAGAATTGTGGAGAGGAGAATATGAACACCCAGATTGTATCATTTGTAATTCTAAGAAAAGATAATAATATCCAAGGACAACCATGCTTAAAATCGAATTTAGTTTTCAAAACACATTGATAAGCACAAAAATCTACCATAATAAGCCTAGAGCTCCTTCTAACTTTTGGAATTGTTTGAAGAGACCCCAAAGATGTCTATCCATAAAAATCTACATAAGTAATTTCACATAGGATTTATGTTGGTAAAGAAACTGGGATTTAAGTCCCTCGTTTACAGATAATTAACATTTATCATATACTAGATCCACACGGTATACTTCAAAATTGCTAAACACCATAACCATAAAAGCATTACAAGATTATACTAATCTAATGAAAATGAAACGAAATGCAAGAAATCATAAAATTGTTAAGAGATATGGGTCTATTCTATAATAGACCTAATTCATTACTACTACATCTTCCTGCTCCTGGATCCTTTACTCTTGTACATCTCCACCCTATGCGGTCTCCCATTCCCGATATTGAGGGTTCCTCATGTTTTCCATGACCTAGCATAGATTTCATGCTCTGGTCTACTTTACTTTCTTTTCTTGTCTTTTTGCTTTTTATAGGAGGTCGTTTGGTACTCCCGCTTTGTAATAACATCTTTTGTACTCGGCAGTCCCATTGACCTATTTGTGGTCATTAGTTGGACATTAATAAAATTATCTTATCTTATCTTATTTATCTATCATCCTCAAGCAATGATAGTATCTTGCTTACATGGAGACATCACCACAAGTATTGCTCCCTTGATTATTAATGCTAGAATTGCTCACAGTAAAATTGACTTAAAATGGTTCTAGCAGGCAATTACAATATTAAGTCCCAGTACAGAAGCTCAAAAGATAGATATTTTTCAAGTTTCAACATGGCCATTTACCATTGTACTCAATGATCCCTTATATGTCTACAACTAACTAGATTCAGAAGCTTTTTTTAAGGAAATGTTTGAATCTATTGTTCATGCCTTCATGCAGCAGGCCATGTATCCTAAGTGGCCACCCACTAATTTTTTTTTTGTAGGAAATGATATTATATCGTCAGCCTAGCTGGAATTAAGAGTGCAATTATAGCACTGAATTGTTCAAGAATCAAGACTAAGCATGTTTACACTAAAAACTAGATTCATCTTGACTACTTGTACTTGCTAACCTTACTACCTGATATGTTCCGAGATGAAGAAAGAAGAAGACTGAACAGACTTCTAAGTGATTACAAGGTACCTACCTGCTAGGAAGGAAAAAAAATTATATTCTCCAAAATTCTGAATGTGGACTTCTAAATTTGGGATGTTTTGAATTCTATTCATTTTCGGGCTCTTGATGACCTTAGCCTGTAGGGATTCTTGCTAGCACTTTTGATTTAAGTGTTTTTGAGGATTAATCCCCCCAAAAGGGCATATTTAATTAGCCCTTATGTAGCCTTCAAACCTCTGAATTGTTATTGCAGTAGTGAAGAAGTAGATGGCACCCAAAAAAGACAAGGTTTGCTATGAAGGCCTACTAGAACATGATGCCTCTTTATTTGATGTATTTCCTTTATTTGAAACTAGTCTTGATATGTTTAATACATAAAATTATTATACTTACAAAAATTAAATGTTAGTAGGATCTATAAGCAAGCCCTAGTAGGTTATTTCTTAGGCAGACTCCCTCTCAAGATCATAATCATATAGTGGATTAAAAAAAACTGGGAGTTTCATGGCTGGGAAGTTGTAGGTATTAAGAACCTTACTAAAGACTTTTCTTATTTCAACTTGTGGAGGGAGCACACTGAGCTAGATTTTTTTTAACTGGACCAAAACTGGAAAAAACCTAGACCAAATTCTTACCTTTTCTAGTCTGAAACGCCAAAGTAGACTGATATGGCCCTAAAATTGGTTAGACCGGCCAGTTTTGCTGGATCCGGTGCAGTTCTGATAACACTGCTCATATGCAGCCACTTGTTATGACACAGAACCTTTGCTTTCCCACAATGGGATGAGCCAATCTTAGCTAATGAATAGGCTTAAATCTGTTGCCCTGAAACGGTTGAATTTCCAGGTCTCCCTCTAGCATCATGGCAATTCATAGACAATTAGCATCCCTGCTAAGGAATTGATCAACTATGTGCAAAGACTCTTTAAACGTTTAAAGTTTAAACCTCAACCCACCAAGCATGTTGGCATTGAGAAGGATCATTCTTCTAACTTAAAAGAAACTATTGACATATTAGTTGGTCAGAGTAAGTTCACCCAAATGGTGATCTATATAAATCTGGCCTAGTTGTTGTTTCCAATGTCAAAGCATAGACCATAAAACTAAAAATCTCTTATGGCTCCAAAAGCATAAGAGGCTGTAAAACTACAGTCCTCAATGAAGGAATATACAAAATAAAAATTTGGACCAAAGTGGTCCATAGAAAATATATTGGCTCCTCCACTTATCTGATTGTAAAGTGATTAAGATCTTATTCTCTTGCTTTAACTTTTGATAAATTAGAATTTGTAAAAATAAAAATAGTACCATTTATGCTTATGATGGTACAAGGTAAATTACAAAGGTACCAATTCACAACTTGTCTAACTAGTTAAAGCTTTGGAACTAAGTTGCATGAAGCTTGGAAAGAGGTATGGGTTTTGGAAATGGGAACACCTGGAAATGTGACCCCCCTGAAAATGGATACATCTAGGAAACACGGTATATATATATATTCTTGCAAGATAACATGATGCATTTCTAGAAATCGAAACTTTCTAGTCTTTCATGATAGAGTTTTGTAAGCAACTCGTGTAGACCTCCTAATGCACAGTGGACTTTTGTTTGAGCCCCAAGCTTTTCCAGATCAAAAAATCATATAATCTTCTAATATAACTCTCAAATACTTGAGAGAGGAAATTAAATCAACTGGTTCTTGATTAGAAATTACCAAATGACTCATAACTTTCAAATGGAACAATACATATACTCCAAATACATAGGAAAACATACCCACTCTACCAAATCTTTGTTGACTAAAAAAGATGGTTTACCATGGCTGCTAACTATTTTTGTGAACAGAATCCAACCAAACTGAATACTTGCAAAGAAGGAGAGTACAAAGCAAAAGGTGCATACCATTCTAGGACCAGAGTAATGAGTGGAAATGTACTGGTGCAGGTCATTCCTAGATATAGTCCTTATATTTTCTGTTGGCCCCAAAATAGTTCTCCCAAGTGAGCAATGTTGGAATGTTGTTGAGTGCACATGATAAAAAATCACCTCTTCTGTCTGACTCTCCACCTGTCACATTCACCACAAAAAAATCCCACTCACCTAGCTATTCATGCAACACTAAGCTAACATATTTCCTGGTATTATACACCATTTTTGTTTCAAAGGACAATAATAAATATCAAATGAATGACACATAAAGGTTTGCATTACTTATTAAAAAAAAATCACCCATTGCATTCCAGCCAACAAGGCTTTGAAAGGTCCCATTCTAATTCAACTCTTCATCTAATTAGAAACCCTTATAGTTAACAAAGCTAAACGATAAATCAAGTTCAGAAAGTCCTTACAATGCCTTACTGTAACAAAGTATTTCCTCAACATCTAATTACCTTTCAGTAGCAAAGCATTTCCTCAACATCTAATTGCCTTTCAGCAGCAAAGCATTTCCTCAACATCCAATTACCTTTGATCAGCTAAGGAGATAATAAGGAGAGATGGTTTACTAATTAGATCAACAGTGCATTAAATCTATTACCGGAGTTTAATTCTTATTTTTCTCTACCCCATCCGAATTCCATGAGTATAAATACTTTATCTAATAAATAAATAATTACCAAATACCCACCAAAAATCAGGAACACACATTCAAGGTGGAAGGGCTGCAATTCTACACTTGAATTAATCATTTCTTAAATAAAATGTCTGGAAATCAAAAGAAAAAATTATTTTAGTTTATGATTGCTCTGTTATTATGCCTTCAACAAAGGAGTTTACTTCATTACTACATGTCCTCCAACCAGAGAGGTCCAACTCTAACCTGAGGTGTTGAACTAGGTAACTCTATTCCAGTTTACAATGACAAAGTAAAAGAATAAGTCTAGACTCTAGTTATACTTTATATTGTAAAGAAATAATTCCAGAATGATGGTAAAGTCTCGAGAATGCTGCAAATGCAATCTGATCAGCCTAAAATGCAATTCAAATTTGGTTGGAATTTCCAGCCAAAAGAAAACAGAACTTGGGTTTGCCCAAGCCTTCAATCAGCCAATGATTACAAGTAAATGTTAAATGTTCTGAGTAAGCAAACTCCATAAGAGACATCATAAACATTGATAGTTGTAAAAGACATCACAAGGCAATCATTGAAAAAAATAGTGTATAAAAAATATCTAACAAGTATAAAACAATTTCCAAGACAAGTAGAGTGCCATAGTGCAACACACCATGGCAAAGAGAACTTTAACATCTAACAAATGTAAAACCAGTTCTAAGACCAAAACCTTAACCAAGTAGAGCACCATTAAGCTACATAAAAAGTTGAAAAGCTCTAAAGGTGGTAAAGCTTGACATACAGAATGAACATTATTTTTGACTAACCACCTTCTATAAAGATAATCGCCTATTTAACTAGTCAAAATAAAATTCACTGATTATCGCCTATTCGTTGATATGTGCACTTAACTTTAGACGTAATCTATTTCTATGCAGTAAGGCAATATACAATACTTTTACAATAAAAATCTAAATCTAATGTACAACTCTATTTGCATCAGAAACGCAGTTATCAATATTTTATAGCCATCAAGTAATTCTATAGCCTAATAAGTAATTTTGCTTGAGTAAAGGGTACACTTTTACTATTGTCATGACAAAGGAGTTAAACAATCATCACCACCAACATTGAGGTACATAGAGGGGCTGATGCACTTTAATAAATGCCAATCCCCTTCCACCATGCATCATAGAATCCCGTGGAAACATTGCAATCCTAAAACCATGAACACTGCTAAGTCTCTTGAATTCCGAATGCAATCTAAAATTATACTTTTTGCATATGAAGTCTGATGGGGTCGAAACCATTCTCAAACATCCTAAAAAAATTAATGGTATTGTTAAAAATTTAAGTAACCTGGTTTTGGATACCATTAAGTTTCAACATGTGATTTTGGTGAGACATTTCAAAGAGCAATAAACTATTACTAAAAATAAAATAAAAAAGATATATATTTTATGGCTATTGGGAAAATAAGATCAAGAGCAGAGAAAAGGAAATCTACTCTTCATAGGAAAATGAAACTGAACCACAAGGACTGAAAGTTACAATTCCACAAAGGGTTAGGGATATCTAAGACAATATGCCCATCAACAGTTAAGATCATGGTAATTTTGAAGGAATATACCTATTGTACGATCTGAAACTAAATCTGGTAAACTGAAGTTGTTAGCACCAAAATTCACATATCATGTTTATTGTTTACCTTTCTCCAAGATTGCACCAACTTTTCTAGCTTGTCCTCACCTTAAATCTTTTTACGTTAAATATCGTCATTTTTCCATAATACCAATTTTCCAATCCGATGAGATTCACAACATATGTTTATTCTTAATTGAGTCATTGTACATCTCACTGATTTCTTAGCTTTTCTTTTGGTTTTTCCATAAATAATAATTTGAAATCATTGTATTAAAAAGTGATTTTATTTTAATATTTTTACTAAAAAGAGGATAAGACTTTGACAAAGCCCTTACCCCATGGTTTTATATCCAAGTCTCATTTTTTAAGCCTAAGTACTCAATGTTTTTTATGAGCCAAATTAATAGTTTAAAAAGTTTTGCAAAATAGGGCTTTGCATCCAAGCCTGTGTTCTAACTCAAGTGCTTCACTTAGCATCAATGCAAGTATCCAAGCACAATGCAAGATCAGACAACTCTTGGAAGAATATTTTAAATTACTTTCATACAGGGAAAAAGGAAGTGCAGAACTAATTAAGGAAATAGATAGTTTGAGAGATATGGAAGGTAACACTTCTACTTCTTAGAGTTTTGCTGACACAGTCAAAAGCTATAATGAACCAAGGAAACATTAGTTTGATATGAATAGAGTGTCAAGACCAGCTACTATGCCCATCTTAAACAATCAGAATTCTGGTAGGAGACAGAGGTATCCAAAATTATTTTATGGCAATTGTTATTCATGTCATAACTTCGGTCACAAAGCAGCAGACTGCAAGGCACTGTTGGGAAGGACTTTTGCAAGATCAGCCAATGCAAATCCGAATTTGCGAAGGAGCCACAATAGATATGACTATTCAAACAAGAATCCATTTTTAGTTCTTAATGAATACGATGTTGAATGCACAAAATGCAATAACTATGGACATCTAGCCCAAGATTGTCGATTGAAGGAAACAACTCATGAAGAAGTAAAAAGAACTCATGACAATTGTGGCATAGCCTTGTATGCTCAAAAGGAGGATGATCAATGGTATATCGATAGTGGATGTACCAGGCATATGACCAGTGACAAAAGGAAGTTCATCTTCTTAACCAAAGAAAAAGGTGGAGAGGTGTCCTTTGGTGAAGATGGAACATCAAGAATTGTAGGCAAGGGATAGTTGCTCTAAAAGGAAATGCTAAAGCTAAAAATGTCTTATATGTTGAAGGATTGAAGCATGATCTGCTAAGTGTTGGAAGATATGTGATACTGATTACAATGTTCTATTCTATGCTCATGGATGTGAGATTCAATGAATGGATATGGTAAGGTTGTTGGTAGAGGAGTCAGGACTCTGAAATCGTGGGAATGTGTACATTCTAAGGGAAATCCAAGGAGAAAAGAATTACATTGGCTGTGTTGATGAGAATTGGTTACGGCACAATAGGCTACGTCATCTAAACTTTGATAACCTTTTTAAAATTAGCAGAACTGAAGCAGTTAAAAGATTACCTAAGTTATCCAAACCAACACAAAATATTTGTTACTCCTGTCAACATGGAAAACAAACAAGGGCAAACTTCAAAAGAAAATAACATCTCTCTACCTCAAAACCTTTGGAGCTTGTCCATACAGACCTATGTGGACCAGCCCAAGTTCAATCTTTGCAAGGGGAAAGATACTTCATGTTGTTCATAGATGACTTCCCAAGGATGGTGTGGGTAACCTTTCACAAGGAAAAATAAGAAGCTTTCAAAGCTTTGGTTGAAAATGAAAGTGGTTGCAAAATCTGGTGTTTAAGGTCTGATAATGGGGGAGAGTTCACATCTAAAGAATTCAATCAATTCTGGGAAAACCATGGCATTAAAAGGCAGTTCTATGTAGCAAGGACATCTCAGCAAAATGGGGTATCAAAAGGAAGAATAGGACTGTGCAGGAAGCGGGCAGAAGTTAGAACTATGCTTCTTAAGGCTGATATTGCTGAGACCTTCTGGAAAGAAGCAGTAGCCACATCAGGGTACATTATAAACCGTGCGCAACTGAAGGTGAATAGTGATAAAACACCTTATGAATTATGGAAAGGCAAGGTAAGGCTACTTCAAGGTTTTTGGAAGTAAGTGTTACATTAAAATCAACGATGATAGTCTAGGAAAATTCAACTCTAGATCTGATGAAGGAATATTCCTTGGGTACTCTACTAGCAAGAAGGCATACAAGTGCTACAACAAAAGTTTAAGAAAAAATGTTGAAAGCATTGATGTAAAGGTAGATGAGGTTCTACCAAAACACTCTGAGGATCAAAGTAAAACAGAAGCAGATGTCATTACCTGTCAAGAGGAAGAATTTGGAACAAATGAAGAAACAGAGCAAGAAGAAGACCAAGAAACAGAAGTGGCAGAATCTGTACCCATAACAACAGACACAAGGCAAGGATCTAAGAAACTCTCAGTCAAATCTATAAAGCGAGATCATCCAAAAGACTTCATCATTGATGATATTGAAGATTGAATCCAACTCCGGAAAGCACCAAAAAGAAGAGATATAGCTTTACTTTCAACCATAGATCCCAAGAACTTCACCGAAGCACATGAAGATGAATTTTGGGTCAAGGCAATGAGTGATGAACTCAATCAAATTGAGAAAAGTGGAACCTGAGAGTTGGTTCCGAGACCAAGGGACAAGAACATGGTTGGTACCAAGTGGGTTTCCAAAAATAAATTGAATGAAGAAGGAAAGATAGTCAGAAACAAAGCCATGTTAGTATGTAAGGGTTATGCTCAGGTTGAAGGAGTAGATTTTGATAAAACCTTTACACCAATTGCACATATGGAAGCTATAAGAATTTTCCTGCCTTACTCTTGCTTCAAAAAATTTAAAGTCTATCAAATGGATGCCAAATCTACATTCCTTAATGGATCCCTAAATGAAGAATTTTACACTGAGCAACCAGAAGGATTCAAGACACCTGGTAACGAAGATTTTGTTTGGAAATTGAAGAAAGCATTGTATGGACTAAAACAAGCACCTTGTGCTTGGTATGCAAAACTTGACAGGTACCTAACAGAGCAAGGGTTTAAAAGAGGGAGTGAAAATAGTAATATCTATTCTAAGATTGAAAAGGATGGGTTATTGATCACAGTGGTTTATGTTGATGACATTATCTTTGGATGAAAAATGATGATTTCAGTCACAAATTTGTAGAATGTATGGCTAAAGAATTTGAAATGTCTATGATTGGAGAGTTATCCCTTTTCCTTGGTCTTCAGATAACTCAGTCACAATGAGGAACATTTATCACTCAGTCCAAATATTTGAAGGAAATATTAAAGAAGTTCGGCATGACTGATAGTGCCCTGGTCAGTACTCAAATGGAAACCTCTTGCAAACTTAGCAAGGATGATGAATCTCCTCCCGTGGATCCAACCTTATATAGATCCATGATAGGAAGTCTGCTATACTTGGCAGCCACCAGACCGGATATTATGCATGCAGTAGGAAAGGTAGGAAGATTCTAATCACTTCCAAAAGAATCACATGTAATGGTTGTTAAAAGGATTTTTAGATATCTCAAAGGGACACTAGATTTTGGATTATGGTATCCAAAAACTAATTTTTTTTATCTTACTGCTTACACTGATGCTGATTGGGTTGGAAGTGTGGATGACAGAAAGAGTACTAGTGGAAATGCATTCTTCTTGGGTGAAAGTTTAGTGGACAAGTTGGAAACAATCAACCATATCTCTATCTACAGCAGAGGAAAAGTACATAGTAGCAGCAGACTATTTCACTCAGGTCTTGTGGATGAAGTAGCTGTTGGAAGAAATGGAAGTGAGGTATGATCATCCAATTCCAATTTATTGTGGCAATACAAGTGCTATAAGCATAGCAAAAATTAAAGTCTAGTATCATTTTTTGAGAGAGCAAGTGAATGATCAACAAGTTAAGCTGGAATATGTGAACACCAAAGAACAGATCGCTGATATCTTCACCAAACCTTTGCCCAAAGATTCCTTTGAATACCTTCGACAAAGGTTGGGAGTTATCTCCCTACCCTCCTAAATATCACACTCTCATTTGTTGAAGGTGGGTGATGAGAGCCTTAGACACCCAAAGCAGCTACAGAGGGAAGCTACAGGTTTGGTTGCAAAAGAAGGAAGACCCACATGGGGAGAAGAAACAAGTCTAAAGTCAGTCAGCAATAAATGAGTACATGAGCAGCTACAAGAACAGGAAGACACACCCATAGGACCAGATCAACAGATAGTCATGCAATCAATGATTGTATGCTTCACTTGTCAATCAGTTTATGATCCACAAGGGGAGTAGCAGCATGCCATGACAGAGGAAGCATTGGCTTCATCTTTGCTTCATCAATCAGCAGCATATTTGTCATTGATGTCATAGAATGGATATCATATTGTTAGAGTTGAAATGAGGATAAGACTTTGACAAAGCCCTTACCCCATGGTTTTATATCCAAGTCTCATTTTTTAAGCCTAAGTACTCGATTGTTTTTATGAGCCAAATTAATAGTTTAAAAAATTTGGCAAAATAGGGATTTGCATCCAAGTCCATGTTCTAACTCAAGTGCTTCACTTAGCATCAATGCAAGTAGCCAAGCACAATGCAAGCATCCAAGCACAAGTGTTGAGGAGAGAGCACACGGAGGCACATGGTATATGCACTATGGGTCAATCACAAGTCAAACTAATAATGTATATTAAAACGTTGTATGCGTTAGTGTTTATACATCTGGGATATCACTCACTGTGCAACAAGAGCATTCGTCCAAATACTCGAACATGGACAACGCACACAAACTACGCTCAAAGACCATCCAAATGTCGACACCAAGCAAGCACTTGAACCATGTGTTGATAAAACAAGTGAGCACATTCAATTTTGATCTTATTCAGGGGTGATGGATGTGTGGTTTCAGTGATCAATGTTGAGATATATATACGTGTTGAAATATTATATTTATTTCTCCTTGTTCGGTGAAAATGCCAACAAACAAGCCTAAGTGTTATATGTCCATGTTTAAAGTGCAACTGAAAGTACCAAATACTATAGTTAGCATATGAATTCCCAAGCTGGATTTTAGAGTCAAGAAGAACATCTTCTGAGAGTGTCGGGATTTAAGCCTGAGTACTAAATGGAAAAGAGCGCCAAAGGGAAAGCTCAAGAGAAACATTACGAACCCAGTCTCCAAAATAATCATCTAGTAAGAATACCATCACTGCTGCATGAAGGCTACATATATGAATGCACAGTGTTACCCCCACATCTGGATGGGTATACACTAATGCAAAGATGGGCAAATTCTGGGAGTTGTTCTAGCCATGAACAACCCTACTTGATAGTCAAACTAGGTTGCAACAACAATCTTATAAATAGGTTGAGCTCATTATGTGCATTTCAATTGGACTTCTTAGGAAGGAGAGACGCTAGGTCCTTCTGTTTTGGGACAAAATCTAAATTCCCATCTACCCCTGTTTCCATGATGCCCCCAACATGCAATCTCCCTGGACTCTGACCCACTTGCTCAATTCAAACCTCAAGGGTTAGTTTACAATACGATATTAGGGAACCTCATCATACCGATTCCCCCACAAGCCAAAACCACCCCTAAAAGGCTATTTTGTTGTAGTGAAGCCAAGAACATGGTATTTTGATTCTAATGCATCAAAACATGTGACTAGCGTATTTTATTGGTTTGTTGAGTTTGTTAAGGACAAACCCAGATCAGATTGTCATTCTAAATGATGATACAACTTGTTATGAAGAAAGCAGAGGTAATATTCAAATTGAATCAAAAGGTAAATCTTTCATATTTACGACTGTCATTTTCATTTCAAATTTGAAAAAGTATCTTCTTTCAATGAGTGAAATGACCAATCAAAGTCCACATTTGGACGTAATCTTCAAGGGAGGAGACCACTGTTTTTTGATTGGAAATAAAACAGGAAAAATACTTGTGCCGAGTATAAAGAAACATGGCCTTGGTTTGTGGCAGGTGATATAACAAAGTGTCAAAGTCACATGCCTTGGTGAAAAGCACTGAATGCCAGCTTGTATGCCGGAATTTTAGTCTAACTCACATCCAAAACTGTTGATTTGGCTACTTGGATGCTGAAAAGTCGGCCAAATTTCTACGTATACAAATACAAGATGTGTAAGAGGGGTAATCATCATGGGTAGATGTGCAATTTGGATAGCAGAATTGAAAACAAAGACCAAACTGGTACTCAAAATTTTGGAAGATGTAAGGTTGGAGGAGCTTCCTCAACCAAGAGAGGCAAGGCAATGCAAAAGAGTAAAAGGGGAAGGTAAGCATCATGAGTAGGTGCGTGGTTTTTTTTTGTGTGTGTTTGTTGCAGTAGACTCATCAGTGCCTTGTGTTACTAAATTTGATGTGTGGGAGAAAACCTCCTAGGAGCTTAGTTTCACTATTGTAATTCCAAAATATATGTAAAGATTGGACAAGTTGGGCTCTTTGAAAGTCGTGGTAGGAGCAGGATTGGTTTTTCAACAATCATATATTGTGCTACTGAGATGTAGAAAAGGTGCATCTATTGGAGGACAAATCAAACTCTACATTGATAGTAGGTGGGCTGAAATTTTCAGCATACATCGACTATCATCTAGTTAAAGAGTCAGTGGTTGATGAGCTGGCTGGTGAGGTGAATTCCTCTATAACATGTTATGCAATTACCATTACTTCCTTTTTTGAAATAGCTTCAGAATCTGAGCTTTGGAGTGCATTTGTAAGGGGCATGTGTTGTATGCAAAAGGCATCAAGGTGTGAGATTGTGGGTAGCAAGTTAAAGGACTTCCAACATGTAGACTTCCATCACCATGATTTCAAGTTATTGATCTAGTGCTTCTTAGAGGTAGTATTTCCGATGGAAAGGAATTTGTATGATACCATTCCCTGAACGTTCTTTCAAACATACAACACTCCCATTGGGGTCCAAAATCATAATTGCAACAATGTATAGCTTGCTTCAAGCATTTTCCTAGGGATGTGTATCTGCTATCATGTGTCCATATAATTAGGTCAAAATTAACTCAAAGTACATCATGTTATATGACACCGGAGCATATTCTCCCTAAAACAATTACATTGTTGATCAAGCCTAGGGGTCTTGACATTTGCCCAAAGGAAGGGGTTTCTTTGTAAAATTATTGTAAATGTCTATAGTTTGCAATTACAAGTTCTAGAAGAGTCTAGAATGTCAATTAAGGTACTCAGTCATGTAACCGAATTAAGGTGCTTAGTAATGTAGCTGAGTCTAGAATTCATGATTGAGATTTGTGCATCATTAAAAGATAGGGTCGAACTTCTATATTTGGAAGACAATTGCAAAAGATAGGAATTTGTTTATATTGAGCTGAAAGCATCAACTTCCGGATATAAAAATATAAGTTGTGGGCATAGAGAAAGGGAGGCCAGGGGGCAGAGATGTGCCCAAACTTATGTAATCAGGACAAGAAGGTTGAAATCGATTTGATGAAGCTTGTGTATTTATGCCTCAAGCGTTGTGTATGAAGATCTTCTATGCTAATCTCTAACTTAATGTAGAGTAGAATGGTGATTGCAAGAATTTATTCTTTGTATGTATTGATCTTTGAATACCATAAACCTGGATAAGATTGTATGTTTGTGAAAGGACAAGACTTTGAAGAAAGAGGCATCTCAAAGTATGACTTTAGGAGAACTGGATCAAAATGTGAGAAAACACAGTTCCTATAAACTTCGTCAACTAGCATATAGCAAAGGAAGTCGATGGAGAATGGGCTTGGGGAAGAGTTGAACCCAAATCGAAATTGGGTATATTGATTGCAGCAAGGAACACTCAGATTTGGGTTTGGAATAACTTCTCAGATTTGCAATAGCTTCATTAAATTAGGAATGAAACATTGATAAAATCTCATAAAATGACTTCATTACATAGAACAAGAATGTTGCAAGCATTAATTACAGCCTTGAATAGAGAGAAACTTGGTAGACCAAGTGCTCAAGTTTTCATTATTGATCAAGATCTTTGGAAATTATAAGAAAACTTGAGATTCAACCATAGGGGATCCAACCCCTACACCATCTTCCCATCATCATTATATAGATGTTTATATTCCCTAAAGTTGTGCCCTAATGCACTCAGATCTAAAACATATGAATACTCATGCCAGAGAACATATGCACTATTGCATGTTGTCCAACTCTTATGTGTCACTACACCAATGGCTATGCTATTATGCCATACTAATGATAGATGAGTCAATTTTCCTAACCGCTATGTGGACAAGTCAGTGTTGAAGTGAATTATGAGAGTATGAACACTGACTCAAAATTAGACATGAACTGACGATCTTCCCATCATCCTTATATACATCACCATATAAGGATGGATTCTGCACTTAATATTTTCTTAAGTCGACGATAAAATGTAATATAACCAAGGCGATAGAGACAATAAATTAAAAAAAGTAACACACATTTACATGAAGGATAAATAACCCCCATTACAAGTTGATGTAACATAAATGGTGAAGCCATGAAAGAACGAAAACATCTTGTTTAACATGTTCAAGTAAAAACATATTCTTACAGGACATATTTCATCTGCAACATGGGAGCTGAATGGCATACCTGAAAAAAGCAATGAGTTGAATACAGAGCTTTTCATTCTATGATATCTAGAAACACACTTTGATCTCAGGGGATACATTATCGTGGACGATGACGGGTATTGAATACTATCACATAACTCATATTTGAAAATGTACAGTGACTGCAGCTCCAACAACCTGCAATCTCTCCAGTCTTGCTTGAATGAATTTTTGAACTGCGAACCTTTAAAAATCAACATTTTCCCTTGTTGCTATCAGAAACTTTTGAGGCACTAGTTGTGCTTCTAGATGCTTGTGAATTGTTCACACCTCACAAACGATTCTCCAAAGCTTGAATAAGGTTCTCAAAGTAACTCTGTGTCACACTTTATCATAGTCAAAAGAAACATAATCAATGTACGTAAAAAGGCAAGATTACATGATAATACAACATTTGGGATACAAGAAAAATTCTCTCATTTGGGCCTCATTCAAATAATCATACAATTGAAGGTCTTGCACAAATGAAATCTTCGTATAGGATTATGAATAAGAAACAAATAGAAAATTAACTCTGCCATTGGGAGATAGATACAATGGAAATTCCAGCAAATTGAGCACAAATTCACTTAAAATCATCCATATGCTATCATCAGTGTGGCCTACAACGATTCACCCATTCATGATGTGATTAATATCCCTAAAGTCGACGAAGGACCAGTTCACCAAATTTTAGTGGCCTTTGCTTTTCTCCAGGGTGCTAGACATAAGCCCTGTTCTAAAACAAATAATTTGATAGAAATAATATCAGAAGAAATAGGTGTAAGCAGATAGACATTTGATCTAAAATATGGCCTCAGAATCCTATCTTTGGATTCCATGGACATGGACATAATTACCTTGTTTCAAATATCCCATGCTACTGCAAGTGCTACAAACACTTGCAATGGTTTATGGATTAGACCTCACACCTTACTTTTGTATTCGATAGAAGAGTAATATGACCTCCTCAAAATGTCCATGTTGAACAAGCCCTGAGATCACTGTAGTCCATGAGACCATGTTTGTGTTAGGCATTTTATGAAATGATTGGTGCGCATCTACCAATTTGTTGCATGCATTGTTACAGGGGTATTTCTCACAAAGACATTTGACTTGAGTCCAATAATGATAGAATGAACAAGTACATGTTTTCGAAGTTCCAAAGCCACCAATCCGGCATAAGCAACTATGGCATTGGCTAACGTGAACTCTTTTGACTTCATCCTAGCATTACCATTTGAAAAAATAATCCCAAGGCTTCTACCCCATGGCCATGCTGCTCATATCCTGCAATCATAGAAGTCCAAAAGACGAGACTTCATTTAGGAATTTTTTCAAACATTTTGTGTGCATTCGTAAATTTTCCACATTTCGTATGCATATTGATAAGATGGTTCCGAATGAAAATACCAGGTTCAAATCCCATTTTTATCATATGGACCTGTACCAATTTACCTTTTGCAAACACCCTAAATTTGGAAAATTGTTGCAGAAAAATCCCATATACTGCCAAACTTTCTCTACCTCAGTCATATATAATTTCCAGCACTTTCTTCAGTTGTGCCTATTTCTTGAGTGTGTGAACATTATCGACACTGATGGTGCCAAGGGAATGATGGAACCAAACAATGAAATGATTTTGGAAGTGACAAGTGAAGCATTATGAATGTAATAGGAAGCCTGGGTTTTGACATTCGCAAAGCAATTCCAATAAAGATCTCCAGCAATGGTGTATCAATCTGTGTGCACATGTGATGGTGGGAAGCAAAAAATGAGGGTTTGTATGTTCTGTTAGTGCATTTCAAGTTCATATGAGGGAAGGTGACCTCTTGGTTGGTGAACATGAATAGAGTCAATAGACTGGGGAGCTAGGTGAAAATTGAATAGAAATTTCGGTAGTGGAATTTGGGCGGGCAAGAAATCTAGGTGAAACTTCAATAGAAATTTCGGTAGTGGAATTTGGGCAGGCAAAAGATAAATATTTAATATATTTCGTCCAATCCCACTTCAACTAAAAAGTCATTAAACATTAACTTAACATACATTGTTATTCCCCTTTATCCTACCAAATTTGAATTTCTGTTAAATTATATAGTAATAACTTATGTCCATTTAACTACAAATCTCAAAAAAATCATTTTAGTTATAACATAATGTTATCAACTATTTTCAATAATTATACATTCACTAAACTATGGAATCTAATAATCCAAAGATTAGAATTGAAAACCTTGTTTATGGTAACAGTTATAAAAGATCCATTACACCAATGTTTATGAAAAAAATATTCAAATCTTCACATTTTATAATTTTTTCTTCTTCCTGTGTGGATCATCTTTAACGTAAAACTACTATCTTGTTATTATTATTTATATGATGTTACATGGTTCAATAAAATTCCCTTTGAGTTTGATCCGACTACATTCCTGTTACCTGGAACTGAATCTCTAGATTGGAACAAAGGTATCCATATCAATGTTGTCAAACCTGAATGGAAAGAGGTCGTTGGCACTGTGCAGAGTTACATCACCTGCGAAGGGAGGTTTACTACAGTAGAAACTTGAAATCCTATTGTAGGAAGCTGGTCACCAAGGATATGAGAATAAATAAGGAGTGCCCAAGCATTTAATCAAATAAAAAATCTATTACCCACTAAAGTCCTTCAACTCCAAGATGTCCTCCTATGCTAAGAACCTTGTTGTGGAGTATTTATGGCATCATTGTTCATCTAGTCTAGCTTTTGGGTTACTCTGAAAGTGCTTACACCATGATTGGGGGTGCTTCATGAGTTTTGGGTTATATAGTGTATGTTCATCCCCAAGATTGTTTGAGATGGATTGGTGCATGGAAGATGGTTTGTGATGGATTTCCACAGTGGAGACAGCTTGCTCAGTGGTTGTTTGAACTTAGATGGGTGTTTGCTTGGAATTATTCCCTAGGGCATTGGAGTTATCTTGTTTTCTTGGTGAACGTTCTTTAGTGTAACCAAATGGAGAGGTTCACTTGCTTAAAGAACCCCCAACGTAGGAGGGTTGAAATACGCAAATCTTTATAAATATATAACACATAGACATTTATATTATTGGATACTAGGAACTAGGAACTATTTATTAGCAATTTTTAAGTAAATTTTAGTTGTGTTACTTGTTATTTAATCCTAACAAATTTTAAACTCAAACCAAATTTTAAACAAATCCAAGAAGGATTTAGGTATGGAAACAATTCAAAGATCCATGGAGAAGATCTTGTTGGGGTTGCAATCTGTAATGCCAGTTTTCCATTATAAGGCAAGAACCTCTTGGCTCACGGGCACCAAATTTAACTACGACATATCCTAGAGACTTAATTGTACCTCCATTGAAAAGGATTCCAGAATCTGTATATTTCTCAAGAAGTTGCCAAAATTGATCCAAAACCTTTAAAACCCCAAGCATTGCCATTGTTGTGGGTGTGATTGTTATTATGTGTGGAGGAATCATGGCAAGTGTTTTCACATTCTCATGGTTTTGAAGACAAAATAGAAGATTAACAGTGCTTATGAGACAATAGGCTAAGTATTGATAATTCAAAGGATTTTGGAGGAAACCTATCACTCCACTTATTAGTACAGAGTACTCAAATGGTTGGAATCCTTTGGCAGAGATGATTGCTTTCATGTGTATGATTTTTCATCCAACAACATTCTATTGCAGTTTTTGGATGCAAAATATGGAAGGGTACTTGACTGGCCTTCCAGATTAAGGATTGCACATGGTGTTGCAAAAGGTAAGTATTGAACCCTTCTCCCCAGTGACAACAAGTGAAAAAAACTGAGTTTGAGGAAGAAAAAAGAAAATATGTGCCATCAATTTATGTCATAGAAAACAATGAGCAATCACTAACAAGATAGACTAGGACACTAGAATGACATGGAAAAGCCAAAAAAAAAGAGAATGACACGATCTCAAGAAAAACTTGGCAAGTACTTAGGAAAAACTCTTGGGAAAAACACAGGTTAAGGAAAACTTATATCCAACTTGGTAATCTTTTCAATAGTAACCCATACTCACTAGTTTCATAAGAACTTGCCAAGTATTAGAGTGTTTGCTCGGGTTTTTGACCGATGAGTCAACTGGGAAAGTTTCGTGCCTAACCAAATCAACTCCATGAGATATATAGTTGCTACCTAAGTCATGTAACTAACTATTAAAAAAAAATGCTAGATATGTTGTTGAAACAACTCCAATAAAATTAAATGAAATACATGTCATAAGAGTAGTACAAACCTCCTTAGCTTGAATGCGAACATTAATTGCTAGCATTTGTCCCATTGGTGCTAAACGTGATTATTGGAGCATAACTAAGAAAAAAAGAAATATAACCAAGTTCACCAAATGACATATACATAATTTACTTCATAAGTTAGATGTGCAATAGTACAAAATTACAAATACACCACAAAATCCCAACAACATATTGAACCAAAGCATCACATATGGCATCAATTGTTCAACCTTGGGCATGAGGCAACATATATCGCTTCCCTTTCTTTCCTACAGCCAACAACAAGCAATCATGGCCAATGACTACTCCAAATGCCATTGTGTGGATCTGTCCGTTGAATATAATGAGTAGAGAATTTTAAGTTTACAATACTTGGACCGAGTGAAGAAATCCTTGGACGGGATACCATGGATTATTTCTTACCACCCCACCACTCTGTGCTTGATTGGAAATCCCGATTCAACACTTCTATAATAAACTTCATCACATGCTCTAATTTCTTGGAGACAGGACTCACCCTACTTAATTTAGTTATTTTGACAGCTAGCTCTTTTGCAAGATCTCAGAACTGCCTTAGGAAATAGAGAATACTCCCTGAAGAAATAAACAACCCCCTTAATGTTAAACATGTGCAAGTGGAGGAGAATGGAAATAGGAATTGTGATGGTTGAGTATTAGTTTAGAGGAAAGGAAAGGTAGTGCCACTAAGAAACCCAAATGAAGTTCCTTGCTTCATTAAACTCACTCATGAGGTGAATAACCATGAGAAGATGGAGAAGGAGGGATATAAATCTCAAGGAATAAATAAAGAAGACAATCAAGATCATAATGAAACTAAAGAGAAATTAATAATGAAGGATACAATACACATTAATCAAACAACAGATCAAAATCATATCCAAGGAGGTGAGGAGGAAGAAAAAATAACTAGGAGACCAAATAAGAGGCTATATACATGAAACTAAATGAATTTAAGATAGAAATCACACCAAAGAAATGGAATCAACAAAGGATAAGGAATGCATTTGTGGCAACGGTAAAATAGTAATATTGCAAATGACCTTGATACTAAAAAGGGAAAAGAGAGCATAAAGACGATATATAAATTAGAATTGAATGCAAGAGGAGGAGGAGGATGTGGAAGAAGTGGACATCGAGTTATTATCCTTGCATTATAATAAAACATTTATAATTTCCCTTCAAGTTAGCAACTGGTAAATCTACACTAGCACATGATAAATGGAAATGGGAGGATAGAAATGTTGAAGGATTGTCAAGTTCCCAGAAGAAGTGATCATGAATAGACACAAATCCCACAAAGTTGACAAAATCTAAGTTGGGATGAGGCGAGAAACTTGTCAATGATAACTTGAAGGAGAAAAGGGAGCAATTAATTAACCCAAGACAAACAACCTCACTTAAGGAGACATTTCTTCAAACGCCTAGGCCTTCTAAATGAAAATTCTCTTGTGGAACATAAGGGGCAATAATGCACCTAAGAAACAAATAATTTTGAAAAAAAAAATAAGAGTAGAAAAAACTAGACTTAGTGTTTATTCAATAAACAAAATGCAAAATGTATAACATGTATAAATTCACCAAAATGATATGGGGAGGATGCGATTGCTCGAGTAGAGGATTGAGAGGATTTTCAAGAGTTATGGCAATGATGTAGGATCCCATAAACATGGATCTAGAAAACCAACTTACCACCTATTGATAGATGACTAGCAATTTATACTTTAGACTCAAGGGTAAAGGGCAATATAACTGATGTATATGGGTTCATTGATCCCTGACAAATTCTAGATTAAACTTTGGAAATATTAAGTACGATTAAGGTCCTACCCAATTAGGAACATTGAATCATTAGAGACTATGGCCTAGCCACAACAAATTCCCTCTTTGAAAAGAAAGGATGAGTGTAAAGGTTGGATGAGGCAAGCTAGATTCTCTAGGACCTTTTAGAGCATTGATAATTTGTGGATGTATTTCCAAAGAATTCCATATTCACTTGGAACAATTGGTGTGGAGGGTTGATTATAATATGCTCATCACGTGGCTTATAGAATGTCTCAATGAGACACCATTTTGTGGACTATAATGCTTATGAAATATGCCCATAATGGTAGGATGGACAAAGCTCAACAATGTTTAATAACATGCTTGAGAATAATGTTGTCTAGTGGAATGTTGTGATTTGGGATTGCATATAAAATGGGAAAAACAAGGAGTCTCACAAATTGTTTAAAAGAATGCTACAATGGAGATATGCATTGTTTCAAGCATGGAGAGATGTTCTTACATTGGTTTTGTTGTTTCTATATGTGGACCTAATAGATACTTGGAGTGGATTTGACATACCAATTACAATTACCAACAAAAATTTCCAAACGGTGAGGGCATTCCATCATGGTACCTTTTAAGATTATCATCATAGTTTGGACACTGACCTTCATTTGTCGAAGACATGACTAGTGATGAATTCAAGGGAGTAAAAGAATGTAATATGTGATTAATGTGTTAAGGAAAAGGGACAAATATAAGGCAAAAGTTGGCCATTTATATGGTGGGAGGACACATTAACTAAACTCAAAACCTCACACATCCAAATATGCCATGTAAGTAAGGATAATTCTTCTGCATCAATCTTACCTTAGGCCATTTTGTCTCTTGGGATCATGTGACATTAATAGGCCTATGCCCACCATACAAGCCCTATAAAGGGAATCTTTATCATGTAAGTGGAATATAGTGTTCATTTCAAGTTTGGCAAACTAAGGATGGCTCTCATGGCCTAGTCCATGTTCTAGTGTAAACATATCAAGTTCTAGGCCATAACATTTTCCTCAAGGGATTGGGGCCCTAGTACATAACATCATCTCTATGTGGGAAATATTTGTCTTACAAGCAAGAAATGGCCATTTTAAGCTCTATGCGACCAATAATGGTTATCATTGATTGGGCCATATTATCAAGTCAAAACATAACATCTAAGGGTAAGGGGCTCATGGGTCATGTAGGGTACAAGGCCATATGAATTACCTTGGGGATCATGGCCCATGAATGGAGGCCTAGATTATAACACAAGGCCTACATGGGGAATCTTAGCCTATATGCGAGATATGTTCACCATTTTGAGGAAGGGCACGCCAAGGATGATTTTCAAGGCCCATGTTATGATATAAGGTTAAATAGGGGTCTTAGGTCATAACATTTTTCTCTAAGCTCATGGTCCATTTTCAAGCCCTCAAACCACCACACATACCCTCCATAGGGAATCATTAGCCTACAAATGAGATATGATAGACATTTTTCTCTTTCTAATACTAGACATGGTTCTCAATGCATATGTCATGGTTCAATGCTAAAATCCCTAGGCATACTCATGAGCTCAATGCCAAAAAACCACCTCCAAAAGTTCAATTCTCATGAGTTTTAAGGGGGGTTCCAAAAACCGCCTCCAAAAGTTCAATTCTCATGACTTTTAGTGGGGGTTTTGACAAATCGCCCCCACAAGTTATGAGAATTGGGCTTTTAGGGGGGCTTTTCAAACAACCGCCTCCAAAAATTCAATTCTCATGACTTTTAAGGGGGGTCCAAACAAACCGCATCCAAATGTTCAATTCTCATGACTTTTAGCGGGGGTTTTAACAAATCGCCCCTAAAAGTTATAAGAATTGGGATTTTAGGGGGGGGTTTCAAACAACTGCCTCCAAAAGTTCAATTCTCGTGACTTTTAAGGGGGGTTCCAAACAAACTGCCTCCCAAAGTTCAATTCTCATGACTTTTAGGGGGGGGTTTTGACAAACCTCCCCCAAAAGTGATGAGAATTGGGCTTTTAGGGGGGGGGTTTCAAACAACCACCTTGAAAAGTTCAATTCACATGACTTTTAAGGGGGGTTCCAAAAAAACCGCCTCCAAAAGTTCAATTCTCATGACTTTTAGGGGGGTTTTTGACAAACTGCCCCCAAAAGTTATGAGAATTGGACTTTTAGGGGGGGGTTTCCAAAAACCACCCCCAAAAGTCAAATTTCAGGACTTTTGGGGAGGGGGGGTTTCCAAAAACCACCCCCAAAAGTCCAATTTCCATGACTTTTAGGGGCAGTTTTAAAAGACTGCCTCCAAAGCTCTGAAAAAAAATTTAGGGGGGGGTTTACCAAGACCCCCGCAAGCCAAAACCGCCCGTAAAGGGATATTTTGTTGTAGTGGTTGTATGTCACACCCGCTTTAGTGAGCCTGAATCATGCTAGTGTCGACACACGTCCATGGTGTTTTGGCTTTAGGATCATGTATTTTAATTAATTCCCAATCACTTTATGTATCCTGAGCATGTCCCAACCATTGATAACAACCTCTTCTTGATATGTGTCAATGATTATTTATTGTTTTAACAATTGCTTCTAGCACGTTGTTCCATGGACTATTATTTTGATCATAAAATTTGGTCATTAGTGTTTTCCTCCTACATGACTTCAACTTACATGTACCTTCAATACTATGAATATAAGTTTCTTTGGTCACGACCCTTTGATCCGACAGTTAGCTATTCGCACAGAATTGAGGTTTGATCATTGTCAAAGTCGTTTCACACTAGGATTTTTTTTCAGAATATTTTCATATGACTATCATCTTCTATTGTTTTTCAAGGTCAATATTTGTACCAACAATTATGAAAAAAATATCTATTTGACCCACTTGAGAATGGAGAAAAATATGATAGTCAAGAAATAAAACCCCCCTAGTTGCAAAAGGAATGCCCAAAAGAAATAAAAGCAAGCTAGTTTTGACCACTCCTTCGGAACCATTGTATGCTATGGTATTTTCATTATTTAGTTCCATATTAAGTTATGTTGTGGGTATAATCATATTATTAGTATTTGTAGTGTTGAAATTGGATCAGTAATATGAGGAAGTAGTAGTGATCCTACTTAAAGTTTAGTGACTAGTAATCAGAGTAGCAGTAGTAGTTGATTTATGGTCATGTATTTGAATCTAGTTTTGCAACTAGGACCTAGAGGGTTTATTTTGGTATCATATTCATTGATAATTATGGATGTGTTTCATGGTTGTTTTCCTATGTGGTACCCATATTTTTGGGGTAAATGAGTTGAGAAATATGTGAAACAACATCAGTTCATGTGTGAAGATATTTGGAGATCAAAGGGATTTCAAGATGCCTCCAATCTGGTGTAATTCCAAACCATTTTGAGAGGTTGGTCCTTTCATGGTATATGAATTTGGTGGAACATCCTACTAATTTTTTGTCTCTTACCTTGCAAGAGGTCAATAAATATTTTTTCTCAGAATTTGTGTTACTTAGATTAAAGCAACAAGGAATAGCAAAACTAAAGGAGATTTGACAATATGAAGGAAATTTTGAATGGGAATATGCACACAGGTTCAAGGATGTGATGATGAATATCTCATTTCTTGTCCATGATACTCATCACAAGGAATGGTTCATTCAAGGATTACCACTATTCACTGGAATTTCATTGACTCAACAAACCATTGATACACCTAGAAATGCAATGGAGCATGATATGAATATTGATGCCATGGATAACTATCCAAGTAAAAATAGAGCTAAAACATATGCATCAAGCCATGATTTATCACAAATCTAGAATTATATTTATGCCCTACACAAAATAGTTAGATTTAATCATAAAAAATTAGGTCAAGAGAAAGTATGGTGCACAAGATGTATGACAGAAGGACACCATTCTTCTGAATGTCCATGATCAAGAGTGAGGCCTACAAATAACCCCTTGGTAGGACCATTTCTGGAAATATATTATGTGGGAGTTTCAAAAGTAGCCACCTCTAGTCCATTCCATGGATTATGTAGTATCATGCATTCTTGAATGTGAAAAAATCACAGCCCAAAGAATTATAGGAAAAATACAAAACATATGGACACCCTCCTAGTCACTATCCTATTATACATAAGTATTCTTCTATCCGTAATAATGTATACTATGAATTCTATGGTATCTCCATAGAAAACATGGACAGTTGCAGGGCCTTATATTTTTCTCTAGAAGATAGACTAGATTAGTCTACATTTATGGTATCTAACAATTCACAACCTCAAGGAGGAGGAGGTTGTTGAAGAGAAGAAGATTATAGGGGAAGGAGAATTAGCAGAAGAGGTGGATCTATGCATTGTTGCAATTGAAACGAGGTTTATAGGCCCATGGTTTTGTGTAACCCATGATATTTCATGTGAGAGATCCTACTTAAAGGCTTGAATAACTCCATTGTAGATTTCCTGAAGTGGTCAGTGATGGCTAGATTGACCATCTCTTGGATGAATTGGTAAAGGGTAATAGATATATTTTTTCTAGTTTTCTTGGTTTGGGTTTCTAGGTTAAATATTCTTCTTCACTGTGTGTGCGCTTGCTTATTATGTATTTTGATTTCTAACAATAGGTATTAAAGTGAGGTTGTAGTTAAATCTAAATATTTTTTAAGCTATGGTTGATTGCATTGAACCCATCCTACACATACATTGGTCCATGGAAAACTAAATGAATGTGTTAATGATCACAAACTAAAGTGATGGTTCATGGGTATGTGAACCATGGTAAATGAAAATAGAAAAGTAGCCTAGCAAGGATTGATATGGATCATTGGAGGAAGCATAAGGAAGTGAAGGATGAAAAAGTGAAATCAATTTTGTAGAGTTTGATTGCATCGAGAGGAGTGAGGTGCTCTACATCCCAGTATGGGGGAGATGTTGTCACATAAGGTAACGTAACGTAACATAACACAAAATAAATTAAAAAAATTCATGTCGGATAGTAAAATAAAAAACTATTAAAAGTATTTATAAACTCCATGTCAACTACTAAAATACAAATTTATGAAAAGTAATTAAAAAATTGATGCCCGTCTATAAAATAAAAACTTAAAACTTAAACATGGATCTATCAACCAAGAGAGATATAAAATTTCTTGAGTTCAATTTTTTTTTAAAATTTACACTTCAAGCAATTGGATCCCTCTTGGTGCTTGATAGATCCAGGTTTAAGATGGATCTATGATGGTTTAATCACAGTGAAAATGGGTATATGGTTGTAAGACCTAGTTAGGCATGCATAAACCTGGTTTATCCACTAGTGTAAAGCTACACATAGACTTAGGTGATAGGGGCCATGTTGTATTCCTATATATCTAGCTAAACAACATTGAGGGGGTTAGTATTTATCCCAGGTTAAGTTTAAAGGGGGGATGTTAGGTTAATATTGACTCGATTAAAGAGTCAAAGATGGGTTTATCCTTGGTGGTTTATAGGCCCATGGTTTTGGGTGTCCCATGGTATTTTCCCGTGGTATTGCATGCGATTATGCCTAGTTAAGGGCTTGAATAAATCTATTGTGGATTTCTTGAGAGTGGTCAGTGATGGTCAAATTAGCCATGCCTTGGTTGAAGTGGTCAAGGGTAATATATCTATTGTTGTTGGTTTTCCCAATTTGGGTTTTTAGGGTAAATATTCTTCTTCATTTTGTGTGTTTTCTTACTCATTATATTTATTATGTGTTTTATTTCCTAACATCCTTTTCCTAGACGACCATGGTGTTCTTATCGCAGGGTGAACATCCATAGCACTGAAGATTATACATAATCGATTTTGAAATGGGAATACAGGGTAAGGAACAAACTGCTAAAATTAATCAATTCAAAACCTAGTGTTAGAAAATTAAAATAAATAAAATAAAACAACAACAACAACAATATAATATAAGATTTGTACGGAAACCCTACTGTGTGGAGGTAAAACCACAAGGCAATGGCATATTTGATCTTTTATTATTACTTGGTAAAAAAAATTATAATTCTTTCTTCTCTCGTAATACAATGCCATGGGTCACTCCCCTTTTATACAATACATATGAGGGTTCTAGAAGGAAGCAAAATACACTAGAAGGGTCTAGAATTTTTGACCTCAGGACTCCGTGTAAGGGTATCATTCCCTACTCTAAAATTTCCTATCCAATTCATATATCATAAAATGAAAGCATGTACAGTATAATTATTATTTATTTTTAATATAACTATGCATATTCATATCTATGTATTGTTCAAGAAATTCAACACATTATAGAATTACCACTCTATAGTAAATTAATCCAACATAGCCAACAATAGAAAAATATTAATGTATTTATATTCTTTTAAAACAAGTACAAGTGTAAGGAATTATCTCTTATAATGCTTTTTGGGCCCTAAGTTACCCCATGTATAACATATGGCTAGGTTCACACACATGTATTACCATAAGAAGTATCTCACTTATCACAAGCACCTTTATTCCCGATTTCCTTTCATTCTCCCAAGCCATAGTCCAAATTCCAATTAAAATAGAAGATGAAGAGCTTCATTTGACCCTTTATGTTTTACATCGTAACTCTTTGTTATTACACAACCATAAAGTAACTAATTACTTTTAACTTTTTACATTTTATTCTTATTTTCAAGAACTCTTATTTTATTTATTACATGGGGGCATTGGTACGTGACATTATCCCCTCCTTGAATTAAAAATGTCCTCATTAACCTTGACCCCATTTGTGTCAAAAATTCAATATGAGATTTCCTTTTTAAAAAAAATTAAATATCATGTAAACTATTCAAACCTCTATTTTTTTCTTAAATGTTAAAATATCATCATGAAATCCAATAGATCAACAAACATCAATAAATTAGTAGTTGATTTAACAAAATCCAATAGTAACATATTGTTAATAAATTATATTAAAAAATAAATGTTGAGTCATATTAGTCATTATATGTCTCTAATATTAACAAGTTGAATATCTCCAACTTTGAAAGTAAAATATATTACTTCAATATAATTCACCTTTATGACTTTGTAAGTTATGTACCTTACATTCTTGGTAAGTGTACATTTCACACAAATTTAATATCATAACTTACCACAATAAGATTATACCACAGGGCATAGGATAGACGCTAAATGGGTGTATTGTTAAGGAACTCCTTGTTTAAGGTCATCAATTTGAAGATCCATAGGTACTAGCTTACAAAAAAAACTTACCACAACTTACTTCACTATATGTACCTAGTTCATATCACACACCATGTATTAAGAAAATAATACAAGCCTTATGAATTTCATAAGTCATACCTGTTGAGCCCAGAATTGGCCCTTTTTTAGTCATCATTATTCATCTTTCCTGCCCCTATCCTACACTATTTATCATGGCAATGAAACCCATTGTCCTTACCTTATCTCCCAAATTACCAAGGTATGGCTGATCATTGTTTTATTTTATTAATGCTTATGATTGTGATAATTAAAGCCGTGCAGCTCTCAAATTGTGCTAACATGTTGCGATTTATGAAGGTAGTTGAGACAAATGGATTGCAGGAAGATCGGGGCTGAACAAGTCATAAAAGAAAGGGATGTTCGTTCCTTGTAGAAGGTTCCTTGGGGCTCGAATCATCCATCAAGACACATTCGTGACAGGGCAGTTGTAACAGAATTTGCTATCTTAAGTGTGTTGCTGCTCGAGTCTAGCTGTGAGCTGGAAGGACCGCCACTCCTGGGGAAATTAATAATTCTCTCATATTTGGATATTTCTGTTCTACCACGCATTGTAACAGCTAGATTATTTAGGGCGCCTGAAGATCAGAGATCTTCATGGCCGCCCAATTATGGGATCAGATGTTACAATTTGTATGTATAAATAGGGTGAGTTGCCTCGACTCAGGGGTTGAACAACAAACAATTAAGTTATTTTGTATTAGCAGCCAAGCCAAACTGTGTACTCATTCTTCTGTTAATATAAGGGGTTACTTCTGAGTTAAAGAGAGTGTTGTTCAACCAACGTCTCTGTGTGAAGCCTGGGCCCGTCTTCCACAGAGATTGCTGAGTTAAATTAGGATTTTATCTTTCTTGTTGTGTGATGCTTTGTTCTTTCCTTTGTACGCAGCAACAATACTTATTGTGTGGGTTTATTAGTAAAAGAGTACATTTCTGTGAGATTGGTGAATGGTATAGAATAACAGTCGACTGAGTCAGGGTTGCTTTATACATTTCAATTTCTGTTCACACTGCCGTGTTCATCTTACAGTTGAGACGTGATCCCAGGAGATCTTACAATTTAGCTTTCCTGTTATGTGTTGATTGATTTCTATTTTGCAATTCAGTTTCTTAGAACAGTTGCTTCAATCTCTTTCATTTGAAATTCTAGAGTAATGTTCAGTTTATGCTTTATGATTCCCAGCTTGATTAGATTAGACAAGTGATTATTTTAGAATGCGAATGAGATTTCCTTTTTGCAATCGTTGATTAGATCTGGTACCATTTCTTGTTGATGCATAATAGAAAAGGATTGTAGTATAACAGTTAGAAGGCAATTGGGGTTGCATAGATTCTTGGGATGAACATGGATGATAGAAGATAAAAGTATTCACTTCTAATGGTTTTGTGTTTAAGCATATATTGTGCACTTATCCTTTGAAATAAAAAGACTTTCTCGGGTTGACAATAAATTTCATATGCTCTGTGTGTTTGATAGTAATTTATCTGCATATAGAGTGCTTGACATTTTGGCGCCGTTGTCGGGGAAGGATGAAAATTAAACACTAGTCATTAGTTGCATCTGATAATCGCTTTTAGACAGTCTTTTTGTTTGTTTTTGAAATGATCTGCTTCGCATGAATACGAGGAGGGTAAAACGCGATCACCTCCCAACCCCCAAAACCCCACAAAATACTAACAGTGCAGGTGGTTCGGGTCATGGTCGAGGTCCACCGTTGGGTAGAAGAACATTCATCGACGACCTTGTTGACAAAACTGATTCAGCTGTCAGACCTCGTCAACGGGAGACTCCTATCAGAAGAGGCCCTGCTGATCCTGGAGCGCCAGCATCAGGATCCACAGTGGAAGATACAGGAGCAGCTGTGATTCTTGCATATACCCCTGCTAAAGAAGGAACGGTTGATTCAGCTGTTACAATTGAAGAATACGAAGCTACTACACCTGAAGAATACGCAGCTGTTACAATTGAAGAATACGCAACTACTACAACTGAAGAATACGCAGCAGTTACAACTGAAGAATACGCAGCTGTTACAACTGAGGTAAGGAACGCAGGAACGAACGAAGGAGAAGATATAGAAGAAAAGATGAATAACAGACAGGAGAACGAAGAAGAAGAAGCAGTGGTACAATACCATCATGAAAATGATTCCCTGCCAGAAGAAACTATGGCTACATTGCAATTCCCAATACAGCAGCTAGAAGGGACAGCTCCTATGAAAAACATCTCACCATCGGTGTTACCTCGCTTCCATGGCAGGGAGGCAGAAGATCCAGACGAATTCCTTTTTGAATTTGATATCCTCTGTCGCAGCTATGATTATGTCACAGATGCCCAAAAGCTGAAGCTTTTTCCTGCCACCCTGAAGGACAATGCATTACGATGGTTCATGAGCCTTGGGGGAGGAACTATTGCTAATTGGAATAAGATGAAGCAAGTGTTCCTGGAAAAATATCAAGAATATTGTAACACCAGGGACAAAAGGGAGGAGTTATTCAAGATGGTACAGAAGGAGGATGAAAGTTTGGAGGATTTTGTAGAGAGGCTGCTGTACAATGTGCAGAGAGCTGGGCAGACGAACATGGGACTAGATGTGCTCAAGATAATCCTACTTCGAGGGATCAGGGACGATTGTTTAGACATGTTAAATTTGCTAGGAAAGGGAGATATCTCTAAAGAACCTTTTGAAACAATTGTGGAGTTATGTAAGAGATACTCCAGGGGATCTTCTAGGCATAACAAGAATAACAAACGAGATAAGCTGGAACGTGATGTCTTCGACAGAACTCAGAAGTCATCCAATGGGGGAGCTACACGTGCGGAGATAGGCAATCTTCTTGAAAATTTTAAAACAGAAATGATGAGCTCTATCTCTTCAGAGATTGATGTCTTGAAGGCCAAGCAAAGACAGGCAGTGGAGGATCTCACACTAGAGGTGTTTTGTCCCCGATGTAGAAAGACTCATCCACTGAAAGAATGCCCTCTTAACAAAATACAAGTGTGTCAGCTGTGCGAGCTGAACCATGATATGAAAGAATGTCCCACATTGCCCCAAGTGAAGGCTGTTCTGCAGGCATCAACCCCAAAAGTGGAATCATCCTACTTCATTGCACAGAAGAAACCTTGGCAGCCTCGAAATCAAGGTATGTCTCCCGATTCATTTCCATTTTTGAATAATTTGAATAATTGGAATACTAATATGCAAAATGTGAATACACAATTCCCTTCAAATTATGCTCAGTGGAATTCTCCTCAACCTGCGATGCAAGGTTATAACTCATGGAGTCCTTGGACACAGCCACCACATCAACCTACGTCATGGTCTCCTGGATGGAGGAACTTCCATCCTGGGAACCAGTTTCCTCAACCACCTCCACCTCAACAGTTACCGTATTCTCCTCTATATCCTCAATTTCATCAATATCCTCAATACCCACCTCAGCAGTCGCAGCTGCAGCTGCAAAATAATCCTGTTCCTAATATACCAATACGGCCTCAGCTTCCTTCCCAACCTAACCCTAACCCAAATAATAAAACAGTCCAGCAATTGGAGGCTCTCAATATGCCGGCCTACTCTCTCTCCCCTGTACCTTGTAATGATATTCGCCTACGGTCTGGGAAGATAATAGAATGTGTAATTTCAGAAAATATTCCACCGTCTGTGCATGACAAAGAAGAGAGTTCCCAACATCCATTTGATCCGGTTCCTATCACTGAAGGTGCTGAGCATCCCTCAGATGGGACGGTTGAAACATTAAACGATAAATCAGATAATACACAGCCTACCCAGCTGGTAAGGCAACCACCATACCCTGAGAGACTGATGCTGCCAAAAATAGGGGGGCAACCTCAGTTCAATCTCTTAGGAGAATTGAAGAACCTTTATGTTAAGATCCCCCTTTTGCAAGCTCTTCAAGATGTACCTATTTATGCTAGAACTGTTCGGGACCTGTGCACTAAAAGACCGGGAAGGAAACCCAGAGATCCTCCTACTGTTCATGTCATAGGGAATTTATCTGCTTTAATGACCGGAAAAACCCCTATAACCAAGTATGAGGATCCTGGCAATCCTACTGTCACTGTACACATAGGACAAACGCAGATACCCAACGTACTAGTAGATTTAGGAGCTGCGATCAATGTTATAACAATGGAGACTGTAAAAAAGCTCGGATTCACCAATATTAGACCAACCCCTACCATTTTAGAATTGGCAGACAGATCCACCATCAGACCCGAAGGGATTTTGGTTGACCTTGTCATTTCAGTAGACTCATGGGAATACCCTACCAACTTTCTGGTATTACAACCAAAATCACAGCTGGGGGGACACCCATTGATCTTGGGGAGGCCTTGGTTTGCTACAGCTGATGCTTGCATCAGCTATCGATCGGGATCTATGACTATATCTGATGGTATGGAAACCAAAAACCTCACCCTGTATCCTCCAGCACGGCCGAGTCTAGAAACTGAAACTTCCCTTTGGATAGAACAGGAAGAGGAGGAGGATGTTCAGCCATTACTAACAATAGGGAAGGCACTAACCTTCAAAAACGAAACAGAAGACGATGCCATTAATAATTTCATTAGCGAACCTGCTTCAGTAGATAAAGAAGTTTATCAACTCCTGAACAGTACCCTTGGTAAGGAAGAACAAGAACAACTTACGGAGGAAGCACTAGTCAATGACACAAACATAATCCCAGTTTTGAAAAACTCGAGAAGCATTCTTATTGAGGTAGAACCTGGAAGAACTTTGAACATCAACCCTGGTCTCTCCTCAGAAGAACAGATGCGCCTAACCAATCTCTTGAAGGAACGTAAGGGGGCATTCGCTTGGGAGTATACAGACATGAAGGGTATTCCTTCCAGTCTGTGCACTCATCATATTTATATTAAAAATGACTCCAGGCCTGTATGTCAACCCCAACGACGCATGAACCCTAATTTGAGGGATATAGTGAAGGAGGAAATCCAGAAAATTTTGGAAGCAGGATTTATCTATCCTATTTCAGATAGTGAGTGGGTTTCCCCACTTGTAATCGTGCCCAAGAAAAATGGTAAATGGAGAGTCTGTGTCGATTATAGGGAGCTGAACAAAGCTACACAAAAGGATCATTTTCCTCTTCCCTTTATTGACCAAGTACTTGATACCCTATCAGGGAAGAAGTTCTTCTCCTTCTTGGATGGGTTCAGTGGGTACAATCAAATTTAGATTGCTCCGGAGGATCAGGATAAGACCACCTTCACTTGCCCCTGGGGAACGTTCGCCTACAGGGTGCTTCCCTTTGGCTTGTGCAATGCACCTGCAACGTTCCAAAGAGCTGTGATTGGCATATTTTCTGAATTGGTTAATGATAGTATGGAAGTTTTTATCGATGATTTTACTCCCTATGGCAAGGATTTCGAGGAAGCACTGGAAAATTTAAAGAAAGTTTTAATTCGTTGTGAACAGGCTCGCCTCTCATTAAGCACTGAAAAATGCCATATGATGATGAGTGAGGGGGTGGTATTAGGACATTTCATCTCTACCGATGGTATCCAAGTGGATCCTTCAAAAATTAAGGTGATAAAAAATATACCAACTCCTTCAACTTAGAAAGAGGTGCGAAGTTTTCTGGGACATGCTGGATATTACAGGAGATTTATAGAAAACTTCTCCAAACTTGCTTCTCCTTTGTTTTCATTATTAATGAAGGACGCACAGTTTGTGTGGAGTACAACATGCCAGACAGCATTTGATAAGCTTAAAGAGAAGCTGTCCACAACCCCTATTCTAAGGGGACCAAATTGGACCATACCTTTCCACATTTCTTCAGATGCTTCTGATACTGCCATTGGAGCAGTACTAGGACAGCAGGATGGTCAAGTACCTTATGCTATTTATTATGTTAGTAAAAACTTAGCCCCTGCTGAACTAAATTATACTGTTACTGAAAAAGAATTCCTTGCTATTGTTTATTCTATTAATAAGTTTCGGCATTACATTACTGGGTATCCTACATTTGTGCATACTGACCACTCTGCCATTAAGTATTTAATGAACAAACCTGTCACTAATGCCAGAATAACCAGGTGGCTTTTATTACTACAGGAATTTGATATTACTATTATAGATAAACCTGGAAAAGAAAATGTTGTTGCTGATTTTTTATCATGATTTACTAACAATGATGACAGTTCACCTGTTGAGGATGCTTTCCCGTATGAACATTTATTCGCACTCTCAGCTCATTCACCCTGGTATGCAGACGTTGCTAATTATTTGGTTGCAGGAAAGCTTCCGCCACATATGTCTAAACGAGAGAAAAGAAAAATTATTCAGCAAAGTGCCAGGTATTGTTGGCTCAACGGCCATCTCTTTTACACAGGACCTGATCTTGAGATTAGAAGATGTGTAAGAGAAGATGAGATCTTTCATATACTGAAGGCCTGTCATGATGAACCTTGCGGAGGACACTTTGCAGACAAAAGAACAGGGCATAAGGTGTTACGGATGGGCTATTATTGGCCGACACTGTTCAGAGATGCTAAAAGATATGTTCAGTCCTGTGACAGCTGCCAACGGATGGGCCAACCTAATAAGACAGATCAGATGCCTTTACAGCCCCAAGTGGTACTAGAATCATTTGATAGATGGGCATTGGACTTTGTTGGTCCTATCAACCCTCCGTCTAGACAGAAGGTTTACATTTTGGTGTGTACAGATTACATGACCAAGTGGGTAGAAGCTGTAGCTTTGGCTAAGGCTAATGACCAGGCGGTAATTGATTTTCTGTACAGTGAAGTTTTTACCCACTTTGGGGTACCAAAGGAAGTAGTTACCGATGGGGGACCACAATTCATTTCACACCAATTTGAATCCTTGCTCCGGAAGTATCATGTGCAGCACAGGATAGCTTCACCTTATCATCCCCAGGCCAATGGTCAAGTGGAAAGTACTAATAAAGTTTTTGAAGCAATTCTTACTAAAACAGTTAAAAGCCATCGAAGGGATTGGGCTGACAGGCTTCCAGAAGCACTATGGGCATATCGCACAACTTGGCGCAACACCACGGGGTTTTCTCCCTATGATCTGGTGTATGGAAAGAGTGCCATCTTTCCAATTGAATTTGAAATCAAGACCCTGAAAATAGCCATTGAAATGAATCTGGATGTAACAGAAGCCTAGAAAAGAAGATTGAATCAATTAAATGAATTGGATGAGAAACGGTTAGCTGCAGTAGACCAGACTGTGCTGCTTCAGCAACAGAGATCTAACTGGCATGACCGATTCATCAAAAAGAAAATCTTCCGTGAAGAAGACTGGGCACTATTATACGAATCCAGATTCAAGAAGGATTTTAAAGGAAAATTACGTACAAGATGGCTGGGTCCATATTTGGTCGACAGGGTATTTGACAACGGCACTGTTCGCCTGGTGACCATTGATGAAAACCGTATACCATTACTTGCTAACGGCCACAGATTGCGACTGTATCGTAAGCCCATTTCGAAAGATGCATTCATTTCACAGATTGCTACCGATCCAGACTATCAATTGGCACCAGAGCAGGAACTTTTCTCTACCTTTGCCAAACCTTAAACTGAAAATTGTATTTGCTGTACATAAATAATTTCTTGCTGTAGCGTATAGTTGTTGTTTTTTTTCTTTTTCTCTTTGCATTTGATCTCTTTGCTTGCTGTCGTCTTTCAAAAATTTTCAGGGAGGTGCCAGGAGAACGACCAGTTTGGGCCCGTTAGACGAAAATTTCCCTGTGCCGTCCTGGCTGAAAAAAAAAATAAAAAAAAAAATAAAAAAAAATAAAAAAAAATAAAAAAAAAATAAAATAAATAAATAAATAAAATTTTGACAGCTGCAACATATTTTCCGGCAGCTATGACATATTTTCCGGCAGCTGCGACATATTTTCCGGCAGCTGTATATCCTTTTCCGGCAACCAAAATTATCCTTTTCCCGCTTGCCGTCGATCTTTTTCGGCGGATGCATCGTCGGCGGCTGTAACGTCAGCAGCTGCAACATCGGCAGCTGCAACATCGGCGGTTGCAACTTCGGCAGCTGCAACAACGGCGGCTGCAACTTCGGCAGCTGCAACATCGGCGGCTGCAACTTCGGCAGCTGCAACCCTAGTCCCCGCGGCTGCCACCTCATCTTCCCCACGGTTGCCACCTCACTTACTAGCTATTGCCACTTCATTTCCCCGCGCTGCCATCTCATTTTCCAGCGGCTTCCACCTCATTTTTAGAAACCGTAGTATTCTTTTTTTTTCCCGTCGGTCGTCAATCCAGCGGCTGCAACATCGGCGGCTGCAACATTTCGCCGTTATTGTTTTCCATCGACCTTAAAATCTTTTCTCCCGTCAGCTGTAAATCATCCCCGGCAGCCGCGACTTCAATCCAGCGGCTGCAACATCACGTCACAACACTGCAACAACTCTTCCCGACCAGCTGTAATCTTTCCCGCCACCATAAAACTTTTAAATTTTTTTTTCCGGCTGCCGTGAATTCTTTTTCGGTGGCCACAATTTCTTTCCCGGTGACTGCAACATATTTTTTCTACGACTGCAACATCTTTTTCGTCGGCCGTGCTATCATTCTTTTTGGCAACTTGCAGTTGTAACTCCTGTCTTAACAGAAGAATTGTTTCAACATGCTAATCATGGTGCTGATTCACCTCAGTCGTGCCGGCGAATTCATCATTCCGACACCGAGGAAGCGACGCTTTGTGTTTCACCGGCGGAAGAACTTATTGCCTTATCCCAATCATCATGATCACACATCTGGCTGTGCACGAATTCGGCTCCGTGACGTCATCAACTGCATGCTCCACCATTTTTCCGCAGCCTTTCGACGCACAGTTTTATGAGGTATGGCTTTCATTTATCACATGATTAAGCATTCATATCATTTAAACGATATTGGTAGTACCTTCACTCGTACCACCATTATACCTGATTAAACCTTTCCCTCGTACGACGTAAATGCTAATAACTGACACCTTCCCCAATTCGGCATGAAAATTTCAAACACTGTTCTGTGCTCAACTTTCCAAATTTGGTCATTCTCTCAACATCTCCGCTCAGCGATTCGTGCATCCTCTATGCTGCAACTTCCATTCTGGGATCCGGTAATCTGTGGAATAGTAGGTTCAGTTTGCAGCCAGGATCATGGGTATTCCGGTTCGCCATGAACCTTTCAATACCCGGGAACTCAGACGGAATCCGCAAGTTCTTGCTATTTTTCACGCTGCTGGCTGGCTCGAGTTTTTTGAGCGATTGGACGGATTCGATCGGGACGCAGCCCTGCAATTTTCCTTGAATCTTACCAAAACTCACTCCACGGTGTGGGGGCTGTGTATAGACGTCTCCGAGGTCAATATATCCGAGGTTACAGCCATCCCGATGGTGGGAAAACCTTGGTTTAACCGTCGAGTCCCTGTAACGGTTGCACGAGAACAATTTTTACTTCCAGGGGAGCAAGTTAAAGCATCCAGGAGAGGGATTGCACTGAACTCACTGCCGCGGCCATGGGACCAGGTTGCTGTCTTCCTCAAGAAATACATTACCTGCGAAGGTAGATACCAAACTGTGTATAACTCTGAACTTCCTTTGCTTTCTCATCTCCGCCATGGCATTTTGTTGAACATTCCATTTTATTTATTGCACGACTTGCGTCATATGGCAACATTTGTTCAGTCTGCGAAGCACCCACTGTCCTCTCTCACCCACCGAGGCCTTATCAAGTTAATTATTGTAAGGACCCTTTCCCAACATAATATAACTTGGGAACAATTTATAACCCGACCACAGCAACCTGTTCCCTTGAGGGTCATCCCATTGCAGCAATTACAGGTTCCACCACAATAGGAGGACCGGAGTTCCTCCAGTGAAGTTGGGGGGAGGGATGAAATGGGAGAAGAACAACAATCGGGGGCACAGGCAGGACCATCTGGGGTGGGTAAAACCACAGAGGAAGAACAACCAGGGGCACAGTCAGAGCCATTCGAGGTAGATGAATCCCCAGCACAAGCAGAACCAGTGGGGGATGACACTGCATTTGAAGGAGAGCAAGGGGAAGCACAAACAAATCCATCAGGTGACAATGTAGATGAAACCTTCGTGGCAAACCTAGATAACAGGACAGCTCCGACAGCAGAAGGTGAAATTGGAGCAGCATCAAATGCTGCGACAATGGAACCTGAAGATGACGGAGCTAGGGCAATGGAAGAAGACATTGAGCTGGTTACAATTGAGTCTTCACCTAAGTGGGTAGGAGGAGGAGCTGTGATTGAAGAAGAACAGCATGAGGGGCAGGGAAATATTTTTTTGACTTTAGTTTTTCCCCCCTATATTCCAGCTCCACAAAAGAAAACGCCACAGAAAAGGAAGAGAGCCACTAATGAATTTGATCTAATAAAACCAATTAGAAGGAAACGAACTCGATCAATCACAGCAGCAGAGGCAGCTAGGAAAATATGGGCAACCTCAGAAACACAGGTTGAGCCCCCAATCCTTAGACCAAGACCGATGGATGCTCCACAAAGGCCAGTGGAGGAAGAACCTGGAATTGAAGGACTTTTATATGAGAATGCAATGCTGAAAGAGGACCTCCAAGCACTTAGAAGGGAGCTGGAAACTTGGAAGGAAACCTGCAGAAAGCAGGGTGAAAGAAAAATGTACACACTAATAGAGGCTGCAGACCAAGTGGAGGAATCAGTTTCTGCTGGAGCTGGAGAGAAGGATGAGCGAATACTCTGCCCCACCTGTGGAGAAATCTTTGAGGAAGCAGGCCATAAAATTATACTTAGCACGTATTCAGCACAACAGCCTGTAGCCACAGTAGGGAAAGCAGTGGAAAAAGAAGGTGCTGTCACACAAGAACCAGCACTTTTAAACATCCTTACTGTAGCTGCCACTTCCCATGATGCAAAAATTGTGGAACAAGTAGAAGAAGAACATGGGATGGAGGACGCCTTAGAGATTAATAAGGAATGTATGGTAACCCCAGAATGTTTCCACGATACAGAGATTATAGAGCAGATGGAAGAAGAATTGGGAATGAAAGATGCGCTGGAGCTTCTAAAGGAATATGATGAAACCCCATAATGCTCCCAGGACACAGAAATTTTAGAAGAAGAAATACAAAGGCAGGACAGTGATGAATTGGAACAGGAAGCTGCAACACAAGAACCAGCAAACCTGAATATACTTGTCCAATCTGCCAAACAGATGGGGGAAGAACCTGGAATGGAGAAGATTCTGGAGTTTAATGATGAACTCTGGGTTGTAACCCCAGAGGACTCCCATGACACAGAACTCATAGAAGAGGAGTTGCAGCAAAAGAAGGATGAAGAGGTAAGCCAGGATGTTGCTACACAAGAACCAACACCCTTGGAAGCTGCAGCAAGAACTCCTGAATTGCAGTTGGAAGATAACCTGGGAGTGGATATCATTCCTGATACACAGTGGAGTGAAGATGAACAGGTACAGACACCATGCTCAGGTGACACCGAAATCTTGGAGGAAGGGTTGCACGAAGAGAAGGAGATCCTATCTCAGCAGTAGAAGGACAAAGAAGACCCTGTTACACAAGAACCAGGGTCTCCAAAATCAATAAAGGTAGCTGCTGAAGAAGGTTTAAAGGATGTTGCTGTTACACAAGAACCAGCAACTCTCCTGTTAAAATTAGATGTGTTGGAAGACATTGTCCCACAAGAACCAGTGCTTCCACCTCCTAGAGATGTCATTAAGTTGGATTCATATTGAGGATTTCATCTCAACTCCCCCAGGCATAGCATAATGAGACTGCAGGGAGATTCCCACTACACCAAGTACATTCCCAGATATCAACAAGTAGTAGTGGAAGGGAAACAGTGAGGTTGGAAGATGCTGGGTCACTCACAGAAGCCTTTCAAAAGATATAAAAGATGCCTGAGTTTCCTACATTCCTTCCTCTCTTCTGGATAAGAGCTCAGTTCACGATTCAGATGCAGGTTGTTGCATGAGGACATGCAACAGGGTAGTTGGGGGGAGATGTTGAGCCCAGAATTGGCCCTTTTTTAGTCATCATTATTCATCTTTCCTGCCCCTGTCCTACACTATTTATCATGGCAATCAAACCCATTGTCCTTACCTTATCTCCCAAATTACCAAGGTATGGCTGATCATTGTTTTATTTTATTAATGCTTATGATTGTGATAATTAAAGCCGTGCAGCTCTCAAATTGTGCTAACATGTTGCGATTTATGAAGGTAGTTGAGACAAATGGATTGCAGGAAGATCGGGGCTGAACAAGTCATAAAAGAAAGGGATGTTCGTTCCTTGTAGAAGGTTCCTTGGGGCTCGAATCATCCATCAAGACACAGTCGTGACAGGGCAGTTGTAACAGAATTTGCTATCTTAAGTGTGTTGCTGCTCGAGTCTAGCTGTGAGCTGGAAGGACCGCCACTCCTGGGGCAATTAATAATTCTCTCATATTTGGATATTTCTGTTCTGCCACGCATTGTAACAGCTAGATTATTTAGGGCGCCTGAAGATCAGAGATCTTCATGGCCGCCCAATTATGGGATCAGATGTTACAATTTGTATGTATAAATAGGGTGAGTTGCCTCGACTCAGGGGTTGAACAGCAAACAATTAATTTATTTTGTATTAGCAGCCAAGCCAAACTGTGTACTCATTCTTCTGTTAATATAAGGGGTTACTTCTGAGTTAAAGAGAGTGTTGTTCAACCAGCGTCTCTGTGTGAAGACTGGGCCTGTCTTCCACAGAGATTGCTGAGTTAAATTAGGATTTTATCTTTCTTGTTGTGTGATGCTTTGTTCTTTCCTTTGTACGCAGCATCAATACTTATTGTGTGGGTTTCTTAGTAAAAGAGTACATTTCTGTGAGATTGGTGAATGGTATAGAATAACAGTCGACTGAGTCAGGGTTGCTTTATACATTTCAATTTCTGTTCACACTACCGTGTTCATCTTACAGTTGAGACGTGATCCCAGGAGCTCTTACAATTTAGCTTTCCTGTTATGTGTTGATTGATTTCTATTTTGCAATTCAGTTTCTTAGAACAGTTGCTTCAATCTCTTTCATTTGAAATTCTAGAGTAATGTTCAGTTTATGCTTTATGATTCCCAGCTTGATTAGATTAGACAAGTGATTATTTTAGAATGCGAATGAGATTTCCTTTTTGCAATCGTTGATTAGATCTGGTACCATTTCTTGTTGATGCATAATAGAAAAGGATTGTAGTATAGCAGTTAGAAGGCAATTGGGGTTGCATAGATTCTTGGGATGAACATGGATGATAGAAGATAAAAGTATTCACTTCTAATGGTTTTGTGTTTAAGCATATATTGTGCACTTATCCTTTGAAATAAAAAGACTTTCTCGGGTTGACAATAAATTTCATATGCTCTGTGTGTTTGATAGTAATTTATCTGCATATAGAGTGCTTGACAATACCACTTAAATAATTTATTGTAAATTCTTTGTATAATATATAGAACAATCTCATATATAAAATAATCATACCACCATATACCATAATAAGGTATTACCCTTATTACATTACCATTTGGTATAGTATGACTAATATTCTATCATCTATATAGATATATTTCCTTTTAGGATCAAACATAATCACAACAAATATGTTTCTCAAGTGGACTTGACAATTAATAACAACATAATAGTGTTATTAATGCCTTGATTTAAATGGATCTATCATCACCAAATTATTTCAATGAAATGCATAAAATGATAGATAAAAAGAATTGATAATTATTGCAAGACAAATATCCACATAAGAATTAAATAATTAGTACCAAGAGAAATACTTTTTTTTAACATCCAATTGCATTTTAATTTTATAATACCAGATTAAAAATTCATATGATAAACCATCACATCATGCAAACTATCACTCAGTACCACAACACTATAGAGATCAACCAACATGAAACAACCACTTTTATCTTTAATATCTCCATCACTCATCTCAATGTTTTAACTCATTTCTTTTAACTATTATCGAAATGAAGATAAATCATGCCTTTTTTCTATTACACTCCTTTGAGGAATTCTTTTCTAGTCATAACATGCAGGATCATGGATATGGTATGATTAGCAAACTATTTCGTAGTGGTGATTTTTTGGGGATTTTCTCAACTAAGGACATCCATTACAAAGTATAGTAATGTGTGGCTCTCCAATAGTACAAATTAATTTGGATTACAGGCTCATATAGAAATATATTTCATACACCATCACAATCATAATAGTATCACTAACATATCTAGGGTATCATTTCTCATGGTGCATAATCTCAACATACTTTTCATAGCTTATAAAGACCTCCACTTTTTGGATTATGATTTGTTAGAGAGTATGCCCTAGATATATTTTTTCTTATGATATAAAAAATACATAACTACTCAACACATTACCATAGACATTGATCTTACACATATAGAATGCTTTGCATACATGATATTATATCATACTTTCCTTACATAAAGTATATATTGTCTATTTTTTATTTAAAAATAGATTGATACATCCCTTCGTCATTTTATTAGTTGTTTCTCTATTATATCTCTTAATAGATTTTTAAGTGAATCATTACTTGATCTCTACAAATGTGATAAATTCATGGTGGAAATAAATAATGATAAGAAAATAAAATATATAACAAGTATTTTTCTAATATAATATCCAATTTAACATTTATGAAAAACACTAAAATATATGTATAATCTTAGATCATAAATACTCACTATGTAACATGAATATATATAAATCCATAATAATTATCTTAGGATAAAATGATATAATAAACGTGCCTATTAGTATAAATGTAGTAATAAGTATTCCTATTTAAATGGTCTTAACCAAATACTTTACTTTTACTTTTATTATAAAGTACTATTAGATTCATTGATGATAATGATGATGGTTAACATCTACTAGCCAAAATAAAATTTTCAAGACCAAAATAAGCTTTCCACCCCTCATTAATCATTTTCTCAATTCTATATTTCTAGTTGAGCTTGAAATGGTTATCAATTTTGAAATATTTGTATGAAGTCACTTCGTCCAAGTTGTTATTGTCATACACGAAATTAGTGTAAGTGAACTTTTTGGATTTGATAGTCATATATTTTGTTTTGTCGATGTTAACAATCATTCCCATATTAGAGCATAAATCCTTGAGAATTCTTAATTTATTAAGAATATCAAAGGGACACCCTGCCATAATAACAATATCATCAACATATAGAAGAAGGATGATGATAATTCTTGCTAATATCATGCTAGTGCAACCTGCTTCTTCTAAACAAGCTTCTAGCTTATCAATGTATATGCTAAAAAGGGTAGGGGAGAGGGGGAAACATTGCTTAAATCCAATATTACAATTAATATCTTTCAACCAACCCCCAGTGTTCTTAAACTTGGAAATGGAATTCTCATATAACCTTATCATGACAGCTCTCAATTTTAAAGTAACCTTTAGCTCTTATAGTTTATTCCATATGTTATTTCTAGGCACTATATAAAAATATTTTCTAAAGTCCACAAAGCAATAAAAGAGATAAAACTTAATAAAACTTAAATTTAAACCCATTAATATTTATAAATCAATCACATAACTCCATATCCATAACAAATTTATTTTAATATGATCTCAAATTGGAATTTCTCTATAACTTTAAGATAGTCTAGAAGTTGGAAAGTAAATTCATATTTATGTGATTCAAGATTATTCTTAGTAGGATTAATACTTTCAAATTTACATGCACTCTCCCACATTTGAAATTTTCTCCATCCTTAGAGAAACACTAATCTCTTCACTTTTTTTATGTGTTTAAAGACATAAGTTACAGTTTTTTAGATCCTTCTAAGATATACAATATATTTTAGAGCAGTTTGTGAAAACCCACCTAATTATTTTTAATAATTTCATTTTCTAAATAACCAATAAGGAAACCTATAGAAAATTTCAATGCAAACTAACGAATTATTATCCCCACAATTTCTTGGTTCCTAATATATACACTATTAAAGGGTGATACATCTATTTTTATGTTCAACACTTCAACTAATTAAAATATATTCATAAGAATAAGATTACCTTCACTCCAACCATATATTAAACACCTTATATATATATATATGCCTCTCTCTTATTTCCCTCACAACCTAAAAATTCATGTCACCAATCACAAAACCCTCTAACTATCACATTTTGATAGAGTATCTCAATGTTTTCAGATTTAGATTTAAATTTTATTAAAATGTTATTTTACTTTAGATTTTTACATTTTCATTTTATAAGTTCCATACTTTTCCTATAATTTTACATACATAGTAGAGTAATATTTAATAACTTACCAAACTCTTTACAACTTTCTTAATGTTCTTGGTGTAAGAAAATAATAATAATGCACAAAAAAAATCACATAAGAGGAACACATATTGTTTTTAAATAAGCATCATCGTAGGAAAATACTATGGAAAAAAACCATGGGTTACCCAAAACCAAGGGCTCGTAAAACACTAACACTAAACCCATTATTGATCAAATCAAGGTTATCTTTAATCAATTTATAACTAAGTCAATATTAACATAACACATTGCAAACACAATGTTAAAGGTAGTTGTGAAATTCTACTCATAACTCATCTCTCTTTGTTTAATCATCCACTTCAATTATCAAATTAATTTAATGTAACAATCATATAATACAAATATGTTCCCTTAAATATTCACATATTATTGGTGGTGTTCCATCCCTATAAATAAAACATGTATGGTTTTACTACTACACTAAATATTCTCAAATCCTAAATTTATCCTTAAATTGATATCTAATTGAATGAGGCAAATAATATTATCTTCATGATCTTCAAATATTCATTAATCAGGTATATTATCTCCATCGCATACCTATATTTTTCATCTTTGTCAACTACATATATATAATTATTTTTGGTGTATAACCCTAAAATTTTCTAATTCCTTCTTTCAAACCTCAGGTATTTTACATAATCACAAATCCCAATTCCATGAAAACGCACATGGGCATAATCACTACAACAAATCAAATATAAACATAGTAATCATGTTACTTCATTGTAAATTCCATACAGAATGACTTCTCCACATGTTAAACTACACATTATTTTTATTTTAACATATTGATTGGAAATACTATATATCATGGCTATAAAATGGAGAGTTCTACCTGTTTTTATAAAATATACTTAATCCTTCACATCATTGGGATCATCAATTTTAGGTTGAGAAATTTTGAAATACTTGTGTTCAATAGTTAATTGCCATCTTATTTTTTTATTCATCGGTTGATATAACAACATGTTGATGGGCATAATGGTTCCACTCGTCAACGCAAATGATAGAGATCCAATCCAAGAGTGTAGAAAACCCTATGCAAGAGTCTCCCTAGTTCCCAGTTATTTGGTATGATTGATTCCAATGGATATCAAGGCCCCGTTAAACGCAAGTTGAGTTTTTGCACCGAGAAGGAGACTTAGTGGTTTTTCTTAAGCCTTAATCCTAATTAATGAGTCCTATTTTAGATAAGGGCAATGTTGGATATGATAAGGAAAACCTAAAACAACATCAGTTAATAGGAAAACTTGTCAACTTGAGCTAATCTAAAAGGGACCACAAAAATCAATCGACTTTGATAACAAATAATACTACAAATGGTTAAGAATAATTCCTTAAACAATTACACAGTGCATTACTTGTGCAATCCCAATAAAACAATATTGAAGAAACATAAGTTTGAGATAACCGAGATATGAGATAATCAAATAAAAATTGACCTAAGAGATATCTTAAATAAAGTAGACAAGTTAATCAATATCCTAAAACTAACAGTGGCATGTCATAAACAAAATTTATGATAAACATTCATCATATTCTATTCATAACACAATTGATCAATGAATGAATTCAAAACTAAATTATAGACATTGTAATACAAAATGATTTTACAAAATTCAACTAATAAATTTTAACCAATTGAGAAAAAATAACTCAAAGAGACTTTAAAGTTGGAGAAAATTCAAACTTACTCCACTCGAAACCAACATGCAAAATTTCCTCCATTCTCCATTAACTTGCTTGCAAAATATTACAAAATCAATCAAGGAAGACGAAGAACTCTAAAATGTTCGATGAGAAAAATATCATTAGTAGTCCAACAAGTCCCCCCTTTGCTTCCAAATAAAGATATATAAATACAAATTGGTGGATAAAGAAGATCCACAAAATAAGAATGAGACCTCCTAGAACCTAGGAATTTCCTAACTAACTTGACAAGGATTGGTCACGGAGTCTATCCATTTATCGTAGACCTATAACATTTGCACTACATCAAGATAGTTGGCATGTTCTAACTGGGGTTGAATTCTGCACAGATATGACTGAATCTCCTTGATTCTAACTTTATCCCATTTTTCCAGGAAGTTTTTTAAAACGAGCTTCTGATAAGAAGGACCTACAATAAATGATTGGAGCAGGGGAAAATCAAATTGAATAGTGGCTTAAATAAATTATTCCTATTAATCCCTTTGTTGATACACTTTGGCGATCCAAAAATTCAAAGGAACAAGATCATCCAACTTAACGAATATCGACATCCATAGGAGTTCCATCAATTTGTCTGTTAAATCCCAATATCCTCTACAAAATCAGACTAGAGACATGTTCACAAACCATATCCCATGATTTTAAGGATACCCAAACTAACTTTAATTTAAGTGAGTACATCTAAGGAATGGCTTCCAGGACATTTTTCAGATGAGTCTGCCACTCACAGAGTTGCAGATAAGTTTCAACTCCCTTTTTCTTCCTGTCAACATCTTCTGCTAACTAGTATGACAAATGATCAAATAGGTTAAAATAATCTTGGATTTCATTTAAACTTCAAAGAAAACCTTTTGAACTATCCTAAAACTCTCATTAACATACACGGATTCATCTCTAAACTCTTGAGTAGTAATTTTGAAAAATGAGAAAGTAGCAGACTAAACTTTGAACTGTTTGAGTTCTTCCCTAACATTTATGAGCTCAACTACATGACTCATGGAATTCTCTTCACCCACCCTCTTCTTATAAACAAGTTCTTGTAGTTGTTTTTGAATATTTTGCATCTCCAATTGGTGCTTAGTTTTGAGTTCATCGAGCTTCTTATAAAAATATGCATGTAGGTTAGCCTTCTTTACTTCCCAGGAAATAGAGTTAATCTTTTCTTCCTCCAACATATTGTTCAAAGTGGAAACATAATCAAAGTTTGCACCAACAAATTCCCCCATGGTAGCTGTTGTTTCTATAGATTCCCTTCTGGGTTCATCAGTGGCTTGTCTCTAGATAACCTGATTCTCAACTAGATTTGCAACTAGTTCACCTTCCCTGGTCTCTTTTCACCTTTTCTTGCCACTTCCTTTTTTCTTTTGCTAAAACAATAATATCCAAAGGATACTATTGCATCTTCCCCAAAAGTAGTTCTTCTTTCTGATGAAGATACTGACAAATCTATAGAGTTGGCTACAAGCATAGGTATAACTAAGGGCACAAATTAGATTGAGTATGATATTGGGAAACTTTAGAGTTTGTAGGGATGAGTATGGATTGAGACAAATGGAACTTCTACTTGTGATGGAGTAGGATTTTGAATAGGATAGATACCATCAAGCTCAGGAGGTAAGGTGGTGTCAATAGTAGGTCATCCTGAAGACTGAGTTTGAAGTAAGGACAAACGATTTTGGTGTGCATTAGATGAAGGGTCTATGTATGAGGAAAGACATGAAGTTTCTGGTTCTGATACATGGTTCAAATACTAAGTGGGAAGTGTTAAAGAATAAAGTGAATCATGAGTGATATCAGAAATAGGCTCAAGAACATTGGGAGTAGTAGATACATCCACATTGAGAGGCATTTTAGGGTTAGAACTTGATAGGGTATCAAATGGAGGTAATTGTGCATACTCATGTACATTTAAATTTGAATGAAATGCTTCTTATAGTTTGTTCTCATTTAATTCAATAATTTTAACAGTAGGATTAGATATTTTAGGCTTGGGGGTAGTAGTAAGAGTGACCTTATCTCCTCCAATCGCCAAATTAGAAACTACTTCATAGGAAGTGCTAACAATAGTAGGTTGAGACACTATACCTTGCAACTATTCTACTTGTTGCATTAAGCTGACCAAATTTTGTATAGGGTTCTGGGACTTAATGGCTGCCACTGGTTGCTTCCCCTATTGTTTATCCATTTTTTCTCCTCCAAGGTATTGGGATGAACTGTGATAATCACCAATGCTTTACTATTTTCCTCTAGTTCCTCTTTCTTAGCTTACTCTTGGGTAGGAAATGGCCTTTCCCTTTCTCCAAGGACTAATGTCCTTTGATGTTTTTTTTATCCATGAACTAGGGTCCTGTGTGTTGGGTCAGATATTTTACCCAATACTTCTTCAAAGCTAAAAAATCCCTGATAAATAGAATCATTAGGTTTTGTTTCATGAATATAAGAACTCTTCAACTGTGCTAGGAAGAATTGCTTCTCGATGAAATTTTTGGGACCATGCATCCTTTTAACTCCCAAACCCAGCTTTAAATATTTAAATTGAGCTCCTAAAACCTGAGCATGGGAGGCATTTTTAATAACCAAATGACCGGTGTATAAAGGGAATTTGGGTGAAGATATCCTCTTCAAGTCAGAACATCGGGCATGTGTTCCATCAAATGCAGTTTGGAAGGCCACCTCTTCCAAGACCATCCTGTCGGGGACAGATTTAGGAAGAATATGAACTGATTTGTGACCCCAAATTATTAAATAGGTGAAACATTCACCAAAATACCAGTCACCCATAGGGGATACCATATTCCTGGCATCCTCAGAAATCCTAGGTGCATTAGTTTTAAATATAATCAAATAAACTGCACTTAGAAAGTTGTCACATATATCATACACATGAGGTTTGAATTTTTCTTCCCATAGAATAGCACAATAAATAAGAACTAGAGGGTTTTGTGTCATCTAGTTCCATTCCATTGGTGGAAATGCAAAAGAAGAACACATTACATCTACTAAGTAAGAATACATGAGAAACCTAGGTTTCCTAACCGATGGTTTTTTTTCAATTGAGCGATTACATCTTTGACAGTGATAGAAAAAATATGCACCCAATTGAATACTTTCCCAGTAGAAACAATGTGATGGACCAAAGGGGTCCATTCCATCTTGAAGTATACACAGTTTTCCAACCCATAAAATCAGTAGAGCATGGAAGTGAGGATTTTGTAGGGTTTTCTCACATATCGAATAGGATACAATCTATTAGGTTGGAGAACAAAGCTATCAGGGTCAAACCACCATCTCTTAACCAATGCTTTCGCTTCATATTTTTGTTCAAAATCCCTCATGAATTCTTGTGTGAGAAATTTTGTGGGGGTGCTTCAGAGAATACATCCTCACGAAAGTATTAGGATTGAAAGAAGCATATACATCCTGATTTGAATCCCAGAAGGTAGAAGTTGGGATGTTCACTTAGTTTGCCATCCATTTGACGAGGTTCATGTATGGCATAATGGCTGGCCTAGATCTAATAGCATGAAGGTGGGATTTAGTAATATTATGATAAACCTAGGCATCTTATCCAAACGAAGAAAATTAATAATTGTTGAATATACTATAAATAGTGTCCCAGTCCATGCATTCTCTATCGTTGTTCCACCTGTCATTGTCTGAATATATGCCAAAATTTAGGTCTTTCAATTGAGTTCTTCTGACATTGTTTTCGACCTAGTCCTGCAATCCATGGCATTCACAATCTAGTCTACAAAAATATTAGATCATAAGCTATCTTGAAATTTCTATAATGAGTGTGATGAAAGAAATTTGTGGTTGTGAAATACCTCAAATGAATCACAACATTTACTATGCAGTGTAGAGAAAATTCTTTATGTGAATGGAGATCATTTGTGGTTCATATCCACATATAAAAAATAGAGTAAAATGATGAATCTATCTAAACATTTGGCTAAGTATGAACCACCTTACGAGTAAATCAAATTACAATCAACTATAATTGCACCATACAAAAATGGTGGTTAATTATGATTACAAATTAATTTCTTTATTTGATTGGCTCTTCAGGTTGGCTAGTCCGCACATGTGTTGGGGAAAACATTTTTGATGTTAGGAAGTGGTTCCGATGTGGGGCCATGTAAAATATTCGGGTCTGGGGTCTCAGATCGTTTTTGAGTGATTTGTCAATAGGTTTTTGACTTCTGACATCCGATCGAACAAAATATCGGTGTAGGAGTGTTGGGAATAGAATGATCTATGTGAAGCAATTATACTTTATATTTCTAACATTTGGGGTTCATTATTGAATTTAAAATGTCCATGTCAGAACATCGAGAATAAAACTTTAAGTTTAAAATATTTTCCGACTTTCGAGATCTGAGAATTACAAAATACATCGGATTCAGAATGTCAAAGATAAAAAATTGGAAGCTTGAGGGTTCTGACATCCGAAATATGACATACGTACAAAAGTTTAAAATATAGGTATCAAGTACGTCAGAAAGGAACAGTTTTGAAGGAAATTTTTTTGGCATTTATTATAACAATATAAATGATGAAAAAACTTTAAAATTTAACGAAAAATGGATCAAAACAACTTATTTTGAAAAGAAAAGAAAAATTTAAAGGGTCTCCCATCATTTTTCAAAAGGAAGAATGGTGGGATCTGTTGTGGCTACAACAAATGGAGTTTCACTGGGAAGAACCGATTATTCCTTGTTAGTTAATAGATTCATAAATTTTCTGAAAAATAGAGACCAAATACTGATCATGTAGTTGGTTCATCCCTTTTAGCTAAAAATATCTATACACCCCTTCTTAAAAATTTCCGAGTTTTAAAATAAGTGGCCAACTTTATCAGAAAGTAAAAACCATTATCCTGAGATTTAAGGCAAAAGCACAAAATAAGAATTTAAGCATTAGAGAATTAACTTTGCTAGGATTAGTCATGATAATAGAACATGAGCACAAAGACTTAACCAACAAATATAATATCAAACTCCAATATTCAGGCATTGCCACTATTTCTAGTAGGCATCCATAGCCTTGATAGGGTTTCCTTTGAGCCCAATTTCACTCATTTTATCCCCATATGATGGTTATATATATACAACTTCTTGACTTAATAAATTGGTAATTTTTATAGTAGTCGACCAAGGGGCACTACCCTGGCTTGGTAACTAGCTAATGGAAGCATCCTTCATAGAGACCTATAGAAAGCAAAGAGGTCAGCTCATGATGAGACCTCTTGTCCCTTGTCTCATGAATGAGATCCATTACCTTGGCTTGGTGACTATAAGTGGTAATTTTATCACATAAGAAACTATGACTATGATAGGTCGGCTCGTGATGAGACCTTCTATCCCTTAATCCACCTTTCAAGTCTTTTCCTTTCTATTATCAAGATCATGTTTGTAGTTATTGTTAACATCTCTAGATATTATTCAACAAATGGAGGAGCAAACCATAAATCCTTAAGAGTAATGGATTATGTAAAGAGTTAACAAGAGTATCGATTGTCATCAATTTTACGCATTCCATATCAAAAGCACTCCTTTAAAATAAAGTTCAATCTTCATGTTTAATTCAAAGATTAGGATATCCAAAAACCATTAGATAATGACCAAAACCTTCTTTCAGCCAAAATATGATGAATCAGTGAAAATATTTCAGGGAGAGATGTTCAAATTAGTTGTGCGATGAGCCAAATGAGTTGCATTTGCCTCACCTTATTTTTTAAAATATTTACTAAACAATATACTAATAAGAAGCAAGGCTATAACCCCAATCAAAATCAATAATATTCATCTTATTGAAACTCAAAACAAAACAATTTAAGATTATAAAAATCATAATTGGTTAATACAAACAAAATCAACAAAAGGAATAGAAAAGATAACCAAGCAAACTATGTACAATCTCAACCAAAGAATTGACTAATAAAAATATTTCTTGAGAATCTGTGCATTCACTGGAAACATTTCAAGTTGTCCTTCTAGTGTTTGTAGACAAAAAGTGCTAGGACCAAGTTTTTTTTTAATAGTAAATGGTCCTAACCACAAGTGTTGGAATTTTGTATGTTCACCATTGTCTTTGTGTGGCTTATCCCATTTAAGGACTAAATATCCTACTTGAAAATTCATTTCGGAAGAGGATGCTTAGTCAAACCACCGCTTGACAAGTTGTTGGTGCTAATAAAATTTATATTTTGAATTCTCCCTATATTCTTACAACTTAAGCAAGGCATTTATCATATGATTTAAGGCAGGGAAATCATCAAGGAAAATTTTAGGGGAGAAATTTAGCCCATGGTCTATTTTTCCATGTTTTTTTCCAAAAAACGATTCTCCAATTTGCATTTTTTGAAGCCCTATTTTTCCCAATTTTGATGGGATAAAAGTTTTTCACTCTAAAAATCACCAAATTATTATAGAAACTATATAAAATCCTTAAGAATTGAAACATTTTTAGAAAATATCTCCAAATATTTTATAGTTGACATTTTAAGAATTGGTAAGATTCGCCAAGATTAATACACTTTTAAATACGTATGGATCCTTAAAATTTTCCTTGGAAATCATCCTCATGGATTGATTGAGATAATTGTAAAGAATAAAAGGATCTATTTGGAGGAAGGATCAACTCTTTTTCATATTTTAGACAAAAGAGTGAATTACCAATTGCATCCTTAGGTGTTACCCTATCTTCCCACAAAGCATTAAAAATATGAGTGTGCCAATTTTTCTGGTGACTTTCCAAAGTCCTCTTCAATATTTTAATCATATTTTTGTTGTTTGATTCAACTAAGCTTGTTAACAATCAAATTAAAACCCTTAGAGGTGAAGGCGTGGATCAAAGGAAAAGGAGGAGGAAAGCACATCCAAGGTTTTGTAAGTATTTCTCCATTGTTCTGATATGAATCAATTCAATGTTTCTCCCAATTCTTGTTCAAATTTTTCCCTCTGTGTTTGAATTTGAATATTGAATTAGGATGCATAAGATCTAGCTTGAATTTCAAGGTTTAGTACAAGGGTTGGAAGGGGGGGAAATAAATCTTGAATCCCTGAAGGTTGGTGAAGCTCCTTAGTAGTTGATCTTTGTAATTCCTTTAGATCCTCTCCATTCCTGTAAATCAAACCACAAATCCTTTATACACTCCTACTAAACCTTGAAATTCAAGGTAGATCTTATGTATCCTAATTCAATATTCAAATTCAAACATGGAGGGAAAAATTTGAACAAGAATTGGGAGGAACATTGAATTGATTCATATTAGAACAATGGAGAAATACTTACAAAACCTTGGATGTGATTTCCTCCTCCTTTTCCTTTGATCCTCTCCTTCACCTCTAAGCCTTTGATCACCAATTTCCTTTTGAAGTAAGGATATCCTTTCCTTCAATCCTTCAACATGACTTTTATCTTTCTCATGTTGGTCTTAATTCACCCTGAATGCCTGCTTTTATAGCACTGGGAATTGGGAAATCAAAACCAAACTTGAATGTGGGATAATACCTTTTTCCTAAATTTTGATTATTCTTATAAAAAATCCTACTCTATATAGTATTTATAGGCCTTTTTGTCACAAATCCATAATTTCAGGCACAATTAGTGCATATGCCATGCATTTCTTCCCACTGTTAACTGGTGGAGACAGGATCTGGGCTTTCAAGTGGGTAGTTAAATCACTAAACCTTGCCTCTTTAGGCTACCTATGTCTTCACTTAATCCTTCCAATTGTGGAAGTAGTGGTAATATAATAGAGTATTGTTCTCTTATGGACTTGTCTTATGTCTTCATGTTGTGGGTGATTAGTAAATTCTACATCTAACCTTCACTTGTTAAGGGTGTTAATTTGATTGTTAACAAATCCATTTCCCTTTCGGTAATAACCTGCCAAGTATTTCATCTTAATTCCATTATCCAATGCAAATTCGATAAGATTAATAGAAGAAAAATATGATGCATTATCAAAGACTAAGCACTCAGGACCACCAAACCTGGTTATATTATTGGACTGAAGGAACAAGATCACCTAATTTGTGTTCATTACCCGAAGTGGAACTACTTCCACCCACCTTGTGAAGTATTATGTAGTAGTAAGAATATACTTATGATGCATGGAGGGAGGATTAATCGATCCAAATACATCCAAACCCCACTACTAAAAAGGGGTATCAATAGTGACTTGTTGAAGGGGGTATGTATCCCATTTTCCCTGCCATAGGCCTTCTAACAGACTTCACATTTGTGGGTAAAGGAATAAGCATCCTTGAACAACATTGGCCAATAGTAATCAACCCCTAAGATATTGTGGGTTGTGGTCTCTCCTCTAAAATGTCCACCACCAAGTCCTGCATGCAATTCCATCAATATCTTGTGAGCGTTTTCCTTTTCAACACATCTCCGAATAAATCCATCATAATTTCTCCTAAAAATAACATTATTAATTATTTGATAAGGAGAAGGTTTAGCCTGAACGTTCTCCTCTTCTTGGGTTCCAAATGTTTAGGAGCATACATGTGTGTGAGAAAGAATTTAATATCAATATACCATTAATTAGGAACTACATTAATATAATAAATCTAGTCTTCAAAATAGCATTCCTCTTCTTCCCATTATGTTATTGTCTCAATTTTTTTAACAAACCATGTTTCCAATTTGCACAACCCTTGTCCCATCACAATCTTCGCTGGTCTGATTTCTAAATCATACTCTAGTAGCATTGACATCCAATGGGAACGTTTTTCACCAATTTATTTATGTATCAGCAGGTTTCAAACAACGAAATAAAAAACGATTACCTTGGTTCTGGACTTAAGGAGATACAGTATGAAGTGTTTGACACCTTTATAGCCAGCATAGGCCTACTTATCTACTTCAGGATAATTGAGTTCAATGATTTAATTACAAATCTCATAAAGGATATTGGTATTTCATCTCCTTCAACATTTTGTTGTGTCAACATTGTAGCAAAATAAATATCATAAACAAAGGTATATAAAATAAAATCTTTCAAAAAATCGAGGAACATTAACGCAGGGGATTCCGCAATGGCCTCACGAATTTTCTCAAAAGAATCCTTCTGAGTTTTACTGCATTTAAAAATTGCATATTTCTTTATCATGTCTTGTAAGGGTTTGAAAATTTGAGAGAATCTAGGAATAAATCTTCTAACAAAATTATTTTTTCATATAAAAGATTGCATAGAATTCTTTGAATCAAGAAGGTTAATTATTTACATCGCTTGAGTCCTATCTAGGTCAATCATCGTTCCATGTTTGGTGTTATAAAATTATTACAACTAGGACCATAGTCTCATGTTAATGTGGTGATTATTTGGTCCAAAACATGGTTAATGATTTTAATCCAAGGTTGTTAGAAGTTAGTTGGGGCATTTATGACACATTTCACCACCTTAGGGCCCAATTTTGGCCAAATTAGATGTTAGGAACCCTTATTTATGGCCACCTCCCTCATATATTTCCACTAGCTGAGTGAGGCATGCCCTTATCCACTGAATTGTGGATCTGGCTTTGACCTGAGGCTCCCATTCATTGAATGTGGTCATTTCCCCCCGTCCTTGGCAGTTTTGGCCTATCCTGAGCCACCTACACTCCATCAAATCCTCTGCCAATCATGTGCCACCATAATTAATGCCTTCCCATGCCATCCCAATGTTCATATTGACAATTCATGACTTTTTGAGGTGATTTGGGATTCTATTGGTCGACCTAGGGGGATTGAGGTCCAATATAAGCTATCCACATGTAGCTCATTCTGATGCCTCCAAAGGATCACAATTTTTCCAAAATATTATATAATGATGATCACAACTCATTTTTGGGTTGGACAGTTAATAATAAACTTGCTATTTGATCATTTGTGTCTGGTTTTTTTATCATTTGTGTGTTCAGAGTGCTTCTTTTACACTATTTTCTGCATACTTAGACAAATTGCTTAATTGTGAAGATATCCTTATCTAGTAGATCCTACTATGAGTTAAAATTCACATTTGGAAACCACAAACGCAAGTAACCTACCCTCAATTACAAAAAAAATATTTTTTGGGGGTTTAATGATATGCCATACTTCCTGCAATGTTCAAAAAGTTTCCTCAAATGAAAAATATGATCATTCCTTTTCTTTGAAAAAATGGTAACATCATCCAGGTACACTACAACACAATTATGGATCAAACCTCAGAATGTAATGTCCATTGCTTGTTGGAATGTAGATCCAACATTGATTAATCCAAAGGGCATATTTATATAGGCATAAGTTCCCTAAGGAATTCTGAAAGAAGGTTTCAGTTGATCTAAGTGTGAAACTAGAACCTGGCTATACCCAAAAAAAACATCTAGTAATGAAAACATCTCTAATCCTAACACCTTCTAGAGAATTTGTTTCATAGGTGGCACAAGATAATTACCTTTTTTCTAACACCTTGTTCAGATTTCGGAAATCGACATAGAGACAAATATCTTCGTTATTTTTATGGAATGGGATCCAATTGGCTATCCAGTGGGTATGGAACATAGGAAAATTGATCCGTGCACCCAAAGGATTTTATAATTCCTTTTTGACTGTTGGCTCATGGCTCGGATGCATATTCTTGAGCTCTTGCTGGTAGGATTTTTCCTTGGGTCTCATGGGGATGTTATGCTGCATAATGTTTGTTTCGAATGTTTTAATATTTTCATATATCTAGGAAAACAAATACTTTTATTCCCTAAACAATTTTATGAAGTTCGTTTTCTCAGCGGGTGTACACCATGTTCCCATATTGATGTTTTGTGGGTTTTTTTTAGTGGCTAAGTTGATGACCTAATAATTCATGCAGGAAATTTTAACCTTACAATTAGTGACTTTCTTAAATTTGTCTTGTAGTTCATCAAAATTTTCAAGTCTAAAAACTAATTTTGGAACGAGAGTAGTAGGGCCATGAGGATCCGATGAGGGAGTAATGAGACTTTGCAAATTAGGGAGAGATTCATCATGGGAAATCTCATCAATAGCAAGATCCTTAAAGGTATATTGTGCAGTGAGGAATTCTAGAATCTATTGGTCATTTTCGAAGACCTTCCAATTGGTGACATTATCAGGGATTGAAGGAATATACATTAATTCAATAGAAAATGTGTCAGGTTTAAAACCAGGAGGGGGGAATTAGTTTCAATGCAACATTAGCAGGAAAATCAATGTCAAAATTTTAAGATCGGGGTACAGAGTTTATGTTGAGCACTTGAAATTTATTGTTTAAACTCCATACGTATTTCTAGTAATTCTTCAAATAGTTGGAAGTACAGTGAATGGATTTCCTAACATGCTGACAATTATTTCAGAGTCACCATAAACTTCAAGCACTTTAATTTCTATATCGATAGAATTTGTAAGGCCCTGTATAAACCCCTCACATTTAGCTAGGTTGTTTGCACACTCATATTCTATCCTACAAGCTATCATAAATTTAATTCCAGCTGGATTGGTCAAAACACACGTAGATCCATCCCCTTATCTGGACTTGGATCCATCAAAGAAGAATGTCCAACATGTGTTATCTAACCTAAAGTTTGTATTTACACTATATACATTGTGCAAAATAGAGTCCGATGAAACTATCCGAGAAAATTGCATGATTTCAGATTGGTTATCTGTTTCAACGAAGGGTCAAATATCTGCATGAAAGTTCACCAAAAAAGTATCTACACCATAATTTCCTACACGAGGATTCCTAAAAAGAGTAGGTTCACTAGGGTCGTCAAGATCAATAACAGTCTATTTCAAATACAGTCCCCTATTAACTCTACTCTTATTCTACTTCCCATTGTATGGTAGCCATAGGTGTGACCAGTTGGTAGCAAAGTATCCCTTCAATTTTTTTGACCAATATCGACTGAACCAAATACCATAGGCTTCTGGGACGTCATCTACTACAATATCAATACTTTGAAGAATACGAGGATTATAACTTAAGTCTTACAATAATATTTCTCAATTCCTTTGCAACTTTAACCCTGGATATGTCCAACTGAACTATTTTCCTAGGAGAGGGTTTCTGTAATACCCCAATTTTGACCCTTATGAAATATTGGCTTTTAATGTAAATATTGTATACATGCGATGTATGTTTCCCTAGCATGAAGCTCAAGGCCAAGGTCCCACTAGTATATGTTCATATTTTATTTAAAATGGACAACCATTTGGATATTGTTACCCATGTGCTATTAAGCCATGGAATATTGTAATTAGCATATTGTTACCCAAAACTGGCTATGGAAGCAACAAATGAGAAGGGGCCATGTGTATCCACTAGAGAGTGGTGAGGGGGTTGTGGGGATGAACCATATGCTGCCAAATTTCATTGTGAGAACCCACTTGACCTTCCTTGATGACATTTATTTCTGATGTAACGAAGTTGTTGAATAATTCAGTCCATGGGTTCAATGGAGCATGGGCAGCCCAGAAATTCGTATGACAGAGTATGTGATTTGAATTTTAGGGGGCATATGGTCTAAATTCAGATGTATAAGCCATACAAGTATTAAATTGAGAGGCCACCCTCTCTCATCCATGGTATTTGGTAGCTCATAGTTTTGGCCCATGGTATGGTCTCAAGACACATTGTAATAATGCTATATAAAGGCCTAGCAAGCCTTCTCGTAATAACAAGTTACTCATTTGGTTTCTCTCCTATTTTCTATTTTTCATTGTGAGACTAATTAGATCTGAGTGACTTATTGGTAATTGGTTTCAGAGGTGGGGCTCCTTTTTGAGCCTCACCTCCCATTCATTTCATATGTTTTTGTTCATGCTTATTCTCATGCAACATTAGTGTTTTTCATGTGAATTTTATGACAGATTTGCATGCTTAATCTCCTCCTCTCTCGACATTCAAGTTTTCCGGTTCTCAACTCCCAAGATCCAGATCAATGGTATCAGAGCGGGTTCGCTCTCCATCAGAACAAGGGGTTACACTGTAAGCATCACAGTTGGTCCACATGCACTATATGGTTTATTGGATTCACTACATCCATACATGGATCTGGATCTATTACATCCATACATGGATTCACTACATCCATAAATGGATCTGGATTTGCTACATCCATTGGTCTCCAACATTTTCAACAATATTTCAAGTTGTCCATGCTGCCCATGGAGGTTCCACAACCTCTACAACAGCCCATGTTGCTCTACAAACCCTCGGCATCATATGTGGCCTGCAACAATCAACACTCTCACATTCAGAAAACTTTAGAGAGATGTCACGATCTCTATAGGAGGTTTCAGAAGCTATACCATAGCTCATTATAAATCTATTTTCAAGATCTAAAATGGGTATTTCACGGAATCTGATTTGGATTCTTGGTTTGAAAGATATGCTCATTTGAATCTCAACATATATTTTGACCCAAGGAGGCCGTGCGTATCACTGTCTTCAACAGACATTTTCTCACTGCTCAAGAAATATCAGATGGATTTCCATATATGGCTGGACATATCTCTTCAATATCTCAAATGAGTATTTTACAGAATTCTATTTGGCTTCCTGGTTTGAGAGATATCATCAATTGAATCTCAGCATATTTTTGACCCTAGGAGGCCGTGCGTTTCACTGTCTTCAACGGTCATTTTCTCACTGCTCAAAAAATATCAGATATATTTCCATATATGGTTGCACAAATCTCTTCAATATCTCAACTGAGTATTTCACGGAATTCCATTTGGCTTCCTGGTTTGAGAGATATCATCAATTGAATGTCACCATATTTTTTACCGTAGGAGGCCGCGCATTTCACTGTCTTCAACAGGAATTTTTTCACTACTCAAGAAACTTCAGATGGATTTCCATATATGTCTGGAGAGATCTATTCAATATTTCAAATGGGTATTTCACGGATTTCCATTTTGCTTCCTGGTTTGAGAGATATGATCATTTGATCATCAGCATGTATTTGACCCATGATGACCGCCCGTACCTTCATATTCAACGAGGTCTTTCTCTTGCCTCAGGCATATATAGAGGGATTTCCACACATGGATGAAAATATCTCTTCGATATCTCAAATGGGTCTTCAATGGAATTCAATTTCAATACATGCATCAGACAAGACATCAACATCATGAATTTGCAGTAAGACATCAATTGCACCAAAGATCATGAATTTTCAATTTTTTTAAATCTTAATGTAATCATGGTTATGGGTTAACCACACAAAACCCATGGTTATGGGTCAACCACACAAAACCCACAGTTGTGTATTGTAATAATGGTTGTGGGTCAACCACACAAAACCCACAGTTATGTGTTAACCACACAAAAACCTTCTCTTGAGTGGAAACAAGCTTGTCATTGCCACCATGGTTATGGGTCAACCACATAAAACCCAAGGTTATGGGTCAACCATACAAAACCCATGGTTTTGAGTCAACCATAGAAAACTCTTCTCTTCATTGCAACCAAGCTTGCCATTGTCATCATAGTTATGGGTCACCCTTGAAAAACCCACGGTTATGGGTCAACCTCGCAAAACCCACGGTTATGGGTCAACCACACAAAACCCTTCTCTTCATTGGTAACTAGCACATTGTAATCTTGGGTCTCTTTTTCGCATGAAATGATGGGGACTATCATTTTCTAAAGGGGGAGGAATGATCCGAATTTTAGGGGGCATATGGTCTAAATTCGGATGTATAAGCCATAAAAGTATTAAATTGAGAGGCCACCCTCTCTCATCCATGGTATTTGGTAGCTCATAGTTTTGGCCCATGGTATGGTCTCAAGACACATTGTAATAATGCTATATAAAGGCCTAGCAAGCCTTCTCGTAATAACAAGTTACTAATTTGGTTTCTCTCCTATTTTCTATTGTTCATTGTGAGACTAATTAGATCTGAGTGACTTATTGGTAATTAGTTTCAGAGGTGGGGCTCCTCTTTGAGCCTCACCTCCCATTCATTTCATATGTTTTTGTTCATGTTTATTCTCATGTAAGATTAGTGTTTTTCATGTGAATTTTATGACAGATTTGCATGCTTAATCTCCTCCTCTCTCGGCATTCAAGTTTTCCGGTTCTCAGCTCCCAAGATCCGGATCAGTATGGGCTCTGTTTTCTTGTACCGCAAGTCACTCTACCTCATGGGAATTGATCCTTCCTCATTCCCATTCCATGGTTGAACATCCCAACATCATTTTCCATCCAAAAAATGAATTCCCAGTAGTGAGAAAAACCAGAAATCGTAACTTTGCAAGAACCCACGTTTTGAAGAGCCATAAACACCCAGAATTTGGTATTGACAGTAAAAACCACTGGGGGATTCATAGATATGAACCTTGGGGCGAATTTGAGAGTATTAGATACATTGAAATCCATAGAAAAACCCAGTTTCTATAGCCCAGAATTCCAATGACGGGATTGAGTAATTGAATGACAGATTTGTGAGAAATCCAAGTGTGAATGACTGAGGAGAGGTTGGTTTTGCTTGATAAAACCAGTGAAAGCTAGTGTTAAATTTTCAGAATTTACTTCAATCTGATGTAGGATCTTAACTGAGAGAACAACATGTATAGCAAATCTACAGCATATCAATCATGGACACAATAATGCAAGCACGCAAGAGACACAGAGTTTACTTGGGGAAAACCATAAAGGTGAAAAACCCCAATAACTTCCTCAGAGATAGATAGAGCAATGATACAACCAAAATACAAGAGGTAGTCTTCTCCTAGCAGAAGAGCCTCCTCCTCATAAGTGTGCCACTTTCCGAATGAGAGAAGTGTGTGAATGAATGATCAAATAGAGATCTCCCGATCTCTATTTTTACTTGTTCTATCCTACCCAATAAACTAATGGTGCCTACATGTCTAGCTTAATCCAAGGTTAGCTTAATCCGGACCAACCCCACACTAGGTGGTCTAATAACCCTTTGACCCACATGGCCGAACCCCAATAGGGTGGTTTTATAACCCTTCCACCCACATGACTTATACAGGGTGGACCCCAACAAGGTGGTATAATAACCCATCAAGTATAAGTTACGACACTTACAATATAAATGATGACACTTTTGTATAGAGGAATAATAACATCTCTATAGGAATACAAACACTTCCGTATAGAGGAATAATACCATCTCTATAGGAGTACAAAATACATATATGAAATACATGGGTGAAATACATTCCGAAGTTACATATACATCAACACTCCCTCTTAACTAGGAAGGTATTTCTCGACACAGGTCTGCTAGCACAAGTCTTCTTCTCTGGATCATCATCAGCGAATCATCATCCTCGAATCATCGTCATTGTCACTGCTGGTGCTATCTCAATCAATCTCTGAATCTACTCGTCATAGAAAGTTCTACAAAGCCAGTCATTTTTCATACTGGATGTAGGCCCACCACCTGCAAGTATTCATCATCACTGGCCATACTGTGGAATCCTCAGGACTTATTACGTGCATAAAAAAACCTTGCAAGAGCATCCGAGGACTTATTATGGGCACACAGCCCAACCTATCGGATCTCCTAGGGAGCTATTACATGTGACCCTACCACAAAACCTTGGAAGAGAATCCCAGGACTGATTACGAGCACACAACTCAACCTATCGGATCTCCCAAGGCGATATTACATGTGGTCATGACAAAACCTTGCAAGAGCATCCCAGGACTTATTACGAGCACACAGCTCAATCTATCGGATGTCCCAGGGCGCTATTATATGCCATAGGACAAAACCTCGAAAGAGCATCTGCCAGATATCCTAGGGCGAAATTATATGCCATAGGCAAAACCTTGCAAGACTATCTGTAGATCTACCAGAGCCAAATTATATGTCCTCTCAGAGCAAAACCTCGAAAGAGCATTTGTCAGATATCCCAGGGCCAGATTACATGCCATAGGCAAAACCTCGAAAGACTATCTACAAATCTCCCAGGGCCAAATTATATGCTCATCTACACAACCTGATCCACGGCCACAGAGTATCAACCTGATACTCACCATACATCATCCTGATGTACACATGATCATCCTGATCATCATCACTGCAACATCCTGCTGCATGTCATCTGGAGCAACATCCTGAAGCTCGTTATCCATGATCATCCTGATCATATAATGCATCTACCTAATGCATACCAAGTATCTACCTGATACATATCATCATACATGATCCACCTGATCATACAATGTATCCACCTTATACAAATACAAAACCATGATCCACCTGATTATACCTGATACATATCAACATACATGATCTACCTGATCATACACAGTATCCACCTGATACATATACAGATACATGGTCCAAGCATCCAACATGATGCATATACAAAACATATACAAATGATCCTACTGATCATATCCAGCATCCAACATGATGCGTACATACATATACATATAAATGATCCAACTGATCATATCAAGCATCCAACATGATGCATACATACATATAAATGATTCAACTGATCATATCCAGCATCCTCCTGATGCATATACAGAGCAGTAACTGGAGCATCGTCCTGATGCTCATCATCAAGTGCTTACATCCACAGCCATGTGAAGGATCCTCCTTCCAACATGCTTGGAATGGCTTCTACAAATGTGTCCATCATTTCTTCCTTGAAGTGTCATCAATCTGAAGAACACCAAGCCTCTCCCTGAAGTACTCGAACTTCACCCTGGCTAGTGGCTTCATCAGCACATTTGCAATCTACTTGTCTGTCGCAATGTACAGGAGATTCACAGCTCCTCTCTGCACCATATCCTTGATATAGTGATATTTGATCTCTATGTGTTTCGACCTGTCATGAAACACTAGGTTCTCGGACAACTTCACACAACTCTGGTTATCACAAAAGATACCAGTAGCATCCAACGGGAGATCAAATAACTTAGACAGTAGCTTCTGAATCCATTCTACCTCACAACTAGCTGAACAGGCTGCAACATACTCTGCCTCAGCTGTACTCAGTGCTACGCAGGACTACTTCCTGCTGAACCAAGAGATCACAACTGATCCCATATTGAAGCAACATCCATATGTGCTCTTCTTATCTGCAACACTGCCAGCCCAATCTGAATCAACATAACCCTGCACGTTAAACTTTTGATTCGCTTCATACTTGATCCCATAATCCACTGTACCCTTCAAGTACCTCAGAACATGCTTTACAGCCACCAGGTGAACACCCCTTGGATCAGTCAAGAACTGGCTCAATGTGTTCACCACAAAGCAAATATCTGGTCTCGTGTTCGTCAGGTGCATCAAGGACCCAATCATATGATGATACATAGTGATATCAATCGGCTCAGATGAAGCATCACACAGAAGCTTCAGGTTTGATGCCATAGGTGTGGCCATGGCCTTGCAGTCCATCATCCAGAACCTCTTCAGGATCTCTACTGCATACTTCCCTTGTCCAAGGAAGATTCCAACTGCACTCTGCCACACCTCCATACCAAGAAAGTAGTGCATCATACCCAAGTTCTTCATCTCGAACTCGGCAACAAGCTTCCGCTGCGTGTCGGCAATCAATCTATCTTCACCTATAATAAACAGGTCATCCATATACAAAAGTAGTATCACTGGATTTCCTTCCTCAACCTTGTAGTAAAGGTTGGAATCCGCTTTACTCTTGGTAAAGCCCAAACTGGATAGAAAGCTGTCTATCCTAACATACCAAGTTCTGCACATATATGACTCCCTGTCATGTGTCTCAGAACCAAGTGGCTGCTCCACATACACTTCTTCTTCAACTACACCATTCAAGAAAGTTGTCTTGAAATCCATCTGGTGTATCTTCCATTTCATCACTGCAGCCAGAGCAAGTACGGATCTAATGGAAGTGTATCTGGCTACAGGAGCAAAAGTCTCTATGCTACCACCTGCAGCATGCTTGATCTTGTAGATCCTCTTGGAAGTCACTACAGACTCTCCTTCAGGTCTTGGGACTGCATCCCAAACATCTTCATGATCGACTGGTACTCCTCGATCATGGTATTCTTCCTAGATCTTGGGAACTTCAATATCTTCAGTATTTTCAATAGACAACTTTGTTGCTGAACAAATGTTGTAGTCCTTCTTTTGTAGGTGATGATATATGATCTTTCCTACACAACAAGTTAAATTGCATGATTAGAAAACATCTCATAGTTTTCAGAACAAATTCTTACACATAAATAAATATGTTATACAGTCATGCAATTATCTTAGCCAATGCTTCAATACAACATTTATCCATATCCTGTAACTTTCTAGATGCCTTCCAATCTATACCAGAACATTGTTAAGAGTGTGCACAACTCCCAACATGCCAGCAAAGAGGTTTCATTCTAGATAAGTATCAATGGAATGTTGTACAATTCCATAGGCCACTTACCCATGTATATTAGTAGTATATTGTTCATCAATGCAACTATTCTAATATGCATAATACACAACCTAATTCTAGGAACATGCGTATTATTGAATAGTATTATTTAAACAATAAAATATGCAAGGAATGATAATTCAAATACTTATCTTTGTTTGTTTGTTGGGTTGACTCCCTCTCAGTCTTTGCTTCTTTTCTGCAACTTCATTCTGATGTGGATTGTGAGAAGTGGTCAACTCCCTCTGAATATCTGCATCCTTGTAGAAACTTACTAAAGTGTGCTCCTTCTTGATCTTTGCTTCCTTGCAGGAACAACTAGAGTGTACTCCCTCTTGATCTTTGCTTCTTGGATTTCCTATCCTTGAACTTATATCCATCCTTAATCACTATGCATGCTTATTAGTATCATCATTGTGTTATCCTTGAGGTCTCATAAATAATCACACATTTGTTAGTATAATCTCAATACTATCAAAACACAATAATCTTAAGCATGTATAGTCATGATCATTTCAAACAGAAATAATAAGCAATAGTATTCAAGGTTTCAGGGAAGTCTTCTTTTACTCATGCATATTCTTATTTGATCATAGGACTCTTCTGATTAGTTAAATCATCAATACATAAACCCGTGATTACTCAAAACTATACCTTCATGATTCTTTTGGTTAGTCATATCATCAATTATGGTAAGAAGCATAATATGCACACAACCATGACTATTCAAACTAATTATCAACAACACAACATTATAAGATCCTAACACATGGTAGGATTCTAGCTTGATATAGGAAAAACATACCTGGATTAGCATGCTAGCTAGTTATGTCTAACATACTCACATGATGTCTTCTTGTTCTTCTTCAATGACTTGTGCTAGTAACCTGCATATCTCATAGGTTAACCATTATAGAACCAAGTTATACATACCTCATAAATGGATCTTCTATGTGATCCATGACAATGGATGAATCTTTGTCTTCATGTCACCATGATCATATGTTCTTGAACTAGAACATGATTTGTCTTTCTTGGTGTACCTCGATAAGTTAGTAGACAACATAAACCTCATACAACACCATAATGCATTAGTACAATCATAAGACCCTAATCAATGAATATTTTCTATCATGCATTCATAATTTTGCTAAGGTGATAAGAAAAATCTAAAATCAAGATTGTACTAACCGTAATAACATGAAGACAAACATACCATAAACTTAATCATGAACAAATCTCGAACCATACCTTGATGAGTCATACCTGTCGAGATCGCTTGTAATCTTCTTATGTAAGGCCTTAGCCTCATCTCCCTCTGAAACATGAACTTCTTTACTTATGCAAGTGACCAATCCATCTTCTTCTAGGATTAACCCAATCCACTTGATTTGCAGGAACTGGATCTGGAGCTATATTAGGGTTTGTCGGAGAAACCCCAAAAATCAAACTTTGAATTTCAAACTTCTTAAATGATAGAAATATGCGCCTTGATGAGATGATCAAGCTGGTATAAACAAATTTGAAAACTGCAAAGTTTCACTCCTCAATTTTTCCTTTGAAACTTCCAGATTCACTGGACGTGACCGTGAACTGGGGTTTGATGAATCCCTCTCTTCTTCCCAATCAAAAGGCTTGATCCAAAGCTCTAAGCTTCTATTTTTCTGAGGAGCTTCTAGCTGTGGTCACAGATTTAAAAAATTCCCATTTTTATAGAAGCCCTAATTTTCCACTTTTATGATCAAAGTCCCGAACTAGGGTCTGATCAAGCCTGGCCTTCTGCCCAACCAAAAATTCTGATCTTGGTCTCTAAATTTCTATTTGTATGAGTGGCATTCAGCCGTAGTCTCCGATTACAAAAATTCCAACTTTCTCCGAAACCCTAAATTCCGGAAGCCATGAATGAAGGTGCTAAAAAATAATTCCATTATGACATAAATATGTACCTGATTGTTTCTTGTGTAACTATGAACTGTTCGATCCACAGGGTCTGAATTTTTTTTGAGATAGCCCGACCTGTCATCTTTCCATCTCGATAGGTCTAACCTCAATTGGATCCTCTGAGAGAGAGTTATTCCAAGTGTCGCAACGTGACCTGTTTATGGGATAAAACAGGCGAGCGAACTTGTACGACGTGCCACGTGTCACTGGTTCAACTTAGGCCTCTAAACAATTTTCCTTAGATAGTACAGTCTGTGTACTACCTGTCACTTTTTACGAAATTTCATTTGGAGATTCCTAGCCCACGTTATGACCTTTTTTCCCAGGTCACCTGTTTCTGACTGAGATCTGGAAGAGGCAGAAACCCTATATTGAATAGATCATAAATCACAAAGTACAACGAATTAGAAGTTTTCCTTTGGACACAAGATACATGAGGATCTGATATTTTCCCTGTAAAAGTTTCAGATCTGAAAACTTTTCCAAAATGGATTTATAGTGAAAGTGCTACGATGACTAGTGTTTTCTATATCAAGCCCTAGCATTGCAAGTGCAACAAGTGTCATACATGCCATATCATGCCTTCTTTCAGTCTAGCTCTGATACCATGCTAAATTTTCAGAATTTACTTCAATCTGATCTATGATCTTAACTGAGAGAACAACATGTACAACAAATATACAACATATCAATCATGGACACAATAATGCAAGCACACAACAGACACCGAGTTTACTTGGGGAAAACCATAAAGGTGAAAAACCCCAATAACTTCCTCACAGATAGATAGAGCAATGATACAACCATAATACAAGAGATAGTCTTCTCCTAGTAGCAGAGACTCCTCCTTATAAGTGTGCCACTTTCCGAATGAGAGAAGTGTGTAAATGAATGATCAAATAGAGATCTCCCGATCTCTATTTATACTTGTTCTGTCCTGCCCAATAAACTAATGGGGCCTACATGTCTAGCTTAACCCATGGTTAACTTAATTCGGGCCGACCCCACACTTGGTGGTCTAATAACCCTTTGAACCACATGGCTGACCCCCAATAGGGTGGTCTAATAACCCTTCAACCCACATGAATTATACAGGGCCGAACCCAACAAGGTGGTCTAATAACCCATCAAGTATAAGTTACGACACTTACAATATAAATGACGACACTTCCGTATAGAGGAATAATAACATCTATATAGGAATACAAACACTTCCGTATAGAGGAATAATACCATCTCTATAGGAGTACAAAATACATATATGAAATACATGGGTGAAATACATTCCGAAGTTACATATACATCAATAGCTAGAATCTCAAGGAATTTAGCAGCTAGACCTTTCTATTCCCACCCTGAAGAGCACTGGAGGAAAGGGACGCCTAAGGGACTATGCACCAAAGTAAGGAACCTTCCTTGTGTTGGGTGTGGTAGGTATTGTGGGTGCCTTGACTGTTGAATTATCTTGAGATGCCTGTAGCTCTGTGGATAAGCTCACTGGCTTAGCATCCTCCTCTTTGGTCTTTTGTATGCTTGATAAACCCAACTGTGTGTTGGCTTAGCGTAGCTGTTGAGTGAAACCATGGTTGTGAGTAAGCCCATCTAGTTCCTCCTTAGTGGATACACAACCCAGCTCGGGGGTGATTTCTCAGCTGAAAGAATATAGGCTGGACAAAGATCTATGGTTGGGTGGAACGTTTCTCTCACATAGCCAGTTGTTTGGACAACTTCAGCTCAAAGATAAGTGTTCTTTGTGTTTAAATTATATTCAGTCTGTGTTTTGCAATGTATTAATTCTGAATGATAATTATTCATGTTAATGGAATTGATATGAAGTATGTGCATAACATGAGAATGGGATGGATTCTTTTCCTGTTGATTCGTCATTTTCTTGATATAAATATGCTGATGCATTTAAGTTTGTGTGTGTTAATATGAGTTTTAATTCTGTTGTGTTTATTTGAAGTATGAGCCTGCACACACAAGTTTTTATTATTATGAATTTGTGAGTAATGTATGGGGGCGAAATTACCAATTAATCCCTAGTATGTTAGTCATGTTTCCTTCCTTTCATTTATTTGATGGAAGGGGACGTGACAGTTTCATATCAACATTCATCTCCCCACATACATAAAGGGCTATGACATTGGAGGATGCGCCATAATAAACCATGCAATTGTGGACATTTGTGTTGAATATTTCAAAATAAATAAGGAACATTGGTGTATTGATTTTCTTACGAGTAGGAGGTAAAGAAGTAAACAGGTCATCATTCTTTCTGGTGGGGGTTTCCAAGTTATTATTTTCAATAGAGTTCACTTTATTAGTATCCAAATTTTTAAGAACTTTCTCTTGAATTATTGAGAACTTCATTAGCTCAAACAAAGATATATTTGCCTTTTCCCTCTTCAATTATTCTATTGAATCATATTCCAACTTAGGCATGGATATTTCATTTTGAGTATTATATATAGTATTTGGAGGAACATTCGTATTAGAATTTGATGTATCAGGTGCATCTTATGGTAATTGTCCCTTTACATGTGTATTATAGGGATGTTGTATAAAATACATCAATTCAAGGTTTTCCTCTTCATAAATTCCATGCAATTCTGAAAAATGATTAACAATATGAGTAAGTTGCTCTTCTTCAATTTTCAGGTGGGTATGTATCTTCCTCTAGGTACTAGTTAAAATTTTCTTCATTCCTATCAAGAGGACGCTGAGGACCAACTATCAAATCTCTAAGAACATTTGCAAGATCATCTACATTCATGCCCTCCAAAGGAGGCATCTATTGATTGGGAGGAGGTTGATATGGCTTTCTGAATAGAGTTCTATAGTAGCCCCAATTAGATGGGCCTTCCCCTAATTTTTTTCTCATATCAACTAATTGGTTAGAAACCTTTTGAAGGATATTCTACAGACTTTCTAGAACAAGTGCTCCTTGATCCTTCTTAGCCACAACGGTTTTTGGGAGAGTATTTGGTTTTCTCCAAGAAGTATAGGGATGATCATTATCGATATCAGGATTATATTTTATGCTAAATATATATGTTTCTATTAGCAAAACTTCATAAAATGATTCTTGGAGAGTGGATTTACGACCTCTTAACCCACATGGCTATATTCAAATTTAAAGCTTTCACATAATAGGATACGATAAGGATTTCAATAGGAATATATGTGGCAATAATTTTGTTTTTTAAAGTCAAGAACCTTTGGTTGAAGTCCTTAATCCTTTCCTTACCTCCATATTCATTTAGGACAACTCCATGACCATAACCTTTTGGGTTTTTTCATCACAAAAGTTTTTAAGAAAAGTAGACTCGAACAGATCCCAATACAGAATCATCTGTGATTGTTGAGATAAATACCATGTGGCGTATTTTCCCTCAAAGGTATAGGGAAATAGCCTAGAAGCCACATCTTCAAGTTCTACATTTTTGAACCTGATTGTTAACATAAACATCTTTATATGATCGTTAACTGGTTGTTTAGTGCCCAGGTCAAATTTTGGCAAGAATTTTTTAGGGTTCTTAGGTAATGGATGTTGCGGACCAAGAACAATGACTACATCTTGATCCAACCATTGTCTATTTTGATTATTGACCATATGTCGAGATCTCGAGGCCTAAAGGAAGATCAGTTAGAATTATTATCAAAAGATTAGTTGTCAGACGAACTCCCACGCGGTGAATTTGGGGGATATTCAGGTGGTGAAGGTGGATGATTCGATCCACTAGATCCTATGATAGGTTGATGTTTATTCGACAAAGAAGGTTCGCCAAAGCGTAACTTAGATCGAAATAAAGGGTTAGATAGTAAATTTCCAGGGTTGGGATTGGATTGACAAGTGAAGATGCCATGCATAGAGTAATTGGGAATTTCGACGAATGGAGTTTCTTGAAGGGGTGAGTCTATTGGCAATGCTTGACCTGGTTGCAGAATAATTTCAATATGTTGCTCAAAATTCCGAGCAAATTTCTCCTGTAATGCTTGATTTCTATCCAGCCTAGTATGAGTCTTATCAAGGACTTCCTGATAATGCTAGATTAATTGGTTGTATTAAAGATCTTCCAATAAAGGTGTAGAGACTGCAAGTTTAACTCTAGGGTGGGAAGAATGTGGAAGTGGTGTGGAAATTGGGTTGAATTTGAAGTGGTAGTAGCGTTTGATGTGGTGGGAGTGTTAGAACTAATGTGAATTAAAATATGGGAGTGAGTGGTAAAAGATTTTCTATTTTTTTTAGCCATTAATTCGTATATGGCCCTCCTTCTAGTGCCATTTGTTGAGAGGCGTGATGGTTCCACTCATCAACATAAGGGATAAAAATATGATCCAGGATTGTCAGAAAACCCTACACAAGGTACTTCCTTGTTCACAGTCGTTTGGTATGATTTCTTCCTATGGATATCAGGGCCTTGTTAGCTACAAGTTGAGTTTTTTCTCCTGGAAGGAGACTTATTGGTTTTTCTTAAGCCTAAATACTAATTAATCAATCTTGTTTTACATCAAGGCAATGCTGGATTTGATAAGCAAAACCTAAAAAACCATCGGCTAACCAGAATACATGTCAACCTAAGCCAATCTAAAAGGAATAAGAAAAATTAGTATTCTCTAATAATAAATAATATTGCAAACAATTAAGAATAAATCCTTAAATAATTACACAGTGCATCACTTGTGCAGTCCCATAACACAATATTAAAGAAAACATATGTTTGAGATAACATAGATCTTAGCTAATCAAATAAAAACTTAAATAAGAGATATCTTAAATAAAAATGACAAGTTAATCAATATCCTAAAACTAACACTGTCATGTCATAAACATAATTTGTGAGAAACATTCATCATATTCTATTCATAACACAATTGATCAATGAACGATTTCAAAGACAAATTATAGACATTGTAATGCATAATGAGTTTATAAAATTCAACTATTAAATTTTAACTAATTGAGAATAACTAACTTAAAGAGACTTTAAAGTTGGAGAAAATTCAAATTTTACTCCAGTCAAAACCAACATACAGAATATCCTCCATTCTCCATTAACTTACTTGCAGAATATTACAGAATCAATTAAGAAAGACAAAGAATTATACTATGTTCGGTGACAAAAATATCATCAGCAATTGAACCAACCCTCCCATTGGTTTCAAATAAATATATATAAATACAACTTGTTGGATAACGCATCTCCACAAAATCAGAATGAGACCTCCTAGAACCTACGAATTGCCTAACTAACTTGACCAGGATTGGTCACATAGTCTCCCCATTTATTGTAGACCTCCAAAATTTGCTCTACATAAGGATAGTTGGAATGTTCTAACTGGATTCAGATTCTACATAGATATGACTGGATCTCCGTGCTTCTAACTTTAGCCCAATTTTCAAAGAAGTAGTCCAAAACAACCTTCTGATAAGCAAGACCTACAATAAATGAACGGAGTAGGGAGAAATAAAATTGAATAGTGGCTCAGATAAATTATGTCGATTCATCCCTTTGTGATCCACAACTTTGAAGGAACAACATCAAACAACTCATCAATTATTTGTATCCCTAAGAATTCCATCAATTTGTACGTTAAAGCCCAATATATTTCACAAATTTTTCGTCCTTTCAGAATCTAACTAGAGACATTTGCACAAACCACACTCCATGATTTTAAGTATGCCCGTACTCACTTTAATTTAAGTGATTCCATCCAAGGAATGGCTTCTGGGACATTTTTTAGATGATTCTGCCACTCACAGAATTGCAGATAAGATTTATCTCCATTTTTATTCCTGTCAACATGTTATGCTAACTTGTTTGAAAAATACTCAAAGAGGTTAAAATCATCTTGGATTTGATTTAAACCTTCAAAGAACACCTTATGACCTTTCTTGAAACACTCATTAACATGCATGGATTCATCTCTAAACCCTTGAGTAGTAATTTTGAAAAATGAGGAAGTAGAAGACTAAAATTTAAACTGTTTCAGTTCTTGCCTAACACCCTTGAGCTCAACTACTTGACTCATGACATTCTTGTCGGCCACCCTATTCTTGTCAAAAAGTTCTTGTGTATATTTTTGAATAGTGTGCATCTCCACTTAGTGTTGAGCTTTGAGTTCATCCAACTTCTTATCAAAATCTACCTATAAGGTAGCCTTCGTTGCTTCCAAGGTAGTGGAATTAATCTTTTCTTCCTCCAACATATTGTTTAAAGTGGAAACAAATTCAAAGTTTGCACTAAAAAATTTCCCCATGGTAGTTATTATTATATAGATTCCCTTCTAGGGTCATCAGTATGTTATCTCTAGATAACCTAATTCTCAACTAGCCATGCAACTAGTTCACCTTCCCCCATCCTCTTTGTACCTTTTTCTATAACTGTATTTTATATTTTGCTAAAACAATAATCTACTAAGGCTATTACTGCATCTTCCCCAAAATCAACTATGTTTTTGATGAAGATACTACCAAATCTATATAGGTGGCTAAAGGAATAGGTATAGCTAATAACACATGTGATATTTGAGTATGATATTGCGAAACCTTAGATTTTGTAGGGACGCGAGTATGGATTGGGATAGATGGAAATTCTACTTGTGATGGAGTATAATTTTGAATAGGAGGGGTACCATCAGGCTCAAGAGGTGTAAGGTTTATCGTGACACCAAAATGTGTAGATGTTGATGAACATTTGAAACCAAGCACAAGCTCCTATTACTAGGAGTGGTGGTTAGTCCACATTTTTTATATTCCTAGAGATGCGGTTGTTATACCATGTAGTTGTATCGATCCTCCAACACCCCCTCTCCAACATAGCTCATGGAAATTGAACCTGAGACCTCAACTCTAATACCATGCAAGGTTTTCCATTACACCAAAACATGTTGATGTTTATGAACATTTGAAACCAAGCACAATGTGTTAACACCCAAAAAGTGCTCACTAGCTCATTTCCTTATTCACATGACCCATTTGTTCACTTTTCCACCATTTGAGCCTCTAAAGCCATCAAAAGGTCACCAAAAGACCATAATACACCCCTTTTTCCCCTCAAAATGAATATTTTTCCTCAAAAAGCATAAAAAACCCTAAAAAAAGGTCCAAAATTCCCAAAAATATTAAAAAGGGAATAAAAATATTCAAAATATTCAAAAAAGAAAAAAGGAGGGAAAAGGTACCTAAACCATCTTGGTCAATACCATTGGTTTCCTCAAAACCATAATGGTATTCCCCACCACCCAAAACTATAAAAAGGTGGTAGGGGCTCCTCACTTTCCATCCATCCATCATCCTATCCTCACGCTGTCAAAATCTCTCATGAGACTTTTGGCCATTTTCAGCATCTTGGAGAAGAGACCATTGGAGCTTGGAGCTACCCACCCTTGGAGTTGCTCAACACAAATCCTCACCATTTGAGGTTTCTTAATACAAAATACTTATTCTTTTATTTCTTGTTCTTGAATCGTTTTTAAAAAATTTATTTGATAAATGCACATGCTAGTTTAGATTTAGATTTAATTTATAATTGTTTTTGCTTTCAATATTGAAACTGCTATCACATTGTTGATAGGTGCCCATTGCACAAAGCTTGGTTGCAAAACCAAGGCAATAGTTTTTGGCGACTCCGCTGGATTCGAATTCTTAGATATCAGTTTTTTTCTTTAGATCTTAGTTTTTGTTAGTTTTAATCATTTTAATTCATAGATCTGCCATCCTAGACAACAGATCCATTGTTGTTCTAGATCTTGGCCCTTTCTAGTGCCATTAACAGCCTGAAACTTCCATTTTCGGGTTCATTTTTCGACGTCTGTTTCTCAGCTTTCGCCTCGCATCTTTTCGCCCGACAGTCGCGCAGCTCATCGTGACCTCGCGGCTTTTTTCTGCGCGGCACGCCGCGGCTTCACGGCCATTTTACGTGTTGCACATCGCGGCTTCGAGGCCATTTACCGCATTGAACATCGCGACTGGGCGGCCGAAACCCGCGCTGCACATCGCGACTGCGTGGCCGAAATCCGCGTTGCACATCGCGACTACGCGGCCGAAACCCGCGCTGCACATCGTGGCTGTTTTCTCAAAACCCGCGATGCAATTTTTTTGAATTCGGTCAATTTTTTGAAAATAGTTCTTGCTGTATTTTCTGCCCATTTAGCATATTTTACAGCATTAATTTTTCTGCATTTTTACAGCCATATTAAATCTTTTACTATTTATATATGCTCCATTAAAAGTCTTTTTAAAAATTTTAAGTAATTAAAAGAAATATGTTCTTCATTTTATTTAGATCAAGGTTTTACTGTTTATTTGCTCAATACTTTGCCCAAGCAATTTTTAAGAGATCCATTTATTTCTTGAAATATTTATGTTATTTGCTTTCCTTCAAATTATTTCAAAGATTCATTATTTTTGAATAGTTTTTTCAAGCATTTACATTTCAAAAACACCTTTACTTTTTGCAAAACTGGAAGCGACTTTTCTTTCATTTGTAATCAATCGCCCAAGTGAGGAAAATCAATTTCAGTTTAAATACCACACTTGCACCCACTCTGCCACATAATTTAAATTGAGCCTTAAAATTTACCTTAAACCCAACAAACTTTTAACCCCACTTGGGGAGCACTTAAAAGAATTTTGTATTTAGGTAGAATTGAGCGGGTAGGTGTTCCAATAACACCCCTCAATCATTACATTTGAAACATAGTGGTTGTCCTCTACAGTACCAAAATCCCTTATAATTTTGACATGGTTATCAACCAATTTATCTAGAAGGCCTCTCCCTTAATAGGGTTGAAGTAGCCAGACTGTTTCCATAAGGCTGAGTGGAATACCGCAATCCATTCAGTAACCGAAGGATGCCTTTCGAAGTTCTCAATGGACACCCAAGAAGGTGTACAACGGCGATAGAACCAAATTGCAGATTCACCCAACCGAACGTGTCATGAACGGGGTATCCTAGTTGCCACTCTTTAGGATTGTCTACCCGGTATCCCTCCCAGTAGGAGGATATCTAGCTGTTGATTCAACACTCTATATTGTCTGACTTGGATTTCATCACCTTGTATAGGATATCATTTGTTGACTCACAATACTTCTAGTTAGGTGTTTGCATGATACATTACCCACCTTTGGTCTAGTAACACCCCTTTTTTCTAGAAACTGTTTGACTTTTGGTATTCTGACCAATTTTGTTGCATCCCTCCACTTATTATAGCACAGCTGCTATAATAAGTGCTTTTTGAAGTTGGTTGTTGGCATGAGAGCCTTTATTTTTTCACTGCCCTCTTGCACTCATTGTTGCATTAAGGTTTCGATTTTTTTACATCACCACCTTACACTGAAATTTTTTAAAATATTTCTCACCATTGAGAATTTAAGACGATCTCGTCATCTTCAGGGTGAACCCCCTCAGTTCGGTATACTTGGCTCTA